>OW388295.1:36159073-37593571 GCA_936450465.1 Gibbula magus
CAGTAGCGTTTATATAGTTAAGAAAAGAGAATACTCTTAACACTTTATCTAACCGAGTCCGATATTCTTTTTTGTGTTAAAGAGCTAGTTAATAGACATAAACGTAGCCCAAATCCGGAACTATGTTTTACCATAACGACACAGTGAGGAGATAGAATAAAACAAACAAAACCATTATGCAAAAATAACAGCTGCTTGATTTGTTCCAAGGTCTTCATTCATCATTTGTATGTAAAACATGGATAATTCAACTTGAAAAAATTATGATTACGTAGAAAATATAAGTATTTATTTAGTTATGAATGTCTGTACAAATAATGCTGAAGCTTTATTGGTAACACTGGGCCGACTAGTGCTAGTTCGAGGCAATGGGTCCGAATGCAGTGTTGATAAAGGCTTGATGTACAGAGACACGGAACAGCACTGCAAGGAGTTTAAGAGAATAATTTTGATCTTTTTGGTCTTTGATGCTGAACATGGAAGTGTTCGATGTATTTTATATATTTTCTCCTATCAATGTTATTAAGAATTCTAGTGGAAATAACTTTTTTAAAAGTCTGAAATTGTTAATTCTTGTTCTGAGCAGTTTCGAACAAGCGCATTAAAGACATTAATGGGTCCACATTTCCAGAATTTTCTTTTACTCAAACTTAATTTGACTGGCACAGAGCTCCAATGTTCATTTCCCCTCTATCTCAATGTAATAACCACGAGCCGGACACAGCCTTATAAGTAAGAGGGTAAGTAAGTACAGTAAAGGCTAAGATATAAAGATCAAATAAGATGCCAATAGGAAGAAAAGAACAATGACCGAGGCACTGTTAACTCCAATAATAATCAAAAGATACAACAAACAGACTAAATATTCTTATTACCTAATGCACTCGGCTTATAATCAACCCTCTTCCGAATAGTAAAGTCATAGAAAATTATCTCTCAAGTTCCTGAGGGGCAACCTGAAGTGGGTAATATAACTATATATATTATATAGTAGTAAAACCTGTCAATTATATATGCATGCAACGTTTCATGAACAAATCAAGCCTATTCATATTACCTCTACGAAGATAAAAAAAAAAAAACTTGTTCCGCTGTTTTCCCTTCACATGCTCTATATCGTATATTTCCTTGTTTATTGTAACGATACCAACACGTATGACTACTTACAGAGAGGATTATTACAACAATTTATAAAACAGTTCACTACTAAAAGGATCCCTACAAGGGGATCAACATATTGATTTTAATATAAATAATCCTAGAATTGATGACAAGGAAAACAATAGTATACTTGTTCATTCATATCAATCTTGTTTTATGTGGAGGTTAACCCAGTTACATTATTATATTACTAATAAGGTACATGTCATATATTAGGTTATTTACATTACGTTTTACATATTAACTGTAAGTTAACCATGGTGTCGAAATCAATATCCATATAAGGAAAGACTTGATAATATCATTTTCATTACAGTGCATCCCCGTTCTATTGATACTGAAAAAACTATCCTCAGCTCCAGAAAATGAAGCAGTATTGACATGTTAAGTTTTCCGCTTTTACAATATTGCTTTAGAATCAAATGGACTACTGGCGGCAAGCTTGAGGTTACGACCGGTTGAGATTTGTACAAGAAAGAAGGCTTAAAGGTTAAACAATATGTGTTCCTCTTGACATTTAAACATCTTTCGCCGTCGTGACAAACACGTTTGCAAACTATTTTTTCGAATACAAATAAGAAAAAAGGACTGTTTTGTCAGTTAAAATGCACAATTGCAAGTCACGGAAATGGTGACATTTTAAAAGCATTTGCAAAGTATTGATTAGTTGACAAGAAAACGTTTGACAACAGCTTTCATTGAAATCCCTGCTTCCAGCAGTCCTAAACAACGTTCATGTTCCTACAAACTCATTCAAGGTATTGTCCCACTCACTATTTTCAATTGATGCTATTGCTTCAACGCATGATGGATCAGGCAATGCAAGGGCATTGTCAATTTCAAAATTGTGTTGCGCTGTCGCATAGGGAAAAGTAAAATTCTAATGATCTTGTCTGATTTCAATAACATCAGATGGATACTCAGGCAATTAGCCTAAAACACAGTTGATTTACGATTTAAAGGGTTACATAGTTGTTTTACATTTGATGTATTTTTAAAAATAAAAGTACGCTAAACAAACTTCATGCATTTTTAAAGATCCTATGTTTACGTTACTTTCTCTCTACTTTTAAAAACACAACATGTATTTCTTTCACAATTCATGTTTGATTGTGGTACTAACTACACGTGTCGAGGTAAGCAATGACAGCAGATTGTCAAATGATGTGATATGGGGTATAAGGAAGCGTTCAATAACATACATACTTACATTGTATATACTGAGAGCTTCTTCAGTGTAATTGCAAGCCCGTATGTTATCATACAGTGAAACTTGCACTCTTAGGACTACACATTCAATTGACAGCAGTTCAACAAAGCATTGCTGCATATATCTTTGAATCATGAAAAGTGCCGAGCCCCTGTCTGGATTTGAATCCGGATCACATGACCAGACAAGGCCACCACCATTACTATGGACGATTAAACTATTCACTGAAATGTAAAGTACTCTCTTCTTCCCACTTTATTAACGTGTAAGTTAAATTATTCACATAAGACTTAATTAGTTATTGTGTTTCGTGAAAGGACGTTTTTAAGTTTAAGGTCATAATATTCGACATTTTCCACAAATAACACAACATCAGCAAAAACATTATTGAAAATGGGAACTCAAATATTGATGTCTATAACATTGTTTTATGCATTCCTGTCTTTTCTTGAACTAGTTTAGTTTTGATGAGAAAAACGCAAGTGTTATTGCCTGATATTGTTAGCCTCGTTTATCAAAGAAACACTTATTTGGTCTGTGAAGTTAGCGAATTTGGTTAACTAGTTCAGTTTTTATGATGTATTCGAAAATAACTTTGCCACATTGATTTAAATGTTAGTAAATCCTTGATAATGACTCTATCGACAAGTAAATATTTATTGCCCAGAAATTCAAAAACATACATTGTTACCATGTTTATTATGTTATATATGGAATTTATAGATAATAACACGGCACGAAAATGTGTTTATTTGTCAATTCATTCTCAGGTTTGGACAAATTGAAATATGAATTAATCCGTTAATCAATACATCTATTTATTTATTCTCACGCTGAATTTGTTTTCAAAGAACTCAAATTTCAATTGTTTAAACATTTATAATTAAATATGATTGCAAAAAAGCAAACGTTCGAATGCAATTTCAGTAATTTCCATTTAAATGTAACTCTCCGTTCCTAAAAAAAATAATATTCAATTATGTTTTAGGAATGGAAAATTACTCGGACATTAACATACATATAAAACATGGTTTAATTCAATTTTAATTGGGTAAAAGTGACAAAATTAACTGATAGTTTCAAATTTTAATTTTTTTAAGCTATTAAAATGCTATTAATGACGTTTATATTATCCGTCTCGTGTTGGGAATTGACGCTTGAGGGTTTAATACTGATTGCTGTGGACAAATATGACAGGAGTTTGTTTCAAGTCGACAATTTAAGTTTTCCAGGAACACTATTCAGAATCAGATAATGTTAAGAACATGCTCATAGGGGATTATTACTGTTCACTTAACTAGTTGTATTTTGTCAGTTCCAAAGTTAATACGTTTTTAGGTGAAATCTAATATTGTAAACATTATTTAAACGGATATTTCCTGAAGTTTGGTTACACAGCTCTAACTGTAAATCCAATTAATCGTTGTTATCTGTCTGAGAAGTAAGTGATTCGACAAGTTATAACATTGGTGTTATTTAAAATTATTCATTTGAAAAATTGATATACAACAATCTATAGTTGACTTTCTGCCCTTCCCATTTCGTATTATTTTCGTAATTAGAAAACCTTTCAGTATCATTCATAATTGAATTTAAGTTTCTGCCAATGCTAATAAAAGATAAAGTTAAAAACATATCAATATAGGTTCAATGTTCAAAGCAAGCCAGTATAGATAGACATGTAATCTTAAATTTCGATCTATTTTAAAGGGGCACATTTTTTGCAAAATTTTGTTTTTCAAATTTCCCATTTATAATGATAGTTTATGTCATTTAAATTAACTATAGAGGGTAAAACATCTTATTACACAAACCAATTATCTGTAGTGGTAAAAACTATGTTGCGTATAAAGCACTAATTGCATGGCGGCCATTTTATTGTGAACACAATTTATTATTTTTTATTACAAAAACGATGCCCATGGCTTTACCGAAACATGTACACTCATTTTAAACTTTATTTTTCGAAGAGAGAAGGATTTTTTACTATTGGTGAAATTATTTTTCAAATTCATTTCATCAACTTATTTGAGAGAAAAAACGTGCTACTGCTCTTTATTTCAAAACAATTTATATTTTACTCATAATGAGTAAATTATTCATTGGAGACATACTCATTGTCCATCCAAAATTGTGCAGAATCAACAGAATGATATTATCTTCATGCATGACCAAAGTCATTTTAAATACTAAGTATCCATTTTGAAGATTATGATGTGTTTTCTTGTCAGATACAATTAACTGTATAAAGAAGTTTTAACAATACCATTTAATTTGTAATCATTAACATATGCCTAACACATATAAAGGGATATGGATTAAAACAGACCATCATAATATTCTGCTAATGAAATATATCAGATAATGTTTCAGTAAATGTTGTTCCTTATTTTACATATGTTTATTTATGTTGCTTGATAGTCAAGAAGTCAACAGGAACATTCTATCTGAACCAGTTCCGTTGAGGATAAAGTCATTATGTATAATTTCCACAGTCATTGTGCTTTTCATATTTCCCATAATTTTAAAACATGATTATTCTACGTGTATACGTGTTTAAATTCCTCTTATACATATTTCGCTTTATACGATGCAGAAACAGAATGAGATGTATGACTCAATATCATGGCTCCATTAAGCAAAGTTTTTAAAAACTTTCTTGCATTTTTTAAATATTTAACACACCTCAATTTGTTTGCATGACCCAATAGCCCTTATGGAAAAAGTAAACTTATGAATAATGGAAATGAAGCACGTGGAATAAATGCAGAATTCAAGATCAATTATCAAACCAGTACGAACTGACATAAAGACCACTAATACTTGTTCAAGTTCTCTAACACTGCGATAAAACAGTCCAGGGGATAATAAGAATATCAAAGTAGTATTAATGATACAATGGAATTTTACAAAGCAAAACCCATCTGCATTAAAGAGGTTGGGCACGTTTTCTAATGAAAAAAGGAAATCTCACAAACTGAAAAAGAAATGTTACCAATTGCAATCTCAATCAATATAGAGTTATAAAATAAATAGTTATGGTTAAAGGTCCAATTCATATCCTCGAAGTGTCAAAAGGTGTTCACACTGAAATGCCACTAGTAGATTTCGTTTTATATGCGACATCATTTTCTAGGACTAATGCTATTCGAGTCGTGTAATGGGCTGCTTAACCCTCTCAAGTAAAGATATATGGATTAAACTGTTATTAATGACGGTAAAAACACCTCTGTGATTTAGAAGTGTCATTACAGTTATACAGACCGAATATCGTCAGTAAGCATGATTGTTCAAATTTGTTCTTTTCCAAACAATCTGATTTTGAGGGTTCATACTGCTTTAACGAGTGACTTTTTCTTGAAAGTAAGTTACTAAAGGTTCATCACTTCACTTTTACGAATGGAATTACTCGTATTACAATAACCAATACTGACTTTAAATGTTTAGTATAACAATACTTGTTTTTAGACATCAATATAGAAGAATTTTATGAATGCAAATATCACAAATTGTGAACGTTATCTTAAATATCACACAATTGATTTTCCTGGAACATTTTCTACTTTCTTATAAAAAAAACTTTTACTGGTGCAAAAACTTGGTAGATTCTACATAAAATGTCCATGCACATGATATCACCAAATGCCTTATAATTTAAGATTGTGATTAATATCAGTTTTTGAGATTCACTATCCGAAAAGGTAAGTCAATAACATGTTCATGTGTTCAATTATTAGTTCCTGTGCTCAACGTTCCAGTAATTTAGCAATCTTTAGAATTGTAAATCCCCATAAGCATTTACATTGAAGCTTTTTTTAATTATTAATATATCTTTGTATGGTATTATCTGTAAGAAAGACATCCAAGAAGTGCTTCAACAAACTTGGAGACTAAAAGCTAAATTAATAAACACGAAGCTAAATTTTGACATTCAAAATGATGGGTTAAATGTAGTTGCAATTTACTTAACTGACGTCTGTCACAGATTGCATGGGTTCAATGTGAAGGTTATTCCTTTTGAATTTATATTTCTTTGTCTACGTCAAGTTGCATGACAATGTCTAACGGCGGCCAAACCACATGACACTGAATTAGATTTCACTTCAAGTAAACTTACTGTGGATCAAAGCGTCCGTAAAATGTCCCTAGAAATTAAGTTCGATCCCAAAAGTAAGTCAAGGGGTACTGTATGTCAAAAAATGAGCAAATGTTTTTGATACACATATTGCCTAAGTCCTTGCATAAAGCAACAAACAACTTATCTCCTTATTAATGAGAGATCTAGAGGTTAGATGAAATCATCAACCATTATCTAAGGGTTAAATAAGTTATCGAACAGTATCCAAGGGTTAAAAATTACTACTATTACTCAATTTGAAGTATGACCTTTAAATCAGAGGGTGAAAGCCCCAAGTCTGGTTCTACTGTACACGATATAAAAACGTCATATGGAGCCGAACTCAATAAACTTTAAATGTACATTAGAATATGTTTTGTATGTGAATGTTTATTTATTCACTGTATGGAATACGTCGTCAAGTGAAGTGTACTTAATGTTAACAAGTACTTATTCATATTTTGTATACCTTTATCCTTTTGGTTATACTATTGTGTGTTCTGTTGTTTAACGTCTTATTTGCATACATATGGATATATTTTTATGTAAACCGATATTTGTGTTTGAAATGTGCAAAAAAAAATGTATATCGAAAATAAACTACTTGTTATGATTCAAAATTAAATTTTACTTTCAGAGATATTCAAGTACTCTGTGTGCGTTAAGAACTATATTATACACTTATAGACTGGTGATGAGGTCAATACCTGTTTTTATGGACCTGAGAAACAATATTGACCAAGGACGAAGTCCGCGGTCAATATTGTTGTCTTGGGTCCATAGAATCAGGTATTGGCCGAATTCTCCAGTCCATAATTTGTTTTGTTATGTATTTAACAGAAACGAAAGGAAAATACAGTCAAAAATGTAATTTGGTTTGAACAGCATGGATCACGGTCAAATGGCGTCATGATAACCATAGCATAACGTCATGCAACAATTATTTGACATCATACAAAAATCGTTCAGCGTCACTCAAGTCAATACGTCTTTTGGTCAGACTCGGTTGGAGTCAATATGCTTTTCTGTCGAAGGTCACCTGATCTCGACCAATCAGATTGCTGAAAAACACACTCGCATAATAAAGCATGATATCGTTGACTTCAACCATAACATTGACGTTTTCTATTATCGTATTTCGTGTTGGGAATTAAAAACTCATATTATATTCTTGCTGTGGTGGACACACACGACAGATGATTGTTTCAATCTGACACTTGATGGTTTCCAGGAACAATGATCAGAATAACAATAATGAACATGATTATAGGGATTATTACTGTCAAGTTTATTATCTTTGACTTTGTCATCATCCCTTTTAATGTTTTTCATGTTTAAAAGCTATGATTGTAAATGAAGAGGTTATCTTAATTGTAGTTACACAGCTATAAATGTGAACTAATTTAATCCATGTTTTCAGCATGTTCAGTTTGTTTATCAACTAAAAAAAAATTCCGGCTTTGTAAAAATGACACAAACACAAACAAATATACTTTTATTGCATTCATAATGGAGAATGGCTTCGTGAAAATATTCCTTCTCTTCATAGTCTACTAATTACAAGAAATCGGGCCCTGATGTCCACAAATGACAAGAGCGCCTTTCAGATCGAAAGCAAAAAAACTTAGATATTCAAATATCCCTAGGATTCATATTCTAGTATACGTAGCTATGCATTCTAGGAACTATGAACAAAGCGGGTCCCTTATGTTCACAAATGACAAGAGCGTCTTGCAGATGGGAGGTAAACAAAACCTTTAATATTTGAATATCCCGAGTATTCATATTATTGTTGCTATGCACTCTAGGAACTATGATCAAAGCGTGTCCCTTATGTCCACAAATGACAAGAGCGCCTTGCAGATGGGAAGTAAAAAACCTTAAATTTTCTAATATCCCTAGGATTCATATTCTAGTAGCTATGCACTCTAGCAACTATGAACAAAGCGGGTCCCTTATGTCCACAAATGGACAAGAGCGTCTTGCAGTTGAGAGGTAAAAAAACTTAAATATTAGAATATCCCTAGGATTCATATTCTAGTAGCTATGCACTCTAGCAACTATGAACAAAGTTGGTCCCTTATGTCCACAAATTTAAATGACAAGAGCGCCTTGCAGATTGGAGTTAAAGAACATTCGATTGTAAATATTCTATCGAAAGCACACAACATATTTTGACATTTAATCAGAAATACAAGCACAAGTCTCAAGAGAACACTAATAGGTTCCTAAAATAACACTGCAGCCTATTGTGCTTCCCGCCAGGGGCGGAATACCTACTTTTTTCTTCCTTCGAGATTCTCCTTCAGTCAGGCTGGGAATGTGTTTATCAAGCTAAAATACTATTTCAATTAATCAATTGTAGTTTGGGTCATTTCACTAATATTTTTAATTAGATTAATTTCTTGTTCGTCTGTTTCATTCTAACAAATTTTATTCCATTTATGACAAATTAGAACAGGTCGTGTAACGGCAATCATGCTTTGTTCCTTAAACACCAGCTGTCCACACGACTGATTATTAAGTCAAGTATATTTACACTTGACATTTTATCATAGTCATGAAATGGGTGCACCAGTTTAAGTTGTATCCGTACCATACCGTTATATTTGGAAATTTCTCAATCCTGTTTAATAAACGCAGCTCCTCAAATAGATTATCTTTGTTTCCCATGCTAATGTTTCTTTCAACTCTGAACAAGGAATTGTTTAATTTTGTTTCTGTGCTACATTGATTGGGATGGTTCGAAAGCCATTAACTGACAGGTTTTACAATGCAAATATATTCACGGCACAAGAAACTTATCCACATCTTTAAAAGAGTATATAATGAAATATTGATGTTGCAGAAATGTACTCACAATTTTATAAATCCGAGTATGATACTTTTAATTTTATGTCTGTGTCAATACACATGGGGTGCTAAAATCGTTTTTTGGCCACAATGTTTGGTAATTAAGATAAACAAGTTTAAAAAGTAGAAATTAAATTATTAAAAGATGTCGTCCCCATTAATAACCCTCTTGAATTTAAATGTGTTGATGCATCATTACTGTAGAACGTCACAAAACAAGCCAACAATATCTTTTTGACGCTTCTATCTCGTCTCGAGATTCCAAAACGATGATTTCTAAAAACGTGTGTCTTTCAGAAATATAAACAGATAATGCTTTCAACATTCATTAACGCTGTTTCTGTCGTATTTATCGCTCGTGGTTTGACATATCTTGTATTGTACAAGAGGACGTTTCTTTTGCACGTGAGTTTAGGAGATAATGTCTGATGTTGATTCTTTTTCTAATAACATTGCTGTATCAACTTGATGTTTGTATCTGTAGGAAAACAATTGAAAACTATTTTCGAAATCTGTGCTTTCTCTATCGGAGCAACATTTTAAAAGCAGATGTGTGTTTCGAAAAAAGCAAATATTACTAAAGAATGTCTCATCAGTTTGTCATAATGGATTTATTAAGACGGCAAAACTTAGATTCACATTTCAACTATATCAACTAATGCATATGATAGGGTTGAAGTATGGTGAAATGTCTAATTAGAATTCAGTGGTTTCTGTAAATACATTGATAACCCTATAGTGCTATTCTCCGGAGACAGGGTAATTGTTACTTCCTGACAGACGTCACAGTAACCGAACAAGATGGTTTGTAAGAAACTTCGAGAGACTTTTGCAGATTAAGCCAGAAATCGAACATTTATTTACAAAACACGAATGCTTCTCTTGTTTCTTTTATATTCAGTTTTAGATTTCGTTAGACTTCACTTGATTTCATTGTTTAAAATCAAATTATTTAACTGGAAATATGTTGACACCACGGCTACTTTAGCATGAGACCGGATGCCCAAAAATAGGTTTAAAGTAAGCAATAAACACCAAAGCTTGGTTGAATCTGACAACAATGTAGTGAGTGGCCCCTAGATGAGTCTCAAGTGTTGTTTTGTTTAAGTCCTTCATTTTGCTGATATCATAACATTTATGACTGAGCTTATGACGTTGTTATTAAGTTCATAAAGCCCTGTTTATACGGCAAACGTTGCACATATGCAATATTGCTTATGGTAGTAATATACACACGTGAGTTAAAGTAAATTTACTATTCGTTCATATGCGTTTAATTTTTGCCTAAGCAAATGGGCTTCCAACTCTTTTAATATATGAATAGAGAATTCTAAAACATCCCAATTAATATGTATTTGATGTGAATTAAATAAATGACATTAATTTATATATCTGTCAACATTGGTTTGACTTTATCGCCCTAATTATATTGAAAATCGGATAGTCAGATGGAGTTCGAAGGTCATCGCGTGCAAGAAGGAGATTATTCTCCATAGAGAATTTGAAAAACAATTTTAAGAGTTTCTAAAGTTTTCAAATAGATTTTCTCAACCTCTGTGAAGTCACTATGTCTGTATACGACGAACTGTTACTAGAATATTGAAAATACCATATTTACTCACGGTAGTAAACATTTGCACCTGCCCCTGACTAGGTGCAAATTTGCTTACGGTAGTGAAAAATTTGCTTACAGTAGTAAAATATACATATGTGCAAATGCGTCCATACGGCGAATTATGCTCATATGAGCAAATTTGCATATGTGTAATGATTTACTCATATGCAAACCCTCGCCGTATAAACAGGGCTTAAGTCTCACTTTAATGTCTTATGAGATCAGAATTGATTTATGAACTAATACGCAACAAACTATGGAAACAACCCAGTTATTAATCACTTTTAACACACCGATCATTATTAAGTTAAAACTTAAAAAAGAAACAAAAGTTCTTTTAAACTCTAATTTCAAAAGACAAGATGGTGGCCTTATGATATGATTATTATTTGCTACAAGAACCATACAATGAAATAGATGCTTCAGCAAATGATTAAATCACGCCTTGAACATGGAGTAACTAGTGAAAACATTCATTTGTGTTGTAATTTGTGCTAATAAGGATCATAAAAAATCTTATGCGTTTTCAATTTGTAACATACCAAATAAGAGAAAATCTTTTCAAATCTATTTTTTCGATCTTACTAGTATTGTTGTGAGAATGTCTCAATTACTAGCTAGTTAAATTGCTTTCTCAAACACATTCTCAAGCACAATCTTTAGAAATGAAACAGACATACTGGCAGCTAAAACGTGTTCTTGAATGACTTTTCTGAAATTAGAAAACATCGATTACTGTGACATTTACACAAGCTTTTGCAAAAAGGGATTTGTTACATCAAATTTTGCAAAGATAAGAAGACTTTTAGAATCCATTTTATAGCACGTTTATGATTCATTCAATTCAGTGAGGAATATTAATTTTTCAGCAACAATTCTGTCTCATGTTGTGTAGGCCTTTTGCATTTCACAAGGCCAATATCCGACACTTTAAATGCATAAAGTTCAATCAACATGGAATAAGTGCATACATTTTCAGATTATAATAAGTTTGTTATCAAAGTAGCTTCATTACAGTGTTAAACTAACATTGCTTATGTCATTGAACACTGATACATACGAGGGGAAATAATGAATCATTATTATCATCCTTTAATCATGGAAAGTTCTAAAACTGAGCTTTGTGTGGTTATCAAGTTTCTCATGAAAGAAGGGGTGAATGTGATTGAAATACATAAACGTATGAATAATGTGTATGAGAAAGAATCTCCTAAATATTCTACTGTTATAAAATGGTCATCTGAGGTGAAGGGAGACGATGGCCAACGGTCAGGAAGGCCTGTTGAAGCCATTACATATGATATGGCTGCACGGGTCCAGGGTTTAATCATGTCTGATCGTAGAATAAAGGTGGACGAGATATCTTCAGATTGGCATTTCTCACGGAGGTTTTGCAACGTAATTCATGAGCAAGTAAACATGTCCAAGGTGTCTGCACGATGGTTGCCACGAAACTTCACAAGATCGACACCAGAGAGTCGAATCAAGTCGTGAGCTCTTGGACATCTAAAATGCTGATCCCGATTCTGTTCATGCATTTGCCTGTCCGAAAACATCAGATGAAACTCGGATTCATCACTGGGATCCTGACACCAAGCAAAAACCCGTACAATGGAGGCATAATCACTCTCACGTACCAAAGCATCTCAAAACTAAAAAGAGCATGGCGATTCTTGGATTTAAGTTGCGTCAAAAGGTTTTACCTTGAAAATCTATCCCAGGAGCAAGGAATCATGAGATGAAACTGGTTGTGGCTCCACTCAAATGGACTAACCTCTTCTTATATTCTCTAAATTAAAAAAACATTATGTCAGTCTAATACATAGAGGATATCTGTATTTCTTTGGCAACTACCTTGTTTATGTCATCGTGTGAGGTAGAAAAGTAGATATTTCACGAGTGGCGCAGATGAGATAAAATGGTATTTGTCAATGAAAAACAGATATTCTATTTATTATTTCATTATTTCTGTGTTTGATGTTGATGTGGAGTGTTTGTAATGGTAAACGAACAGCCTTCGGAAGCTGACAATATGACGTCATAACGTTGTCCCGATGACGTCACGCCAGTGGCGATAAAGTTCATCATCACTCAGGAGGTGGTGATAAAGGTTATCGCCACTGTAGCTTGATAGAGGGTTTATGTCACTGAAAGACATGAGTATCTCACTCCAAATTATGTAATAAATAATGAGCTTGATGGATGCATGGCTATTGACATGTAAAAAACATATTGGTAAAGCCAGTTTCAAATATTCCAAAACCGTGTATTGCCGTTTATAGTCTGTATTAATTTAATATCAGCCTGTTTACTAAGTATTATATTATCTCCATTAGTATATGTTACCGATGTATGGTGGACATGTATCTATATGTTTTATATATAAAGTGTGCATCTGGACAATATGACAGATAACTTTCAAACCGCCTTAATTTGCTGCTATGTCGCACACCGAAAGTGAGTTGAGAACAGTGAAAGAATGGTGTTGATCATTACACAAGAGTGATAATGAGCATACTCTTAGAGCACGTGGTGGTGTGGTGTTCAGCGCGGTATAATATCTCTCTATTATTTACCGATGATATATATGTATGTAAACATGATCAGAATGTATTTGTTCTCAGTTAAAGTTGCCGTTAAAGAAATTTTATTTTTATTTTTATTTAGAAACTATATTTAGATATATGGACAAAGGAGCCTCAATCAAATTTTATCGATATTTTCTATATCAGCCCCACAAGGTGTAGATATTATTAAAAAATATTATCAGTTGCCTTCAGACTGGCCCATGATCTTAGTGAGCGAACAACATTGTAACGCCATTATTATCATTATGACGTCAAAGCATTGTAGTGTCATCTTTTTATGGTGCTGAATGATTGTCCACATTCTAGATGAAGTCAAGACATTGTGATGTATTGGTGCTCTAATACCATTATGACAATTCACTTTTAGCGAGAAGGTACTTGTCCATACAACATATAGAAAACAATTTTGAATGATGAAATTCATAAAATCAAGAACATATTTCCATTTCAGTTGTCTGACACATCAATCATCTACGCTGTGGATCAAGGGGTTCCTAAATTCTTCCTGTACGATCAATGTGCGCTGTGAGACACTTTCTATTGGCAGAATTGCTCCGTTTGTATATCTAGACAGAGGGAAATGGAACTTTGTGTAGATGGTTCTGCTTGAAATTAGTTGATGAAAGTTGAAATCACTAATGGGAAAAAAGTTGACTGACGTGTTAAATACTCGCCAGTTGGGGAGGAAAGGTTGGTGAACGGGGTTATGCCAATTGGCCTGAATAAAATAGTTAATTTTAAATTTTCAGGACTTGGATTATCTATACTTTTCTAAAGTAACAACCATTAGAGTAAACTACCGATACAGTTTATATATAGCTTACGGTGAATTAACATAGTCAAATACATAAAATGTTGACCACGAAGCTTGCTAACTACTGTACTTACTGAGTATTAAATATGTTGTAATTTGTCAGGGCTGACTGTGATTTATTAAACTGATTGAGAGCTAATTCCTTTAAATGACAGATTATTTTTTCCCACGTGATACTTCGTAAAGGGGTTTAATTGTTGATATATTGAGTGTGGTTGAATCAACCTAAAACTGTAATTGCGTGATTACAAAACTGTAATTGCGTGTCCACAGGACAAAAAATGGTGGAATCCGCTTGTAGGATCCTTCAGGATTCTTCCGGATTCTTCGGGATACGCCAATTTTTCGGAGAATCGGGAGGGATCCGGAAATCGGATTCCACCTCTTTTTGTCCTGTGATTATAACGATAGATATTCATGCATGAAGTGATTCTAGCTCACGTTTAACATTATAATAAATCATTTACGAACACACTATACTTTAGCATTCAAATTCAATTACCATACGGAAAATAAGTTATTGAATTAAATGAGTTGTGATCGGATTTTCAGCAGCAATCAAATTACAAATCTGATGCAGAGGTAGTTAGCGGGTAAGGGAAAAGATTTAATCAAAGATGAAGTGAAAAAGTTAATTCATCAACGCAATTTATTAAAAAAAAATTATTTCCTTTCCAGCAGTTTCTTAATGCGTTTCTTAATCAAATCTGTTTAAGCTATTCGCATGTTGTATCTGCTAAATCAACAGAAATACTTAAATTGAGCATGGATTGGTTATCAAAGCAAATGCAATTTAACATAAATTCATACATCAGCATGACAGTATCACATGGGGAGGAATTAAACAGAACACTACTCTCATGTGCTCATGTTTGTGATTGCCGATTTCACTACCGATTCTGTTGATCAGATTAATAACGACAATCAATTTTATAATAACATGAGAGAACAGGACCTATAGAATATTTGAATGAAAATAGCATTTGAGTTTCGTTGATCGTGGCAAAACAATTGTTGCATTATTCATTTCAAAAAGACTAACCAAACACACAGACCAAACACATATGAACCGGCAAGTATATGTCGTAATAATTGGACGTAAATAGATACATGTAAATAGTATAGGTTTTACAGAGGAGGAAATACAATTGATTATTGTAATCATACATAAGGAACACCATTCCTTTTGTTTTGTCATATGGCATCTTGATCTAGTTAGTTATGGTAATATGTTACCCAGAGCTGCAAATTATGAAATATGTACGTGTATGATTCGTTGTATAATACATTATTCATTGGTCAAAGAGAACGTGATATGACCGACATTGATATATAGCATTAGTTTTAGACACATCTGCTTCTCATGAACATCTTACTTTTTACTGTCAATGATTTATTTTGTATAACGTATCTAAGTTTATGTTTTTATCTCTGTCCAAGCTTGAAAGTACTATTGATATAAGATGAAATGTACATTGACAAAGTGGCAACCAAGACAAGGCTATATTCATCCATGAGGGCAAGTGTAAGAGCTGAACAAATTGATCTATTTGAACTGGTAGTGGATCTATCATATTCAAATTATACAATACAACATTGACCTTTGATGTTTACAAATACTTTTTGACTCTTACAGCTTCAAATAATTGTATGATATGTGATCTTTGACAGAGAATGTCAAATTATACAATACAACATTGACCTTTGATGTTTACAAATTCTTTTTGACCTTTACAGCTTCAAGGAATTTTATGATATGTGATCTTTGACAGAGAATAACAATATCGTCCCAAGGGCTTGAAATCATCCCTGGTTTCAAGGACTTGTCTTGGTTACGAAGCACTATGAGTCAGGTCCAAACTTATAAGCAAGGGGGTATTCAGAAAAAGTCAAAGTTTAAAAGTTTCCATTAACACAGGACAAAAAGTGGCAGAAGCCCCTTGCCGGATCCTTCCGGATTCTTCCGGATTCTCAAGGATCCGCCAATATTTGGGAGAATCCGGAAGGAACCAGCAAATGGATTCCACCACTTTTGTCCTGTGTAAAGAGTTAAAGGAACAATGGACGAGGCACTGTTAACTCCAATAATCATCCAATGATACTCAAAACAGACTAAATATTCTTATTGCCGAACATAGTCTGTGGAAAAAAGTTATAAGATGTTACTTTTACCAAGTTACAAACGTGTTCCTCACCACACAGTCTGCATATCGTTAATATCATGATTTCTATAAACCATAGTGTAGTCGTGACGTATTCCTTTTACAGAGAGTATATACTGCAGCTATTGTAAAACGTTTCACTGTACTGAAATGACCAACGTATTCATTTCAGTATAAAGAATACTAAATTTTCTGACACAGAAAAGAACATGTATATTTTGTTCATGCATGTCACTCTTAATTTGGAGGTACACCCAGTGCCATTATCATTTTATTAATTAGAGGCAAGTCGCACATAAGGTTATTTACATCACACTTTTCAGATTTACTGAAAATAAACTCTAACCATGGTGGCATTGGTGTTGAAATCAATATCCCTTTACTGACGTCATTTTCCTGTTGTATGAAATCTCACGTTCTTTTCTTATGGGAGAAGACCCATCCTCTGCCAAAGAAAATCAAGCAATATTGATATGAAACACAGTTGCTTTATATTCTAATGGACGACTTGCACTACGTGTGGGGTTGTGACTGGTTGACATTTGCACTTAGAAACATGGCTTAAAGGCAATCGGATGTGTTTCTCTTGACATTTCTGTCATCATCTGTTTCTGTCATGACAAACAGGCTTGGTAAATTTGTTCTTGAATTTTGACTCTTGGAAAAAAAGAAAAACTAACTATTTCGTCAACTTAAGAGTTAGAATATGATAGTCACAGGAAATGGTGACTTTTTTCGCGAAATATTGTTCAAGTTTAATACTGTATCAACATTAACACAATAAAGATTGCAACATAGTCTTATATTTAAGACTAATATTTAGTATGCGGCAGCAAGTTAAGTATATCATGTTAATGTAAGTATACACTAGATATACAAGAAAGTATACAGTGAACAACAGTTCATTCCTTACGAAGACATTTGAAATAAAACAACTCTTCAATGATGAAATGGTGCTTACGTTAATTCCAAATATGAATGTGTAAAGGACATGTATATTTGGACCGAATAGTACGTTGCTGTGAAGAAAAGGAACAACGAAGAATTTGAGAGTGCGCCATGACGTGTGTTAGTCTGCAGCAAAATGTACTGATTTGTGAAACCATAGCTAGATTTTACTTAACGCAAATGAATATAGTTTTCAGAGGATATATCGAAATTACAATTGTCTTTTATAACGCTAGTCATCCAATCATGTATATACAAATGTATATTGAACAATTCATTGTGTGTTAACATATTCTAAAACTGATATCTGAACATGTTATATGATGAACATGGGACAATTTAGAAACATTGTACAACAGTTTGATCACACTTAATTTGATGTTCAAGAATTAAAACATTTCACAGTTGTTCGTTACTTTTATGATCACATACTTTCTGTATTTCATGAGTCCATGTTTTTCTTCTTAAACTAAATAGTTTTTCTCAATATCTATCGTATGATATTCAAATTAAAAATAAATGATGAAAAACATCATCCGTCAATCAAAAGCTAAAGTATTTCACATGTTTGTTCTTTTTAGTATCGTTACATGATGATCAAGTAGTCCCATTTCCCCACACGTTTATGTGAAGCTGTAAAGCAGTGAGATAACAGTTTCACGTTAAAGCCAGAGCTTAAATTGATACCGTTAAACTGATGACGTTTAGAAGTAATGCAATGCATCTTGATCAACTAAGCAATTACGTATACATTTTGCTCTTTGACTTCACTGTGCAGAAAGAATGCGTGCCTTGTTTGTTGCATTTCCAATATTATTTTATTACTAACCGAATATAATGCTATATTCCAATATTTCAATATATCAAGTGTCAATCAAAAATATATGAAGTGAAAAGAGCAAGTACTGAAAACATATATTGTCAAACTCATTTACTCTGTGAAGTTAAACACTAAAAGAGTGATTTTGAAATAAGGCGATGTGAGATATTATTAAGCTTTCAATAGTTATATATCTCTGATGGCCTGACAAGGCAGGCACCATACCTATTGACGATTAAGATATTCATTGCAATATGGAATACACTTTTCATGAGCGAATACATAATTATAATATAATAGATTCCTCGATATGCATTTTAAGTATCAAGTCATGATGTTAAATGTCAATTTAAAGATGAATAACACTAGAATGGCAAATATCAAATCAGAAAAAAGTGCTTGAGAAAAAACCACTCAAATATTACCGCCAAGAGCATTGATTGTGTTCATTTCCTTCTGTTTTGGTAGCACCAATCCAATGATGGAGTTCCAAGTTATTTACTTAGGGTAGTTGTTTTAATCATGAGAAAACAGGAAGCGTTATTACCTGATAGATTTAACCTAGTTTATCAAAGAATCAATTTGTCAAGTCTAGTGATTTCAGTTACATTTACAATTTTCATTTAGCAAAACTAGCTTTTACATAAAAATAGAATACTTTAGACGACACCCACTGTATATATCATTTTCATGATGACTGTATACGTCGCATTTCGACTTGTTTGCAATTTTGTTCTACATTGTGGAGCATTTTCAACGTGGCGAATATACAGGTACCTTAAACAATGTACAATAGACTTTAATACAGTGGTAAGTGATTATGATGATTTGGAACATTTCTTTCTGTCTGATATGACTTATTTATTTATATGGTGAATTGTGCAATATTTCAGTATCAACATGATCTATTCAATATCATTAGCTGCTGAACGAAAGCGGCTAACTTGTTAACTGAACAACATGTATCTGAACTGAACAATCATTGTAAAGCTTAACATGGTATGTCAACCCCGATGTTGTCATTGCCGTATGTTGTACAGTATCTATCAACGTAGTAGTCACATTATATGGAAGGTCTTATTGTGGATTTGGGCATAAGGACCTTTGACAAACACATGGACACATTTGTTGTGAAGAACGAATATCAACAGTTGTCTACAGAAGAAGAAATTTAAAAATTAATTCAAAATAAAATGTCGGTTTGATGCTGTAATTTAAGCAACATTTAATCACAGTATGACAATTTAACACAAAGAACATTTCATCATATATATATAACACACTTATAGATCACGATACAAACTGTGTAAACATTGCAGAGTACAAATAATTTATTGTTGGGTTTGACAAATGTTCATCTAAAATAGATCTGTCCAAATAAGTTGTACTGATATTTCTTATAACGAATAGTGAAGTGTTATTGATTGAATCAATGGTATATCAACCTTAGGCAAACATAACACAGAAATAATGCGAATCAACTAAAACTAATCATTAAATTCAAATTAATTCTTTTTATCCAGAGGATCAATCTGGATTTCCGTTTAAAGAAGGTAGATTAGTATTACCGACAACCCGACATATACGCTCAAGGCAGTGTCACAACTGAGTCTGGAATGCACGTGAAAGTCAATGTAAAATTCATTATTCAAACAAGCAATTGCCGGCGTTGCACCATTCTCTTCCAATAGAGGATACCCCCTGCAGATTTTCGATCCTAACCTATGTTCTACATAGCCTGAATCCGAGGGCTCCAGATCCCCTAGCGGAGAAAACAGGAATGTCATATTGTATCCCTGCTTCTTAGCCATGACTTCAAAGATCTAGGAATTTGACTCTTAAGGGTCTTGCTAATTAGCATACGTCCTTCGAATATGTCTGGTGTAAATAACACCAATTAACTATTTTTGATATTTGTCTCTGATTTGGTCTTTTTTATTTATCAGCATGTTTATGATCGATAACTTCCACAAAAACAAATAGCATATTTCGAGGAAAACATTAAACGAGAAAACGTTGATCTTACGTTTATTTTATCATTATTACGTTTTATTATTATTTACAACGGCGTCGCTGATTGCACAACTTGATTCAATTGCAACCAATCAGGACACTCCATTTCTGCTTTCGAATTCAGGCGATGTAGAACAGAGGTTAGGAACGGAAATCTGAAGGTTGTAACCTATATGTGGGAAGAGAATGGAGGTGCACGTGCAGTGAGAATGACTGAACACCCTACTCTTATATATTCTGCTTAGCCACGCCTAACTTGGGTTACATACCCTTCTTATGCCTCCTTCCATCGAAGGAAATATCAGATGTGTTAATAACCATCACCTCTATCACTGCAATTATTATGTAATGGTTACTCATATTGAGCTGAACGAGGCTGAGAACCACTTTCGAGATTCTCCTACAGTCAGCCCTGGAATGTGATATCAAGCTAGAAATACTATTTCAATTAATTTATCAAAACATGATAACTAGTCTTCAGCCAATCCACAAATGTATTCAATCGCTACATGAATTATGTTTTGTTTTTTCTTGTTGGTTATCTGCAAAAACCGAAAACGAAGTCCGCGGTCAATATTGTTTTCTCGGGTCCATAAAAACAGGTATTGACCGAATTGTTTTAATTTATTTTAATTGTTTTATTATGTATTTAATACAGAAACGAAAGCAAAACAATTAAACGAAAAATGTAAATTGGTTTGAACAGCTGGGACTACGATCGAATTACGTCATTATAACGATAGCATGACGTCATGCAACAATCGTTTGATGTCATGCAACAATCGTTTGACGTCACTCAAGTCAATACGGCATTTGGTCGGTCTCGGGCTGGAGTCAATATGCCTCTCTGTCTATCGACCAAACAGATCGCTGGGAAAATATGCTTACATAATAAAACAAAGAATGCCTACTGAAAGATCAAGCTTCATGAAGCAATGGTCTCACGAAAAACGAATGTCCTAACGTCAGATTGTTACTATGTGGACTGGCTCTGCCCAGCGGCCTCTCAAATTGCGTATAATACAGGTTTGACGTAATAACAATAAATAGTTCATAAAGAGGAGTTATCAGTTCTTGACACATACCATATGTATCTTTTCACCTTAGGAGGAAAAGTTATATTTTTTCCTTCGTGGCTACGATTCTTGTGTCACGACTTCACAGATATACCTTCTCAGCATTATAATATTCATCTTCAATATACATTTACTTTCTTGTATAATGGTTATCGAGTTGATATTCCCATTCTTTGTTTCGTACTAATTTGAAGGTTTGAAAGCTTAAAACCCACTAACGGACTGGCTTTTACAGTACAACATTTGGTTCTTTATCTGATAACATTTCTTATAATGAATTTTCTTTCATATATTTTTTAAAATCCGTCATGTATTAATGGTATCAATACGAATACAATTAAAATCAAAAACATATTTCTAAATCTGTACTTTCAATACGGGGAGGAATATTGTTATTAGCATGCATGTAACATACTGTAATAGGTTTGAATTTCTCGTTAGTCGAAATGGATTTGTTAAGATGGCAAAACATAGATTTTACATTTCAACGATATTAACTCATGCATGTGATAGGTTTTAGTGTGGTAAAATGCTGAAAGTAAGTGTCTTATTAGAATTCAATGGTTTCTGTAAATGCATTGATAACCCCAGAGTGCTATTCTCAGGCGACAGAGTAATTTCTATTTCCTGACAGACGTGTCAGCATTCGGAGGAGATGGTTTGTAAGAAACTTGTGAAACGTTTGCAGATTAAGCCAGAAATCGAACATCTCTCTACAAAACACGAATATGTATCTTGTTCCTGTGATGTTTATTTTAAGACTTTGTTAAACTTTCTCATTTAAATAAAACAAGTAACTCATTTAACTTTAAATGTTATAATGCAGCGGCTCATTTAGCATAAGAGAGGGTGCCCAAAGATTAGTTTAAAGTGGGCATTAGACGTGAAATTAGGGTGAAAATGTAATGGTGTCTGTAAAAATAGTTCTAGGCCCAGATAAGCATCAAGTGTTGGTTAGTTTAAGTTCCTTATTTTACTGATTATCCTAACATTTATTACTAAACTGAGGTTATGGCGTTTTTATTAAGTATATCTCACTTCATTGTCTTTTATGGGGTGTTTTGTAAATTATTAACTAATAATCGACAAAATATGGAAATAATCTATTTTATCACTAATATTATACTATTCGGTTTCAATTTTCTTCAATGATGATTGTCTATCATGTAGTTAAAAAAAATCGAATTATTTTCTTTAAAGAGAAACAACAATTCATTTTAGTAGAATTTCAAAATATACAATCATGTCGCGAAAATTGAATAAAAATCGAGAAAACATTTATTTGTAAAGGTATCATTGCGTTGCATAAAGATTGAAAAAGTGATGTGCGCTCTAAATGGTCAACCTTTGATAATACTTTAATTACTTGCTTGTAAAACCAACTTTCTGAAACACATTCCCAAACATAATCATGAAACAGACATACTGGCAGCTAAATTGTATTCGTGAAAATCTTGAAATGGCTTATTTGCAAAACATCTGATTACTGTGACATTTACAAATGGGTTGCGAAAAAGATATTTCTCATTAACTTTCGCAAAGATATCAGAATGCTGGAGCCTAACGACTGTTATGAGTTATTTAATGCAGGGATGCCTATTAACAATCGAACGACACATTTGTTTCGGGTTGTGCTTTTTAAACTTAACTTATTAAGTACAATATCGGACATTTCACATGCATCATGTTCATCCAACATGTTATAAATATAAACGTCTCCAGATTTCTGATCATGTTTTTGTTATACCTTTGGCTTTATTACGGTGATATAATAACAGCCTTTAAACTGTCATTTATGCAGAATTTGACAATGTGACCATACCAGTGGACACTAATTAAGATATACATACATGATGTAGGCCGAAATCATTTACCTGCAACAATGCAGTTGATGTTGGTATGTGAGTATCACTAAGATGGACCAACAATTATATCATAACGTCAATCCACATGTAGTGATGTCTGTCATTGTATACTCACGTGCAAAAGAAACGTCCCCACATTTTTAAAAGAATATAAAATGAAAAATTGATGTCGGAGAAAGTAGATTTTGAATGTATTTGATCGAGGCATGTTTTGTTAAGAAATACTCATAATTTCATATATCAGAGTATGATACTTTTATTTTTATACCTGTTCAAGACTTTTCTTTCGTCATAATGTTTGTCATTTATGTTAAAAAACATTAAAAAGCAGAAATTTACTTAATAAAAATATTGTTGACATAAATAACCTTTTTTGATTTAAAATTGTTGACGCATCATTACTGTAGGACGTCACCAAAGAAGCCAAAATAGCGTTTTGACGCTTCTATTTCGTCTAGAGATCCCAAAAGGACGATTTCTTAAAACGTGTGTTTTTCAGAGATATTAACAGATAATGTTTGAATATTCATATTTAGTATTGTTGGGTTCTGCCCTTGGATTGGAATAGCTTGTATTTGGTATGGGGACGTTTCTTTTGCACGTGAGTTTAGTTGTGCATACACATATAGAAAACAGTTTTGAATGATAAAATGCATTGACGCTACGTTCTGTAAAATCCCCATCCCCCTTTAGTTGTCTTACACAAATTATGCATGGTGTGGATCAAGGGGGTTCCTAAATCGTTACTATACGATCAATGTGAGACAATTTCTATTGGCAGAATTGATCAATTCTCAGGACTAGACAGGAGAAATGGAATATTGTGGAGGTAAGTTCAGCTAGAAATTAATTGATGAAAATGGGTACTTGAACACGGGAATGTAAGGACCTATACGGCTGCGCGGCCGCTTAATAGGCGGCACTGAAAGTTTCCTTCAGGGTAATAATTCTGTAGCATTGAGCATGGATATGTGAGCTATATATATTATGATGTTCATGTCTAGGATGAGGATGTTTTAGAGAACTTCAGTATCTGTCGCAGCAAAAAGAAACATAAAATCCTTCTTCCAGCAATTATTGTTTTATTGCAGATATAAATTGTCACGGAGTTAAAATCCCTAGTTTTAAACCACAATGAAAATTACATTCGTTTACTTTACATTTTTGTCATACAAAGTTGATTTAAAGTTTCATAGCTATGGAGTGAAACGTTTATTTATTATGAAATGAGAAATGATCATTCAATTTGACAGCTCAAGTTGACAGTGTTTTAATGAAAATATATTTACACACAACATTAACAAAGTAAAATCTCATTCAGTATTCACTAAGTTTCATTAAAGATGATATACATGTCAACCAATTAATTGTTCAGATGATGACTGTGGTTGATCAATTTAAAACTTATTGCATGATAATTAGTACGATAGGTATTCATGCATGAAGTGAAACTAGCTCAATTTTCAATATTAAGAAATCACTGACGAACACATTCTACATGAAGATTCTAATTCAATTACCGAACAGAAAATTAATTTGTGATTGGCTTTTAAGCAGCAATCAGATTGCAAATCTGATGCAGTGATAGCTAGAGGGTAAGGGGTTAGAACATGTTTTAATCGAAGACGAATGGGAAAAGTAAATTTATCATTGCAATTTATAAACAAAAACGTTATTTCCTTTCCAGCAGTTTCTAAATGCGTTTTAGTAATTAAATCTATTCCCGATATTCGCCTGCTCTGTCTGCCATATCATCAGAATTAATTACAATGAACAGTGATTAGTTATTCAAGCAAATAAAGGATGGTGCTCTGATGTGCTCCTGTTTGAACTTGTAACATGTTATCAAACTTTATAAGACTAATAAATACAATTATAGTATATTATTAACAATATTTTTCAAAATTTGGAAAAGTTTAGAAAAATAGCTAGAAATCGCCCACATTTATTTACAAAGATAATGCTTGGAGTGAAGGAAGAAATGACAATCCAATCAATACAATTATTTACCTAGTTATAGAAAATATATTCAAAAATAGTAAACAATTCAATATGCCGAAGTTCCAATATATACGAGGCCAAATTAAGCAATATTAAATAACAAAATGTACTTATTTATTTTCAAGTGAAAATGATATATTTGTAAAGTTTTGGTCATCTTAATATGCCGTATTAGAAAATTAATATCTTCTGACTTTAAGAATATTATTGTCTGTACAACAAACTGTCTTTTTCTATTTACAACATTTACGCCATTTTCCATGTCATGTTTACATCTAATTTTATTTGGATGTACTATCTATATCATTGTTTCCCTATAATTTCCTTATTTCGATTTGTTTATATGTACACTATTGTCAAATATTTTATTGTAAACTTTACAGCAAACATGGCCGTACTGGGCCAGTATTAGGCAAGTACTGGCTGTTACAGGCATCCGGTACTGGCCCGATTCAGGCGTCCGGTACTGGCCCTGTACCAACTAAAACGATACCATTCCCTGTACTGGCCCAATTTAGGTTTGCCTTCACTGTTCCAGTACATTAAATATATCGTGAATACCGTAAATTTTCACTTTCCAAATTTATTGATAAATAAAGGTTGATTTAGCTAATCATTTTCTCTTCCATTTTCTCAATTGTTACTTTTAATTTTAATTGTTAAGCATATATTAATCATATCAATTTGTAATCTTCCAGCGTTTTTATTCACAATATAATTGTTTTGTTTTTTTCATAATGTCAATATTATCAAATATGTAGTCAAATATATGTTATCTGAAAAAAGCCAGAATTTATCTTTAACAAGTAGGTCTACGTACGTACAAAGACAATGCTAAAAAACAACAACTTGTGAATTTTCATACTTAGATTTCCTAATGATACTAATACATACAGCAGCAATTGTTAATGTAAAACACAGTTCTAAATAGATAGTAATATAGAATATATCAAAGTTTTATCAATACAACTAAAGTTAACTCATGAATTGAACTCACATTGAAAGGATACCAAATCGTTGCTTTCTCCTCCTGCCTCTCTAAAGCAGACGGCAATTTGAAATACTACCCATAATTCCCTAAGAGGAAGTGTCATACCTGAATTAAGTCATTACTGGGCCAGTACCGGGCTTGTATGTAAACCTAATATAGTTAGTACTAGACCAGTTCCAGGCCAGTACCGGCCATGTTCCGGCCCAGTACTGGCTCTGAAAATATCCCATAATGCATTTAGACAGGAAATGATATGCCTTAACTGGGCCAGCACTGGGCCAGTACAATTTTACTTCAACTGGACCAATTCAGTTAAAACGGTTCTGGGCCAGTACTAGTTTTTTACCGTTAGCCAGTATGCCTTTATCAACTTTACCAGCCATTACCAAGCCAGTACAGCCATGTTTGCTGGGATATATGAAAACAATAACGTAAGTTAGAAAGGAGGGAATAGGACATGTGTATAAATTAGTTAGCATGGCATTTAAGATTCTTGGGTCTTCTTAAAACAATTGTTACATTTATCAGTTCAAAAAGACTAACCACAAACACAACAAACATGAAGCGCCAGAGGTCGAAGCTGACCAGATGAAGAATGTAAGATTCATATGAAAATATTTGTAAGAGAAGCGGGAAAATACCCACTTTTGACTTTTGTGGAATCATGGACAAAACAATTGTAACATTATATGTAAAAAGGCTAACCATAAACACAAACCAATATAAGTAAGAATCGATAGGCATGTGTCTTGATACTAGGACATAAGTATGTAGACGTAAATAGTACGGCTTTTGTGAAGAGGAGGAAATACAATTGATTATTGAATCATGATGTACAATATTTATTTTGTTTATCCTATGTGATCTTGATCCAGCAAACTATTCATTATGTAGGCATCTTTCGTTAAATCATGCATTAATCATTTGCCAAAGATAAACGAGGACATGATATGACCGACCAACCTGAATACATTGCAATAATTCTAAACCGGATCAGTCGGGTGAATTATAGACTCATATTCTTCCCATTTACATCTTAGTTCTTGCCCTGTTTCAATGATATACATAACGTATCTAATGTTACGTTGTGACATCTTTTCAAGCTAGATATTTTAAAGATCCTTATAGTATGAGTTGATACACACAGTGTTAACTCATGGTTACATTAAAGGGACAATACGAGTATGCACTTTTTTAACGCATTTAAGCACAAATTAACAGCAGTTTGTAATGAAGTAAACGATGAAAATGTATGGAGTCCCGGAAAATATTCAAGAAAACATATAGATAAATTTAGGTATA
Source organism: Gibbula magus (assembly GCA_936450465.1). NCBI lineage: Eukaryota > Metazoa > Mollusca > Gastropoda > Trochida > Trochidae > Gibbula > Gibbula magus. Next base: position 36,186,610 of record OW388295.1, read on the forward strand.
GTAACTGTCCATAAGTATCCTTTGACGTTCGGATCAAGATCACAAATCAAAGCATCGATGGCTCTGATAATCGGATCACATGGCATTAGTTTGCTACTTAACATTGTTTCCGGGTAAGCATCACAATTTCAGGAGTCCAAAAGATGAAATGACCTTATAGATAATAATATGTTTTGAAACATTAATAACTTGGTTTTCAATAAAAACAGCTATAGTTTTTATCTTTCAATTTTTGTAAAATATAAACTTTAAGAGATCTTTCCAGTCACATCTTCAAGAATTCAAAACAGTCTCAATTGAAACATTTAGTCCCTGTGAGTTTAAACGATAACATGCCAAGCGCATTATCAGCAAGACAAGATATTATCCATACATCCAGGTAAGTTTAACACCTGTACAAGATGATGTCAATTTATCAATTTATTAACTACTACTAAATAGGCCTTTGATGTTGTAATTATTTGACTCTCATAGTTAAAAGGATGTTGTGGTATTTGATCAGTGAAACTTATATTCAAATTCCGATTTACTTGTATTGGTCTTTGGTCAGTACTTAAGCTAGAGTCTTGTTTTCTTCATTTAGTTTCTATCCTTGAAGTAATTAGAATCCTGATATTTTATCAAGTGTGAATGCAATCAATAAAAGGAAGCTGAGCTCTTTGAAGTGTTGCGTATTTAGAAAGTAACACATTGGAGTACATTAGTTCAAAAGGATCAGATTTACCATCTTGAGACTTTCACAGATAAACACATTCAAACGAGATTGGTTCAGGAAAAGGCAAGTCTTTAAATTTAACATATTGTAACCTAAAGAGAGCACCTCAGTATCAGACTGGTCAGACAGTGGTAGTAAGTGTCTGCAATGATGATGGACATTCACAATACCAGATACTGCTATTTCCTGACAGACATGTTTACTTTCGAAGATGATGTATGTGCATATTATAGCAATATAGTGTCTATAGGAGAAGACGGCCACTAGTTAGTATTTTCCTAAGTCTCTAGTGACGTTAAATGTTTTACTGAACATTGACTGGTTATTGAAATGGACCTTTTAATTTCAACCTATGTCGTCTTTATATTTAAACATCGAGGAATAGATATTGATAAAAGATAAAGTTATAGATAGAAGGTTTATTTCACTGATCTCACTCCAAATTATATAATAAAATGCATTTTTCATTTGTCAAAGATAAAATATACATCATTTACATAGTCAAATTTACATACTTTTCATGAGCAACCATGTTTGTTTAATTATTTTTTTATCACTTTATTTCTTTTTGTAGGCACCACAAGTATATATAAAGTACCTTTTCAATATGGAGTATTTGGTACAATTTGTCGAATTGACAAGACATATACAGTTTTTGATATACATTTCAGTTTCAGTATGACAAAAGCTGGAATAAAAAGGAATTTATGTAAAAAGGCTGTGACATGAAGACCAGAAGGATATTAATTTTTCATATCTACAATCTGTATCGCTGTTTACTGACATCAAAGGTGTCTTGTAGAACTGATTTCAGACCATTTATGTGCGTTTTTTTATTCTGGCATTTACAGGTATATACATAATATTTAGTAACTTTAAAAATCAAATTCAGTACATCATTTCTCTTTTCCTTGTAACCAAATATAATATGCGTTATATTTGATCCTAAATTGATTTATTGATTATTTTATAATACCAGTAAAATACACGATTTCATGGATAGTCAAACTTGCATGATATGTTCATCTTCAATCTCTCTTTCTTTTGTTCTCATCATTTTGTAAAACACATTTTCTGATTACCCCTATTCTTTACCCGTCCCATATTATAATGAATTATATCAACCTATTTCAAACGATACAATGAAACGAAATTATACGAATGAAAATAATTTATATTCAGTTAAGAATAGTGACTATCAGTGAGGATGGTGGGTTTTGTCATCAAAGTGAATTATTGCGTTTTATAACCCACATGGGAATGTAGACAAAGAGTACTATTTGTCTTATCAGTCCCGTGGGATTTGCGGGTTTGCTGAACGCTGGCTGATTGTTTATTCAACGAACATTTCCATAACGTGTCGGGACTGCTTCAATTCTCTTTCTATTTTTCTGACTTGTATATCATAAGAATCTGTCTTCTGCATTCACGTCTTTGTCATTGGCATTTTCTTACAGTGCAGTTGAATTGTCTGAAAAATAAAACGTGATTAGTAATTTACAGTGCCCTTGATTTACATACACACATTACATGGGTTCCGCCGTCTTTACTTCTAGCAAAACTGTTTTGGAAAATTCGACTTTGAAACTCCTCAGGGGTGGTTTCATGCGAATATTGATAAAATATGCACACATACATAAACAAAGTGTCTCCTTTTTACATTAAGATAATATTCATGAATGCCGGTCAGTGTTAGTGTCAGAGCTGTAAAAGTGTTTTCTACTTTTTAAAATCTGTATTTGATCTGGTGGTGGGTCATATGTCGAAATATAAGTGTCCTACAAAACAAAACATTGACCTTTGGATGTTGACAAATACTTACTCATCTTCTAAGAATTTTCTGAGATGTGACCTTTGCCAACCTCGTCCCAAGGACTGATCAGCTATCATCCCTGGATTCCAGGAATCGTGACCATCAACGTTTACATGTACTCATTTCCAGTAGCTATTTCATATACATATAATTAACATAATAAATACTCTTTGCACTTTATCTTAAAGATTCCAATATTCCTTTTTGATAAACACCTGGTTAATGTTCATAAAAATAGCCCAACTCATTCGGGATGCTGTTTTACTAAAACTACACAGTGAGTAGACAAAATCATTATGTTAACATAATGATGCGTAAAACATGATTTGTTTCAAGTCTTAATTCATCACATGCACATAAAACATCGATAATAAAAAATTATAATATTCGGCGCAAATAAATAAACTGCTAAAGTGCCATTGGTAAGGCTGGGTCAACTTGTGCGGGTTCCAGGCAACGAGTCCGGATGCAGTGTTGCTAAAGGTGTGATATACAGAGAAACGTAACAACACAGTGAGGAGTTTGAGAGAGTAATATAAATTCAAATAACCACAGACACTTCTTGGTCAGCAGATGAATGGGGTGTTTTGGGTATATATGTTTTCTACTATCGAAACTTCGTGTATTAACAATTCTTGTTGAAATTGCACGTACTTTATAAAAGTGTTAACATCTTGTTTGTTTATTCTGCGAAGTTTGGAACAATCACGTTAAAGAAAAAAATGGTTCACAAGTATCAGAAGTTTTCTTTACATGTGCTTGACAGAACTGACTTGACACAAACAGCTCTCATGGCCATTTCTCATCTAGCTCAATGTTATAACTATGAGGCAGGCGCAATCTTATAAGTAAGTATGCACAAAAACCTAAGATAAAAAACGTCTAAGATAGATCACATAACTGCCCAAAAAGAATAAAGGAACAATGGATGAGGGACTACAATAATAATCGAACGACTTACATATTCGTATCATAACGCACTCGGATTAAAATGAACCCTCTTCAAAGGAATAAAGTCACAAAATATTACTCAAGTGCATTTTGAAGTTGGTAGGATTTTTAACAATATATATTATATAGTAGTGAACCTTATTAATTATATACCACGTTTCAAGGCCAAACCAGCTTCTTCATATTAAAACCTGTTCGTCTGTTTCCCCATCACATTGTCTGACAATTTCCTGGTATAATTAAGCCTTACACCATGTCTACACTCAACCGCAGAAGAAACGTCACCTTTCAAAATATAAGAAAAATCAATCAACGAGTGATAAACACTAGTGCAACAGAGAACAGCATGTCTTCAGAAGCCAACTAAACTAAATTTGAAGTTTCAAAACGTTATCTGTTCATATTACTCAGAACCGCACGTTTTAAACATTTAAAATATCGTTGTTTTCGAATATCCTTAATTAGACGAGATAGGAAAGTCAAAGAGGTCGTTTTGGCTTATTTTATGACGTCATGCAGTAAAGACACATAAACAGAAGTCAAAGAGGGCTATTTATGTTAACAACAAATTCAATAAATCAAATTTCATTTTTTTAAATTTTAAAGTTAATTGACAAACATCCTGACAAAAAACATATTGGAACAGCAATATAAAAGTATTGTACTGTTATTTTTAAAATTGCGAATACCTCATTTCAAATCATGGCCTTATATAAAGCTTTCTACGGCAGCAGTATTTCATTTTTTACACTTGTAACTTGTGGTGATGTTTCTTTTGCGGTAGAGTGTACTTACAGGGATAATATATTACAACTATTTATAAAATGTCTCATTACTAAAATGACCCCTACAAGAAGATTAACATATTGATTTTAATATATAGAATCCTAGAATTTATGACACGTACGTGTTCATTAATATCGATCTTTATTATTATGTAGAGGTTCACCTAGTTACATTATTTTATTACGTATAAGGGACATGTCGTATATTAGGTTATTTACATTGCATTTTACAGATTTACGGAAAATAGACACTGTGACAGTGTTGTTGAAATCAATATACATATAAGGGGAGACTTGTTTCCTATTAATCTCACGTTCTGATCATACTAGAGAAAAATTATTCCTTGCCGAAGAAAAAGAAGCAATATTGATATCAAAATGTTTTCTAGTTTCTAATGTTGCTTTAGAAATCAAATGGACTGCTTGTGACAAGCTTGTTGTTATGACTTCTTGACATTTGCTCACAGAAAGAAGGCTCAAAGGCAAATCGAATGTGTTTCTCTTGACATTTCAGATCTTTCTATGAGTTAACAAACACGTTTGGTAACTATTTCTTGACATGTGACTTTCGAAAAAACTTAAAACGAACTATTTTGTCAGGTTGAAATTTACACGCTAGTTGCAGGAAATGGTGAAGTATTGTTTTCAAGTCCAATGCCGACTTAAGTATGAATTCATTAATGATTGCAATAGAATTTTGCTAGTAACGAACAACGTTTTTTGCGGGGTAATTAAGATGGTATGCATCAGTAAGATAAGTATGTTATACATGTCAATCTAAATGTAAACTACATTGACTAGAAACCATACAACAAATGTTCATTTCGTGAGTGAAGATAAAACTAAAACTACTCTTTGGTTTCTAAGTTAATAGTTCAGTTAATTCTGGATACAAATAAGAAAGAACAGTCATTGCATATGTATTTCTGTAATAGTACATTTTTGTGAAAGCTTGCGAAAGGCTTACAAGGAGAACGAGGCATGGCTGTCGGAAAATGTGATATGATGAAAATGCAAACAACTTACCAACATTGTACAACAGTTTAATGACATTTTAGAGATTAATAGATGATATTGTAAATAATTGGATGTGTCACTTGAACAGCAAAACTCCAAATTAGATGTTGAATAATTATTTTTAATACTTTAAGATTCCTTTCTAATTTTTACTTTTTAAAGACACTATTTTCTGTATTTTATGATTCATATATTGTTGTGCTTCTTAAATTAGAGAATATAATGGGATGATATTCAAACTCAAAATAAATGACGACAAGGAACATCGGTCAATTGGAAGATCACCCTAATTTTAAAGACTAAAGTATTTTTGCTCTCTCTTTTTGTTATGACCTGGTTATCAAATAGTCCCATTCCCATCACGTGTATGTGAAGCTGTAAAGCAATGAGGTAGCAACAACTAGAATAGTATCATGTTCGGTAATGATTGTAAAAAAAACTCATCAATTTATGTTGGATTGTTTGTCACTGTGTCAATAAAGAATGTATATCAATGTTGGTTTGTAATCCAATATTATTAGATTTACCAAACGAATGTAATGCAAGTGGGATTGGCACCGACTACTCGTCTGGTCAAACTCATTTACTCTCGTGAGTTAAGGAATGACAGCATTTAAGGATTGAAATTAGGTGATACGAGATATTACGAACCATTCAATAGTTAAAATTTTACATTGTACATGGTAGCTACAGTTGTGTCATTACAGAGAGAAACTCAACTTCCAAATTCAAGGCATAACTCTTGCCAGTCTCGATTACAGGCTGATTTAGGCCTTGCAGTATTCCTTAAGATCTCTGTGCTTGGAAGTCCGGGCCCACTATGCATTTCAGGTGCAGCGATCCACTATATTGACACAACAAAAGCGAGGGAAATACTGCAAGGCTTACATCAGCCAGTAATGAAGACTGGCAATAGTTATGCCATGCGTTTTGGAAGATTGGAGGAACCCTGTAACCTGTCACTATTTATCTTGCAGTGAAACCAGCAATATGTGGATGCCACTACACACGCCATCCATAACATTACCAAATTATTGCTTGATTTATCTCTGAAGCACACAAATATGCTGAGCGCCTGCTGGGATTTGAATCCGTATCTCATCCCTATTGGTCATTAAAATATTCATTTAAATGTAAATACTTTCTTCTTCCCACTTCACTCTAAACACACTATAGGGCAAAAGTTGATACAAAACAAAATACAACTTAAACTTTATTTGAATATTTTGAAACATTATCTGTTCATATTTCTGTAATCACGGCCTTCGAAAAATCGTTCTTTTGGAATCTCCCTAACCAGACGAGATATAGGAGAATGAATATGGCTTTATGATATTCTATAGCAACGATGCGTCATCGACTAAAAGTCCAAGATTATACACGATTGTGATAAATCCTCGTCATAGACATTCAAAATTGACTTTATGCTACTGAGTTGTTTTGTGTTTGTGTTGTGTTGAAATCAAGTATAGTTCCTTTAGCCCCTGAGTTTATATGGTAATAACGTGTAAGTTGAAATGAAAATATAAGCCTCTATAGTCAACATGACATAACGCATAATTATCAATGGAAGAAAGTTTAAGTATTACGTTTTGAAGTTCTACATCGTCAAAACGTAGACTTTAAAAGTAGAATGACAAATAATTCAACATTTGCAAAAACTGATTGATTGTGGAAATATAAACACCTACAGCGTTTTTTATGCATTCCTTTCTGTTTTGGTAAGATCAATACCATGACGGAGTTCCCATTTCTTTTCCTGGATCAGTGTTTTAATAATGAGAAAAAAACAACTGTTATTGCCTGATAGATGTAACCTCTTTTATCAAAGAAGCAATGTTCAGGTCTATAGATTACAGTTACACTTAATGCATTGTCCCAGTAGCAAACCTTGATTAGTATTGGTAAACACAACAGGATAAATAAAACGAATACATCTCACAAAAACTGGTTACATGTATTTAATTTTCTGACATGGTTTGAAAATGGCTTTCATGTTACGATTGCATCCTATTGTTCTAACAGAATGCGAATTTGTAATCTTACATTTAATACATATTGTGCATAAATATTTTTTTTTTATATAGCAAGTATCATAAATATCATTGTTCACAAAGACATCTTTAATGAATTAAATTAATGGTAATTTGGAACTTTGCTTTCTGTATATTATTGATTATTCATGTTTATGGTAAAATGTGCAATAATACAGTATCAACATGTATTATTCATCATATTAATTAGGTGCCTAAACAAACTGGCTGACTGCCGTTTTCATCCATATTCATTTCTCAACAAACGTTCTCTGCTTATCGCTCACTGAAATAAATCACAAATCATAGGATTTGTTTCTAAAATAATATTAGAAAGTGTAATTATAAAACAACCGCGTGTCGCTATCTTAGATTAAAATATCTGAACCAATCAAGTGATTACATATGACAGAACAAACGAAAACAAATATTTTAGTTGTTATTTGGTCATTAATTAGTTATACAACATGTTGCCATGATAATGATAATGGCGATTTATCCCACGAGGCTCTATGTTGCCAAGCTTTTGACAATTTTCAGAGATTATTCTTATTTTATGATTTGTCTTTTAGTGGCTGTTAGGGTATTTTGTGAAAAGCGGTTATTAGCAATAAATCTCCTATGACATGTGTAGCTGCACAAGTAACATGGTCACACTTTTTAGATTGTTTTCGTAATTTTCTCCAAAGTGCACCACAAGTTGTAAATACAAAAAGCAAGGCTTTCAACTGTGAAGGTGATGTGTACTGTCATCGTCAACATTGTTCATTTTCATTTTATCATGAAAACTTTGTTCCTTGTACATGGATGATTATCTTCATTATCACTATTATTATGACTTGTCAGTTGCTCCAGAGAAACATTGAATTAACATACTATATTTTAGTAACTATTTTTCTGTGTATTTTACTTATTTCTTGTTTTAAAGAGTTATCGTAAGACAACGTCAACAGGTTTGTCCGAAAGCTGATTGCTTTTGCCTTTCTTCCAGCAGCACTCAATTTGGCCAGTATTTGATCAACTGAAGAGGAAAGCTTCAACTGAGAAGTTGGTCGAACACATGGACAGACAGTGGATGAAGCATTCCATCTTCACTGTTGCTTCCTGGTTTGCCTTCAACCAGTGTGTGCGTACCAAAAACATGGTTGAAAGCACTTTTCATATTCAAAACTACAATATTATTTTATTATTTTATATAAATGTAATGAACATAATAAGCATCTTTCACATATTGTGTCAATTATTCTTGTTATCTTTTAGGTTGGCATCCCAGTCAGGATGAATGTGAGAACTGTTGATCAACAGTTGGGATTCTACAAGTTGATCCCTGCCCTACACAAAGAAGCCAGTCTCCTGTCCCTCCATGCCCAGCTTCTCCATGATGGGAAGCTCACAAGATTTTTCAAGAGGACAGCTACCACTGAACAGTCGGAGATATTCTCAAGCTGGCGGCTCTACAAGGATGACAATATGGTCTAGAATCTACTGCCTACACGTATTTGAATAAGTATTGTGATATGCAGTTGACAGTTGATGGACTACTGCTGACTATGCTGTGCTTTATGATGATGATGATGGTAATGCTGACGTCATATTAGTGTGTGGTAGTGATATATTATAGCTTTGTTACATGCCACTCAGTGAAAATCTGAAATTTATTCTCAACAAAACATATTGTATTTTACCACTGGCGATAGCCATCTATATAAATTAATATCAGTACCACTTTATGGTAATACATGAATTAATTAATCAACAATAGATCTCAATACATGTTTTTGTTCGGCCTAATTGACTTCGGACAAGGCCCTTTTGAATTTTTGACACGGCCCTTTTGACTCTTAGGTTCTCGGTCCTTTTGTCCTTCAGCCCTTTTGACTACAATCCGTCGTGAACACCTGATCATGATAGTATTATATTTTTTATTTGAAATTAATGTTTGTTTAAATATGTATCTTTCAAATCCAATTGTAGAGCAAACGTATATATAAATATTATTGATTTTAAATTTTCAACTGTAATGTAGTGTAGTTTTGGCGATATGGACACTGGCTCGAACATTTCACCGTATTGCACGTACATCCCAATTCGCCCAAGCTTGTGTTATCTGTTCTATGTTATGTTAACCTAGTCTTTGTTAACCCCTTATGTTTCACATAGGAACCTGACATTTAATAACAAGTGTTTACAATCTAGATATCTTTCGATTTAGTGTTGATCCATTGGGTAATAAAAGAAAATTCACTTCCATTCCATTGGTCTTTAAAATTCAAACCTATTACTTCATTAACTTTGGCATTCAAATGTCAAGTTTGACAGATACGAAACATGTAAGTATTTGTAGCACTTTTTTTTCGCTGAAATAACTAGATGAAATGTATTTGAAAAATAATGTCACCAACAGTAAATCAACTTTCTCTCTTGGGAAAATGAAGTTAAAACTGAGTGTACATGGTTCTGTAAAGCCATGAGAATCGTTTTTTTGTTATTCGAAATAATAAAATGTGTTCACAATAAAATGGCCGCCATACAATATTTTCTTTATGCGCAACAGCTTTATTATCACTACGTATAATTGGCTTGCTTAATAAGATGTTTTACCCCTTAAAGTTAAAATCTATCATTATAAATGGGAAATTTGAAAAACAAAATTAAATTTGCAAAAAAACGTGCCACTGCCCCTCAAAAACATGTTTTTTTCAAGATACATGGCTCCTTTTCGTTTTTTAGAATTACCTCAACTAATGATATACACATTTTAGTGGTGCTGCATGATAAACATATATTGAACAATACGATTCTGAATCTGATTTTAAAAAATATTATTTGATCAAATTTGATGTCTTTTTGGACACATCAATTGCTAAAATATAGTAACAAGTTTCTGCAAAAAATTATATTCAATGTACACAAACCCGAAACAGCAATTAAATTTAAAGTGAATCCAAACTTAAATTTTGTTCGTTGGTGTAGTTTCAACTACATTTATTCGCAATTTAACTAACACATGAAAACACCATCTGCCTAATTTGTCAGCTTTTTAGAATGAGAGTGATTTCACAAATTTGTAAGTATATAAAAAATAAAACGTAGGATGGAAAACTGACAGCACTCGATAGAGTGATTTATTGATTGCAAACTGCCTTAGCTGAAAGTTGTAGGATGCCCTAAAACAAGTAGCTCCAATGGATGGGAAGCGACATTTGCATACCGAGAAGTTATTAGTCTGCAAGATGGAACTCAACACATTTAAGCTTTTAAAATATAAATCCATTTCAGTTGCTGCCGTTAAATTAAGTGCTTTTTGGTTTTCAGGTCAGGAGCAATGATGATCCCATTACAGCTACCCTAGACCTTTGTGGCCATCATTATAAATATAAATAATACAAGCGATATAAGTGAAATACTCTTGAAAGCGGCGTTAAACCACAACTCACCTCACACCTCATTATAAATAGATGCCCTATATTTGACCATTGAATCCATAAATAAATACCTGTATTTGATGTCCAGGTCGTCAAGGACCCATAAACGAGTCACACTTTAAAACAGTCAAGCCTGAAGAGAAACTCTCCTCATAACCACCTTCAGGATCTACTTCAATCCTGCAATTATAACCTCGATAGGATCACTGATAAGAATGAAAGCGGCAGTATGCTGCACCAAAACTCTGGAATTCAAACAATAACAACGAATTAGCCATAAACATAATAGTCTTTCAATAACATAAGATTAAGATAAAACTCCACAAATAAAAAATCAGAAAGCATGATGTCTCGAAATTACATTTGAAAATGGTAATCATACTTTTGGTTTGAAAAAAGATTTCATTGATAGTTCGTTCTCAAGTGACTAGCATTAATTGTATATTATTTATTGATTAACGTTCTACTGCGAGGGTATCATATTCAGTACAGTCCAACCAGGCCCCGAGGCTGCAGCATAAAAGTCTTTTCAGGGTATTTAAAAAACACCTCTATCCCCAGGAGACATCAATTGAAATACCTGATTAGACTTCTAACAGTAAATGTTTGTTCAGGGTGTTCTCCAAGCACTAATGAGTCTGTATTTTCTGAGCTGTGTATGTGTAGCACGCACTTTAAATATTTACGTACACTGTCGGCCAAAAGAAACGCCTGCCAGATATCTATGTCACAAAAGAATGGCGAATGTTGAAATGAAACAATGGAATTGTTCAGCTTTCGATCAGTGCTTGATCAGAAAAAAACATTTGAAACAGATTTACATATATAAGCACGAGCAACAATACAGGGACGCATTCGCATTAAAGTGGGGATGACGCTACAGATGTACGTGGTTATGGTGCGCAAGTGAATAAACCGGAAATAGCGGTCTTCAATGGACATGGTTTTCATGAATGTTATTGACTCGAATCACAGTTTTCGACGATGTTGATTGACTTTATATTAATTATTGTTTGAGCATAACATGGAGACCACCATTAATTATATTTCAGAAATTAGGAAATCAAGAAGGCGTTTCTTTTGGCCGACAGTGTATACCTAGAAATAAATTTCCAATAAAACAACTTTTGCAATCTGTCCAAATAACGTCCATGATAAGCTGTAGTCTGCACAGATACGTACTGTTTGTTGAATATAGAGTGTGACTGATTATCATAATTGCGTTTAGACATATAAATGTCAAATAGTTTACTATTTTAAAAAAAATTTCACATGTATAGTTACATGCGAAAATCTCCTATTGCAGATAAATTAGACAAATAGATTTGCAATCATTTCATACAATTCCTTGTATGACGTTGAGAAAATGACTGATCCAAACGAAAATTATATTTGGATTTTGGAAGGTTATCATACAAAGAAATACGGACATGCCACTATATATGGAGTCTAAATTTACAAGTAAGACAAGCATTATTCAAATAAATGAATAAATCGGGTATTGATGAAAGGTTAAGCTGCAATTTTATTTGCTTTGATAACATTTCGTAATCAATTATGTTGATACAATTCAATACTGTAGGCTGTCAGGAGAGAAATACATTTTCTTCAGAACTAATTAAAAACATTTAGGAAGCAATTAAGTTCTTCTATTTTAATCAATTTTGTTTCATTTAAATTTTTGTAAACGTTTTGATTAATGTGTGTTGAAGTGCATGTATAAATCTGAGAATGTTAAGATATTAACTTTCAAAATGATCCATCCAATCATAATTTAAAATAATTAGATTTTGCTGTTTGTAACATTTAACATTTACAAATATTCATTACAATAATTATTTCAAGCAAGATTGATTGTATTTCTTTGAATAAAATTGATATTGCTACTATTAAGGAGACATTTATATTTTCGTACTTTATTTTGTATCAAGATGATATTGGTATTGATATTATTTCCATTGGGATAGTGATGAAGATAAAAGATACGATCTCTGACTGATATGATATTGGAAGGATATTTATGGAGTAGTAGTTAGAGAATGGGTTGGTTGTGTGTATTTGTGAGAGTGGGAGAGATTGTCATCCATCCACTTCCAAATAATTATACTACATAAAGACACGATAACAAAATAATATTTTTTTACTTGATTTTCCGCAGAGAAATAGATGTTTTACTATGGGTGACGTTATTTTTCAAATTCATTTCATCAACTTATTTCAGTGAAAAAACGTGCTACTGCCCGTTTAAATGGTGAGTTGTTGACTCTAACGTTTTCCAATTTCCGTTAGTTAGCCAATGAATTAATGGAGGGAACCTTTTGACAACTGAGCCTGTTTATGAAGCAAATGCGGATACGACAATAAATAACACCAAGCCAAACTTATGCAATGATAAACAATATACTTGAAAACACTTGTTTATTGATTTTGTTTATGAAAATAACGTTCACCAGCTTTATTATATCAAATTCCACTGTAGTTGTTAGTGTTTAAAAATCAGATTGGCAGTGTGAGCTATCTAGAAAAAAAGCAGGTAATAACTGAAAAAACGTCTTTAATAATTGACAGATTAAAAACATTATCTTAGTCCACTTGTACGAAATTTGTTTATCGATTTACAATTTAATTGTTGCCCGGGGTTTACATAACTAAATTACCAGAAATGTAACTAAGAGAATGAGAATGAATGTCATTTACATATTGTCCGACGTAAATGTGCAGTCAAACAATTCTCCATTTACGAAACTCGTGCAAATTTATGAATAACCCTCGCTCTCGCTCGGGCAATACAAAAATTCACACTCGTTTCGTAAAAGTCATATGACACTTCCTCGGGTAATAATGTCTATGTGTAACACCACTGGGCCTCTAAGGCCCACCTTGTGCCTAATGTGATCTAAAAACGCGAATGCCTTTGAGGGTTAAATAAAGCGTGCTCTTTCAACAATTAAACTCTGAATACTTTCAGATACAATTTAATCACAAACGGGAATACATAGCAAGTCTATAATTTGAAAATTAATGACACTGTTGAGGGATTTTTTTTAATTAAGCTCTTTTTAAATAAAAACGGCAATTTTATCACTTTTGTTCGCATATTCAACATGATGTTTCACTGACACACATGTTTTAGATATTGCTAAAATGTTAATATGATGTACGCATTTGAATAAACAAACGAATTCAGAAATAATAATCGGGGGTCACCGAATATTTTTCACCACTTTAACGTTATTATATAAATTACATACATAAATGTAAAAACCTGACGTCGCAGCAATTTTGATCAATTCTAGTGTGACTTCGACGGCCTATCATGGAATTATGCCTGAACAAAATATCAATATGAGAGTGCTTGATAGAAGAACAACTATCAGTTGATCATACAAGATGATTTATTTTCATCACTTACTTGAGATATATATGTAATTGTCATAACACACATAGTAACATATTTACCGCGAAAATAGGTGACGACAACGGCATGCGGCATGTCGGTAAATGACCGTTAAAAAGATGTTGCAGTAAATGCAAGCGATTTCCGTTAGTTTATTGGTAAAATTTGGATTATAAAATGTAATACAATATTTTGAGACATATTCACAACAATAAATCGTTGTTGCAAAATGTTATCGTAAGTGAGTATGATTCTTCGTCCATCTCTCCTTAAAACTGGGGCAAATGCTGATCTGTAAATCAACAAATTTCAACCAAACAAATACTCTTGAATTATTGAATTGTATATTGTTAATTCTCTGTAAATATTGTTAATAATGACTATAACCTCAAATACGAGTCATTATGATAAAAAACGAGTCCAAACACAAATCCAAGTCCAAGTAAAATAATGTTAACGTTATGCTTTAGGTAGGCCTGAGATTAAAGAAAAGTATTTAAGGCACTTATTATATATCAAATACTTTATGTTGTAAATCATGTACTGGACCAAACCGAAACTCAAAACTAAAACATTAGCGATCGACTCAAACATGACATTGTATCAAAATATGATTATACATCAATATATAACTGAATAGACCTCAGAGTGTACTGATAACCACATGACGAATGATTGCTGTAGCTAATTAGTGACCTACTTAACATCAGATCGAGAACTCTTCAACCACTGCATGATTCATAGCTATTGCATAGATATAATATCCTCAAGATGAATATTTAAATGTCAAAAGGCAAATTTGCATATACTTAATGAGGATTTTCATGTTCAAGGCCAACTTCATTAGACATGAACTGCTTGATCAACACACATTTAAAGAAAAACCAAATTTATTTTTTAAATCTAAATAAATTAAATTCATTTATTCTAACTACAGGTGACATACACCTTAAACAAATATTCATATATGTGAATTGAAATAATACTGTTTTGATGACTGAAATACAATATCAATTCAATAGTTCAAATCATGGATATACCTATAAAAAATATTAATGTTTAGAATACTAATAATGAGAATATATATAGACATAAGAACAGAAGCATACATTAATGAGGTAAACGCAATTCATCAATATGGTAAGCTTACACTAAGCAAGATTTAGCGTCATTTCTTGAAATTTTGTTATACCATAGAACAGCCATTTCGAAAATCCATAAAACATCATTTGTTCATTTACTATATGCCTAAGGACTCGTATTCCTTAATGTTATTTGTTTTTAATTTTATTTATCTTTTTCATTTTAAATGTTGCAAAAATAATCAAAAGTACATCAAGTCCATTGCTTGTAATCCGCTCCACAACTTACAAAGTATACATTATCCTCGTTTAAAGATGTAAAAAGAACAGCCCCAAATCCCATTACGCTTACAACTGCAGGTGAATGTCTCTTTACAGAAATTTTTATACTTTTGCCCCGGATATTAATCTGACAACCATCTCAATGAGACACTGTGGTATAAATAAACTTATATCTTAGTCAGTATCTTTTGGATTAAAAGAGTGAAACCAAACAGTGTTGCAAAACCCACATGGACTTCCATTGGTATAAACATAGAGAAAGAACTCATTGTTGGTTGGACGAGCAATATAAATGCAACAATGCCTGGATGTCTGATTAGATTATGCTGGTATATCCCCCTTGAGGAATTTCTAATGTTTCCCCGAGATTAGTTTCTGGCACCTAAAGGTCCATTCTAGCTGCTTGCCAGGTTCTAGTTACTTTTATAGCTTCCAAACAACAGAATCCCATTTCCAACACATTCTCCCTATTCCCATGAATCAGTAGGCAATCGATAAGTTAATTTTCGTTCACAGTACATAGTTTAGTTACGCTGATGTATGTACACTTACATTTGATTATTTTCCATGTGTTTCCAAGATAACGTATCATCAACATTTAGTAGATTTAATTGTTTATATATTTAAACACTATACTAGCTCAGCTACTTCAATAAGATAAATGTGAATCTACCACTGTGAATCAGTGTTCAGTAAAATGACAATTTAATTAAATAAGATTTAATAAAATACGAATTTTAATACTAGTCAGGTGAACCCCCAAAAGGCAATCACTTGGATAACATTAAATCTCTTTCTCACTATGATATTTCCCTCCAAAAGTGATACATATGACCTCAAATGTATTAGTTTAGCAATGGATTTAGTACAAGTTAGTATGCTATTCTCCTGATAACTTCCCATTACGTACAAGAGCACTACATGTAACTATACATTTGTCCAATATATTTAAGGAATATATATCTACTTATAAATTAGATATTTATACATTATTGTAAAAAATATGTTTTTCATTTCAAGCCTGTTGCAAAATAATCAATACTTTTCAATTCCTCTGTCTCAAAGTACAGGACAAAATAAATACTCTTATACGATATGTCTTTTCTCATGCCTACATGTTTTATAATAGTATAACTATGTTCTTTTCGGGGTTTGAATCCCGCCAAAGGTTAGACAGAGAACCGTGCTACTTGCAGTAAGATTTTGGTGAAAT
This sequence comes from Gibbula magus, assembly GCA_936450465.1. Lineage (NCBI taxonomy): Eukaryota > Metazoa > Mollusca > Gastropoda > Trochida > Trochidae > Gibbula > Gibbula magus. The sequence continues at coordinate 36,203,323 of OW388295.1, forward strand.
GTTGCACTGAATGTCAGCGCCGTACCGCCAATGGTTCGCTAGTTCCAGCCGATGCAATGCATAACCACAACGGCGTTAAAGGCTTTATCATGACAATAATACAAGCAAGAAAATAGCATGAAACCAAAAATCTCAACCATGCTCCTTTATTTAGTTAACTTCTCCTTCTGAAAATTTCATTTTCGTGGAAGGTTCTTTGATCTTTTCTTTGAAAAGAAATCTTCTTCAAAGATCTGAGCAGTCATAAACTGTAAAACTATCCATCTGGTTCCTCTTCCCAATGTAACATCGCCTTTGAATAGTGTATCAGATAACGCCATCAGTTTGAAGTGAAATGTTCTTGGTAGATTATTCCTTTCAATTGATTTTGATTAAAGCTGACAGAAAAGGGGTCTGCAAATAATGCTCAAAGATCTATGGATATTCTCAAGTATCATCATGCATGTATGTGTCTGTGTTTGAATCTGTAGAAATGCTTAAGTCTGCATCAAAGTGTGTTTTCCATTGACGTGAACTATATATGGACTGAGTTAAGAGAAGGTAAAGACTGGAGCTATTTATATGTCGAATTACCCTCTCTCTATATAACTTAGGTAATAGCAGTTCTTCTACTTGGTTGCAATTTAATATTGATCTATCCGACATTTTAACGATGTGTTTCGGTTATAGACGAATGTGTATTTGAACTCATGGTTAGTGACGACAGAGATATCATATTAACACATGCTCTCACTCACTTTGTTGATGGCAACACATGATATTCTATTATGTTGACATTAAAAGGAGAAATATCAATTTCAATTTACACTTGATTCGTTGATCGGTGGGTTAGGTAAGAATATAATGGCCTTTTATTCTTCATTTAGTTTCTATTCTCGAAGAAATTAAACATCTTATTCTTTTATCAAGTGTGAAGTTAAACTGAGCTGAAAAAGAAGTGGAACTTGAAGTGGATATATAAAATGTCACATTATACAAGCAAAATATATTGACCTTTGATGTTGACAAATAGTTTTTGACTCTTACAGCTTCAAAGAATATTCTGATATCTGATGTTTGACAGAGAGTAACAACCTCGTCACCAGGGCTGATCAACTATCATCCCTGGGTTCATAGACCTGTCTTGGTTAGGAATCCTGCCTATCAAAGATCCAGTAGCGTTCATATAGTTAAGAAAAGAGAACACTCTTAACACTTTATCTAACCGAGTTCGATATTCTTTTTTGTTAAAAAGCTAGTTGTTAGTCATAAAAGTAGCCCAAATCCGGAACTATGCTTTACCATAACGACACTGTGAGAAGAAAACAAACAAAACCATTACGGAAACATAACAGCTGCTTGATTTGTTCCAACGTCTTAAATCATCATTTGTATGTAAAACATCGATAATTCAACTTGTATGATTACGTAGAAAAGATAAGTATATATGTAGTTATGAATGTCTGTACAAATGATGCTCAAGTTTTATTGGTAACGCTGGGCGGACTAGTGTTAGTTCGAGGCAATGGGTCAGAATGCAGTGTTGATAAAGGCTTGATGTACAGAGACACAAAACAGCACTGCAAGGAGTTTAAGAGAGTAATTTTGATCTTTTTGGTCTTTGATCAGCTGAACATTGAAGTGTTCGAGGTATTTTATATCTTTTCTCCTATCAACGATATTAAGAATTCTAGTGGAAATAACTTTTTTAAAAGTCTGAAATTGTTAATTCTTGTTCTGAGCAGTTTCGAACAAACGCATTAAAGAAATTAATGGGTCCCAATTTCCAGACTTTTCTTTTACTCAAACTTAATGTAACTGCCACAGAGCTCCAATGTTCATTTCTCTCTCAATGTAATAACCACGAGTCGGACACAGCCTTTTAAGTAAGAGGGCAAGTAAGTACAGTAAAGGCTAAGATATAAAGATCAAATAAGATGCCAAAAAGAAGAAAAGAACAATGACCGAGGCACTGTTAACTCCAGTAATAATCAAAAGATACAACAAACAGACTAAGTATTCTTATTGCCAAATGCATAATCAAAAGATACAACAAACAGACTAAATATTCTTATTACCTAATGCACTCGGATTAAAATCAACCCTCTTCCGAGGAGTAAAGTCACAGAAAATTATCTCTCAAGTTCCTGAGGGGCAACCTGAAGTGGGTAATATAACTATATATATTATAAAGTTGTAAAACCTGTCAATTATATATGCATGCAACGTTTTATGAACAAATCAAGCCTATTCATATTACCTCTACGAAGTTAAGCCTTTTCATATTATCTCTACGAAGATAAACAAAAAACTTGTTCGGCTGTTTTCCCTTCACATTCTCTATATCGTATATTTCCTTGTTTATTGTAACGATACCAACACGTATGACTACTTACAGAGAGGATTATCACAACAATTTATAAAACAGTTCACTACTAAAAGGATCCCTACAAGGGGATCAACATATTGATTTTAATATAAATAATCCTAGAAATGATGACAAGGAAAACAATAGTATACTTGTTCATTCATATCAATCTTGCTTTATGTGGAGGTTAACCCAGTTACATTATTATATTACTAATAAGGGACATGTCATATATTAGGTTATTTACATTACGTTTTACATATTGACTGTAAGTTGACGCCAACCATGGTGTCGAAATCAATATCCATATAAGGAAAGACTTGATAATATCATTTTCATTACAGTGCATCCCCGTTCTATTGATACTGAAAAAAACTATCCTCAGCTCCAGAAAATGAAGCAGTGTTGACATGTAAAGTTTTCCGGTTTTACAATATTGCTTTAGAATCAAATGGACTACTGGCGGCAAGCTTGAGGTTACGACCGTTTGAGATTTGTACAAAAAAGAAGGCTTAAAGGTTAAAAAATATGTGTTCCTCATGACATTTAAACATCTTTCGCCGTCGTGACTAACACGTTTGCAAACTATTTTTTCGAATACAAATAAGAAAAAGGACTGTTTTGTCAGTTAAAATGCACAATTTCACGTCACGGAAAAGGTGACATTTTAAAAGCATTTGCAAAGTATTGATTAGTTTGACAACAGCTTTCATTGAAATCCCTGCTTCCAGCAGTCCTAAACAACTTTAATGTTCCTACAAACTCATTCAAGGTATTGTCTCACTCACTGTTTTCCATTGATGCTATTGCTTCAACGCATGATGGATCAGGCAATGCAAGGGCATTGTCAATTTCACAATTGTTTTGCGCTGTCGCATAGAGAAAAGTTAAATTATAATGATCTTGTCTGATTTCAATAACATCAGATGGATACTCAGGCAATTAGCCTAAAACACAGTTGATTTACGATTTAAAGCGTTACATAGTTGTTTTACGCTTGATGTATTTTTAAAAATAAAAGTACGCTAAACAAACTTCATGCATTTTTAAAGATCCTATGTTTACGTTACTTTCTCTCTACTTTTAAAAACACAAAATGTATTTCTTTCACAATTCATGTTTGATTGTGGTACTAACTACACGTGTCGAGGTAAGCAACGACAGCAGATTGTCAAATGATGTGATATGGGGTATAAGGAAGCGTTCAATAACATACATACTTATATTGTATATACTGAAAGCTTCTTCAGTGTAATTGCAAGCCCTTATTTTATCATACAGTGAAACTTGCACTCTTAGGACTACACATTCAATTGACAGCAGTTCAACAAAGCATTGCTGCATATATCTTTGAATCATGAAAAGTGCCGAGCCCCTGTCGGGATTTGAATCCGGATCACATGACCAGACAAGGCCACCACCATTACTATGGACGATTAAACTATTCACTGAAATGTAAAGTACTCTCTTCTTCCCACTTTATTAACGTGTAAGTTAAATTATTCACATAAGACTTAATTAGTTATTGTGTTTCGTGAAAGGACGTTTTTAAGTTTAACGTCATAATATTCGACATTTTCCACAAATAACACAACATCAGCAAAAACATTTTTGAAAATGGGAACTCAAATATTGATGTCTATAACATTGTTTTATGCATTCCTGTCTTTTCTTGAACTAGTTTAGTTTTGATGAGAAAAACGCAAGTGTTATTGCCTGATATTGTTAGCCTCGTTTATCAAAGAAACAATTATTGGGTCTGTGAAGTTAGCGAATTTGGTTAAATAGTTTTTATGATGTATTCGGAAAATAACTTTGCCACATTGATTTAAATGTTAGTAAATCCTTGATAATGACTCTATCGACAAGTAAATATTTATTGCCCAGAAATTCAAAAACATACATAGTTACCATGTTTATTATGTTATATATGGAATTTATAGATAATAACACGGCACGAAAATGTGTTTATTTGTCAATTCATTCTCAGGTTTGGACAAATTGAAATATGAATTAATCCGTTAATCAATACATCTATTTATTTATTCTCACGCTCAATTTGTTTTCAAAGAACTCAAATTTCAATTGTTTAAACATTTATAATTAAATATGATTGCAAAAAAGCAAACGTTCGAATGTAATTTCAGTAATTTCCATTTAAATGTAACTCTGCGTTCCTAAAAAAAATAATATTCAATTATGTTTTAGGAATGGAAAATTACTCGGACATTAACATACATATAAAATATGGTTTAATTCAATTTTAATTGGGTAAAAGTGACAAAATTAACTGATAGTTTCAAATTTTAAATTTTTCAAGCTATTAAAATGTTATTAATGACGTTTTTATAATCCGTCTCGTGTTGGGAATTGACGCTTGAGGGTTTAATACTGATTGCTGTGGACAAATGTGACAGGAGTTTGTTTCAAGTCGACAATTTAAGTTTTCCAGGAACACTATTCAGAATCAGATAATGTTAAGAACATGCTCATAGGGGATTATTACTGTTCACTTTACTAGTTGTATTTTGTCAGTTCCAAAGTTAATACGTTTTTAGGTAAAATCTAATATTGTAAACATTATTTAAACGGATATTTCCTGAAGTTTGGTTACACAGCTCTAACTGTAAATCCAATTAATCGTTGTTATCTGTCTGAGAAGTAAGTGATTCGACAAGTTATAACATTGGTGTTATTTAAAATTATTCATTTGAAAAATTGATATAAAACAATCTATAGTTCACTTTCTGCCCTTCCCATTTCGTAATTATTTTCGTTATTCGAAAACCTTTCAGTATCATGCATAATTAAATTTAAGTTTCTGCCAATGCTAGTAAAAGATATTAACGTGTGTGCTTCCAGGTAAAGACAAATCTTAGTTCAATGTGAAAGATAAAGTTAAAGACATATCAATATTCAAAGCAAGCCAGTATAGATAGCCATGCTATCTTAAATTTCGATCTATTTTAAAGGCAAAATTTAGTTTTTCAAATTTCCCATTTATAATGATAGTTTATGTCATTTAAATTAACTATAGAGGGTAAAACATCTTATTACACAAACCAATTATCTGTATTGGTAAAAACTATGTTGCGTATAAAAATCACTAATTGCATGGCGGCCATTTTATTGTGAACACAATGTATTATTTTGTATTACAAAAACGATGCCCATGGCTTTACCGAAACATGTACACTCATTTTAAACTTTATTTTCCGAAGATAGAAGGATGTTTTACTATTGGTGAAATTATTTTTCAAATTCATTTCATCAACTTATTTGAGAGAAAAAACGTGCTACTGCTCTTTATTTCAATTTTTTTTTATATTTTACTCATAATGAAACATAAACAAATTATTCATTGGAGACATAATCATTGACTATCCAAATTGTGCAGAATCAACAGAATGATATTATCTACATGCATGACCAAAGTCATGTTAAATACTAAGTATCCATTTTGAAGATGATGACGTGTTTTCTTGTCAGATAAAATTATCTATATAAAGAAGTTTTAACAATACCATTTAATTTGTAATCATTAACATATGCCTAACACATATAAAGGGATATGGATTAAAACAGACCATCATAATATTCTGCTAATGAAATATATCAGATACCATGTAATTTGTAATCATTGACATATGCCTAACACATATAAAGGGATATGGATTAAAACAGACCATCATACTATTCTGCTAATGAAATACATCAGATAATGTTTCAGTAAATGTTGTTCCTTATTTTACATATGTTTATTTATGTTGCTTGATAGTCAGAAGAATGATATTATCTACATGCAAAACCAAAACTAAGTTTCCATCATAATATTCTGCTAATGAAATAATTATATCAGATTATGTTTCAGTAAATGTTGGTCCTTATTTTGCTTACATGTATGTTTATTTATGTTGCTTGAGGGTCAAGAAGTCAACAGGAACATTCTATCTGAACCAGTTCCGTTTAGGATTAAATCATTATGGATAATTTCCACAGTCCTTGTGCTTTTCATATTTCCCATAATTTTAACATGATTATTCTATCCATTCCGTTGCTGACGAAAGTTTCGTGTTTAAATTCCTCTTATACATATTTCGCTTTATACGCTGCAGAAACAGAATGAGATGAATGACTCAATATCATGGCGCCATTAAGCAAAGTTTTAAAAAACTTTCTTGCACTTTGAAATTTTTAACACACCTCAATTTGTTTGCATGATCCAGTAGCCCTTATGGAAACTTATGAATAATGGAATTGAAGCACGTTGAATAAATGCAGAATTCAAGATCAATTATGAAACCAGTACGAACTGACATAAAGACCACTGATATTAGTTCAAGCTCTCTGACACTGCGATAAAACAGTCCAGGGGATAATAAGAATATCAATGTAGTATCTGTCTTTAATATTAAAGATACAATGGAATTTTACAAAACAAAACCCACCTGCATTAAAAGAACTGGGCACGTTTTCTAATGAAAAAAAGGAGATCTCACAAAATGAAATAGAAAAGTTACCAATTGCAAACCTATCCTTCTCAAACAATAAATAGAGTTATAAAATAAATAGTTATGGTTAAAGGTCCAATTCTTATCCTCAATTTATCAATTATCAATAGCAGATTTCATTTTAAATGCGACATCATATTCTAGGACTAATGATATTCGAGTCGTGTAATGGGCTGCTTAACCCCCTCAAGTAAAAATATATGGATTAAACTGTTATTAATGACGGTACATTTGAAAACATATAAAATGCACAAAACGTGCTACAGTGCTTTTAACATAAACAAACATTAACAAAATAGGTTAATTCGTTAATCAAACAAACCTCTGTGATTTAGAAGTGTCATTACAGTAATACAGACCGAATATCGTCAGTAAGCATGTTTGTTCAAATTTGTTCTTTTCCAAACAATTTGATTTTGAGGGTTCATACTGCTTTAACGAGTGACATTTTGTTGAAAGTAAGTTACTAAAGGTTCATCACTTCACTTTTACGAATGGAATTACTCGTTTACAACAACCAATACTGACTTTAAATGTTTTGTACAACAATACTTGTTCTTGGACATCAATATAGCAGAATTTTATGAATGCAAATATCACAAATTGTGAACGTTATCTGAAAATGCTTCTGTCATATCACACAATTGATTTTCCTGAATAATTGTCTACTTTCTTATAAGAAAAACTTTTTCTGGTGCAAAAACTTGGTAGATTCTACATATAATGTCCATGCACATGATATCACCAAATGCTTGAAAATTTTAGATTGTGATTAATATCAGTTTTTGACGTAAATTCTATTGATTCACTATCCGAAAAGGTAAGTCAATAACATGTTCATGTGTTGAAGTATTAGTTCCTGTACTCAACGTTCCAGTATTTTAGCAATCTTTAAAATTGTAAATCCCCATAAGCACTTACCTTGAAGCTTTTTTTGTTATTTTTAATATATCTTTGTATGGTGTTATCTGTAAGAAAGACATCCCAGAAGTGCTTCAACAAACTGGGAAACTAAAAGCTAAATTAATAAACACGAAGCTAAATTTTGACATTCAAAATGATGGGTTAAATGTAGTTGCAATATATTTAACTGACGTCTGTCACAGACTGCATGGGTTCAATGTGAAGTGTATTCCTTTTGAATTTGCATTTCTTTGGCTATGTCAAGTTGCATGACAATGTCTAACGGCGGCAAAACCACATGACACTGAATTAGATTCACTTCAAGTGAACTTACTGTGGATCAAAGCGTCCGTAAAATGTCCCTAGAAATTCAGTTCGATCCCAAAAGTAAGTCGGATTCAAGGGGTACTGTATGTCAAAAAATTAGCAAATGTTTTTGATACACATATTGCCTAAGTCCTTGCATAAAGCAACAAACCACTTATCTCCTTATTAATGAGGGATCTAAAGGTTAGATGAAATCATCAACCATTATCTAAGGGTTAAATATGTTATCGAAAAGTATCCAAGGGTTAACAATTACTACTATTACTCAATTTGAAGTATGACCTTTAAATCAGAGGGTGAAAGCCCCAAGTCTGGTTCTACTGTACACGATATAAAAACGTCATATGGAGCCGAACTCAATAAACTTTAAATGTACATTAGAATATGTTTTGTATGTGAATGTTTATTTATTCACTGTATGGAATACGTCGTCAAGTGAAGCGTACTTAATGTTAACAAGTACTAATTCATATTGTGTATACCTTTATCCTTTTGGTTATACTATTGTGTGTTCTGTTGTTTAACGTCTTATTTGCATACAAATGGATATATTTTTATGTAAACCGATATTTGTGTTTGAAATGTGCAAAAAAAAATGTATATCGAAAATAAACTACTTGTTATGATTCAAAATTAAATTTTACTTTCAGAGATATTCAAGTACTCTGTGTGCGTTAAGAACTATATTATACACTTATAGACTGGTGATGAGGTCAATACCTGTTTTTATGGACCTGAGAAACAATATTGACCAAGGACGAAGTCCGCGGTCAATATTGTTGTCTTGGGTCCATAGAATCAGGTATTGGCCGAATTCTCCAGTCCATAATTTGTTTTGTTATGTGTTAAACAGAAACGAAAGGAAAATACAGTCAAAAATGTAATTTGGTTTGAACAGCATGGATCACGGTCAAATGGCGTCATGATAACCATAGCATGACGTCATGCAACAATTATTTTACATCATACAAAAATCGTTCAGCGTCACTCAAGTCAATACGTCTTTTGGTCAGACTCGGTTGGAGTCAATATGCTTTTCTGTCGAAGGTCACCTGATCGCCTCTCGACCAATCAGATTGCTGAAAAACACACTCGCATAATAAAGCATGATATCGTTGACTTCAACCATAACATTGACGTTTTCTATTATCGTATTTCGTGTTGGGAATTAACAACTCAGATTATCTTCTTGCTGTGGTGGACACACACGACAGATGATTGTTTCAATCTGACACTTGATGGTTTCCAGGAACAATGATCAGAATAACAATAATGTCAAGAACATGATTATAGGGATTATTACTGTCAAGTTTATTATCTTTGACTTTGTCATCATCCCTTTTAATGTTTTTCATGTTTAAAAGCTATGATTGTAAATGAAGAGGTTATCTTAATTGTAGTTACACAGCTATAAATGTGAACTAATTTAATCCATGTTTTCAGCATGTTCAGATTGTTGATCAATTAAAATTCCGGCTTTGTAAAAATGACACAAACACTAACAAATATACTTTTATTGCATTCATAATGGAGAATGGCTTCGTGAAAATATTCCTTCTCTTCATAGTCTACTAATTACAAGAAATCGGGCCCTGTTGTCCACAAATGACAAGAGCGCCTTGCAGATCGAAAGAAAAAAATGTAAATATTCAAATATCCCTAGGATTCATATTCTAGTATACGTAGCTATGCATTCTAGGAACTATGAACAAAGCGGGTCCCTTATGTCCACAAATGACAAGAGCGTCTTGCAGATGGGATGTAAAAAAATCCTTTAATATTTGAACATCCCTTGTATTCATATTATTGTAGCTATGCACTCTAGGAACTTTGAACAAAGCGGGTCCCTTATGTCCACAAATGACAAGAGCGCCTTGCAGATGGGGAGTAAAAAACCTTGAATTTTCTAATATCCCTAGGATTCATATTCTAGTAGCTATGCACTCTAGCAACTATGAACAAAGCGGGTCCCTTATGTCCACAAATGACAAGAGCGCCTTGCAGATGGGAAGTAAAAAACCTTGAATTTTCTAATATCCCTAGAATTCATATTCTAGTAGCTATGCACTCTAGGAACTATGAACAAAGTGGGTCCCTTATGTCCACAAATTTACATGACAAGAGCGCCTTGCAGATTGGAGTTCATTGGAACATTCGATCGTAAATATTCTATCGAAAGCACACAACATATTTTGACATTTAATCAGAAATACAAGCACGAGTCTCAAGATAACACTAATGGGTTTCTAAACTAACACTGCAGCCTATTGTGCTTCCCGCCAGGGGCGGAATACCTACTTTCTTCTTCCTTGGAGGTTCTCCTTCAGTCAGGCTGGGAATGCATGTGCATATCAAGCTAAACTACTATTTCAATTAAGTTAACTCCTGACCCCCAGAGCTTTGTAGTTTGTGTCATTTCACTAATATTTTTAATTAGATTAATTTCTTGTTCGTCTCGTGGTTTTCATTATAACAAATTTTATTTCATTTATGACAAATTAGGACAGGTCGTGTAACGGCAATCATGCTTTAATTTGTTCCTTAAACACCAGTTGTCCACACGAGTGTATCCGAGTCTCCGAGATGATGGATACATACATTTCTCTTTCCTCTTTACCGTAGGAGACATATATACAATGAAGCGGGAACTATTTACCTATAATGTGGTAGATATAGATGACTTAGGAAACATATGTACATGAAGCTATATACAAGATTAACAAATATATATTTTCTTAATATAAGCTTTTTATTTCGAAGTGCCTTTATGAAACTCCATTCCAAAAATCCCTCCGAACATTTTAAGTCGAACGAGGTTCGTACTAATTGATGAAAAATTCAACTTATTATTAAGTCAAGTATATTTACACTTGACATTTTATCATAGTCATGAAATTGGTGCACCAGTTTAAGTTATAGCCGTACCATACCGTTATTTTTGGAAATTTCTCAATCCTGTTTAATAAACGCAGCTCCTCAAGTAGATTATCTTTGTTTCCAATGCTAATGTTTCTTTCAACTCTGAACAAGGAATTGTTTAATTTTGTTTCTGTGCTACATTGATTGGGATGGTTCGAAAGTCATTAACTGACAGGTTTTACAATGCAAATATATTCACGGCATAAGAAACTTATCCACATCTTTAAAAGAGTATATAATGAAATATTGATGTTGCAGAAATGTACTCACAATTTTATAAATCCGAGTATGATACTTTTAATTTTATGTCTGTGACAATACACATGGGGTGCTAAAATCGTTTTTTGGCCACAATGTTTGTTAATTAAGATAAACAAGTTTAAAAAGTAGAAATTAAATTATAAAAAGATGTCGTCCCCATTAATAACCCTCTTGAATTTAAATGTGTTGATGCATCATTACTGTAGAACGTCACAAAACAAGCCAACAATATCTTTTTGACGCGTCTATCTCGTCTCGAGATTCCAAAACGATGATTTCTAAAAACGTGTGTCTTTCAGAAATATAAACAGATAATGCTTTCAACATTCATTAACGCTGTTTCTGTCTTATTTATCGCTCGTGGTTTGACATATCTTGTATTGTACAAGAGGACGTTTCTTTTGCATGTGAGTTTAGGAAATAATGTCTGTTGTTGATTCTTTTTCTAATAACATGTCTTAGTATTAATATTTTGTTATTATTTAACAGTAATCAACTTGATGTTTGAATCTGTAGGAAAACAATTGAAAACTATTTTCGAAATCTGTGCTCTCTCTATCGGAGCAACATTTTTATAGCAGATGTGTGTTTCGAAAAAAGCGAATATTACTAAAGAATGTCTCATCAGTTTGTCATAATGGATTTATTAAGACGGCAAAACTTAGATTCACATTTCAACTATATCAACTAATGCATATGATAGGGTTGAAGTATGGTGAAATGTCTAATTAGAATTCAGTGGTTTCTGTAAATACATTGATAACCCTATAGTGCTATTCTCCGGAGACAGGGTAATTGTTACTTCCTGACAGACGTCACAGTAACCGAACAAGATGGTTTGTAAGAAACTTTGAGAGACTTTTGCAGATTAAGCCAGAAATCGAACATTTATCTACAAAACACGAATGCTTCTCTTGTTTCTTTTATATTCAGTTTTAGGTTTCGTTAGACTTCACTTGATTTCATTGTTTAAAATCAAATCATTTAACTGGAAATATGTTGACACCACGGCTACTTTAGCATGAGACCGAATGCCCAAAAATAGGTTTAAAGTAAGCAATAAACACGAAAGCTTGGTTGAATCTGACAACAATTGTCCAAATAAAAATACAATGTAGTGAGTGGCTCCTAGATAAGTCTCAAGTGTTGTTTTGTTTAAGTCCTTCATTTTGCTGATATCATAACATTTATGACTGAGCTTATGACGTTGTTATTAAGTTATTAAAGCCCTGGTTTAAACGGCGAACGTTGCACATATGCAATATTGCTTATGGTAGTAATATACACACGTGAGTAAAAGTAAATTTATTATTCGTTCATATGCGTTTAATTTTTGCCTAAGCAAATGGGCTTCCAACTCTTTTAATATATGAATAGAGAATTCCTAAAACATCCCAATTAATATGTATTTGATGTGAACTAAATAAATGATATTGATTTATATATCTGTCAACATTGGTTTGACTTTATCGCCCTAATTATATTGAAAATCGGATAGTCAGATGGAGTTCGAAGGTCATCGCGTGCAAGAAGGAGATTATTCTCCATAGAGAATTTGAAAAACAATTTTAAGAGTTTCTAAAGTTTTCAAATAGATTTTCTCAACCTCTGTGAAGTCACTATGTCTGTATACGACGAACTGTTACTAGAATATTGAAAATACCATATTTACTCACGGTAGTAAACATTTGCACCTGCCCCTGACTAGGTGCAAATTTGCTTACGGTAGTGAAAAATTTGCTTACAGTAGTAAAATATACATATGTGCAAATGCGTCCATACGGCGAATTATGCTCATATGAGCAAATTTGCATATGTGTAATGATTTACTCATATGCAAACCCTCGCCGTATAAACAGGGCTTAAGTCTCACTTTAATGTCTTATGAGATCAGAATTGATTTATGAACTAATACGCAACAAAATATGGAAACAACCCAGTTATTAATCACTTTTAACACACCGAACATTATTAAGTTAAGTTAAAACTTAAAAAAGAAACAACAGTTCTTTTAAACTCTAATTTCAAAAGACAAGATGGTGGCCTAATGATATGATTATTATTTGCTACAAGAAAGAAATATGGAACCATACAATGAAATAGATGCTTCAGCAAATGATTAAATCAAGCCTTGAACATGGAGTAACTAGTGAAAACATTCATTTGTGTTGTAATTTGTGCTAATAAGGATCATAAAAAATCTTATGCGTTTTCAATTTGTAACATACCAAATAAGAGAAAATCTTTTCAAATCTATTTTTTCGATCTTACTAGTATTGTTGTGAGAATGTCTCAATTACTAGCTAGTTAAATTGCTTTCTCAGACACATTCTCAAGCACAATCTTTAGAAATGAAACAGACATACTGGCAGCTAAAACGTGTTCTTGAATGACTTTTTCTGAAATTAGAAAACATCGATTACTGTGACATTTACACAAGCTTTTGCAAAACGGGATTTGTTACATTAAATTTTGCAAAGATAAGAAGACTTTTAGAATCCATTTTATAGCACGTTTATGATTCATTCAATTCAGTGAGGAATATTAATTTTTCAGCAACAATTCTGTCTCATGTTGTGTAGGCCTTTTGCATTTTACAAGGCCAATATCCGACACTTTAAATGCATAAAGTTCAATCAACATGGAATAAGTGCATACATTTTCAGATTATAATAAGTTTGTTATCAAAGTAGCTTCATTACAGTGTTAAACTAACATTGCTATGTCATTGGACACTGATACATACGATGGGAAATAATGAAATCCTTTAATCATGGAAAGTTCTAAAACTGAGCTTTGTGTGGTTATCAAGTTTCTCATGAAAGAAGGGGTGAATGCGATTGAAATACATAAACGTATGTATAATGTGTATGAGAAAGAATCTCCTAAATATTCTACTGTTGTAAAATGGTCAGCTGAGGTTAAGGGAGACGATGGCTAACGGTCAGGAAGGCCTGTTGAAGCCATTACATACATGTATGATATGGCTGCACGGGTCCGGGGTTTAATCATGTCTGATCGTTGAATAAAGGTGGACGACATATCTTCAGAGTGGCATTTCTCATGGAGGTTTTTGCACCATAATTCATGAGCACGTAAACATGTCCAAGGTGTCTGCACGATGGTTGCCACGAAACTTTACAAGATCGACACCAGACAGTCGAATCAAGTCGTGAGCTCTTGGACATCTAAAATGCTGATCCCGATTATTACGTTCATGCATATGCCTGTCCGATAACATCAGATGAAACTCGGATTCATCACTGGGATCCTGACACAAAGCAAGAACCCGTACAATGGAGGCATAATCACTCTCCTGTACCAAAGCATCTCAAAACTAAAAAAAGAGCATGGCGATTCTTGGATTTAAGTTGCGTCAAAAGGCTTTACCAGGAGCAAGGAATCATGAGATGAAACTGGTTGTGACTCCACTCAGATGGACTAACATCTTCTTATATTCTCTAAATTATCTTTATATAAGACATCATGTCGGTCTAATACATAGAGGGTATCTGTATTTCCTTGGCAAATACCTTGTTTATCTCACCGAGTGAGGTAGAAAAGTAGATAAGGCGCAGATGAGATAAAATGGTATTTGTCAAAGAAAATCAGATATTCTATTTATTATTTCATTATTGCTGTGTTTTATGTTGATGTGGAGTGATTGCAAAGGTAAACGAACAGCCTTCGCAAGCTGACAATAAGACGTCATAACATTGTCCCGATGACGTCACGCCAGTGGCGATAAAGTTCATCATCACTCAGGAGGTGGTGGTAAAGGTTATCGCCACTGTAGCTTGATAGAGGGTTTATGTCACTGATAGACGTGAGTATCTCACTCCAAATTATATAATAAATAATGAGCTTGATGTATGCATGGCTATTGACATGTAAAAACCATGTTGGTAAAGCCAGTTTCAAATATTCCAAAACCGTGTATTGCCGTTTATAGTCTTTATTAATTTAATATCAGCCATTTTACTAAGTATTATATTATCTCCATTAGTATATGTTGCCGATGTATGGTGGACATGTATCTATATATATATGACTTTCAAACCGCCTTAATTTGCAGCTATGTCGCACACCGAAAGTGAGTTGAGAACAGTGAAGGAATGGTGTTGTTCATTACACAAGAGTGATAATGAGCATACTCTTAGACTACGTGGTGGTGTGGTGTTCAGCGCGGTATAATATCTCTCTATTATTTACGGATGATATACATGTATGTAAACATGATCAGAATGTATTTGTTCTCAGTTTTTATGTGCCGTTAAAGAATTTTGTATTTTCATTCTTATTTAGAAACTATATTTAGATATATGGACAAAGGAGCCTCAATCAAATTTTATCGATATTTCTGTATGAGACCCACACGGTGTATATATCATTAAACAATATTATCAGTTGTCAGATAAAAAAAACTGCCTTCAGACTGGCCCATAATCTTAGTGAGCTGACAACATTGTCACGCCATTATTATCATTATGGCGTCAAAGCATTGTAGTGTTATCTTTTTATGGTGCTGAATGATTGTCCACATTCTAGATGAAGTCAAGACATTGTGATGTATTGGTGCTCTAATACCATCATGACAATTCACTTGCAGCAAGAAGGTACTTGTCCATACAACATATAGAAAACAATTTTGAATGATGAAATTCATTGACGCTAAGTTCTATAAAATCAAGAACATATTTCCATTTCAGTTGTCTGACACATCAATCATGTACGCTGTGGATCAAGGGGTTCCTAAATCCTTCCTGTATGATCAATTTGCGCTGTGAGACACTTTCTATTGGCAGAATTGCTCCGTTTGTAGATCTAGACTGAGGGAAATGGAACTTTTTGTAGATGGTTCTGTTTGAAATTATTTGATGAAAGTTGAAATCACTAATGGGGAAAAAAGTTGACTTACGTGTTAAATACTCGTCATTTGGAGAGGAAAGATGGTGAGTGGGGTTATGCTAATTGACCTAAGTAAAATAATTAATTTTCAGGACTTGGATTATCTATACTTTTCTTAAGTGACAACCATTGAAGTAAACGTATCGATACAGTTTATGGATAGCTTACCGTGAATTAACATAGTCAAATACATAAATATTGACCACGAAGCTTCCTTACTACTGTACTTACTGATTATCAAATGTGTTGGAATATGTCAGGGGCTAACTGATTTATGAAACTGATTGAGAGCTAGTTCCTTTAAATGTCAGATTATTATTGCCCACTTGGTACAGTCTAGTGTGACACAAATTCATGTTTGCTTTATAAACAAATTCATTGTTCAGATATTGAGTGTGGTTGTGGTTTCCAGATCATTATTACGATAGATATTCATGCATGAAGTGATTCTAGCTCACGTTTTACATTATAAGAAATCATTTACGAACACACCATACTTTAGCATTCAAATTCAATTACCAGACAGAAAATAAGTTATTGAATTAAATGAGTTGTGATCGGATTTTCAGCAGAAATCAAATTACAAATCTGATGCAGAGGTAGTTAGCGGGTAAGGGTTTGCAACAGATTTAATCAAAGATGAATTGAAAAAGTTAATTCATCAACGCAATTTATTAAAAAAAAGTTATTTCCTTTCCAGCAGTTTCTAAATGCGTTTCTTAATCAAATCTGTTTAAGCTATTCGCATGTTGTATCTGCTAAATCAACAGAAATGCTTAAATTGAGCATAGATTGGTTATCCATGCAAATACAATTTAACATAAATTCATACATCAGCATGACAGTATCACATGAGGAGGAATACAATAGAACACTACTCTCATGTGCTCATGTTTGTGATTGCCGATTTCACTACCGATTCTGTTGATCAGATTAATAACGAGAATCAATTTTATTAATAACATGAGTGATGAGAGAGCAGGACATATAGAATATTTGAATGAAAATATCATTTAAGTTTCGTGGATCGTGGCAAAACAATTGTTGCATTATTCATTTCAAAAAGGCTAACCAAACACACAGACCAAACACATATGAACCGGCAAGTATATGTCGTAATAATTGGACGTAAATAGATACATGTACATAGTTTAGGTTTTACAGAGGAGGAAATACAATTGATTATTGTAATCATACATAAGGAACACCATTCTTTTTGTTTTTTCATATGACATCTTGATCTAGTTAGTTATGGTAATATGTTACCCAGAGCTGCAAACTATGAAATATGTACGTGTATGATTCGTTGTATAATACATTATTCATTGGTCAAGGAGAACGTGATATGACCGACATTGATATATAGTATTAGTTTTAGACACATCTGCATCTGCTTCTTAAAAGAAAGACGTTTACATCTAATAATACATGGCATCAACTTGGGCAAATGCATCTAATTTAACAAATTATGACTCTGCAGGTGCATTGCTAAATGAATCACTTTCAATTATTTATTTATTTATTACTTTATTTTGTATAACGTATCTAACATTATGTTTTAATTTCTATCCAAGCTTGAAAGTAAAACGTATATTATTCAACAAAACTGATACTAAAAGTCTGAAATGATGGTAACATTAAATGGAGAATATATGCACATTCGTCGCGACTGTGAAATGTGGTTTGTAATGAAAGCAAACAATGTAAATGAAGTCTTAGTCTTCAAAACAAGAATAAAAACGAAGATGTTATTTAGTGTAGAAACTGTCAATTAGTGTTATTTGATATTCGGATTGAGATAAAGAAGTATACCTCTTAATATATATGGCATCAACTTGTGCAAATACATCTAATTTAACAAATTATGACTCTGCAGGTGAATTGCTAAATGAATCACTTTCAATGTAAGTATGTTCATCTTATGTTTTGAAACATTAATAACTTAAAACGGATATATTGTCTTTATTTCTCCTTATTTGTAAATACCTTTCTTGCCACATCCTTATGACATAAGGTAAACTCAAAACAATATCCATTGACACGTTTCGTACCGTGAGGTCAAGACACCATGTCAAGCGGATTATTGGCAAGACAAGGTGTTATTCATCCATACTGGTATGTCCTTAGTATTTATCACTCTGTTAACTGTTGACATGTGCTACTTAGTTACATATGCCTTTGATGGTGAACGAAACCTTTATATTTTTTACTCTCATAGTTAAAGATGATATTGTGATATCTAATCAATGAAACAAAGTAATTTAAATTCCGATCTACACGTTTTGGTGTTTGACCAGTATGTTTGAATGGAATATATTCATTTAGTTTCTATTCTCGAAGAAAATAAAGATCCTGTTCTATTATCAAGTGTGAATGCAATCAATACAATGAACTTGCTTATTTCGAAAGTACATTGAGGAAAACCGTTCAAAATGATCAGATTTACCATTCTTGACACTTTCACAGATGAACACATTTAAACGAGATTCTTGACTTCAACATAGTGCAACCTAAAGAGAGCAGTTCAGTTTCAGACTGGTCAGATAGTTAAGTTAGTGTCTGAAAGAACTGCAGTGATAATGCAGCATTTAGAATACGAGACACTCTTATTTTCTGACAGTCATTATTACTTCAATAGATGATAATTATATGTATATGTTATAGCAATATATTACCCATTTGAGAAAAATGGACAGTGGATAGTGTATTCCTGTATGTCTCTTATGATGTCATGCAAGTGGCAATAACTTGATTGCCACTCAGTCGAGTGACTATAAACGTTTTCATTCTTCTTGAAGTGTTCTTCTGGAAGTGTAGCTTCTAGCAAAACTGGATTGGAAAATTCGACTGTAGTAACCCATCAGGGGTAAATTAAAGCGACTATTGATATAAGGTGGAATGTACATTGACAAAGTGGCAACCAAGACAAGGCAATATTCATCCATTAGGGCAAGTGTAAAAACTGAAAAAATTATTATTTGATCTGGTAGTGGATCTATCATATGACAAATTATACAATACAGCATTGACCTTTAATGTTTACATGTACTTGTTGACCCTAACAGCTTCAAAGAATTTTATGATATGTGATCTTTGACAGAGAATGTCAAATTATACAATACAACATTGACCTTTGATGTTTACAAATACTTTTTGACCTTTACAGCTTCAAGGAATTTTATGATCTGTGATCTTTGACAGAGAATAACAACATCGTCCCCAGGGCTGATCAACTATCATCCCTGGTTTCAAGGACCTGTCTTGGTTACGAAGCACTATGAGTCAGGTCCAAACTTATAAGAAAGGGGGTATTCAGAAAAAGTCAAAGATAAAAAGTTTCCATTAAAGGATGGATGAAATGACATATGGTCTAAATCGGATTCATTAAAATGGGATGTCAATTTGACAATGGGGTTCGCCGGCGATTTTGGCTCGCTAGGTGGCGTGCGTGTACTAGCGGTTATAAGCGGGAAACCGGAAGTCTGTCACTCCATAGCGCTACGCTGTTTTGCCATCACCGACTTCTATTTACGAGATCTGTTTTAGTACATTTTCCTCTGAAAATGCCGCAGTATTGTTCAGTACCTGGATGTACCAACTCTGGAGGTCACAGATACCCGTCGGATTCGGATTTGAGACTGAAGTGGCGAGTTTCTGTTCGAAGAGTTGATCAGAGAACGAAGCAACTATGGCGACCTGGGAAAGCTGACGTTGTGTGCCGATCCCACTTCACTGCAGAGGATTACACGATGACATTATTAGGTATGGGTCACTAAAACTAGAAAATAAGAATCGCTACTGTTAATTTAATTTTATTTTATTTTAATTTCGTTAAAAATGCATGATTTGTTGGTCGAAGTTTGAATGTTTCCGAGTTGTTAGATCTAGATAAAATAATCTTCAAAATGGCGAAGCTGGGCTAATATAATAAAGAAAATAATCGCATATAAACATAGGCCTATATATTGACAAAATTATTTAATAATTCAGTATATTGGTATAGATTTAATTGCAAAATTTTAATTAAAATTGGCACACAGATATTATGCAATTTATTTCAATATTAATCGCCTGTGGTGGAACTGTACAGTACCATATATAAATGAGATACTTATTGTTATTGTATAAAATTTCTATTGTAAAAAATCTACGAAAATTACTGTTTCAATTTGGTATTCTGTTTTTGCAATCATTCCTTCATTTATTATTATTTTTTTTATGTTGCTGTTTTGTTTGTTTCTTTATTTAAGGAGTTCCTTTCTCAGAACAGGACATAAAAACAGGTGCTTGGAGTAAGTGACATGTAAAAAAAAAATTTCATCAATTCATGTTATTTTTAATTTATTTATATGAATATATATTGTTTATTTCTACCTTAACTGTTAAATGTTATAGTTGATAAATGAACAAATCCAAAATATAAAGTAGATTTCATGAAAGCAAGCAATATATGTAATTCACTATGTAAAATAGTGCTTTAAAAGAAACCTGAACATATTATTATTCAATTCTTAATCAATGAGAGAGAGAAAAATAAACAACTATTAAATGATTTTTCAGGAGAGCGGAGTCGTTTGAAGGCGGATGCAGTCCCTTCCATCTTCAGTCACACAACACGAGGATCAAGTCGACCGAGGAGAAAACACCAGCTGAGGGAGACGGAAGCCAGTGCAGCCATTGAAGATGTTCAGATGGAAGTGATTGTGGACTCTTCAGGTGTTAATGATGCTAATGATGTTTTGTGTGACAGTGAACTCTGTGATGATTTATTTCAGGATGAGCAAGTTCAGTGTAATCTTTTGGGTAAATATGGTGTTGACATGTATATAAATAATTCTAAGGCTATCCATTATCATACTGGCTTTCAGAACTATGAACATTTCATGTATTTTTTCCACTCACTTGGGCCAGCTGTTTATGAACTCAACTATCAATGTACGTCTTTGTCCCCCAAAGACCAGCTCTTTTTAACTTTAATGAAGTTGCGTCAGGCAAAGGAAGATGTGGAATTGAGTTTGTTTTTCAATGTATCAGAGTCTACAGTGTCACAGATCATTATTACATGGATAAACTTTTTGTATTTTCAATTAAAAGAAATGAAGATATGGCCATCAAGGGAAACTGTTGATCAGCATATGCCTGAAGATTTTGGTAAAAAGTTTGGTACAACAAGAGTAATATTAGATGCCACTGAAACCCCTATCCAAAAGCCATCTCATGTTGATGCCCAGAGTGTAACATGGTCCAGCTATAAGCACCGTAATACCATTAAGACTATGATAGGTTGTACACCTAGAGGGGCTGTTTCATTTATCAGCGATTCATTTGGGGGCTCGTCAAGTGACCGACAAATAATTGAAAAATCTCCCTTGCTAGACCCTTCTGTTGGCATGTTTGATAAGAAAGATAGCATAATGGCAGATAGGGGTATAATGGTCCAAGATCTTTTTGCAGCTCAGGATGTACATGTTAATACTCCCACAACATTTAAAGGTAAATCCCAACTTGAGCCTCATGAGATTGTGAAAGATCGCAGAATAGCATCCAAAAGAATTCATGTTGAAAGAGTAATTGGTCTAAGCAAAACCTTCAAAATTTTGAAAGTAGATCTTCCACCAAGTAAAAGCATGCTTGGGTCTAGAATTGTGTATGTCTGCTTTGCTATTTCAAATTTTAGAAATTCAATTGTGAATGAGTCTGCCTAAAATACCATGAAAGTTATTTCATCAACATCAGCAAAGTTCATTGTTTGGAGTTTTTGTTCACTTGACAAAGTATGATTGTACACCAATGTCACAATTTGTACACCTGTTGTGAAAATAATAATTGTTGGAGTACTGAACTGCTACAGTATTAAATTATAACCAAGGTTCTGAGTAAACTCCAGTAAAGTCAGACAAAGATTATTGTTGTCAAACCAGTGCATGGTATCTTGAAACTAATTGTATAATACTAACTTCATCATGTTTGTACACATTTAAAAAACATTAAACATTACAAAATACTCCAAAATTGCAATATGACTATAGTATAGTCACTATACGAAGGAGGATAGGCAGTTCTGATTTGGGATACCCATTTTTAGCTTATCAGGTTAGTCCACTGTGAAAATTGGTGATGCATTACCTTGACCAGTAGATTATTGATGATTGTTTGGTGATAGATTATTCATTACATTATACATATTATAAATCCATTATTTAATATGTAAGTCTTGAACCTCTCATGACTTTGGACAACTCATCTAAAGCCTAATGAGCTACAAAACCAATGGCTTCCAACTAGAAAAGTGCTAAGTATGAGATAATCTCAATTGCAGTAACAAAGTGACCAATAACTCCTTTTTTGTTCATTATGACAAATGTTTATTCCAGTGTGTGCAAACTCATACCATATGATAAATGTGACTTTTTTCAAAAGTAGAGTCCGATGTGTTTGTATCTGTTATTTACTCTGCAATTAGCAACATAAGTTATGTAAATGTTAACTGCAATGTTAACTGTATGGTACATGTATGAATATATATCTTTCAATTTCTCAATGGGTTAAAAATACATGACTTTCTCCTTTTTAATCATATCAGATGTACATTTGAAAACTTGGACAAGTAATTGGGCCCTCTTACTTAAGATAATTAAAACATAACCACAAATAAATGTATAGAATGGATTTATTACATTACTCCAAGCATTAACTTCATTTGACATTATGTACATTCATATGAACTAGCTTTTTTACCATATCCTTACCATATATTTGGATTTGTGATTGATTAAGAAACTGCTCCAGCTATCTAGAGAGTACTGTATGATTGATCTCTTTGTACTTGAAGTTTTGTAACAATTTCCATTTTACAAATACAATCCACAATGTCCTAACATATATATCAATATCATTAATATCAAATGTGTAAACAGATTACATACATATAATACCACTGAGCATGTTCTAAGATATCAAGCTAACAGGATTTGCAAAAATGTGATGTTCAAAATATCAACTGTAATAACTCAAACTCAAATGATTGATCTCTAAAAGAGAATGTTAGCATTCATTTTACAGATGAATTTCAAAAGTATATGGTATGAGATCATTGAAAATATTAGAGTAGAGTGTATTACTATATTCAACTTAATTAATCCTTACAATCAATTATGTCCATTTATTATGTGTGAGTATTAACCTTACATCAATTACTGATAAAAACATTCCTGTAACATGTTCAATGAAATATGGAAGCATGTACTGCTGTACTCATTTTGTGAAAAAAGAAAATCCCAACTATATCAATAAATTGAGTATAAAACATGTGAACAATATTGTTTTATCATTTTCATGTCATCAGGCCTAAAAGACCTGATGGGCTTATGGCATGTTGTCCGGCGTTAGTCCGTCCGGCTGTAAACTATACGCTTTTTCGACTTATTCTCCAGAACCAGTAACTAAGAGAGCTGAAATTTTGTGTACAGACTCCTTGAACACAAAGGTGAATTTAAATCATAGGGACCATGGCATAACAACCTATTTTCATCTTCTTTCCAAGTATGAAAAGCTCTAGATAGCTGAAATGTTGTGTACAGACTCCTTGGGCAATGGGGACTCTAAATTGTAGATTTGGTGACCCCAGGACTCCAAATAGGGTGAGGTGAGTTGGGGTTTAACACAGTTCAAGAATGAAGAGTATTTCACTTATATCACTGCTGCTAGTTTTATGGCAGGGAGAAAGCCTGCACGCCATGGTGGCCATGTATTGCTGTGAAACCTGCAAGCATCGGCTTGAACTAGAGAACCATGGTGGGTACTGCGCTAACATTCAGTGTTGCATTGCAACCAAACCTTACTGCGTGTAGAACAGTTCTCTACTGCAGACAAAGTTGCCGTGCCCCTGGCGGGATTCGAACCCCGGACCTCTTGATCAGAAGCCGAACGCGCTAACCACTGCGCTATCCCGCCCCCTATATAGCTTGATGGATAACAGTTTAATGATGAACAGTCACATGAGTTCTCTATATTGCAGACAAAGTTGCCGAGTAGCGGGAATTGATCCAAAGCCGTACACGCTAACCACTGAGCTATCCCCCACCCCCCACCCTGAGTTCTGATGAGCTACAGAGCCCATGGCACTTATTTCATGACACCAGTTTATCCAAAAGTGTGTTTCACAGGAGTTCACAAAACTGATGCAATGTAAGGTCTTAAATGCTTTTGATAAAAAAGTTCCAGTTTTGGCAGCATAGACATCTGAAAATAGTCATTGTCAAGATTTATCTTTTCAACAAACATATCACAGAAAGTGTACACAACAAAATAACAGCATTTTCGTTTGGCAATGTACAATTGTCCTTGAATCTGATGATAGTAATTGCTTTTCTGATTCAAACAAATCTTTCCTGTGGAATCATACAAAAGATATGGAAATTTCTTGCCTGGTTTAATCATATCATTACGGCCAGCATAAGGACATTTCACTTCTACCAAAAAGTTTCCATCCACGACTGCATCTGGAGTTGCACCCAGAAAAGGAATATCTTTATCAATAAAAAAACCTGCTCTTTTAGTTGTGATCTTATAACATTTTTCAAATTGAGCAATAGCCTTTTTCTCATATTGTCTACCATGAATTATTGGTCGTGTACATACTCGGCTATACAGAAGTGAATGGCAAAGTTTCTGTTTATTCCTTCTATCTGTAATTTTGGTGACTTCTCAAAATCTTGACGCAGTAAGCCGCCACTTCCTCTCCCTATGCCACCGTTGACTCTTGTCTTGGTCCTTGGTACCCTGCTCTATCTGGATAGCTTCATCCTCTGTCACCTGAAGGAATATAACATTACTTTATTGAAGTTGTAAATGTAGCTACACACAATTTAAGGCATGTTGCAAGTATGTTTACAAAGAATATTAATAATTAACATCAATAAGTAAATTAACCGGGGAAGAAGCTCGATTGGTAGAGCGTCCACTGATCACCCTGGGAGGCGGGTGTTTGAACACTAGAATTCCTTCACCTGTGCAGTGAGCACATTTTTTACAAGACAAAAGTCAGTAGAGAAGATTACGATGATATTTGATTGGGTAAAAATAGGGACAGTATCCATGATGCAAATTTTCACCGCACAATGGGAATCAAGAGATATTGCCAACTTGTAACAGAGGTTAGCATAGGAAGATATGACTACAGCTTCAGAAAATGTGTGCAATATATGAAAAAGTGAAAGTTGTTGATTGCAATAACTGATTACTGTCAAAAGTGACTTTATCTTTGTTATGAGCTATAAATGTAAGGTTCACCTGCAATGCCCTGTCAACCCAGTACTCTGAATATGGCTTCTCTAAGTAATCATGGTCCAGCACAGCAGTCTGAAGGTCAGCCTTAGGATGGAGGTAGCGAAGGGAAAGATCTTGCGAAGAAGCCGAGCAGAAGTTGACCATCATGTTGCGGACATGGTCATCATAGCCAGCCATTCTTCGGTACTTGAGTGGACGTGGGTCCTCCATCATCTTGTCCGACCACTTCCGCTTCGAGGGCAGGGACTCCGCTTTCAGTGGAGAACCTGCGTACATGTATTTGACAAGCCACATGAGACATCCTGGAAACCAGGCGACTACCTTTTGAGAGCTCAATAAATGTTACTGAATATTCAAAGTTTTTACATTTCTTCACTGAAGGATACAGACAATGAATGAATGGACGCCATGCCACACATAAGCCAATAGGGCTG
This sequence comes from Gibbula magus, assembly GCA_936450465.1. Taxonomy (NCBI): domain Eukaryota; kingdom Metazoa; phylum Mollusca; class Gastropoda; order Trochida; family Trochidae; genus Gibbula; species Gibbula magus. The sequence goes on from OW388295.1 coordinate 36,229,221, forward strand.
ATCTAGGCCTGATTAACTAACAAAGAGAACTTAGTTTTCAACATAACTATTGAACTGCTGATATCAAATCACTTATAACAAAGTTAATTGTTAATGTATGCTCAGGTTGTAGATATACCTTTGTACGTGGATTTCGGCTTGTGAAATGTTTGAAGATGCTCTGTGCAACTCCTCTCCACATGAAGGCTGCCGGTTGCAATGAAATGCTCGGCCATGAGCAGGACTGCTGCTATGTGCTTGCAGGTAGCGTGGGGACCCTTCCCCGCAGGACACTCACAGTGGGACATCACTGGAGCACCGGTCTTGTCCACCTTGATTTTGTAGTTGTAGCTGACCTAAAATAAAGCAAATTTAGTGTTAATGATTGGAATGTTCATCAGCATAGAATATACAAACACCCAGAGTATCTTTGAGTAGTTTTTCAAAATAATATATCAACATTGTTCTTTTAAAACTGTTTATATGGTTATTGTTAAAAAACATTCATCTTAATCTGGTATTCCTTTACAGTCCAAACCCCAAACCAAGGTTAGAGTAACATTCAATATCCCAAGGTAAAATTTTTACTTGGATGAGACTTTAGATTATTTGAGTGTTAGGAAATAATTACCTTATTTTTCATCGAAGCCCCAACAATGCCACTAAAGTATGTGGACGACCCCTCAAACAGTAAACTGCATGCAAGGACCCTGTTTGCCGAGAACATCCTCCCCTCTTTCTCTACAGCCTTCAAGTCATTGACAGCCTGGTGGTCTTCTGCTGTTCGGAATATGAAGTATCCCTCTGTCAACTCCTTGGAGATTGGTGGTAAGATGCCTTGGTGGTGAGGGAGCAGCTGGGTGAATCCTGATGAGGGCCAACATGCATCTTGCGGCTCAGGAAGATGAATGACAGTTCCCCGGAAATCATCATTTCGATCATATGCCTTCAATCTGAAAACCAAATTTCTTGTGATGAAGAAACGGTGTACCGGTATATTTATAGGAAATCACTTTGTTAAATAAATTAATTATGGTGATAAAATCCTTTAATAATGTATACATTAAATTTAGGATATTAAAATTTAAATAAATAAAAAAAAAATCTCAAATATTGGTACTATTACAATAATTCAACATATAGCAATGATCATTAATATATTTGAAGAAATGAACAATAAAGATCGGAACATTTAATCAAAACATTTTTTGGGGGAAATACAGATGACAGTTGAGCAAGCATTAATTTGTTTTCTATACTAAAATTTTTCGACAGTCTACGGGGCCTCGAAAATGAAAAATTTTTGTGTGATGTATTTTTAAATTTTTTCCCTAAGTATTATATCATTGGTTGTCTTCAACATAATTGTGTATGTTACCTAACAGCAAAATTATATATTACGATCTAATCAGTGGGTAGACTACTTACAGTCAGGTTGCGACAGTTTTATCTTAATATGGATTGTAATCGGCTTTATGATTGGTGAAAAACTAAAAATCGACCAATCAGCATGCGCGAAAGGTTTGCTAAGCTCCGCACATCAAGAAATTATTCATACATAGTGTCGAGTTTTCGAGAGAAAAAATATTGCCCACTATGGATATAGTATGTGGGCCTAGTTATCAGAAATTTCCTAGGCCATTCCGTTACTTAATAAGCTTAATAAATTATGTTATCACTAAGATGTATTATGTTTTATACATTCCAAAGGGAAAACGATAAAATCCCGTGTTCAAATGACTTTGACAAGTCAAGACTATCTAGCTGGTATTGGTCCCTAGACACAATATTATTTCATTTATTTGGCGAAATTTTCGATAGTACATTAATTATCTCACCAATACTTACCAAGTATGGGCCCTGTACATACCAAAACTCACATAAATAATACTTACGTCTACACTAATAAACTGTAAGTTGGGGAAATGACACGGCAATGTTCGACCTTGACTTTTATCAAGAGAAGCGCGACTCGAGTTAGAAATACAAGGTGAATTAAATAAATGTTACACTTTCCTATACAAAAAATAAAGTAGTACCTTTCAACAAGATCAGTTTTTCTGCCAGTGGTTGCTGCCCGTCTCCTGATTAACTCTTGCTTCAACTTCTGAACGGTGAAAGATTCGTAGCTTGTCGCCATGTTGCGTCAGTGGTAACCGAGCTTGGTACCCGCTCTAGATTCCGCATCGTACAGTCGAAAGTTTGCGCAGCGCGCAAACCAAAGTAAACCATTACAAGCTCTGCGATGCAATAACCGATAGTACACCCGCGCCCCCAAGCGGACTAGTGTGGCGGCGAACCCCATTGCTCGATTTTAAATTTCTGAAATCGGTCCATAAATTACTTATATACAGCTTTTTAAAAAACCGCCTGATTTAGCCCCGGCGACCAGAATGAAAGTCTGCTGGGGTGTGACCCGTGAAGGGATGACTTCTGTGACGTATGTGGAGGAATTTGATTTTCAGCGATAGTCACAATTCAACGTAATTTCGCAACATTTTGATTGTTAATTTCACAAAGATACCTTCAATAAACCAACTTAAATTTCCCATATATCGAATGTTTAGATATTCAACTAGGTAATTCCGCAGATGACAATTGCACAATTATTACATAAACATGCCTTTCTGGCGATGTAATACACCTCATAAATTCATTTAGCGGCAGTGATGATTATCATTAATTAATTAACGAGACACCGGCGGAGAAGCTATCTAGCCGCCCCGCCTATCGCTTATCACAGTCACGCCTCAGTGAGCATTTTCAAAAGGATTCGCCTAACAAATTGCGATAGTGTTAAAATGGGTGAATTAAAATCGTCTTAATTATCAATTGCGAGTGTATATTGTCTCGATTTTATGCTCAATTGATTCCGATATACAATATACGTAGAGGTAATCATCTGTCATTCTTGAGAAAAATGCATTTCATCTATTCTTTAACACAGGACAAAAAGTGGTGGAATCCATTTGCCGGATCCTTCCGGATTCTTCCGGATTCTCAAGGACCCGCCAATATTTGGGAGAATCCGGAAGGAACTGGCAAATGGATTCCACCACTTTTTGTCCTGTGTAAAGAGTTAAAGGAACAATGGGCGAGGCACTGTTAACTCCAATAATCATCCAATGATACTCAAAATAGACTAAATATTCTTACTGCCGAACATAATCTGTGGAATAAGTTATAAGATGTTCCTTCTACCAAGATACAAACTTTTTCCTCACCAGACAGTCTGAATATCGTCAATATCATGATTTCTATTAACCATGGTGTAGTCGTGACGTATTCCTATTACAGAGAGTATATACTGTACACTAGATATATAAGAAAGTGTACAGTGAACAACAGTTCATTCCTTATGAAGACATTTGAAATAAAACAATTATTCAATGATAAGATGGTGTTTACGTTAATTCCAAATACAATTGTGTAAAGGACATGTATCATTGGACGGAATAGTACATTGCTGTGAAGAAAACGAACAACGAGTGCCGCCATGACGCGTGTACTCATTTGTGAAACCATAGCTAGCATTTACTTGATGCGCATGAATATAGTTGTCAGAGGATATATCGAAATAACAATTGTCCTGTATAATGCTAGCCATCCATACATGTAGATACAAATGTATATTTAACAATTCATTGTGTGTTAAAATATTTTAAAACTGATATCTGAACATGTTATATGATGAACATAAGACAATTTAGAAACATTGTACAACAGTTTGATCATGCTTTAGATATAAATTTGTTGTTCAAGAATTTAAACATTTGACAGTTCCTCGTTACTTTTGTAATCACATAATTTCTGCATTTCATGAGTCCATGTTTTTTTCTTAAACTAAAAAGTCATTCTCCATATCAATCGTATGATATTCAAATTAAAAATAAATGATGAAAAACATCATTTGTCAATCAAAAGCTAAAGTATTTCACATGTTTGTTCTTTTTAGTATCATTTCCTGATGATCAGGTAGTCCCATTTACCAACACGTTTATGTGAAGCTGTAAAGCAGCGAGTTAGCAGTTTCATTTTAAAGCCAGAACTTAAATTGATACGGTACATGACGTTTAGAAGTAATGCAATGCATCTTGATCAACTAAGCAATTATGTATACATTTTGCCCTTTGACTTCACTCTGCAGAAAGAATGCGTGCCTTGTTCGTTGCATTTCCAATATTATTTTATTTACTAACCGAATATAATGCTATATTCCAATATTTCAATATATCACGCGTCAATCAAAAATATAAAGTGAAAAGGGAAAGTACTGAAAACATATATTGTCAAACTCATTTACTCGATGAAGTTAAACACTAACAGAGTGATTTTCAAATAAGGCGATGTGAGATATTATTAAGCTTTCAATAGTATATATTTATCTAAAGCATGCACAGAAGCTAGGACTCTGCCTAGATTCGAACCCGGATCTCATGGCCTGACAAGGCAGGAACCATCCCTATTGACGATTAAGATATTCATTGAAATATGGAATACTGTTTTCATGAGCGAATATATAATTATAATATAATAGATTCCTCCATATGCATTTTAAGTATCAAGTCATGATGTTAAAAGTCAATTTAAAAAGAAATAACAGTAGAATGACAAACATCAAATCAGCAAAAAGTGCTTGAATATACACACTCAAATATTACCGCCAAGAGCATTATTTGTGTTCATTCCCTTCTGTTTTGGTAGCGCCAATTCAATGATGGAGTTCTAATTTATTTACTTAGAGTAGTTGTTTTAATCATGAGAAAACAGGAAGCTTTATTAACTGATAGATTTAACCTCGTTTATCAAAGAATCAATTTGATCAAACTGAACAATCATTGTAAAGCTTAACATGGTATGTCAACCCCGACGTTGTCATTGTCGTATGTTTTACAGTATCTATCAACGTAGTAGTCACATTATATGGAAGGTCTTATTGTGGATATGGGCATAAGGACCTTTGACAAACACATGGACACATTTGGTGTGAAGAACGAATATCAACAGTTGTCTACAGAAGAAGAAATTTTAAAATGAATTCAAAATAAAATGTTGGTTTGATGCTGTTATTTAAGCAACATTTAATCACGGTATGACAATTTAACACATAGAACATTTCATCATCTCTAATGTATCAGCTATTTAAAGTGAGATAGATCACAAAGTTGCAAGTGTTATAAAAAAAAACATGGGACAGAAATTCGACACCATTCCAGCAAGAGATTTATTGATTGCCAAGTAGAAATTGTGGAAGTATAAGAAGCTCTGATCGCTTAAGCGTCGTTGAATGATGCGTGACATGTGCATACCAGGAAGGTAATAGTCTGCAAGATAGAACTCAACACATTTAAACTTTAAAATTCCATTTCATTAACTGTCATTAAACTAAGTGCTCTTTGGTATTCAGGTCAGAACCAATGGTGATCCAATTACAACTATTCTCGACCTCTGTCTGCAGAATCATTTTCAGATGTCCTACACTTGAAGGCACTGGAACCACCAAGAAATATACATTTGTTGTCCTGATCGCGAGCAATCCAGACAATATTACCACTCTTGAATTGTAGAGCCTGCAGAGACAAGCTATCTTCATTCTTCAAGGTCTACTTCAAGTCGTAGAAGGAATCATCCTGGTTCCCGGGCCTTCTCTTCTGGAACTAGCGAACCATGTGGTAGGTGGTACAATGTTGAAATTCAGTGTAGCATTGCACCCAAAACCTACTGCTGTAAAACAGTTTTCTGCTGCAGAAACCGTTGCCGTGTATTTAGTCTTCATTTCAATCATACTATTATGCTCTTTTGTGAAATACTGTATGCAAACTATTATATCAAACTCAATTATATTTTTTTACATATACATTTTCATTGTATTTTACTCGAGAAGTATATATATAACACACTTATTGATCACGATACAAACTCTGTAAACATTGCAGAGTACATATTGTTGTGTTTGACAAAAGTTCATCTAAAATAGATTTGTCCAAATAAGTTGTACTGATATTTCTTATAACGAATAGTGAAGTGTTATTGATTAAATCAATGTATATCAACCTTAGGCAAACATAACACAGACATAATGCGAATCAACTAAAACTTATCATTAAATTCAAATTAATTATTTTTATCCAGAGGATCAATCTGGATTAACGTTTAAAGAAGGTACATTATTATTACCGACAACCCGACATATACGCTCAAGGCAGTGTCACAACTGAGTCTGGAATGCAAGTGAAACTCAATGAAAAATTCATTATTCAAACAAGCAATTGCCGGCGTTGCACCATTCTCTTCCAATAGAGGATACCCTCTGCAGATTTTCGATCCTAACCTATGTTCTACATAGCCTGAATCCGAGGGCTCCAGATCCCCTAGCGGAGAAAACAGGAATGACATACTGTATCCCTGATTCTTAGCCATGACTTCAAAGATCTAGTAAATTTGACTCTTAAGGGTCTTGCTAATTAGCATACGTCCTGGTGTTTATCGACCCGAGAAAACAATATTGACCAAGGACGAAGTCGGGTCCATAAAAACAGGTATTGACCGAATTGTTTTAATTTATTTTAATTGTTCTATTATGTATTTAATACAGAAACGAAAGCAAAACAATTAAACGAAAAATGCCATTTGGTTTGAACAGCTGGGACTACGATCGAATGACGTCATTATAACGATAGCATGACGTCATGCAACAATCGTTTGATGTCATGCAACAACCGTTTGACGTTTGAAGTCAATACGGCATTTGGTCGGTCTCGGGCTGGAGTCAATATGCCTCTCTGTCAATCGACCAATCAGATCGCTGGGAAAATATGCTTACATAATAAAACATAGTATACCTACTGAAAGATAAAGTTTCATGAAGCAATGGTCTTACGAAAAACGAATGTCCTAACGTCAGATTGTTACTATGTGGACTGGCTCTGCCCAGCGGCCTCTCAAATTGCATATAATACAGGTTTAGCGTAATAACAAGAAATAGTTCATAAAGAGGAATTATCAGTTCTTGACAAATACCATATGTATCTTTTCACCTGAGGAGGAAAAGTTATATTTTTTCCTTCGTGGCTACGATTCTTGTGTCACGAATTCACAGATATACCTTCTCAGCATTATAATATACATCTTCAATATACATTTACTTTCTTGTATAATGGTTATCGAGTTGATATTCCCATTCTTTGTTTCGTACTAATTTGAAGGTTTGAAAGCTTAAAACCCACTAACGGACTGGTTTTTACAGTACAACATTTGGTTATTTATCTGATAACATTTCTTAGAATGAATTTTCTGTCATTTATTTTTTAAAATCCGTCATGTTTTAATGGTATCAATACGAATACAATTAAACTTACAAACATATTTCTAAATCTGTACTTTCAATACGGGGAGGAATATTGTTATTAGCATGCATGTTACATTCTGTAACAGGTTTGAATTTCTCGTTAGTCGAAATGGATTTCTTAAGATGGCAAAACATAGATTTCACATTTCAACGATATTAACTCATGCATGTGATAGGTTTCACGTGTGGTAAAATGCTGAAAGTAAGTGTCTTATTAGAATTCAATGGTTTCTGTTAATGCATTGATAACCATATAGTGCTATTCTCAGGCGACAGAGTAATTTCTATTTCCTTACAGACGTTTCAGCATTCGGAGGAGATGGTTTGTAAGAAACTTGAGAGATTTTTGCAGATTAAGCCATCAATCGAACATCTCTCTACAAAACACGAATATTTATCTTGTTCCTGTGATGTTTATTTTTAGACTCTCATCTAAAACCTAAAAAGGTAACTCCTTTAACTTTAAATGTTATAATGCAGCGGCTCATTTAGCATAAGAGGGGGTGCCCAAAGATTAGTTTAAAGTGGGCATTAGACGTGAAAGTATGGTGAAAATGTAATGGTGTCTGTAAAAATAGTTCTAGGCCCAGATAAACATCAAGTGTTGGTTTGTTTAAGTTCTTTGTTTTATTGATAATCCTAACATTTATAACTAGACTGAGGTTATGGCGTTTTTATTAAGTATATCTCACTTCATTGTCTTTTATTAGGTGTTTTGTAAATTATTAACTAATAATCGACAAAATATGGAAACAATCTATTTATCTATCACTAATATTATACTATTCAATGATAATTGTCTATCATGTTGTTGAAAAAAATCGAATTATTTTCTTTAAAGAGAAACAAAAATTCATTTTATTAGAATTTCAAAATATACAATTGCTTGGTGTTATGAGTAATATTTTATTCAATAGAGACATAGTTATGAATCTTAAGATGAAATGACATCTTTAAAAAAAATGTTTACATCATGTCGCAAATATTGAATAAAAACCGAGAAAACATTTATTTGTAAAGGTATCATCCTGTGTTGCATAAAGATCTTTGAAAATCTTATGTGCGCTCTAAATGGTCAAACTTTGATAATACTTTAATTACTTGCTTGTAAAACCTACTTTCTGAAACACATTCCCAAACATAATCATGAAACAGACATACTGGCAGCTAAATTGTATTCGTGAAAATCTTCAAATGGCTTATTTGCAAAAACATCTGATTACTGTGACATTTACAAATGGGTTGCGAAAAAGATATTTCTCATTAACTTTCGCAAAGATATCAGAATGCTGGAGCCTAACGACTGTTATGAGTTATTTAATGCAGGGATGCCTATTAACAATCGAACGACATATTTGTTTTGGGTTGTGCTTTTTAAAGTTAACTTATTAAGTACAATATCGGACATTTCACATGCATCATGTTCATCCAACATGTTATAAATATAAACGTCTCCAGATTTCTGATCATGTTTTTGTTATACCTTTGGCTTTATTACGGTGATATAATAACAGCCTTTAAACTGTCATTAATGCAGAATTTGACAATGTGACCATACCAGTGGACACTAAGATATACATACATGAGGTAGGCCGAAATCATTTACCTGCAACAATGCAGTTGATGTTGGTATTTGAGTATCACTAAGATGGACCAACAATTATATCATAACGTCAATCCACATGTAGTGATGTCTGTCATTGTATACTCACGTGCAAAAGAAACGTCCCCTCATTTTTAAAAGAATATAAAATGAAAAATTGATGTCAGAGAAAGTAGATTTTGAATGTATTTGATCGAGGCATGTTTTGTTAAGAAATACTCACAATTTCATATATCAGAGTATGATACTTTTATTTTTATATCTGTTCAAGACTTTTCTTTCGCCATAATGTTTGGTATTTAAGTTAAAAAAACATAAAAAAGCAGAAATTTACTTAATAAAAATATTGTTGACATAAATATCTTTGATTTAAAATTGTTGACACATCATTACTGTAGGACGTCACCAAAGAAGCCAAAATAGCGTTTTGACGCTTCTATTTCGTCTAGCTAAGGAGATCCCAAAAGGACGATTTCTTCAAACGTGTGTTTTTCAGAGATATTATCAGATAGTGTTTGAACATTCATTTTAGTACTGTTGGGTTCTGCCCTTGGATTGAAATAGTTTGTATTTGGTTTGGGGACGTTTCTTTTGCACGTGAGTTTAGTTGTGCATGTAGACAACAGTTTTGAATGATAAAATGCATTGACGCTACGTTCTGTAAAATCCCCATCCCCCTTTAGTTGTCTTACACAAGTTATGCATGGTGTGGATCAAGGGGGTTCCTAAATCGTTACTATACGATCAATGTGAGACAATTTCTATTGGCAGAATTGATCAATTCTCAGGTCTAGACAGGAAAAATGGAATATTGTGGAGGTAAGTTCAGCTAGAAATTAATTGATGAAAATGGGTACTTGAACACGGGAATGTAAGGACCTATACGGCCGCGCGGACACTTAATAGGCGGCACTGAAAGTTTCCTTCAGTAGCATTGAGCATGGATATGTGAGCTACATATATTATGATGTTCATGTCTAGGATGAGGATGTTTCAGTATATGTCGCAGCAAAAAGAAACATAAAATCCTTCTTCCAGCAAGTATTGTTTTATTGTAGCTATCCATTCTCACTAAGTTAAAATCCCTAGTTTTAAACCACAATGAAAATTACATTCGTTTACTTTACATTTTTGTCATACAAAGTTGATTTAAAGTTTCATAGCTATGGAGTGAAACGTTTATTTATTATGAAATGAGAAATGATCATTCAATTTGACAGCTTAAGTTGACAGTGTTTTAATGAAAATATATTTACACACAACATTAACAAAGTAAAATATCATTCAGTATTCACTAAGTTTCATTAAAGATGATATACATGTCAACCAATTAATTGTTCAGATGATGACTGTGGTTGATCAATTTAAAACTTATTGCATGATAATTAGTACGATAGGTATTCATGCATGAAGTGAAACCAGCTCAATTTTCAATATTAAGAAATCACTGACGAACACATTCTACATGAAGATTCTAATTCAATTACTGAACAGAAAATTAATTTGTGATTGGCTTTTAAGCAGCAATCAGATTGCAAATCTGATGCAGTGATAGCTAGAGGGTAAGGGGTTAGAACATGTTTTAATCGAAGACGAATGGGAAAAGTAAATTTATCATTGCAATTTGTAAACAAAAACGTTATTTCCTTTCCAGCAGTTTCTAAATGCGTTTTAGTAATTAAATCTATTCCCGATATTCGCCTGCTCTGTCTGCCATATCATTAGAATTAATTACAATGAACAGTGATTAGTTATTCAAGCAAATAAAGGATGGTGCTCTGATGTGCTCCTGTTTGAACTTGTAACATGTTATCAAACTTTATAAGACTAATAAATACAATTATAGTATATTATTAACAATATTTTTCAAAATTTGGAAAAGTTTAGAACAATGGCTAGAAACCGCCCACATTTATTTACAAAGATAATGCTTGGAGTGAAGGAAGAAATGACAATCCAATCAATGCAAATATTTACCTAGTTATAGAAAACATATTTAAGAATAGTAAACAATCCAATATGCCGAAGTTCCAATATATACGAGGCCAAATTAAGCAATATGAAATAACAAAATGTATTTTTTTATTTTCAAGTGAAAATGATATATTTGTAAAGTTTTGGTCATCTTAATATGCCGTATTAGAAAATTAATATCTTCTGACTTTAAGAATATTATTGTCTGTACAACAAACTGTCTTTTTCTATTTACAACATTTACGCCATTTTCCATGTCATGTTTACATCTAATTTTATTTGGATGTACTATCTATATCATTGTTTCCCTATAATTTCCTTATTTCGATTTGTTTATATGTACACTGTTGTCAATTTTTTTATTGTAAACTTTACAGCAAACATGGCCGTACTGGGCCAGTATTAGGCAAGTACTGGCTGTTACAGGTATCCGGTACTGGTCCGATTCAGGCGTCCGGTACTGGCCCTGTACCAACTAAAACGATACCATTCCCTGTACTGGCCCAATTTAGGTTTGCCTTCACTGTTCCAGTACTTTAAATATATCGTGAATACCGTAAATTTTCACTATCCAAATTTATTGATAAATAAAGGTTGATTTAGCTAATCATTTTCTCTTCCATTTTCTCAATTGTTACTTTTAATTTTAATTGTTAAGCATATATTAATCATATCAATTTGTAATCTTCCAGCGTTTTTATTCACAATATAATTGTTTTGTTTTTTTCATAATGTCAATATTATCAAATATGTAGTCAAATATATGTTATCCGAAAAAAGCCAGAATTATCTTTAACAAGTAGGCCTACGTACGTACAAAACAATGCTAAAAAACAACAACTTGTGAATATTTTCATACTTAGATTTCCTAATGATACTAATACATACAGCAGCAATTGTTGATGTAAAACACAGTTATAAATAGATAGTAATATAGAATATATCAAAGTTTTATCAATACAACTAAAGTTAACTCATAAATTGAACTCACATTGAAAGGATACCAAATCGTTGCTTTCTCCTCCTACCTATCTAAAGCAGACGACAATTTGAAATACTACCCATAATTCCCTAACAGGAACTGTCATACCTGAATTGGGCCATTACTGGGCCAGTACCGGGCCAGTATGTAAACCTAATATAGTTAGTAGGCCAGTACTGGCTCTGAAAATATCCCATAATGCATTTAGACAGGAAATGATATGCCTTAACTGGGCCAGCACAATTTTAAACGGTTCTGGGCCAGTACTGGTTCTTTACCGTTAGCCACTATGCCTTTATCAGCTTTACCAGCCATTACAAAGCCAGTACTGGCCCAGTACAGTCATGTTTGCTGGGTATGAACATTTTTTAAAAACAACAACGTAAGTTAGAAAGGAGGGAATAGGACATTTGTGAATAAATTAGTTAGAATGGCATTTTAGATTCATGGATCTTCTTAAAACAATTGTTACATTTATCAGTTCAAAAAGGCTAACCACAAACACAACAAACATGAAGCGCCAGAGGTCGCAGCTGACAAGATGAAGAATGCAAGGTTCAAATGAAAATATTTGTAAGAGAGGCGGGACAATAACAACTTTTGACTTCCGTGGAATCACGGCAAAACAATTGAATCATTATATGTAAAAAGGCTTACAATAAACACAAACCAAAATAAGAAAACAATCGATACGCATAAATATGTCTTAATACTATGACATAAGTATGTACACATAAATAGTACGGCTTTTTGGGAGAGAAGGAAATACAATTGATTATTGAATCATGGTGATCTTGATCCAGTTAGTTATGGTAATACTTTACCTAAAGTTGCAAACTATGCATCATGTAGGCATCTTTCGTTGAATCATGCATTAATCATTTGCCAAAGTTAACAGAGGACACGATATGACCGACCAACCTGAATAAATTGCAATAATTCTGAACCGGATCAGTAGGGTGAATTATAGACTCATATTCTTCCCATTTACATCTTAGTTCTTGCCTTGTTTCAATGATATACATAACATATCTAATGTTACGTTGTGACATCTTTTCAAGCTCGATATTTTAAAGATCCTTATATTATAAGTTGATACAAACAGTGTTAACTCATGGTAACATTAAAGGGACAATACGAGTATGCACTTTTCTAACGCATTTAAGCAAAAATTAACAGCAGTTTGTAATGAAGTAAACGGTGAAAATGTATGAAGTCCCGGAAAATATTCAAGAAAACATATAGATAAATTTAAGTATAGTAACTGTCAATAAGTATCCTTTGACGTTGGTATCAAAATCACAAATAAATGCTGCAATGGCTCTGATAATCGGAACACATGTCATTTATTTGCTACTTATCATTATTTCCGGGTAAGCATCACAATTTCAGGAAGCCAAAAGATGAAATGACCTTATAGATAACATTATGTTTTGAATCATTAATAACTTGGTTTTCGATAAAAACAACTATAGTTTTTATCTTTAAATTTTTGTCAAATATAAACTTTCAGAGATCTGTCCAGTCACATCTTCATAACATAAGGTAAATTCAAAACAATCTCAAATGAAACAATTAGTCCCTGTGTGTTTAAACGGTAACATACCAAGCACATTATCAGCAAGACAAGATATTATCCATACATTCAGGTAAGTTTAACACCTGTACAAGATGATGTCAATTTATCAATTTGTTAACTACTACTAAATAGGTCTTTGATGTTGAAATTATTTGACTCTCATAGTTAAGAGGATGTTGTGATATTTGATCAGTGAAATTTATATTAAAATTCCGATTAACGCCAGATTTGTATTTGTCTTTAACCAGAACCTTAAGCTAGAGTATTTTCTTCTTCATTTAGTTTCTATCCTTGAAGTAATTAGAATCCTGATCTTTTATCAAGTGTTGAATGCAATCAATACAAGGAACCTGGGCTCTTTGAAGTGTTGCGTATTTAGAAAGTAACACATTGGGGTACATCAGATTTACCATATTGAGACTTTCACAGATGAACACATTCAAACGAGATTGGTTTAGGCAAAGGCAAGTCTTTAAATTTAACTGGTCAGACAGTGGTAGTAAGTGTCTAAAGGAACTGCAATGGTGATGAACGTTAAAGGTTAAACGTTTTACTGAACATTGACTGACTATATTGAAATGAACCTTTTAATTTCAACCTATGTCCTCTTTATATTTAGAAATCGAGGGACAGATATAGATACAAGTAGTTATAGATAGAAGGTTTATTTCACTGATCTCACTCCAAATTATATAATAAAATGCATTATTCATTTGTCAAAGATAAAATATACATAATTTACAAATTTGTCAAATGTACATACTTGTCATGAGCATCCATGTTTGTTTAATTATTTCATAATACCAGTAAAGTACAGGATTTCATGGACAGTCAAACTTGCATGATATGTCCATCTTCAATCTCTCTTTCTTTTGTTCTCATCATTTTGTAAAAACACATTTTCTGATTACCTCTATCCCTTACCCGTACCACATTATAATGAATTATATCAACCTAGTTCAAACGATACAAATGAAAATTAAAGAAAACTAATATGAATATGCAAAACAGAATGAAAATAATTTATATTCAATTAAGAATACTGACAATGAGTGAGGATGGTGGGTTTTGTCATCAAAGTGAATTATTGCGTTTTATAACCCACATGGGAATGTAGACAAAGGGTACTATTTTTCTTATCAGTCCCGTGGGATTTGCGCGGTTTGCTGAACGCTGGCTGATTGTTTATTCAACGAACATTTCCATAACGTGTCGGGATTGCTTCAATTCTCTTTCTATTTTTCTGACTGGAATATCATAAGAATCTGTCTTCTGCATTCACTTCTTTGTCAATGGCATTTTCTTACAGTGCAGTTGAATTGTCTGAAAAATGAAACGTGATTAGTAATTTACAGTGCCCTTGATTTACATACACACATTTCATGGGTTCCTCACGTCTTTAGTTCTAGCAAAACTGTTTTGGAAAATTCGACTTTAGGAACCCTCAGAGGTGAATATTGATGAAATATGCAAAAATACTTTAACAAAGTGTCTCCTTTTTACATTAAGATAATATTCATGAATGCAGGTCAGTGTTAGTGTCAGAGCTATACAAGTGTTATCTACTTTTTTTAATCTGTATTTGATCTGGTGGTGGGTCTATCATATGTCGAATTACAAGTGTCCTACAAAACAAAACATTGACCTTTGGATGTTGACAAATACTTAATCAGCTTCAACGAATTTTCTGAGATGTGATCTTTGCCAACCTCGTCCCAAGGACTGATCAGCTATCATCCCTGGGTTCCAGGAATCGTGACCATCAACGTTTACATGTACTCATTTCCAGTAGCTATTTCATATACATATACTTAACATAATAAATACTCTTTGCACTTTATCTAAAAGATTCCAATATTCCTTTTTGATAAACACCTTGTTAATATTCATAAAAATAGCCCAACTCATTCTGGACGCTGCTTTACTAAAAGTACACAGTGAGTAGACAGAAGTAAACAAAATCATTCTGTAAACATAATGGCTACGTGAAACATGATTTGTTCCAAAGTCTTAATTTATCATGTGCATATAAAACATCGATAATTAAAAGTTGTAATATTCTGCGAAAATAAATAAACTGCTAAAGTACCATTGGTAACGCTGGGTCAACTAATGAGGGTTCCAGGCAAGGAGTCCGGATGCAGTGTTGCTAAAGGTGTTATATACAGAGAAACGTAACAACACAGTGAGGAGATTGAGAGAGTGATATAAATCCCAATAACTACACACACTTCTTGGTCACTGATCAGCAGATGAATGTCGTGTTTTGAGTGTGTGTGTGTGTGTGTGTGTGTGTGTGTGTGTATATATATATATATATATACATTGTATATCGAAACTTCGTGTATTAAGAATTATTGTTGAAATTGCACGTATATTTTACATTTACATGCGCTTGACAGAACTTACTTGACACAAAGAGCCCCCATAGTCATTTCTAATCTAGCTCAATGTTATTACTTTGAGGCAGGCGCAATCTTATGAATCAGTATACACAAAAAGCTAAGAGAAAAAAACGTCTAAGATAGATCAAATAACTGTCCAAAACGAATAAAAGAAAAATGGATGAGGCACTACAAGAATAATCGAACGATACTACAGACTTAAATATTCGTATTGCACTCGATTAAAATTAACCCTCTTCCAAAGAATAAAGTCACAAAATATTACTCAAAAGCATTTTGAAGCTGGTTGGATTTTTTAACAATATATATTATATAGTAGTAAACCCAATAATTATCATGCTCGATAATCCAGCGCTATTGTTCCGATAAATCTACACACAAGCGCTGGAAAACAGTAAGGGTATTTATCCCTCACCTAGTTACCTCCTCTTTTGTCCATGTTATCCAATCAGAAACGAAATGCAGACACTATCTGCGTAAACAACTCGACCAATCAAAACGCATCACTACCATTGTGTATAGAAACAAACATAGCAGCGGCCGACTCACTCGATTACGATAAAGTTTGTAACAAATTCAGCGTAGAAAACCTGACAGAAACTCAAAAGAAAGTTTTAAGAAGTCTGTACGAGAAGAAGGGTGCATTCATGTCTATCAAAACGGGTGGAGGTAAATGATTAAAACCCCTGTGCTACCAGGCGTTCCCAATCATCTGCGAAAGCCAAGATCATGACACGAGAGTGCTTGTTATTTCACCCTTGATTTCAAGTGATCTCATTGGTTGTTAGAAAGCAAGCGTTTCGCTGAGTCATTGCGGAGGGAGGTAACTAGGTTAAGGATAAATACCCTTACTGTTTTCCAGCGCTTGTGTGTAGATTTATCGGAACAATAGCGCTGGATTATCGAGGATGAATACTTATATACCACGTGCACGTTTCAAGGCCAAACCAGCCTCTTCATATTAAAACCCGTTCGTCTGTTTCCCCATCACATTGTCTGACGATTTCCTGGTTTATTTAAGGATGTAAAAGCCTTACACCATGTGTACACTCAACCGCAAAAGAAACGTCACCTTTCAAAATATAAGAAATATCAATCAACGAGTGATAAACACTAGTGCAACAGAGAAACAGCATGTCTTCAGAAGCAATCTAAACTAAATTTGAAGTTTCAAAACGTTATATTATCTGTTCATGTTACTCAGAACCGCACGTTTTAAGAATTTAAAATATCGTTGTTTTCGAATATCCTTAATTAGACGAGATAGGAAAGTCAAAGAGGTCGTTTTGGCTTATTTTATGACGTCATGCAGTAAAGACACATAAACAGAAGTCAAAGAGGGCTATTTATGTTAACAACAAATTCAATAAATCAAATTTCATTTTTTTAAATTTTAAAGTTAATTGACAAACATCCTGACAAAAAACATATTGGAACAGCAATATAAAAGTATTATACTGTTATTTTTAAAATTGCGAATACCTCATTTCAAATCATGGCCTTATATAAAGCTTTCTACGGCAGCAGTATTTCATTTTTTACACTTGTAACTTGTGGTGATGTTTCTTTTGCGGTAGAGTGTACTTACAGGGATAATATATTACAACTATTTATAAAATGTCTCATTACTAAAATGACCCCTACAAGAAGATTAACATATTGATTTTAATATATAGAATCCTAGAATTTATGACACGTACGTGTTCATTAATATCGATCTTTATTATTATGTAGAAGTTCACCTAGTTACATTATTTTATTACGTATAAGGAACATGTCGTATATTAGGTTATTTACATTGCATTTTACAGATTTACGGAAAATAGACACTGTGACAGTGTTGTTGAAATCAATATACATATAAGGGGAGACTTGTTTCCTATTAATCTCACGTTCTGATCATACTAGAGAAAAATTATTCCTTGCCGAAGAAAAAGAAGCAATATTGATATCAAAATGTTTTCTAGTTTCTAATGTTGCTTTATAAATCAAATGGACTGCTTGTGACAAGCTTGTTGTTATGACTTCTTGACATTTGCTCACAGAAAGAAGGCTCAAAGGCAAAACGAATGTGTTTCTCTTGACATTTCAGATCTTTCTATGAGTTAACAAACACGTTTGGTAACTATTTCTTGACATGTGACTTTCGAAAAAACTTAAAACGAACTATTTTGTCAGGTTGAAATTTACACGCTAGTTGCAGGAAATGGTGAAGTATTGTTTTCAAGTCCAATGCCGACTTAAGTATGAATTCATTAATGATTGCAATAGAATTTTGCTAGTAACGAACAACGGTTTTTGCGGGGTAATTAAGATGGTATGCATCAGTAAGATAAGTATGTTATACATGTCAATCTAAATGTAAACTACATTGACTAGAAACCATACAACAAATGTTCATTTCGTGAGTGAAGATAAAACTAAAACTACTCTTTGGTTTCTAAGTTAATAGTTCAGTTAATTCTGGATACAAATAAGAAAGAACAGTCATTGCATATGTATTTCTGAATAGTACATTTTTGTGAAAGCTTGCGAAAGGCTTACAAGGAGAACGAGGCATGGCTGTCGGAAAATGTGATATGATGAAAATGCAAACAACTTACCAACATTGTACAACAGTTTAATGACATTTTAGAGATTAATAGATGATATTGTAAATAATTGGATGTGTCACTTGAACAGCAAAACTCCAAATTAGATGTTGAATAATTATTTTTAATACTTTAAGATTCCTTTCTAATTTTTACTTTTTAAAGACATTATTTTCTGTATTTTATGATTCATATATTGTTGTGCTTCTTAAATTAGAGAATATAATGGGATGGTATTCAAACTCAAAATAAATGACGACAAGGAACATCGGTCAATTGGAAGATCACCCTTATTTTAAAGACTAAAGTATTTTTGCTCTCTCTTTTTGTTATGACCTGGTTATCAAATAGTCCCATTCCAATCACGTGTATGTGAAGCTGTAAAGCAATGAGGTAGCAACAACTAGAATAGTATCATGTTCGGTAATGATTGTAAAAAAAACTCATCAATTTATGTTGGATTGTTTGTCACTGTGTCAATAAAGAATGTATATCAATGTTGGTTTGTAATCCAATATTATTAGATTTACCAAACGAATGTAATGCAAGTGGGATTGGCACCGACTACTCGTCTGGTCAAACTCATTTACTCTCGTGAGTTAAGGAATGACAGCATTTAAGGATTGAAATTAGGTGATACGAGATATTACGAACCATTCAATAGTTAAAATTTTACATTGTACATGGTAGCTACAGTTGTGTCATTACAGAGAGAAACTCAACTTCCAAATTCAAGGCATAACTCTTGCCAGTCTCGATTACAGGCTGATTTAGGCCTTGCAGTATTCCTTAAGATCTCTGTGCTTGGAAGTCCGGGCCCACTATGCATTTCAGGTGCAGCGATCCACTATATTGACACAACAAAAGTGAGGGAAATACTGCAAGGCTTACATCAGCCAGTAATGAAGACTGGCAATAGTTATGCCATGCGTTTTGGAAGATTGGAGAAACCCTGTAACCTGTCACTATTTATCTTGCAGTGAAACCAGCAATATGTGGATGCCACTACACACGCCATCCATAACATTACCAAATTATTGCTTGATTTATCTCTGAAGCACACAAATATGCTGAGCGCCTGCTGGGATTTGAATCCGTATCTCATCCCTATTGGTCATTAAAATATTCATTTAAATGTAAATACTTTCTTCTTCCCACTTCACTCTAAACACACTATAGGGCAAAAGTTGATACAAAACAAAATACAACTTAAACTTTATTTGAATATTTTGAAACATTATCTGTTCATATTTCTGTAATCACGGCCTTCGAAAAATCGTTCTTTTGGAATCTCCCTAACCAGACGAGATATAGGAGAATGAATATGGCTTTATGATATTCTATAGCAACGATGCGTCATAGACTAAAAGTCCAAGATTATACACGATTGTGATAAATCCTCGTCATAGACATTCAAAATTGACTTTATGCTACTGAGTTGTTTTGTGTTTGTGTTGTGTTGAAATCAAGTATAGTTCCTTTAGCCCCTGAGTTTATATGGTAATAACGTGTAAGTTGAAATGAAAATATAAGCCTCTATAGTGAACATGACATAACGCATAATTATCAATGGAAGAAAGTTTAAGTATTACGTTTTGAAGTTCTACATCGTCAAAACGTAGACTTTAAAAGTAGAATGACAAATAATTCAACATTTGCAAAAACTGATTGATTGTGGAAATATAAACACCTACAGCGTTTTTTATGCATTCCTTTCTGTTTTGGTAAGATCAATACCATGACGGAGTTCCCATTTCTTTTCCTGGATCAGTGTTTTAATCATGAGAAAAAAACAACTGTTATTGCCTGATAGATGTAACCTCTTTTATCAAAGAAGCAATGTTCAGGTCTATAGATTACAGTTACACTTAATGCATTTTCCCAGTAGCAAACCTTGATTAGTATTGGTAAACACAACAGGATAAATAAAACGAATACATCTCACAAAAACTGGTTACATGTATTTAATTTTCTGACATGGTTTGAACATGGCTTTCATGTTACGATTGCATCCTTTTGTTCTAACAGAATGCGAATTTGTAATCTTACATTTAATACATATTGTGCATAAATATTTTTTTTTTATATAGCAAGTATCATAAATATCATTGTTCACAAAGACATATTTAATGAATTAAATTAATGGTAATTTGGAACTTTGCTTTCTGTATATTATTGATTATTCATGTTTATGGTAAAATGTGCAATAATACAGTATCAACATGTATTATTCATCATATAAATTAGGTGCCTAAACAAACTGGCTGACTGCCGTTTTCATCCAGATTCATTTCTCAACAAACGTTCTCTGCTTATCGCTCACTGAAATAAATCACAAATCATAGGATTTGTTTCTAAAATAATATTAGAAAGTGTAATTATAAAACAACCGCGTGTCGCTATCTTAGATTAAAATATCTGAACCAATCAAGTGATTACATATGACAGAACAAACGAAAACAAATATTTTAGTTGTTAATTGGTCATTAATTAGTTATACAACATGTTGCCATGATAATGATAATGGCGATTCATCCCACGAGGCTATATGTTGCCAAGCTTTAGACAATTTTCAGAGATTATTCTTATTTTATGATTGGTCTAGTGGCTTATAGGGTATTTTGTGCAAAGCGGTTATTAGCAATAAATCTCCTATGACATGTGTAGCTGCACAAGTAACATGGTCACACTTTTTAGATTGTTTTCGTAATTTTCTCCAAAGTGCATAAAATTGGTTTCACCACAAGTTGTAAATACAAAAAGCAAGGCTTTCAACTGTGAAGGTGATGTGTACTGTCATCGTCAACATTGTTCATTTTCATTTTATCATGAAAACTTTTTTCCTTGTACATGGATGATTATCTTCATTATCACTATTATTATGACTTGTCAGTTGCTCCAGAGAAACATTGAATTAACATACTATATTTAAGTAACTATTTTTCTGTGTTTTTAACTTATTTCTTGTTTTAAAGAGTTATCGTAAGACAACGTCCACAAGTTTGTCAGAAAGCTGATGGCTTTTGCCTTTCTTCCAGCAGCACTCAATCGGCCAGTATTTGATCAACTGAAGAGGAAAGTTTCAACTGAGAAGTTGGTCAAACTACATGGATGAAGCATTCCATCTTCACTGTTGCTCCCTGGTGGTCTTCAACCAGTCTGTGCGTACCAACAACATGGTTGAAAGTATGTATAAGCACTTTTCATATTCAAAACTACAATATTATTTTATATAAATGTAATGAACATAATAAGCATCTTTCACATTATTAACTTGTGTCAGTTATTCTTGTTATCGTATAGGTTGGCATCGCAGGATGAATGTGAGAACTGCTGATCAACTGCTCGGACTCTGCAATCTGATCCCTGCTCTACACAAGGATGTCAGTCTCCTGACCCTTCATGCCCAGCTTCTCCAGGATGGCAAGCTTACAAGATTTGTCAAGAGGACAGCTACCACTGAACATTCGGAGATATTCTCAAGCTGGTGGCTCTACAAGGGTGCCGAGCTTAGCCCATCTGCCCTGTTGACAATATGCTCTATAATCTACTGCCTACACGTATTTTGAATAGGTATTATGATGTGCAAATGACGGTTGATTGAATACTGCTGACTATGCTGTGCTTTACGGAATGATGATGGTAATGCTGACGTCATATTACTGTGTGTTAGTGATATATTATAGCGTTGTTACATGCCACTTAATCTGAAATTTATTCTCAACAAAACATATTGTATTTTACCACTTGAGATAGATATCTATATAACTAAATATCAGTACAATTTTTATGGTAATACTTGAATGAATTAATCAAAAATAAATATCAATACATATTTTTTGTTCGGCCTAAGTGACTTCGGACAAGGCCCTTTTGGATTTTGGCATGGCCCTTTTAAATTTTCCCATTGACCCCTTTGACTCTTATGTTCTCGGTCCTTTTGTCCTTCGGTCCTTTTGTCCTTCGGTCCTTTTGTCCTTCGACCCTTTTGACTACAATCCTACAAACACCTGGTCATGTCATAGTTTTATATTTTTTTATTTGTAAATTAAAGTTTGTTTAAATATGTATCTTTTAAATCCAAATGTAGAGCATACGTATATATAGATATTATTGATTCTAAATTTTCAACTGTAGTGCAGTAAAGTGTAGTTTTGTCGATATCGACACTGGCTTGTACATTTCACCGTGTTGCACGTTCATCACAACTCTCCCAAGCTTGTGTAATCTGTTCTATATATGTTTTGTTAATTGTTCTGTCTTCGCATATTCTAGCTTTTTTCTTATTCTATCTTATTCAGACAACGTTTTTTTTTGACAATGCCAACAATATTTGTTAACCTCTTATGTTTAACATACGAACCTGACATTTACGCTTCAAGTGTGTACAATCTAGATATCTTTCGATTTAGTGTTGATCTAGTGGAAAATTAAAGAAAATTCACTACCATTCCATTAGTATTAAAAATTCAAAATTATAACTTTATTCACTCTGGCATTCAAATGTCGAGTTTGACAGATACGAAACATGTAAGTATTTGACCAATTACATGAAAGACAATACTCTTATTTTAGAAATAAAAGTAACACTAAAAACAAACATTCGAGAGATTTAAAGGGGCAGTAGCACGTTTTTTTTCCGCTGAAATAACTTAATCAAATGTATTTGAAAAATAATGTCACAACAGTAAATCAACTTTCTCTCTTCGGAAAATGAAGTTAAAACTGAGTGTACATGGTTCTGTAAAGCCACGAGAATAAAATGTGTTCACAATGCAATATTTTCTGTATACACAACAACGTTATTATCACTACGTATAATTGGTTTGTGTAATAAGATGTTTTACCCCTTAAAGTTAAAATAATTGACATAAACTATCATAATAAATGGGAAATTTGAAAAAAATAAACTTGCAAAAAACGTGCCACTGCCCCTCAAAAACACGTTTTTTTCAAGATACATGGCTCCTTTTCGCTTTATAGAATTACCTCATCTAATGATATACACATTTTAGTGGTGCTGCATGATAAACATATATTTAACAATACGATTCTGAATGTGATTTAAACAAATTATTTAATCAAATTTGATGTCTTTTTGGACACTTCAATTGCTAAAACTAAGTAACAACAAGTTTCTGCAAAAAAATTGTATTCAATGTAGACAAACCCGAAACAGCAATTAAGTTTAAAGTGAATCAAAACTTAAATTTTGTTCGATGGTGTAGTTTCAACTACATTTATGCGCAATTTAACTAACACATGAAAACATCATCTGCCTAATTTGGCAGCTTTTTAGAATGAGAGTGATTTCACAAATTTGTAAGTATATAAAAAATAAAACGTAGGGTGGAAAATTTACAGCAATCGATCGAGTGATTTATTGATTGCAAACTAACTTAGCTGAAAGTTGTAGGATGCCCTAATAGAAGTAGCTCCAATGGATGGGAAGCGACATTTGCATACCGAGAAGTTATTAGTCTGCAAGATAGAACTCAACACATTTAAGCTTTTAAAATATAAATCCATTTCAGTTGCTGCCGTTAAATTAAGTGCTTTTTGGTTTTCAGGAGCAATGATGATCCCATTACAGCTACTTGTACTCTAGACCTTTGTGGCCATCATTATAAATATAAATAATACTAGCAGCCACGATATAAGTGAAATACTCTTGAAAGCGGCGTTAAACCACAACTCATCTCACACCTCATTATAAATAGATGCCCTATATCTGAACATTGAATCCATAAATAAAAACCTGTATTTGATGTCCAGGTCGTCAAGGACCCATACACGACTCACACTTTAAAACAGTAAAGCCTGAAGAGAAACTCTCCTCATAACCACCTTCAGGATTTACTTCAATCCTGCAATTATAACCTCGATAGGATCACTGATAAGAATGAAAGCGGCAGTATGCTGCACCAAAACTCAGGAATTCAAACAATAACAACGGATTAGCCATAAACATAATAGTCTTTCAATAACATAAGATTAAGAAAAAACTCCACAAATAAAAAATCAGAAAGCATGATGTCTCGAAATAACATTTGAAAATGGTAATCATACTTTTGGTTTGAAAAAAGATTTCATTGATAGTTCGTTTTCAGGTGACTAGCATTATTTGTATATTCTTTATTTATTAACGTTCTACTGTGAGGGTATCATATTCAGTACAGTCCAACGAGGCCCCGAGGCTGCAGCATAAAAGTCAACAAAAAACACCTCTATCCCCAGGAGACATCAATTGAAATACCTGATTAGACTTCTAACAGTAAATGTTTGTTCAGGGAGTTCTCCAAGCACTAATGAGTCTGTATTATCTGAGCTGTATGTGTAGCAAGTACTTTAAATATTTATGTACACTGTCGGCCAAAAGATACGCCTACCAGATATCTTATCAAATTTCGTACAAACAACTATAATGAACAGCAATATTAGAGCATGATGAAGTTGAACCATTTCTGCGTAATACATTTTAATTTAAGACGTTCCCTTGTCACAAAAGAATGGTGAATGTTGAAATGAAACAATGGAATTGTTCAGCTTTCGATCAGTGCTTGATCAGAAAAAAACATTTGAAACAGATTTACATATACAACCACGAGCAATGCATTCGCATTAAAGTGGTGATGACGCTACAGATCGACGAGGTTTTGGTGCGCAAGTGAATAAACCGGAAATAGCGGTCTTCAATGGACGTGGTTTTGATGAATGTTATTGACTCAAATCACAGTTTTCGACGATTTTGATGGACTTTATATTAATTATTGTTTCAGCATAACATGGAGACCACCATTAATTATATTTCAGAAATAAGGAAATCAAGAAGGCGTTTCTTTTGGCCGACAGTGTATACCTAGAAAGAAATTTCCAATAAACAACTTTTGCAATCTGTCCAAATAACGTCCATGATAAACTGTAGCCTGCACAGATACGTACAGTTTGTTGAATATAGAGTGTGACTGATTATCATAATTGCGTTCAGGCATTTAAATGTCAAATAGTTTACCATTTAAAAAAAAATGCACATGTATAGTTACTTGTAGGTCGAGGGACTTTCCGCAAAAATGTAATCTCTTATTGCCGATAAATTAGAGAAATAGATGTGCAATCATTTCATACCATTCCTTGTATGACGTTCAGAAAATGACTGATCCAAACGAAAATTATATTTGGATTTTGGAAGGTTATCATACAAAGAAATACGGGCATGCCACTATATATGGAGCCTAAATTGCCTGAAAGGTTTAGCTGCAATTTTATTTGCTTTGATAACATTTCGTAATCAATTCTGTTGATACAATTTAATACTGTAGGCTGGAAGAGAGAAATACATTTTCTTCAGAACTAATTAAAAACATTTAGGAAGCAATTAAGTTCTTCTATTTTAATCAATTTTGTTTCATTTAAATTTTTGTAAACGCTTTTGATTAATGTGTGTTGTAGTGCATTTATAAATCTGAGAATATTACGATATTAACTTTCAAAATGATCCATCCAATCATAATTTAAAAGAATTAGATTTTGCTGTTTGTTACATTTAACATTTACAAATATTCATTACAATAATTATTTCAAGCTAGATTGATTTTATTTCTTTGAATAAAATTGATATTGCTACTATTAAGGAGACATTTATATTTTCGTACTTTATTTTGTATCAAGATGATATTGGTATTGATAGTATTTCCATAAGGAGAGTGATGAAGATAAAAGATACTATCTCTGACTGATATGATATTTGAAGGATATTTAAGGGAGTAGTAGTTAGAGAATGGGATGGGTGTGTGTATTTGTGAGAGTGGGAATAATTATACTACATTAAGACACGATAACAACATAATATGAAAGAAAGAATTAAGAACAAACTTTATGAAGTTTGTAAACTTTGAAATTAAAACAACAGAGAAAAGTGACATTTCATGTAAGAAAAGGTGTGCATTTGTTGTCTTTTGTTATAACATCAGAATGTCCTCTCACTGGATACAATAAACAACACCAAGCCAAACTTATGCAATGATAAACACTATACATGTACTTGAAAACACTTGTTTATTGATTTTGTTTATGAAAATAACGTTCACCAGCTATATTATATCAAATTCCACTGTAGTTGTTAGTGTTTAAAAATCAGATTGGCAGTGTGAGCTATCTAGAAAAAAGCAGGAAATAATCGAAAAAAACGTCTTTAATAATTGACAGATTAAAAAAACTATCTTAGTCCACTTGTACTAAGTTTATTTATCGATTTACAATTAAACTGTTGCCCGGGGTATACATAACTACATTACCAGAACTGTAACTAAGAGAATGAGAAATATATGACATTTACATATTGTCAAACAGTTCTCAGTTTCCATAGAACATTACTTACCATCTGTTGTCAGATGTGATGAGGATAAGAGGATATAAAGCTTACAATTTCAACGAACATCTTTGGTGCCCTTAGACGTTGTGACATTTCAGAATGAAAGCAGAAAGGTAAGTTTTCGAGATTAATATAAACATTATGTACCTGTTCAGAAAGAAAAATAATGAAACAAGGAATCGGATAACAATTGATAGGTAAACACTTCGCGATAAAGAATAAAAATGAAATTTTGGAATGGAGCTCAAACTAATGAAATGAACATTAAAGTTATAACATTACTCAGGACTGACACAGAGAATGAAGTAATAATGTATTGTTGATGCTTCGTTGAAATTGCTTTTAATACCACATTTGCAACATATTGTTTAGAGTGAAAAAATGTTTTCAAAACATCCGTAAATAATAACTGCAAAACAGTCACATACAACTACAGACTAAAATAGCAAACCACTTATGTATATTATCAAATTTCAATTATCAAATCATTGAACTGTGATTGTTGAGCATTTGAAGAGATCGGCCTTTTAAACACGGTCACAATAAATGCTACACAAATGTGAAACTATCTAATAATTGATGATTCGATAATAAACTGATTCATGCAAAAACAAGATACAAGATATGGTCGCGTATCACTAAAACTGTAACTAAAATGTAAAGCGGTTAAAATGAACAACATAACTGGCATGGTAATTGACAAATACAACGTCAGCTTTAAGGAGAGATGGGACGATGAAATGAAATATTTTAGAATTCGCTTATTTTTTCAAAATAGCAAGTTTATTAAGAACAAACTTTATGAAAGTTTTCATATCTGTATACATCTTTTATGGTTTTTCCATTGTCACTTTGGACATGTTTCAGTTCAGGGGGAATAGATTTTCTGCAAAACAACAACATTAACTACAATATCCTGAAAGAAATGTAATGAAGTACAAAAAAACATTTTAAAATACATGGAATTTGTTGAAATCAAATAGTTACATTTCAAAGGACAAACGACAAATACCAAATTATTAGAAATACATTAAAATAACATTTAGAAAATTGGATGCATGCCCTTTGACCTCAAACTTTTCTCCCAACTTCTCCATGACGCTTATAGCAAGTCAAGATAGAAAGCACCACTATATTAACTGTATTAGTAGTGTCATATTCGTATTTATTACCCATATGGTTGAAAATAACCGAGTTAATATTATTGATATGAGCACATGTGCACATATCACGTTTGCCTAGCAACGATTGTTTCACCGCGGCTTCACGTATTTTGTCGTCTGTGACGTCATAAAACGATTGTTCTTGACGTCACTGTGGCTTGCCGTCGCAAGAGAAGTGGGCCGCTTTCTGACTATTTTTACGCGAATCACATGGAATAGAACGGGTAATAAAGAAATTATTACACTCGAAAGTGTGTCATATGACTTTTACGAAACTCGTGCGAATTTGTGTATAACCCTCGCTCTCGCTCGGGCAATACAAAAATTCACACTCGTTTCATAAAAGTCATATGACACACTTCCTCGGGTAATAATCTCTATTTATTATCCATATGGTTGGAAATAACCGAGTTACGAGTTACGAAACTCGTGCAAATTTATGTATAACCCTCGCTCTCGCTCGGGCAATACAAAAATTCACACCCGTTTCGTTAAAGTCATATGACACTTCCTCGGGTAATAATCTCTATGTGTAACAACCCTGGGCCTCTGAGGCCCACCTTGTGCCTAATGTGATCTAAAAACGTGAATGCCTTTGAGGGTTTAATAAAGCGTGCTCTTTCAACAATTAAACTCTGAATACTTTCAGATACAATTTGATCGCAAACGGGAATACATAGCAAGTCTATATTTTGAAAATCAATGACACTGTTGAGGGATTTTTTATTAAGCTCTTTTTAAATAAAAACGGCAATTTTATAAATTTTGTTCGCATATTCAACATGATGTTTCACTGACACAAATGTTTAATATATTGCTAAAATATTAATATGATGTGCGTAGTTGAATAAACACACGAATTCAGAAATAATAATCGGGGGTCACCGAATGTTTTTCACCACTTTAACGTTATTATATAAATTACATACATAAACATAAAAACCTGACGTCACAGCAATTTTGATCAATTCTAGTGTAACTTTGACGGCCTATCTTGTAATTATGCTTGAACAAAATATCAATATGGGAGTGCTTGATAGAAGAACAACTATCAGTTGATCATACAAGATGATTTATTTTCATCACTTACTTGAGATATATATGTAATTGACATAACACACAAAGAAACATATTTACCACGAAAATAGGTGACGACAACGGCATGCGGCATGTCGTAAAATGACCATTAAAAAGATGTTGCAGTAAATGCAAGCGATTTCCGTTAGTTTATTGGTAAAATTTAGATAATAAAATGTAATACAATATTTTGAGACTTATTCACAACAATTAATCGTTGTTGCAAAATGTTACCGTAAGTGAGTATGATTTCTTCGTCCATCTCTCCTTATAGCTTGGGCATGTGCTGATCTGTAAATCAACCAAACACATACTCTTATTATTGAATTGTATATTGTTAATTCTCGTTAAATATTATTAATAATGACTATAACCTCAAATACGAGTCGTTATGATAAAAAACGAGTCCAAACACAAATACAAGTCCAAGTAAAATAATGTTAACGTTATGCTTAAGGTAGGCCTAAATAAAAGTATTGAAGGCACTTATTATATATCGAATACTTTATGTTGTAAATCATGTACTGGACCAAACCTTAACTCAAAACTAACACATTAGCGATCGACTCAAACATGAAGTTGTATCAACATATCATTATACATCAATATATAACTGAATAGACCTCAGAGTGTACTGATAACCACTTGACGAATGATTGCTGTAGCTAATTAGCGACCTTCTAAACATCAGATCGAGAGCTCTTCAACCACTGCATGATTCATAGCTATTGCATAGATATAATATCCTCAAGGTGAATATTTAAATGTCAAAAGGCAAATTTGCATATACTTAATGATTTTCGTGTTCAAGGCAAACTTCACTAGACATGGACTGCTTGATCAACACACATTTAAAGAAAAACCTTCAAATTTATCTTTTAAATCGAAATAAATTAAATTAATTTATTCCAACTACAGGTGACATACACTTTAAACAAATATTCAAATATGTGAATTGAAGTAATACTGTTATGATGACTGAAATACAATATCAATTCAATAGTTCAAATCATGGATACACCCAAACAAAATACTAATGTTTAGAATACTAATAATGAGAAAATATAGACATAAGAACAGAAGCATATATTAATGAGGTAAAAGCCATTCATCAATATGGTAAGCTTACACGATCAAGATTTAGCGCGATTTCTTGAAATATTGTTTTATTATAGAACTGCCATTTCTCAAATCAATAAAACAGCATTTGTTCATTTACTATATGATTTTTGGATTTTTAATCCGTAATGTTATTTGTTTTTTATTTTATTTATCTTTTAGATTTTAAATGTTGCAAAAATAATCAAAAGTCCATCAGGTCCATTGCTTGTAATCCGCTCCACAACTTACAAAGTATACATTATTCTCGTTTATAGATGTAAAAAGATCAGCCCCAAATCACATTACGCTTACAACTGCAGGTGAATGTATCTTTACAGAAATGTTTATACGTTTTGCCCCGGATATTAATCTGACAACCATCTCAATGAGACATTGTGCTATAAATAAACTTATATTCTAGGCAGTATCTTTTGGATTAAAAGAGTGAAACCAAACAATGTTGCAAAATCCAAATAGACTCCCATTGGCATAAACCTAGAGAAAGAACTCATTGTCGGTTGGACGAGCAATATAAATGCAACAATGCCTGGATGTCTGATTAGATAATGCTGGTATATCCCCCTTGAGGAATGTCTAATGTTTCCCCGAGATTAGTTTCTGGCACCTTAAGGTCCATTCTAGCTGGTTACCAGGTTCTAGTTACTTTTATAGCTTCCAAACAACATAATCCCATTTCCAACACATTGTCCCTATTCCCATGAATCAGTAGGCAATCGATAAGTTAATTTTCGTTCACAGTACATAGTTTAGTTACGCTGATGTATGTACACTTACATTTGATTATTTTCCATGTGTTTCCAAGATAACTTATTATCAACATTTAGTAGATTTAATTGTTTTTATATTAAAACAAGATACAAGCTCAGCTAATTCAATAAGATAAATGAGAATCTATCACTGTGAATCAGTGGTCAGTAAAATGGCAATTTAATTAAATAAGATTTAATAAAATACGAATTTTAATATTAGTCAAATGTACCCCCAAAACGCAATCACTTGGATAATATTAAATTCCTTTCTCACTGTGATATTTTCCTCCCAAAGTGATACATATGACCTCAAATGTATTAGTTTAGCAATGGTTTAAGTACAAGTTAGTATGCTATTCTCCTGGTAACTTCCCATTACATACAAGAGCCCTACATGTAACTATATATTTGTCTAATATCTTTAAGGAATATATATCTACTTATAAATTAGATATTTACACATTATTGTAGAAATTTTGTTTTTCATTTCAAGCCTGTTGCAAAATAATCAACACTTTTCAATTCCTCTGTCTCAAAGCATAGGACAAAATAAATACTCAACCCATTATTCTTATACGATATGTCTTTTCTCATGACTACCTGTTTTATAATAGTGCAACTATGTTCTTTGTGGGGCGGTATAGTGCAGTGATCAATATGTTCCAGGTTTGAATCCCGCCGAGGGTTAGGCATCTTTGACTGCTGCAGAGAACTGTGCTACTTGCAGTAAGGTATTGGTGAAATGTTACACTGAATGTCAGCGCCGTACCACCAATGGTTCGCTAGTTCCAGCCGCTGCCCGTAGGTTTCAATGCAATGCATAACCACAACGGCGTTGAAGGCTTTATCATGACAATAATACAAGCAAGAAAATAGCATGAAACCAAACATCTCAACCATGCTCCTTTATTTAGTTAACTTCTCCTTCTGAAAATTTCATTTTCGTGGAAGGTTCTTTGATCTTTTCTTTGAAAAGAAATCTTCTTCAAAGATCTGAGCAGTCATAAACTGTAAAACTATCCATCTGGTTCCTCTTCCCAATGTAACATCGCCTTTGAATAGTGTATCAGATAACGCCATCAGTTTGAAGTGAAATGTTCTTGGTAGATTATTCCTTTCAATTGATTTTGATTAAAGCTGACAGAAAAGGGGTCTGCAAATAATGCTCAAAGATCTATGGATATTCTCAAGTATCATCATGCATGTATGTGTCTGTGTTTGAATCTGTAGAAATGCTTAAGTCTGCATCAAAGTGTGTGTTTCCATTGACGTGAACTATATATGGACTGAGTTAAGAGAAGGTAAAGACTGGAGCTATTTATATGTCGAATTACCCTCTCTCTATATAACTTAGGTAATAGCAGTTCTTCTACTTGGTTGCAATTTAATATTGATCTATCCGACATTTT
Organism: Gibbula magus; assembly: GCA_936450465.1. Lineage (NCBI taxonomy): Eukaryota > Metazoa > Mollusca > Gastropoda > Trochida > Trochidae > Gibbula > Gibbula magus. The sequence goes on from OW388295.1 coordinate 36,261,573, forward strand.
AACGATGTGTTTCGGTTATAGACGAATGTGTATTTGAACTCATGGTTAGTGACGACAGAGATATCATATTAACACATGCTCTCACTCACTTTGTTGATGGCAACACATGATATTCTATTATGTTGACATTAAAAGGAGAAATATCAATTTCAATTTACACTTGATTCGTTGATCGGTGGGTTAGGTAAGAATATAATGGCCTTTTATTCTTCATTTAGTTTCTATTCTCGAAGAAATTAAACATCTTATTCTTTTATCAAGTGTGAAGTTAAACTGAGCTGAAAAAGAAGTGGAACTTGAAGTGGATATATAAAATGTCACATTATACAAGCAAAATATATTGACCTTTGATGTTGACAAATAGTTTTTGACTCTTACAGCTTCAAAGAATATTCTGATATCTGATGTTTGACAGAGAGTAACAACCTCGTCCCCAGGGCTGATCAACTATCATCCCTGGGTTCATAGACCTGTCTTGGTTAGGAATCCTGCCTATCAAAGATCCAGTAGCGTTCATATAGTTAAGAAAAGAGAACACTCTTAACACTTTATCTAACCGAGTTCGATATTCTTTTTTGTTAAAAAGCTAGTTGTTAGTCATAAAAGTAGCCCAAATCCGGAACTATGCTTTACCATAACGACACTGTGAGAAGAAAACAAACAAAACCATTACGGAAACATAACAGCTGCTTGATTTGTTCCAACGTCTTAAATCATCATTTGTATGTAAAACATCGATAATTCAACTTGTATGATTACGTAGAAAAGATAAGTATATATGTAGTTATGAATGTCTGTACAAATAATGCTCAAGTTTTATTGGTAACGCTGGGCGGACTAGTGTTAGTTCGAGGCAACGGGTCAGAATGCAGTGTTGATAAAGGCTTGATGTACAGAGACACAAAACAGCACTGCAAGGAGTTTAAGAGAGTAATTTTGATCTTTTTGGTCTTTGATCAGCTGAACATTGAAGTGTTCGAGGTATTTTATATCTTTTCTCCTATCAACGATATTAAGAATTCTAGTGGAAATAACTTTTTTAAAATTCTGAAATTGTTAATTCTTGTTCTGAGCAGTTTCGAACAAACGCATTAAAGAAATTAATGGGTCCCAATTTCCAGACTTTTCTTTTACTCAAACTTAATGTAACTGCCACAGAGCTCCAATGTTCATTTCTCTCTCAATGTAATAACCACGAGTCGGACACAGCCTTTTAAGTAAGAGGGCAAGTAAGTACAGTAAAGGCTAAGATATAAAGATCAAATAAGATGCCAAAAAGAAGAAAAGAACAATGACCGAGGCACTGTTAACTCCAGTAATAATCAAAAGATACAACAAACAGACTAAATATTCTTATTACCTAATGCACTCGGATTAAAATCAACCCTCTTCCGAGGAGTAAAGTCATAGAAAATTATCTCTCAAGTTCCTGAGGGGCAACCTGAAGTGGGTAATATAACTATATATATTATAAAGTTGTAAAACCTGTCAATTATATATGCATGCAACGTTTTATGAACAAATCAAGCCTATTCATATTACCTCTACGAAGTTAAGCCTTTTCATATTACCTCTACGAAGATAAACAAAAAACTTGTTCGGCTGTTTTCCCTTCACATTCTCTATATCGTATATTTCCTTGTTTATTGTAACGATACCAACACGTATGACTACCACCAGAGAGGATTATTACAACAATTTATAAAACAGTTCACTACTAAAATAATCCCTACAAGGGGATCAACATATTGATTTTAATATAAATAATTCTAGAATTGATGACAAGGAAAACAATAGTATACTTGTTCATTCATATCAATCTTATTTTATGTGGAGGTTAACCCAGTTACATTATTATATTACTTATAAGGGACATGTCATATATTAGGTTATTTACATTACGTTTTACATATTGACTGTAAGTTGACGCCAACCATGGTGTCGAAATCAATATCCATATAAGGAAAGACTTGATAATATCATTTTCATTACAGTGCATCCCCGTTCTATTGATATTGAAAAAACTATCCTCAGCTCCAGAAAATGAAGTTGAAGATGGAAAATGGAAAATGAAGAATGTGTTGACATGTAAAGTTTTCCGGTTTTACAATATTGCTTTAGAATCAAATGGATTACTGGCGGCAAGCTTGAGGTTGAGATTTGTACAAAAAAGAAGGCTTAAAGGTTAAAAAATATGTGTTCCTCATGACTTTTAAACATCTTTCGCCGTCGTGACTAACACGTTTGCAAACTATTTTTTCGAATACAAATAAGAAACAGGACTGTTTTGTCAGTTAAAATGCACAATTGCACGTCACGGAAAAGGTGACATTTTAAAAGCATTTGCAAAGTATTGATTAGTTGACAAGAAAACGTTTGACAACAGCTTTCATTGAAATCCCAACAGTCCTAAACAACGTTCATGTTCCTGCAAACTCATTCAAGGCATTGTCTCACTCACTGCTTTCCATTGATGCTATTGCTTCAACGCATGATGGATCAGGCAATGCAAGGGCATTGTCAATTTCACAATTGTGTTGCGCTGTCGCATAGGGAAAATTATAATTCTAATGATCTTGTCTGATTTCAATAACATCAGATGGATACTCAGGCAATTAGCCTTAAACACAGTTGATTTACCATTTAAAGCGTTACATAGTTGTTTTACATTTGATGTACGCTAAAAAAACTTCATGCATTTTTAAAGATCCTATGTTTACGTTACTTTCTCTCTACTTTTTAAAACACAAAATGTATTTCTTTCACAATTAATGTTTGATTGTGGTACTAAATACACGTGTCGAGGTAAGCAACGACAGCAGATTGTCAAACTATGTGATATGGGTTCATATCGTTCAATAACATACATACTTACATTGTATATACTGAGAGCTTCTTCAGTGTAATTGCATGCCCGTATTTTATCATACAATGAAACTTGCACTCTTAGGACTACACATTCAATTGACAGCAGTTCAACAAAGCATTGCTGCATATATCTTTGAATCATGAAAAGTGACGAGCCCCTGTCGGGATTTGAATCCGGATCACATGACCAGACAAGGCCACCATCATTACTATGGACGATTAAACTATTCACTGAAATGTAAAGTACTCTCTTCTTCCCACTTTATTAACATGTAAGTTAAATTATTCACATAAGACTTAATTAGTTATTGTGTTTCGTGAAAGGACGTTTTTAAGTTTAACGTCATAATATTCGACATTGTCCACAAATAACACAACATCAGCAAAAACATTATTGAAAATGGGAACTCAAATATTGATGTCTATAACATTGTTTTATGCATTCCTGTCTTTTCTTGAACTAGTTTAGTTTTGATGAGAAAAACGCAAGTGTTATTGCCTGATATTGTTAGCCTCGTTTATCAAAGAAACAATTATTGGGTCTGTGAAGTTAGCGAATTTGGTTAAAAAGTTCAGTTTTTATGATGTATTCGGAAAATAACTTTGCCACATTGATTTAAATGTTAGTAAATCCTTGATAATGACTCTATCGACAAGTAAATATTTATTGCCCAGAAATTAAAAAACATACATTTTTACCATGTTTATTATGTTATATATGGAATTTATAGATAATAACACGGCACGAAAATGTGTTTATTTGTCATTTTATTCTCAGGTTTGGACAAATTGAAATATGAATTAATCCGTTAATCAATACATCTATTTATTTATTCTCACGCTCAATTTGTTTTCAAAGAACTCAAATTTCAATTGTTTAAACATTTATAATTAAATATGATTGCCAAAAAAGCAAACGTTCGAATGTAATTTCAGTAATTTCCATTTAAATGTAACTCTCCGTTCCTAAAAAAAATAATATTCGATTATGTTTTAGGAATGGAAAATTACTCGGACATTAACATACATATAAAACATGGTTTAATTCAATTTTAATTGGGTAAAAGGGACAAAATTAAATGATAGTTTAAATTTTTTAATTTTTCTTGAACGTTTCAAGCTATTAAAATGCTGTTAATGACGTTTTTATAATCCGTCTCGTGTTGGGAATTGACGCTTGAGGGTTTAATACTGATTGCTGTGGACAAATGTGACAGGAGTTTGTTTCAAGTCGACAATTGAAGTTTTCCAGGAACTCTATTCAGAATCAGTTAACGTTAAGAACATGCTCATAGGGGATTATTACTGTTTACTTTACTAGTTGATTTTTGTCATTTCCAAAGTTAATACGCTTTTAGGTAAAATCTAATATGGTAAACATTATTTAAACGGATATTTCCTGAAGTTTGGTTTCACAGCTCTAACTTTAAATCCAATTAATCGTTGTTATCTGTCTGAGAAGTAAGTGATTCGACATGTTATAACATTGGTTTAATTTAAAATTATTCATTTGAAAAATTGATATACAACAATCTATAGTTCACTTTCTGCCTTTCCCACTTCGTAATTATTTTCGTAATTCGAAAACCTTTCAGTATCATGCATAATTAAATTTAAGTTTCTGCCAATGCTAGTAAAGCATATTAACGTGTGTGCTTCCAGTTAAAGACATATCTAAGTTCAATGTTCAAAGCAAGCCAGTATAGATAGACCTGTTATCTTAAATTTCGATCTATTTTAATTCAAAACAATTTATATTTAACTCATAATGAAACATAAACAACTTATTCATTGGAGACATAATCATTGTCCATACAAAATTGTGCAGAATCAACAGAAAGATATTATCTACATGCATGACCAAAGTTTAATACTAAGTATCCATTTTGAAGATGATGACGTGTTTTATTGTCAGATAAAATTTTCTATATTAAGAAGTTTTAACAATACCATGTAATTTGCAATCATAAACTTATGTCTAACACAAATAAAGGGATATACAGACCATCATAATATTCTGCTAATGAAATATATCAGATTATGTTTCAGTAAATGTTGTTACTTATTTTACATATGTTTATTTATGTTGCTTGATAGTCAAGAAGTCAACAGGAACATTCTATCTGAACCAGTTCCGTTAAGGATAAAGTCATTATGGATAAAGTCATTGCGCTTTTCATATTTTCCATAATTTTAACATGGTAATCTATCAAATCCGTTGCTGACGGAAGTTTCAAAAAGACGTGTTTAAATTTGTCTTATATCATGGCGCTTTTAAGCAAAGTTTTTAAAAACTTTCTTGCACTTTTTAAATATCTAACACACCTCAATGTGTTTGCATGATCCAGTAGCCCTTATGGAAACTTATGAATAATGGAATTGAAGCACGTTGAATAAATGCAGAATTCAAGATCAATTATGAAACCAGTACGAACTGACATTAAGACCACTGATATTAGTTCAAGCTCTCTAACACTGCGATAAAACAGTCCTGGGGATAATAAGAATATCAATGTAGTATCTGTCTTGAATATTACAGATACAATGGAATTTTACAAAACAAAACCCACCTGCATTACAAGGACTGGGCACGTTTTCTAATGAAAAAAAGGGGATCTCACAAAATGAAATAGAAAAGTTACCAATTGCAAACCTATCCTTCTCAAACAATAAATAGAGTTATATAATAAATAGTTATGGTTAAAGGTCCAATTGATATCCTCAATTTATCAATTATCAATAGCAGATTTCATTTTATATGCGACATCAGTAAGTAAGCATGTTTGTTCAAATTTGTTCTTTTGTAAACAATCTGATTTTGAGGGTTCATACTGCTTTAATGAGTGACTTTTTGTTGAAAGTAAGTTACTAAAGGTTCATCACTTCACTTTTACGAATGGAAATACTCGTTTACAACAACCAATAACGACTTTAAATGTTTTGTACAACAATACTTGTTCTTGGACATCAATATAGCAGAATTTTATTAATGCAAATATCACAAATTGTGGACGTTATCTGAAAATGCTTCTGTCATCTCACACAATTGATTTTCCTGAATAATTTTCTACTTTCTTATAAGAAAAACTTTCTGGTGCAAAAACTTGTTAGATTCTACATATAATGTCCATGCACATGATATCACCAAATGCTTGAAAATTTTAGATTGTGATTAATATCAGTTTTTGACGTAAATTCTATAGATTCACTATCCGAAAAGGTAAGTCAATAACATGTTCATGTGTTGAAGTATTAGTTCCCGACTCAACGTTCGAGTATTTTAGCAATCTTTAAAATTGTAAATCCCCATAAGCACTTACCTTGAAGCTTTTTTTGTTATTATCAATATATCTTTGTATGGAATTATCTGTAAGAAAGACATCCCAGAAGTGCTTCAACAAACTGGGAAACTAAAAGCTAAATTAATAAACACGAAGCTAAATTTTGACATTCAAAATGATGGGTTAAATGTAGTTGCAATAATACTTAACTGACGTTTATTCCTTTTGAATTTGCATTTCTTTGGCTACGTCAAGTTGCATGTCTAACGGCGGCCAAACCACATGACACTGAATTGGGTTCTACTTCGAGTGAACTTACTGTGGATCAAAGCGTCCGTAAAATGTCCCTATAAATTCAGTTCAATCCCAAAACTAAGTCGGATTCAAGGGGTATTGTATGTCAAAAAATGAGCAAATGTTTTTGATACACATATTGCCTAAGTCCTTGCATAAAGTAACAAACCACTTATCTTCCTATTAATGAGGGATCTAAAGGTTAGATGAAATCATCAACCATTATCTAAGGGTTAAATATGTTATCGAAAAGTATCCAAGGGTTAACAATTATTACTATTACTCAATTTGAATTATGACCTTTAAATCAGAAGGTGAAAGCCCCAAGTCTGGTTCTACGGTACACGAAAGAAAAACGTCACATGGAGCCAAGGAAACTTTAAATGTACATTAGAATATGTTTTGTATGTGAATGTTTATTTATTCACTGTATGGAATACATCGTCAAGTGAAGTGTATACCTTTATCCTTTTGGTTATACTATTGTGTGTTCTGTTGTATAACGTCTTAGTTTCATACAAATGGATATATTTTTATGTAAACCGATCTTTGTGTTTGAAATGTGCCAAAATGGAGTATATTGAAAATAAACTACTTGTTATGATTCGAAATTAAATTTTACTTTCAGAGATATCCAAAGACTCTGTGTGCGTTAAGAACTATATTATACACTTATAGACTGGTGATGCGGTCAATACCTATTTTTATGGACCAAGGACGAAGTCCGAGGTCAATATTGTTTTCCTGGGTCCATAAAATCAGGTATTGGCCGAATTCTCCAGTCCATACTTGTTTTGTTATGTATTAAACAGAAACGAAAGGAAAATAATCAATACGTCTTTTGGCCAGACTCGGTTGGAGTCAAAATGCTTTTCTGTCGAAGGTCAACTGATCGCCTCTGGACCAATCAGATCGCTTAAAAAACACACTTGCATAATAAAGCATGATATCGTTGACTTCAACCATAACATTGACGTTTTCTATTATCGTATTTCGTGTTGGGAATTAACAACTCAGATTATCTTCTTGCTGTGGTTGACACACACGACAGGTGATTGTTTCAATCTGACACTTGATGGTTTCCAGGAACAATGATCAGAATAACAATAATGTCAAGAACATGATTAAAGGGATTGTTACTGTCAAGTTTATTATCTTTGACTTTGTCATCATCCCTTTTAATGTTTTTCATGTTTAAAAGCTATGATTGTAAATGAAGAGGTTATCTTAATTGTAGTTACACAGCTATAAAAGTGAACTAATTTAATCCATGTTTTCAGCATGTTCAGATTGTTGATCAATTGAAATTTTGTTCCGGCTTTGTAAAAATGACAAAAACACAAACAAATAAACCTTTATTGCATTCATAATGGAGAATGGATTAGTGAAAATATTCCTTCTCTTCATAGTCTTCTAATTACAAGAAATTGGGCCCTGATGTCCATAAATGACAAGAGCGCCTTGCAGATCGAAAGCAAAAAAACGTACATATTCAAATATCCCTAGGATTCATATTCTAGTATACGTAGCTATGCATTCTAGGAACTATGAACAAAGCAGGTCCTTTATGTCCACAAATGACAAGAGCGTCTTGCAGATGGGAGGTAAAACACCTTTAATATTTGAATATCCCTAGGATTCATATTCTTGTAGCTATGCACTGTAGGAACTATGAACAAAGCGGGTCCCTTATGTCCACAAATGGACAAGAGCGTCTTGCAGATGAGAGGTAAAAAACCTTAAATATTCGAATATCCCTAGGATTCATATTCTAGTAGCTATGCACTCTAGGAACTATGAACAAAGTGGGTCCCTTATGTCCACAAATTTAAATGACAAGAGCATCTTGCAGATTGGAGTTAAAGAACATTCGATCGTAAATATTCTATCGAAAGCACACAACATATTTTGACATTTAATCAGAAATACAAGCACGAGTCTCAAGAGAACACTAATGGGTTCCTAAATAACACTGCAGCCTATTGTGCTTCCCGCCAGGGGCGGAATACCTACTTTCTTCTTCCTTCGAGGTTCTCCTTCAGTCAGGCTGGGAATGTGTTTTTCAAGCTAAAATGCTATTTCAATCAATCAATTGTAGTTTGGGTCATTTCACTAATATTTTTAATTAGATTAATTTCTTGTGCGTCTCGTGGTTTTCATTATAACAAATTTTATTTCATTTATGACAAATTAGGACAGGTCGTGTAACGGCAATCATGCTTTAATTTGTTCCTTAAACACCAGCTGTCCACACGAGTGTATCCGAGATGATGGATACATACATTTCTCTTTCCTCTTTACCGTAGGAGACATATATACAATGAAGCGGGAACTATTTACCTATAATGTGGTAGATATAAATGACTTAGGAAACATATGTACATGAAGCTATATACAAGATTAACAAATATATATTTTCTTAATATAAGCTTTTTATTTCGAAGTGCCTTTATGAAACTCCATTCCAAAAATCCCTCCGAACATTTTAAGTCGAACGAGGTTCGTACTAATTGACCAAAAATTCAACTTATTATTAAGTCAAGTATATTAACCCTTGACATTTATCAAGTGTATTAAGTTATATCCGTACCATACCGTTATTTTTGGAAATTTCTCAATCCTGTTTAATAAACGCAGCTCCTCAAGTAGATTATCTTTGTTTCCCATGCTAATGTTTCTTTCAACTCTGAACAAGGAATTGTTTAATTTTGTTTCTGTGCTACATTGATTGGGATGGTTCGAAAGTCATTACCTGACAGGTTTTACAATGCAAATATATTCACGGCACAAGAAACTTATCGACATCTTTAAAAGAGTATATAATGAAATATTGATGTTGCAGAAATGTACTCACAATTTTATAAATCCGAGTATGATACTTTTAATTTTATGTCTGTGACAATACACATGGGGTGCTAAAATCGTTTTTGGCCACAATGTTTGGTAATTAAGATAAACAAGTTTAAAAAGTAGAAATTAAATTATTAAAAGATGTCGTCCCCATTAATAACCCTCTTGAATTTAAATGTGTTGATGCATCATTACTGTAGAACGTCACAAAACAAGCCAACAATATTTTTTTGACGCTTCTATCTCGTCTCGAGATTCCAAAACGATGATTTCTAAAAACGTGTGTCTTTCAGAAATATAAACAGATAATGCTTTCAACATTCATTAACGCTGTTTCTGTCGTATTTATCGCTCGTGGATTGACATATCTTGTATTGTACAAGAGAACGTTTCTTTTGCACGTGAGTTTAGGAGATAATATCTGTTGTTGATTCTTTTTCTAATAACATGTCTTAGTATTAATATTTTGTTATTATTTAACAGTAATCAACTTGATGTTTGAATCTGTAGGAAAACAATTGAAAACTATTTTCGAAATCTGTGCTTTCTCTATCGGAGCAACATTTTTATAGCAGATGTGTGTTTCGAAAAAAGCAAATATTACTACATAATGTCTCATTAGTTTGTCATAATGGATTTATTAAGATGGCAAAACTTAGATTCACATTTCAACTATATCAACTAATGCATATGATAGGGTTGAAGTATGGTGAAATGTCTAATTAGAATTCAGTGGTTTCTGTAAATACATTGATAACATTATAGTGCTATTCTCCGGAGACAGGGTAACTGTTACTTCCTGACAGACGTCACAGTAATCGAACAAGATGGTTTGTAAGAAACTTCGAGAGACTTCTGCAGATTAAGCAAGAAATCGAACATTTATCTACAAAACACGAATGCTTCTCTTGTTTCTTTTATATTCAGTTTTAGATTTCGTTAGACTTCACTTGATTTCATTGTTTAAAATCAAATCATTTAACTGGAAATATGTTGACACCACGGCTACTTTAACATGAGACCGGATGCCCAAAAATAGGTTTAAAGTAAGCAATAAACACGAAAGCTTGGTTGAATCTGACAACAATTGTCCAAATAAAAATGCAATGCAGTGAGTGGCTCCTAGATAAGCCTGAAGTGTTGTTTTGTTTAAGTCCTTCATTTTGCTGATATCATAACATTTATGACTGAGCTTATGACGTTGTTATTAAGTTATTAAAGCCCTGGTTTAAACGGCGAACATTGCACATATGCAATATTGCTTATGGTAGTAATATACACACGTGAGTAAAAGTAAATTTACTATTCGTTCATATGCGTTTAATTTTTGCCTCAGCGAATGGGCTTCCAACTCTTTTAATATATGAATAGAGAATTCCTAAAACATCCCAATTAATATGTATTTGATGTGAACTAAATAAATGACATTAATTTATATATCTGTCAACATTGGTTTGACTTTATCGCCCTAATTATATTGAAAATCGGATCGTCAAATGGATTTCGAAGGTCATCGCGTGCAAGAAGGAGATTATTCTCCATAGAGAATTTTAAAAACAATTTTAAGAGTTTCTAAAGTTTTCAAATAGATTTTCTCAACCTCTGTGAAGTCACTATGTCTGTATACGACGAACTGTTACTAGAATAGTGAAAATACCATATTTACTCACGGTAGTAAACATTTGCACCTGCCCCTGACTAGGTGCAAATTTGCTTACGGTAGTGAAAAATTTGCTCACGGTAGTAAAATATACATATGTGCAAATGCGTCCATACGGCGAATTATGCTCATATGAGCAAATTTGCATATGTGTAATGATTTACTCATATGCAAACCCTCGCCGTATAAACAGGGCTTAAGTCTCACTTTAATGTCATATGAGATCAGAATTGATTTATGAACTAATAATCGACAAAATATAGAAACAACCCACTTATCAATCAATTATAACACACCGATCATTATTAAGTTAAGTTAAAACTTTTAAAAAAAACCAAGTTCTGTTAAACTATAATTTCAAAAGACAAGATGGTGGCCTTATGATATGATTATTATTTCCTACTAGAAAGAAATATGGAATCATGCAAACAAATAGATGCTTCAGCAAATGATTAAATCACGCCTTGAACAAGGAATAACTTGTGAAAACATTCATGTGTGGTGTAATTTGTGTTGTATAAGGTTCATACAAAGTCTTATGCGTTTTCAATTTGTAACATACAATACAAGAGAAAATCTTTTCAAATCTATTTTTGCGATCTTACTTGTATTGTTGTGAGAATGTCTCAATTACTAGCTAGTTAAATTGCTTTCTCAAACACATTCTCAAGCATAATCTTTGGAAATGAAACAGACATACTGGCAGCTAAAACGTGTTCTTGAATGACTTTTCTGAAATTAGAAAACATTGATTACTGTGACATTTACACAAGCTTTTGCAAAAACGGATTTGTTACATTAAATTTTGCAAAGATAAGAAGACTTTTAGAATCTATTTTGTAGCACGTTTATGAGTCATTCAATTCAGTGAGGAATATTAATTTTTCAGCAACAATTCTGACTCATATTGTGTAGGCCTTTTGCATTTCACAAGGCCAATATCCGACACTTCAAATGCATCAAGTTCAACCAACATGGAATAAGTGTATACGTTTTCAGATTATAATAAGTTTGTTATCAAAGTGGCTTCATTACAGTGTTAAACAAACATTGCTTTTGTCATTGGACACTGACACATACAAGGAGAAATAATTATAATAGAAGTGAGTTTGATACACCCCTGAAGACATCATCATTGAAGTCATTATTGTGATAGGCCATCTGACGATAATTTACAGACATGAACAACCCTCTCCGATCATATAATTGAGATTTACAGCTTGAACACAGGTACACTCCTGTAATCATGGAAGTTCATAAACTGAGCTTTGTGTGGTTATCAAGTTTCTCATGAAAGAAGGGGTTGATGTGATTGAAATACATAAACGTATGAATAATGTGTATGAGAAAGAATCTCCTAAATATTCTACTGTTGTACAATGGTCAGCTGAGGTTACGGGAGACGATGGCCAACGGTCAGGAAGGCCTGTTGAAGCCATTACATATGATATGGCTGCACGGGTCCGGGGTTTAATCATGTCTGATCGCAGAATAAAGGTGGACTATATATCTTCAGAGTGGCATTTCTCATGGAGGTTTTTGCACCATAATTCATGAGCACGTAAACATGTCCAAGTACCGGTGTCTGCACGATGGTTGCCACGAAACTTCACAAGATCGACGCCAGAGAGTCGAATCAAGTCGTGAGCTCTTGGACATCTAAAATGCTGATCCCGATTCTGTTCTTGCATTTGCCTGTCCAAAAACATCAGATGAAACTCGGTTTCATCACTGGGATCCTGACACCAAGCAAAAACCCGTACAATGGAGGCATAATCACTCTCCTTTACCAAAGCATCTCAAAACTAAAAAAAGGGCATGGCGATTCTTGGATTTAAGTTGCGTCAAAAGGCTTTACCTTGAAAATCTATCCCAAGAGCAAGGAATCATGAGATCAAACTGGTTGTGGCTCCACTCAGATGGACAAAATCTTCTTATATTCTCTAAATTATGTCGGTCTAATACATAGAGGATATCTGTATTCCCTTGGCAAATACCTTGCTTATCTCATCGAGTGAGGTAGAAAAGTTGATATTTTAAGAGTGGCGCAGATGAGATACAATGGTATTTGTCAAGGAGAAACAGATGTTCTATTTATTATTTCATTATTTCAGTGTTTTATGTTGTTGTGGAGTGATTGCAACGGTAAACGAACAGCCTTCGCAAGCTGACAATATGACGTCATAATATTGTCCCGATGACGTCACGCCAGTGGCAATAAAGTTCATCATCACTCAGGAGGTGGTGGTAAAGGTTATCGCCACTGTAGCTTGATAGAGGGTTTATGTAACTGATAGACGTGAGTATCTCACTCCAAATTATATAATAAATAATGAGCTTGATGGATGCATGGCTATTGACATGTAAAAACCATATTGGTAAAGCCAGTTTCAAATATTCCAAAACCGTGTATTGCCGTTTATAGTCTTTATTAATTTAATATCAGCCTTTTTACTAAGTATTAAATTATCTCCAATAGTATATGTTACCGATGTATGGTGGACATGTATCTATATATTTTATATATAAAGTGTGCATCTGGACGGTATGACAGATAACTTTCAAACCGCCTTAATTTGCCGCTATGTCGCACACCGAAAGTGAGTTGAGAACAGTGAAGGAATGGTGTTGGTCATTACACAAGAGTGATAATGAGCATACTCTTAGAGCACGTGGTGGTGTGGTGTTCAGCGCGGTATAATATCTCTCTATTATTTACCGATGATATATATGTATGTAAACATGATCAGAATGTATTTGTTCTCAGTTAAAGTTGGCGTTAAAGAAATTTTATTTTTATTTTTATTTAGAAACTATATTTAGATATATGGACAAAGGAGCCTCAATCAAATTTTATCGATATTTTCTATATCAGCCCCACAAGGTGTAGATATTATTAAAAAATATTATCAGTTGCCTTCAGACTGGCCCATGATCTTAGTGAGCGAACAACATTGTTATTATTATCATTATGACGTCAAAGCATTGTAGTGTCATATTTTTATGGTGCTGAATGATTGTCCACATTCTAGATGAAGTCAAGACATTGTGATGTATTGGTGCTCTAATACCATTATGACAATTCACTTGTAGCGAGAAGGTACTTGTCCATACAACATATAGAAAACAATTTTGAATGATGAAATTCATAAAATCAAGAACATATTTCCATTTCAGTTGTCTGACACATCAATCATCTACGCTGTGGATCAAGGGGTTCCTAAATTCTTCCTGTACGATCAATGTGCGCTGTGAGACACTTTCTATTGGCAGAATTGCTCCGTTTGTATATCTAGACAGAGGGAAATGGAACTTTGTGTAGATGGTTCTGCTTGAAATTAGTTGATGAAAGTTGAAATCACTAATGGGAAAAAAGTTGACTGACGTGTTAAATACTCGCCAGTTGGGGAGGAAAGGTTGGTGAACGGGGTTATGCCAATTGGCCTGAATAAAATAGTTAATTTTAAATTTTCAGGACTTGGATTATCTATACTTTTCTAAAGTAACAACCATTAGAGTAAACTACCGATACAGTTTATATATAGCTTACGGTGAATTAACATAGTCAAATACATAAAATGTTGACCACGAAGCTTGCTAACTACTGTACTTACTGAGTATTAAATATGTTGTAATTTGTCAGGGCTGACTGTGATTTATTAAACTGATTGAGAGCTAATTCCTTTAAATGACAGATTATTTTTTCCCACGTGATACTTCGTAAAGGGGTTTAATTGTTGATATATTGAGTGTGGTTGAATCAACCTAAAACTGTAATTGCGTGATTACAAAACTGTAATTGCGTGTCCACAGGACAAAAAATGGTGGAATCCGCTTGTAGGATCCTTCAGGATTCTTCCGGATTCTTCGGGATACGCCAATTTTTCGGAGAATCGGGAGGGATCCGGAAATCGGATTCCACCTCTTTTTGTCCTGTGATTATTACGATAGATATTCATGCATGAAGTGATTCTAGCTCACGTTTAACATTATAATAAATCATTTACGAACACACTATACTTTAGCATTCAAATTAAATTACCATACGGAAAATAAGTTATTGAATTAAATGAGTTGTGATCGGATTTAATAACGACAATCAATTTTATTAATAACATGAGAGATGAGAGAGCAGGACATATTTGAATGAAAATATCCTTTAAGTTTCGTGGATCGTGGCAAAACAATTGTTGCATTATTCATTTCAAGAAGGCTAACCAAACACACAGACCAAACACATATGAACCGGCAAGTATATGTCGTAATAATTGGACGTAAATAGATACATGTAAATAGTATAGGTTTTACAGAGCAGGAAATACAATTGATTATTGTAATCATACATAAGGAACACCATTCTTTTTGTTTTTTCATATGGCATCTTGATCTAGTTAGTTATGGTAATATGTTACCAAGAGCTGCAAACTATGAAATATGTACGTGTATGATTCGTTGTATAATACATTATTCATTGGTCAAGGAGAACGTGATATGACCGACATTGATATATAGCATTAGTTTTAGACACATCTGCATCTGCTTCTCAAAAGAAAGACGTTTACATCTCATAATACATGGCATCAACTTGGGCAAATGCATCTAATTAAACAAATTATGACTTTGCAGGTGCATTGCTAAATGAATCACTTTCAATTATTTATTTATTTATTACTTTATTTTGTATAACGTATCTAACATTATGTTTTAATTGCTATCCAAGCTTGAAAGTAAAACGTATATTATTCAACAAAACTGATACTAAAAGTCTGAAATGATGGTAACATTAAATGGAGAATATATGCACATTTGCGCGACTGTGAAATGTGGTTTGTAATGAAAGCAAACAATGTAAATGAAGTCTCAGTCTTCAAAACAAGAATAAAAACGAAGATGTTATTTAGTGTAGAAACTGTCAATTAGTGTTATTTGATATTCGGATTGAGATAAAGAAGTATACCTCTTAATATATATGGCATCAACTTGTGCAAATACATCTAATTTAACAAATTATGACTCTGCAGGTGAATTGCTAAATGAATCACTTTCAATGTAAGTATGTTCATCTTATGTTTTGAAACATTAAGAACTTAAAGCGGATATATTGTCTTTATTTCTCCTTATTTGTAAATACCTTTCTTGCCAAATCCTTATGACATAAGGTAAACTCAAAACAATCTCCATTGTCACTTTTCGTACCGTGAGGTCAAGACACCATGTCAAGCGGATTATTAGCAAGACAAGGTGTTATTCATCCATCCTGGTATATCCTTAGTATTTATCACTTTGTTAACTGTAGACATGTGCTACTTAGTTACATATGCCTTTGACGGTGAACGAAACTTTTACCTTTTTTTACTCTCATAGTTAAAGATGATTTGGTGGTATCTTATCAATGAAACAAAGTAATTCAAATTCCGATCTACACGTTTTGGTGTTTGACCAGTATGTTTGATTGGAATATATTCATTTAGTTTCTATTCTCGAAGAAATTAAAGATCCTGTTCTATTATCAAGTGTGAATGCAATCAATACAATGAACTTGCTTATTTCGAAAGTACATTGAGGAAAACCGTTCCAAAGGATCAGATTTACCATTCTTGACACTTTCACAGATGAACACATTTAAACGAGATTATTAAACTTCAACATCGTGCAACCTAAAGAGAGCAGTTCAGTTTCAGACTGGTCAGATAGTGCAAGTTAGTGTCTTAAAGAACTGCAGTGATAATGCAACATTTAGAATATTTTCTGACAGTCATTTTTACTTCAATAGATGATAAATATATGTATATGTTATAGCAATATATAACCCATTTGAGAAAATGGACACTGGATATTATTTTCCTGTATGTCTCTTATGATGTCATGCAAGTGGCAATAAGTTGATTGCCACTCAGTCGAGTGACCATAAACGTTTTCATTCTTCTTGAAGTGTTCTTCTGGAAGTGTTCTTCTGGAAGTGTAGCTTCTAGTAAAATTGGCTTGGAAAATTCGACTGTAGTAACCCACCATTGTACATTGAAAACGTGGCAACCAAGTCAAGGCAATATTCATCCATTAGGGCAAGTGTAAAAGCTGAAAAAAATTATCTATTTGATCTGGTAGTGGATCTATCATATGTCAAATTATACAATACAGCATTGACCTTTGATGTTTACAAATACCTTTTGACCCTTACAGCTTCAAAGAATTTTATGATATGTGATCTTTGACAGAGAATGTCAAATTATACAATACAACATTGACCTCTGATGTTTACAAAATCTTTTTTTACCCTTACAGCTTCAAAGAATGTTATGATATGTGATCTTTGACAGAGAATAACAACATCGTCTCCAGGGCTGATCAACTATCATCCCTGGTTTCAAGGACTTGTCTTGGTTAGGAAGCACTATGAGTCAGGTTCAAACTTATAAGGATGGGGGTATTCAGAAAAAGTCAAAGTTAAAAAAGTTTAAACGTTTCCATTAAAGAGTTAAAGGAACAATGGCCGAGGCACTGTTAACTCCAATAATCATCCAATGATACTCAAAACAGACTTAATATTCTTATTGCCTAACAAAGTCTGTTGAATAAAGTTATAACATGTTACTCTTACCAAGATACAAACTTGTTCCTCACCACACAGTCTGCATATCGTTAATATCATGGTTTATATTAACCATAGAGTAGCCGTGACGTATGCCTACTTACAGAGAGTATATACTGCAGCTATCAAAAAAAGGTTCAACTGTACTTCAAGGAACAACGTATTCATTTTAGAATACTAAATTTTCTGACACTAAAAAGAACATGTATATTTGTTCATGCATTTCGTTCTTATTTTGGAGGTACATCCAGTGCCATTATCATTTTAAAAATTTAAGGCACATAAGGTTATTTACATCACACTTTTCAGATTTACTACAGATAGACTCTAACCATGGTGGCAGTGGTGTTGAAATCAATATCCCTTTACTGACGGCATGTTCCTATTGTATGAAATCTCACGTTCTTTTCCTACGGGAGAAGAACCATCCTCTGCCAAAGAAAATCAAGCAATATTGATATGAAACACAGTTGCTATACATTCAAATGGACGACTTGCAGTACGTGTGGGTTGTGACTGGTTGATATTTGCACTTAGAAACATGGCTTAAAAGCAATCGGATGTGTTTCTCTTGACATTTCTGTCATCATCTTTTTCTGTCATGACAAACAGGCTTGGTAAATTTGTTCTTGAATTTTAACTCTTGGGAAACAAGTACAAATAACTATTTCGTCAACTTAAACTTTAGAATAGTCACAGGAAATGGGGACTTTTTTCGCGAAATATTGTTCAACTTTAATACCGAATCAAGCACGAACACATTAATGATTACAACAGAGTTTTCTTTAGTAATTTACAATGATTTATAACGAGATATTTAAGACTAACAGTATGTGGCAGCAAGTTAAGTAGATCATGTTAATGTAAGTGTACACTAGATATACAAGAAAGTATACAGTGAACAACAGTTCATTCCTTATGGGGACATTTGAAATAAAACAACTCTTCAATGATAAAATGGTGCTTACGTTAATTCCAAATACAATTGTGTAAAGGACATGTATCTTTGGACCGAATAGTACGTTGCTGTGAAGAAAAGAAACAACGAAGAATTTGAGAGTGCGCCATGACGTGTGTTAGTCTGCAGCAAAATGTACTGATTTGTGAAACCATAGCTACCATTTACTTGATGCAAATGAATATAGTTTTCAGAGGATATATCGAAATTACAATTGTCCTTTATAATGGTAGTCATCCATACATGTAGATACAAATGTATATTTAACAATTCATTGTGTGTTAAAATATTTTTAAAATGATATCTGAACATGTTATATGATGAACATAAGACAATTTAGAAACATTGTACAACAGTTTGATCATGCTTTAGATATAAATTTGTTGTTCAAGAATTTAAACATTTGACAGTTCCTCGTTACTTTTGTAATCACATAATTTCTGCATTTCATGAGTCCATGTTTTTTTCTTAAACTAAAAAGTCATTCTCCATATCAATCGTATGATATTCAAATTAAAAATAAATGATGAAAAACATCATTTGTCAATCAAAAGCTAAAGTATTTCACATGTTTGTTCTTTTTTGTATCATTTCCTGATGATCAGGTAGTCCCATTTGCCAACACGTTTATGTGAAGCTGTAAAGCAGCGAGTTAGCAGTTTCATTTTAAAGCCAGAACTTAAATTGATACGGTACATGACGTTTAGAAGTAATGCAATGCATCTTGATCAACTAAGCAATTACGTATACATTTTGCCCTTTGACTTCACTCTGCAGAAAGAATGCGTGCCTTGTTCGTTGCATTTCCAATATTATTTTATTTACTAACCGAATATAATGCTATATTCCAATATTTCAATATATCACGCGTCAATCAAAAATATAAAGTGAAAAGGGAAAGTACTGAAAACATATATTGTCAAACTCATTTACTCGATGAAGTTAAACACTAACAGAGTGATTTTCAAATAAGGCGATGTGAGATATTATTAAGCTTTCAATAGTATATATTTATCTGAAGCATGCACAGATGCTAGGACTCTGCCTAGATTCGAACCCGGATCTCATGGCCTGACAAGGCAGGAACCATCCCTATTGACGATTAAGATATTCATTGAAATATGGAATACTGTTTTCATGAGCGAATATATAATTATAATATAATAGATTCCTCCATATGCATTTTAAGTATCAAGTCATGATGTTAAAAGTCAATTTAAAAAGAAATAACAGTAGAATGACAAACATCAAATCAGCAAAAAGTGCTTGAATATACACACTCAAATATTACCGCCAAGAGCATTATTTGTGTTCATTCCCTTCTTTTTTGGTAGTGCCAATTCAATGATGGAGTTCTAATTTATTTACTAAGAGTAGTTGTTTTAATCATGAGAAAACAGGAAGCTTTATTAACTGATAGATTTAACCTCGTTTATCAAAGAATCAATTTGATCAAACTGAACAATCATTGTAAAGCTTAACATGGTATGTCAACCCCGACGTTGTCATTGTCGTATGTTTTACAGTATCTATCAACGTAGTAGTCACATTATATTGAAGGTCTTATTGGGATATGGGCATAAGGACCTTTGACAAACACATGGACACATTTGGTGTGAAGAACGAATATCAACAGTTGTCTACAGAAGAAGAAATTTTAAAATGAATTCAAAATAAAATGTTGGTTTGATGCTGTAATTTAAGCAACATTTAATCACAGTATGACAATTTAACACATAGAACATTTCATCATGTCTAATGTATCAGCTATTTAAAGTGAGATCGATCACAAAGTTGCAAGTGTTATAAAAAAACATGGGACAGAAATTCGACACCATTCGAGCAAGAGATTTATTGATTGCCAAGTAGAAATTGTAGAAATATAAGGAGCTCTGATCGCTTAAGCGTCGTTGAATGATGCGTGACATGTGCATACCAGGAAGGTAATAGTCTGCAAGATAGAACTTAACACATTTAAGCTTTAAAATTCCATTTCATTAACTGTCATTAAACTAAGTGCTCTTTGGTATTCAGGTCAGAACCAATGGTGATCCCATTACAACTCTTCTCGACCTCTGTCTGCAGAATCATTTTCAGATGTCCTACACTTGAAGGCACTGGAACCACCAAGAAATATACATTTGTTGTCCTGATCGCGAGCAATCCAGACAATATTACCACACTTGAATTGTAGAGCCTGCAGAGACAAGCTATCTTCATTCTTCAAGGTCTACTTCAAGTCGTAGGAGGAATCATCCTGGTTCCCGGGCCTTCTCTTCTGGAACTAGCGAACCATGTGGTAGGTGGTACAATGTTGAAATTCAGTGTAGCATTGCACCCAAAACCTACTGCTGTGAAACAGTTTTCTGCTGCAGACAACGTTGCGGTGTATTTAGTCTTCATTTCAATCATACTATTATGTTATTTTGTGAAATACTGTATGCAAACTATTATATCAAACTCAATTCTATTTTTTTACATATACATTTTCATTGTAGTTTACTCGAGAAGTATATATATAACACACTTATTGATCACGATACAAACTCTGTAAACATTGCAGAGGACATATTGTTGTGTTTGACAAAAGTTCATCTAAAATAGATCTGTCCAAATAAGTTGTACTGATATTTCTTATAACGAATAGTGAAGTGTTATTGATTGAATCAATGGTATATCAACCTTAGGCAAACATAACACAGAAATAATGCAAATCAACTAAAACTAATCATTAAATTCAAATTAATTATTTTTATCCAGAGGATCAATCTGGATTAACGTTTAAAGAAGGTACATTATTATTACCGACAACCCGACATATACGCTCAAGGCAGTGTCACAACTGAGTCTGGAATGCAAGTGAAACTCAATGAAAAATTCATTATTCAAACAAGCAATTGCCGGCGTTGCACCATTCTCTTCCAATAGAGGATACCCTCTGCAGATTTTCGATCCTAACCTATGTTCTACATAGCCTGAATCCGAGGGCTCCAGATCCCCTAGCGGAGAAAACAGGAATGACATACTGTATCCCTGATTCTTAGCCATGACTTCAAAGATCTAGTAAATTTGACTCTTAAGGGTCTTGCTAATTAGCATACGTCCTGGTGTTTATCGACCCGAGAAAACAATATTGACCAAGGACGAAGTCCGCGGTCAATATTGTTTTCTCGGGTCCATAAAAACAGGTATTGACCGAATTGTTTTAATTTATTTTAATTGTTTTATTATGTATTTAATACAGAAACGAAAGCAAAACAATTAAACGAAAAATGTCATTTGGTTTGAACAGCTGGGACTACGATCGAATGACGTCATTATAACGATAGCATGACGTCATGCAACAATCGTTTGATGTCATGCAACAATCGTTTGACGTTTGAAGTCAATACGGCATTTGGTCGGTCTCGGGCTGGAGTCAATATGCCTCTCTGTCAATCGACCAATCAGATCGCTGGGAAAATATGCTTACATAATAAAACATAGTATACCTACTGAAAGATTAAGTTTCATGAAGCAATGGTCTTACGAAAAACGAATGTCCTAACGTCAGATTGTTACTATGTGGACTGGCTCTGCCCAGCGGCCTCTCAAATTGCGTATAATACAGGTTTAGCGTAATAACAAGAAATAGTTCATAAAAAGGATTTATCAGTTCTTGACAAATTCCATTTGTATCTTTTCACCTGAGGAGGAATAGTTATATTTTTTCCTTCGTGGCTACGATTCTTGTGTCACGAATTTACAGATATACCTTCTCAGCATTATAATATACATCTTCAATATACATTTACTTTCTTGTATAATGGTTATCGAGTTGATATTCCCATTATTTGTCTCGTACTAATTTGAAGGTTTGAAAGCTTAAAACCAACTTACGGACTGGTGTTTACAGTACAACATTTGGTTATTTATCTGATAACATTTCGTAGAATGAATAGTCATTTATTTTTTTTTATATCCGTCATGTTTTAATGGTATCAATACGAATACAATTAAAATTAAAAACATATTTCTAAATCTGTAATTTCAATATGGGGAGGAATATTGTTATTAGCATGCATATTACATACTGTAATAGGTTTGAATTTCTCGTTATTCGAAATGGATTTGTTAAGATGGAAAAACATAGATTTCACATTTCAACGATATTAACTCATGCATGTGATAGGTTTCACGTGTTTTAAGCTCCTGCACGCTAGAGGCCACTATTGTGGCCCAAAGGATTTTTATTTATTGACATGTCACTGACGTTTGACCCTTTGACAAACATACGACATAAGTGTGTGACAAAGTTCTCTGATTCATGAGAAAATTCACATTTTCCGAATCAGAAATCAATGGACTTTCACGTGATGTAATTAGTACCTCTGTAAAATGATATTTTATTGAGAAATGACGAATTAAAAATCTTGAATTTATTTTCAATCACAAAATTGACTGCAGGTGCGTGTTTGACGTCGTTATGAAATTGTTATCTTTTCGATTCAAAGGGTTGAAATTCTATGGTAAGTGCATGCCAAATGCATAAATTTTACATCATTATGTTCAGAATATCGTCACCTAGCTTATTAAAAAATTGACATTGAATATAATATTGTTAAAAAATAATGAAAAATTTGCGAAAATATCGGCAAATGAATACATCAATCGATTACTTTTTGGAAAATCAATGAAAATAAATACAGAATTTCACTTACACGTTTTGAATCTCACAATCTTCCACAAATAAATACAAATGTATCTGTGCATTGTTTGTCAATTCTTGTTTCCAAATATAGTAATATATCCAACGTGTCATCAAAAGCAGTGCGTAATCGGCCATATTTCAATGCACCCCATGAAAAGTTCCCGCGATTTTCTCATGTGACGCGAACGTCAAGCAAACGGTAGCTGTATCTATTTTTAGAAATGGTCGTCGATCTTACCATAGAGTGTTATAAATTGTTAAAATTAAACAAACTGACACCCAAAACGATGTTGTTTTATAAAAATCGATCTAAAAACAAAAAATGAGTTTGTAATAATTAGTTCATCAGTTCGTAGAGTCAGTGTCCTTGACCCGATAAATTTGCATAAGTGAACCTAGCCCCCCGGATGTAACATTGTTTTTACGATTAAAATCACTGTGAGTAAATTTTAATTTTGATTATAATTTATACATATATGAAAAATAAATGTCATATCCTACCATTATCACAAATTATGATCATGTATGAGTTTACATTTGAAGTACAAAATGTGTTTGACATGACATGGACCGACTTTCTGATCTGCGATTTCACAAGTTGAAATGGAGCCGTGAAACAGCAGCAGTAACCCTATCTCGCTAAAAAGTAAATTACGAATTAAAAAGTCTCGTATATGTGAAATAATTGTATGAATACAATTGCTAAATGATTCATGTTGATTATTTTAAAGTTTTCTTTTGGAATTTGATAGAAATTGTATCCGTTTTCAAACGAAATCTTAGATAGACATGTCAGTTCGAATGTCATTGCAAATGGAGGCCATTGTGTCGTCTCGGTTTGTCACACAATATTTTGCTCTGATACGAATTAAATGATTGCACATGTTATAACGTCCATGAAATTAACAAGAATGACAAACAAATACATTTCAAACAATAATTGTGAACAACTAGTGTTTGATTCGGCGAATTTACAGTGTAGTGACAAGCGAAACATTATTGGTCACATGATCCGTTTGAACCACCGAGCTCGTCACGTGACATTGTTTACAAATACGACAACGCTACCCGAACGAAATTTTGATTGTATTTTTCAACTTTTCAAGACCATGTTTACATTAAATATTCAACAGACATTTGGAAAAATGTGTTCTAACTTTGGTTTTAAACGGAATATTTACAAAATGATTTAGATTATTAGATTTGTTGATTTGAACAAATCTGTAATCGGCGAAGAAAATGCATAACAATGGCGAGCTCCGATTGTTTGTTGACTGTCATGTTTCGTGATATCGATGAATGATTGACGTTGGAATATATAAAAACTGTAATGTCATATGCTTATATTTGAAACACAGAAAAGTGAATAGATGTTTTAACCTTTTGTGTAAATTTTATTACGATTGATGCATTATTTTACAAATATTTCTCACGGAAGTAAATGCATTGGTCATTGAAATATATCCATTGTTACAAATTACTTTGAAATTTTATAAATACTACGGAGATCGTTTATGACAGGTTCTTGTTTTCTGAAAGAAAAACTCATATCATTAACATAATTTTCTTCTGGTATAAAATTTAATTCTGAACAAATTTGTGTAAAAATTGGGCTGCATTAATAAGTATTGACAAACTAATTCGAGTTTGAAAATGTAGTACAATTTTAGAACTACTTTATTTTTTCCATAGACAAGTGTAAAAATAATTGATATTTGAAATATATTATATAAATAAATAATTTTTCATGACAATAATAAGTTAGAAAAAAATGTGACTCAGATATTTATTTTAATTATTAACAGATAATGTTAATTACTAAGGCGAGAAAAACTTTAAATGAAGGATACCCATGTGACGTAATTGTTACAAATTTACAAATCCGACGCTCTCTGCAAAAACCTGAAAACAATCCAGCAGGCGAAAGGTTAAAATGCTGAAAGTAAGTGTCTTATAAGAATTCAATGGTTTCTGTAAATGCATTGATAACCCTATAGTGCTATTCTCAGGCGACAGAGTAATTTATATTTCCTGACAGACGTGTCAGCATTCGGAGGAGATGGTTTGTAAGAAACTTGTGAGATGTTTGCAGATTAAGCCAGAAATCGAACATCTCTCTACAAAACACGAATATTTATCTTGTTCCTGTGATGTTTATTTTTAGACTTTGTTAAAGTTTCTCATTAAAAACCTAAAACGGTAACTCCTTTAACTTTAAATGTTATAATGCAGCGGCTCATTTAGCATAAGAGAGGGTGCCCAAAGATTAGTTTAAAGTGGGCATTAGACGTGAAATTATGGTGAAAATGTAATGGTGTCTGTAAAAATAGTTCTAGGCCCAGATAAACATTAAGTGTTGGTTTGTTTAAGTTCTTTATTTTACTGATTACCCTAACATGTATAACTAGACTGAGGTTATGGCGTTTTATTAAGTATATTTCACTTCATTGTCTTTTATTAGGTGTTTTGTAAATAATTAACTAATAATCGACAAAATATGGAAACAATCTATTTCATCACTTATATTATACTATTCGGTTTAATTTTCTTCAATTATGATTGTCTATCATATAGTTGAAAAAAATCGAATTATTTTCTTTAAAGAGAAACAACAATTCATTTTAGTAGAATTTCAAAACATACAATTGCTTGGTGTTATGAGTAATATTTTATTCAATAGAGTCATAGTTATGAATCTTAAGATGAAATGACATCTTTAAAAACATGTTTACATCATGTCGCGAAAATTGAATAAAAATCGAGAAAACATTTATTTGTAAAGGTATCATTCTGTGTTGCATAAAGATCACAAAATCCTATATGTTTTCAATTTGTGTTTTCAAAGTTATTCTTACTTTGAAATTCTGATGTGCGCTCTTAATGGTCAAACTTTGATAATACTTTAATTACTTGCTTGTAAAACCTACTTTCTGAAACACATTCCCAAACATAATCATGAAACAGACATACTGGCAGCTAAATTGTATTCGTGAAAATCTTGAAATGGCTTATTTGCAAAAACATCTGATTACTGTGACATTTACAAATGGGTTGCGAAAAAGATATTTGTCATTAACTTTCGCAAAGATATCAGAATTCTGGAGCCTAACGACTGTTATGAGTTATTTAATGCAGGGAAGCCTATTAAAAATCGAACGACACATTTATTTCGTGTTGTGCTTTTTAAACTTAACTTATTAAGTACAATATCGGACATTTCAAATGCATCATGTTCATCAAACATGTAATAAATATAAACGTCTCCTGATTTCTGATCATGTGTTTTTATACCTTTGGCTTTATCAAGGTGATATAATAAAAGCCTTTTAACTGTCATTAATGCAGAATTTGACAATGTGACCACACCAGTGGACACTAAGACATACATACATGATGTAGGCCGAAATGCTTTACCTGCAACAATGCAGTTGATGTTGGCATGTGGGAATCACTCAGATGGACCAACAGTTATATCATAACGGCAATCCACATGTAGTGATGTCTGTCATTGTATACTCACGTGCAAAAGAAACGTCACATTTTAAAAGAGTATAAAATAAAACATTGATGTAGGAGAAAGTAGATTTTGAATGTATTTGATCGACGCATGTTTTGTTAAGAAATACTCACAATTTCATACATCATAGTATGATACTTTTATTCTTATATCTGTTCAAATACACATGGGGTGGTAAAATCGCTTTTCAAGATTTTATTTTGCCACAATGTTTGGTATTTAAGTTAAAAAACATTTAAAAGTAGAAATTTGATTAATAACAATATTGTTGACATAAATAACCTCCTTTGATTTAATATTGTTGACGTATCATTACTGTCGGACGTCAACAAAGAAGCCAAAATAGCGTTTTGACGCTTCTATTTCGTCTAGCTAAGGAGATCCCAAAAGGACGATTTCTTAAAACGTGTGTTTTTCCGAGATATTAACAGATAATGTTTGAACATTCATATTTAGTATTGTTAGGTTCTGACATGGATTGAACTATTTTGTATTTGGTATGGGGACGTTTCTTTTGCACGTGAGTTTAGTTGTGCATACACCATATAGAAAACAGTTTTGAATGATAAAATTCACTGACGCTACGTTCTGTACAATCACCATTCCCCTGTGCACGGTGTGGATCAAGGGGGTTCCTAAATTGTTACTATACGATCAATATGAGACACTTTCTATTGGCAGAATTGATCAATTCTCAGGTCTAGACAGGGGAAATGGAATGTTGTGGAGGTACATTGTACGTTCAGATGGAAATTAATTGATGAAAGTTAAATTACTTATGGGAAAAAGGCTTACCTAAGTGTTGAATAATCGTCAGCTCAGGACCAACGGAGGTTATCAGCCTTATGAAAATTTACTAACTTAAATTAGAGTATATCCAGTGCAGTGGTTAGGGCGTTCGGCTTCGGATCAAGAGGTCCGGGGTTCGAATCCCGCCAGGGGTACAGCAACTTTGTCTGCAGTAGAGAACTGTTCTACACGCAGTAAGGTTTGAGTGCAATGCTACACTGAATTTCATCGAAGTACCACCCATGGTTCGCTAGTAGCCGATTCTCCGATAGCCACATGGCGTTGCGGACTTTCTCCCTGCCATAATACTAGCAGCTGTGATATAAGTGAAAAACTCTTGAAAGCGGCGTTAAAACCAACTCACCCGACCTCTTATACTGTGATGTGTCCATGGGCAAGGCACTTCATCCACATTGCACTCAGTTCACCCAGCTGTAGTCAAAGTCAAAGTCAAAGATATTTATTGTACTTGAGGCCTCCGGCCAATATACAAGTATTATACATTTACATTATGTTATTATGATACATACATTATCCATTACAACAAATTACAGTTCTGATAATAGATTGCTTCTTAGGGTGACAGCATGTTTTAAAAAGAACGCTAAGCTACGTTCACCCCTCTGTATAAATGGGTACCTGAACACGGGAATGAATGGACCTATACTATCACGCGGAGCGCTTAATAGGCGGCACCGAAAGTACGATTCCTTCAGAGTAATAATTTAGTAGCTCCTTGAGCATGCATTGAGCATGGATATGTGAGAATATTAATATATTATTATTATATATATATTATGATGTTCATGTCTAGGAACTTCAGTATCTGTCGCAGGAAAAAGAAATCCTTTTTCCAGCAAGTATTGTTTTATTGTAGCTATCCATTCTCACGGAGTTAAAATCCCTAATTTGAAACCCAAAATTAAAATTACATTCGTTTTCTTCAACTGTTTTGTCATACAAAGTTGATTTAAAGTTTCATAGCTATGGAGCGAAACGTATTTAGTTTATGAAATATGACTTGAAAGTCAGAAATGATCCTTCAACTCGACAGCTCAAGTTGACAGTGTTTTGATAACAATATATTTACACACAACATTTACAAAATAATATATCATTCAGAATTCACCGAGTTTCATTAAAGATGATATACATGTCAACCAATTATTTGTTCAGATGGTGACTGTTGTTGATCAATTTAAAACTAATTGCATGATAATTATTACGATAGGTATTCATGCATGAAGTGCTTCTAGCTCATTTTTCAATTTTGAGAAATCATTTACGAACACATTCTACGTGAAGATTCTAATTCAATTACCGAACAGAAAAATAAATTGTGATTGGGTTTTAAGCAGCAATCAAATTGCAAATCTGATGCAGAGATAGCTAGAGGGTAAGGGGTTAGAACATGTTTTAATCGAAGACGAATGGGAAAAGTAAATTTATCATTGCAATTTACAAACAAAAACGTTATTTCCTTTCCAGCAGTTTCTAAATGAGTTTTAGTAATCAAATCTATTCCCGATTTTCGCCTGCTCTGTCTGCCATATCATCAGAATTAATAACAATGAAGAGTGATTAGTTATTCAAGCAACTAAAGGATGGTGCTCTGATGTGCTCCTGATTGAACTTGTAACATGTTATAAAACTTTATAAGACTAATAAATATAATTATAGTATATTATAAACATAATTTTTCAAAATTTGGAAAAGTTTAGAAATATGGCTAGAAATCGCCCACATTTAGTTACAAAGATAATGCTTGGAGTGAAGGAGGAAATGACAATCAAATCAATGCAATCACTTACCTAGTTATAGAAAATATATTTAAGAATAGTAAACAATCCAATATGCCGAAGTTCCAATATATACGAGGCCAAATGAAGCAATATGAAATAACAAAATGTACTTATTTATTTTCAAGTGAAAATGATATATTTGTAAAGTTTTGGTCATCTTAATATGCCGTATTAGAAAATCAATATCTTCTGACTTTAAGAATATTATTGTCTGTACAACAAACTCTGTCTTTTTCTATTTACAACATTTACGCCATTTTCCATGTCATGTTTACATCTAATGTTATTTGGATGTACTATCTATATCATTGTTTCCCTATAATTTCCTTATTTCGATTTGTTTATATGTACACTATTGTCAAATATTTTATTGTAAACTATACAGCAAACATGACCGTACTGGGCCAGTATTGGGCAAGCACTGGCTGTTACAGGCATCCGGTACTGGCCCGATTCAGGCATCCGGTAATGCCCCTGTACCAACTAAAACGATACCATTCCATGTACTGGCCCAATTCAGGTTAGCCTAGACTGTTCCAGTACATTAAATATATCGTGAATACCGTAAATTTTCACTATCCAAATTTATTGATAAATGAAGGTTGATTTAGCTAATCATTTTCTCTTCCATTTTCAATTGTTACTTTTAATTTTAATTGTTAAGCATATATTAATCCTATCAATTTGTAATCTTCCAGCGTTTTTATTCACAATGTCATTGTTTGTGTTTTTTCATAATGTCAATATTATCAAATATGTAGTCAAATATATGTTATCTGAAAAAAGCCAGAATTTATATTTAACAAGTAGGCCTACGTACGTACAAAGACAATGCTAAAAAACAACAACTTGTGAATATGTTCATGCTTAGATTTCCTAATGATACTAATACATACATCAGCAATTGTTAATGTAAAACACAGTTGTAAATAGATAGTAATATAGAATATATCACAGTTTTATCAATACAACTAAAGTTAACTCATAAATTGAACTCACATTGAAAGGATACCAAATCGTTGCTTTCTCCTCCTACGTACCTATCTAAAGCAGACGACAATTTGAAATACTACCCATAATTCCCTAACAAGAAGTGTCATACCTGAATTGGGCCATTACTGGGCCAGTACCGGGCCAGTATGTAAACCTAATATAGTTAGTAGGCCAGTACTGGCTCTGAAAATATCCCATAATGCATTTAGACAGGAAATGATATGCCTTAACTGGGCCAGCACAATTTTAAACGGTTCTGGGCCAGTACTGGCTCTTTACCGTTAGCCACTATGCCTTTATCAGCTTTACCAGCCATTACAAAGCCAGTACTGGCCCAGTACGGTCATGTTTGCTATTTATGAACATTTTTTAAAAACAACAACGTAAGTTAGAAAGGAGGGAATAGGACATTTGTGAATAAATTAGTTAGAATGGCATTTTAGATTCATGGATCTTCTTAAAACAATTGTAACATTTATCAGTTCAAAAAGGCTAACCACAAACACAACAAACATGAAGCGCCAGAGGTCGCAGCTGACAAGATGAAGAATGCAAGGTTCAAATGAAAATATTTGTAAGAGAGGCGGGAAAATAACAACTTTTGACTTCCGTGGAATCACGGCAAAACAATTGTAACATTATATGTAAAAAGGCTTACAATAAACACAAACCAAAATAAGAAAAAAATCGATACGCATAAATATGTCTTAATACTAGGACATAAGTATGTACACATAAATAGTACGGCTTTTTGGGAGAGAAGGAAATACAATTGATTATTGAATCATGGTGATCTTGATCCAGTTAGTTATGGTAATACTTTACCTAAAGCTGCAAACTATGCATCATGTAGGCATCTTTCATTGAATCATGCATTAATCATTTGCCAAAGATAAACGAGGACATGATATGACCGACCAACCTGAATAAATTGCAATAATTCTAAACCGGATCAGTCGGGTGAATTATAGACTCATATTCTTCCCATGTACATCTCAGTTCTTGCCTTGCTTCAATGATATACATAACGTATCTAATGTTACGTTGTGACATCTTTTCAAGCTAGATAAAGATCCTTATAGTATGAGTTGATACACACCGTGTTAACTCATTGTTACATTAAAGGGACAATACGAGTACGCACTTTTTAACGCATTTAAGCACAAATTAACAGCAGTTTGTAATGAAGTAAACGACGAAAATGTATGAAGTCCCGGAAAATATTCAAGAAAACATATAGATAAATTTAAGTATAGTAACTGTCCATAAGTATCCTTTGACGTTCGGATCAAGATCACAAATCAAAGCATCGATGGCTCTGATAATCGGAACACATGGCATTAATTTGCTACTTAACATTATTTCCGGGTAAGCATCACAATTTCAGGAGTCCAAAAGATGAAATGACCTTATAGATAATAATATGTTTTGAAACATGAATAACTTGGTTTTCGATAAAAACAGCTATAGTTTTTATCTTTCAATTTTTGTAAAATATAAACTTTCAGAGATCTTTCCAGTCACATCTTCAAGAATTCAAAACAGTCTCAATTGAAACATTTAGTCCCTGTGAGTTTAAACGATAACATGCCAAGCGCATTATCAGCAAGACAAGATATTATCCATACATCCAGGTAAGTTTAACACCTGTACAAGATGATGTCAATTTATCAATTTATTAACTACTACTAAATATGCCTTTGATGTTGTAATTATTTGACTCTCATAGTTAAAAGGATGTTGTGGTATTTGATCAGTGAAACTTATATTCAAATTCCGATTTACTTGTATTGGTCTTTGGTCAGTACTTAAGCTAGAGTCTTGTTTTCTTCATTTAGTTTCTATCCTTGAAGTAATTAGAATCCTGATATTTTATCAAGTGTGAATGCAATCAATAAAAGGAAGCTGAGCTCTTTGAAGTGTTGCGTATTTAGAAAGTAACACATTGGAGTACATTGGTTCAAAAGGATCAGATTTACCATCTTGAGACTTTCACAGATAAACACATTCAAACGAGATTGGTTCAGGCAAAGGCAAGTCTTTAAATTTAATATATTGTAACCTAAAGAGAGCACCTCAGTATCAGACTGGTCAGACAGTGGTAGTAAGTGTCTGCAATGATGATGGACATTCACAATACCAGATACTGCTATTTCCTGACAGACATGTTTACTTTCGAAGATGATGTATGTGCATATTATAGCAATATAGTGTCTATAGGAGAAGACGGCCACTGGTTAGTATTTTCCTAAGTCTCTAGTGACGTTAACTGTTTTACTGAACATTGACTGGTTATTGAAATGGACCTTTTAATTTCAACCTATGTCGTCTTTATATTTAAAAATCGAGGGACAGATATAGATACAAGTAGTTATAGATAGAAGGTTTATTTCACTGATCTCACTCCAAATTATATAATAAAATGCATTATTCATTTGTCAAAGATAAAATATACATAATTTACAAATTTGTCAAATTTACATACTTTTCATGAGCAACCATGTTTGTTTAATTATTTTTTTATCACTTTATTTCTTTTTGTAGGCACCACAAGTATATATAAAGTACCTTTTCAATATGGAGTATTTGGTACAATTTGTCGAATTGACAAGACATATACAGTTTTTGATAAACATTTCAGTTTCATTATGACAAAAGTTGGAATAAAAAGGAACATATGTGAAAAGGCTGTGGCATGAAGACCAGAAGGATATTAATTTTTCATATCTACAATCTGTAAAGCTGTTTACTGACATCAAAGGTGTCTTGTAGAACTGATTTCAGACCATTTATGTGCGGTTTTTTATTCTGGCATTTACAGGTATATACATAATATTTAGTAACTTTAAAAATCAAATTCAGTACATCATTTCTCTTTTCCTTGTAACCAAATATAATATGCGTTATATTTGGTTCTAAATTGATTTATTGATTATTTTATAATACCAGTAAAATAGACGATTTCATGGATAGTCAAACTTGCATGATATGTTCATCTTCAATCTCTCTTTCTTTTGTTCTCATCATTTTGTAAAACACATTTTCTGATTACCTCTATCCTTTACCCGTCCCATATTATAATGAATTATATCAACCTATTTCAAACGATACAATGAAACGAAATTATACGAATGAAAATAATTTATATTCAGTTAAGAATAGTGACTATCAGTGAGGATGGTGGGTTTTGTCATCAAAGTGAATTATTGCGTTTTATAACCCACATGGGAATGTAGACAAAGAGTACTATTTTTCTTATCAGTCCCGTGGGATTTGCGGGTTTGCTGAACGCTGGCTGATTGTTTATTCAACGAACATTTCCATAACGTGTCGGGACTGCTTCAATTCTCTTTCTATTTTTCTGACTTGTATACCATAAGAATCTGTCTTCTGCATTCACGTCTTTGTCATTGGCATTTTCTTACAGTGCAGTTGAATTGTCTGAAAAATAAAACGTGATTATTAATTTACAGTGCCCTTGATTTACATACACACATTACATGGGTTCCGCCGTCTTTACTTCTAGCAAAACTGTTTTGGAAAATTCGACTTAGGAACACCTCAGGGGTGGTTTCATGCGAATATTGATAAAATATGCACACATACATAAACAAAGTGTCTCCTTTTTACATTAAGATAATATTCATGAATGCCGGTCAGTGTTAGTGTCAGAGCTGTAAAAGTGTTATCTACTTTTTAAAATCTGTATTTGATCTGGTGGTGGGTCATGTGTCGAAATATAAGTGTCCTACAAAACAAAACATTGACCTTTGGATGTTGACAAATACTTACTCATCTTCTAAGAATTTTCTGAGATGTGATCTTTGCCAACCTCGTCCCAAGGACTGATCAGCTATCATCACTGGATTCCAGGAATCGTGACCATCAACGTTTACATGTACTCATTTCCAGTAGCTATTTCATATACATATAAATAACATAATAAATACTCTTTGCACTTTATCTTAAAGATTCCAATATTCCTTTTTGATAAACACCTGGTTAATGTTCATAAAAATAGCCAAACTCATTCGGGATGCTGTTTTACTAAAACTACACAGTGAGTAGACAAAATCATTATGATTACATAATGATGCGTAAAACATGATTTGTTTCAAGTCTTAATTCATCACATGCATATAAAACATCGATAATCAAAAATTATAATATTCGGCGCAAATAAATAAACTGCTAAAGTGCCATTGGTAAGGCTGGGTCAACTTGTGCGGGTTCCAGGCAACGAGTCCGGATGCAGTGTTGCTAAAGGTGTGATATACAGAGAAACGTAACAACACAGTGAGGAGTTTGAGAGAGTAATATAAATTCAAATAACCACAGACACTTCTTGGTCAGCAGATGAATGGGGTGTTTTGGGTATATATGTTTTCTACTATCGAAACTTCGTGTATTAACAATTCTTGTTGAAATTGCACGTACTTTATAAAAGTGTTAACATCTTGTTTGTTTATTCTGCGAAGTTTGGAACAATCACGTTAAAGAAAAAAATGGTTCACAAGTATCAGAAGTTTTCTTTACATGTGCTTGACAGAACTGACTTGACACAAACAGCTCTCATGGCCATTTCTCATCTAGCTCAATGTTATAACTATGAGGCAGGCGCAATCTTATAAGTAAGTATGCACAAAAACCTAAGATAAAAAACGTCTAAGATAGATCACATAACTGCCCAAAAAGAATAAAGGAACAATGGATGAGGGACTACAATAATAATCGAACGACTTACATATTCGTATCATAACGCACTCGGATTAAAATGAACCCTCTTCAAAGGAATAAAGTCACAAAATATTACTCAAGTGCATTTTGAAGTTGGTAGGATTTTTAACAATATATATTATTTAGTAGTGAACCTTATTAATTATATACCACGTTTCAAGGCCAAACCAGCTTCTTCATATTAAAACCTGTTCGTCTGTTTCCCCATCACATTGTCTGACGATTTCCTGGTATAATTAAGCCTTACACCATGTCTACACTCAACCGCAAAAGAAACGTCACCTTTCAAAATATAAGAAAAATCAATCAACGAGTGATAAACACTAGTGCAACAGAGAACAGCATGTCTTCAGAAGCCAACTAAACTAAATTTGAAGTTTCAAAACGTTATCTGTTCATATTACTCAGAACCGCACGTTTTAAACATTTAAAATATCGTTGTGTTGAATATCCTTAATTAGACGAGATAGGAAAGTCAAAGAGGTCGTTTTGGCTTATTTTATGACGTCATGCAGTAAAGACACATAAACAGAAGTCAAAGAGGGCTATTTATGTTAACAACAAATTCAATAAATCAAATTTCATTTTTTTTAAATTTTAAAGTTAATTGACAAACATCCTGACAAAAAACATATTGGAACAGCAATATAAAGTATTATACTGTTATTTTTAAAATTGCGAATACCTCATTTCAAATCATGGCCTTATATAAAGCTTTCTACGGCAGCAGTATTTCATTTTTTACACTTGTAACTTGTGGTGATGTTTCTTTTGCGGTAGAGTGTACTTACAGGGATAATATATTACAACTATTTATAAAATGTCTCATTACTAAAATGACCCCTACAAGAAGATTAACATATTGATTTTAATATATAGAATCCTAGAATTTATGACACGTACGTGTTCATTAATATCGATCTTTATTATTATGTAGAGGTTCACCTAGTTACATTATTTTATTACGTATAAGGGACATGTCGTATATTAGGTTATTTACATTGCATTTTACAGATTTACGGAAAATAGACACTGTGACAGTGTTGTTGAAATCAATATACATATAAGGGGAGACTTGTTTCCTATTACTCTCACGTTCTGATCATACTAGAGAAAAATTATTCCTTGCCGAAGAAAAAGAAGCAATATTGATATCAAAATGTTTTCTAGTTTCTAATGTTGCTTTAGAAATCAAATGGACTGCTTGTGACAAGCTTGTTGTTATGACTTCTTGACATTTGCTCACAGAAAGAAGGCTCAAAGGCAAAACGAATGTGTTTCTCTTGACATTTCAGATCTTTCTATGAGTTAACAAACACGTTTGGTAACTATTTCTTGACATGTGACTTTCGAAAAAACTTAAAACGAACTATTTTGTCAGGTTGAAATTTACACGCTAGTTGCAGGAAATGGTGAAGTATTGTTTTCAAGTCCAATGCCGACTTAAGTATGAATTCATTAATGATTGCAATAGAATTTTGCTAGTAACGAACAACGTTTTTTGCGGGGTAATTAAGATGGTATGCATCAGTAAGATAAGTATGTTATACATGTCAATCTAAATGTAAACTACATTGACTAGAAACCATACAACAAATGTTAATTTCGTGAGTGAAGATAAAACTAAAACTACTCTTTGGTTTCTAAGTTAATAGTTCAGTTAATTCTGGATACAAATAAGAAAGAACAGTCATTGCATATGTATTTCTGTAATAGTACATTTTTGTGAAAGCTTGCGAAAGGCTTACAAGGAGAACGAGGCATGGCTGTCGGAAAATGTGATATGATGAAAATGCAAACAACTTACCAACATTGTACAACAGTTTAATGACATTTTAGAGATTAATAGATGATATTGTAAATAATTGGATGTGTCACTTGAACAGCAAAACTCCAAATTAGATGTTGAATAATTATTTTTAATACTTTAAGATTCCTTTCTAATTTTTACTTTTTAAAGACACTATTTTCTGTATTTTATGATTCATATATTGTTGTGCTTCTTAAATTAGAGAATATAATGGGATGATATTCAAACTCAAAATAAATGACGACAAGGAACATCGGTCAATTGGAAGATCACCCTAATTTTAAAGACTAAAGTATTTTTGCTCTCTCTTTTTGTTATGACCTGGTTATCAAATAGTCCCATTCCCATCACGTGTATGTGAAGCTGTAAAGCAATGAGGTAGCAACAACTAGAATAGTATCATTTTCGGTAATGATTGTAAAAAAAACTCATCAATTTATGTTGGATTGTTTGTCACTGTGTCAATAAAGAATGTATATCAATGTTGGTTTGTAATCCAATATTATTAGATTTACCAAACGAATGTAATGCAAGTGGGATTGGCACCGACTACTCGTCTGGTCAAACTCATTTACTCTCGTGAGTTAAGGAATGACAGCATTTAAGGATTGAAATTAGGTGATACGAGATATTACGAACCATTCAATAGTTAAAATTTTACATTGTACATGGTAGCTACAGTTGTGTCATTACAGAGAGAAACTCAACTTCCAAATTCAAGGCATAACTCTTGCCAGTCTCGATTACAGGCTGATTTAGGCCTTGCAGTATTCCTTAAGATCTCTGTGCTTGGAAGTCCGGGCCCACTATGCATTTCAGGTGCAGCGATCCACTATATTGACACAAAAAGCGAGGGAAATACTGCAAGGCTTACATCAGCCAGTAATGAAGACTGGCAATAGTTATGCCATGCGTTTTGGAAGATTGGAGAAACCCTGTAATCTGTCACTATTTATCTTGCAGTGAAACCAGCAATATGTGGATGCCACTACACACGCCATCCATAACATTACCAAATTATTGCTTGATTTATCTCTGAAGCACACAAATATGCTGAGCGCCTGCTGGGATTTGAATCCGTATCTCATCCCTATTGGTCATTAAAATATTCATTTAAATGTAAATACTTTCTTCTTCCCACTTCACTCTAAACACACTATAGGGCAAAAGTTGATACAAAACAAAATACAACTTAAACTTTATTTGAATATTTTGAAACATTATCTGTTCATATTTCTGTAATCACGGCCTTCGAAAAATCGTTCTTTTGGAATCTCCCTAACCAGACGAGATATAGGAGAATGAATATGGCTTTATGATATTCTATAGCAACGATGCGTCATCGACTAAAAGTCCAAGATTATACACGATTGTGATAAATCCTCGTCATAGACATTCAAAATTGACTTTATGCTACTGAGTTGTTTTGTGTTTGTGTTGTGTTGAAATCAAGTATAGTTCCTTTAGCCCCTGAGTTTATATGGTAACAACGTGTAAGTTGAAATGAAAATATAAGCCTCTATAGTCAACATGACATAACGCATAATTATCAATGGAAGAAAGTTTAAGTATTACGTTTTGAAGTTCTACATCGTCAAAACGTAGACTTTAAAAGTAGAATGACAAATAATTCAACATTTGCAAAAACTGATTGATTGTGGAAATATAAACACCTACAGCGTGTTTTATGCATTCCTTTCTGTTTTGGTAAGATCAATACCATGACGGAGTTCCCATTTCTTTTCCTGGATCAGTGTTTTAATCATGAGAAAAAAACAACTGTTATTGCCTGATAGATGTAACCTCTTTTATCAAAGAAGCAATGTTCAGGTCTATAGATTACAGTTACACTTAATGCATTTTCCCAGTGGCAAACCTTGATTAGTATTGGTAAACACAACAGGATAAATAAAACGAATACATCTCACAAAAACTGGTTACATGTATTTAATTTTCTGACATGGTTTGAACATGGCTTTCATGTTACGATTGCATCCTATTGTTCTAACAGAATGCGAATTTGTAATCTTACATTTAATACATATTGTGCATAAATATTTTTTTTTTATATAGCAAGTATCATAAATATCATT
The DNA here is from genome assembly GCA_936450465.1 of Gibbula magus. NCBI lineage: Eukaryota > Metazoa > Mollusca > Gastropoda > Trochida > Trochidae > Gibbula > Gibbula magus. The sequence continues at coordinate 36,300,504 of OW388295.1, forward strand.
GTTCACAAAGACATCATTAATGAATTAAATTAATGGTAATTTGGAACTTTGCTTTCTGTATATTATTGATTATTCATGTTTATGGTAAAATGTGCAATAATACAGTATCAACATGTATTATTCATCATATTAATTAGGTGCCTAAACAAACTGGCTGACTGCCGTTTTCATCCATATTCATTTCTCAACAAACGTTCTCTGCTTATCGCTCACTGAAATAAATCACAAATCATAGGATTTGTTTCTAAAATAATATTAGAAAGTGTACTTATAAAACAACCGCGTGTCGCTATCTTAGATTAAAATATCTGAACCAATCAAGTGATTACATATGACAGAACAAACGAAAACAAATATTTTAGTTGTTATTTGGTCATTAATTAGTTATACAACATGTTGCCATGATAATGATAATGGCGATTCATCCCACGAGGCTATATGTTGCCAAGCTTTAGACAATTTTCAGAGATTATTCTTATTTTATGATTTGTCTTTTAGTGGCTGTTAGGGTATTTTGTGAAAAGCGGTTATTAGCAATAAATCTTCTATGACATGTGTAGCTGCACAAGTAACATGGTCACACTTTTTAGATTGTTTTCGTAATTTTCTCCAAAGTGCATAAAATTGGTTTCACCACAAGTTGTAAATACAAAAAGCAAGGCTTTCAACTGTGAAGGTGATGTGTACTGTCATCGTCAACATTGTTCATTTTCATTTTATCATGAAAACTTTTTTCCTTGTACATGGATGATTATCTTCATTATCACTATTATTATGACTTGTCAGTTGCTCCAGAGAAACATTGAATTAACATACTATATTTAAGTAACTATTTTTCTGTGTATTTAACTTATTTCTTGTTTTAAAGAGTTATCGTAAGACAACGTCCACAAGTTTGTCAGAAAGCTGATAGCTTTTGCCTTTCTTCCAGCAGCACTCAATCGGCCAGTATTTGATCAACTGAAGAGGAAAGTTTTAACTAAGAAGTTGGTCAAACTACATGGATGAAGCATTCCATCTTCACTGTTGCTCCCTGGTGGTGTTCAACCAGTCTGTGCATACCAACAACATGGTTGAAAGTATGTATAAGCACTTTTCATATTCAAAACTACAATATTATTTTATATAAATGTAATGAACATAATAAGCATCTTTCACATTATTAACTTGTGTCAGTTATTCTTGTTATCGTATAGGTTGGCATCGCAGGATGAATGTGAGAACTGCTGATCAACTGCTCGGACTCTGCAATCTGATCCCTGCTCTACAAAAGGATGTCAGTCTCCTGTCCCTTCATGCCCAGCTTCTCCAGGATGGCAAGCGTACAAGATTTGTCAAGAGGACAGCTACCACTGAACATTCGGAGATATTCTCAAGCTGGTGGCTCTACAAGGGTGGCGAGCTTAGCCCATCTGCCCTGTTGACAATATGCTCTAGAATCTACTGCCTACACGTATTTTGAATAGGTATTATGATGTGCAAGTGACGGTTGATTGAATACTGCTGACTATGCTGTGCTTTACGGAATGATGATGGTAATGCTGACGTCATATTACTGTGTGGTAGTGATATATTATAGCGTTGTTACATGCCACTTAATCTGAAATTTATTCTCAACAAAACATATTGTATTTTACCACTGGAGATAGATATCTATATAACTAAATATCAGTACAATTTTTATGGTAATACTTGAATGAATTAATCAAAAATAAATATCAATACATATGTTTTGTTCGGCCTAAGTGACTTCGGACAAGGCCCTTTTGGATTTTGGCATGGCCCTTTTAAATTTTCCCATTGACCCCTTTGACTCTTATGTTCTCGGTCCTTTTGTTCTTCGGTCCTTTTGTCCTTCGACCCTTTTGACTACAATCCTACAAACACCTGGTCATGTCATAGTTTTATATTTTTTTATTTGTAAATTAAAGTTTGTTTAAATATGTATCTTTTAAATCCAAATGTAGAGCATACGTATATATAGATATTATTGATTTTAAATTTTCAACTGTAGTGCAGTAAAGTGTAGTTTTGTCGATATCGACACTGGCTTGTACATTTCACCGTGTTGCACGTTCATCACAACTCTCCCAAGCTTGTGTAATCTGTTCTATATATGTTTTGTTAATTGTTCTGTCTTCGCATATTCTAGCTTTTTTCTTATTCTATCTTATTCAGACAACGTTTTTTTTTGACAATGCCAACAATATTTGTTAACCTCTTATGTTTAACATACGAACCTGACATTTACGCTTCAAGTGTGTACAATCTAGATATCTTTCGATTTAGTGTTGATCTAGTGGAAAATTAAAGAAAATTCACTACCATTCCATTAGTATTAAAAATTCAAAATTATAACTTTATTCACTCTGGCATTCAAATGTCGAGTTTGACAGATACGAAACATGTAAGTATTTGACCAATTACATGAAAGACAATACTCTTATTTTAGAAATAAAAGTAACACTAAAAACAAACATTCGAGAGATTTAAAGGGGCAGTAGCACGTTTTTTTCCGCTGAAATAACTTAATCAAATGTATTTGAAAAATAATGTCACAACAGTAAATCAACTTTCTCTCTTCGGAAAATGAAGTTAAAACTGAGTGTACATGGTTCTGTAAAGCCACGAGAATAAAATGTGTTCACAATGCAATATTTTCTGTATACACAACAACGTTATTATCACTACGTATAATTGGTTTGTGTAATAAGATGTTTTACCCCTTAAAGTTAAAATAATTGACATAAACTATCATAATAAATGGGAAATTTGAAAAAAATAAACTTGCAAAAAACGTGCCACTGCCCCTCAAAAACACGTTTTTTTCAAGATACATGGCTCCTTTTCGCTTTATAGAATTACCTCATCTAATGATATACACATTTTAGTGGTGCTGCATGATAAACATATATTTAACAATACGATTCTGAATGTGATTTAAACAAATTATTTAATCAAATTTGATGTCTTTTTGGACACTTCAATTGCTAAAACTAAGTAACAACAAGTTTCTGCAAAAAAATTGTATTCAATGTAGACAAACCCGAAACAGCAATTAAGTTTAAAGTGAATCAAAACTTAAATTTTGTTCGATGGTGTAGTTTCAACTACATTTATGCGCAATTTAACTAACACATGAAAACATCATCTGCCTAATTTGGCAGCTTTTTAGAATGAGAGTGATTTCACAAATTTGTAAGTATATAAAAAATAAAACGTAGGGTGGAAAATTTACAGCAATCGATCGAGTGATTTATTGATTGCAAACTAACTTAGCTGAAAGTTGTAGGATGCCCTAATAGAAGTAGCTCCAATGGATGGGAAGCGACATTTGCATACCGAGAAGTTATTAGTCTGCAAGATAGAACTCAACACATTTAAGCTTTTAAAATATAAATCCATTTCAGTTGCTGCCGTTAAATTAAGTGCTTTTTGGTTTTCAGGAGCAATGATGATCCCATTACAGCTACATGTACTCTAGACCTTTGTGGCCATCATTATAAATATAAATAATACTAGCAGCCACGATATAAGTGAAATACTCTTGAAAGCGGCGTTAAACCACAACTCATCTCACACCTCATTATAAATAGATGCCCTATATCTGAACATTGAATCCATAAATAAAAACCTGTATTTGATGTCCAGGTCGTCAAGGACCCATACACGACTCACACTTTAAAACAGTAAAGCCTGAAGAGAAACTCTCCTCATAACCACCTTCAGGATCTACTTCAATCCTGCAATTATAACCTCGATAGGATCACTGATAAGAATGAAAGCGGCAGTATGCTGCACCAAAATTCTGGAATTCAAACAATAACAACGGATTAGCCATAAACATAATAGTCTTTCAATAACATAAGATTAAGAAAAAACTCCACAAATAAAAAATCAGAAAGCATGATGTCTCGAAATAACATTTAAAAATGGTAATCATACTTTTGGTTTGAAAAAAGATTTCATTGATAGTTCGTTTTCAGGTGACTAGCATTATTTGTATATTCTTTATTTATTAACGTTCTACTGTGAGGGTATCATATTCAGTACAGTCCAACGAGGCCCCGAGGCTGCAGCATAAAAGTCAACAAAAAACACCTCTATCCCCAGGAGACATCAATTGAAATACCTGATTAGACTTCTAACAGTAAATGTTTGTTCAGGGAGTTCTCCAAGCACTAATGAGTCTGTATTATCTGAGCTGTATGTGTAGCAAGTACTTTAAATATTTATGTACACTGTCGGCCAAAAGATACGCCTACCAGATATCTTATCAAATTTCGTACAAACAACTATAATGAACAGCAATATTAGAGCATGATGAAGTTGAACCATTTCTGCGTAATACATTTTAATTTAAGACGTTCCCTTGTCACAAAAGAATGGTGAATGTTGAAATGAAACAATGGAATTGTTCAGCTTTCGATCAGTGCTTGATCAGAAAAAAACATTTGAAACAGATTTACATATACAACCACGAGCAATGCATTCGCATTAAAGTGGTGATGACGCTACAGATCGACGAGGTTTTGGTGCGCAAGTGAAAAAACCGGAAATAGCGGTCTTCAATGGACGTGGTTTTGATGAATGTTATTGACTCAAATCACAGTTTTCGACGATTTTGATGGACTTTATATTAATTATTGTTTCAGCATAACATGGAGACCACCATTAATTATATTTCAGAAATTAGGAAATCAAGAAGGCGTTTCTTTTGGCCGACAGTGTATACCTAGAAAGAAATTTCCAATAAACAACTTTTGCAATCTGTCCAAATAACGTCCATGATAAACTGTAGCCTGCACAGATACGTACAGTTTGTTGAATATAGAGTGTGACTGATTATCATAATTGCGTTTAGGCATTTAAATGTCAAATAGTTTACCATTTTAAAAAAAAATGCACATGTATAGTTACTTGTAGGTCGAGGGACTTTCCGCAAAAATGTAATCTCTTATTGCCGATAAATTAGAGAAATAGATGTGCAATCATTTCATACCATTCCTTGTATGACGTTCAGAAAATGACTGATCCAAACGAAAATTATATTTGGATTTTGGAAGGTTATCATACAAAGAAATACGGGCATGCCACTATATATGGAGCCTAAATTGCCTGAAAGGTTTAGCTGCAATTTTATTTGCTTTGATAACATTTCGTAATCAATTCTGTTGATACAATTTAATTCTGTAGGCTGGAAGAGAGAAATACATTTTCTTCAGAACTAATTAAAAACATTTAGGAAGCAATTAAGTTCTTCTATTTTAATCAATTTTGTTTCATTTAAATTTTTGTAAACGCTTTTGATTAATGTGTGTTGTAGTGCATTTATAAATCTGAGAATATTACGATATTAACTTTCAAAATGATCCATCCAATCATAATTTAAAAGAATTAGATTTTGCTGTTTGTTACATTTAACATTTACAAATATTCATTACAATAATTATTTCAAGCTAGATTGATTTTATTTCTTTGAATAAAATTGATATTGCTACTATTAAGGAGACATTTATATTTTCGTACTTTATTTTGTATCAAGATGATATTGGTATTGATAGTATTTCCATAAGGAGAGTGATGAAGATAAAAGATACTATCTCTGACTGATATGATATTTGAAGGATATTTAAGGGAGTAGTAGTTAGAGAATGGGATGGGTGTGTGTATTTGTGAGAGTGGGAGAGATTGCCATCCATCCACTTCCAAATAATTATACTACATTAAGACACGATAACAACATAATATGAAAGAAAGAATTAAGAACAAACTTTATGAAGTTTGTAAACTTTGAAATTAAAACAACAGAGAAAAGTGACATTTCATGTAAGAAAAGGTGTGCATTTGTTGTCTTTTGTTATAACATCAGAATGTCCTCTCACTGGATACAATAAACAACACCAAGCCAAACTTATGCAATGATAAACACTATACATGTACTTGAAAACACTTGTTTATTGATTTTGTTTATGAAAATAACGTTCACCAGCTATATTATATCAAATTCCACTGTAGTTGTTAGTGTTTAAAAATCAGATTGGCAGTGTGAGCTATCTAGAAAAAAGCAGGAAATAATCGAAAAAAACGTCTTTAATAATTGACAGATTAAAAAAACTATCTTAGTCCACTTGTACGAAGTTTATTTATCGATTTACAATTAAACTGTTGCCCGGGGTATACATAACTACATTACCAGAACTGTAACTGAGAGAATGAGAAATATATGACATTTACATATTGTCAAACAGTTCTCAGTTTCCATAGAACATTACTTACCATCTGTTGTCAGATGTGATGAGGATAAGAGGATATAAAGCTTACAATTTCAACGAACATCTTTGGTGCCCTTAGACGTTGTGACATTTCAGAATGAAAGCAGAAAGGTAAGTTTTCGAGATTAATATAAACATTATGTACCTGTTCAGAAAGAAAAATAATGAAACAAGGAATCGGATAACAATTGATAGGTAAACACTTCGCGATAAAGAATAAAAATCGGGTAATAATCTCTATGTGTAACACCCCTGGGCCTCTGAGGCCCACCTTGTGCCTAATGTGATCTAAAAACGTGAATGCCTTTGAGGGTTTAATAAAGCGTGCTCTTTCAACAATTAAACTCTGAATACTTTCAGATACAATTTGATCACAAACGGGAATACATAGCAAGTCTATATTTTGAAAATCAATGACACTGTTGAGGGATTTTTTATTAAGCTCTTTTTAAATAAAAACGGCAATTTTATAAATTTTGTTCGCATATTCAACATGATGTTTCACTGACACAAATGTTTAAGATATTGCTAAAATATTAATATGATGTGCGTAGTTGAATAAACACACGAATTCAGAAATAATAATCGGGGGTCACCGAATGTTTTTCACCACTTTAACGTTATTATATAAATTACATACATAAACATAAAAACCTGACGTCACAGCAATTTTGATCAATTCTAGTGTAACTTTGACGGCCTATCATGTAATTATGCTTGAACAAAATATCAATATGGGAGTGCTTGATAGAAGAACAACTATCATTTGATCATACAAGATGATTTATTTTCATCACTTACTTGAGATATATATGTAATTGACATAACACACATAGAAACATATTTACCACGAAAATAGGTGACGACAACGGCATGCGGCATGTCGTAAAATGACCATTAAAAAGATGTTGCAGTAAATGCAAGCGATTTCCGTTAGTTTATTGGTAAAATTTAGATAATAAAATGTAATACAATATTTTGAGACTTATTCACAACAATTAATCGTTGTTGCAAAATGTTACCGTAAGTGAGTATGATTTCTTCGTCCATCTCTCCTTATAGCTTGGGCATGTGCTGATCTGTAAATCAACCAAACACATACTCTTGTTATTGAATTGTATATTGTTAATTCTCGTTAAATATTATTAATAATGACTATAACCTCAAATACGAGTCGTTATGATAAAAAAACGAGTCCAAACACAAATACAAGTCCAAGTAAAATAATGTTAACGTTATGCTTAAGGTAGGCCTAAATAAAAGTATTGAAGGCACTTATTATATATCGAATACTTTATGTTGTAAATCATGTACTGGACCAAACCTTAACTCAAAACTAACACATTAGCGATCGACTCAAACATGACATTGTATCAACATATCATTATACATCAATATATAACTGAATATACCTCAGAGTGTACTGATAACCACTTGACGAATGATTGCTGTAGCTAATTAGCGACCTTCTAAACATCAGATCGAGAGCTCTTCAACCACTGCATGATTCATAGCTATTGCATAGATATAATATCCTCAAGATGAATATTTAAATGTCAAAAGGCAAATTTGCATATACTTAATGATTTTCGTGTTCAAGGCAAACTTCACTAGACATGGACTGCTTGATCAACACACATTTAAAGAAAAACCTTCAAATTTATCTTTTAAATCGAAATAAATTAAATTAATGTATTCCAACTACAGGTGACATACACCTTAAACAAATATTCAAATATGTGAATTGAAGTAATACTGTTATGATGACTGAAATACAATATCAATTCAATAGTTCAAATCATGGATACACCCAAACAAAATACTAATGTTTAGAATACTAATAATGAGAAAATATAGACATAAGAACAGAAGCATATATTAATGAGGTAAAAGCCATTCATCAATATGGTAAGCTTACACGATCAAGATTTAGCGCGATTTCTTGAAATATTGTTTTATTATAGAACTGCCATTTCTCAAATCAATAAAACAGCATTTGTTCATTTACTATATGATTTTTGGATTTTTAATCCGTAATGTTATTTGTTTTTTATTTTATTTATCTTTTACATTTTAAATGTTGCAAAAATAATCAAAAGTCCATCAGGTCCATTGCTTGTAATCCGCTCCACAACTTACAAAGTATACATTATTCTCGTTTATAGATGTAAAAAGATCAGCCCCAAATCACATTACGCTTACAACTGCAGGTGAATGTATCTTTACAGAAATGTTTATACGTTTTGCCCCGGATATTAATCTGACAACCATCTCAATGAGACACCGTGCTATAAATAAACTTATATTCTAGGCAGTATCTTTTGGATTAAAAGAGTGAAACCAAACAATGTTGCAAAATCCAAATAGACTCCCATTGGCATAAACCTAGAGAAAGAACTCATTGTCGGTTGGACGAGCAATATAAATGCAACAATGCCTGGATGTCTGATTAGATAATGCTGGTATATCCCCCTTGAGGAATTTCTAATGTTTCCCCGAGATTAGTTTCTGGCACCTTAAGGTCCATTCTAGCTGGTTACCAGGTTCTAGTTACTTTTATAGCTTCCAAACAACAGAATCCCATTTCCAACACATTGTCCCTATTCCCATGAATCAGTAGGCAATCGATAAGTTAATTTTCGTTCACAGTACATAGTTTAGTTACGCTGATGTATGTACACTTACATTTGATTATTTTCCATGTGTTTCCAAGATAACTTATTATCAACATTTAGTAGATTTAATTGTTTTTATATTAAAACAAGATACAAGCTCAGCTAATTCAATAAGATAAATGAGAATCTATCACTGTGAATCAGTGGTCAGTAAAATGGCAATTTAATTAAATAAGATTTAATAAAATACGAATTTTAATATTAGTCAAATGTACCCCCAAAACGCAATCACTTGGATAATATTAAATTCCTTTCTCACTGTGATATTTTCCTCCCAAAGTGATACATATGACCTCAAATGTATTAGTTTAGCAATGGTTTAAGTACAAGTTAGTATGCTATTCTCCTGGTAACTTCCCATTACATACAAGAGCCCTACATGTAACTATATATTTGTCTAATATCTTTAAGGAATATATATCTACTTATAAATTAGATATTTACACATTATTGTAGAAATTTTGTTTTTCATTTCAAGCCTGTTGCAAAATAATCAACACTTTTCAATTCCTCTGTCTCAAAGCATAGGACAAAATAAATACTCAACCCATTATTCTTATACGATATGTCTTTTCTCATGACTACCTGTTTTATAATAGTGCAACTATGTTCTTTGTGGGGCGGTATAGTGCAGTGATCAATATGTTCCAGGTTTGAATCCCGCCGAGGGTTAGGCATCTTTGACTGCTGCAGAGAACTGTGCTACTTGCAGTAAGGTATTGGTGAAATGTTACACTGAATGTCAGCGCCATACCGCCAACGGTTCGCTAGTTCCAGCCGCTGCCCGTAGGTTTCAATGCAATGCATAACCACAACGGCGTTGAAGGCTTTATCATGACAATAATACAAGCAAGAAAATAGCATGAAACCAAACATCTCAACCATGCTCCTTTATTTAGTTAACTTCTCCTTCTGAAAATTTCATTTTCGTGGAAGGTTCTTTGATCTTTTCTTTGAAAAGAAATCTTCTTCAAAGATCTGAGCAGTCATAATCTGTAAAACTATCCATCTGGTTCCTCTTCCCAATGTAACATCGCCTTTGAATAGGTCTCAGATAACGCCATCAGTTTGAAGTGAAATGTTCTTGGTAGATTATTCCTTTCAATTGATTTTGATTAAAGCTGACAGAAAAGGGGTCTGCAAATAATGCTTAATGATCTATGGATATTCTCAAGTATCATCATACATGTATGTGTCTGTGTTTGAATCTGTAGAAATGCTTAAGTCTGCATCAAAGTGTGTTTTCCATTGACGTGAACTATATATGGACTGAGTTAAAAGAAGGTAAAGACTGGAGCTATTTATATGTCGAATTACCCTCTCTCTATATAACTTAGGTAATAGCAGTTCTTCTACTTGGTTGCAATTTAATATTGATCTATCCGACATTTTAACGATGTGTTTGGGTTATAGACGAATGTGTATTTGAACTCATGGTTAGTGACGACAGAGATATCATATGGACACATGCTCTCACTCACTTTGTTGATGGCAAAACATGATATTCTATTATGTTGACATTAAAAGGAGAAATATCAAGTCCAATTTAATGCTTGACTCGTTGATCGGTGGGTTAGGTAAGAATATAATGGTCTTTTATTCATCATTTAGTTTCTATTCTCGAATAAATTAAACATTTTATTCTCTTATCAAGTGTGAAGTTTAACTGAGCTGAAAAAGAAGTGGAACTTGAAGTGGATCTATCATGTGTCACATTATACAAGCAAAATATATTGACCTTTGATGTTGACAAATACTTTTTGACTCTTACAGCTTCAAAGAATATTGTGATATCTGATGTTTGACAGAGAGTAACAACCTCGTCCCCAGGGCTGATCAACTATCATCCCTATGTTCACGGACCTGTCTTGGTTAGGAATCCTGCCTATCAAAGATACAGTAGCGTTCATATAGTTAAGAAAAGGGAATACTCTTAACACGTTATCTAACCGAGTCCGATAATCTTTTTTGTTTGTTAAAGAGCTAGCTAATAGACATAAACGTAGCCCAAATCCGGAAGTATGTTTTACTATAACGACACGGTGAGGAGATAGAATAAAAAAAACAAAACCATTATGCAAAAATAACAGCTGCTTGATTTGTTCCAAGGTCTTAATTCATCATTTGTATGTAAAACATTGATAATTCAACTTGAAAAAATTATGATTACGTAGAAAAGATAAGTATTTATTTAGTTATGAATGTCTGTACAAATAATGCTGAAGCTTTATTGGTAATACTTGGCCGACTAGTGCTAGTTCGAGGCAATGGGTCCGAATGCAGTGTTGATAAAGGCTTGATGTACAGAGACACGGAACAGCACTGCAAGGAGTTTAAGAGAGTAATTTTGATCTTTTTGGTCTTTGATGATGAACATGGAAGTGTTCGAGGTATTTTATAGCTTTTCTCCTATCAACGTTATTAAGAATTCTAGTGGAAATAACTTTTTTAAAAGTCTGAAATTGTTAATTCTTGTTCTGAGCAGTTTCGAACAAACACATTAAAGAAATTAATGGGTCCCAATTTCTAGACTTTTCTTTTACTCAAACTTAATTTAACTGCCACAGAGCTCCAATGTTCATTTCTCCTCTATCTCAATGTAATAACCACGAGTCGGACACAGCCTTTTAAGTAAGAGGGTAAGTAAGTACAGTAAAGGCTAAGATATAAAGATCAAATAAGATGCCATTGAAAGAAAAGAACAATGACCGAGGCACTGTTAACTCCAATAATAATCAAAAGATACAACAAACAGACTCAATATTCTTATTGCCTAACGCACTCGGATTACTATCAACCCTCTTCCGAAGAGTAAAGACATAGAAAACCATCTCTCAAGTTCCTGAGGGGCAACCTGAAGTGGGTAATATAACTATATATATTTTATACCGTATTCGCCGTAATAGAAGCCCTGGGCGTTTAAAAAATTGGAAAAAGGGGGCGTTTATTAAAATGACTTTAAAAAATCGTAAAAAGGGGGCGTTTATTAAAAACAATGTTTGTTGATGTCCAAAATAAAAAGAAACATCGATTTTATTTAAGAATTTACTCAAAATAAGTGTATCAAATAAATGTACAGAAGAATTAAACGTCGCTGTTTATTATTTGTATCATATTTCAAAAAGTACTGATACACAATTTGCAATGGCAATTGAAACTAATTAAAACTCACGAAGATACATTGAGTAATTGAATCCGCCATCTTGTCGCGTCATTACTCTTATCAAAGGAAACTTTAGTTCGCTAGGAATCTAAATATAACCACCAATGAACGGCAGCATAAACACAATCAGCTGATATGCACATGGTGCAGAATGATTATGTAAACACTATTTCCGGGTCATGATATTCTTTATTTATATCACATTGACAACTACACGTGAACAAAATAACGCTCATGACAAACTCGCGGTCAGTGTACTAGTGTCATCTGTAGTTGTGGGAAATCTTCCAAGAGAGTTGAGCAAGACATTTTCCTGTTTCTTAAAACATAGCGGTTGCATAAAATGTGTAGTGACTGATCGTTACAGACATTCGACAGTCGCCGGGGGACTGGAAATACCATGTACCTTACATTTTACTGGACATAAGAGGTTGATAGCAAGATTGAAAACTCTTCTTCAATGAAAGATCAGTAAGATAAGTCTATACAAAAGAGGGGCGTTCATTAGGGGTCGTTTTCCGCGAGTCAAAAATGGCTTAGGGGGGCGTTTATTAGGAGAGGGCGTTTATTAGGATGAATACGGCAGTAGTAAAACCTGTCAATTATATATGCATGCAACGTTTCATGAACAAATCAAGCATATTCATATTACCTCTACGAAGATAAACAAAAAACTTGTTCGGCTGTTTTCCCTTCACATGCTCTATATCGTATATTTCCTTGTTTATTGTAACGATACCAACACGTATGACTACTTACAGAGAGGATTATTACAACAATTTATAAAACAGTTCACTACTAAAAGGATCCCTACAAGGGGATCAACATATTGATTTTAATATAAATAATCCTAGAATTGATGACAAGGAAAACAATAGTATACTTGTTCATTCATATCAATCTTGTTTTATGTGGAGGTTAACCCAGTTACATTATTATATTACTAATAAGGGACATGTCATATATTAGGTTATTTACATTACGTTTTACATATTTACTGTAAGTTTTCGCCAACCACGGTGTCGAAATCAATATCCATATAAGGAAAGACTTCATAATATCATTTTCATTACAGTGAATCCCCGTTCTATTGAAACTGAAAAAAAAACTATCCTCAGCTCTAGAAAATAAAGCAGTATTGACATGTAAAGTTTTCCGGTTTTACAATATTGCTTTAGAATCAAATGGACTACTGGCGGCAAGCTTGAGGTTACGACCGGTTGAGATTTGTACAAGAAAGAAGGCTTAAAGGTTAACAAATATGTTTTCCTCATGACATTTAAACATCTTCGCCGTCGTGACTAACACGTTTGCAAACTATTTTTTCGAATACAAATAAGAAAAAGGACTGTTTTGTCAGTTAAAATGCACAATTGCACGTCACGGAAAAGGTGACATTTTAAAAGCATTTGCAAAGTATTGATTAGTTGACAAGAAAACGTTTGACAACAGCTTTCATTGAAATCCCTGCTTCCAGCAGTCCTAAACAACGTTCATGTTCCTGCAAACCCATTCAAGGCATTGTCTCACTGTTTTCCATTGATGCTATTGCTTCAACGCATGACTGATCAGGCAATGCAAGGGCATTGTCAATTTCAAAATTGTGTTGCGCTGTCGCATAGGGAAAAGTTAAATTCTAATGATCTTGTTTACTTTCAATAACATCAAATGGATCCTCGGGCAATAAGCTTAAATCAAAGTTGATTTACCATTAAAAGCGTTACATAGTTGTTTTACATTTGATGTATTTTTTTTTTTTAAAGTACGCTAAAAAACATTTTAAAAGATCCTATGTTTACGTTACTTTCTCTCTACTTTTAAAAACACAAACTGTATTTCTTTCATAATTCATGTTTGGTTGTGGTACTAAATACACGTGTGAGCAACACTCAATCACCCTGTCGAGGTAAGCAACGACATCAGATAGTCAAATGATGTAATATGGAATATAAGGAAGCGTTCAATAACATACATACTTACATTGTGTATAATGAGAGCTTATTCAGTGTAATTGCAAGCCCGTGTTTTACCATGCAGTGAAACTTGCAATCTTGGGACTACACACTCAATTGACAGCAGTTCAACAAATCATTGCTGCATATATCTTTGAATCATGAAAAGTGACGAGCCCCTGTCGGGATTTGAATCAGGATCACCTGACAAGACAAGGCCACCACCATTACTATGGACGATTAAACTATTCATTGAAATGTAAAGTACTCCCTTCTCCCAACTTTATTAACGTGTAAGTTAAATTATTAACATAAGACTTTATTGTTAAATTATTAACATAAGACGTTATTGTGTTTCGTGAAAGGACGTTTTTAAGTTTAACGTCATAATATTTCACATTGTCGTGACTTAAATAAAAAGACAAATAACACCACATCAGCAAAAACATGATTGAAAATGGGAACTCAAATATTGATGTCTATAACGTTGTTTTATGCATTCCTGTCTTTTCTTGAACTAGTTTAGTTTTGATGAGAAAAACGCAAGTGTTATTGCCTGATATTGTTAGCCTCGTTTATCAAAGAAACAATAATTGGGTCTGTGAAGTTATTATTATTATTACTATTATTAATATTAGTTCCTTATTCCCTATTCAAAATGTGATGTTTGCGAGTTATTACCAGTTCCTTATTCCCTATTCAAAATGTGAAGTAAGCGAACTATTATCAGTTCCTTATTCCCTATTCAAATGTGATGTTAGCGAATTATTACCAGTTCCTTATTCCCTATTCAAAATGTGAAGTTAGCAAATTATTACAAGTTCATTATTCCCTATTCAAAATGTGAAGTCAGCGAATTATTACCAACCAGTTCCGTATTCCCTATTCAAAATGAGAAGTCAGCAAATTGTTAACAGTTCCTTATTCCCTATTCAGTTTGTTTTAGTAAGTAACCATTTTCTAACTCATTATTCAATATTTAAGACTGTAAACGACAATAACATTCTTCTCTTGTGTACTGGTACTTGTATTAATAAGCCCCCTGCCTTGTAGCTGAACCGACCGCTTCATGAGCACGTACAGCAGCTAGCCGATTCAAAATGGCTTCGTTTCTATTACTGTGCAAGCAAATCAAAGATAGCTTCCGTGTCAGAACATAGAGTTTTGAATACAATAAATAAATGTTAAGTTTAACTAAACAGTTCATGTGAGCTATAACAATGCGTTATAAACGACTGGGAACCTGCACCGCGACCCTTGCTACGTATAGGTCAATCTGAATGCGCTATTACCGATATTAACGTGATGAACTCAGTGATAAGTTGGTCATAAGTGGAAGGTTCATGAAATGGAAGGCAGCGGAAAGTTGCTGAAATACTGTTTTTTTTTACATATGAATGAATACTAAGTCTAGTTTGGAAATTAAATGCTACAGAGAAAGAAAGTCGACAGTTATAATGGATATATACCAGCAGCTCCAATGACACGTTTCAGACAAAACATATTTTTATTATATGATTGCAGGTGAAATACCGGGATCTATCAATGAAAACAAACCGTGTTATCAGTCACTAGTGAAAATAACAATGGAACGTGTTATCAGTCACTAGTGACTGATAACAATGACCTGACGTCATAAAACAATGTTCCGACGTCATGACACGTTGAGGCGACAGGGTCATTCTGGAGCCGACTTAACATAAATACAAGTCGATTTCGGTGAATATGCGAAGATTTGGTCATATAATAAATACAAAATTTGTCTCGTGAGGTAGAAAAGTTATATAGTTTCACTCGTGGCTGCGCCACTTGTGAAAACATAACCTTTCTACCTCACTCGATCAGATAAACATGGTATTAGTCAAGAAAAGCCAAATATCCTAATTTATTGTTTTCACTACAGACCTTAGGTGTTACAAAAATAATGTTGTATTAAATGTAAACCAGCTGCAGAGCAATAAAATAAACGTCAACGAAACACGTTTCATTTGCTGATAGATGTTGACTATTTCATTTCAGGGAGCCATTAGTATATTTTATGTATTTATTTGTCAGAGATATAGTATTGTGCAACATATTCTCTGAAATAAGTGAGATATATTTCACTGAAAAGGAGCATTAAATCTACATTTCGATTAAAATGATGAGGATTTTGCTAACAAGACCTCGTTTATTTGATGAATATCTAAATGTGGAACATCAATGGTGAGATCACAAAAACATCACACTCAAAAGTTTGCAAAGTATGTCGCTGATATAATTGTTTACTCTAAGCACTTACTATTTTTTAACTTAATCCTTCTTATAACTGTTTACTCTAAGCACTTACTATTTGTAAGCTACTATAAAGTATCAGTTAGTATGTATTCATGTACAACATTATCCTAAGTTGTTGTTTTTATTATTTTCTGTTCCAAATAGTGATGTAATGCATTATTGTCATATCTGTCTTAATATATATGTCTTATATAATCTTAATTTCATTAGGGGATTCTTTTTTGTGAGATACAGTATAAGAACATTTTTTGCAATTCTTGAGAAGCCACCTGGACCAACGTTTAGGAAGTTAGAATTCAAATTATTTGATATAAAACTGATTCATCAATGTGTTCCTTCCGAAAAGCATTTGGACACATCAACTGTTAAAAGTGAGTATCGCAATGTTTTTGCCACAGAAGAAAATCAAATATATGCAATCGTGAAACGGCAATTAGGTTTAAACTGAATTCAAAATGTCGGTTTGATGCTGTAATTTCAACTAGATTTAACTACGTAATTTTGGCATTTCAACACATAAACAATTCCATCTTGGGTAATTTGCCAAATTTAGAATGAAATGGATCTATGTTAGGCACAATTCCGGAAGAGAATAAAAATAAATGCTGAATAAAATTTAAAGCAATCAAGTGATTTATTGATTACAAACTACATGTACCTTAGCTGAATGTTGTAGAAGTGTGAAGAGCCTGATATGTTTGGTATCGTTGAATGATATGGACATTTGCGTACCAGGAACTTATAAATCTGCTGGATATATCTCAACACATTTAACCATTTAAAGATAATTCCATTTCATTGACGGTCATTAAACTAAGTTTTGGTATTGATGTCAAAAGGCTAGGCGATCTCATTACAGCTACTTTGTGATTTCTATACCAAGAATCATTTCAGATATCCTAGATTTTTACACTGCATCCATCAAAAAATGTCTGCATTTTATGTCCAGATCGTCAACGATCCATTTAATATTCACAACTTAAAACGCCCAAGGTCTGACGAGACAAGCTCCTACTAAATAGTTACGCGTTCAGCTTCAGATCAAGAGGTTCAGGGTTCGAATCCGGTCATGGGCACAGCAACATTGTCTGCAGCAGAGAACTGTTCTACACATAGTAAGGTTTGGATGCAAAGCTACACTGAATTTCAGCGTAGTACCACCCATGGTTCGTTAGTTCCAGCCAATGGTCGCAGGTTTTATCGCAATGGATAGTCACATAATACCATAATACCAGCAGGCGTGGCATAAGTGAAATACTCTTGAAAGCGGCATTCAATGCAAGTCTAACCTCACCTCCTTCTAAATATCTTCAAGAGTACTTCAATCCTACAAGTGCTTAAGAGCTCTATTCTCGAATAATTGGAGGAGGAGGAGGGGAGAAGATTCAACATGCCACTACAAAAAACTTAAACATTTTGTCATGCATGTTAAGCTCATAGTCAGGTGACCAACTTTTTAAAAAAACTTTTAAATATGACTGGCGACCAAGGAATCCAAAAGACAAACAAGATTAACACAATGAGACACATTTAAGTGATGTGTCATTATACTACAACAAGATAATAAAAAGGATGGGCAGAAGAAAAAGAATAGGCAAATAATGCATATTCATCAATTGCAAATTACTGATTTAACAAGATTAAAATCGTAAACGAATTAGTTTTTAATTAAAATAAATAGAGAATCTCACCCAAGTGTCTTCTGATATCAAATATATCAACACGAGTTGATAAAAGTTACGAGTGTTGATATATTTGATATCAGAAGACACGAGGGTGAGATTCTATTTATCATCCAAAATCATTCTTTTTACGTTTAAGTGAAAATAGTGTACATCTCTAAGCACATTTCTGCCATTTTACTTCCAGTGCGGTGAGGTCATAGCATTGTGACGTCATTACTCGATGATGTAAAAGCATTGTGATGTGATGTAGTTGACGGCGACAGGGCATTGTGCAAAATCTACTGCCAAAAAGATATCTCCTAGGAGATATCGCTTGATCTCACACAAGCGATATCTCCTATGGAACACAGTTTTGGATGATAAATGCATATTTGATGGATAGCCGAAAATGGCTGCGATACTGCCGAAGCGGCGTTAAAGAATAACTCACTCAATCACTCACTATATATATTTATATACACATATATATATATATATATATATATATATATATATATTTAAAGAATAACTCACTCAATCACTCACTATATATATATATATATATATATATATCAGTCTAAATGTAATACTTTGATCACAATTATCATAAACTTGATGATGTTCTATCTTAGACACTATCCCCTGTTTCGGTTTCTAGCAGTATTATTAAAGTTCTGTTGTAAGATTATCATTTTCAAAACAAACCATTCTGGCCCCAAGGGTGAATCCTAATAGCCTTGACAGGGTCTTTCAAAACACAAGCTTCCCCAGGAGACACATATTGAACTACCTGATCAGACTTCTAAAATTACATGTTTGCCCGGGTTTCCTCTAGGTACTACCGGCTCTGTATAATGAGTTGTATTGGTAGCATTGGAAGCATTGCAAATGTATATGTATTCAAGAAACAAATTATCAATGTAACTTTCAATCTCACATCAAGTGCATTGATAATTTGCTGGTGTTTTACGACCTTCGTGTCGTTTCATGCATGTTTTGGCAAATATTTTGTTTAATTGGGCAATTAACATTTCTCGACGCAAATGGCTGCGACACTGCCGAAGCGCCGTTAACTCACTCACTCAGGTGCATTGAATGTAATTTTTGGTAAAAGACTTTATCACAATGGATTGTGATAAAGCCAAAGGATATTTTCTAAGTAATGATAGTGGTCAAGTGGCGGAACTTCTATAGAAAAGTAAGATGACATCACATTGTCTAATATTGAAAACGTATGTTACAACGTAAAGCTTCACGGAAATATACATAATATAATTAATAAACATTAATTAAACAAATTACAAAACAATACCCGGTGAAGTTGTCACTTGACGTTTCCGCTGGGAGTAAAATATTTGAAATTGGTCGAGGGGGTCCGTACGCTAGGGCTTGGAGCATATCCGGGCCAATGATTAGTAAATATGGCGTCATATGATATACATTAAGGTAACAGTAGTCTATTGGAAACTCTTTCGGCGATCCCGAGAATCCGGATGTTCACCCCCTTTGCTTGCCTCTGTGCTATTGACATCGTCTTCCAAAGAGTGACATGTCCAGTTTATCAAAAAAAACATTGCATAAGTATTTCTCTGAGGTATGAGGCCCAATTTATGGCGGTAGCTTTGTAGTTAATCCCACAGTTTCGAGCAAGACTTTACAGAATGAAAAGCAGTATGTCTTGGAGAAGTAGTTTACTTTTACTAAAGAATGAGAATGTTCTTATCGTGTTGGTATGCTTCCCAATCCTGGTACAGCGTCACAGATAACCATCAATAGTGGACGCCTCCTCCAATGAACAATGGTGACCACAATTTCCACAATGCATGTGCTTTATTGAGAAACCTTGAGCCATTTGCGATTTGATCGGCATTTGCGATTGGTGACGGTAGCATAAAATAAAAAACAAACACATTCAATGGCATATCTACAACATCAAGAGTAATGTCCCTGGAATTGGTCTTCCAAGTTCCAAAGGAACCGTTCTTCCGCCCATTCATCCTGAATGGACTGGATTAACCATTAGTAATATATGCCGAAGCTGATGCCGATTATGACCCTTTTATGTTATGGTTATTAGTAATTGTTCTCCTGTAATAATTGAAAAACATAATTTCCGAGCTATTTCTTTTTCTTCAAATAATCATTTTAGAATGTATACCCATAATATCCGAGCCCATTTGTAATATATATGAGTCCCCTCTTTCCCCTTTTCTAGGCAGTTGCAGGATGCTTATAGAAGGGATGGAAGTCCAGCGTACCTCTTCTCACGATGTAGTTCTCTGAATTGAAGGGCTAGTACCACGTGACACGTGTCTCAGAGATGGTCATGAAATTCTCGTGCATACTCCTATTAAAACCTATTAAATAAAAAAAAATATTTCCTCACCTTAGGATTTTCTTATTTTATGGGAATATATTCCGACCATTCCAAGCCAGGAAAGGTGAGACAATAAAGTTTTAGTCATCATTTTTGAATTTTGAATATTGA
Source organism: Gibbula magus (assembly GCA_936450465.1). Taxonomy (NCBI): domain Eukaryota; kingdom Metazoa; phylum Mollusca; class Gastropoda; order Trochida; family Trochidae; genus Gibbula; species Gibbula magus. Next base: position 36,320,998 of record OW388295.1, read on the forward strand.
ATTCTTTGGTTTCAAGTGTGAAAAACACGATTATTACCCTTTATTATCCTCACATGTACTTTCACCACAGAGAAGGGCACATAAAATCTCATTTAATGGAATTAAGGGGGCGGGATAGCGCAGTGGTTAGCGCGTTCGGCTTTGGATCAAGAGGTCCAGGGTTCGAATCCCGCCAGGGGCACGACAACTTTGTCTGCAGTAGAGAACTGTTCTACACGCAGTAAGGTTTGGGTGCAATGCTTCACTGAATTTCAGTGCAGTACCACCCATGGTTCGCTAGTTCCAGCCGTTGCTCGCAGGTTTCACCGCAATGCATAGCCACATGGTGTTGCGGGCTTTCTCCCTGCACTAATACTAGCAGCCGTGATATAAGTGAAATACTCTTGAAAGCGGCGTTAAACCCTTACTCACTCACTCACTCACTTAATGGAATTAATAGTTCCATGTCATTCATTTTGTGGAATCCGGAAGTAAATCAACATTAGAATTGTGTTAATAAAATCAGGCCAGTAGAAGATTTGGGCCTTTCTTTTAAACTACAAAACTAATAAAAATTTATTATAATGTACACAAGAAATTTGGCCTACGTTTCTATTTCAACGAAAAATAAAAGAAAAACTTAATTATGCTAAAAAATGAAAACAAGATGAAAAGTTAGCCTATGAAATCGAGAGAAACTTTGAGAATACATTTACTGGCTTGTAAAACCTACCTTCTCAAACATAGTCTCAAGAATATTTTTTAGAAATGAAACGGACACACTGGCAGATTAAGTGCATTCTTGAATGATTTTTTAATGAAACTTGATATGGCTTATTTGCAAAAACATTTGATTACTTTGACATTTACAAATGTTTAAAAAAAAAAAGGATTTGCTGCATTTACTTTCGCAAATATGTCAGAAGTTTGGAGTCCACATTGTCTAGACATTTATGCAGGGAAGCAACACATGTACTTCACTGGGCCTTTAAATATTGAATCGTCTATCTGACCATTCTGTTGATTACCTGTGGCCTTTCAGGTCATTGTTTGTCAAATGTCAAGCCAGTATCCTTTCAGTCTTCCGATTGTGTCTTTATGAGTTTAAACCGTCTGCATCACCCTAATGGTATGTTATAAGTTATACTAACATCATCAATGAATTCGTACATAGGATTTAAAGACACAGCATACTACACACTGCCACTACACTATGTGATGTATACAAACTATATATTCAGAATATAACATGATGAAAGATGGTGTACATTATGGAATATAAACCAACCAAACAATTTAAGATGTTTACTGTGATTGAACAAGTTGAAACTGTAACTGCATACTGTTTGTTACGATAGATATTCGTGCATGAAGTGATTCTAGCTCATTATACACATTACGAGAAATCATTTACACTATACCCAGCAAACAATTTTACGTTGTCACAACGTTGTGACAACGTTGTCAGAAGGTGTCAGCAACGTTGTTTGCAACGTTGTTTGGACGTTATTTGTAGATTCCTTTTTACGTAATTATAACGTTATTTTGTAACGTTACAAAACCAACGTCGTGGCAACGTTAGTTTTGAAACGTTAAAAAAACCAACGTCCTGGCAACGTTAGTTTTGTAACGTTATTTGGACGTTATTTGTAGATTCCTTTTTACGTAATTATAACGTTATTTTGTAACGTTACAAAACCAACGTCCTGGCAACGTTAGTTTTGAAACATTACAAAACCAGCGTCCTGCCAACGTTAGTTTTGTAACGTTATTTGGACGTTATTTGTAGATTCCTTTTTACGTAATTCTAACGTTAGTTTTGTAACGTTACAAAATCAACGTTCTAGCAACGTTGTAAAACAACGTTCTCTCAACGTCGGAAACCAACATCCCAACAACGTTGGGAACCAACATTTCCTGAACGTTGAAAACCAACGTCCTCTCAACGTTGCAAACCAACGTCCCCTGAACGTTGTAAAACAACGTTCTCTCAACGTCGGAAACCAACATCCCAACAACGTTAGAAACCAACGTACGGACAACATCGGAAACCAACGTCCCCTGAACGTTGTAAAACAACGTTCTCTCAACGTCGGAAACCAACATCCCAACAACGTTAGAAACCAACGTCCCCACAACATCGGAAACCAACGTCCCCTGAACGTTGGAAGCCAACATCCACTCAACGTTGTAAACCAACGTCCCCTGAACGTTGTAAACCAACGTTTTCTCAATGTCGGAAACCAACATCGCCACAACGTCAGAAACCAACGTCCCCTGAACATCGGAAAACAATGTTTCTTTGGAACCGAACATGCCCTGAAAATAGAAAACCTACATCCCATTAATGTCAGAAACTAACTCCCCTGAACACAGGAAACCTTTAAACTTGTATGAAATGTTTGCTTGCTGAAGTTTTGTTTTTGTAACATGTAACCTCATACATGTTTGTTTATCTACGATATTCAGTGCATGTTTTGGTACTTATTCGACCATGTATTTTTCATTGACAATTGCCTCTTAGAATCCTACTTAAGGAATTGTTTAGTCAGCAATCTTGAACATTAGATTCTCTGAAGGAATCAATTAAATGTCAGCGGTTTCTAATAGACAATTTGTTAGGGCTATTTCACAAAAGTTTGATTTTCAAATTTCTTCAAACATAACATCAGTATTTAACGATCACCTAAGTGTGATTTGTGAAAAGAGGACAATGGGCACTAGGATAATTTAACTTCAACTCATGCAAAAGAGACAAGACAAGTCAGAACCAAAAGTTTATTGCATCGCAGTGTAAATACATATTGTGCACATTAATTTTTCATTTATAAGCTTGACATGTTAAGTCGCAATTTTGTTAACTGCATGCTTCTTTTCTCCACTAAACAAAGCAGCAGTACGGGACTGGAAGGTTTACAGTTGAATCACCATTTGGATCTTCATAATACCTGAAATTAAAACAGAAATATAAATAGTTCATCTATTAGCAATCAACCATTTGTGATGCGAATCTCAATCTAAAAAATAATTTGAAGTACTGACACAGGACAAAGGTGTAATAATGCCCGTGGCCTCAGATATCAAAGGGTACATTCATTGTGTTGTTGGCCATGGGGGTCAAACATGCCAAACGTTATAAATAGTCTTATTTTATCGAGCAGTACCAACTGTTATCGAAAACTACCATTTGATTGTACTCGACTTAGTATATTGACGATATGAAGGTAAAGGTATCGATTTCTGATCGAAAACTGGACAATGCACAGCGTGTGGCGCGCGCCAATGAGTCAAACGTAATTTTGGAATCTTTTTAAAACTAGACAGAATTTGGTTGATAATGTTCAATAGGTCATATAACTTCTGTGCATGTAAATACGACGTGCACTTTCGGTTTCTGCACATTCATATTAATGATGTTAATCGATTTTAATTGGAAACTAGTAAATATGATATGTTTGCCAATTGGGGATGAATATGCAATTTGTTTGTATTGTAAACAGCACATATGGCACATAATTGTGTTTTGGAACGTATTGAAGCCAAATAAAATGATGTTCCCTGCTCCAACTTTCAATCCAACCTTATTACCTTACCCGAATTTACCACTTACGCCAAACCAAAAGAAGAAAATCCAAAAAGGTTAATCTATTACAAATGTAGAAGAAATGAACTTGTTTCCGTATTTCGGGTTCGTTTCAAAGCCTCTTAGTTCAAATTATTTTACTTGTCTGACCTCTTCGTTCAAAATATTTCAATGGAAAGCAGAACATAATAGTGCCATAAGCAGATTCACTTGTAATATCAAATGGTCACCTTCTGCATCATCTGTCTCATCTATTTCATCGTCTGTATACTTCGGATCTGCATATTCAAGCCTAATATTGCATAGTAATTCAGTAAATAGAGAATACTACACGAGGTCTCATTATATACGAATTATACGAAACGAGTGTCCTTCCGATGGTATCTGATCGAGCGAAAGCGAGGTCAGATACCATAGGAAGGTCACGAGTTTCAGTGTAGGTGCACAATTGCTGCACATTTTCTGCACGGTCCTTTCGATCTTTCTAATTCAAATGGTGTAGACTAAAATCCCCATATCATGACAGAAAATAGTAAAAAAATAAGTGATATTTGTTCTCTTCTTCTATAGTTATTTCATAGTTATATATAGCATACTTAAGGGGGTTCTTTACCATTGCTTCTGAACATCCTCAGTTGTCAGATTAAGATAGACCTTGTAGTCACATGCACATGAAAAAAATCATTGTATTATAATTGTGAAACATAGTATTTGTTTTATCATAAAGAGATATATTTTGTTATTTTACTCTGTAATCTAGGTGGTTTGTAACAATTGCCCACGTACATCTTCAATTGTCAGATTTTCGTTCTCAGAACTTAATAGCATTGGTCAATGTTTCATCAACAGTGTGTTGTAAGAAACATTGAAAACTAGAAATATGTGCATGGGATGCACTGTGATGTCCCCCGCTCCAACTTTCAATCCAACCTAGTCATATTATCCTTATTTTTCACTTACGCTAAGTACAAAGTTCAATACTGCATTAATAACGAGAAATAAAAAATTCAGAATAGCCAAAGTAGCAAAAAGCACCACTCTATCACTAGATCTCTGCAAATACAAAGTTTGGTGAAACAATATTGAACGGTTTTGGAGATAGAGACCGGAAAAGGTCCCTACCCCCAAAATGCACTAAGTTCAAATTGTTTCCATGGAAACCAGAACGACTAAAATTCAGAATAACCAAAGTAGCAAAAGGCACCACTCCACCACTAGGTCTAACCATATACCAAGTTTCGTAAAGAAATACTAGATAGATTTTGAAATAGAGGCCGGAAAAGGTCCCTACCCCCAATTTGCACTAAGTTCAAATTGTTTCCATGGAAACCAGAAAAAATAAAAAATTCAGAAAAAACAAAATAGCAAAAGGCACCACTCCACCACTAGGTCTAACCACATACCAAGTTTCGTGAAAAAATATTGAACGGTTTTTGAGATATGGCCCGGAAAAGAAAGCATTTCGGAATGACGGAATAACGGAATGACGGACGGAGGCGAAAACTTTATGTCTCCCGAAAAAATTTTCGGGGGACATAATCAAATTGCCTTTGGAATACTAATAAAGAAAGGTAATGGCATTATGGTTATGTGAAATAGTTTATGTTTTATGGTAAAACAAAATTCTGCTCTTCAACCTTATATAACTTAATAATGTAAAGATTAATTTTCCACCGAAGAGTTACCTCCCTTTGCCAATACTTTTCATAAAAATTCATTTTCAGCATTAAATTACTCATAACGTAGGTCCGTGACATATATTTTTTATCTTCTGTTATTCTTCAGTGGCGAATTTTCCACAAGTTATATCATGTTTGAATTATTTTTCATTTATTTTGATTCTTGAACAGGACTTTTGAAGTTATTTGTACAGAATCCATTGTTGACATTATAGTTTATCATATAAAGGTTAATGAAAAAAAAACATACAAATTTTAGAAATCACTGTTCTATTCCAATAACATTCCATTCATGAAAGAAAACAACAATATAGCTCTGAATGAGTGTCATTATTTTTAAAAAGTGACTTTAACAAAATAAAACAAGTTTGCCATTTTTTTTAGACATTGCCACAAAAAAAACCATCATTTTGCACCAAAAAAGGTCCGTAACATGCACTTTTTCTTTTTGAATCTCGAATAATACATATTCCGCTTGCATCATGCCAATTTACAGCATTTTTTCATGTATTTTGATTATTGTTGGGAACCTCTTTAAGGGGAAACGGTCGTGCATATATTATAAGAGTTATCTCCCTTGCAAGTTAAAATTGCCAATTTCTCAAGGTTTAAAAAAATTATTATTCAAGTTAGCCTTGAAACATATGCTTTTGGTTTAAATTTGTTGTTGAAATATATTTTTATCAAACAGTGATATATTCCCCAAGCAAATCTAAATCTTGTGATTATTTTACATACATATTAATGAGAACAGGAGGATTTTCTGGATAACAACCTCTTAAATGTGAAAAAACACGACGTTTCGGAGTACATACTCACTCCTTCATCAGGTTGAATGTAAGGAAAGCCCATGTGCTTGGGATTCACTCATCTAGAACTTCTATCTCCTGTCGGAGGAAATATCCGAGGAGAACCGAACCAACCAAATCCAAGTATCCCTACCTTCCATCCACTCCTGTCGGAGCAAATAATCCGAGGAGTCCCCACCAATCAACACCTATCAGCTCCAATCACCATGCAAAAACTTCAAAGCAACCCACATCAACAATTGGCCTCTCTTCCAATCAACTGTAATTATTATTTGTTCAACAATTTCAATAAAGCCAACTGGCCTCCCTCGTCTCATCATGTGTGTTTATTTACATCTTCAATAAAGCCTACAGGCCATTGTTTATCTACTTACTCCCCCTCATGTTTGTATTGCAAATCCTCATTGTTTATACCATTCTCATGCTTCACCCCCATCATGTTTGTATAAGAAATCCCCATTGTATACCATTCTCATGCATGTTAATCTCCCTGATTGAGTTTCCTCACTAATGTTTTTGTTTGCTATATAAATGTACCATATTTTGTTATTTCCTTACATTCCACCTGATGAAGGAGTGAGTATGTACTCCGAAACGTCGTGTAATTTCACATTAAAGAAGTTGTTATCCAGAAAATCTTCTTGTTCTTATGTATACCATTTCTAAATGCCCTTCAAAGACCTGATACATATTTATGTTTAACAGAAAGCAATAAAATTTGTAAAATTCCAATTTTAAGTGTTAAAAGCTTGAAAATAACGATAAAATTGTATTTTTGTCTTGCAAAAACGTGTAACCATAACCCTTTAATGAAATTAAGGCCCTCTACACTTGAAACTCATATATCCTCCTCCCCCCCCCCCCCCCCCCCCCCCCCCCCCCCCCCCCCCCCCCCCCCCCACACACACACACACACACACACAGAAATGGATATAGCATATGTTCTTCCACGTTTGTAGTAATATATTAACATTTTCTCGAGATTTTTAAATTGGTAAGGAACCTAAACCTCCTTTTAAGTGTGAGAATTTGGATGACTTTATAGTTATCAACCTGATAAACATAAGCGCACAATTGTTGAGAAATAGAAACAATATATATAAATTATAAACCTGTTAATCAGAAAATGTGTGTTTCTGATAGCTTTCGGCGAACTTGTCGTTTAAAGGTTTTAGTGAACATGCCTGCCCGCCCATATTTAAGGGGATGTCAATACCAAATAGACAAACTTTGATCCACAAACTGCAAGTTACCTCCCCACAAAACTTCAGCTTTGGGGGTGCAGTGGTTCTGGGGGACAAGTCGAAAATGTGAAAGCCTTGCGGACGATGACCCATGATGTATGTCTATTTTGCCTGATGAGCTAAACATCCTTAGTAGATTGTATCATCTAAATGACTAATATGTTAATTAGAAAATGCAATATGTGGAATTAAATAAATACATATGACTCAATTTATGTTTAAATTGACAATATACTGTTCCAAACATTTTTGTGCTCACTAAATTTCACCCATCAAACTGTCGGTGTAAATCTTACATTTTCTGTCCCGTGTCCACTTGCTTCAAAGATGTTTTCTTGAAACTTGGGCCATACAAGCGATAGCCTCATGATATTTGTTGACGCCATCCATCAACAGTGTGCCCATAATGCCTGTGGTTGTATTTGAATCAAGTCTTTAAAAGTCTGCTAGCAACTGAAATATAAATTGAAGTTGTTGCAAATCTGATTGTATGATTGGAAACAAATCACCTTAGTGTTAATGTGTCTTGTAAATCAAAGAAATAAATTGAAAATATTCTAGAAATTGGCACTGTAGTAATATAAAGGTTTTAGGTCATGATCCCCGACACCCATATTTGGGGTCACATCGTCAGACTCACGCAATCTACAATTTTGAATCCCAATTGGCCAAGGAATTTCAGCTTTCTAGAGCTTTTTTTGTACTGGAGAAGAAGATGAAAATAGGTTTTTAGGTCATGATCCCAATATATATATATATTAATCAATATATTTAATCAATTTAAAACAATGGTAAGAAATTGCAGATGGTTTTGATGAATATTACTCCAAAATGATATAAAGTGTAATCTGTTTGCCAAAACAAATGATTGATTTATTATGAGTTATTTTACATATGATTTTATTATGTTTGTACAGGCATGTATCTAGCATATATCATCAGCATGTATCTAGTCAATGTTACATGATAAAATTTGCCTCATGCTGTGACAAACAGTAGCCAAGGATCAAACTTAAATTACCCTCATTTGGTGAAGAGACCTGTAGTCACAATGCTAGGCAATCATATGGAAATGTAGTCACGATCCCGCTTGCATCCATCAGATCCCAATAATTATCTGAAGTATACATTATAGACATAAATAGTTAAACAATATCCAACACTTGCCAGTATTTTAATTTATGCAACTTAATTAAAACTTATTGTTGAACATATTTCTAAGATAAGATAATGAACTTATTTGATCAATATCAATGAAATCCTAGAATTAGCATCAAAAGGAGGAATTAATTTGTTACTTAATGAACTTTATGATATACTACATTGGATATGTTCTCTATTCGCCTACAGTCATATCATTGTAACTGGTCTGTTGATTACCCATTATGCGTAGTCTTAAGATAAACTAGCATCACTCCTATGATGTCAACGTGGATTATATCTAGAAGAAACAAAACAATAGAGGTCGGGTTTTATTTTGATGAATTAATTAACATTTTTTTGTAACTTTTAATTCCTGAAATTCCTGACATTACGGCAAATACTCTTCACATATCCATTACACATATGTTAATCATGTAACATTCATATCATTCTATGTCAGAGGTGTTAATGATGTTGCAAGTTGTTCTCACAGCCAAAATATGAAATATGTACAGTATTACAGTACAGTATGTGTATCCTGAAAATAGTTGTATTAAATATATGTTTTCTTTTCTTTTCTTCTTTGATAAATCCATATCTGGTTCATGACCAACCAAACTGACTGAAGAGAAACAGCTCAACAAACATAAACAACTTTTTATTTTGTTGCAAACAAATGTCTGATTAAACATATAAAAGTGGCGACTCCGATAGGTTAAAGCCCGCTTCAGTAAAAGTAAAAGTTGTTTTCACAGACGTTTGTACAATGTGTCCAAAAACTGCCTTACATCACGTCACGCTTTGCAAGATCCTTGCGTGTCTCTTAATTTCATCAACAGGGGGTTGGTTCATCCTGATTCTAGGTCACCTAGCGGACATGGGAGACAACTAGGGTTTAAAATTCCAAATAATTTTGCTTTCAAAATAAGAAATAAATCGATAAAACTTTTATTACACTGAATATTTTTCACGACCTTCTTCATTTGTATAAAACATATATACGATGACAGTAATTGCTATATTTATTAAATAAAACAAAAATACTGACAAGGTCATGATCGGTCTCGTTGTCCGTGAAACCCGTCAAGCTAGCACTCACCCTGTTCACTTTATCTTTTGACTGTAGATCTACATATGACTACAACAGAACGACATTATGTAAATGTGATCTTGAGAATACAATCTGGTTGTGGAAATGATATTTATGTTGTTTACTATACCTGAAAGGAACAATCTACACTGAAACATGCCCAGCTGTCTTGTGTAAAACACTCCGAAAACAGCGTGGCTCCTGAAGTGAAATGTGTAACCCCCATCGGAAACTTTACCTTAGAGTTATCCCCCTTAGAGTGATTTTCGATTGTATCTAAGAATGATAGATTTTTGTAAATCAAGTGGTCAAATAAAATCCTGATAAATCAAATAAAATTATTTATTACATGACGAACAATGAAATGCAGGGATTTATCAGTGAAATAAACTGTCTATCAAGCTACAGTGAAAATAACTTATATTCTACTGTGACCAGTGACTGACATACATGTAATTATTTATTACTCGCCCGTTGAAGATATCGCAGTTTAATAAATCTACAATGTTATTACACATTGTGTAATAACATTGCGTGCTGCCGATTGACATATGACATCATAATAGCATAAATATGACGTCACAATGTTAGCGCTGCTGTCACAGTGTGTCCCATTTATCGACGATTTTGTAGAATTAAGTGACATTTAAATCAAAGAGTAATAAATAAAATACTAAACTCGTCCCCGTTTAATGACACATTTATGAAACCCGATCGTTAAATACAAACCACTCCTTTTTTTCATAAATATAAAATTATGTTATTACACGGGATGTCGTTTATTATTCTCTATATATATTATATAATACGTCATAAAACAATGGTTTGATGTAGCGAATTGGCTTATGATGTCAAATTGTTTCTGTTGTGACCGGATGTTCCAAGCGGTCGCTCAACATGAAGGCGTAAATTACAAGGATAACATAAAAAAATAAATAGAATATATGTCAATTCTTGACAAACAACATGCATATTTATCTCATCTCGTGAAAATATATACTTTCTACCTCAGTCGATGAGGTAAACGTGGTATTAGTCAAGAAAAGACGGACGAAAAAAAGTATAGTTTGTTGATGACGTAACAAATTGAACGACGTTCCGGCTGTTCCATGCCTCCCCCTCGTAATCAAGTGTGCCCATGGTAACGTCGATTCGCGTCAACCGCGTCGCCCCCACTCCTATTCTTGGTGTGCATCTCTTACAGAAAAATTGCAAAATTACCTTGGTACAATGAACTTTTATGATAGCAGCACAAATTTAATTTAGGCTAATGTAGACGCTTCGCCACCACACTTAGACTTGATCAAGCGTTACACAAAATTCTATTTGGAATGGTAGTCACGTGATTAACAATATCATATGGATAGGAAGTGATCGCGCAACCTGTGCCAATGTAGCGCAGCATAGCGCAGCGTAACTAGCCCAGGGAACCAGGTTAGTGATCGCTGGACGTGAATGTTTTTTTAAACCAGCCGTGTTTTCCAAAATTATCGAGGATGAGCAAGATTCAACAAAGTTGCATATGCATGTAAAATTATAAGACCTACGACATTATAGGGTCAACCTTCATACCCCTTTTCGACCGCATATATCCCAATTTAATCACAAAGTACATGAAGGCCTAGTAAGTGTGGATTAAGGAAAACAACTTACCTTTCCTGTAATGTCTGTTTTTATCCTGATTAAGTGGCTCCTTCTTCTCAGGACAGAATGGAATTTGGTTGGCTCAAGATAATTGTACTTGCCCTTTATTACCATATTTAATTATAACATCGATAAAAATTGCATTTTGTTTGTATCTAGTGATTTCAGTTTTGAGATTTTCTTCACGTACTTCAGTACTGCTTGCGCTTTTTTGGACGAAACGAGTGACACAATGCAGAGAAGATCGGTCGCAGTGTAAATTCAGCCTTTCAATGAAAATCACCTCTCAGATGTTTGCAAGCTTAGCAAACTTTAAAAACCCAAAATGCGTGAACAATGTATCTTTCTGTTTAAAACATAGTTGTCGTTTTCTGATTTCATCTTGCTGCCCATTTCTTCAGTATGATTATTATTTTAAGATTCATTTACAACAATAGATTGTTTCGCAGAATGTTACTGTAAGTGAATTCAATTTCTTCGTCCCATCTCTAGACATAAGCTACCCAAAGCGTATTTTCAGATTTTGTCTGTAAATAAGCGTAAAAATGAGTGCATTGATTTAAAAAGAATCAAATATAAATTGGTATAGTAATCATGTGCTCGTTTTTAAGTTAAACAATTACAATTAGAATTGGTGTTACGTAATAGTTTAATTAAGTTTCTTCATTAATGAAAACGACAAGTAACATGTAACCACCTTTACATGAATCAACAGATCGCTTACTTTGCCTTTTATAATAATGTATGTTATATTTAAACTTAAAAGTCTTTGCCCTATAAAAGCTAATGAATGAAAGAGCGATAATAATGTACCAACAGTGCACAGTGCCTTTATATAAAATAACTTGTAGTTTGTTTTTGGTCGCAATTGCTAAGTTACCTGTATATAATAGTAACACAATGTTGACACGGTAACGAGATCTGGAACAATGTTCCTGATTCGTAGCTGTGTGCTGTGTTTTACATAGAACCGGTATAAAAGCGCTCCAATATGTTGATTTGAATTGATTCCTTTTTACTCCTTTGTTTGTAGCATAGAACATTAGAATTATCAATCACACCTCGATACATGATCAATTATAAGAAAAATAGGTGCTTTTGTTAAATGTCCGGGATTCATTGTAATTCAACACTCGCAAATTTGGTTTATTACTCAACCGTGGTGAGATCACTCATTAGATAACAATGAGTTGGTTACACACACGTGTGATACCACCGCGTGCTGCCGTAACGTCATAATCGGCGCGTGACATCATAGTCGTTTTATGTTGACGTCACAATGTTAGCCGCGCGACTGCAATAGCGGGTGACCTATTTGCAAGTAAGCGTCACTAAAAACGATTTTCTTGCAATTCAGCGCTATTTACATCATTGAGTAATAAATAAAATACTAAACTCAGTCCCGTTTGATAACATGTTTATGAAACTCGTGAATGGCCGTCGTATTTAAACTAAATTTGCGGGTGTTGAATAGCAATGAATCCCGGAAATTTTACAAACGCAACTGTAAATGCCAAACCATTCACTAGTTTCATAAACATGTTATCAAACGGGACATCGTTTAGTTTTTTATATTAAACGTTAAAGCCGGACGTTTTAAACGCTGAAATTTGCAGGTGTTCAATAACAATGGATCACGGAAATTTTACAAACGCAACTCTTAATCGATATTGTAACATGACCGATAGTTATCAGGGCCCGGTTGTTGAAAACTCGGTTCGGGCGTTTTGAAGCGAACTCTCGTTTTGTGTAGGCCTACCTAACTCTGAGTGTAGAAGACTTTGCGACTCTTCCATTTTGTAAGAGATGTGGTCAGGTCACTTAAAATATTCACGTATCCTTTTAGATGGCGATAAACATTTATCGACGTTATTAAAAAATACCTAGGAACAAACATCTAAACAATTGTGACAATGACGCTAGCATTGTGACTTCAAAACGGTTGATCACTATGGCGTCATGCAATGGCAACAGTATTCTGTGAAAAAAGGCGCATAAAAGAAACTTAGACTTAGACAAATTTAACTATAGTTGAAAACATTTAAGTTACTTGAAAAAAAAGTTACTTCATATTGAGAGTTATTTGTGACCAATACGGTATTATATACACATGTTAGAAAATGACAATGACACATGTCAAACTTGAGTAAGGCCCACACATATCAGAGAAATAGAAAAGTTAAATCTTGAGTCGAACTAAATCCAGAAAACATGATGTATCAGTTCGCGGTGATTCGCCGCATGTAATTTGAGGGTATTCATTGTCATTCAACAAAAGGAAATCAATCAATCATTATCAAGGATACACTGAAGTCATGTTACAATAACCTCAGAATGTGAACATAGCTGACAAAGCCATGACGTCTCAGAGTTGATGACGTAATAGGCCTAAGTCTTTCACGACATGATGTCGATGATGTCACAATGCTGTGGCATCACTTAGGTAAATACTGATGAATAGACCTAATAGACAATAACTAACCAGAAACGGGGAATGACAAATCGTGGGCTTGGAGCAGAAAGTACCAAGTTTTCACTTTCATTTTCACTTTTTTTTTTAGAAATTATTGATTGCTTCAATAATCTTCATGTTGTGTTAAAATGTTGAGACTCTATCTTCAGTAATCACTAAAATATTTAATTATGTAAAAAGGTACCGAGTGAATAACTCAGAAATATATTGTGCAGAAAGGAACCAAGTGTCACTTGGTACCTTACAGCACTGTGATTCACAATGAAACAGTTGGGAAATGTGAGTGCAGAAAGACCTTTCTGCCCCAAAGTAATTGAACAAAACGGCGGTACCATCTGCAATAATTAACAAATTATAAATTATGGCTGCCAGAGACAATAAGGCATACTATACTTCAAAGCCGCCTTCATTTAAAATCCTTGAAGTGATATAGGCCTATCAACATTATCAGTGCCAGAGATATGAACATTAGAAACTAAAAATGCGATTTTCTCGAACCCTCGAAATTATCTTTGGGAGAGAATCACACATTTGATATAACGAGCGAAAGATAATCTCTCATTCTCCGTCACGAGTTGGTATTGTTTATATTACCCATATAAAAATAAAATAAAAACGCGAATATTAGAAGCCAACAGTTTCCCTAAAAGGACCCGAGAAAGAGGGGAATCTCCATATCCATACGTTAGTGACGTGGATTCACTACTTGCGTACCTATCCTTGTTTACTACGCGCGATTAAAATGTCCCCTGCGAAAATGTATTTCACAATAAAACATAGATGTGGTTTTATCTGAAAGTGTTGTATTTCTGCCCAATACTATCAATCCATGATTATACGATATAAGTTATTACAAATTTCATATCAAGAGATTTGGGAAGCCCAAAAGCATGTCGGCGCAAACCGAAAACCTCTATGACGTTACAATCAACACTGTGACATCATAACCACTCACACCTATGACGTCATTGCTTTCGAACGATAGCCGTCGCTCTTGAAGCTTCCGTGGTTATATATATAGTAAATTAGTAATCGCTAATTTTAAATTTTATAACAATTTAATTGTTTCGTCCGACATTTGATGCGTAGGCACATGTAAGAACATTCTAATTTCAACTACGAGAAACAAATAAACCATGTTTAAATGCAGTAGATGGATTCTACAGTTAACAGTCGGGACAATAATTATTTAAAAGATGAATGAAATAGTTCCGGCAACCAATGGAAAAATTATTTATTTTGTAACAACCAATCAACAGGTAGAAAAAGGTGTAACTCCCATGTGACTTACATGTACAGGAACAATATACTAACACTAATTTGCATTTTTGGCTCAGGGAATGAGGGAATGAGGGTATTGTAGTAGGATATAAAAAATTTGGAAATAATTGTATCTTTTTAGCTAGGTTTGTCGTCCGGATATCGAGTATCGTTCATATCCTTGGCCAACCGATCCAAGTGTCTCTATTATTAGTGTTATTATATATAAGTGAATAACTGTTTAAGGGCATCCCGTGTTTCATGCTCCCTGCTATGTTTTATTCAACGATAAATACACCAACTCGTCTTCTATTTCTTAAATAAAAATACCCTTATGTTTATTGAAAGGCGCGTATTTCGTTCATTGCTTAAAGTGAAAAGATAGCAAATACAGAGATATATTGTAGGATTCTTATGAACATAAACGATAAATATATTATCTAAAATTAGTGCACGTCATTGTCGAAATTCTGATGAAAAGAATTACAAATGCATTCATTCAAGACAATAAACTGATGTCAAACCTTTCCGACTTAGAGACTTCATTATACAATACAGTATGCCCCGTGATGCCGACAGTCTTTTATATAGATTTATATTATTTACATTAAACAGTTTTGTCACATAAAGTTTTAAGTTGTTCATAAGTGTACTATCATGGCTGGACAGTTTAGTTGAATGAACTTGTTGGATACTTGTGATAATAAAGTGGAACAATTATCCCTTAAAAGTGTGTTTAATATATCTATAAATTCAATTCAATTTGGTATGCATGTATTCATCTTCAAGATCACCCCCACAAAATGGGCAATTAGCCTCAATGATTGTACTCGAACTAGAGCGTCGATGTGATAATATTTTAGTTTGGAAGAAGTACATCTGAATTGGAAAGGAAGCGACGCAGTTTGGCTGACTTTCTTTGATTTATAAATGGCTCCATCCGAAGGGTCGTCTAAAAGGTACAGTAAGATGGTAAAGTAGAAGATGCATGCAAAGGACGGACCATGCAGTCTCGCATCCACACATCTTTCGCACTCGATTTAAATATACTAAACACTTGTTCACATCACCAACATCTTGAGTTTGCCAAACATATATGAAAATAGTACAAATCGGACACATATACGTTGCCCTTGGTAATCGAAATATCGTTGCATATGAATAACGACGTTTTACCGACCGATTTTCTAACGTTCTAATAATGTTAAATACGTTAACTTTAATCGACCGTTAATTTACTAACACTATTTACTGCGCATTAAACATGAAAAAATCGGTTTATTTTAAGAACCTATATATATTTTTATTTATAAATAAAACACACCCGTATCATTTTCGTTCCAATCGAAAATTCCGAAAATAAGTCACTGTATTTACTGGTAAATTCTGGAAACAACTGAACATATTAAGAACAGGCGCTAAAGGTTTATTTCATTGTTTTGCCAGAGTATCTTGGCATGCTTTTGAACAACAATATTTCTGCAGGAAAAGACTATATACCTAAATATTTAAAATAAGTAACTAATTCAATTCGCTCACCGTTTTTAAAAATTTAAAGGAATAATTAAATCTAAGCACAACCCCAAAATCCAAACTACCACAATAAGTCAATGAAAACATGTTTCACCATGTTGATGAATTCATTGGAAAGAGTCAGCGGTTCAATTAAAACATATTCATACATATAATGTACTTGTCATAGCAATGATATTTGTCATTGTATAATGCGTTAATGATTTATATGACATGTTTACCAACTAAAACTATGCCTTTCCTTCATTTGTAGAGTTTTAAATTCTCTTCTGCATGTGTTATGTATTTTAGCCTTGTCAATTGATTTGTCGATTATGTTGAGAGGGCTTCTATAAGTTTTATAACTTTTACCTAATTCGTTTCTTAAATGAATAAAATATGTTTCAATCAATCAATTGTCAGCAAACAAAGGGAAATATTATTCTTAATATATCATAATAAATATTCCAAGTGTATCTTTGGGCAATGGTATGAACTAACTCATTAATGTACATGATTATGCCAAAACTAACTTATTTATGTGTAAGTCTTACCCGGTAATGTGAAAATTTAAATACATAATAGAGAACTACAATTGTTAATATTTCATCATGTCCTTCCATTATTTCAGCTACAATCAGCTATAGACTATTAGTGTTCCTAAACCAGCATAATTATAAACTCAATATGCATGTAAATTTCCTAATCCTTAGTAATGATAATAATTAAGGTCGATTCAGAATAACCGATTAGATTACATTAGAATGTACAAAGAGTAGGTAAATAATAATTGGTATAGTTGAAAGTATTTGAATGTATTTCTTTAGCTTGAAACAGGTGCATTTTTAAGACTTTCAATATATTTGTGAACGTAGTATATTTCGATAGCATACACGATGAAAGTAATATTTTCTCCAGTGTTTAAACTAAATCATATACCAACAATAATGTAAGCGCGACAGCATTCGTATTTTTGTGATAGTTGAAAGTCCGTATTAAAAACCATTGATTAAGTTAGGGTTCATGAAATGCAGTAAGCACAATGTATGTATAGTGAGACAGTATTTAGTCAAAAGATAGGAAATGATTTGACTTGAGATGATTTGAGTTTTAATTAACGTCGCTTTCAAAAGTTTGGCACAGACAAGTCATGCATAGGCCTACATGTGATACAACGGGCATTTTAATAGTGTGTTGAGTTCATCCTTAGTTTCATGAATGCAATTAAAACATTATTTATCCATTAATTTAACGTTTGCAAAGCGATCTGTTTTAATCTTCAATGTGTTAACTCCAAACCGAAACTTAGCGAGGGCACCGTGTGTACGAGGCATAGGACATTTAAAGGTTCATCCATTGTGTTGTTGCGGTCACAAATTATTCCAAACGAATAAATGGTGTTATTGTATCGGGAAGCTATGACTGTTATCGAAAACTAAAATTTTTACAATAGTCGACTTTGTACATTGACGATATGAAGGTAAAAGTAGTTTTTTGGGGTTTTTTTATTATCGGAAACCGCGCACTGCACCGCGATTGACGCGCGCCATGTCAATTAGTCAAATCTAATTTTGGAATCTTATTTCCCACAAACAAAAAGGCAAATATGAGTTAATAATGTTGAATAGATCATATAACTATTGCGCCTGTAAATGGCCGGAAGTGTAGTTTCGATTTCTGCACATGCATAATTATGTTGCTAAATATTAATTGGACACTAGTAAATATGTTATATTTGCGATTGGGATGAACATGCACGGTGAGTGAAAATAATTGTACATAAACAGCACATATGGTGAGTTGCAACAAATAAAATGTTATGAAACACATGGATGCATGTTTAAGGTAATCCTCAGTGAGATAATCACTGTTAAAATGCCTATATTGACGCAACTTGTTTCTCCCATTTTGTGTAGTTTCAAACTGAACATGGTTACCCCACTCAGCTTTCTGAACAGTTACAGAAAGAAGGCGTATTTCAATATAACTTTCTAGATTATACTTTGATAGACTGTGCTTATTCATAAACGCTGCAATCATGTTGGTCCGAGTTGCGTTAACATGTTGTAGGAGTCCATGTGAAAACAGTCAAAACACGTCTCTTGATACGATTACAGTGATTATTCTTGAAACGGGTCCTTTCCCCGTCATTATAACGTCATGTCCATGCTGTATTGTTATTGTTACGGTTAAAATGTAAATTGGGAAAGTTAACGTGGTTTCAATATAGATTGATAAATTTGAAATGATACGTTTGTTTAAAACAAACCTCAATAATGTTGCTGTCTCGCGATACAAAGGCATAGTGTTGCTTAGTTATGCCATTATAATAAATACATACAATTAATGTGTACCTAATTACTTTTACAGTAAAATGCTTATGTGCAAACCTACGGGAAACGTCAACGGAATTGTCAAAGGGGCGATAATTTTGATATTTTAACGCGCTTCACTAAATAGGTTAACAATGAAACATCTCTGAAGATATATCTGACTGCATATTTTAACGGTCATACAGCATCCAAACAATTAAATTAAATATATTCGGATGTACTTTTGTCTGAATATATACATTGAAAATTAGACATTGACATTTTAGTACAACATTCATTATATGAATTCATGGTCATGTTTTCTTTTCAGTCAACATTATATAAACCTGATTTAGTTTGAGCACAATCCGCTATTTATTCTTTTAAAATAATCTTAACAGTAGTTGATATTTATTTTATATTTATGTTCAGGGAATGAATTTTCATTTGCCAAAATATCGTTTTGTGTCACCTGATGTCACATTATGAATGGACAAATCAAGGGTTGCACATGATCTGTGTCGGAAAGCAAAAAGAGGATATAAAAGACATTGCGTGATTTTTGTCTAAAAACTGCATATAGTTATTTTTCATGATTTATTATTAATAAAATATTTTAAAAAAATACTTAGTTAATCTACTTTTAGCTTTGTTTATGTGAAACGTACATGTGAGCGTGTAGCCCGGTCCCTATTTGTAAAATAAGCCTTCAATTAAAGTCTGTTTGATTTTATCGATTATTTAAACACAATATAATATCTAAACTGAATATGTAAACTTGTAAACACCGTGAGAAGAGAAATACAAGCCAGTCGTATAGGATATATGCCAGGAGAGAAATGAAACATTAGTTAGCAATGAGCATTCATTAGAATACATACATAAACATATGGTTAGGGCTAGATAAGAAAGGTTGACTTATCAACACGTGTACTTTGTTCATAACTCTTAATCTAACGGATTTAATATAAAACGCTCTTATGACGTTGTGCTAAACTTAACCTAACCTAATATAACCAATGCACAACGTTGGATTGACGTTTGAATTTGTCATTGGAATACAACGTCCTTCTGACGTTGTAGGAACGTCGGCTTTAATCCTGACCATTCACAACGTTTTCTTGACGTTGACGTTTGTGTTTCAACGTTGTATTCACGTCCTCATGACGTTGTAAGAGCGTTGGTTTTTAACCCTGACCAATTCACAGCGTTGTAAATACGTTGTATTTTAACGTTGTATTTACGTTAGAATTAGACGTCCTCATGACGTTGTTAGTACGTTGGTTTTTAACCTAACCAATGTACAACGTTTTATTACATAATTTGGAGTGATATACTCGGTTCTATCAGTGAAATAAACTCTCTATCAAGCTACAGTGGTGATAACCTTTATCACCACTCTACTGAGTGACGATAAACTTTATCACCACTCGCGTGACGTCATCGGGACAATGTTATGACGTCATATTGTCAGCTTGCGAAGGCTGTACGTTTGCCGTTGAAATCACTCCAACTCAACGTAAAACACAGAAAAAATGATATAATAAATAGAATATCTGTTTTTCCTTGACAAATACCATGTTTATCTCATCTCGTGAGGTAGAAAAGTTAATATATTTCACTCGTGGCTGCGCCACTCGTGAAATATCGACTTTTCTACCTCACTCAATGAGATAAACATGGTATTTGTCAAGGAAAGGCAGATATCCTCTATGTATTGACGTTGTGTTTCAACGTTGTAATGACGTTTTAATAAGACGTTCATATGGCGTTGTAGGAGCGTTGGTTTTTAAACTTACCAATCAACAACGTTGTAATGACGTTGTGTTTCAACGTTGTATTGACGTTAGAATGCAACGTAAGAATACAACGTTCTCATGACGTTGTAGGAACGTTGGTTTTTAACTGAACCTATTCACAACGTTGTTTTGACGTTGTGTTTCAACGTTGTATTGACGTTAGAATTGGACGTTAGTATACAACGTCCTAATTACGTTGTAAGATCGTTGGTTCTTAACCTAACCAATTCACAACGTTGTGTTGACGTTGTGTTTCAACGTTGTTTGACGTTAGAATAATACGTTAGAATACAACGTCCTTCTGACGTTGT
Source organism: Gibbula magus (assembly GCA_936450465.1). Classification (NCBI taxonomy): domain Eukaryota; kingdom Metazoa; phylum Mollusca; class Gastropoda; order Trochida; family Trochidae; genus Gibbula; species Gibbula magus. The sequence continues at coordinate 36,341,836 of OW388295.1, forward strand.
AGGAACGTTGGTTTTTAACCTAACAAATTTACAACGTTGTAATGACGTTGTGTTTTAACGTTATATCGACGTTACAATACAACGTTAGAATACAACGTCCATATGACGTTGTAGGAACGTTGGTTTTTTACCTAACCAAGTAACAACGTTCTATTAACGTTATTTTGTGACGTTGTCTGGACGTTACATGAAAACGTTGGCTCTCCAACGTTGTAGCAACGTCATAATAACGTTAGAATAAAACGTAACCAAACCATAACGTTGCTACAACGTTGTTCAACGTTGTCTGTTTGCTGGGTATACGTTAGAATTAAAATTCCATTACCTAACAGAAAAATAGTAATTAAATTAAATAAGTTGTGATTGGATTTTCAACAGCAATCTAATTACAAATCTAATGAAGATATAGTTAGTCGGAGAGATTGGAACAGATTTAATCAAAGACAAATTAGAAACTGCAGATTTGTTTTTGCGATTTAAAAATATTTATTTTCCCTTCCAGCAGTTTCTAAATGCGTTTGGTAATCAAATCTTATTCTGCTACTTGACTTCTCTATCTGCCAAATCAACAGAATTAATTTCACTGAACATTGATTGGTTATCCAAGCACATAAAGTTTCACATAAATGCATACTTCACAGTGATAGTGTCACATGTTTGAATGTCAGTCAAGATCTTGCACTAATGAGTTCCTGCTTGTGCTTGCAAAGTGACATGTCCAAACCGATCTTGGTGAAAAGATTTATTACGAAAACTCAAGTATAATATATCAATAGCTTAAGTGAGAAATGAGAGAACAGAACATGAACATGACATGATATGACCGACATTTATATTTTGCATTAATTCTTAACAGGATCAGTTATGCCACATGTTAGACACATTTACTTCTAGTTTGCATGTTACTTCTTTCTTTGTTGCAATGATAAGGATGAGGATTTGGTGTACATTAAAACATATATACTTTTTATTTATCTTTATTTGTGGAGTAACATTTCAGAGACCTTTCTTGCCACATCCTTATAACATATGGTAATTTCAAAACAATCTTCGTTATGTGTTTAAAAAACAAAATGTAGATATGTGCTTTATATACTCACGTGCAAAAGAAACGTGCCCGTAGTTGTGAGAAACTATAAAATGAAATATTGCTGTCGGGAAAGTAGATTTTGAATGTTTGAAACACATGTTTTGTGAAAAAGTACTCACAATTTCATATATCATATATAGTTTCAATGTGCTTTTTGGACACACTGTTTCGTATTTATGTTTAAAAGATTAAAAAAGTAGACATTTAATTAATTAAGGATGTCGTCGACATAAATAACCTTCGTGAATTTAAATTTGTTGCCTCATCATTACTGTAGGACGTCATAAAACAAACCAAAACTCGCTTATTAGCGCTCCTATCTAGTTAAGTTAAGTCTAGTTAAGGATATTCCAAAACGACGACTTCTTAAAACGTTTGTTTCTCAGATATATGAACAGACAATGTTTTAAAAATTAAAGTTAGTATAGTTGCGACATTTCAGTAGTATTTATCACCCTTGGATTGAAATATCTTGTATTCTGTATGGGGACGTTTCTTTTGCACGTGAGTTTAGTTACACAGGCCTTTGATGTTGAAAGAAACTTATACTTTTTGACTCTCATAGTGCAAGAAGAGTATCTGATCAATGAAACAAAGTAATTTAAATTCCGATTTACTTCAGACTCATCTTGGTCTTTGATCAGTAGGTGAGGTTGGACTATAATGGTATTTTTCTTCATTTAGTTTATTCTCGAAGTAATTAAAGATCCTATTCAGGTGTGAATGCAATCAATACCATTAACTTGAGTTCTTTGAAGTTTTGGGTATTTCGAAAGTAACGCATTGGGCTGAAATGGTTCAAAAGGATCAGATTCACCATTCTTGGGAATTTCACAGATGACCTCATTCACACGAGATTAGTTCAAACAAAGGTTTTTAATTTCAACGCATTGCAACTCATTGAGATCAGTTCAGTAGCAGACTAGTCAGACAGTGCAAGTTAGTGTTTGAAGAAAACTGAAATGATACTGCAACGTTTAGAACACCATATACAGTAGAACACGGATATAACAAACACGGATATAGCGAACAAATTTATAAGTTCCACCAAAAGCCCTATATAATGTGCCAAAAGCTAATATAGCGGATAAAGCGAATCGAATGCGTTGGTCCCTTTGAGTTCGTTATATCAATGTTCTACTGTACTCTTATTTCCTGGTGGACAGATTTACTTCAAAGATTATATATGAGCATATTATATGAATATATTACCCATATGAGTGAGGGACATAATATAGTATTGTCCAGAAGTCACTAGTGAGATTACACTTATGGACACGTTGATTGGTTATTGAAATGAACCATTTCATTTCAGTCTATGACATCTTTATATTAAGTTATCCTTTTCACTCTCGTTTTCTTTGCAAGATTTATAGGTAAATCTAAAACTAAATAGCTGACAGGAACCAGGAAATGTGAATATAAAAATAAAAACCTACCTGTATAAAGTTACAGCTGGCTTTCTTGCAAGGATGATTACTAATATGATAAGATTACACATATATTTGTTACGAAACTTAAAATTTAACACCGGAAAAACAATTATGAAACGTAGTGTGCTAATTAAAAGGACAGTACGATTGTTTTCAGACAGGATGAAAACCCCAAAAAAGTTTTTTTAAACCATTTATTTAATGTATTTGCTTCCAAACCGTTTTTCTTTAGTTCAACCCCTTCATCCAATCATTTATGGTAATGATTTGATTACAGCTACACACAATGAACTATGTACATCTACAATAAACAAGTAATTGTCACTAAGGTGACATGATCCCCCGCCGCAAATTAATACTTCAAAATTTAAAAATAATGTCAAAATCAGCAAAATCGACTGTCAAACATGTCGGGAAAATTCAAAGCTCCACTGTGACCTTGAGAATAATGTCAAGGTCACCAAAAGCTAATCAGCTCGTCGTCTTCGCTAGAAGGTGCTTTGTGTAAGAAATGATGGAATTCTGGTGAATGGTTCTTGAGAGATCCCGCTGACAAGCTTTACATGTACATTAACATGTCGAAAAAGTTTCGCTGTGACCTTGAAAATAATGTCAAGGTCACCAAAATCTAATCAGCCCTTTGAGAAGATATATGTAAAATATGAAGAGTATCCTGCGAATGGTTCTTGAGATATCCTGCTGTGACCTTGAAGTGAAGGTCAAGTTCACAAACTTCTGTAGGAACATTACTCTTCCTATGATGAACCCATATGCAAAATATGAAAAGAATCCAGTGAATAGTATTTGAGTTATTTCATTTCGTACGGACGGACGCAGTCGAATAATATATCCCCCTCTTCGCGCTAGACGCGCGACGGGGTATAATCATATTATACATATATGATTTAAGTCTAGTCAAATAGTTTATTGTATTTAAGGCCCAAGACAAATGCTTTGTTTATTTCACTGATTGAGATAGAAAATAGATATTTTATGATTTGCGCTCCCACGAATAAAATATACACGTGGCACATAATATGTCCTCATTTAATCTCTCTTGCTTTTGTCCTCAAGATTGTGCTTAACACATGTTCTGCCCCATGTGTTATTATGTAGTATATCAACCTATTACAACTGTTACAAATACATTTCAAATGAAAATAGAATATAACTAACATGAATATGCAAAACAGAATTAAAACCATTTATTTTCAGTAAAGAATAACAACTATCAGTGAAGGGTGTGGTCTTTGATATTCAAGTGAATTAATGCCATTTATTAGCCATATGGGAAGATGGATATAAAGCAATATTTACATCTGCTGAACGGTGATTGGTTGTTTATTGAACGAACGTTTTTATCAAGTGCCCGGACTACTTCAATCATCTAACTTATCCCAACCGATAACTTTAGCAGCTGTCTTCTGCATTCAAACAAGTTTTATTTCTTTAATATTCTTATGTTGTAGTCTTCTATTTTTTTTGCATTAGCATTATCTTATATAAATATCGGAGAAGCAGTTACATTGTTACAAAAAATGCGATTAGTAATTTACTCTGACTCTGATTTACATACAGATACTTCAGGGGTTCTCCAAGTGTTAACTTCTTGCAAAATTTGCTTGGACAAGTATTCTTTAGTAACCCTCAAGAAGTTGAGGAATCCGACTATTGATAAAAGATGCAAATGTACATTAACACAGTGACAAGCACTTTTTTCACAATAACCTTATATTCATTCATGCAGGCAAGTCTTAGAGCCGTAAATGGTTTATCTATTTGATCTGGTAGCGAATCTATCATATGTCAAATTATAAATGTCGTACAAAAAAACAATTCCCTTTGATCTTCATAAACACGTTTTTACCCTTACAGCTTCAAAGAATGTTCTGATATCTGATATTTGACAGAGAGTAACAACCTCGTCCCCAGGGCTGATCAACTATCATCCCTGGGTTCATAGACCTGTCATGGTGAGGAATCATGACTATCTAAGAACACTCTTAACAATTTATTAAATATATTCCGATATTCATTTTTGTTAAAAGCTAGGTAATATGCGTAAAGTTAGCCAATATTATCCCGAATTTTGTTTTATCATGACATTAAGAGCAGACGGAAGTAAACAAACAAAATCATTACGCAAACATAATGGCAGCTTGAATGGTTATTTGTACATCTTAAGTTATCATTTACATGTTCCACAGGGGCTTGTATTGTCGAAACTAGCGATTAAAACGAATATGAAGTCGACGATCCAGCCCCATATACTATAAAAAAAAAGTAAAGGGATGTAACGGGGTCAACACCCCATGTCCGTTTGAAATTATATTTCAGAATGTTGTCATCATATTATCATTCAATGTTATATACCACGGCAAAGCCAATACATTTGTCTTTAAAACAAGCCATCAAACGTAAAAATCGAACCGATAATAACAAGGATATGATTTTTCAAAGCCAAAAATATTAGCACATTGCTCATGTGAGCCATTTGCATAGCCCACCAAAATGATAAAATAATCGCTTGAAAAAATTATTATAAAATACCTTATAATATCCTGTCAGCTAAATAGTGACCCATAAACAAAGCCCATTATTTGGTGCATTAGATCGCGCAAGAATTACAACATGAGGGACACTGTACTTGACGTACCAGGGATTTTAGATAATCTCAAGTGTGTTTCGAAACATCGTTTGATAGTGAGACGTCCATATTGAATGACCTTGGCATTGGTCTATTTTTGGAAACGAAATGATGTCATAGGGCTATTTGAAGACAATACATGATGACAACATTCTGAAATATAATTTCAAACGGACATGGGGTGTTGACCCCGTTACATCCCTTTACTTTTTTTTATAGTATATTGGGCTGGATCGTCGACTTCATATTCGTTTTAATCGCTAGTTTCGACAATACAAGCCCCTGTGGCATGTTCAAGATCGGTCATTAAACTTGAAATATGGTATTATTACGTACAAAATATATGTATGGTTAAGGTGTTCTGTCAAAATGATGCTAAAGCGCCATTGGTAACTCTGGTTCAATTAGTGCTAGGTCCAGGCAAAGGGTCCGGATGCAGAGTTGATAAAGGATTGATGTACAGAGACGCGAATAGCTCCGTGAGACACTTCTGGTTATTGATTAGCAGAAAAATGAAGATATTTTACATGTTTTCTTCTATCGAAGTAACATGTCCTAAGACTTCTAGTTGAAAGTACATGTACTTTTTAAATGTATGAAAGTGTTGTTTTTTGTTCTGAGCAGTTTGAAACAAACACATTAAAGAAGATAATGGTTCACAAGTATCAGACGTTTCCTTTACTCGAGCTTGACTGAACTTAACAGACTGACATATTGCTCCCATATCGATTTCTCACCTTTGTCATTTTGCAACCACCTTTCCATTGGGGTATACCTATAGCAAGACCATCCTTAACTTTTGAATATTTTCGCGTGGGCGTTCATATGATCTTGTAGTTAACAAACTGTTTTGGACAGAGTGACGTTGTCTGAACATTAGCAGATATGCCTTATTTGGATCAAAACCTTTGTCCAGAATTTTGTTTTTTTTGTATTGGAGTACAAGTATCCACATAGGCTGTCAATCACGACATCCCTCCATGTCAATGTGACACTTATGTCAGCTTGAGCGGTCCACTTTTCTGCAGTTAAGTGTATCCTTGCTCTAAAAGTCTATTTCGCAACCATAAAAACCGAGTTTGCTATCACAACATAGTTCAATCAGTTTCCAGTTGAAGGTTACAACATTTCGAAAAGAAAACACTGTGTTTGCTTGATTAACTTCTCATTTAAAAGAAGGGCCTGTGTTCCAAAGCTCCACTTACAAGGATTCAGTATCGTTGAACGCTAATATCCATGGGAAACACATGAGATCCAATCATCATTGCTTTTCACATTGGACTTTGTTCTAATTACATGTACCTCGTTCCCCAGTGTGCAACTAATTAGACCGGTGTTGTGTATGTGTCTCTTCTAAAGTGAATCATTCAAAACATTTTTATCTTCCTCTTTGTTGTTTTCATTTGACTCAGTCTTTGAGGTCTCGGGTGATAGGTCCTGGTATACTGCACATATGTACAATGCCGTCATTCATCACTCAACGTCTTCAGACGTCTTGATGTTAATACGTTCAGGATAAGGATTTAAGGAGACTCGTTTAGGAAACGTTTCCGTCTCACAGAGGAAACCGCTGATGTCAGTCAAATGTTGTGAAATATTGATTTCAGTATAATGGTATATTAATAATAAAAAAATTGGTTTCAAGATAAATACTGTTATAACATATCGTAATCATCTCTTTACATTTGGGATAGCGCAGTGGTTAGCGCGTTCGGCTTCGGATCAAGAGGTCCGGGGTTCGAATCACGCCAGGGGCACGGTAACTTTGTCTGTAGTAGAGAACTGTTCTACACGCAGTAAGGTTTGGGTGCAATGCTACACTGAATTTCAGTGCAGTACCACCCATGGTTCGCTAGTTCCAGCCGATGCTCGCAGGTTTCACCGCAATGCATAGCCACATGGTGATGCGGGCTTTGTCCCTGCCATAATACTAGCAGCCGCGATATAAGTGAAATACTCCTGAAAACGGCGTTAAACCCCAATTCACTTCACCTCACCTCTCTTTACATTGAGATTTCTAAGATTTTGGGTATTTTTTTTAATGTTTACGAAATGTTATTGACTATCAGAATGAACTATATGTGGAAGACCTAAAGGAAGAACTTCCATTTAAATATTGAAATGTATTCAAATACGGAAACTTTCATTTTGAAGACAGGTTTCAATTACGTGTGTTGAGTCTGAACAAGAGTATCCAGGGCTTGAATAACACTAGGGGCTAAACAACTTAAGCGTATCGAGTTTAAGGCATTCATAAAAAGTTATACATGTTTAACGGGAATAGGACAGACAAACTGATCATACTGTTACTTATGTACATACATCAGGCAATACGTTGATGCAAGTACTTTTTCAATGTTCCAGTCCTTTAACATTGAGGAGAGTCGATCTGTTGATCTATCAACCATAATTCCATTTCCTTAATGTTCTGTCAACATCTCTTTAACAAATCTAATCATTCAAAGTACGAGATGGAGAAACACTCCATTGATTTTCAGTTAAGCTAGTTCAATACAGATGAGTTGGTGTTTCAGAGGTTGGTAATGTATCCTTTGTTAATAGTTCCTACGAGGAAACACTTTGGTTCCCTTGAGAGGAGTTATAAGCGAGAGTTCCGCTGTCATGAGAGCTTTGCAAGGTCGGTAGGGATAAAATGATACCTACTTGTATCTAAGGACACCTACGGGTATTCACCTTAGAGTTGTAGGATAATTTAGATACCTGAAATGTTTATATACTTAAACAAGAGAAATCAGTCACATTGGTTTGTCTGTATGTATATGAATGTATATATGAAGATATATTTAGGGTGTATGCAATACTTTAATGTAAAATGTTGGAACATATTTACACTTTCATGTTATTACTTATATCAAGTGCTTCACTCTGTGTAATGTCTTTTCCTGTAATTGTATTGCAGTTATCATTTGGATAATAATCAAATTATGCCAATGTTACTCTAGTGCTTTGAACACCCCAAAACGCATCTACTTCCAACAAATAGATGTTGTTCTTGTCAAAACAGACATCACATTTTAGATAACTTGATAAATGTAATAAATCAAGGTAAGAGAAAAAATTGACATCTTTATTGCAACTATTTTACTGGATTTTGTTCAGTTACAGATGATCTGCCGTTTTTCTTTGATAATGTTTTTATTGTGAAGGGTTTAATGGTATCTGCTGGGACACATTGTCAGAACTTCAAAGGGAGTTATAAGTATATTCGATATACTTACATTACGTTATCATTATCATTTCATGTGAGCTATAAACGGTGCAAATGATACCCTCAGCTATCCAATGTGATTTAAGATATCAAAGATATATTTTAAATACTTCAAAATTGTAAATAAATAAAAAAAAAGTTACAAAACATCGGTATGTTGATCTCAAAATATGCAATGGTTCAACACTACATTAAACTGAAGGATGGGATAACTCAGAGGTCAGCGCGTTCGGCTTCAACTTTGTCTGCAGTAGAGAATTATTCTACATGCAGTAAGGTTTGGGTGCAATGTTACACTTTGTTTCAGTATAGTACCACTCATGGATAGCTAGTTCCAGCTAATGCTTGCCACATGGTGGTGCAGGCTTTCTCCCTGCAATAATACTAGAAGCGGTGATAAAATTGAAATTATCTTGAAAGCAGCGTTAAACCCCAAATCACCTCACCTCAACTGCAGCGTTCGAAATAGCTGCCTGCCCGCCTGCCAATTGCTGGTTGCTGGTTGCGGATTGTAGAAAATATTATAAGCAAGCCCGACTGGCTTGTTGGATTTTTTAGGTTATTTACAAATGACTTCCAAAGATTTGAGTGATAAAAACATAAATTAGCAAATTATAATATTAATTTTGAAACTTTAACTATGGAATCTTTCTGTTTAGCGGTCGGAAGTTGGAACATTTATTTCCTTGTTCTAAGAATAGATTTTGTCACAATAGCTTCTCAGTAGCACTGCGTTATCCCTTTGTAATTACATTTATTAGAGTACCTACATCAATTTTGTATTGAAATCGTGAAATACCTGAAGCTGAAAACTTAGCAATTTACAATGCAGCATTCTATGAAAAGTACAAGAATGTCAGGTCTTTGAAGGGCATTTAGAAGTGGTATACATAAGAACAAGAAGATTTTCTGGATAACAACTTCTTTAATGTGAAAATACACGACGCTTCGGAGTACATACTCACTCCTTCATCAGGTGGATGAAGGAGTGAGATTCCACCTGATGAAGGAGTGAGTATGTACTCCGAAACGTCGTGTATTTTCACATTAAAGAAGTTGTTATCCAGAAATTTTCCTGTTCTTATACAAGAATGTCCGTTTGTCCAGGGTTGTAAGAATTTGAAACTTGATGCGCTTGTTGGGTTAAAAATATTTTAGTCGTCATTGAAATGGATTGGCAAACAACCTGAGAGCTTATAATTTATGTAAATGCCGCTCCAAAATTCCAATTGTTAACAAATCTACAAGTAGCGACGATGAAGAGAAAACAGATTCCAAAAGTTTTCAGCTTAAGGTAATTCACGATTTCAATACAAAATTTGTTTTTAGACTATATCCATTATTGTAGTATATTGCATCATTTTTAAAAAAGGAGTAGTTTGAACACGAAAGTAGATAATGTGATGTGTCTTCACGATTTGACCCGCACGAACAGGACAGATCGTTTGAGATATGTCTTTCAAATGTGTGATCATTTAAATCACTGCAGCCTAAATGGAGACTACAATGAGTTATTTGACAAAAACGGCTTCTACAATTTAGATCAAATTCAAATAAATTTCCACACTGGGAACTTATTTTTCGATAAATGGTTTTCGAGATTGTATCGGTTTGATGTCGTTTGGTAATTCATTCCAAAGGTCTGCTGTACATATTTTTAATACTCAGGGCCTAGATTTTCTAAGCTTTCTTAGCGCTAAGACAGTCGTAAGTACCATACATTAACATTGGCGTACGACTATCTTGGTGCTAAGAGAACTTCGAAAATCTAGGCCCAGATGTTTAACATGAAGGTTTTGTAAATTTGATGAGTTTCTTAATTCGTACAAATTGGTGGCCGAAACTCAGTCAGGGACGAGGTTACATATGAAGTAATTCAGTGCTTTGCCGTTTATCATTTTATGAAAAAGAGTTAAGTTTTGTACATGTCCTCTTTCAACAAGGGGTATGAAATTTGTTTCAGTTTTATTATTATTATTATCATTGCCTTTTCTTTCTACTTTTATCTTTGACTCTTTTAACGGTATTTTACTGAATATCTGATCCCAGTTCATTCACTATTTCGTTGTGAAGTGGTCAAATCAACCTATACTACTCTTTCTTCTAATCTTCAATCACATTTCCAAATATAAGTTGGCTGTAAAATCGTGATGACTTTTCCTTTGCTTATCTGTTTAGTAGATTACTACAAATAAATGGTGGGCACATCTTAGGAGAAGAATAAGGTCTGAACTTTCATGTGTCTATAATGGAAAGTGGTAGTCTTTGGACTAACATTTTAAAACAAATTAACCTCATTTTGTGATATTATGTTCCGTTCTTATCTATGTAATTGCTGTTAGATAACTTTCGGCAAAGGTCACTACTGTCTTTTGTCACCTGATAGGGACTGTTACTCTCGGCTGACAAATCTATAAATTTGAAAGAAATCCTCAGCTCCACTCTGAGAAATGAGTTGTGAAACATACGGTGTCAGCTTAGACATAGCTGTTCATATAAACTATGCAGAAGTTGGTATAATGTGAAAACCGTATGGTACACTGGACGAAATAACCAATTCGTCGTGTTTAGAGCATAACAAACATTGTATGATAAACTGACGAACAAAAGCAAAGTCACCTATTTTTCAAACTAACAGAAAACCAAATACAGGTAACTGAAAGACGATTTATTTTTACAAAAAGACAATTAAAGAATTATTAATTAATTAGGTGTTTTGGGATAAGGGGATTTCATCTCAGGCATTGCAGAACGTATAATACAGGTTCTGTGCAAATATTAATGATGAACGTTTCACAAGCAAATACAAGTTTCCGATACAACCTTTGTTATTGCCATACAAGCTTTGATTTAGTCAATACATTTTAACTGATGTTTGCTTCAGACACTGCAATGAGCTCAAACAAAATGATTCAGTGTGCATGTATCAGTCCCTTTCAATTTCTCTTAATACGTAATATTTTAGAAAAGTTTCAATTAAAAGGTTGAAAAACACGAACAGTTTGAAGACCGAATGTATTTGAATGTTTATGCATACCTCACATAATATTAATCAATACTCACAGAATATTAATTAATACTCACAGAACATGTATTCATACAATACAGATTGAGTATGTTTATGTCACATAATCTTGTTCATACTCACAGAAAATCATTTCATGCTAAACAATATTCATGCATCCGTCACAAACATGTTAATCCATATGATAATTTCAATATAAATGTGAAATATACAGTAGTTTTTTTCATCCTTCAATGTAACTACAGTTTGTATACAATTATTTAAATATGTACACTTTAAGGGACATTAAGTTTAGAAACAAAATATGTTATCTTTACCCAAGTGTTACACTAATCAATGAGTGCCAACATGAGATACAGCGCTCTCTTTACTTCGCCAAATGCTCATGAATACACAGTTATACTGATTGTACGATATATATTCAAAAGTAAAAAAAGACACAGAGCCATTTTGTGACGTTACGATGTCACAATGTTAGTGACGTAACAATGGTATGACGTCATAAGACAGCAAGCGGTAGAGTGGACTCATTGTACATATAGGCCAAACAGAGTAAATAATGTATAACGTCATTGCATTATTAAACATTAAGTTTGGGTCTTAATATTTTAATAAAATACTCTTCTTTGAATTATCTCACCATTCCATCATTTGTTTCCATTTTGTAAAAAGGAAATATTTTAAATTAAATTTCTTTGTTTTTTGCACAGGTGTCCAAAAGTGGTATACAACGAATCTCTGGACATTTTAGTTGCTGTTTATTTACCCGGACTCTGTCTATGATACACTCAGTTTGTCCTATATATTCACAAGAACATCCTTGACAAACAATGACATATATAATGTTTTTTGCTGAACAGTCAGTATTGAAGCGCACATATTATCTCTCTGTTTTGTTCTTAAATTTCACACTCGAACCTTCTAGTAAATATGTTCCACAATTGCCTCTGTTACATTTGGAAACTCCATACTCCGGAGGAGTACTGTTTATCTCAAATTTAGCCTTAGAATAGGGGTATTTTGTTTTATATTGTGGAACATATCCGGATTGAGTGGATTATGATTTGAGACATATGCAATGTCGATTGTTTCGGATTTGTCTTTCTGCTTTACTTGTAAGAGTTCTTTTCTATCAATAGATAGTGCCTTATTTATTCCATCCACGACGAGAAATGGTGGTATCCTCTAGGCCTCAAACTTAAGTAAGCTCCTAGTCCCAATGCTTAACAGGAATGGTTTGGTGTTTGGAGGAGACTAAACACCCAATCTCTTTCAGAGTATTATCTGACAAGAATTCAAATATTTCGTAGTCAAATCAGATAAACTCCCTGTCATGATTTACCTTTGCGATAACAAATCTGTTTTTGAAAATAAACCACACTTGACGTCCTTCCCGTCATTCTCGAATATTGCAGATTGCCAATGAGAAAAGCCATCAGGCCCCTATTTAGATTACTTTCCATTTCCTGTATGTCTGTTTTCATTACTTTTTACTGCATTATCAAGCAGCCAATGTGATTACTTTCTGAAGTTAGCTTTTTTCTTAAAAGTGTATTCAGTCCAAAGTCTCTTAATTCTTCAGAGTCTTTCCATTATGTTTCTACAATACAGTTAACGTTATTAGCCAACCAATAAGACGTTCTCTATAGGGTGAGTTGTTTCTTAAATACTTCAAATAATCTCTTTCATTTACTTCTTTTCAAGTTTCCAGATATGTATATTGAGATACAGGTTTGTCCATAAGATTACAAAAACATCTCTTTAAAATATTGTATTGATACCCAGAGGTGTCAAACAAAACCGTCCTCTGTGCTAGTTGCTGTGACGTAACACATCCTAAAATAGCAAGCTGCGGCTGTTTCAAACTCTGGACACCACCCTCTGCAAGCCTTGCTTGTTAACATCAGATTTCATATGATGGTTATATAGACAGATTTTTTTTATTTCGTTTCACAAAATTTTCAAATTTAAAATCCTATTAGGAACAAACACAAAATTAAGATTGGCAAAAGATGAGTTTGCTAGTTTGCCTGGTTTTGTATTTATTGTACGAAATAGGGATGTCACTTACTTTCCTGCCAAACTATAGTCAAATACAATTTCCACTTTGGGATTGCAAATTTGGTTTATATATGTCAGTAACAATATAAATGAAGTTGAACATGTACATGTACATGATTTATATTATTGATTTATTCAAATCGATAGTTTAGATAAATGCCTTTTACGAGCAAGTGGTCCCTTTATGATAGAAACTGATTTCACTTTATTCTTGGTAATACATCTTACAACAAGCTTTTAAAACGAAATATGTTTTATGAATGGTATTATTCTGATTTCATTTTCAACATGATCATGACTCTTAATAGATTTGTATGTTGATTTCGTACAAAAGTATCACATAAAGTTATGAATAACATACAGAAAGAAATTGATAATACATATTCTTTGACTCCTTTGATAGGACAGATTCAAATGTTTGTTTTCATATCTCCGGGTTCTAGGCCTGACCAATATCTACTGGTGTACCCTCCCTGACGATACTGCACTGATTTGGTGGTTAACCAACATCATTATTTAAACGATTTAGTTACCATGGTTACTGTGTTTCGGACGATGAATAAAGAAATGTCTGTCATAAGGTCAAATGTACATGATCACATCAGACTAGAGTTCTTATTGTTTTGGTGAAACTGGACACTTAACAATAATCGCCAAAGTAATGTAGAAGACATGTGCAACATTTAACGGAATCGGATCAACATAATTTCACAATAGGTTATATTTTATAAAGATAACTGGAAACAAAATGATCAGTAAGGATCTAACAGATCAGTGTTTGCAGATGAGTATTTGAATCAGTACTGCCTGGTTTAAAAAATGCACAGTTACAATCAAACGGATCAGTTTTTTGCAAATGTTTTCGTTTTTCAATATGCTGTACTAAGGTCTAGCATAAGGTTCCTGTGTTTTTTGATGAAAGAATATTGAAAAATATTTGTTCTCAACTAAGACTACAATTTTCAGCATATCATTTAATCTGCAAAAAAAACATATTATTCTGTCTTTCTTCCCAAGTGGATCTTTCAATCTGAGTTTACTCATAGTATGGGCCTGTATTCTACTTGAGCATGCGTGATGTTAATCAGTCATGGTTGTAATCACGCTAGGAGCTAGGGTCATTGTTCCGTTTTAGAGAACTCTCGTTGATGTCATGCACAAATGAAATTAATTGGCGTGTATTAACGTACATGCTTAACTAGTTTCAGTAGAGCCTTGCACGTTTCAATATAATGATAGTAAAATACTAGGGTGCGCGTTTGTCACAACCACACACATGTAAGCGAAACACTTAGAATAATTAAATTGTTATATGTTGAAAATGCCTCTTTCATGCTACATTTATGAAATAGTAAATGACTTTCCAATTATTCTTAAGCAATATGGTTACATGATTGTTAACCTTTGATGATCAATTTAAAGTTATTCACAAATTTAGGAATATGCTTATTGGACATTTCATCAAATTAATGGTGAGACACTTATTTTCGTCGTTGTAATTATATGCTTGACCTGAAGGTCTTATTACACTCCTCAGTCATCATTTTATCTTCAAGAAAGTAAGGAGATATTGCATATACTGGAGTATTTCCTTGGTGTTCTTCACATTTCATAGCATCAGCAGGTTGTACAATGGTTTAGGAGAATGATAAAGTAGAAGGCAAAGGGAAAGAGAAATACATTACTTTCAGTTTTCTTTCCATAATTGTCAAAATAAGACAGTAGTCATCTCCACCCAAAAAGTCATAAACTTAACTAATCTACATATTTACCATTCGAAAAATAAAGACATCGCTTAAGGCTTCACACAGGCAATTTCAATTATAGCTCAATGAAGAATTATTTCAGATGATTCACATGTCAAAATTGTTTATTGATAGTCGTCAATCTCACATGGGGTCAAAGATTGAACCTTGCCGAATCATTACTAGTGACTATTATGTATGTATGCATTACCTATTCATCGTAAGTAGTAAGAAGTCAAGTCAGTTCAGTTATGGCGGACCAGAATAACCGGTTCAAAATATTGGTCTCAAGACAAATGGATGAGCAACACATTTTTATATAAAGTTGAAAGATGCTGTTTTGTAGAAAGAGTTCCAAAGAGGATAACCTTCATAGTTCTTTGAACAGCTTGCGCCCCATCCTGTGTTGCTTTTAAAAGTTCTAAGAATATAAAGGGAATGTGTGTTTACCCAAATTCATCAGTTTCTCTTCTTTAGAATGAGCTATCAAACATGTCTCTATCTTCAGTAGTTTTTTTACAAAAATTCTCCAAAGAAGGTACCCCTCTGAAAACGGAAAAATCACATATTAATGGACCCCTACATTACATTTCTCACGATTAAGACAAAATGGTTAATATATCCATACTAAGGTGTAACATAGAAAATGTTGTGCTTTAATTTCCACTTAAGAAGATGTAGTCATCATTTAGATTGCATACATGATTAATGCGTTATGCTGTTCTGAATATTTAAGAAAATACTCAAAAATGCTTAAATTTGGACCCCTAGACATCGCTTGCTTAACTGAAAGCGGTTAACATAAAAGTTGTTCTTCGTGAAATTGTGCATTCGTAGGTGTATGTAAAATTTCAATAGCATAAGAAGTTAAGCAGTTATGAACCTTTCAACTTTGTTGAAAATGGCGATTTTTAAAAAATGACTTCTATGACTTGTCACAAAAAAACTAAGACAGATTTGAGCTTGAAAAATAGTATCTTTAATAAATGACGTTTCTACATCACTATGATCTATTTAAAGTCTTACTATCTTCAGTGGTTCATTATCAATAATTCCCCAAAGGATAAACACCTCAAAAAGTCTCAAAATCAAATTATTTCACTGTTTTGGGAATATGCTCAAATTATGCCCAAACTAATAACTTTTATATGATAATGATGTGTTATGGAATTGTTAATCTAGTTAATAGAAAGAGATTGGAGTCAGTAACTTTGACATAACTTCATTTATAACAGAGTTATATTCCTTTGAATGCGAGTCCATAAAATTAAATTTTTAAAAAGTCCATTTTTCATATCGCTGTAGTCTGATAACAATACAGTTTTGGTTTGGGGTATCGTTTACACAGCGGGTATTCAGCTTTGAAATGAGCTATCACACATAGCTGTGTGGATTGCCGTTATTTAGGAGAAGATGTGCGCAAAATTTTCAGTTTTTGCGAAATAGCAAAAATTCTATTATTACGGCCGAAAACCGCTATAGTTCTAATCGATGGGGAATGTTGTTGCCCACATTTTGGTGAAAGTTTTATGAAAATATGATGATAAGTTTTCGAGTTATTAAGTTTCAACTTCAAGGGGAGATAACTCAAGAACCAGGTCGAAATGGCTCGACAAAATCTAAGTTGGATTACTGGCTACAATCCCTGAAAAATTCCTGCAGATCGTACGAGCCGTTTTTCGGGAAAACATGGAACAAAATACGTCGGAATAATAATAAGGAAAAACATGATAACAACAATAGGTCTTCAGACATTCGTCTTGAAGACCTAAAAACACGATAACAACAATAGGTATTAAGACATTCGTCTTGAAGACCTAAAAACACGATAACAACAATAGGTCTTCAGACATTCGTCTTGAAGACCTAAAAACACGATAACAACAATAGGTCTTAAGACATTCGTCTTGAAGACCTAAAAACCCGATAACAACAATAGGTCTTCAGACATTCGTCTTGAAGACCTAAAAACAGGATAACAACAATAGGTCTTCAGACATTCGTCTTGAAAAAAATACGTCTGTATGCTGTAAATTCAATTGACCTCAAAGTGCACTGATACATCACACGAAGGAACCGAGTGCCATAGATGATTAGGGACCCACTAAACATCACATCGAGACATCATCATGGCCACTGTATTGATTGCATATCCCCAAGATAACTATTTAAATGTCAAGAGGCATATTACCATATACTTAACATTGATTTCTGTGTACAATGAAACCTTCATTAGCCGATGACATTTTGATAAACACACATTTACAATAAGAAAAACTTCCAAAATAGATTTCTAAATCGAAATGATGAACTTTCCCTAATATTCCAGAAACTAATCATGTTCATTTAACAATTCAATAAAGCAACACAATCCATTGTGTTAGCTTCTTATATTGTAATCCTCTTTGATGTTGCTTATTTAATACATTAATTCCTTTTCCTGTTATCTCTGTTATATCCCACCTAAAACTTCTACTTTTAAAATGGTAAAGGATGAAGTAGGATGAATGGTATCAATAAATAACTACAAAGGCTTTCATGTATTTTCAACAACAACGAAGTGATTCATGTAATCTGAAGATAGATGACAACGATAAATAGTGAAAATCTGTCTTTTCTTGACTAATACCACGTTTTTCTCATCGATTGAGGTAGGAAGGTTATATTTTCACGAGTTGCCCAGACCAGATGACGTCAAATTATATCAGTCACTGGTCGCAGTGAAAATATAAGTTATTTTCATTGTACCTTGATAGACAGTTTATTTCAATGATAAATCCCAGTATTTCATTGCTCGTCATATAATAAATGGTGAATTATACATTATGTACATTTAAGTGAATGTAGGTAGGTAGGTAGGTAGGTCGTACAGAATGTTTTTAAAATTCATTATACATCGATAAAGTGTGCTTTGTTAAGTGTTCAGTGTTATGTAACCATGTTCTTAAAAAGTAGTACACCTTTAAATAAGACTCATATTTTAGAAAGAGACATGAAAACTACTCATGAACGCATGCCTATGATAAATGTCCCCTTTGAATCATTTTGATTTATATCTATATACAGGTAGATGACAAACTCAACCAATGTCATTGACACAATTATGAAAACTAAATATGAAGTGATTTAAAAAATATTAGTAACAGCTCAAATGTTTTTTTTTCTAATTTCGATCTCTTAAAAAGATATCTCATTATTAAGTTTGAAGTCAACATCTTAAAAAGACTTTTACCGGGTAATACAGATAAGAATCGAGTTGATGTAATTGGCTGAACAAAATCAGGAACATATTCACTGGAATACATAGGCAAAATGCTATTGTGGACTTTCTCACTACAATATTACTAGCCAGAGCATTACACGTGAAAAGAACAGCCCGAAAACCCCTGTATTATTCTACTGGCAACTGCTGGTGAATGTTTCTTTACATAATTTTGGAACCATTTTGGCCTGGATATGAACATGACAACTAAATGAGACTCCAAGGTATAAATACAATAAATCTTAGTCAGTATTTTATGGTTTAAAAGTGTTAAACCAAACAGTATAGCAAAACCCTAATGCACTTCCACTGGCATAAACCTCTTACAGGAACTCATTGTCGGTTGGGCAAACAATATAAATGTAACAATTTCTGGATGTCTGATTAGATAAAGCTGTTATATCCCCTTGAGGAATTTCTAATGTTTCTCCGAGATTAGTTTCTGGCACCTAAAGGTCCATTCTAGCTGGTTGCCAGGTTCCAGTTGCTTTTATAGCTTCCAAACAACAGAATCTCATTTCTAATACATTCCCCTTATTTCGTTGTAATAGGCAATTCTTACTTTCTTTCACATTACATAATTTAACACCCCAGATGCATGTATACATACATTACAGTCTTTTAGCCGTTTAATTGTCAATGTTTAAGGCATCAAGATCAACAGTTTGTAAACATCAACATGTAAAGTAGTTAATAGGTACTGTGAAGGCAAATTCAACAACATATCCCTTATCTCCAAAAATAATAAACAATTACCTTTTAAGTCATACCTACCAAAAATACTTTGTCACAAGTGAACAAAATGAATTGCTCCTATCCAAAGCTCCTAGCTGTACAAATTGCAATAGTATAATGGCCGTATTTCTATGAAATAGAAAATCATTCATTAAATTAATATTTATTTTTTATGAAAAAATGTTTGCAATTCTTTCTTTCTTTCACCCCAACAAAAAAAGCATGCCCCACTTTTTGTTATCTCCCCACTAAAAAAATCCCTCTTTTTGGTGTTTGCTTGAGTGGCGGACAGATTCTATAACGGCTCCCTATGTTTTTATTTTTTTAAATTCGTTATTTCATCACCTCTCCAGTTTGAGTTACATCCCAACAGCTTCCACAAAATCAATATATTTGATGTGACTTTCCGATGGCGATTTCTGCTCCAGTCAAATTGACAGACTGACAAAATTAACGAATTAAGTCAATTAAGTGACGTTCCTTATTAAATTGCTACTAATTGGTTAGCTTCCAGCGTTTCACAAGATCAGCAATTGATTTTTAAAGATTTGTGGCGACTCTTACTAACGATGGCTGATACCCTCTGGCTATAGTAATTTACTTGCTGTATATCCCTAGTGCTAGTGCCGTGGGAATGCTTACACTCATTGTATACATTATTTTACTTGTGAACAGACTCATCTACACAATGTTTCATCTTCAAAACGGAAATCCGTCTGTGTATTCAGAGGCTGAAATTATCCTATTGGTAGATTCTCATTCAATCCTGACAGTATCAATCAATGACAGTAAATTTATGCAGACTTTATATAGACGTGTAACAGGTTACAAAGAACTAAATCAGCAAATATGATAGGGTAAATGATAATCAATCAATAAACATCAGTGACGTCATCAGATGTTCAGGAATCAGTTATCGTGTTCTGCCGTATCAGTAGAGCCGAATTTTCAGTACTTGAATATCATTCAGGTGTGAGCAAAAAAAGGGAACTCTTTGACTGAAAATCACAAACTGGTTCACCTTGTGGGACAATGTTTCCTTTCAAATGAACTCATTCACAAATCTATGTATTTGTATATTTTCAGTTCAAAATCGCACGGTCTGGAGAAGCATAAGACAGTAGTATTCAGATGAACCTGATTTGTACTATTTGAATAGTATTCAGATGCACCTGATTTGTAGAATTTGAATAGTATTCAGATGCATCTGATTTGTAGTATGTGAATAGTATTCAGATGAACCTGATTTGTAGTATTTGAATAGTATTCAGATGCACCTGATTTGTAGAATTTGAATAGTATTCAGATGCATCTGATTTGTAGTATGTGAATAGTATTCAGATGCACCTGATTTGTAGTATCTGAATAGTATTGAGATGAACCTGATTTGTAGTATTTGAATAGTATTCAGATGCACCTGATTTGTAGTATTTGAATAGTATTCAAATGCATCTGATTTGTAGTATCTGAATAGTATTCAGATGCACCTGATTTGTAGTATCTGAATAGTATTCAGATGAACCTGATTTGTAGTATTTGAATAGTATTCAGATGCACCTGATTTGTAGTATTTGAATAGTATTCAGATGCATCTGATTTGTAGTATGTGAATAGTATTCAGATGCACCTGATTTGTAGAATTTGAATAGTATTCAGATGCATCTGATTTGTAGTATGTGAATAGTATTCAGATGCACCTGATTTGTAGTATCTGAATAGTATTCAGATGAACCTGATTTGTAGTATTTGAATAGTATTTAGATGCACCTGATTTGTAGTATTTGAATAGTATTCAGATGCACCTGATTTGTAGAATTTGAATAGTATTCAGATGCATCTGATTTGTAGAATTTGAAAAGTATTCAGATGCACCTGATTTGTAGTATTTGAATAGTATTCAGATGCACCTGATTTGTAGTATCTGAATAGTATTCAGATGCACCTGATTTGTAGTGTCTGAATAGTATTCAGATGCACCTGATTTGTACTATTTGAATAGTATTCAGATGCACCTGATTTGTAGAATTTGAAATGTATTCAGATGCATCTGATTTGTGGTATGTGAATAGTATTCAGATGAACCTGATTTGTAGTATTTGAATAGTATTCAGATGCACCTGATTTGTAGAATTTGAATAGTATTCAGATGCATCTGATTTGTAGTATTTGAATAGTATTCGGATGCACCTGATTTGTAGTATCTGAATAGTATTCAGATAAACCTGATTTGTAGTATTTGAATAGTATTCAGATGCACCTGATTTGTAGTATTTGAATAGTATTCAGATGCATCTGATTTGTAGTATGTGAATAGTATTCAGATGCACCTGATTTGTAGTATCTGAATAGTATTCAGATGAACCTGATTTGTAGTATTTGAATAGTATTCAGATGCACCTGATTTGTAGTATTTGAATAGTATTCAGATGCATCTGATTTGTAGTATGTGAATAGTATTCAGATGCACCTGATTTGTAGAATTTGAATAGTATTCAGATGCATCTGATTTGTAGTATGTGAATAGTATTCAGATGCACCTGATTTGTAGAATTTGAATAGTATTCAGATGCATCTGATTTGTAGTGTCTGAATAGTATTCAGATGCACCTGATTTGTACTATTTGAATAGTATTCAGATGCACCTGATTTGTAGAATTTGAAATGTATTCAGATGCATCTGATTTGTGGTATGTGAATAGTATTCAGATGAACCTGATTTGTAGTATTTGAATAGTATTCAGATGCACCTGATTTGTAGAATTTGAATAGTATTCAGATGCATCTGATTTGTAGTATTTGAATAGTATTCGGATGCACCTGATTTGTAGTATCTGAATAGTATTCAGATAAACCTGATTTGTAGTATCTGAATAGTATTCAGATGCATCTGATTTGTAGTATGTGAATAGTATTCAGATGCACCTGATTTGTAGTATCTTAATAGTATTCAGATGAACCTGCTTTGTAGTATTTGAATAGTATTTAGATGCACCTGATTTGTAGTATTTGAATAGTATTCAGATGCACCTGATTTGTAGTATTTGAATAGTATTCAGATGCATCTGATTTGTAGTATGTGAATAGTATTCAGATGCACCTGATTTGTAGAATTTGAATAGTATTCAGATGCATCTGATTTGTAGTATGTGAATAGTATTCAGATGCACCTGATTTGTAGTATCTTAAAAGTATTCAGATGAACCTGATTTGTAGTATTTGAATAGTCTTTAGATGCACCTGATTTGTAGTATTTGAATAGTATTCAGATGCACCTGATTTGTAGAATTTGAATAGTATTCAGATGCATCTGATTTGTAGTGTCTGAATAGTATTCAGATGCACCTGATTTGTAGAATTTGAAAAGTATTCAGATGCACCTGATTTGTAGTATTTGAATAGTATTCAGTTGCATCTGATTTGTAGTATTTGAATAGTATTCAGATGCACCTGATTTGTAGTATTTGAATATCATTCAGATGCACCTGATTTGTAGTAAGTGAATAGTATTCAGTTACACCTGATTTGTAGTATTTGAATAGTAGTCAGATGCACCTGATTTGTAGTATTTGAATAGTATTCAGATGCATCTGATTTGTAGTATCTGAATAGTATTCAGATGCACCTGATTTGTAGTATCTGAATAGTATTCAGATGCACCTGATTTGTAGTGTCTGAATAGTATTCAGATGCACCTGATTTGTAGTATCTGAATAGTATTCAGATGCACCTCATTTGTAGTATTTGAATAGTATTCAGATGCACCTGATTTGTAGTATCTGAATAGTATTCAGATGATCATGATGTAGTATTTGAATAGTACTCAGATGCACCTGATTTGTATTAACTGAACATTATTCAGATGCATCCAATTTTCAGGTCTCATTATTTAAGATTGTATTACTCGTCATACGACCATTATTTATTTATCTAATTTGGAATTGACAAACTATTTCTTTTATAATGACCGCTGTTTAAGCTTAATAATCACTTTTTCAGCGTCTTTCATGTAATAAGTTATTTACATGAACTTTTCACTAATTCCCTTGGGAAATGTTAGTAGACACGAACAAATAGTATAGTCAGCATTATACATCAACCAGTTAACCATAGGGCTCCCGGGCTTTTGTACTTTGATACAATCCTATAACTTGTCCCAGAAATGGAATTGAATCTTGAAAGGGTAATGGTAACTATGTAAATGTGAAAGTAGATAGATGAATGTGTGGGTACAGAACTGGAACATTTCTCTAATTCACTTTAGATGCTTTTGTACTACATATTGAAGTATATTATCTATATATTATAGTATCTTTGAGCCAAACTAACACAAGCAGGGGGTCAAAAGTATGAAAAGAAGTGTCAATTTCTCTGATATTGGATGGTCAACATTCTGCAAGAATAAGCCCCGACGAGCTAATTACATTGTATTTATTTCGAATGCAGGATATGTACAATTTATCGTGTAATGTCATTCTTCATTCATATGGTTAAACGGGCAAACATTAATTTCATAGTTAAATTTTTTTTTACAAATGTGTGGATTGATTTGTTCAAGGAACAGTGTGCTAATCTCACGCTAAAATGACTCAAAATAAAGCCTCCCAAATGTTGATTTCAAGTAATAATTGTTATTTTAGCATGATCAAAACTTTCCATTTAAAATACATTTCAAAATACAATGATTTACAAATGAAAAAATTATTAAATAATTAAAAATTAAATTATAAACTCCCTTCAACTTGGGTACCTTTGTACATGGCTGCTCGCATAAGTAAATGAACATGTGACTTAAACTGCCTTGATAAGTCATTAAAGCGTTTGCTCGGTAGATTTCATCTTGCCATGAACGTGTTTTGGGACGGCTTGATCATGATAAATATTGCCTCAAAATGTATAGCATAATTTTGACAATTAATGTTTATTAATAGCATATATGTTTTTATGAAGCTATCCGTTATCATTGGCGTTCGAAATGTTAAAGCACGTTACATCATTTGAATTGTCAGTTGTTCTGTCACTAGACCTCTTGAATCCACATCGGTATCCGCATATGACCCTAACATATAAGGCATGTACCTGTTGTATTTTATTCTGCCGAGACCAGAACTCATTGTATTTTAATTAACACCTGATTGTATGCTTTTACAGTTTACAGATGATTCATTTCCAAGCACTTGACCTCTGCATCACAAACTAGCGAAAGCCAAGAATAAGATAATAAACTGCATGCAGTGAATTGTATTAAAAGCTTTCAAATTAGGGAAATTGATGTAAATTGTTTAGATCTTGGAAATAAACGACAAATCTGCAGAACAGAACAACACAGACGAACGTAAATGCAACAACTTGTCAGGAACATGATGACGTTAACAAGTGAACTTAAAATGACTGTTGCATTCATATGGCTGATTTATAAAAATAATTATTAGCATTTATTTATTATGTCTGTCTTGTCTATTTTTATTCTATCTGCATTGTAACTGTCAATACACTGTAAGTGGTTTTACATTTTTTAAATAATTACAATGATTGGGTAACATTAAGTCTCTTTCTGTCCATGATCTTGCACTGAAGTGAAACAAAAATGACTTCAAATGTTTTATATATATTTGCAACTGTTTTAAGTAAGGTAATTATGTCTTGGTAACTTCCAATTGCGCACAAGTATTACCCTAACAACATGTTCATCATTTACATTTCAAGCCTGTCAAATAATTAAAGGTGCATCCATTGTGTTTCATAACAAATTATTTGGCTTTAATACTTTCCAACTCACCACATGTGCTGTCTACAATACAAATGAATTCACTCAGCTTGCATATTTACCCCCAATCGCCAAATATATCATAGTTACTAGTTTCCCATTAAAATTAAGTAACAACATTATGCATGTGCAGAAACCGAAACTGCACGTCCTATTTACATGCACAGTAGTTATGTGACCTATTAAACGTTATTAACTCAAATTTGTCTTTGTGTCTGTTATAAATAAGATTCCAATATTACGTTTGAATCATTGACGCGCGCCACACGCTGTGCATTGTCCGGTTTTCGATCAGAAATCACTACTTTTACCTTAATATAGTCAATATGCTAAGTCTACTATCATCAAAATAGTAGTTTTCGGTAACCGTCGGTACTTCTCGATAAAGTAACACCATGTATAACGTTTGCAATATGTGACCTCCAACAACACAATGGATGTACCTTTAATAGTACTGTCTCAAAAGACGAGGCAAAGTACCAGTAAACACATATTATTCTTCCTCGATATGTTTATCACGTGACTACCAATGTTATGACAGGGTAACTCTGTTGTTTTTTTTAGTTTCAGTATCCATGACTACCGATGTGATAACAGTTTTCTTTACTTAACATATCCTTCTGAAAATTCCATTTTCTTGGAGGATTCACTGATCTATTTATAAAGAGAAATCTTCTTCAAAGGACTGAACAGAAAGTGGTCTGCAAATAATGCTCAATGATCTATGGATATTCTCAAGTATCATCATCCATGTAGGTGTCTGTGTTTGAATCTGTAGAAATGCTCCAGTCTGAAGAACAGAGTGTTTCCTTAGACTTGAACTACATGTGAATTGAGTTATTAACGCGTACACACTGGACCCATTTCTATGTCGCCATGCCTCTCGATACAAGAGGTTGATAACAGTTATGCTACTTGGAATTGTTATATTGATCTATCCGACATCCGATTTCAAAAATACCTTCAATTTGCATGTGTTTTATATAGACGGACATATTAAAACTCATTCTTGGTAACAACATACATTGTATATATCGCAAATGCCTTCATTCCATGAATGCCATTCTCTTTATGAACAAACGTCATGTCTAGGAATGACATTTGTCTTAGGTTTTCTTTATATACATATTTCAGTATTTTTGTTTAAAATTACATTGCATTAATTGTAATTGGAAAATTGTTCATCCTATACATCAGATTAGGACTTTGTACAACAAAACTATACTGAAATTTCACTTTAGAAATGTATTTTGATGGCAAGAACATGTTGTTCTATTACTGGAAAATATACATTTCTATTATATAAATTGGAGTGAGATACTCAATTTATTGGTGAAATAAACCAACTATTAAAGGGGCAGTAGCACGATTTGTGCCAAATTTATTTTTATCAAATTTCCTATTTATAATGATAGTTTGTGCCATTTAAATTAACACATCTTACTACACAAACCAATCATCCATATAAGTAATAACGGTGTTGCGTATAAAGCACAAATTGCATGGCGGCCATTTTATTGAGAACACATTTTATTATTTCGAATGACAAAAACGATTCCTATGGCTTTACTGAGCCATGTACACTCATGTTTTACTTGATTTTCCGAAGAGAGAAGGGTGTTTTACGATTGGTGAAATTATTTGTCAAATACATTTCATCGAGCGAAAAAAAGTGCTACTGCCCCTTTAAGCTGCAGTGGCGATAACCTTTATCACCACTTCACTCAGGTGATCGCCACTGGCATGACGTCATCGGGACAATGTTATGACGTCATGGTGTCAGCTTGCTGTACGTTTACCGTTGCAATCAGTCCACTTCAACATATGGGTTTTCTGTCATATTACGGAAATACCTTGCTAACTTACACATTCGAGTAGCTTGGACCTTCTGATAGAAACAAAATGTTTCAAAGTCATACACAATTTATAAAAATAAATGTGTCGAAGTGGCCCGAGTAAATGAAATAAGAGAAGAGAGCTGTTAGCGGCCTGCCAATATGTCGTATCATTTTCATAACAATTTTTAATTTAATAAGTTTAAACACTTTAATATACGAGTCTGATTTTGGATGGTCAACATAGCTGGTTCGCCAAAAGAGTTAATAATAACAATGGCTGTATACATACAAACACTGATATGTTTCAGTCATATACACCATATATACGTATCTGTGTCAAGTGTTTTCTCTTTAGCATGGAAAGGAGACCTCACTTACCTAAGCCTGTACAGAAAACCAGCAAGAATGGATTGTCAATTGAAGGATTAACCGCTGACATTTAATAATTGAACGTGCTTATGTTATATTTAGTGTGCCTTCACCACGACCTGTCAGCTCCTAGCTCAAATAGGATATAGTGCTGCATTGAATTAAGCACGTTTGTAATCATCAGCAGTCAAGTTGACGCTTCCACGTGTGTTTAATATGCATCCATGTTGAGCAATTCGACACCAGATGTCTGTTTCTCGGTAAGGCAGCGAAGACGAACATACTAACTGTACACTAATGCAAAAAGTGCTGGTCCCATGAGATCCGCGTTATGTTGATATCTCCCGCATACGAAATTACACTTTTCACATTTGTTCAATATTTTAATGGGTAGTGACAACTATTTGCCTTGCGTAGGAATCAACCATACAAATATATTGTCCCCATTATTAACATAATATAATCACATTTTAATACATGAACATAATATACAAACATTCGGTCAAGCACACCAATTTGATGAGATTAATGTTTGGGTGTAACCTCCCCCCCAAGTCATTACCCGCACCAGTCTTAGTCTTCGGCTAATTTAACATTTGCTGTATTTTGTTGACTTGTATGTGCTACCATAGCAGCGTAAGTAAGCGGGCACAGAACTACGTATACTGATAATCGAAAGAAATAAGATCTAAATTTACAGTTAAGGTTAATAAGGTATAAGAATACTTAAATCTATGGTAATTGTACAAAGATGTGAAACTGCTTCATAAACTGTATCACTTAATTTCAGTGCAAACATTTGTGTAAAAACTACCTATTTATCGTCCAAAATTATGTTCAACAGGGTATATTGCTTGTGTAAGAAAAAGCTATATCTGCTTGGATATATCATTTGGAAAGTAGATGTTTCACAATGCCCTATCAACGTCAACCACATGGCATCACAATGTTTGTACATCATCAACCAATGACTCACAATGCTATGACGTCAGAAACCTGATGAAATCACAATATCATGACGTTTTGAATATGGTGACGTCACAATGCTATGATATCATCACTCTGGTAGTCTAAATGACAGTGCTATATTCAGAGATGTACTTTTCCTTTGACAGGAATGAGGAAGTTTGGATGATAAAATAGAATCTCACAATATTTTCTTCTGATATCAAATTTGTCAACACTCGTTGATAAAAGCAAGCATCGGATATCTGTAAGTTTACTAAACTCTTGTTGATATATCAAAGGGCACATTGGTCAGATGTTGTATAAATCAATTGTATCAATGGTTTTACAAGACATTCAAAATAAAGCTACATCAGTACATCAGTCATATCAATGATGTAATATATATACTTAAATAGTTAAAATGATTCAATACAAAACGATTATGTACAAAATGATTCAAATAGTTTTGAATAAATTGAAATACATGAGAACCAACATCACTTGTTTACAAGGGAATATCTCAAGAATATAAAGGCACTTCAAGGTTTCCGTTCAACAAATTCCTCTGGAAGCAAAAGTTTAGTAGTGGGCACCGGTGATCGTGAAGAGTTCCAAGATAACAATCATGTCTATTGTGCGCCAGGGACGGATTTATCTCAATTTGCAGTACAACTCCTTCGCACCAGACAGAGTCTTCATTGTGAAGTCTGAAATAACTTTCGAATGGTTTCAGACAATAATACCTAGCTCATATGATATGTAAACCACCACCGATGGATATGTATGACAGCCTACTTTAGAACAAATTTGTTCGGGCAATTTGACATTAGGTAATAATCAACCAAACCTCAGATGAATTTCCATCTAAGGTTCTTATAGGGAAATATCAGACATACTGTCAACACACATATACCAGAGAAAGATTAACTTCTTTACTTGATTATTGCGATATTTTCTCTGTGCTTTTCAGTAGTGTAGTGGCGCCGTAAAAGATTAAACGCATCAATTCCCTTCTGAGGTGTTTTCAAATTATTTAAGATTGGGTGTTCCAAAGAATTGATTAATAATACATACATAGAATTCAAGACTTTTCCTGCGAATGTGTTATTTTCCTCCTTACCTCAAATTTCAACGTGTGTTAAATCTTTACAGACAATGTTTAAATAATGATGTTTACAAGGTTTCACATGAGATTATCGGTATTAATAATGGAAACCGTTAATGTTATTATGATATTATGTAAGAGAAAGTCGATCGAAAAATGAAAAATTAATATTGAATACTGGATTATATATGTATTCACAATGACAAATATACAAAAGAAAGAACCACTATCAATGAATGCATTGCTCACTTTGTCAAGGTATCCATGAATATATGATATTTTCTCAGAATCACAAAGCGAAGACACTCTTATCGTTACCAAACCTAAACATTCTATGAGAACACATTTATACTAATAGTTAACAATGAAAACACTAGGACTCTTTAAAAAGATATAAAAACAAATTATTACTGATTAAATCTTTGAGGGACAAGAAAACAGAAAGTGAAAATTTGGAAGTATAATGATTTATCATAGCATATACAGATTTTACTACAAAATTCAACCATTACGTTCGCCTACACATCTTCTACATACGTCTATAGAATAAGCAGCGCGACAAGGGAATTAGTTCGCTTTTGAAAGACAATGCAATCCATTCATGTTGGGAGACACTTCCCCTTCAAGAGAGTCTCTTAATCAGATTCAGACTAATGAATAGTTATGATGAGAAGAAAGTTGATAAACTCAAATGTATGAGCTAATATATCCACGCCACGGTTAAAGAGTCGTAAGAACGAGTGGAGTTGGAACAAAACGGGTTGATGACATGAGGGATTTGTAAATTTTGAAAGTTCATAAATTAACAGGATAAAAAGAGTCTATATACACAATTTTAAAATCCTTGGAAGATGTGAAAATACCAATATCTCAGATACCTACAGTTTGTCATCTTTTTTTCATGAATATGTTTCGACTTTGGAATAACATTTTTGAATAAAATCTCTCACGAATGTCATAAGATACTAGTGTATGACGGTATATTATTTTTACGATACTAGTGTGCCATATTGTTTAATAGACAACAATTAACTTAAAAACTAAAGCTAATTACCCACCCCTGTCGCATTTAGAACGCAACATTATAGACGAAACATTTGCCAACAAACTTACTTGTGCTTAAGCCTGGATATACTGAAATACACTAATGTTCATTAGTAGAAAGAATGTTTGGAAATGTTTTGAATCCCTGACCGGTTTCATCATGTGATCATCATGGAGTCTCTATGACGTTGCCAAAGGGCGCATAACAATGCGTACCCACTTTTGAATGTCGTGATTGGTGTACATACATCACATACATATTAAAGCAGTTTGGAAACTGACAGTATTCAGTGACAATGATGCTATTTAATCGTAGTTTGAAGAGTCTAATTAATTTTTCATTGCTTGTTCTCCTTTCATCACTGTCTGACATAACTTTGTAAAATGAGAATATAGTTAAAAGTTCATGGTAAATGTTTTAGATATTCTTTAAAAATGACATGCTGAAGATTAACTTTCATATAAGTTCATTTCTGACCGGTTTCACAATATGAAGAGCTGAGGAAAATCAAAGAAAGATTCTTTAGTGAAGGGTATACGCCTTAACCCAACTCTACTTAATATGAAATCTTGTTGACGTCGCATTTACTGTATATATATATTTTTTATTGTGGTACAGTTATGCATATGGCGTCATGAATTAAGTCCCTTGTCATTGTTGACGCTACATTTAATTAGCAATGAATTTATATGAAAGGTAATTTTCAGTATGTTATTTTTGAAGAATATATATATGGAAAATATTAGAAGGAGAAATCATTTTTGTTTCTTCTGAGCTATGGAGAGTTTATTGTTATGACTGTTTGCACCTCTCAACTAAAAAAAGTAACGTCTGATAAAGAGACGATGGGTATCTCTTGAAGTAATGGTGGCTAGGATATAACATGTCATAGAGTACATTATAGAATATCAATATATCAATAACACCCCTTTCCAGGTTTGTCACTCGGATGCTAACTGAGGACAAACTTGAGGTTATTATTTACAAATATACATGTGTTATCCTTTTTTTCGGACAGACACGACTAACATGCAATAATTATATCATTATTATTTGACTGCAAATCCAATAAATGAATCCAAGTATATACATTACCCAGGATAAGCATCATGTACCCAGAATGCTTTGTATTTTTGGCCAAAGGCTGAACAACCAGAATTACCCAGAGTCTTACGAAAGATGATAAGGCGCCAACCCAGAAGACATATCAATAAAGCAGAAAGACCAACATGTTATTTGAACCAATTGTATGAAGCTTGATGAAATGATATACCTAAGTCATTCGCATCTTGAATTAGAAATGAAAACAGTTCTTAAATATACAATAACTTCCTTTCACTGCCGAAGTATTCCAAGTGTAATGTTGTCCGAATCACAGACTTGTGTTTTAAACACAGTCATATATACATATCAAGTATATACTTTAATGTAAAGTTACTTTTGGGTGATATGTGAATAATCATTGGTAAACAAGTTTGTTTTAAATCATTACCATCAAATCAAGTATTATCATATCCAGATATGTTCACATAGTGTTTGCGATTGATTAAACCTGATCTGGAATTGCTGATGATAATACACTGTTCATTTTCTGTACTTTCTAATTTATTAACAATGGATTTTAACTCACCAGCATCCAGTAAGTCAATATAATTTATGTGACGCTTTGATGACAATCCCTGCTTCAGTCACATAATAAATTTCGGACTGGAAAGTAAACAAAGTCATTTTCTAAACCCACTACCTTGCAACTAATTGGATAGCCACGGGCACCTAAATTGTTCAGGAATTTATTGTACAAGGTTTGGGAAGACTAATGATGTGAGTTTGATTCATATTAGATCTGTTAGACAACCTGAGGCTATAGTTAGGGTACATCTCTTAACAGCCAAATAACACCAGCCCCGGCTATTTCTAGTGAACCAAGGATTCCTATGCCCACATCTTTACATAGTATCTTGTACAAACCAAAATTCCTTAATGACAAGGTGCCACCGGACATTTCTAGTGTACCAATGATACCTGTGCTCACATCTTCACATAGTTTCTTCCTTAATGACTTCCCTCAAACAGAGTATTGAATTATATATGAATTACATTTAATTATTGAAATGTTATTATTCATACAGTCTCCATGCCATAGCATGATACATAGATTCAATTTACTTTCGGAAAGATGACCTCAGGAAATAATTTATTTCAGAATTTGGTATTTGATATCATGTTGATAATGTCTCTTATCCAGATCATTTGACAGTCACCGACATATTCTTGAAGAGTTTGAAGTCTTATCGGTAGTAGTATGAATACTGCCGTAGGAAAATAATGTATTATTTACTTTCAATGAATCAATAACCTTGATCATTTTCATACGATTAAAATACAGCTAACTCACTTGGAGTATGCAACCTAGCTTTCAAATAAAGTAAATTGTTTTATAGTTAACTCTCATATTGCCTTCACCTCCATACCAGGTACTCATTGAGGGACACTTTGAATAAAGTCACTTGTCATGTCTCTGTAAGGGGCAGGAAATCAACCCTTCAAACTCTCAGTTCATCCAGCAATGAAGCGGGTGTCTCACCCATTTGACGAGCCGGGCCGATTCTTGCTGAACTTCACTGATAGTAGTCAACAGGACTGACATTTAATGCAAAGTGGGCAATGTATTGTCACCACGACCTTTCTTGTCCTAACTCAAATGAGCTATAGTGTTTCCTTGGATTAGGCATGTGTGTCATCATGAGCAGTCACTCCGATTCTACAGAACGTGTTCAATACAATTAATGTTGAGCAACTAGACACCACTTCAATAACGCAGCAAATACTGAACTGTGCACTAACGCGAATAGTACTGGTCCCATACTAATTCTGTTGGGCTTTATGTTGGATTTATTCTTTGTGACATTTTTTCACTGTCTTCATGGAAAATGGCAAATATTGGCAGCTTTGGTTAAGTTTAACTAATTGATTTAGCAATCGATTCTTTGAATGAGAGGAGTCTTCAACTCATGATTTCAATCTTATCTATTGAATAAAGTGATCGATTGCTAAATTGTGAGGGTTTCTCAATTCATTTAAGTTAGAAACGAATTAAAATATTTTCATGATTTAGGAATTGACCCCTATAGTCTGTAGATAAGACAGAGAAACGAGTTTTAGTACTTCCCAATCTAATCGATTAGCATAATCCTTCACAATCTAGGAGTCGATCCCTAAATTCGGTAGATTAGCGCAAGAAACGAGTTTACAAGACATTTCACTATCTAGGAAATGACCCAAACTGTCAGTAGATTAGATGATGAAACGAGTTTTGAAATCAAACCTTCACAATCTGGTAATTGACCCCATTAGTCGGTAGAAAATACAGAGAAACCAGTTAAAAGTGTTTCAGAATCTGAGGCTGGGAAAGAAACAAAAGGCGTCCTTGGTATCCTGTAAAATGACTGGATACCATGTCTATAGAGACCATAAGTCCATAAAGCCGTTGACAATCAAATCTTACAATTTCATTAAAGCCAATTGACCTCCGTCGTTTCATCATTTGTGTTTATTTACATCTTCAAATAAAGTCTATAGGCCATTTGTTTGTATTGCAAATCCTTATTGTATATCATTCTCATGCTTTTACTCTCTCATGTTTGTATTACAAATCCCCATTGTATACCATTCTCATGCATGTTTATCTCCCTGGTTGAGTTTCTTCACCATTGTTTTGTTTGCTATATAAATGCATCATATTTTGTTATTTCCTTACATTCCACCTGATGAAGGAGTGAGTATGTACTCCGAAACGTCGTTTTTTTCACATTAAAGAAGCTTTTATCCAGAAAATATTCCTGTTCTTAATCTATCATTATTATCAAGTAGCTTTAATCGTCTTCCTGAATTACTAAATATTTGAAACTGCACTCCTGGTGCAGTAAGTCTACGTCATTACAAAGTTTGAGTCACAGTTGTTTTTCTTACTACATTGATGACAAGTTACAGATAATAAGTTTTAATTATTTTTTCAAGTTAAAACAACAACATTAATGTTTAAAGGACATGGTAATTTTATTCTGAACAATCTTCTGATGGCAATTGCTAGTTTTATTTCACCTTTGTCCATAAAACGATATGCCTTTGCCAATGTGTTTTAACAGCTGTCAAAATGTATTTGATTCTTGAATAATTGTACTTCAGAAGTGACATTGACGTTATGTCTTGCTGTCATAGCCTTGTAACAAGTACCAGATTATAGACATTTCGGAATATTGACAAATACGACATTTAATGTTGCATCATTTATTTACCATTTATAACAGAAAACATACTACATTATATAAAGATAAAGATTTTAACTCTGATGAAAAATGATACTTGTGTATCCTTTGAAATCATTATATAGAATTTTTTAAAATGTTGAACCCAAGTGATAGATTAGAGGGCTTTTTTGCATCCAAATTTTAAGATTTGTTTTCAAACATAGTGTTCAAGATAATCGTTTCAGCTATAACCATCATTTCATTTTCCCTTTCGAACATACTTATGACATTTCAAAAACAGAGTCAAGGGTAGTTCTCTAGTATATATTTTCAACTCAAGAGTAGCGTTATTCTGGCTTTTTCTTTTGTTATGTTTTTTTTAAATCCGTCTTCAAACGTTTACTGTTGAGCTTGAAGCTACAGGCTAAGACAGGGATCTGATTTCTAATGACTGGTAATGTCAAAGATAACAACCACAGCTGCTTGCTGTTGACAGTACGTGCATATGAAGTCTTCTTTACCCAGTCCATGTCCTCTTTCAAATCTATACACCTTGTTTAGTGAGGTAGGCACGTAGCTAATCATTGGCGGCCACTTATCGCTAAGTTTTGTGTCCTGTTCCGTCCCATTTGAAGAGTGAGTGAGTGAGTTGGGGTTTAACGTCGCTTTCAAGAGTATTTCACTTATATCGCGGCTGCTAGTATTATTGCAGGGAAAAAGCCCTCAACGCCATGTGGCTATGCACTGTGGTGAAACCTGCGAGCAGCGGCTGGAACTAGCGAACCATGGGTGGTAAGTACTACACTGAAATTCAGTGTAGCATTTTAACCGAACCTTACTGCGTGTAGAACAGTTCTCTACTACAGACAAATTGCCGTGCCCCTGGCGGGATTCGAACCCCGGCCCCCTTTGGAAATGTTGCTTAGAACTACTACTACCTAATATGAATGATCAGTTGAATTATTACAAGTTAACTATCACTACTTTATGAAAATGTATGGCCAAAAATAAAGTGTTTGGAAAGTGTCGCTGTACAAAGGTCACGGAAAAGGTCAACATCTGAAAGATCACGTCACATGGGATTAACATGTCAAGTATCAAAATCCTAACACTGATAAATCAAACGTTATGGCCAACTTTAAAACTTACGTAAACTGCTTCCTGTGCCAAGCGCAAAGTCCTATTTAAACAAAACTTAACTGAAAGGTCTGGTTACAATGGATATATATAGTTCAAGTGGCAAAGGCCTGTCACTGAACAATCGAGAGGTTAGACCCAAGGTAAAAGGTTTCGTAACATTCGCCAAGCCAATGTCAAGATCACAAGATAAAAAAGGTCTCATCACAATACATGCAACTGTTAATTATCATGGCCTATCATTGACCATTCACAAGTTCTGAACAAGGTTAAAAGTTAAAGCCAAAACTCATTTCATCTCAGTCTCCCTTGTTCTTTAAATCTTCAATAAAATCAATAAATACTGAGTCAGTATAAATTCGAAATTTACTTCTCGTTCACCCATATAACCCTTGTCTCATTTCTTGATTGGTTCAGCAGTGTGTTCTGGGTGCAGAGTTCTTGAATAGCTGTTAATGAGCTATCATCTCTCATCTGAATACAAACGAGCACTTTTAAGATGTAGTTCACTGAAAATCACACAATTTTAAAATATTAAATACACACATAGAGACATATGTTTGACGTCAATATCCAGTAAATTGCTCAACATCGCTTTTTGATTTTCATGGGAACTTTGTGTGTCACCTGTAACAATACTATTTTTCAATCTCAGCTCCATTGAAGTATTCACTTGTGCAGCTGCTAGACGCACTAAATTAACAGCATGTTGAGTTCTATCCTGCAGACTGAATACGAATAAATTATGCGCTTATGTATTATGTCCTTTCGTAATTTGAGTAAATCAATGAAACCGTTATGAATGAAAAATAAACAAACAGTCAGACCCCCTTTGCCGTGACCCGGTATATTGAGTATACACTGTTATGTCTATGTATATTTTAAAATCTAAATCCTTTAACAAGTGGAGTCTTCAAGTATTGGTTAGCTTATGGGGCCATTGTTCTTTTAATTGACTGTGTTGCTTGTGTCTTCTCACTATACTTTATCTAGTGTTTAAGCGCTTCGGTAATT
This sequence comes from Gibbula magus, assembly GCA_936450465.1. NCBI lineage: Eukaryota > Metazoa > Mollusca > Gastropoda > Trochida > Trochidae > Gibbula > Gibbula magus. Next base: position 36,378,530 of record OW388295.1, read on the forward strand.
GCTGTTAATTGGTAGCTTGCAGAATTCATTGACATGTATAAAATGGGCATTGCAATATTGTAAGTTAGTTGTTGGATTGTGCATGTATCAGGTCGGTTGAGCCATGTCGGTGATGAGTCTATTTTTATATTGTTAAGCCCTATATCTTTTGTTAGCCTGCCAGTTAAGCTTTGGGAATTTATGCATTGTAATATATTTGCATTTAGAACTTGTATCATATCCTTATCCTATATTGTATTAAACCCATGTTAACTTTTCAAATTGTTGTGTGATATCTTTCTAAATACTTGTTATGTGGCAGATTGGGCTTATACCCATTTAACTTACCTATCTGACACGTAACAATTGGGGGCTCGTCCAATTTTGAACCTTCTAATTTATAACTTGTAATGGGTTAAAGGGAAAGCAGTTTTACTCTCATTCTATTTCATTTTGTTTGCTATTCCAAATTTTATTCAGATGATCACAACAATTTCATTAGCTCATTTTGAGTTTCGATGTAGATAGCTATGTTCAGAACATTACTGAAGCTAGTATTCTCCAGCTTAAGGTTTCTGAGTTACTTGAAGTCACAAGTCATTATGGAATAAGTGTAGACAAGTCAGCTCGTAAACCTACAATTCAGAATGTTCTCCTGGATTAATTGGTTAGCCATAAGATTGTGGAAGGAGTTGGTGATCAATGTGTTCAGGATTTTGAGACTAGTACAACCGAGAGGCGTGAGGCGCGTCAGTTTGAGTTGAGAAAGTTGGAGTTGGAACATAGGGAGCGTGAGAACTTGAGAAAGATAGAGTTGGAACATGAATTTCAGATGGAGAAGTTGAAATTACAAGGTAATTCTCACAGTGATGTTGATATCACAAGGTATGTCAGGTTAGTTCCTTGATTTAGAAAGAGTGACGTTCACACTTACTTTCTGCATTTTGAGAAGATAGCTAACAGTTTGAAGTGGCCTGTTCGGTTGTGGAGTACTTTATTGCAAAGTGTCCTGATAGGTAGAGCTCAAGTGGTTTATGCGTCGCTGTCTCTGGAACAGAGTGCTGATTATGAGTGTGTGAAAGCTGCTATATTGAAGGCCTATGAGTTAGTTCCTGAGGCTTACCGTCAGAAGTTTAGAAATTACAGGAAGTTTGACAATCAGACATATGTTGAGTTTTCAAGAGGCAAGATTACCACGTTTGATAGATGGTGTTCTTCTGAGGCGGTTCAGAAAGATTATGAGAAGTTGAGACAGTTAATGCTGGTTGAAGAGCTTAAGAGGTGCATTCCTAAAGAGGTTAAAGTTTACTTGGATGAGTAGAAGGTTTGTTCGATAGAGGCGGCTGCTTCAATGGCAGATCATTATGCGCTCACTCATAAGAGTTCATTTGGGAGAGGTTTTGATAATCAGAACTATCAGGATAGGAAGGACCAAGGTCGTGACATGTCTCATTTCCAAGGTATTTCTCATAGCAGCAGTTATCAGTCACCTAGTTTACAGAAGGCTAATTTTGGTCCGAAGAGCGGTTTTCCTGAGGGTACTGTTGGTAGTAATTCGATGCAAGTCGGTTACAGAGGTAAACAGTTTTCAGATAACAAGTTTGGTTATCGCCAGAGTGGTCCTCCAGGGTTTACAGGTCAGTCTAATCAGCAAGGTTTAGAGTCAACAGGTCCATCATGTGCTTACTGCAAATCAAAGGGTCACTTGATCAGTGAATGTGATAAGCTTAAGAATAGAGGTCAAGGTTCCAATTTCAGTGATCCTCAAGGTCATGCTTGTATCACAGTTTTTGATAGGGCTCTAGATACACTATCTTTTGATGAGGTTCCTGTGGTGTCATCGAAGGTTGCACCTGAAGCGGCTGTTACTGTAGGATCGTATGACCCCTTCTTGTCTCAAGGTCAAGTTTCTCTGGGTAAAGTTGAGTCGGAGACAATTACCATTCTCAGAGATACTGGAGGTTTGCAGACACTGTTACTGGAGGGTGTTTTGCCATTGTCAGAGGAGACCTATACAGGGACTAGTGTTCTCATGCAGGGCATTGAATGTGGAATGGTCAAGGTTCCTCTTCATACTATTCACCTCAAGTCAGAACTTGTTACAGGCAAGGTTGTTGTAGGTGTTAGGTCACAGTTTCCGGTGCCAGGAGTTGAGCTATTGTTGGGTAATGATTTGGCTGGAGGTGAAGTAAGAGCTGTTGATCCAGTGGTGTGTGAGCTTCCGCTAGTTGCGGATGATAGTCAAGAAACGGTGGATGGTGTAGAGGTGTATCATTCATGTGCTGTTACGAGAGCTATGGCTAAGGTCAAATCTATGTATTTACCTGAGGTAGGCGATTTGTCTGACACATTTATGTGCAATCTGGATGATGTATGTGCTACAAAAGGTACTTCTGAGACTGTAGATGGCATATCTAGTGGTGTTTTGTCCAGGGACAGTCTTGTCGAGGCTCAGAAGGTTGATCCAGAGTTGAGACAACTTAGGGATAAGGCTTTGTCTGAGGATGAGATTCAGTCTGTAGCTATTGGGTACTATTTGAAGTCGGATGTTGTTATGCGGAAGTGGAGGCCTCCAGAGAGCCCAGTGGATGAGGTTTGGCAGGTTCAGCACCAGATTGTAGTTCCACATTGTTACCGCCAGGAAGTTCTCAGTTTAGCTCATGATACTCTTTTAGCTGTTCATCTTGGAGTCAGTTAGACTTATCATAAGGTGTTGAGTCATTTCTACTGGTCAGGCTTACAGGGTGACGTCAAGGAGTTCTGTAGGACATGTCACACCTGTCAACTGGTTGGCAAACCTAATCAGAATATTCCAAAGTTTCCATTACATCCCATACCAGCTTTTGATGAGCCATTCAGTCGGGTTCTGATTGATTGTGTTGGTCCTCTTCCTCGTACTAAGTCAGGAAATAACTATTTGCTGACAATCATGTGTTCTTCTACACGATTTCCAGAGGTGATACCATTGAGAGATATCAAGGCAAGGACAGTTTGTAAAGCTTTAGTGAAGTTCTTTACATTTGTTGGTTTGCCTAAGTCCATTCAGTCAGATCAGGGTACCAATTTCATGTCAGGGATATTTCAGCAGGTGATGAGTGAATTGGGTATCAAACAGTACAGATCAAGTCCATATCATCCTGAGTCACAAGGGGCTCTAGAGCGTTTCCATCAAACACTGAAGAATATGCTTAGAACATATTGCTTAGATCATGGTAAATATTGGGATGAAGGAGTCCCTTTTGTGGTGTTTGCTGCTCGAGAGACTGTTCAGGAATCCTTAGGATTCAGTCCATTTGAGTTGGTGTTTGGAAGGACAATGAGAGGTCCTTTGAAGTTGCTAAAAGAGAAATGGTTAGAAGAGGAATCAGACACTAATCTTTTGGATTATGTTTCAAACTTCAAGGAAAAGTTTGTTAGTGCGTGTGACATGGCTAAAGAGAAGCTTAGAGAGAGTCACTGCAAGATGAATTCATGGTATGATCAGAAGGCAGTTACCAGAGAGTTTCATACTGGGGACAAAGTTCTTGTTTTGCTTCCATTACCTGGACATCCTTTGAAGGCTAGGTATTATGGTCCTTACACTGTACACAAGAAGGCTAGTGATACAGATTACATCATTGAAACTCCAGATCGGAGAAAGTCTAAATGTTGGTGTCATGTAAATATGATAAAGCCTTACCTTCAGAGAGGTGAAACAGTTGTCAAACCAGTTTGCATTTCCAGCAAAGTTCAGTCTGTGGATACTGATAGTGCTTATGTGGCTAGTGAAGAGCTGTTTGCAGGCAAAGATATACCTGAAACCAGGCTGAATAATTCTGCAGTGTTGACCGAATTAGACGCTAAGCTTTCCCATCTAGAAGATGACCACAGGTCACAGCTTGTACACTTAATTCAGCAGTTTACCAATTTGTTCCCTGATGTGCCTTCAAGGTCAGGTTTACATGACCATGATGTAGACATAGGAGACGCTACAACTGTTAAGCAGCATGCTTATCGCATGAATCCTATCAAGCTTGGACAACTTAACTCTGAGATTCAGTACATGTTGGATAATGACATCATAGAGCCAAGCAGTAGCCGATGGAGTTCACCATGTATTCTCGTACCAAAATCTGGAGGAGGTATACGTCTATGTAACAATTTTAAGAAGGTCAATTCTTTGTCAAGGTCAGATAGCTATCCATTGCCTAGAATAGATGACTCTATAGACAGGATAGGGAATGCTAAGTTTGTTAGCAAGTTTGATCTTCTTAAAGGATACTGGCAGATCCCATTAAGTCAGAGGGCTAAACAAGTTACTGCTTTTGTAACACCACATGGTTTGTACCAATATAAAGTCTTATCAACAACGTCTTATCAACAACGTCACTGCTGCCATCAACCATTGCGATGCCTACATTGATGACGTCATCTTTGCCACAGAGACGTGGGAAGAACACATTCAGGTGATCTATGAGTTGTTTGAGAAGCTATCACATGCACAGCTGACCATCAACCTGAATAAGACTGAATTCGGAAGAGCCAATGTGACGTATCTTGGACATGTCGTCGGCCAAGGTCAGGTTCAGCCCGTACAAGCCAAGGTGGAGGCGATTACCAAATTTCCAGCGCCCAAGAACAAGAAAGAACTCATGAGTTTCCTTGGAGTAGCTGGATACTACAGTTTTGCAGGAACTTCGCTCAAATTGCTGCACTGCTGACATCCTTGCTGAAGAAGAATGAGCAGTTCCATTGGGACAATAGTCAGGTACAGGCTTTCCTCCAGCTGAAAGCAGTGTTGTCGAATTCTTTTCTTTTCTGTTCTTTTAACGCCATAGTTCGAGAGGCTGTTTAAGTTGTATGTGGATGCATGTGATGTTGGGGCTGGTGCTACAACAGGAAGATGCTGCTGGAGTCGACCATCCTATTTGCTTCTTCAGCAAGAAGTTCGACAAACATCAAAGGAACTATTCCACAGTAGAGAAGGAAACACTCGCTCTCGTGCTTGCTCTCCAACACTTTGATGTGTATCTGTGCACCACTGTGCCACAGATCACAATCCGCTTGTCTTCATTTCGAAAATGAAGAACCGAAACCAAAGACTCATGCGATGGAGCATATCACTGGACTCATACAACATGCAAATCCAGCACATTAAAGGCAAGGATAATGTCCTAGCCGACGCACTCTCGCGTGGAGTGTGTGACACGTGACTCTGATCTATTGTGCTTTGTGAAGTGATGTGACTCTGATACCTGTGATTTTATCTATGAACAAAAAATAAAAAATGACTGTTTATTCAATAACAATGTGTTGAATATCTTATGTGTAAAAATGCACCTATATCACCTATATCATTTGCATTATTTTTGTATTGTCTGTGTACAACTATACGAAATATCCTATATTATATTTGCTACTTATTTTTCATTTAATAATGTAGTTTACAGATTTGTTCATGATGCATTTTACTTTCATATAATGAAAGATTCTATACTTTATTGTAGAAGTTGTCCATTATATTTCATTTCACAGAAAACTTCTTTTTCAAAGGGGGAAGTGTTATATCTATGTATATTTTAAAATCTAAATCCTTTAACAAGTGGAGTCTTCAAGTATTGGTTAGCTTATGGGGCCATTGTTCTTTTAATTGACTGTGTTGCTTGTGTCTTCTCACTATACTTTATCTAGTGTTAAAGCGCTTGGGTAATTGCTGTTAATTGGTAGCTTGCAGAATTCATTGACATGTATAAAATGGGCATTGCAATATTGTAAGTTAGTTGTTGGATTGTGCATTTATCAGGTCGGTTAAGCCATGTCGGTGATGAGTCTATTTTTATATTGTTAAGCCCTATATCTTTTGTTAGCCTGCCAGTTAAGCTTTGGGAATTTATGCATTGTAATATATTTGCATTTAGAACTTGTAGCATACCCTTATCCTATATTGTATTAAACCCATGTTAACTTTTCAAATTGTTGTGTGATATCTTTCTAAATACTTGTTATGTGGCAGATTGGGGTTATACCCATTTAACTTACCTATCTGACACGTAACAATACGAAAACCCGGACATCCACACGGTAGTATTTAACAAATGCTCTATGCATTTTTATAAACGACTCGCTATACATAAGATTCTCAATTTTAACCAAACCGTGTGGGTAAACAGGGTCTAACGGGGTAAAATGTTTGGCTACAGATCGATGTGTAGGTCAGGTCATACCTTGACTTATTAAACCTAATGTCATTAGAATAGTTCCTTCATTTAAAACATTTGTTCTCATTAAAAACGTCCTATTTGGTAACAGTGTTTGACAATAAACAATTTACATTCATCAACAAGTTTTATCAGGTAATATAGAAAGGCATCTTCAACATCACTTTTATTTAATGTCCAAAATGCTTCATTGAATTGAGGACTATCTGAACCGATAATATACGTGCCACTGCAATAAATAGTTATATTTTTTGGTGGCATTAATGCCAGCCAATGTCATGCAAACAAAGTAATGAAACCGTGCTACATTACCTTTATCCTATTGTCTAAACTCATCTCACCTGAAGAGAATTCTGCCGAAATATGAAGCAATGGCCTCTTATGGGACAGATGAGAACCTTACAACAAATACATGTTAAAAGTTGTCCAGTCTGATTAAAACCGAATGTTTTCCGTGGAATAAAAAATAAAAATTGCAAAATAGTGCATCTACTGGGATACGAACTCATATCAGTCGTAGTTTCCACGCCAAACCGTCTGAAAACAGCCCGTATACTCGCGTGTTCGAGCGCAATTCAGGTAGCCAATCAAAAGATGCCCAACAAATGCTTTCGGTGCGAGAAGCCAGGGGCAGATAATGGTCAGCTATTTGACTGGGCTTTGGCTGCGCTAAACTGGTTCGGAACACCCGCCTATACGGGATGTTCTCAGACCTTGTGGCGAGGAATCTACAGAACCTGTTCGTATCCCGGAAGATATATTATTTTGCAAATTTTATTCCTCGGAACAAGGTCGATTTTAATCAGACTGAAAAGTTGTCAGTTTGGTATGCACAATAATTGCAACAATTCCAGAACGGCTGACAAGATAACTTTACGGGAATTTTTATTTCTTAGAAATTAGTTTCTGGCGCCTAAAGATCACTTCATTCTTAAATGCCCCTGTAATTGTAATTGCTTCCAAAGAACAACATCTCAAATAAACGGACAGGCAAGAGGAAGTACACACTGTAAGTATGATTTATTACGGGAGTTTTAATTATGTTTCCCAAACATTTACGTTCATACAATCAGGATTCGTTTTGCCTGAATTCCGAATTTTTTTAATAACCGGCATAGGCATATCATGCGACATTCAAAATAGCTACCGTTTGCCAGTCGCTTTGAATGACGAGCTTGAGGACCTGTATTTATTAAAATGAAGTGTTCCAGGTGAGGGTAATTGTCTCATTCGGGTACGGAATGCACATTCAAGTTATTGACGTAGATGTGCAGATGATATGACGTGTGGATTTCTTATTTTGCATCAAAACGTTATGCTCGGTTTTTAGAACCGGCTGACCATTGCGTCATTGACTTTACATTTGCTCTCCTACTTAACTGCATTAAGTGTCGCTATTTGGAAATTTATTCATACTGACGAAGTTTGTCTTGCTACAGGAAAGATTGATTTGATTAGTATCAGTTATTTTGATTTCCACAAGTAGAGCGCACTTTAGAATCGGCCGTTTGTTCGAATACATTGTGACGTTACAAAGTAGATGCGTCAATACGCTGTCTAGCGGCTCTAAAATCAGAGGAAGTTCAATCCAGAATTGATCACGTTTGATTTTCCTGGAGAACCAATCAGAATCGAGTATCCAGCAATGTCATGGTAGAATTGCAAATATCTCAAGTTTTCGACTCTAAAATTGAATACTGCAAGCATTTAGCAAGCAGTCAAAAAATGCTTCTCCATGTTTTTTTTGTTTTTTTTAAATTACTAAAAAAATAAATATATTAGTTTTAAAAATTATTTTGGATAATACACAACTATTCATTGACATATAAGATATATTATATGTGAACATTAATAAATGTGTCTGATTCTGCACGCATTTACAACATTTTAAACATGGTAGCGGTCATGTTTGTGTACTTTTCATTTTACACCTGTCGTCATCAAACAAAGATATTTTAACATATAACCACAGTCACCAATTTTTCAGTCAAACAACTGCAGATAAGTATTATTATATCGTGCCAAAGTCAAATCCACCCGATTTCTTTAAAATAATGGGTTAATAAAAAGTTTTCGACTTTCTTTTAACAGCCTGGCAGTTTTTTGGCCACAATTTCAATGAAAATCTGCTTTGTGTTCATCAGAAGGTAATTTCCTTTTAATGTATCACTTTGATGTTTTCGTTAGATGAGGGAACACTCTTAATGTTATGGTATGTATTGTTTAAACTTGTCCTAATCGTGCATACATCTATGAAGCTTTTCAAGCTCGCATGTACATTGACTGAACTATTTTCTCAGTTGTCATGTAGCTTCCTTCTCGCTACCACAACAGTTAATGCACAACAAATACAAAGATTCTTTAACCCTTTTATCAGACAGTTTCTGTATCATTTGATGGTTTCAGGGTCAGAAACATTCGACATTATCCTTTTATTATTGATAAGTACTTGAGTTATAACACAGTAATGTTGTTTAGAGAACTTCACAAAGTTGCTACAAAGTTGTCATTAATGTTAAAGGCTGAAGCACGCAACTACGAACCTATGACTGAGTGTATGATACTGGTTTGTGATTAATGACATGAGGCTATAATACTTAGTCAAGCAATATTTTATGCATAACAGTCGAATACCATGTACCAAGGGTGCCGTAAATCGCTTGCTTGAGAATCTATGTCGAAACATCGGCTTCATAGACTAATGAAGTTGTGAATGAATATCAGTATTCCTATCCTCTATTTGTTGTCATAACAAGATGAAGGTATTACAGTCCGTACATTAAAGTAAGTTAAATGTACTGTAGAAACGTATTAATGTATGTGTGGTTATCAAGATTTTGAGGTGAATATGTCTTTTGTTAGATTCCCCCTTTTATATCCTTCCCGTTTTACATCTACATGTACATGCCAAACTCAACCATTATTATTGACACGATTAATAAACACGAAACACGAAAAATAAACATGAATTAACATACATTCAGCTCAAATGCATTTCTAATATTGATCACTTAGAAGATAAGCAAAATGTTCGATGTCAAGATGTCAGAAACATCTACCACCTGTTCAGGGTAAAACAGATGAGAAACTTTAGAGTTAATCTAGTTGGCTACAACCAATCTGGAGTCAAAATGATATTAGTTGCTTTCTTTCTGCCAGTTTAATGAGATACTGTGGTATACTTAGATATTATTAACCTCCAGGTCGTCACTCTATTGTTCTTCGAGGAAACTTTTTTTTTACCTCTAATCTCATACCATCCTGCTTTCTCGGGCAATTGTCTTAAAACTGTCCCACTGTCCCGGGCAATTATCTTAATAATGCTGTCTTCAAATATCTATGTTTACAATGATGAAATGTTAAACTGTGCACGTGTGATGTCTAACTCTATTGAAAAATAAAATTCAAATACCAAATGTTTTGCAGATTAACCGTCTCGATCCCAGAACTTTTATCTTGCTGCACAACAAACCAGCACTTATACCACTACACCAAGGTGGCTGTGGAAGAAATGTGTTGGCACCCCCTATTATATCTACAGCCTTTTACAAACGGCGACATTTTACGGGCGAATCTTTATCTTTATCGGTTAATCAAGTAATTTGTTTAATTTGCAATAACTATTCATTATATATTAGCTGAAAGTGCGGCACATATCTTCGTTTGAATGATGCGTTTCACAACCGGGACTCCCCTGGATGAAACAGCTAGTCAGCGGTATATTGTAATGTGTCCCACAAGTTTGTTTTTGATTTAACTCTAATTTTTCCGCTGTTTCTGTTAGTATATAAGTTGCATAAAACAGGACATATAGGGCATACCCTAAAATAATACCCGCGGGTCATGTTTTATCCTACATATAAGTGATGAGTGACCAGGCATGACATATTTTCTTTAACGAGTTATAATAATTGCGTAATTCTCGAGCCGTGCCGAGAGAATTACACAATTGGTATGACGAGGGAAAGAAATTCCCGATCACGAGTTGGTAACTGTTTATATTACTTATATAACGACTGAAAGTAAAAACACATATATTTAGGACCAAAAGTTTCCCTTAAAAGATCCGAAGAAGTTCATTGTGTATGTATACCATACATCTTAGCCAGTATTTTACGGGTCAAACCAAACAGCATTGCAAAACCCTAATGGATTTGCATTGGCATATAAACCTACAGCAGGAATCCATTGTCGGTTGGACGAGCAATATAAATGCAACAATTTCTGGTTGTCTGATTAGATAATGCTGGTATATCCCCATGAGGAATTTCTAATGTTTCCCCGAGATTAGTTTCTGGCACCTAAAGGTCCATTCTAGCTGGTTGCCAGGTCCTAGTTACTTTTATAGCTTCCAAACAACAGAATCTCATTTCCAACACATTCCCCTTATTTCCGAGAAATAGGCTTTGTGCAACTTAATTTTCTTTCACGGTACATAGTTAAGTTTTACTGACGTGTACATTATTTTCCATGTTATGCTGTGTTTCCGTCGTTAGTCAGTATACAAAGGCAATATTTTCTAAGATTATTATCAACACACAGTGAACTTCAATGTGTTAAGTAGTCAATTGGTACAGGGAAGACATCCTCCAAGTTGAACAAATAGTCCCTTATCTCGACCATTATTTACTAATACAAAATCACCTCATATGCATTCTCAAGTCTTCCGAAGTAACATGTGTTAAAAATGACAATAATCTTTTATTCCAGCAACATTTTCCTGCCATGAAATTTGCAACATGGCTCTATTTCTATACAATAAAAGCGACTTACTTCTGTTCAGGTGAAGGAACTGGGGTCATTGCAGGGACAGATCGACTGTTCCGTTTTGCTCATACAACTTTTATTGCAACAACTCAGAACTATACTGCTACCAAAGGAATTGATCTAATTATAAGAGAGTAACATGGGAGGGAACGAGCTGAGTGACGTTCGTGGGGAGAAATTGGTCATATTTTGAAAAATTCAAGACACGAAGTGACTGATCATTTGATGTATTTATCTACTTTTGGTTCCTGGTCACATGTGCTTTTGAAATGCATAAAAAAGAAACTTTGAATGTTGAGACAGATTGCTGCAATTCAGGTTGGTGTACATGTAAGACAATTAAGAAATAGATTTTTATGATGTGTTTGTTCAATGGCTTATAAACGGTTTGAAAGGTGCAAGTTAAACTGATATAAATGCCCAAGCCTGTCAACAGTTTAACTTGAACTTGAATTTTGCAATTTAAGCGATTTGTAATCAGTAAATGAACTTGTTCTAAATAAAAGATATCTGCAACAATGCTAGATCAATCGTATCCTGAGTTAATGTACATGTGTATAGCGATGTAGGATACAAAGTGAAGCCGGCCTTTAAATGAATCCAATAGATGTAACAGAAATGTTGGTTCTATTGGGTTATTTTTGTTAAAGCGAAATTCGAGGGGACATTCCTGTTTATACTTGTATGTTATTGATACATGATTCTAACAGTTTAAACACATTATTGAGGATAATAATTTAGATTTGTCCATTTGACAAATTAAAGCATACATTATTTTTTTTTAAAAAATATTAGAAAAGAGGCCATTCATCAGTGATACGAGTGTGGAAAGCTTTGCTGTGGCATATCAATACATTTGTTCATCAGTCTAATGGTAAATTAGTTGTTACGTATACGTTATGGAGATTTCATCTAAAGATATGTTTTATTATTATGTTTTGTAAACTTAGTAAAAATACAGCGTCTTTGCAGTTCACGTAACAAAAACAAACGAGGGACACTTCAATAGAACCTTGTTTTTTCTGTTCACAGCAAATTTGTCGATCAGAATACAGTCATCACCATTTTCACTTCTAAATTATAATAAAGCGAACACTGCTAGATAAAAATAATAAAATGGATGTTAAATAATGAATAATTCTTTAAAAGTTCGAACAAAATTGAAAAACAGTGAGTGTCTCAACAATGTTTTTCTGGTTGTTTCTCTGCAAAACTATCTCTTTGAAGTAGATCAAACAAAATTTAAATCTTCTTGCAGTGTTCAGTTAACTGTTGCTGAAGAACAACCATGTATGAGAAAACACTAATTTATAAGTTGGTAACGTCAAACAAACCCGAAATTGCCCCTAATTAACCATCAAATCGTTTCTATTGAGTGTAAATAAGATAGCTTTATATCTTAGAATACATGTAATCATATGTTTTTATACTTCGACCTTGCTGTGGCCAAATACAAATCAGTGGTAATCGTACATTACTTAATTGAAACGTACTGCGTCTAAAATTGCTTTTAAAACAGATAATCTGGCATGCTGTAAAAATTTACCCATAAGAGTTAGGTGTGTTTAAAAAGAAAGACCCATTCATAAATGTATTTAAAGTCGAACTCCCAAACATTATATCAGGATTTAAAATTAGGATGATGCCAACGATTGCAAATCAACTATAGAATTAAGGTCTCATATGGAAAATAAAATTTGAAATTGAAATGAATAAATATGATCTACTCTTTACTCTATATTGCTCTGTTTGAACACCAGAGGCTATACTCTTTTAGTGAAGACAATCCATAAGTTATTTCTGTCATCGATAATAATTCTATTTCCTGAATGCCCACTCATCAAAGGACACCCTTCTTAAACACATCTTGGCTTTGGCAATATTGGCTTAATGTTTGATAGAATAACGCTTAGATGACTACTACTGCTTTGACTACTTAAACCGAGCTTCATGATACCTCGTGGCAGATATGCTTTAAAGTACCTTTTAGATATAAAAACGATACATTCAATACTCAATTATGAAATAGGAAGCATTGTTAGGAATGCTTTGATCATGACAATGTGTATTCCATTTGATTGAAATTGAAATGAAATTTGCCAAGAGAAATGTGAAAAACCAACAGCATTGTTTTTTTCTATTTCTTATCAGACAATACATACAATAAACGATAATATTTTCCAAGTAATATGTATATCTTAAAGAAATCAAGAAAGGATTTCAGGAAGAGTCCTTACAGCTGTTCAGGGAAATATTTGAGATAAAAACAAATGAAGTTCATTTTACAAACTTACTGTACTTTCACGACCTCCCTTTGAAAGGAGCGACATGTAACACACAAATAATTCAAATTGTTGCAATTCTTTTCAAAATTTCGATGTTCTTCTATCGAATTAAATTATCATTGTGAAGGATCTCATCTACACAAAGGTTCTTGTTCAACTCCTACAGTGTATGAAGAGAGGTAAATTATATGTGAAGTGCAGTGTCCAGAGGTGCGCTGTATCCCTTTCAGTGAATATTTGGACGTGTGTGCAAAAGGAACAGAAATACAATTTAGCAGTTTCCCATTCTATCAAATGGAAAACTCCAATAAAATCAAAAGAGTTTTAAAAGAAGAAAATTTCATAAAGAAATACCACCCAAAACTGAATACTATTAAATTCTAACGCATACGTTCATGAATGTACATTGTCTCTACTATGACGTCATAATATATATATAACCTTCTGTAACGAATCATTCTCCCTGATGATGAAATGAAACCGGTAGGAGAAAGAAACTCGGCGTTATGTTTTTATTTTTTTTATATCTTTAAGCTGCCATACACCTGGACATTTTACTTTTTGATCATAACATTCAGTCCTCATGGCAGTAAATTTTAAAGATTGTATGTCGATTTGTAACAGGTTACAAGGAACTAAATCAGCAAAGTTGATAAGATAAATGATAATCAATCACTAAAATCAGGGTGTTCAGGAATCAGTTACCATGTTCTGCTTTAACAAGTGAGCCGACTTTTCAGTATTTGAATATTATTCTGGTTGTCCCGAAAACAAAGGAACTATTTTGGGGAACTATTTTTGGGAACACTCTCTTAATACTGAAAATCACAAAATCCTTGTAGGAAATTGTTTCCTTTCAAATGTTTGAAACTCACCCAGAATTATATGTATTTGTTGTAACTAATTAACTAATTATATATTTTATAATTAACTCGTATTTCCCGTAATGTCAAATTGGAAATCTCCAAATCTGGAGAAACTGAAGACACCGTTCAGTATCTGATTAGTATTCAGATGAACCTGATTTGTAGTATTGAAATAAAGTTCATTAATTCCCTTGGGAAATGTCAGTAGATGCAGACAAACCGCCGAGTCAGCTTTATATACATCAAACAATTAACCAAAGCGCTCCCAGGGTTTAGTAATGTAAATAGAATTGCCATTCATGTGATTACTTCTCAAGAAAAAGGTCTTGAGTAGATTCGATGGGATTACATCTTGAAAGGATAACGGGAGTTAATAAACTATGTAAACATGAAATTCGATAAATGAATGAAGGAGTAAAGAACTAAAACATTTTTCTTATTTACTTCTGATTTTTTGTGTAATACATAAGATCCTTTGTTCCAACTTTGAGCCAATGACACAAATGCAAGGGTTTGATAGTATGAGAATAATTATGTATAGGAAATCAATTTCTCTGATTACATGTGTGCGTACTACAACGGAAAAATATAAAGGTTACCATGAGAGTATGGTTGGGTATTGTCAATATTCTGCTGTAGTAATTAACATGTAATGAATTTATCAATTTTCTAATAGAGAATATTTACAAAAGCATAAATCAAAGTTGAACTATCCTTCAAATGCGCATTTTGATATACACATAAAGTGCTACTCTCACGGTAAGTTAAGAAGAACTAGCAACAGCCATTTGCGCCAAGAACTTTTAGTTAATTGTTTAATTTAAAACATATTTGCAAAACAAACAATAAACGACACAAATATTGTAAACACACCAGCAAATTATCACAAGATTGTAAAGGTGATTTAGAAAAGGTTAAAAATGCGAGTTTATCAAAAATATTTATTCTTTTTTTAAATCTAACACACCATGTCCAGATGAGTGAGTAACATCTTGAGAGATGTAAATATTAAGATAAAAAGATTCCCTGATACGAGCAGTGTCTCAATTAACGTTAGGACGACCAGTTTAAAGCCGTGTCTTGTCGCCTTCACGTCGGAACAAAGCTAAAATAAAATTTAAGTTGCTACTTCTCCGATTTACTTTTTCTCAAGTCACATGAGTGGAAGAGTGAATAGATATTAAATATATGAACATGTGAATCAAACTGTCTTGCGTTTGGTTGGAAGATTTCAACCTATGATGAACGTACACGTTTTGGCACTGCTTTATCAGAATAGATTTTGCCATACAATGCACAGGACAAGGAAAATGCTCATGAAAACACTTTTCTTGTTCGATATGACTACCTAAAATGTACGTTGTATAGAGGATATCTGTCTTTTCTTGACTAATACCATGTTTATCTCATCGAATGAGTTAAATAAATGGTTTTAGATATTATGTTTATTATATGATGTTATCCTTGAATTTCGGCAGAACAAGGTCGTTTTTATGTTGAGCACCCGCTAGGAACATCCCGTCACCACAGCAAAAAAAATCACAGTGAAAATATAATTTATTTTCACTTTTGCGTGATAGACAGTTTATTTCACTGATAAATCCCAGTTTTCAATTGCTCGTGATAAAATAAAATAGTGTAAATTTGAATATGTTATTATGTGTAGTTTGCAGTGATATAATAGTACGACTTCTTTTGTTGAACATTCTAATATGGAAAATAGTATTGCCCATATTTGTATTTATCATACAAAACTGTGATTCACAGGATATATTGCTTGTGTGAGATCAAGAAAAGATAACGTTTTGACAATAGATTTTGCACAGTGCCCTGTCACCGTAAAGCACATGATGTTGCAGTGATTTTACATCAACCAATGAGTCAGAATTCTAGGACGTCAAAATGCCTGTACAATACCATGATATTATAAATATGATGACGTAATAACAGGGCAATGTTCAGAGATTGAAAGGAATGAAAAATGATTGTGGGTTATAAATATAATCTCATTCTCTTTTATTCTGATATCAAGCATATCAAATCATCGATAAAAGGAAACCTCGGCAAGCCTCGGATATATGTAACTTTTATCAACTCGTGATATTAGGGGGCACTTTGGTGAGATTTGATATGTATCAATTGAAGTGACGATGTTAGAAGTCATTCAAAATGAAATTACATTAATACATCAATCATACCAATGAAATCATATCTATACTTGAATAATTAAAATACTTCATTACAAAAATAATTATGTAGGAATTAAACAAAATTAGATATATATTTAGAGCTTTTAATTAATTAAAATGTATTAGAACAAATATAACTGGGGCTTGTTTACTAGAGAATATACCAATAATGTATAAAGAGGATTCCACAATTCCGTTCAACAAATTTCTCTGAAGGTCAAAGGTCAGTAGTGGGTATCAATCATGTCTATTGTGCTCCAGGGAGGGATTTATCTCAATTTGCACTACAACTCCTTCGCACCAGACAGAGTGTTCATTGTGAAGTCTGAAATAACTTCCGAATCATTTCAGACAATAATACTTAGCTCATGCAGCGATGTACTTTCCGCTGCCCCTAGAATGTGTTCAGGATTTTAGTAATTAAAATTACCTGACTATTTATGTCGCTCTTTCCTTCAGTGTATCAGATAATCTTTTTAAAAAAAAAAAAATTCCACCTAATGCGTTAATATGTTAACCATCATCGATGGACAGTAGAACACATAGTTTTAGCAATTTGACATTCGATCGAATCAACCAAGTCTCTGATGACTTTTCATCAAAGGTTATTATAACCTACAGGGCAGAGACTATCACTAGTCCAATCTCCCTGTAGAAATCTAAGAGACATACGGTCAAGACGTGTATATATCAGAGATAGATTTACTCCTTTACTTGATTATCAAGACCGTAGCTACCATTATTTGATTATCGTGACAGTTTCCTTGTGCTTTTCAGTATCGTCCGTGGCGACGTAAAGGATCAGACGCATCAAGTCCCAAATGAGGTCTTTGCCATGTATTTAAAGACATGTTGTTCCAAGAAGTTTTAAATAATAAATAAATATGTGACTCGTGCGAACTTTTTATTTTTCTCCATAACTCCATAACCTGTGTTAAGGCTGTATAGACCATATTAGAATACTGATATATGAAAGGTTATAAGATATTTGATTGTGTGTACATTAATTATCGGTATTACACATGGAAACCGTTTATGTTATCATGATACTATATCAGAGAAAGTCAGGAGAAAAATTAATATTCGAATTCGAATATTGGATTTGATATGTATCATGAACATATGATACAATATACAAGAGTAAGAACCGATTTGAATAAATACATGGCTCACTTTGTCAAGGTACCCATGGCTACATGATATTTACTCACAAAAGGAAGACATTTGTTTTCTTCAGAGAATGTGACAGGTTGTCGTCTCGACGTTGTTGTAATAATTACACATTTGAACAGACAGTTAAAACTGGAAACACGGGAAGAATTCTAAGGATGTCGGAGAGAGTAGATTTCTAATGTATTTAATAGGCACGTGCTTTATAAAGGAGTACTCACAATTTCATACATCAGAGTATAGTAAAAATTTGTTATGTCTATTCAAATACACATGGGGTGCTAAAATCGCTTTTTCAAGATGTTTTTTTTTGCCACAATGTTTGACATTTAAGTTTAAAACATTAGAAAGTAGACATTTAATTATTAAACTATGTAGTCGACATCAATAGCCTTTTTGGATATAAGTGTTTTGACGCATCAGTACAGTATAACGTCTTTTTGACGCTTCTATCTCGTTTAGTTAAGGAGATTCAAAAACGATTTCTTAAATCATGTCTTCCTCAGAAACATGAACTGTTAATGTTTTGAGTGAGTGAGTGAGTGAGTGAGTGAGTTATTGTTTAACTCCGCTTCGGCAGTATCACAGCCTTTGTGGCGATAATGTTTTGGAAATCCATATTTAATATTGTTGGGCTCTGAAGAGACATGATGTTATGCTGTTTCACACGTATTTATTGTCGTGGGTTGAACTATCTTGTATTTTGTATGGGGACGTTTATTTTGCAAGTGAGTTTATTTGGGTTTATCATAACGTAAGAAGATCTTATTACCAAAATCAAGTTATGTTCCCTTACAACTCCTCTCCAATTGTCTGACACTTAAATTAGGTAAATTAGTAGTGAGACAACGACTAATTAGTTTGCCTTTGAACGACAGTGTTATTCATCTCTGTTGGGAGACACTTCCACTTTAAGGGAGTCTCTAAGTCAGACCCAGACTGATGGATAGTTCTGTTGAGATGAAGGTGAATAAACTACTATGTATGAGCTAACGTGGCCCCCATCTAAGTTCAAGAGCCATAAGAACGAGTGCAATTGGAACAAAAAGGGTTGATGACATTCAAGATTTGTCTTTTGTAGAAAAAAACAACAGGGTATCCTTAACAAATGAACAGGGTAAAGCAAGTCTATATTCGAAATGAAAATATCATGACATGAACATGAACGCATGAATATCTCAGATATTTTAAGGTGACACTATTATTTCATGAATTTGATTCGACTTTTGTTTAAATTTGAAACTGGTCACTCAGTGAAGCTAATGATGATAAGAAAGAGCGACACACTTCACGCTTACAATAAGATATTATGTGAGTGTACTGTCTAAAACTTACCCATATTTAGACACAAGTGTAGTAAACGCAAAATGAATATAATGTTCTATTTATTTTTATAAGAAGTTAAACCGCATTATAGCCATCGGTTTCAAAATAGGTTCACGTTGGTTGAAAAGCAATACATCCAGGAAAATTTACAAACGTTAATATTTATCTTATAATTTATCTGCACCTAAAAGACAAATTAAAAGCGCTGTAGCGCGATTTAAAATGACCGCTCGAAGGTAGTTCAATTGGTCTGACTGATGTAGTGATACTTAAACACTGAAAGTAGAGTTTTAAATGTGGTACAACGACGGCATGGTCAACCATCTTGCTGTCTGAACTCTCAAATTTTCATTACACCTTCAAATCTATCTCCCACACTGAAGACTTCTACACCACTGTCGCTTAATGCGTCGCACCATTTTCTTCGAAATATGATAACCCTTTTCTATGGATACAGAGAGCTGCTTAACAAAAGTTTGTTTCACTTTGCAATATTTCCTACGTAAAATCATCAATTTTTTAAACCTTCAATTTGGCACTATTTCTTAACAGAATACATTATAGATAATATTTTTGGACAAGATGTAGAGAAATCATTTTACACTACATATACAAGGAACAGATATGTTACATGCCAGAAACAATTTTGGGATAAAACAAAAGAGACAAGGGGTCAAAATTAGAAAATTTAGATTTCATTGTTTCTGCAATAAAATATTAATTACACATAATGTCTGTAAAATGTCGACATTAATAGAAAATATTGGTCAATATGATGATAGGAATTATGTTTTTTCCCTAAATGATTAAAAAATGACAATTTTATAACAGAATATACATTTTTTGTTTGGGATTTTTGGACCCCGGTGTTTTTAAATCCTTGCCATATTTGCTCCTGTAGAAATATTAGTATCATCTTTTAATATATGATACAGAAAGGATTTGTCTACGACTAAAGAAAGATTCATAACTTTTGCGGGCATAATTAAGGAATAAATGAAACACGCAATTACATGATACTTGCACTGAGTTCGAAACACAGTTAAACAAACTTTTGTTAAGCAGCTGTACAGCTTATCGGGTCGTTTAATGATACATGTATATTTTAGAAAGAAAATCATCAAGTCAGGTTTATAATGGTATGCCAACAATTAGATAACCAGTCCAGGAGTGATGATTGCGTTCACTCATTCATACATACCCATACATTCTCTTTACATTTACTAATCCATCACAAGTTTAAAGGGGCAATAGCATGTTTTTTCGCTAAAATAAGTCGATGAAATGTATTTGAAAAATAATGTCACCAATAGTTAAACACCCATCTCTCTTCGGAAAATCAAGTTACATATTATTCAGCCATTGAGGGTAACATTGCATTTCCTGTTCGTGAGAGCACTTTGGAACGTTGTGTTAAACATATTGTCACGCTGTAAAAAGTCATATTAGTTTTGACAGTGGTTATAACGATGTTGCGTATGAAACAAAAATTGCATGGCGGCCATTTTATTGTTAACACATATTATTATTTCGAAAATGACAAAAACGATTCCCATGGCTTTACGGATTCATTACAACCATACACTCTTTTTTTTTTATTAAGAGAGAGGTATGTTTTACTATTGGTGGCATTATTTTTCAAATACATTTCATCGACTTATTTCAGCGAAAAAACGTGCTACTGCCCCTTTAAACCAATGAATGTTAAACTATCTTTACATCATCGTGGTCATTACTGTCATCTTCCTCTGGCAGTATGAGTTGCTAACAATATAATAAAACCTAATAAATAACAACAATACCTTATTGTCAGTTTGGCGCGAACAGTAATTGCAACAATTCCAGAACGTCTGACAAGATAATGATGGTATATCACCTTGGGGAATTTTGTTTTCTTAGAAATTAATATCTGGTGCCAGAAGATCGATTTGTTGGTGAAAGTCCTAGTAGTTCTAATTGCTTCTAGAGTATACAATCTCAAAACAAATACATACAACAATTTCAATGAAAATCTGCTTTGTGCACATCATTTGATGGTTAACCGATGTTCCCGACAATTTGTTGGTTGAGAGCGCGACCTCAATGTTATGGCTTATATCGAGGAAACGTGTCCTTATCGTACATATATGCATGAAAAATGTCTTATGAACGTTGGCGGAAGTAAGTTTTCAGTTGTTCCGTCACTCTCGCTACGATTAGCATCGATGGAAATGGATATGTTTAAAGATTATGAAAGTTACTTATCCTATTAACGAAATGTTCGAATTCTTGCATTTTCCATACATTATTTCTTTAACATTTTATGAGACATTTAACTTGTCACTTGATGGTTCCAGTGTTAGAATCATTCGACCCGCATCAAGCAGAACATTTGATTTGTCATCGACCAGTGCTTGGTTCACACGATATCTGCCAATCAATTCAGCGAACTTCACAAACTACGTTGGCACTAATTTGATAGCCTTCAGTACCCAACTAGTTCAGAGATTGATTTCAAACGATTTCAGGTAATTGTGACTAATTGTGTGATGTTCTTTTGTGATTCATAGAGATAAGCTGCGGCACAAATTATGAGACACTCAATGAATATAACTCAAATGTTAAATACGTGCCAAAGCAATGCTCGTAATTATGTTTTTTATAAGTACATTAATTTTGAAATTTGAGGTATATTTTATTGTAACAATGTCCTCAAGATCGTAATTGACAATATAAAAAAGTGTCAAGGAAAACATGTTCTATTATTCCATCAGCTGATCATGGGTGATGTGCAGAGACGATCCCCTAGTAGTAATCTACTTTGTGTTAAAAACTTTAATCATGAGGCTTAAGTGTCTTCTCGTTGCAATGGACTGTGGGTAATTTACAGTTGAATTAAGCTACAAGTTGTTTAATAACATATATAACACATGTTATTCTTCTAAAACGTTTGTTTCAGATCATACATTTATCACTTTATGACAGTCAAAGTTTTAGTTACATTCTGCAAGTGTTCAGCAAATGAATATATTTAAATTGATGTTTTGATTGTGAGTCAATCTAGTAATTGAAGCCAGTGAACTTTACAAGCTAAGTTGCTACTAATTTGTAAGCCTTGAGCACTCAAGCAGTTTTGAAATTGATTTTGAAAGATCACAGAAGATTTTGACTAATGGTGTGATATTGGTATGGGATTCATTGAGATAACCGGAGGCAATAATAGTGATTCGTTTAACGTATATACCGCAACAAATAAATATCAACTTCCAAATGAATGTACATTTTCTTATAAATGTTGGATTACTTCAACGAGAAAATTTACATTTATCACATGTCCGTGCTTTCGACCATTTCGAACATAATTATAATCTACTATTTGCAATATGACAATGATCCCAATAAAGCCGCATATCTACGCTTTTCCAAGGCGCCCTACAGCAATTTTATTTCCATGAAACCTTCAGCAATTATCTCTGGAAGCTTTCACAGAATGTTTACGTTTCAACATGGATAAATCAGTAATTGCAAGTACATGCAGACATATGCATGGTACAATTTAAATACAATCCGTTTAAATTTACTTTTAAATTACCATTCCCTAGAAGTAATTCTTTTGAAGAGAAATTTCGGTAAAACTTTGCAACGAGGTTTTTATTGTTCTGAATAAATTTAGACATGCATTTTTTAATTATAGTTTTATCAGTGCACTGAAGAAATTAACGTTAATTTTACTACGTCATGATGTATTTGTCTTTTTAATTTAATATGTATGTTGTTATTTGCCTAGTTATTATTTTCAAATCATTTTTTAAACTTGTTATACATCCCCATCTTAGATTAAAATACATTTCCGTCAATAAGAAATAGTTTAATTTGTCAATTTCAATAATATTATAAATGTCACTTCTCTTTACTACCCATATGGTTGGAAATAATCAAATTTATATTATTGATATGAGCACATGTGCATATATCATGTTTGCCTAGCAATCATTATTTCACCGCGACATCCCGTATTCCGTCGTCTGTTACGTCATAAAATGATTGTTCGTGCCATCGCAAGAGAAGTGGGCCGTTCCCTGATAATGTTACACAACTTAAATAGAATATAATGGGTAAAAAGGAAGTATTACATTCGAAGGTGTGCCGTATAACTGTTATGAAACCCATGCAAATATATGTAAAACCCTCGCTCTCGCTTGGGTAATAACAAAAATAGAGCCATTGGCTCTGTAGCTCATCAGGCATTCATTAATGATAAAATATGAATTGTATTCATATGAAATATGATAAAAGTTATGGCCTTACAAAAAAAATATTAAACACAATTTTTGTTAGATCCTCTATTCTTATTTTTCATTTCTCAACTTCTTTCTCAACAACCATTTCTCAAAGTTAGAACTCACACTTTTGGGATTACCTCCCTTAGTGTGAAGTGAAGAGCACATAAAATCTCAAGAGTACCGTTCAAAGCTTGCTACAATGGTATTTTTTATAGATTGTAACCCAGTGATCCATATTTGGGGTTAGGGGGGATCATCAAATCTACCATTTAGAATCCCCATTAGCCAAGCAGTATGCACACAACTTTTCAGCTCTCTAGACCTTTTGGAACTGGAGAATGCGATGAAAAAAGCTTTTAAAGGTTTTTACCCCTGTGATCCCAAATAAGTCACAGGGTCACCAAATCTACAATTTCGAATCCCAAATTAGCCAAGGAGTCTGCAGACAACTGTTCAGCTCTCTAGACCTTTTGGCACTGAATGAGCACATGAAAATAGGTTTTTAAGGTTGTGACCCCTGTGACCCAATTTGGGGTCATGGGGTCACGAAATCTACATTTTAGAATCCCCATTAGCCAAGCAGTATGCACACAACTTTTCAGCTCTCTAGACCTTTTGGAACTGGAGAATGGGATGAAAAAAACTTTTAAAGGTTTTTACCCTTATGATCCCAAATGAGGTCACAGGGTCACCAAATCTACAATTTCGAATCCCAAATTAGCCAAGGAGTCTGCAGACAACTGTTCAGCTCTCTAGACCTTTTGGCACTGAATGAGCACATGAAAATAGGTTTTTAAGGTTGTGACCCCTGTGACCCAATTTGGGGTCATGGGGTCACGAAATTTACATTTTTGAATCCCCATTAGCCAAGCAGTATGCACACAACTTTTCAGCTCTCTAGACCTTTTGGAACTGGAGAATGGGATGAAAAAAGCTTTTAAAGGTTTTTACCCCTGTGATCCCAAATGAGGTCAAAGGGTCACCAAATCTACAATTTCGAATCCCAAATTAGCCAAGGAGTCTGCAGACAACTGTTCAGCTCTCTAGACCTTTTGGCACTGAATGAGCACATGAAAATAGGTTTTTAAGGTTGTGACCCCTGTGACCCCATTTGGGGTCATGGGGTCACGAAATCTACATTTTAGAATCCCCATTAGCCAAGCAGTTTGCACACAACTTTTCAGCTCTCTAGACCTTTTGGAACTGGAGAATGGGATGAAAAAAGCTTTTAAAGGTTTTTACCCCTGTGATCCCAAATGAGGTCACAGGGTCACCAAATCTACATTTTCGAATCCCAAATTAGCCAAGGAGTCTGCAGACAACTGTTCAGCTCTCTAGACCTTTTGGCACTGAATGAGCACATGAAAATAGGTTTTTAAGGTTGTGACCCCTGTGACCCCATTTGGGGTCATGGGGTCACGAAATCTACATTTTAGAATCCCCATTAGCCAAGGAGTCTGCACACAACTTTTCAGCTCTCTAGACCTTTTGGCACTGGATGAGAAGATGAAAATAGGTTTTAAAGGTTGTGACCCCTGTAACCCCATTTTGGGTCATGGGATCACGAAATCTACATTTAAGAATCCCCATTAGCCAAGGAGTCTGCACGCAACTTTTCAGCTCTCTAGACATTTTGGCACTGGATGAGAAGATGAAAATAGGTTTTTAAGGTTGTGTCCCTGTGACCCCATTTGGGGTCATGGGGTCACGAAATCTACATTTTAGAATCCCCATTAGCCAAGGAGTCTGCACACAACTTTTCAGCTCTCTAGATCTTTTTGCACTGGATGAGAAGATGAAAATAGGTTTTAAAGGTTGTGACCCCTGTGACCCCATTTGGGGTCATGGGGTCACGAAATCTACATTTTAGAATCCCCATTAGCCAAGGAGTCTGCACACAACTTTTCAGCTCTCTAGACCTTTTGGCACTGGATGAGAAGATGAAAATAGGTTTTTAAGGTTGTGACCCCTGTGACCCCATTTTGGGTCAGGTGGTAACGAAATCTACATTTTAGAATCCCCATTGGCCAAGGAGTCTTCAGGCCAGATGAGCTAAAAATTCACACTCTTTTCGTAAAAGTCATACACACTTCCTCGGGTAACACTAATCTATATTTATTTATCGATGGCACCTATATTGCCTTACATGTTTAGATAGCCAAATCTCAATAAGAGATTAATTATAGAAAGTAAGAGACACAGTTGTCTGGGATTACGGAACTTAATGTGTGGATAAAACAGAATTGTGGTTTGTATTTAACTTACATGTTAGTGTAATCTATTTATACATAACTGTTGTCCGAGTGACACAAAGATAACGATTCTTCCAAGCTAAAGGAAATTAAATCTGCAATCTAAATATTTGACTGTTTATCTTGCGTTTGGAAGACTTGACGTAGGCATTATGTTTATTTACTGAAGGTGTAACAGATGAATCATTGTCAATGGGGTTAGAACTACAGAGAATGCGATTATGAACTGAATGCAGCACATTGTACAAGTTTTCAATATTAATGTGTGGAAATGTGCATTGCATTCCAAATAAAAACAAACAAAAATTTCATTTCCTTCTTACTGTTATTACGTAAATCAGTAAGACTTTAAAATAATAACATATGAATTGCCATAAACTGAATGCAGTACATAGTACACCAAATTGTAAACTGTTAATATTAAGGAAGGCGATGTGCATTGAATTTCTCACGAATCTTGAAGCGTAATTCATTATTTTCTTATTCTTAAATTAAATAACACATTACAATGATAACATATACCGTATGGAAAGGATTGATGAAAATATGTACACAAAAGACATCAGATTTGAGGCAACAGTGTAGTAAATTACACTTAAGTATATCATCAGTTTTCATCTGGTATCACACATTATTTGATTGTTTATTTTAGTTCAAACGTTCTAGTATTTACTGGTATACACTCTTTTGCAAACGATTATAAACATTTGTTATGAAATGGGATGTACTGGCTAATATTCGTATGTTGACTTGTTTTATCAAGGACTTACATTCTATTTTCATCTGTTAGAAGTCTCACAAACTTCTTTTACTGAAAAGAAATTAAATCAACCTGAGCAAACTTCGCCAACAGAACTCACTTGTTCTCTTCGCAACGCATTGCAAGTTGAGATTTTCGTCCATGATTGCAGTTAGCATCTACTACTCAGAGAGCTAGCTGGAGTCCAGTCCAGTCCAAAAAATATTGATCAAGAGTTTGACCGATTTTGGCCGATTTCGACCGATATCACAGCCATAGTAACCCCCCCACCCCCTCTCCCCATTTGCTCTAAAGATAGTGTTAAGTAGTAAAGTTTGTGTCAACATGAAACTAGTCGTGTTTCAAACTTTAATCATCAAACCGTTGTAATCAACGAATTATTCTACCCACACCAAAATGTTTCTCATTAAGTAGTCAATGAAACGTTACTTCGAAGCAGGCTACACACATTATGCTTAACATTTCGAAGAACGATAAACAAGTATTAAAACATTATTACTCGATCATATATGTCATTCCAGCTGAGTAGTGATACTAAGAATATCATAAATGTAAAGTTTCTTCCATTAGTTTGATCTTCATTCAAATATTAATTTTTTTCTCGGAGGATATACCTATTCAATTGTTTTTACTGATGAAACTGTTTTCGGACAGATACATAATGTTTATATGAACTTGAAAACTAACCTTTCTGTAACCATTTTCACATGTCAAAGAGTCTATGAGAGATGCGCACAAAAGTTAGAAATGTCATTAATCTTTATTTTAGTGTCTAAGATCTTTCAATTAACTTGCAAACAGCCTTCGCTATGTTTTCACGAATTTGCCTCAATCTGTTAGTCATGTGTTTTTATGTATTTTATGCAACATTACGTAAGTTTGACTTATATCTTGGTTTCCGCATTTGCTTCACAAACATTTAAGGCTCAGTTCATGAAACATTAATCCTTTAAATCAATGGCTAAATGACGGGAGTTGCTATGGTTCCGTCATTTGTACAAATTACTTGAGCAACTATTGACTTTTCGTTCAACATGAATATTCACAACTTTACACCGTTAGTAGTAGCACGGGCCTAACCAAAGACAGACACTTCAATATTTGACCCATGTTAGTTTACTTGAGATTCGTTATAAAAAAAAACACGTCTTATAACACATACATGTTTTTGTATCTGAAATGCAGAATTTCATTATAGCGATGTGCTAATTGGAATGTCTTTAAAGCCAATACCGCAACATCATATGATACAGTCTTAGTTTTACTTAAGTTTTAATTAACATTTGGTAAATACTTTAATTTTCAACTGAGTAAATTCTACTTTGTTCTTCATTTAAATCTTGAATTAATAGACAGCCGAGTTTATTAATGTTTAGGATAACTTTGATGCCAAATAACTCTTTCTTGATCCGTCTATCTGGCACATTATACTACCAAACTGCAGTCTATTCCATCATGCCATATTTTTACAAACTTGTAAAGGACATGATACATTTATGGTGTAATACATTGGAAATATTTAACAATGTCCAGTTCAATATCATGTTTATCAAACGAGAGCATGGTTTCGTATCTAATAAGCAAGAACTCATTTGTAGGATAATATATGTTTAATTGTTGTTGTACACAATCACTTTGTTCATGTCGTCTTTATTTCCAATGTAATAAAATCATAATATATAAAATAAAATAATATATATATATATATATATATATATATATATATATATATATATATATATATATATATATATATTATTATCTTTTTTTCGTAGTAATTATCAATCATATCTTTATGCATCATAACTATTTGGAATTGGATGGAAGATCCCTCCCCTCCTATCTGGATCCGCCACCATCTTAGGCATCCTACTTCTAAATGTCCTTCAAAGATAATTTATATCTTTTAATTGTAATTATCCATTATGGATTGCATGTGTTTATCCTTCATTTAATATTCGTTCAACTTCTTCTTTTCATGTGCATGTTTTCTTGAATAGTTTCAGTTGTTAGTTGGGTAGTCTTCCCACTGTCATTCTTCAGCGTGTTTTGCAGAGCTGTAAAACTTGTCACAAGGCCATGATGAGCTCCTAATTTCATTACATTAATGGTAATTTTATTTATTTTCTTGGGGAGTCTCGGATTAAGTTTAAGGGATTTCCCGCTTGGACTATTTAAGTTAATTCTTCAACACTATCCCAAACAATATTATGGCTTCTTTACTAGGATTTATGACGTAAAGCATCGTGAGGTCACTACAGTCTGGTATTTATATGGAAATTACAACTTAATACTGTTTCAAGCAAAGGTTTTAGCTATCTAAATTGGGGGCAATTTCATACTATTTATCTGATAAAAACATACTTTATTAAGCTCCTGTATAAAACCATTTTCTTAAACTCAATAATTGGCATCTTCTTACAAACAGGTAACCTTCATTTCAAACATGTTCGAGCAACACTTTAAACTTGATGGTAACGTTGTGATAAGAGAGAAATGTGATTTAATGATGACACTTCAATCTGTTTGAGTGATCATTGAAGAGCAAAGCGTAAAGTGAATGGTGATTGATACACAGTTGCTTTCAATATCAACTTGCTATATAACAAAGTCTCCTTAATAGTAGCTACATGTATATCAATTTAATAAATTGGATCTCGCTTTGTTCTTGAAATAATTATTGTAATACATACGAGCATAAATGTTAATTGTTACAGATTTTGTAAACCCCGTTTGATGTTAAATTGTGATCTTGTAGGTCATTTTGAAACTTTAATAACGTCAAATTCGAAGATTTTATGAATGCATTTAAAAAATCAAATTAATCAAAATGTCCATAAAAATTAAATGAGAGAAACTAGTCTTGATTAAAATGACACAAATTCTTATTGCTTCCGAACGGCTTTTTCGAATGTGTGTTGAACGAAAAGTAATTCTTTTATCCTTCCTGCAGTATTTAATTAGGCATCAGAGTTTATTACGAACTCCGTTGAAATGTTATGCAAGCAAATGCAATTGCAGTCTTAATCGTAACTTCATACGATATTGTGAAACAGTGTTAAATATACCAATCTCACCTGTAAATATCTGTTTTCTATGTGCTAAGAATAGAGTGGCAACATGGTATGTCTATGTTAATAATTTAAATGTGCCAATATTAATTCCATGACACGAAATTAAAAAAACACACGCCGATGCTAACATGAACATGTTTAACAGTTTGAAGCTTGCGAAATCTATTTGTCCAAGTTACTTGTTATGATAGCTTTATCACACGTTCTGGCCTCAAAACATGAAACCTGTAGCACGTTTCTTGCAAATTGTATTTTTTTCAAATTTCCCATTTATAATGATGTCATTTAAATCAACTTAAGAGGGTAAAATATCTTATTACACAAACCAATTATCCGTAGTGGTAATAATGATGTTGCGTATAAAGCAAAAATTGCATGGCGGCCATTTTATTGTGAACACAATTTATTATTTCGAATTATAAAAACGATTCCCTAGGCTTTAAAAACCATGTACACTCATTTTCAACTTGATATTTCGAAGACAGAAGGGTGTTTTGCTATTGGTGACATTATTTTTCAAATACATTTCAGCGAAAAAAAACGTGATACTGCCCCTTTAAAAACAAATGAATTAAAAAATACACGAACATTCAAATTAGCCACACTTGATTAAAATTGAAGAACTTTTAATTGCTTTCTTGTGCGTTTTAGAATTAGGTCTCTTAATTATAATTATCGTATCCTGCCTGCAGTATTTAATCAATTAACAACATTGACAACACATCTCATTGACATGTAATCCAGGCAAATAAAACAAATTCAACTCTTAGTCGATTCATCTTCACAACATCACGGTTGTAACGATAATATTTCGACTTCTCGCTCCACCCTTGACATAAGAGCTCCCATTTTTTTAGCGTACTGCAGACTAGTAGAACAGACCAACCAGAAGACAGCTTGCAAATTATCATCCGATGTCAACAACAAAAATAGGAAGGTGACCTCTCGCGTTTGCATACGTTGCCAGCTACTCAACAAAGACAGGTTGTTTCTGAATCTTTTAAGTATTAAGTCAACTGTTTCAAGTCCTGTGCTACAATCCCCATCATAATGACATTGTCCAAGTACAAAATGTAGACCACAATGCTTTCCGCTTGAATACAATAGATTTGATTAGATCACCTTGTCTGTATGAATCCTCCCTTTGGATTGGGTAAAAAAAAATCAGCGAAAAGTAAGTGTATTATTTCAATGAGATACAATGTTGGCAATGTTCCTGTTTGTCTGTCAACATAATCGATGGCCCTTTAACAAAATGTGCAAAATTGACATCGAAAGGTTTGTTTGATTGCGGCTTTTATTCTCATGAAACGGTTATCATTTGCAAGTTACCAAAGTCAAAGTACACAGATATTTTGTAAATGTTTTGGAACAGACATGTGAAATTAGATTCAATTTGTGAATGTGACAACATCATCGCTAATCTATAGGACCAAATGTAATTGGCGATTTCATTGACTATATGTAAGCAGCTGGTGGGTGGTTTAAATCGTGATCATTATAGATGTCACTGCTTCGTTTCTCAGGTTTTCTATCGATGAAGGCAAGGAAACAATGGGGAAGAGTTTATCACGATATGTTCTCACCTTGCCTTGGAAAGAGGAAGTCGTTTATACGTATGTATTCTTGTACACACTAATGATTGTTATCATTGTATTTGAGTAAAATTAAAATTGGCAACCTTTAAATAAATTCTTGAAATCATGTAATGTTATGTTACAAACAAATGATAGTATGTTTCATAAGCTCAAACACAGGTTCACAAGACAAATCATAATATACTCTCAATCAATGGAAATTAGATGCTTTCTCTCGAAGTGGTGTTAATAATGCACATTGCACTGCAGTTTTAAAGTATAAGAACGTGCATATATACATGATATTGATATTTCATCATTAATACTCCCAGTAAGATAGCACGTTCTAATCTTAGAACGATACTCAATACTTATTCTTATTGCTCAATAAGAGAAAGCAAATTAAGAACCCTTTACTCTAAATTCATAAATATATGTTTTAACCTAATGAAACCAGACAGACAGGTGTTTGCAATAATCATTGTTTGAATACCTCTAGCACATGTCATTTAGTTACTAATGGTTATTTATATGTATATGTTTGTGTTCCACAGGACTGTATTTTATTATTCAATTATGGGGGCATAATGTTTTCCACTTCCGATCTGTTAAAGCTATTATTTAATAGTTCTATTCTGTGCAAATTGTCCTGATGGTTAAATGAATCAACCTGTCCCGAATAAGTTCTTTAGTTAATCTCTCGTAATCACAGAACTCCAAAACTTAACCAGCATTTGAAGTATTTCCTAACCCTTCCTGGTTCTTATTCAAACATTCACATGGTTAACCAAGGAAAAGTAACATTTTCTTTGGATTACATTAATGCTCAGGTCACCATCACTATCATAATAAACTCAGGGGCAAAAGAAACTATACCAAAATATTTCATGTTTTTAAAAGTTGAAACTAGTTTTTCAAATCGATTTTTATATTATCAAACTATGTCACAACAACGCAACTTCATAATTACCAAGAAAAAAAATCATTCTTCTAACCAAATATGGACTTTGTCACACGTTTTTCGAGCAAAATGGTATGCATGTGCATCACGTTAATATGGTACCAAACTGTATAAAAACCACGAATCTGCATGCTTTGGACCTCAGTCGTAACGAACACAACAAGTGACAATCCGAAACTTACCACAGAGGGACGAGAGAGAGAGAGCGATTAGTGTGTGGCAGTTTGGAGCACGTCACGACCACGTTGCTCGTATCTTCAACTGCACCCGGACTACGATAAGTAGACTGCCGACACGAATGGCACAGACAGGTGGGACCCGAGATCGGCCAAGAAGTGGAAGATCAAGGGTCACAAGCGCAAACGATGACCACTACATCCGTACGATTCACCTACGCAATCATTTCGTCACAGTGACGTCATCAGCAGCAATAGTGTTACAGCGTGTTATCAGCAGAAGGACAGTGGTCAGACGTCTTCGTGAACATGGCATTCGAGCGTACCGGCCCTTTCGCCGGATGATTCTAAGCCGAAATGACCGACGTGACTGACGTTAACGTCACCAATGGGCAAGAATTGTACAACGGTGGCAGAACAGGAACTGGCATAGAATTTTGTTTACATACGAAAGCAGGTTCCAGCAACACACAGCTGATGGCCGAGTGTGTGTTTATAGTCGGAGAGGAGAGAGAATGGCCCCGCGTTGTGTCCAGGACGCTGTGCCATTCGGCGGCGGTAGCGTCAAGGGACCACACAACAGATCTAGAACTGGTTGTCTTTGACCGTTATAAGAATTGCAAAGGCTACATCGACACCGTTTTACGTCCTATAGGCCTCCCTTACCTCCTGAAAAGTCCAAGAGTAACCCTCCAACAAGACAATGCTAACCCCCACATAGCCAGGGTACCTAGAGACTTCCTAACGTTAAACAACGTCAACATTTTGCAATGGCAAGCGTGATCATCAGATTTATCACCGATTAAACACTTGTGTGATCCTTTCAACAGGCAAATAAGGCAGAGAAATCAACCTCCATCAAATCGGCAAACGTACCCAGGCACTTATGGAAGAATGGCAAGCCATCCCTAATGACGTCATCAGGCTCCTTGCAAATTATGTGTGTCGATGTTTGCAGGCCTTATTCAAAGCAACGGAGGCCATACCAGATATTGACAGTTTTCTAGTGTTCCCTTTCTGAATAAAACCGTTCTCTGTAGGCTCTAAAATGATTTGTTTATTATTGCAAATTGACATTTACCCCCAGTGCCATTCATTGTATTCTACTGCATTAACCGTACGTGCAACTTTTTCAAAATTTCGATCAAAACATGGTCAGTAAAATTGTCTTTAAAACGAGTATCATATTATTTATGTGACATATCTGATAATGTTGATAACAACAAAATAATGTTGGTATAGTTTCTTTTGCCCGTGAGTTTATAAATGATGCCATGACTTGTGTCTGCTGTATATTTACACAAATTTACACCAAATACACCAACCATTGTGCTTTCATACAGGCGTATCTATAAAACAATCATTAGGTAAAATCTTTAACTACTATATTCAGGAATGCAATTATAATGGTTGATCAAACTCTACATTAAATGTACTTAATGTGATAAAGTTGAGAATGGAAATTATTTAGACAGATTACAGAACAAATATTTTGTTTGTTTCTTGGGACAAGTTCATATTCAAAGGACATGCTACCAGTAAAGCTCAGATAATACAGACAGCGTAGTAGCGAGGCAAACTCCTGAACAACACTTAAGTTAGTGGTCTGATCTGATGTTTCAACTGATGTCTCCCGGGAAAAATGGCGTACTTGCAAAAGCTTGACAATACTATTATGATGCACCCATGGGGCCAGGATGGACTGTTCTGAAAATGATAACCTTACGGTAGAACGTTAATCAATAGTTAACATTTTTTTAAAATACTGCTAGTAACCCGAATACGAGATGGTCTCCTATCAGTACAAAAATTTTCAAACTGATAATAATAGACTATTTATATTGCGCATATATCCATGTCAAATGCCATGCTCAAAGCGCACAAGACAAGATCGCCATTATAAAAGTTTATTTCAAGACACCACATCTTTCCTACATTATGTTTGCTTTGTGGAAGGTATTCATCAAAAATGTATGTTTATTGAAAAAACTATTTTTTCAATGATTTTAGTGTAAAGTGTTTTTGGCATAAATGTTAGCTTTCTCCAACAATTGGTATAAACAGTGTCTATGTTCTTCGTTTGCAGTTTCAAAATTGCCCCAAATATATGTCATTATTGATGTTGTAAATTAAGAAATGACAAAAACTTCAAATTTTAGCTAGGATGTTCATGAATGCTTTAAAATCACTTCAATACTTTGAGAGATGCAACATGGAGAACTGATAGACCTTTTGATTTTGTCTTTGACTTTGATCTTCTTAAGATACATGAATGTTTGAATTCCAGAGTTCTGGGGTAGCATACTGACGCTTCTATTCTCCTCATTCTAACATTCGAGGATAGTGTTCAGCAGTTAGTCAGAATGTTAGGAGGAGTCTTGTCTTGTTAGGCCTTGATGTTTTAGAGTGAAAATTCTTCGCGATCTTAGGTCAAACACAAATATTTCGTGATAGCTTCAATGTGTTTAAAACTTGGAGATTTCAATATGGTTCTGAAAAAGAAGGTATAGAGTTGGACTGTTGACGATCAGAACATCAAATGTATATATGTCCTGTTGGTTTCAGTGCGTTCAAGGGCAGGAAATCTGAAAATGATTCTGGCTACAGAGGTCGAGAATAGTTGTAATGGGATCACCATTGCTTCTGACCTGAATACCAAAGAGTACTTAGTGTAATGACAGTCGCTGAAATGGAATTATATTTTAAAAGCTTAAATGTGTTTGGTTCTATCTTGCAGAGTTATAACTTCCTGGTATGGAAATGTCACGCATCATTCGAAGCCAAGTATCAGGGCTCCTCACATTACTACAACTTCTTATGCAGGTAGTTTGCAATCAACACATTACATGGCTGATTGCTGATTGCTGATTGCTGATTGCTGATTGCTGATTTGAATCGTTGTGCCCCACAGAGATCGATTTCAATTTAATCATAGCTGACAACTTTGACAAGATGATGTTTTTCCTTAGTTAGTTAAATTGCAGAAGTCCGATAAAATGAGGTCGTAATTTTAGCATCAAACCGACATTTCATTTTGGATTCAGTTTGTGTCTTTATGAAAAATGAGTTTTAATATTATCCATGAAGATGTTATATGATCAAGATCATTTTCTACACATGGAATATGTCAGGTTCTTTCTAGAAAGAGATATTTACTACCGGGTTTTAAAACCAACTGAGGTCAACATACATTTAAACCGTTGTAGTATTGGTCTTTTAAATGATATTTAAGTTGACCGAGTCTGATTGTTCTATGCATATCCTTGCGACTTGTATTGTTTTTTTCTGTCTTTATTGTACAAGAGCTCTGTCATGGTACAAGATAATTTCCTTTGGGGTAATGTATTATTATTAGGTCTATTGCTGTTTTGCGTTTGGTTGTCTTATCTTTAAGAGTGTTTCTTTAATTATAGAAACTCTTTTCTTACACTTTCATCTCGGATAATTCTACAAAATTGATTTATTATGTTTATATTTGATTATAATTTAATATTCTGCCAATTACATTTCCTTTTGAATTAATAAAACATTTTTCAGAGCAGATTCTTCGAGCGGCCATTTTAAATGTGAACACAACCACATTACTATGAACCATGAATATTCGTTTTAGAACTCTTATTTTGATTCAGCAGTATTATTTAGCCTTGGTAACTCTTAATTATATTTTTGTGAGTGCGCTTTATTTCAGTAAGTAATCATTCTACTGCTCCTTTAATATGTGAATGATTGGTAAATTCATTTTCTCTATTGGTTTTAATGATAATCGGTCCATGATAAAAACACACATTGGACATAGTTTGACAGTTGTGTCAAGCATAGCAATTTTCAAATTTGATAAACAGGTGTTAAACATTTGCACTTTACATTTTCACAGTATCACATAATACGCTGTGTACTGTTTACGTGAAACATAATGAATAAATCTATTTTCTTATTGATATAATAGATAATCTTACCATTAATATTATTGCCACTAATTTGATAGCCCTTAGGACGCAATTAGTTCTGAAATTGATCTCCAATAATTGGCTGTGAATAATTGTGTGGCGTTGGTTTGTGATTCATTTGGATAACCTAAAGCACTAATCGCGAGTCAATTAATATTGCTCTACAGTTGAGTACTAAACTGTGAAATGAATTTCTTCTTTGGTTGGTAAGCAAGTTGTTTAACAACTACATAAGAATCTACACCCCCGGCCAAAAGAAACGCCTACTAGATATTTTATCAGATATTGCAAAAACTGTAATGAACAGTTTAGCAATATTATAATATAATGAAGTTGCACCATTTCTGCATTATATATTTGAATTTCAGAAGTTCATGTCTCGAAAGAAGAGCGATTGTTGAAATGAGAAAACAATAATTGTTCAGTTTTCGATCAGTGCTTGATGTACGTGGTTAAGGTGCGCAAGAGAATCAGACGAAAATAGCAGTCTTCATTGGGCGTGGTTTTCATGAATGTTATTGACTCGAATCACAGTTTTTCACTATTAAAATGGACTTTCATATTAGTTATTGCTTCAGCATAACGTGGAGACCGCCCTTAATTATATTTAAGAAATTATTGCATCTTTCATTTTAAGGAGCATAAAGTAGGCGTTTCTTTTGGCTGGGGTGTATGTCGCAACGTCGCCTACATAGAATAAAGAACTTGTTATAGGTACAAGTTGTCCTAATATTTGAACTCGCTATAGTCACATAAGGTCAGAACTAGTTATATTCTGAAAATTGTCCAGCAAATGAATCAAGTCAAATTGATGTTTTGACGGTGACCTC
The DNA here is from genome assembly GCA_936450465.1 of Gibbula magus. Classification (NCBI taxonomy): domain Eukaryota; kingdom Metazoa; phylum Mollusca; class Gastropoda; order Trochida; family Trochidae; genus Gibbula; species Gibbula magus. The sequence goes on from OW388295.1 coordinate 36,415,148, forward strand.
TAAATGGACATGTACGATTGACAAGTAAATCCAGTAAGTTAAGCCAGTGAACTTTACAAGCTAAGTTGCTATTAATGTGTTAGCCTTCAGCAACCAAGTAGTTTCGATATTGATTTTCGAAAGATCACAGACGATTTTGACTAATGATGTGATATTGGTCTGTGATTCTTGGAGATAACCCGAGGCGATAATAGTGATTCATTTAACGTACATGTTTATACCGCATTAGATAATTTGCATAAACAATGTTCTCAAGATCGAAATTGACAAAAAAAATCCAGAATGTTCCTGGCAACATTATCGTTATTACTGAAGTAGTTGATATAACTGGTGGTCATGAAAATCTACACGAAATGCTCTTCACGGACAGAAATCCTGAAGTTAAAATGTATTCTCCCAAACAGGTTATTTATACATTTTCAGATAAAAATGTTGGATTTCCGGCACGGAATTATGAGAGAATTTACATTTCATTTCTCTACTTTCTTTATGTTTGAACATTTCGACCATGATCTACGATTTGCAATATGATAATGATCCTAATGATGTCCCTTCATATCTAGGGTCGTTCAGCGAGCCCTATAGCAATTTCATTTCATGTTCAGCAATCATCTCTGGAAGCTTTTAGCGCGAGATACCATCCAAACACCTACGTTTTAGTATACATAAGCCGGTGGGGAAAATAGACAAAAGGTACAAATGCAGGCACAATCCTTGAAATTAAGTATATCAATCCCCAGGAGTAAAGCTTATATGGAGAGATTACAGTAAAACTAACGATGGTTTATTGCTGTAAATAAACTGATAAGCATTAATTTTATAGTTTAATCCGCGCAGGAGGGAAAGGGCTTTGCTACATGTTGAATTGACCCATTATCACTAATAAATAAATATTCGCGAAAATGAAGTTGTAATGTATGTTATACTTATCTCTGTTATTATCTATACAATATAAACGTGTTGTACACTATATGATTAAAATGAATTTGATAAAATCGTGAGTTTATTCATGGTAGGAACCTCCTTGGTAAATGGTATGATATAGCCTTCTGGTAAGTGTCAGTTTCAGCATTCTTATTAATGTTGATATCTCCTTTTAGTAATCGATGATACCAACAGTGTCTTACAGTTTTAGATACAAGACATGTTATTTGAAAAGTTAAACAAATGAATCATGCACCGTCCAATTTCTCCATAAGAGATTAATTATAGAAAAAAAGTTTACAACAGAGATGACTGTGTAAGCATGAGAATAAGGAAATTAATGTTTGGGTAAAACAAAATTGTCGTTTGTATTTGATTGTCATGTTTGCGTAATCCATTTATACGTTGCTTTTGTTCTAATGACACATAAATATTGATTCTTTCAAGCCACAGGAAATTATATCTGCAGTCTAACTATTTGACTATTTATCTTGTGTTTTGAAGACTTGACATAAGCATTAAGTTTATTTAAGGTGTAACAGATGAATCGATATCATTGTCAAGCGCAATGGTGTTGAGGGGCTAAAACAGAGAATATGATACTGAACTGAATGCAGTACGTTGAATATCAGTACATTATATATTACTATTAAATGATAACATATAACCTACAGGAAGCATTGTGGGGATAATATATACAAAATACAGTATATTAGAGGTAACATATGTAGTATATTACACGTAAATAGATGCTTAATACCTACATTTTAGATATCAGTATTATTTAGCAGAAACCAACAAGTACCGTTTCATCTGGTATCACACGTTATTTGATTGTTTATTTCAGTTCAACCTGACCAGTATTTATTGGTATAGACTCACATTCTTCACTTATGAAGTGCTGGCTCAAATTCGTATGTTGACTTTCTATTTCATATGTTGGAAGTCTCACAAACTCACCGAAAAGTAATGGAAGTACAGTAAGAGAATATTTAGCAATCACATCTGACCTCTTCCCTTCCCGTTTTCGTCCATGACTGTAATGGTAATTCGTTTCATGTCTAAAAGTTGACGAACTAGCAGGAGTATCAGACATTATGAATATCGATCAAGAGTTTGACTTACAGATACCACAGCCCTAGTTGTGTCCCCCAAGCTTGTTCTACTGTCACATGCTTCTTGTCTAGATAGCTCAGGCTGCCCATGTGTTTTGTGTAAGATTGAACAGGTACGCTTCGGGGTTGAATTTAGTTTAGCTAGTGAATGTTGGTTTCATAGTCGACAATACTAAACAGGACATTTTAGTGTCCACAAACTATTTATGTCAGCATTACATACTTTTGGCTTGGAATTATATATACTATTTTCTGCATTTGCTTCACAAACATTTAAGACTTAGTTTATGAAACCTTTTCTCCTTTAAATCAATGGCTAAATGACGAGTTGCTAAGGTTCCGTCATTTGAACAAATTACTTGAGCAACTATTGACTTTTCGTTCAACATGAATATTCACAACTTTACACCGTTAGTAGTAGCACGTGTCTAACCAAAGACAGACAAATCAATATGTAACCAATTATAGTTAACTTGAGACTTAAGGTTCCGTCATTTGGACACATTACTTGAGCAACTATTGACTGTTCATGCTTCATGTATATTCACAACTTTACATCATTATCAGTAGACATTAGTGGCAAATACGGACGTGTCTAACCTAAGACAGACACATCAATATGTGGTCCATTATAATTGATTGGAGATTTGTTATAACAAAACAAAAACCTGATTACACATACATGTTTGAATTGGAATGGTTTTAAAGCCAACAACTCAAAATGACTAAGTCTAAGTTGACCCATAGTCTGATGACAGCATTTGGCATCTTTTGTAAGTGTAAAAGGTGTAAATTCTACTCGTCCTCTTTTAAAACTTGCATCAAAAGATTTACCAATCGTGTCTTAATAGAGCATAATTGTTTTGAATTGGAAGAATGATTTCATTATTCCAACATAATAAAATAAATAAATTATATAATGAATATAAATATTATATATTATATATAATATGTAAATATAAAGTTACATCTTTGAATTTTTAACTATAAACTGATTAATATGTACATCCATGAGAAAACATATGTTATCGTCAAATACTAATGAGAATAAATCGGTGTATCAATTATCTTAAGAATAAGATAAAAATTAAAAGAAAGATTTGTTTTAACGAACCAATGACTTCGTTTAATGAAAATATTTGTATGTGTCTGTCAAATAAATTCAGTCAATTTCGTAATTGACTCAATGAAGCGAGTTCTTGATATTCATATCAGAAGTTATTGAAACTCCAATAGCTTGGAAGATTGGAAAGTTTTGAGGTGAAAATAATGTTGAGTATACTACTCTAAATGACAGAGTGTACAGTGTATTGACTATTAAACGACGAGTTTTGACATGTTGAGAATAATTTCACTAAACATCATCACATTTAACATTGCCATTTATACTTTATATGTATGAGATCAACATTTTATAATGTATACAAAATACATGGCTATTTCATATGTTTTCTTATACACACGTGATTCTGAACTAGTTTTAGGCATGAAAATTAAAACTGCCACCTTTGTAATGCTTTATTGAATATAATTTAATTAATCTAATATGTAACCAACATATGAAACTATGTTCCATTAGCTCATAACTGGTTCACAATACCACACATAGTCTCCCTTAAAGGGGCTGTAGCACGTTTTTTGCAAAATTGATTTTTTCAAATTTCCCATTTATAATGATAGTTTATGTCATTTAGACTAACATAGAGGGTAAAACATCTTGTTACACAAACCAATTATCTGTAGTGGTAAAAACTATGTTGCGTTTAAAGCAAAAATTGCATGGCGGCCATTTATAAGATAAATAGTTGCGTTTGTAAAATTTCCGGGATTCTTTGTTATTCAACACCCGCAAATTTAGTTTAAAACTGACGGCGTTAGCCGGAGGTTTTAAACGCTGAAATGTGCGGGTGTTGAATAGCAATGAATCCCGGAAATTTTACAAACGCAACTATTTATCGATATTGTAACATGAACGTTAGTTATCAGGCGTTTTGAAACGAACTCTCTTTCTATTTCTATTTCTTTCTCTTTCTCTATCTATGAGTTGAAAGGACTTTGCGACTGTTCCATTTTTGTAAGAGGTGTGATCAGGTCAAAACAAATGTAAATACTCGGCGTAATATGTACATTAGCAACAATTTACACATAAGCTCAAACAGTGTCACTCAACTATGTTCACTTCACAATATTCACGTATCCTTTAGATGGCGATAAACATTTATCTCCGAAATCAACACAGTAAAAGACCTATGATTAAAAATCTTAAACTTGCCCTAACCCATTGTGACAATGACGCTAGCATTGTGACGTCAAAACGGTTGATCACTATGACGTCATGCCATGGCAACGGCATTCGGTAATCAGAGCCGCATGGAAGAAGGCATCAAACTTGGACAAATCTTACTAATTAAAAACATTTTAGTTACTTGAAACGAATTAGTTTTAAGAGTTATTTGTGACCTACACTGCTATACACAAGTTAGAAAATGACAATGCCACCTATCAAATTTGAGTAAGGAGTACATATTAAGAGAAATAGAAAAAATAAATGTTGAGTCGGGCCGAATCATGTGAACACGATGTATATGTTCGCGGTGATTCGCCCCAAGTAATTTGCGGGTATTCATTGTCATTCAACATAGGCAAATCAACCAATCAGAATCAAGGATACACCGAAATCATGTTACAATTTATTGTGAACACAATTTATTATTTTGTATTACAAAAACGTTTCCCATGGCTTTACCGAGAAACTCATTTTAAACTTTATTTTCCGAAGGGAGAATGATGTTTTACCATTGGTGAAATTATTTATCAAATACATTTCATCAACTTATTTGAGCGAAAAAACGTGCTACTATCCCTTTAAATCATCAATACATGGAAACTGATGCTGCCTCTCGATGCTCTGTCACTTATTCACATTTCACTGCAGTATTAACATTCAGTTGAACGTGCATATGCATGATATTTCATCATCATTTACCCTTAACAAACATCAGTAAAGTTAGAAATAACACGCTCTAATCTTAGGAACTGTCCTCAATATTTACTCAGGTTGCTCAATTTGAGAAAGAAATATTAAGAGCCCTTGACTCATGCACAGGATGTTTACTTTATGAAGTCGTGGCGTAGAAACAAAGGTTGGAGCAATAATCAATTTCTTGAATATCTAAAGCACATGCTATTTGCTTTCTATTGTACGAAAGCCTACAAGGGCCAAACTCAGTGACAACATTTTTTTTTTTAAAGTTGTAATTACAACTTTAAAAAGCTGTATATTCAAGTTTTAAAGTTGTAATTACAACTTGTAAAGGTGAAATTACAAGTTTTAAAAGTTGTATATTCAACTTTTAAAAGTTATATATTCAAGTTTTAAAAGTTGTATATTCAAGTTTGAAATTGTAATTACAACTTTAAAAGGTGTAATTACAACTTTAAAAAGTTGAATATTCAAGTTTAAAAGTTGTAATTACAACTGGTAAAGGTGTAATTACAAGTTTTAAAAGTTGTATATTCATGTTTTAAAAGTTGTATATACAAGTTTTAAAAATTATATATTCAAGTTTTAAAAGTTGTATATTCAAGTTTGAAAGTTGTAATTACAACTTGTAAAGGTGTAATTACAACTTTAAAAAGTGTATATTCAAGTTTTAAAGTTGTAATTACAACTTGTAAAGGTGAAATTACAAGTTTTAAGTTTTAAAAGTTGTATATTCAACTTTTAAAAGTCATATATCAGATCGACTTTATCATATATCAGATCTACTTAGTCATATATCAGATCTACTTAGTCATATATCAGATCGACTTAGTCATATATCAGATCTACTTAGTCATATATAAGATCGACTTAGTCATATATCAGATCTACTTTATCATATATCAGATCTACTTTATCATATATCAGATCTACTTAGTCATATATCACATCTACTTAGTCATATATCAGATCTACTTAGTCATATATCAGATCGACTTAGTCATATATCAGACCTACTTTATCATATATCAGATCTACTTAGTCGTATATCAGATCTACTTAGTCATATACCAGATCTACTTTGTCATATATCAGATCGACTTAGTCATATATCACATCTACTTTAGCATATATCAGATCTACTTAGTCATATATCAGATCTACTTTATCATATATCAGATCTACTTTATATATCAGATCTACTTAGTCATATACCAGATCGACTTAGTCATATATCAGGTCTACTTATTCATATATCAGATCTACTTAGTCATATATCAGATCTACTTTATCATATATCAGATCTACTTAGTCGTATATCAGATCTACTTAGTCATATACCAGATCTACTTAGTCATATATCAGATCTACTTAGTCATATTACACCTTTAAAACTTGAATATACAACTTTCTAAACTTGTAATTACACCTTTAAAACTTGAATATACAACTTTCTAAACTTGTAATTACACCTTTAAAACTTGAATATACAACTTTCTGAACTTGTAATTACATCTTTTAAATCTGATATATGATAACAAATCTTGAATATACAACTTTTTAAAGTTGTAATTACACCTTTAAAAATTGTAATAACAACCTTTAAACTTGAATATACAACTTTAAAACTTGAATATACAACTTTCTAAACTTATAATTACACCTTTAAAAGTTGAAACTACAACTTTTTAAAAAAATGTTGTCATTGAATTTGGCCCTTGTAGGCTTTCGTACTATTGCTTTTGCATGTATCGTTTTGTTTGATCATTTTCTTGAAACGTCCGTGGTTCTAGTATGGGGTATGGCATCCTTGGATACAACGATTCTTATCATTGGAAACTAATTAAGAACAAATTTTGAACGTAACAATGTTAATGGTTCTATTAAATGCAAGTCGTCCCCTTAAACCTCATATGGTTAAATGAATCAACCTGTCCGACATATCAGGAGTACTTTAATCACTCAAAATTCCAGAGACTAAATCAACTGAACCTACATTTGAAAGTTTTCATAAGTCTTCCTGGTCCGCACTCAAACACTTAGCAATCATTCTGGAACAAAAATTAGGCAGACTTTCTTGTTTATCGTTATTGGTGAAATATTGTAAGAAACTCTATTTTGCACATATTTACAACGTGTCCCCTTGAGCTTGTATGTACGTTTGTATCAGACTCCACTCTATCAACTGTGATACTCCCTGTTGATACCATTGAAACATATTAACTCCGTCGGTTTTAAACTAAATTTGCGGGTGTTGAATAACAATGAATCCAGGAAATTTTACAAAGGCAACTATTTATCTTATCAATATAATCCGTTATTTAAGGCCTGAAGAGGCTGTGTAAAACATATTTGAATAACTGGCTACAATGTAAAACTCAGATAATAAGAACACGGTAATAGCAATAAGATTTACTTTTACAAGTCTGATCAGGTGTACTCGCGTGCAAAAGAAGCGTCCCCACATTTTCAAAATAGTATAAAAATAAATATTGATGTCGGAGAAACACGGGAATAATTCTAAGGCTGTCCGAGAAAGTAGATTTGTAATGTATTTGACAACCACGTGCTTGATAAAGTAGTACTCACAATTTCATACATCAGAGTGAAGTATTTATTTTATTTCTATGTCTGTTCAAATACACGCGGGATGCTAAATCGCTTGTTCAAGATGCTTTCTGGTCACGTTATTAGTTAAAAAAAAACGATGATTTGTTAAAACGTTTCATTCTCAGAAAACTGAACGGATTCATATTTAGTATTGTTGGTTTCTGACGACATGATGTAATGCTGTTTCACTCGTTTTCATCGCCCGTGGATCGAAATATCTTGTATTTTGTATGGGGACGTTTCTTTTGCACGTGAGAGTATTTCAATAGTCTCCTAGAGATTCTGATATGCTTTAATACCCTGAAAATACTATTACGGCACCCTTAGGACCAGGGTGGATTGTTCTGAAAATCATAACCTTATATAAATGCGTTATTCAATAACGAATGCTGAAACAACCATGATCATAGTGTTTATGTTGTTCTTTTCAATCAGTTATCTCTCCCAATCATATATATCATTATTGACATAGCAAATGAATAATATTAATAATAATCAACGTCAATACGTCGATTGATGATGTACACAATATGTCAGATGTCTAAACCTTTTGATACTGCAGAGGAATATGTAAAATAGGTTTTTAAGGTCGTGACCCCTGTGACCCAATTCGGGATAACATACCCGGATTCAACACTACCGTCATCGCTTGACTCGATTCGTCCTTCAACTCCACTGCTGCTACTGTACACGCTCCAGATAGCGTATTTTAAAAGTAAAGTATTTTCTTATTGTCTAGTATTATACTAAATTTAAACTAAATTAAGTTTAGATAAACATAATTATTGAAATAGTAAATAATAATGGTAATCTGAATAGGAAATATAGTCGCAAGCGACGACAAACGGATTCAGCCGTTTCAATTGTTTTAATTAAGTGTCTAGCATATCTCTAGGAATATTGAGATCCAAAGTTTCGTGTTAAAATCTAACGATTGTGTGACTGTATACAATGGTTTGAGGTGTACTTACGTAAATAAATAGACCGGAAGTGGTTGTTTCAGACCTATTTTCAAAAGGGAGAAATTGGCGTACTGGTGAGGTAGAATACCATTTAATAATAATGTTTGAATAAAAGGAAAAGAGAACGAATAGATTTGAAATAGTTTAGAAATGCACGGACAATGAAGATGTAGAACAGGGCTTTAAAGTGTGAGAAACGGCAGAATAAATGTCTGTGGATACGAGACAATGATGTCTCAAATCCGTTACCCTTGGCTGGTTTTAAAATACGCATTGAATGGTTACAATAGGTATACTGTGTGAAAGACTTGCTTAAAACGAGAGCAGTTTCATTGATAAGTTTGTTAATCAATTGCCACATGCGTATTGTATGAATGGTGGACAAGGAACTCTTTTGGCGGATGAAAAAACCACCTTGCCTTATATGGAATTAGCGTACTATGACAATAGTAAAATCTTGTTTATGAATGAATGAAGTGTTAATTCGTTGACCCGTGCTACGTTCCTTAACAATTCTCTATTATGTAAAGATAACAAATTGCATACCAATGTCTGTGTGCAGTACACTCAATGTGAATCATATAAAATATTTGAAGACCCGAAACTATAGTCCGATTTACATGCACAGATCTTTCAAGCATAATCAACCTAGATTTGTCTGTTTCTTTGGCTGATACATGTGCGTTAATCGTGATGCAGTGTCCGGTTTTCGACCAGAACTACTTTTACATATATATCGTCACTATACTGAGTCGACTGTCTTCAAATTGGTAATGTTCGGCAACATTCAGTACTTCTCGATACAATATCACCATATATAACAGGCCTGACCCCCAACAACACAATGTACGCCAAAACGAAAGTGTGAATTTCCTGTTCACACATCAAAATGAAAGTCAAATTTGATGAACTTATGTTTAAAACTCATTAGTCATATAAATTATCGTGCTAATGGCCCTTTTGTCCAGTTGATATTGCGTCTCTCTGATGAGATAGTGTTGTCACAGCATCGTAGGATGGTCAAGGGGAAGCAACTCATCCACATGACGCTTCAATAAAATCGTTATCATATCCAACTTGTTCAAATGTTCAACTTCAACATTAGGAGTTATTTAATGTTACTTGTTATTCCCCAATGCTTCAGCTGCAGATAAATCTAAGTTGTAGCGCTTAGATGCAAATATCTTCAAAGTGGTGTAACGATTTGTTTAAGTATAGGCCTATTAGCGTAACAATTATGATTCTCCAATTAAGAGTGAACAACAACTACCCGTATGGAATGTACCATTCACTCAACCAGTACAGACAAATCCATTTGGCTTACGAAGTCTGACTTGGAAGACATAGACCAACGTGTACATGAAGACACTACATCCTCATCCCACCTGCCATCGGGAACCACCACCATTGACAATGTGTAGGGTACAACGCAAAAAAAGCTGTTGGATAGGAGTTTAACGTCTGCTTCCACCATTGGTGATTTCGCCGACGGGAAGTTATACTTACTTCAACTTCCAAACGCAAGGCATAACTCTTGCCAGTCTGCATTACTGGCTGATTTAACCCTTGCGGTATTTCCCTCGCTTTGTTGTGTCAAGACAGTGAATAGCTGCATCAGAAATGCATAGCGGGCCTGAATTTCTAAACACAGATTTCTTAAGGAAATACTGCAAGGCCTTAATCAGCCAGTAATGGAGACTGGCAAGAGCTATGCCTTGCATTGGGAAGTTGTACTTACTTAAGCTGAAAGCTATAAAACATAAAAACAGATAATTTCAAAGTGTAAGTACACCTCCATAATAAAATATAAAAAGGTGGTGAGTAAATTAAATGTTTGAGTCCAAAAGACAGCAAGAATTTTTTAATAATAAATTATAGTAAAGATAAGAAGTGAAGAGACATGGCTTGGGGGTTCGGGGTGGGGACTAGGGGGTGGGGGTATACCCCAAACAGAAGGCCCCACGGCTTCAACTGAAACATAGAAAAACACTCAAAAGCGGATCCAAAACCACCAATTTCACTTAAGGAAAACTTTGATGTTTCGAGCCGTATTACTGACGTCACAGTTTAGCTTAACTGAAAATGTCGGATCTGGAGCCGGTTTCTGAGCTTGACTTGTGACTTGGTGCATCTAAATCGACTACAGTGTAACTATCGTATGAGTTTTTTAGCATGATTCTTTACACTTGCAAAATCTTCTAAATCGACTATTGTATAAATATCATATGAATTTCGAACATGTTTTACCTCACATTACGCGTAGAATAGATTTTAACTCGAACTGGTATGACTTATTGCTCTGTAAATTGTATATCTTTGGAGAAATAAGAAAATTCGATTTGTTTAAGAACCTAGGTAAACATTCAAAGTTATCATACTTTAAAATATAATTGTGAAAAAGTTAATAGGATTTCGCTAATAAGATATGAAACTTGTTGTTCCCCAATGCTTCAACTGCTTATACATCTAAGTTTCAGCTCTCAGATGCAAATATCTTCGGCGTGGTGTTTCCGCAAAAATGCACAGGGTCAAAACATTTGAAAACATTAAAATTTAAATATGGCGTCGAAACCACTTGACCTACGACTCCGCAATGGTAACATATTTTGCTTGTCTAGTTATCAAGCATCTTTTAAAACAAGTTGCGAGTCTCTAGTGTGTCAGTGGGACTATTTAGACCCAAATTTAACATGTCAAAATCAGACGAATTTAAAGAAAATCAAGATGGCGGCTAAACCACGTGACCTACGAATTGGTCGTGATTTACTTTTTTGCTTGTATTGTTCTTGCGCATCTTTTGGAAAAAGTTTCAAGTCTCTAAGTACATTTTTTTTTAAATTCCTATGTAAAAAGTTTTTCTTTATTATGACCGGAAATGACTGTACGCGAGCGATTTTATTATTGATTCATGAAGACCATAGTACTGTCTCACTCTCCTGAAAAAATCGTTCAATTCGATTGTCAGGTTTTTGAATTATCGTCCCTGAAAGTTCGCGGTTTTCAAAAATTGCCTGACTTTGAAAGGTCACTGTGAAAAAAGTATTAGGATTTCGCTCAAAAGAGAACAAACTTGTTATTCCCCAATGATTCAGCTATATGTAAATAAAGTTTCAGCTCTTAGGTGCTAATATCTTCGGAGTGGTGTTTCCGCAAAGGTTTGAAATTTTGAAAAAGTTAAAAAAATCCAAGATGGCGGCTGAACCACGTGACTAACGATTTCACCGCGATTTACTTTTTTGCTCGGATTGTAAATGCGCATCTTTTAAAAAAAGTTCCAAGTCTCTAAGTGCATTTTGAATTTTTTTCCCATGTTAAAAATTGAAATTTGGATTCGAACTGGACCTTTAATGGGTTAAACGATTGGGCCCAAAAGCTTCGATTGACAAGTTCATAGTAAGGGCTACCAGACTGGTAAGTTTGGTGGAATTAGCTGCAGCCGTTCTTGCTGTAGATCGGTCACAAAATTCGTGGAATAATAATAAAAAAAAAAAAAAACACGCCAATAACAATAAGGATTCAGCATAAATGCTGAATCCTTAATTAATATATTATTATAAGCTATTAATATGTCATATGTTTTCGTATATATATCAACCTTCAAACCTTACCAGAGGGGTACTGAATGTAAAATTAGCTTAACTATCGATTGTTGGACCTCGATGTTTTGTCGAGGCGAAATGGTCGTGTGGTAAGCTGCTGGTCAGTGCTGGCGATAGCTGCCTTACTCTGAGGGTGTGGGTTTGAATCCCGCATGGCACTCGGTCCGAAAAAGTACAATAATTTGTACTATTGAAGGTAGTGTCCCAAATGGAACCTTGTTATGTATCAACGTTCTGTTATCAAAGTATTGTTTTGTTTCACAGACTCTGACCTACAACCCGTACCTGACGAACCCGTACCACCGAAGGGTTCCAAGCATTGGAAGCCACTTTTAGTTGACGATTTTGGCATCTCATGCGCCATTCAGGTATTGAAAAACTTCGTATATTAAATAATATATATTTAATGATGTTCATATTTATCAAAAAAATACTTATACTTAAATAATCGTTTTACAGACATTCCTTTCATTGTGGCAGTCCGCTAGAGTCGTAGTGCCTATTGCAACTAATAAACATCGCCCTGTGTCGCAGTCACATTTTTGAATCTTCAATCTCGCATGCAGGACACAGATACAATGTATAACGTTCCATGAAAGTTCAATGATTTATTCTTCATTCTGTTAGTTTCATTTGGTGTTTATAATACTGAAGTTTTCACTACATTTCACAAGAGCATATATACATATGAGGGTAACACTCAACTTCGTGAACACCATGATTCCTCACCATCTACATCATAACATGTACTTTCATTCATCCATGTTATCGCAAAAATAAAAACAATGTTTAAATATTCCTATCGTTTATAAATGTCGTAGTAATTTAATTAATTAACCTGTTTAAGGTTAGAGAAGTGGCCAAATCTGGTGACTACAGCAAGTCCTCATGAGTCATGGTAGAGGAAATCTAACAGTCAGAGAATGAGGCCAATCGTCGTGTCCGGCCCTTGCACCCCTCAGCCAGGCTGCGAGGAAGACAGCGTTATCGGTCGAGCGACCCCAAAGATTTAGATTTAGAGGTGCGGAACTTGATATTGGCGACGACCTACGATTAACCCAAAGGTTAATATGTTTTTCAATTAATGTAAAGTAATTGAATTAAGATTGAAATAACTCAAAGACCTTGTTAACCACAGGTAAATAAAATCTGATTTACTTACAATTAACTAATGAAATTCGCATTAAAATTATGTTTTATATATTTTTAAAAACCGTAACAATTATTGATTTGCACTTATTCTTTTCAGATTCTTCAATAAACTCATGGGACTCGAGTGGCATTCAAGAACATCAGACTGCAGGTTTCGACCCCCGAGGAACTTTGCCTGTGTGACTATTTCAAGTCCACGTGGATCAACAACACCGTCTGGAGTGTTCCAACTGGTGCGTATTCAGTACAAGCATTAGGAGCAGCAGCGGGGGCGGAATAGCGGAGTGGTTGGCGCTTCGGCATCGGATCAAGAGGTCTGTGGTTCGAATCCCGCCAGGGGCACGACAACATTGTCTGCAGGAGAGAACTGTCCTACAGCAGTAAGGTTTGGGTGCAATGCTACAGTGAAATTCAGCGTAGTACCCACCATGGTTCGCTAGTTCCAGAAGAGAAGGCCGGCAAACCAGGAGGTTCCTCCTATGAAATCACTTGAATTGAAGTAGACCTTGAAGATAGCTTGTCTCTGTAGGCTTTAATGTTTAAGAGTGGTAATATATTATGGACTGTTGAAAATCAGGACATCAAATGTATATATTTATTGGTGGTTTCAGTGCGTTCAAATGGAGGAAACCTGAAAATACATCTGACGACAGAGGTCGAGAATAGTTGTAATGGGATCAGTAATGGTTCTGACCTGAATGCCAAAGAACACTTAGTTTAATGTCAGTCGCTGAAATGCCATTATATTTAACAGCTTAAATGTGTTTAGTTCTATCTTGCAGACTTATAATTTCCTGGTATGCAAATGTCACGCTTTATTCAACGAAGCTAAACCTACCAAACTCACACTCCTAACACTTCTACACTTAGGTGGTTTGCAATCAATAAATCACTTGATCAATCTGTATACACTTGCACACGTTTGTGCTAAACAGAGATCCATCTCAATATAAATAGCTTGAAAATTAGATAAAAAATATGGCCACCCACTGTATATATAGATAAGTGTATCTTGTCAAGAATGTACAGTACCTGGCCAAAAGTGAGTCATCAAAACTGAAATTCCCATATACTTTCATGTCAATTTACCGTTGCGAGAATAATTTACATTGGTTAATTCTTGGCTGAATTGCTTATAAAAGGTATCTACAAGTTGAGAAGTCATCTCTGCTGCATAACCATAATTTCCATTATAAATGCGGATGACAATAAAAAAAACTGCCGCTATTTAAACAAAAAAGTCAGAACATTGCGGTCTATGAAGCAGCGGTATGACAAGCTGTACATACTTGTGTCGCTTTATCAGTTGTCATTCTAAGACTAATCAACGGGGTAATTAAGTTTGTATAGCAGATATGATCTCCTTGCTGTGTACAATAAGTAAAAATAAAAAGGACTTCTTCTCAATGTAAATTATCCTTCCAATGGTTAAGTGACAGTCTATGGGATTTCAGCTTTGATGACTCTCTTTTGGCCAGGTACTGTAGTGTATGAAACTAAATATTGTTATTGCTAAAAGTCTATGTACAGTAGTGACATGCCAGTTGTGTTCGTACCTTGCCCTTATCAGAGTTAATATATTTAGTGTAGCATATGTATTTTCGTCTGATCCGGTTAACATTTTTTTATTTTTCAGGAAGTATTTTGGATACCGTCTCACTATTTCTGTTAAACATTAAATTTTTTATCCACGCAACGATAGCAAATTGATAGCACATGGTTGTGAAAACTGTCTACATGGTGGTTTATAATAAGAAATAATTCTATGTACAATTGTAGGTAAATTAAGTTAAATAGACTCCAGGAAATTTAATTTAAATCAACTTGTCTATTTCAAATTCAGTTGCGAATATATCCGACACGGCACTGTTGATCAAATAAATCCATATGCATTTACAAATATTTATTGAAAGCAATTGAATTTTCAAATATATACCATTGACAAGGAATTAAAGACACAAACTAATTCCTGTACGCACAAGTTAAATCTGCTTAATTCTATGTTGGTATCACTCTACTGAATTAGGCTATTTCACCCAATATGTGGCGTTGTTCATGAACACATTTCGGAAATTTAATAAAATATACATGCCATAAGTTAACCGACGGTGACGTGATTTCAATAGACTTGCATGTTAATTTAGTCCAAGAAAAATAATTTTCATAGATGCAAGTTTTGTCCGATTAAATTCATATTTATTGAGGTTGTGAGGAATCATCTTGGCTACAACCTCGTAATTTATGTTGAATTTTCCGTTTTCTATCCAGGGAATAACAGTAATTTCAACAACATATACAAAATTGTGAGAAATTAACATGGCGATCTATGGGAAACGTTTTTATTTAATGTACATATGCAGGTGAATCGGATGAATCTATGTGAAATTGAAGTCAGAAAATGTCATTGATATTATGTACTTCAAACTGAAATGATTTCAAATAAAGCTGTGAAATGTGAGATTGATGCGACGAGAACTTATTTTATGAAAATTATTTATCCTGGACTAAATTAACATGTGTAAGTTTACTGTATGGAGGCACGTCACTGTTGAATTACAGTGAAGCTATCAACATATGAAATCAAGGGTCATTAATCCAGTTACTTTGACGCATTGCAACAATCAAAATAAACAACGAAGCTGAACAAAGCTTGCACCCAGTGAACTCACAAACAGCTGATAGAACAATTTGGAACTCCGTGCAACACTTGTGACGGAAGACACGTCATCAAGCATGTTATGCTATGCCGTAACCCTGCAAAGAGTTTGGCTGTGTTTCTGAAACCGGCGTGACAGTAAAACTGGGCCAGTGGCATGCCTAAAATATTTGTCTATTGTTCAATCAATGTAATCACACTAAGCAGATACATTCTACTAACAGAGTAGATGCAAATTTCATATTTATCGTCAATACGGTAGAGCCGTGATGCATAATATATAATATAATTCAGCACACGTTATGCAATGTGCGAGGACGATCAGCGATCAGGGTTGATCAGCTGTCTAGGTGTTTGTGACAAATATCACAGAGTATTTGGTCGTCTGTGTTTAATGTTAATATTGAATAGTGTTTATATGTAGGTAGATAACTTTACTTACATGTAGTAATGAAGAGGCGCCCCAGTGAAGATAACACGCCATAAAAATATTCCCGTCGACGTCAAACATGGCGGCGAAAGTACGCGATAGTGACGTCATCGTGGCATATGACGTCATAGACATTTTCGTTGGCGCGAAAACGTACGCAGTTTTTGAATGCAAAACATTTTAGTAATATTTGGTACCACAATAAATTTGAAAAACATGTATTAACATTTTTTTAAATTCAGTTATATTGCCTTTACAAAATCGTGACTGAATAAATATTGCCTAAAATATATGATTGTATTTTGACATTAACATCATACGAGTCGAGGCCAAAACGTGTTCAGAATTTATTTCACTTATATATAATAATCATTAGGGTATTTATATACTAAATCAAGTATAAAGATTAATTAAAAAATGTAACAGGATGTAATCAATGTAGGATGTAGTCAAACGTCCTTACAACGTTGTGAGGACGTTATGCACCTAACTTGTTGGACGTTGTGGGGACGTCCGCAAGACGTCATATGTAACACTGTCAAAATGTTGCAAAATAACGTTCTGAGAACTTTTTAGGCCTACAATTCATTTAATTTCAATAATAAAAAACAACCATGACATGGATTTAGGTAATATACTTTCAGACTTCGAAAAAGTATTTAAAAAAGTATAAACACACATAAACATAGAACAAATTGTAAAATAATGAATATTTTAGATAAAACGTCCTTACAACGTTATGTAAACGTTGTGTTTGGGTTTGAAAACTACGTTGCCAGGACGTCCTAATAACGTAACGTGTGACGTTATGTCTTGGTAGTGGAATGACGTTATGTAAGAACGTTCTAATAACGTCCTAGTTACGTAATTTCCTGACGTTACCAAACCAGGACGTAAAAATAACGTTGTGAGAACGTCGCGTGTTAGCTGGGCAAGAGTATTAAATTATGATTGAAATAAAGACTAAATAGACGGAGCAAGGAGTCTAAAGGCACTGTAACGCATTTTATGCATATATGTTTTCTCAAAGTTTCCATTTATTATTGAAGTTTATTCGATATATTGGTACGTTGATGAGTTTTACACATCATACACACGACCCAATAAGCCATATACGGCGCGACATGTAAAGCGACAGTGGTGTGGAACTCTTCCGTGTGAGAGGTAGATTTGTGGGAGAATTTGAGAGTTGAGACAGTAAGATGGCTGACACTTCAATCATTCTACCATCTTTAAACTCTACTTGACTAGTTCGTCAATGCTTTCTTCATATAACATTCGCCAAAGCACAACAGTGGTTTGAAGTTTTTATCTATTTTTATGCTGCACGTGCATTAGATGTTCACAGATGGATTTGTAGCTTGATCGTTCTTGTGTTGGGAAAGCCCTTGTTACTTTGTGTTTTTGTTCATGGAGAACAATAAGTTTGTTTGTCTTTGCCAAGCATTAAGTTCTTAAACATTGAGGCTGGCGTAACAATTTGGGGCCATTTTAACAGAGCAAGTCTCGAATTACAGCACGAGTAATTTGAACTTTACCGGACTCATAGCATGACAACATCTGCCGTGCATTTTCGCGTACTGATACCCTTTTACTTTGCAATGGTAACCATATGTTCTCTACAGTACTGGGGCGGGATAGCGCAGTGGTTAGCGCGTTCGGCTTCGGAAGGTCCGTGGTTCGAATCCCGCCACAACTTTGTCTGCAGTAGAGAACTGTTCTACACGCAGTAAGGTTTGGGTGCAATGCTACACTGGATTTCAGCGTAGTACCACCCATGATTCGCTAGTTCCAGCCGCTGCTCGCAGGTTTCACCGCAAAGCATAGCCGCTTGGCGATGCGGATTTTCTCCCTGCCATAATACTAGCAGCCGTGATATAAGTAAAATACTCTTGAAAACGGCGTTAAACCCCAACTCACTCACTCACTCACTCACTCACTCACTCACTTAAACACAAACTCACTCACTCACTCTACAGTACCAATAGCTCAACACATATTCTCTGACACTTCATCATGGCCTGATATGCAAACAGAAACTATTATCATTAAAACTCGCGTTTCTGTTGTTGTTCAGTATATATTTCACTTAGTTCAAATAACATGTTGCTCAATACTAAATCTCTGAAAAATGAATATAAAAGATGAACTAATGACTCCCTCAAATCAAATATTCAACATCTATAATCAAATAAAAAGTGTTTTCTTGAAACTTGTACGCTTACATTTATGCTTAAAGCATTTCGCTTCGAACAAGAGACACTGTGTAGGTGTAAGCTTTGGTATAATTGGTACATCAGTAATATAATGTGTAAAGTAAGCCCAGGCACTTGTTTTTCGCTCTTAACGGATTACCTTTACTTTAGCCTCAGGTTGTCTAATTCTGTCACGAACCAAAATATCATTACCAGTCGTCCGAAATCATTGTACAATCAATTCCTGAACAAATTAGTGCCCACGGCTATCCAAGTAGTTACAATGTAGTATGTTTAAGATACTGATTTGACTTATATTAATTTTTCAGTCGTAGATGTACAACGTGGCTGTGGTAGAGATAGACACCACAACGTACGGAAAAGTATTTTGGATGGATACGGTCTTTCTGGTCGTGTAATGAGATGTTTGACCCTTTAAAGTAACAATATATTGTGTAAACTTTAATAATGAGTGGAAGGTTTGCCAAAAACCTGCTACAGCGCATTTAAATGTGTTGTCATAAAATACTGAGATTTGGTAAAAATTTAAACTAGGTACCAATTTAGGCCTACTTTGTATAAGGAATGAAGGGTTAAGTTTAACCTTCCTGTCGAGTCAGTCATGAGTTTATTGGGAATATTTCATTGGCATATTTTGGCCATGTCGTATAAATCAAAAAACATATTCCATTAAAAGGCATATGTTGAATTATGTTAATGTCCAGCGTGAGTGTAAGGCAAACAATGACCAGATTGCCTCGCCTTATGGCAGTAAACTCGGCTCGGGATAACGCCTTCGCGAGGTTATATACCATAACTGCTCGGAACCAGGTCATTATTTACTACATATTCGTGGATACCTTAAGTTTGACAAAGTGAGCAATGCAATTGAAAATGGTTCTTACTTTTGTACATTGTAAATGCAGGATACATATAAAATCCAATATTCAATATTAATATTTCACCTGACTTTCTCTGATATATATAATATCATGTCAAATTGCCAAAACGATGTCTTCTAAAGAAGGCTGTCATACATCGCGATCGATTATGGTTTTCATACTAACGCCTTGTGCTTAAAGGGGGCGGGATAGCGCAGTGGTTAGCGGGTAAAGAGGTCCGGGGTTCGAATCCCACACGGGGCACGGCAATGGTGTCTGCAATAGAGAACTGTTTTACACGTACATGTAGTAAGGTTTTGGTGCAAAGCTACACTAAATTATAGCGCAGTACCACACATGGTTCGCTAGTTCCAGCCGCTGCTCGCAGGTTTCACCGCAATGCATAGACACGTGGCGTTGCGGACTGTCTCCCTGCCATAATACTAGCAGCCGCGATATAAGTGAAATACTCTTGAAAGCGGCGTTAAACCACAACTCACCTCACCTCTACCAAGAACTTCACAATACAAGTTGATGGCGTTATATGATACATTATTCAAAGAACATTCGAAAGAGTTGTCATTGTTTTACTGCTCTGTCCTTTGAAGATTTCTAGATCAGAGAACCCTCCAAGAACATGAAACGTTTAGAAGGATATGTTAACGAAACAAAAGAACATAGTCACACAATCATAACACTGGTGGTCGTGGATAGTTAAGTACACAAAATAACATAGTTACATTATTATAAGATAGGTAGTCATATGAAAAGACATTTGCCCTGATCTTTGCATTGTGTTGCAATATTTACTATCATAAGCGGTGTCAAAAAGATGTCATCTTAATCAAGCAAACACAAGACAGTTTGACTCACATGTTCATTTGTCTAATACCCATTCAGGTGACTTGAGAAAAGGGAATTGGAGAAGTAGCAACTTACATTTTATGTTAGCTCTCTGTATGATATGCGAGAAGCTATTTGCATTCGATCAGAAGGGGGCCAGGATAGCGCAGTGGTAAGCGCGTTCGGCTTCGGATCAAGAGGTCCGGGGTTCGAATCCCGCCAGGGGCACGGCAACTTTGTCTTCAGTAGAGAACTGGTCTACACGCCGTAAAGTTTGGGTGCAATGCTACACTGAATTTCAGCATAGTACCACACATGGTTCGCCAAGTCCAGCCGATGCTCACAGGTTTCACCGCAATGCATAGCCACATGGCGTTGCGGGCTTTCGACAATATACGAGTTCAAACTCGCCCTCCTAACGTTAAATGTTTACCATTTGAAAATCCTTGTAATTTCATCCAAACGTTCATGTTTGGATCATGCCAAAATATGCACAATCATGTTAACTGAAGGCAATCGTTTAGGATGATTTAGTTAATAGTAATTTACCGTTAGAGTACCACACTGTTCATTTTCAAATATCAAATCGCACATCTGAAGAAAAATTCAACTTTGAAATTTTTTTTTTTAAGGCGTTAACCGAAATTAATGAAGAATGACATTGTATGATAAATAAGTTATCATAGTTATATAGTTTGTCTAAAATAATAGACACATTTCTGCTACTCACAAAACTGATTTTATCAATGATATTTTCATAAATAAATGGTTTGTAGCATTTTAAAGTACGAACATCGATATCGAGCAAAAGTGCCTGTCCCAAAGACAAAAATGACATTTTGTAGCATGATTAAAATGATCAATTAAATGAAAAATCACATTTTTTTTTTTTTTTTTTTTTTTTTTTTTTTTAGTCTGTATGTAGGAAGTTTTTTTTTTTTTTTTTTTTTTTTTTATTAATCCATTTCCAATTCATTCTTACATTTCATATGACAAACAAAGGCATTGAATAAACATTCTTTTTGATATAAATCATATATGAATAAAAAAAATGCAAAGTCTTTGAGGCAAGAGATAGAAGTATCATTTGCACACTGGGTGGGGTATTGACATTTTATGGGCGCTTCAATCTATACCAAATATGACAGGTAAATGTTTCCATTTCACAATGAAGGAACCTGTCCTGTTGTTTTTTCTAGCTATACATTTTTCAATTTTACATGTTTCTCTTAAGATTTTAAAAAATGTCTCAGAAGAAAGAGCATGTTGTTTGATACTTGAAACATAAATTAATCTTTTGGCAAGTAGAATAATATGGTTTACTATCTTATTGTGTGAGCACAATCCGAACATGATAATGAATTTTGAAAGGGTAATACTACATTGGAGATGAGTATTTATGAAATATTCTACATTATGCCAGAAGATTTTAACTAAGTCACAGTCAAAAAACACATGTGACATATCTTCTGAGGTATTTTTACAAAAAGAGCATGTATCATCATCAACTAAAAAATCACAGTTTCTAATGTTTCTATACAAGCTAATATATATACCAACTGGAACATAATGACCATGATATTTGAAATTGTTTTTATAAAACATTATTCACATTTTCGTCGGTCCCAAGGTTTTATGTCAGTTCTGTTACCGTGATGAATCATAAGCAAAAATGATTGCTCCCTTGATGCCAACGATGATACAACTACCCGTTAAAGGCCTCCATATATATCTGCATTGCCATTAGATGACAGCTTGACTGCACTGTTATTGACAAAATCAATTTCAGTTTGGTAGCATACGTTTTCTGTAAATTGTATTGCCCAATATGTTACCATGAACAAAACACATGTAACAGCTACTTATCAAAACAGTAGTCATTCCAAATAAAAGCAAATCAAGGCATCAGTCAAGTGAGTCGTTGTTATAGATTAAAACGGGAGAACTCATTGTTTCAGAACTGATACATGGGAGATAGTCAAAACAAAGAGAGAAGGACAACATTGAAGTGCATTGACCGATACAAATCAGTCAATGAAAGGACACTTTTGACAGAAATAGATTACTGTAAAATGCCCTAACCCAAACTCCCTGGTATTTATAGAAAGACTGACCCATGTACTAGAAAATTTAACCTAAAGATGCTACTCCCAGAACAACTGGAAACTAATAACTTGCAACTTAAACATATCAATAAAAACCGAAAGACTTGACATGAATAACACTTTATTATAAAATAGACACATATACAACTGGCTGCCACAATTGTATCAAGTGCTGAGGTTAAGAAAGTAAGAGTTTTTTCTAATCATCTACTAACAAAATTCATGAACTTTAAACATTATCATTGTATATAGATATATTTGAATAAGAGCCATGGGATCTGTACATAGCTCATTACAGTTTGCATGATTTATGTTCTGCGATTGAAGATCTGAAAATAGAGCTCTTGGCTCTGTAGATAAAGCTTTTGCGTACTTTATAGTTTAAGGAAGTTTATCACATAAACAAAATTGATGACTATTAGCAAGACAAACAGGTCTTGAGGTGCTAATTGCTAAAACACAAATAAATAACATGTTTCAATGAAACAAACATTAGTTAGCGGCTATAAAATGCACCAAGCCCACATTACACCCTCACAGAGGCTGTTCCCCTTGTATCTAACTACAACTATTGTGATGCCTGTGGTCTGTCAGCTAGGATAAGGGTCGACAGCTCTATGTTCGTATTTATTAGTTTGTATTTTTCAGAGTAGAACAATGAAACTTACAACTTAACAAACTTTGATCCCCTGGGCGCATGGTACCTCTCCACAAAATTTCAACTTTGGGATGGATGGGGCGGTTCTGGAAGAGGAATCGAAAATGTGAAAATGTTTACGGACGACGGCCATTGGCCTATCTGGGCCTGATGAGTTAATAACTATAGACATAGAGGAATGACTTCATTGATTAATTATCTAAGGTTCAATATCTAAGTTATCTCAAGTTACAAGCAATAAATAGGATTTTAGATTTTGACCCCAACTGTGACCTGTATTTGGGGTCACATAGTGACCAAATCTATAAGGATTCTGCATTCAACATTTCAGCTACCTAGACCGTTTGGTACTGGAGAAGAAGATGAAAATAGGGTCACGGGGTCTTCATATCTACAATTTAGAAACCCCTTTGGCCAAGGAGTCTGTACATAAACTTTCAGTTCTCTTAAGTCATATGGTTCTGGAGAAGAAGTCGAAAAAGCGAAAGGTTTACGGACAGGCGGATGAACGGACGCCGGGCGCCATGTCATGCCATAAGTCTATTGGGTCTTTCAGGCCTGATGAGTTGAAAAAGAGCTGGAGTGTAATCACGTCTTTCCGTACATCGAAAACTTAAGCACACAATGTTATGTTGATGGCTAAAGTGGATAGAGCTATAAGTTGCACCCACGATTTTGCGCATATTATGATTCACATATATCGTTAGTTAAATTTACAGTATTAAAGACATCGTTAAGCGATATTCAACAGTTTGTCATTATGTTAAATCCAAATTGACCAAGGAATCTGTACACACAACTTCAGCTCCCTAGACCAAGTGGTTCTGGAGAAGAAGATGAAAAAGCGAAAAGTTTACAGACGGACGGACGGACGCCGGACACCATGCCATGTCATACCGTAAGCCCATCGGGCCTTTCAGTCCTGATGAGCTAAAATCTGCAACAGATTGGACATAAGAACAGGAATATTTTCTGGATAACAACTTCTTTAATCTGAAAATACACGACGTTTCGGAGTACATACTTACTCCTTCATCAGGTGGAATGTAAGGAAATGATGAAGGAGTGAGTACTATTTTTTAACAAAGGCTTAATTCTTGTTAATGAACTTAAGATCCTCTACTTATATCCTCTTCTGACATTGACGCAATTGTTCAAATGGATTACTAGTAAAGTTTTGTAAAGTAATGAGTATATTGGATGCTAAAATATTTGGGGTAACATTTTGATAAAAAAAATTCAAAAGAATTTTGTTTTCATAATTATACCCAGGTGTTTTTCCTTTTCATGATAATAATTAAAACAAATTGTATGTTCATATAGCATATTGCAGACTGTGCTATCTCAAATAGCTTTTTCCAAATGTTTATATCAAATGAAATGTTTGTTGAGCCTGTTACCATTTTACACCAAAGTGACAATCCTGACGGACCGATATAAAAACTGTTACCACTATTTGTTATATATCCATGCTAAATTGAAACGATTAAATGGATATGCAAGTTTGAGGAAGAATTTAACGCCAAAAATAGTTGCAAACAGTTAGCTGCACTGATATTCTGAGGACCAATTACAACATTTTCAAATAGTGTCAATACTGTTACCGAAAATGTAATTTCTGTTACTGACAATATATCAACATACCCACATATCTATCTATAAACACAGCTATGCATACATGTATATAATGAGTATTTTGTGATGTAATGTTCGAACATTAATAGTTAAACGTCATACAAAAATATACAGTGTAGAGTTTTCATTCTGGTTCTGCCCTTGTCCAAACTGTTACTTGCTAAGATCACTAGTGGTTACTTAAACAACTATGATTATTAAATCAATTTTGTTCTTTATTTCATTTAGATTGACAAGCCCATGAAGAATATGTATAAGGAGAACATACAATTTTCCTCCAGTATTTATTAAAATATAGCATATAACATCTGATACATTTTTAGCTGAGTTCAGAAACTGTTAAAATAGTTTGACATATTTTGTAACGTTTTTTTTCTATTTTGAAGCTACGACTCCAATGTATAATGCATGTTTCACTATACACATCTGATCTAGTGAATAAAATGATTTTTTTAATTTTTTAAATAAGTCTAAGAAAATTGATAACAGAACTGACATCGTCACAACCAATTATAACTGTTATGGTTCATGAACATTCATTAGGCAAGAATTAGCATGCATATTTCACATTTGTAAACTTGAAGATGTACTTTGTTATTCTTTACTTAAAAAACTTCAGAAGTGAGAGCAAATGTTATTTGGAATTTCTCGCCTTGAAATTAACACTTTTTATAAAAAGTTTACTCATTTATGGATATTAAATATCCTCCATTAGAAATAGGTACAATGTGTTTTGCTATTCAGGGCTTGCAAAATGCAATGTTATTACTAAAGCAGAATATTGATGACATGTACTACAAGATATGTATGTATCTTATTAATATTCAATAGAAACGATCCGATGGTCTATGATGGGACAATTTGTGGTCATTCTATGTATGTCAGATGACCAGCCTATTGATTGGTTTGTCACATGTATTTTTTAGCAACGATAAATTGAAAGCTGAAAGTAGATTTTCATTTACTTCAAAACAAAAACCTTGCACGAAAACAAGAAACACATTGAGGAACATTAACACTTGTTTCATTTTGTTTGAAATTCAATGAATTATTTATAATTTCTTATTTTAAGATGTGGTAAAATGACAATTCACACATTCCACCTAGCAGTATTCGTTTTAGTATATATTTGAGAAGTGACGATGGTGATAACTGGATTCTGGTTGACAAATGTGCTATGAACTCTAAAGAGAAGTATCCATCATTTGTATGTGTGCCTTCTGTGCAATGAAATAAACGCTGTATTGTTTTTATTAAGTTTACAATTGTTTCATTATAAAAAAAATAGATATTGATATAATATCCACAAATTAACAAATACGTTATTATTAAACTGATTAACAATGTCTTTTTCTGCCATAGTAAACCTTTCCAGTGAAGCGCCAATGAATGACCTCATCTCTCAAGATTCATTCTTGAATTACTTTGTCAAATCGTCAAATCTAAAGTTACCATTAAATCCCCCCAAGTAATAAGTTTCAACAGTTAGAAGCACATATCAAAAACCTATGTATAAACATGAGTGTCCCATCTAATTCTGATTCTACTTAAAATATTCTAACTAACAAACACAATCATGTTAAGCAGTGTGTTTTTTCTTTAACAGTTATATTGTACCACCTTATCAAACGGAGATGTGGTTGGCTTCATATTGAATCTTATATGGCTATACATCAATTATAATATAAGTCTTGAGTCATCTAGCATCGTGCTATGTGAATTACAGCGTTCTGTCTCAACTTTATGTATTTTAAAAGCACATGTGACCAGTAAACAAACTTGATTAATAAATCCACTGATCATTGACTCGTTTTGATCTTGCATTTTTTAAGAATTGTAAAGACACTAGGTTATTCCAAGTCTTTTATTCTTCATATTGATTTTTTTTATCATGATATCATCCAAATTAAGTATTCGGTCTGATCCTGCAATGACACCAGTTCCCCCACCTGGACATATATTTGTAACAAACAGCACTCAGTGGCATATGTAAAGGGATTTTCTTTGCGCAGATATACGGCCATTACACGTACATTGTATTGCAATTGTATGGCTGGGGGCAGTGAACAGAAGCAATACTTTTGTAAATTTGTGACATTGTTCGAGATATGGATTTGTTGTTCAATTTGCCTTCACTGATCCTATTAACTATTACATATTGAAGTTTGCAAACTGTTTAAAATACCTATCTTAGGAAACATTGCCTGAATTATTGACAAACGGCGGGGGTACAATGTATGTGTACTGTGAAAGAAAATCAACTTATCGTTTGCACACTACAAATTCACGGGAATGTGTTGGAAATGAGATTCTGTTGTTTGGAAGCTATAAAAGTAACTAGAACCTGGCAACCAGCTAGAATGGACCTTTAGGTGCCAGAAACTAATCTCGGGGAAACATTAGAAATTCCTCATGGGGGATATACCAGCATTATCTAATCAGACATCCAGAAATTGTTACATTTATATTGTTTGCCCAACCGACAATGAGTTCCTGTAAGAGGTTTATGCCAGTGGAAGTGCATTAGGGTTTTACTATACTGTTTGGTTTGACACTTTTAAACCATAACACACTGACTAGGATTAATTGTATTCTACCATAGAGTCTCATTGATTTGGTTGTCATGTTCATATGCACGTCAAAATGGTTTGCAATGTATGTAAAGAAACATTCACCAACAGTTGCCAGTAGAACAGTAAAGGAATTTGAGGCTGTTCTTTTCACGATTTCACGTGTAATGTGTGGCTAGTAAAATTATAGATAGAGGCCCCACAATATAATTTTGACTTTGTATTCCAGTGAATATTTTCCTGACCTTTTTAGCTAAGATTCTCATCTGTATTACCCTGAACAGTGGTTGATGTTTGTAATACTTTGCTAATCAGGAGATATCTCCTTCTGAGAGCGATATTAGAAATACATTTGAGCTACATGCTAGTTACTAATACTGTTTAAACCATCATTCATAATAACCTCAACAACGCTGGTTGGGTTTACAATCTACATGTATAAAGATGTAAAAATGAGAGGGTATATATATCATAGACATACGCTTATAATTTTGTTATACCTGGGGGCGGGATAGCGCGTTCGGCTCGGATCAAGAGGTCCGGGGTTCGAATCCCGCCAGGGGCACGGCAAACGTTCTCTGCAGTAGAGAACTGTTCTACAAGCAGTAAGGTTTGAGTACAATGCTACACTGAATCTCAGCGTAGTACCATGGTTCGCTAGTTCCAGCCGATGCTCGCAGGTTTCACCGCAATTATTAGCCACATGGCGTTGCGGGCTTTCTCCCTGCCATAATACTAGCAGCCGCGATATAAGTGAAATACTCTTGAAAGCGGCGCTAAACCCCAACTCACCTCACCTCTGTTATACCTCATCGGATAGTAATAACATTTTCCTTCTCCAAATATGAGGCTAATTAGAAATTCCATTACTTTATAAAAGATATAGTTAATTAACACTTCGCACTTTCAAAAACACCCTTTGTCGATTTAAAATGAATTTTAAAAGTTTCTATATTACCTTTGCATTCACTTTAGTGCACAGCTTGTATTACCTGTTGCATGTTATGTTTTGAAAATAAGATCATTTATCGTTGGTCATCTATTTTTCAATTACATTAATTATTTCGTTGGAGATGGAAATATATTAAAGCTATTGAAGTGATTGAATTGATGTCAGTCATCCTACTTCATCTTTTACAATGAAAACGTAACAGTTTTGGGTCGATATATCAGAGTATACTTCCCAAATAATCTTCTATTAATGTTGCTGAATATCACTTAAAATACTAGTGGCAGCCTTTAGCTCAGGATAATGTTTTCATTGTGAGTGGTGAAGCGGATTAGTAGAAAAGGAATTAATTTGATTAATTTGCGACTTTAAAGATGACAAGATGTATAAAATATAAGAAGTTACCGAACAGGATTAAGAGCCAAAACCACGCTGAAATTGACCGGTACTGCTTTATGGGATCGTTAAATTACTGTTCTATGATATAAATCCTATTTCAATGATTGGCACTAATGAATGACCTAATTACTGTATGCCTACATGTATGTTCTGTATGTCTAGATCTTCTCGCCATTAATTAATTAACAATTATTTTGTATAATAATTCTAAACAACAGCTGACTGTACTTTGCTACAAAATGTAGGTGTATCCATGATTTGAACTATTGAATTGATATTGTGAGCAGTATATGACAGGATAACTTCAATATATATATATATATATATATATATATATATATATATATATATATATATATAAATTGTAATAGTATGGAATGTTCATTTATTTGATTTTAAAGTCCATTTTGAAGGTTTTTCTTCTTGTAAATGTGTGTTTATCAACATATCATCCGCTAGAGAAGGTTGCCTTGTACACGGAAATCAATTTTAAGTATATGTTAATATGCCTCTTGACATTTAAATAGTTACCTTTGTGATATGCAATCAATACAACGGCCATGAATCATGCTGTAGTTAAGAGCTCTTGATGTGATGTTCAGTCGGTCGCTAATCATCTACAACACTCAGCTTTTCCATCCGTGTATCACTACACTTTGAGGTCTATTGAATTTATAACATTGCCATGCTATGAAACCCTTTGAAGTTGATCGCTAATGTTAACTTTGCGATTAAGTTTGGTTCTGTACAGGGCCTACTTGATAAAGAATGCGATATGAAAAGTACCTCGAAAACATCTAACACTAATCTGCCTACCTTAAAATAATGTTTACATTATTTAGCTTGCTATTTTTTAACATTGTGTTTGGACTTGACAGTGGACTAATTTATGACATTTACAATAGTTTTTATGACAGCATGAGTGAATGATGTGTAAAATCTTTAGTAACAATCTTAACAGAGTCTGGTTGGCGGGAGATATAACGTCAGATAATTAAAATTTTATAAATACTTTGTTACCATCGGCATGTACAAATTGGAAAAAAGTCATTAAAACAATGAATATTGATGAGGCACTAATTCAAATAGTGTCACAGAGAGCACATTCCACATTACATTCATGTGTAATTGTACATCAAGACGTTATTTTTTATAAATTTAAGTGTTAAAATAATTCAAACCAGAACGTGAAAACTATTTAGAAGATAAATGTAATTCAAAGATAAAACTTGAAAAAAGTAAAGAACACATTAAACAACAAAACCTGATTAATTAAATGACAAGACTAATTCATAAGTGTGTCTCAGAACCAAGTACAGCTAATGAAAACATAACTTATTTGACAACCATATAAAGATGTGGTGAGGTGAGTTGGGGTTTTAAGCCGCATTTTATGCACTGCGGTGAAACTTACGAGCATCGGCTGGAACTAGCGAACCATGTGTAGTACTACGCTGGAATTCAATGTATCATTGCACCCAAACCATACCCAAATATAAATGATATTGTTTCATGTATGCTAAAGTTGAAAAATGAGAAAGATTAACGAAGTGAGAATCAATATAGAAAGATCGGTAATAGAGCTTGAGTTCGAAAGACCCAGAATGGTCGATCATGACATTATCAAATATAAATGCCAGTTTGGGAATATTAGAAAGCAAATAATGACCTTTCAGTCATTATGGATTATTTAAACATAAGGATTTTTCACATAATTTGGTCACTTTGTCAAAGTGTTTGACGTTGATTTGAATCTGTATTTTATTTCAAGATTTAGAATGTTCAAACTGTCGCAAGAGATTTGTTATATACTCAAACATCAATATACTTGTTAATGTTATTACATAACTGAAATTTTCATCTTATTGTTCAGAAATCATTGAACGAATGATGATAGTAGTTCAGTATATGAAGTAGAGATTATTAACGATTTTAGTAGCATAATTACATTATTCAATTGATTAATAAAACAGAATAAGCTTCGTTGTCAAAAACACAGGATTTCCACGCGCACTGTACAATTGAAAACAGTTACATATTTCAAAGACATATATAATCTTTTAAGATACTCTTATTCTTTCATCCTTCTATTTCAATCAGTCAAGTTTTTACTCATTTCGGTGAGCATCGTGTTTTTGATTTTTTAAAGGCTATACACCTTATTGACAAATTGTAAATTTTAACTTTTCATTATCAGCTTCTATTCATCTTGTGATAAGATGCTGAAGGTTTATGGTCTTCGTGCCGTGTTCTGTATTTCTTTTGCAAATTAAATTAAGGCAAATAAATTAAATATCTCGCCTCTAATGGCTGCGATACTGCCGAAGCGGCGTTAAACAATAACTCACTCACTCTGTCATTCTTTCTCAAAGGAAAGGAAAACCGACACCTATATTCCACAGTATCATTGCGTTTACACGCAACAAAGGAGGACGCAATCTATTCAAAGTTGAGACTCCTTCTACAAAACTGTATCTTTCAGATTGAGAATGAAATAAACTCTTTTAGAGATATGTTTCTCATTCATCTATCTTTGTCTGTTATGTTCATGTTCCCCTGTCACTGAATCCACAAAGATGCTTATTTAATTGCGAACATTATATCGATAACTATAAAAAAAAAACAATTCATGCTCTCCTGTCACTGACTCTACATAGATTCTTATTTAATTTAATATGTTTGGAGTTATCTGCCCCTCGCTTCTCGCACCGAAATGTTTTGTTGGAGGTCTTGTGATTGGTTAACTGAATTGCATGTCTCTGAAATTCAATGTAGCATGATGTACACATATGACGTCACAGATTACGCATTGAGTTCATCGTTTGCATTTCAAGACCACTTGCCATTCGAATTCCATAACCAACTACTATCTAACTCACTAGATATCAAAACATATATATTTGTCAACGATTGACGATGAAATTTATTTTCGTTGTTTTGACAGCCATTACATAAACATCTACAGGGAAAGATAATATTCTTAAATTGGCTTTCTAATGACAGACCTTTCTAACTAATACAGTGGGGCGGGATAGCGTAGTGGTTAGCGCGTTCGGCTTCAGATCAAGAGGTATGTGGTTCGAATCCCGCCAGGGGCACGGCAACTTTGACTGCAGTAGAGAACTGTTCTACACGCAGTAAGGTTTGGGCGCAATGGTACACTGAATTTCAGCGTAGTACCACCCATGGTTCGCTAGTTCCAGCTAGTTCTCATGTTTCACCGCAAAGCATAGCCACGTGGCGATGCGGGCTTTCTACCTGCCATACTACTAGCAGCCGTGATATAAGTGAAATACTCTTGAAGGCGGCGTTAAACACGAACTCATTCACTCACTCACTCACCCACTAATACGGGTCAATGTCATACGTCTTACAGGCTGCTGTTACAATACTTGCTTTTAGACATGCGCCCTACACGTGCGTGGAAGAATCCATTTTAAAAGGGCCGCAGCTACTCGTACCATATCCGATGAATGGGCGCCGAAATTTGCAAAATAGTGATTTTTTGATATAATTGAAATGTATGGTTTATAATGCAAGATAATCACATTTGCATGTTCCGTGACGTCATTCTTGGATTAAGATGGAGAATGCATTCGGAGCAGTGGATTCGTTAAAAAATCGAGCCAATGAATCCACTCATGCATTTTCCATTACATAACTAATGATAGATAATGTCATGTTCCATTTTCAATATTAATGGGATAGTTCAATCGACATTTAATTGTATTCATTAACCCTGGAAAGACTATATAAATGTGGTGGGGTCGGAGTTTTGAAAACGAATCGAAAATCGCTGGTGTCGCTCCTTAAGAATATTGGTATAAAGAGATGTGTATACTTTTATATACACTGTTTGTTTGTTGGGTATCCTCAATTCCCTTTGTGAAGACGTAATCCGCAGTTACATTGTAGCGATAATTCCTTTGTAAGAATACCATAGGGTTAAACCATGGAGATTGGCATACTGAAGCTCTGTGTGCATGTGTATTTGTGTGAACAGTTTTTAATCTACACATTAACTCACAACTGGACACATATCGAAACAAATGTGTCCACACTGACATGAATTCAGTAAGATATTTGTTTCATCTACACTCTGCATTATTGGAGAAGGCCATGGAAATGATTTTTATTACGATGATAAATAAATTCTAAATCTTTGAATTGCTGACAGACCATACTTTATATTTAAAGAAAAGAAAAGAAAATATATTAAGTTCTCTTAGAGAGATTACATGTTTAGTAAAAAAAACAACATTTGTATTGTTTTGCATTTGACGAGCTAAAGAGAACACTCTATCATCAGATTGTACTGTTTCTACTCTTCGTGTTTGCCAATCATTTAAAAGTATAACACAGTAATGATACTCTTGTTCCTAAAGTAATGGTTATGATATTTGAAGGCGATATATATTGAAGTATGCTAAGCACTGTTGTAGTGTATGTATCACGTGAACATTTGAATTGTTGTGAGGATTAACAGTTTTGTGACATATAAATCAATATTTTTTAGTATTAATTAATATTCCGTGAGTATAAAAATCAGCAGGTGTTATTAAATTGGTTTGAAATCATCATTCTACGAGTATTAAGGTACATTCTGTGACGTATAGATTAATATTATGTAAGTATAAACGTTTGAATTACTCTTCTAGGAGTATGAATAAACATTATGTGAGTATGAAAAAGCATTAAGTGACGTTTGAATAAACCTTCCCTTGTTTCCCAATTCATTTGGCCTTCAAAACCTCTATGTCATATTGTGCACGGATAAACGTAACTTATAAAAATAAGTTGCTATGGTGAAACATGCTCACTGAAATATTTTGTTTGAGCTAATTCTATTGTCTGAAGCAAACATCTCTTTAAGTTTAATAACTAAAGCTTGCACAGCAAAAACAGGTCGTTTCAGAAAAGTAGCATTTGCGTGTAAAACGATTATCATTTGTGTTATCATTTTACCTGTATCACACTTAATGCAATGCCTGAGACGAATTATCTTTAAAATAATCAATTAGAAAAACTTTACTAGTCGTTTCCTTGCAGTAACTTGATAGAAGATAAAACCTAAGATCACAATCGTCGTCTGATCTTTGTTATGATATCGGGGAAGGTAAAAGGAACAATCATAAAAGGTCATTTACTTTGATTAACTTGATTCGAAGTAGCAGGATCAGTAAACCAGAGAGAAAGTACGGCTGAATAAGGACAAAATACATTAATTTGTATTAGAAAGGCAACCCAGTTATTTCATATAGAAAGAGTTACCAAAATCAATAACGGCTTTCCAGTACTCGAATAAAAGTAAATTCGTATTAAAATGAGATCGACTTACAGCTTCAAACAAAAATGGTATACATCTAAACCACTTGAATGATTAAACAGCATTACCTTCCATTGATGTATATTTAAAACGTCAGTCCGAGGAGGTTAGAAATGAAGCATATTTTGTTGTTTATAAAATTTTAAAGTTTTGAATGTCATTGGCAAATATCAATGTAAGATGTACGTTTTACAATTAATGAAATATACATGTTGTTTTATTGTTTCTACACAAATATTCATAATGTACCTATCTCATTTACCATTATTCGTGATTCAATCAGTACACTTTCCAATAATACTCATTCTTAAAATTATAATCTTCGAACAACAACTGTGAATCCAATTTCCTTTAACTATGTTAAATGAGATTTATACAGTATTATCTCAGACAACTTCTCTATGTTTTTGTTGGATTCAACATTGAAAATTGAGATATTTCATACAATATTTTAAAATTTGTCAGCAGATGTAACCTGAGATATTACACCACATTTACTTGTGTTATACTATATCATCTATTCCATTTAAAAGAATTATAATCCCGTTTCATAAAAACCTAATCAATACGAAAAATGAATAACGATAATTAAATAATAAATTTCATAAATGAAACTTTACAATAATATTAAAAAAGTGACAAAAAGTGCCTTTTCCTTTAATGCGTCAACATGCTTTTACATTGTATCGAATTTATTTTTTAGCATCCTTAATTCGTCAGCTACATTGAAAAGTTGAAAACAAGATCTTACGAAGAACTGATCCCTTTGGACTTTTCACTGTTTCTGCTCTTCAGACCCCGGGGCAGAAGCAGACAGATCAAATATGTCAGAAACAAAGTAAATTCACTGAGATATCACAGCTCAAGATAAATTCCAGAGTGGCCTTTGTGAAATAAATTTTGAAGTTTTTGGACCTGTCTTATTTACACATGAGATTAAATGCTGAAGGGTATGAGTCATATTAAATGAATGGCTTCATTTCTGTAACAAGTTTCAAAAAGCGTTAATCTTGAAGATCCTGATCCGTAAGATATCAAGTCATGAATACATGAATATAATGAATGTATTCATTGTGTATTGACATTTGACTGAAATATTCTTGTGTATGTTTATGTAATGTTTGATATTTCGAAATGATTGAACATGTTGAAGATCTCTTTAGGACAGTCCTCATAATCAGAAAACAGAATGATTAAACTAATATGTTTTATAAATATCCATCAACTTACAGTGTAAATGTTTT
This sequence comes from Gibbula magus, assembly GCA_936450465.1. Lineage (NCBI taxonomy): Eukaryota > Metazoa > Mollusca > Gastropoda > Trochida > Trochidae > Gibbula > Gibbula magus. The sequence continues at coordinate 36,450,384 of OW388295.1, forward strand.
TACAGACGATGCACATGCAAATCTCAGCACGCATAAGTCTACCATTCTAGTTAGTTATATCTTAGCAACAGTATCAACAAATCGAACATAATTTGTGGCTGTCAGCAGAAACTGGAGCATTAAACTGTTTACTTCTTTACGACAAAGTTTGAAGACATTGTTATCGTCAATGTGATACTAAGGGAAACTCACTCAAAGAAAATTTCATTATCGTTAAAGGTCTTCAATTCGTACACAAAGAAATCTACAAAACGTATACCCTTTTCATTGTTAGAACTTACGAGCAACGCAGGATGGACTGCTATCTGATCAAAGCAGTATTTAAGCTCAGCCTCTTTGAAATTGTGTCCAAAAAGTTTAGCTTTCTGCTTCAAAAAGAAAGAAACATCTCTTTTTAAACGTTATGTAATGTCATTTGCCTTTGATTCCACCATACACAATTTCTTTAATGTTCTGAAGCTGAATCTATATAAACTTGAGTGTTGGGACAATTCGCACATAAGGGAAACCTTTTATCCAGATATTAATGTATCTCAAGTTTTAAACTAATTTGGCGAACATCGTGTTTTCGACTTTTTAAAAGCTGTAAAACTTTTCCACAAATTGTAACTTTTAACTTTTCTAAATCAGTTTTAAACCAAATTGTGATAATTTGCTGGGTTTTTTTTACGGCCTTTGTGTCGTTTTTTTGTGCTTTTGCAATTATTTTAAAAATTAATCAATTAACTTAAATTTCTCGCCGCTAATGGCTACGATACTGCCGAATAACACACTCACTCACTCTATATAAACTGTTGTGGGTTAATCTAGTCTTCGCATGTATAGAATATAAACATCAGATATATATTTTGAGAGTCTGGACTGTATTAAATATAAAAAGATTATATTGTGTTGATATAATTGTTTCCTTTCCATGCATGTCTTTATTGTCAAAGGTTACAACATTGTCAGGTTATTTGGTGAAAGTTTAAATCCCTACCATAAGCCTAGACTGACAACACACGTCTCACAACTCATTTCACAGAGATGAGCAGAGGATTGTCTTTCACATTTTACAGATTTCTAGCGTCTAGTGTCCCCATCAAGGGATGAACACACACTTTCTTTTGCTAATTTTTACTAATTTATCCGACAGCCATCACATAGATTAGGACAGGACTCTATAACATCATGTCACATAAAGATAGCTTATTATCTGTTTAAAATCTAATAAAGTCACATTTGGATTTTGATATCATTCTTCCATTGATGTCACGACTACCAATTTCTATTATGGATACATGAAATGTAAGAAAATAAATATATTTAGTAAGCTACTAAGGCAGGGTTTTCACTTTATACTGTGGATGCAATGCATTAAAAAATCGCATCAGAACGCAACGCGCAATGAGTTGTCATACGCTATGACCATTTTGTCATGTTAACTTGTTCTAATTTATTCGGATCGCATTCAGAATTGCATTGGAATTCCCTGTATTACATCATATTTTCATCAATGTGAAATGGGTATTTCCCACCACGTATTAAATCAGGCAAGTTTTCTCTATATAACATTTCAATGCTCTCAGCAACGTTAAATGCATATTATATCAAACCAATTGATTCATGCCACATCATTAATACTTCAAGCCGCATATTATTTATCATATTGACCTTAAACATGGTTTTATGGAAGCATGACAAGCACGAAACCTGTCCATACACCCACTGTACATACACCCACAGTAATTACATACATCTATACATTATTCATAAACATCATTATCACATGTGGAAATAAAACAATCGCACTTCATCGCACACTCGATTTCAAATTGCAGAGCATAATGTGTGTAATGTAAACCTCCAAATCGCATGCATCAACACAATGCAAATAATTCGGAGGTAGTGTAAACTCCGCCTTAGCAGCTTAGCAAAAGGTATGTCATCAATATCTTACATTTAACTGATATTTGGATATTTGATTGAAGATTCGGAGAAAGAGCAGTCTTTGTAAAATCTCACTTGATTATTTCAAAACAAACGATTGAATGAAGTTGAATCAGACACCCATTAACAAACCGTTAAAAGGATCCAAAGATAAAAGAAAAGTCACAATAAGTTCCATAAATGATTGTTAAAATGCATGTCTCTTTACAATTTTCGTTTTATAAATGAACATTGATAACTCGGTACAATTTAATGTAAGAAATCCTTTAATATTTCAGAAATGTAAACTTGATGTAATATAATGTTATTACATTTCAATGTACAGCTGCATACCGAAAGTTTTTTCACCAATTTGTGTATTTCAGTGTAAATATCATGTATTTTGGAGAGTCTTTACGCAAAAATTAAACCCATCACTTTGAGATTTTGCATTCTAAAAGAAAGAAAATGTTCCATAACGAAATGTGATCTGATGCCGCCTCATAGTAAACAGTTAAAGTTCTGTCTATATTTCGTTTCCAGACACATATATCAGGTTGTATAGCCAAGTAAATTCTGATTAAAATCGACCTTATTCCGAGGAATAAAATTTGCAAAATAATGCATCCACCGGGATACGACCAGGTTCTGTAGATTTCTCGCCACAATGTCTGATAACACCCCGTACAGGCGCGTGTTCCGAACCAGTTTAGCACAGCCAAAGCCCAGTCAAAAAGCTGACCAACCACATCATTGTTTATAAACGGTCGGTATTTTGAAAGCATTCAGAACAGACGAAAGGATAGCTGTTTTGAGTTATCTGCCGCTAGCTTTTCGGACCGAAAGCTTTTGTTGGACGTCTTGTGATTGGTTAACTGACCTTGCGTCAGACCATGGGAGTCTACGGGATGTTATCAGACGGTTTTGCGAGGAAACCTCTGAAACGATATGAGTTCGTATCCCGGTAGATGCACTACTTTGCAATTTTTATTCCTCGGAAAACCGTCGATTTTAATCAGACTGCCAATTTAACGAGATTATATCTATGAAGAACCCAACTGAATATCTCATACAAATACTGTCCATTGATCTCATGTAACATAGACGTTTCCTTTCATCCTGCTTTTGATATTATTTTAACGACGTTTTGTATGAAATATACTGAAGGTATTTTGCAGAGCTGTCACAATACATTATCTGTAGTGATACATAATTGGCTGCGAGGAGAAGTTAGGAACCAACTTCGTGATATAAAAACCGACTAAATGGTTTGCTACTATCATTTGGATAATGAATACCAATTTTATAATAGTTCTATGACTTGTGAATAAGAGTATTAAATCTATTGTTAGTCACTAATAAACTTCAAAAACCAAGTCATGATCTTGTTTATCAGTAGATCTTAAGATGCGATCATATAAGTAGCTTATTCACTAATTACTAAATGCCGGTTGACTTTGTCCTGGTACATGCGTGACATAATGCTTTCTGATATAGCTGAAACTTGGAATACATACCTACAGAACACAAAATACATTCAATATATGTAATTTAACAGGCCTTTTGTTATGCTTTTTTGAATTTAGAACTCAAGAGCAATATTTATATTCCTTTCTTTTACAAATCATGTTTATCTTAGTATAGTAGCTGCATTTCCATTGAGGGGTAAAAAGAAACACATCCAATTTAGGCATTCCTTGACTTGTAATTACAATATGATAAAAACCTTACTTCTACTAATCAACGGACACACCACCAAACAAATGGATTGATATATCCAACATGAAATGAAAACAACATTAATATTCAAATGACATGTATTTCGAATAAATTTATTTACAAGTAACTATTTTAATGACATAGGTTTGCAAATTGAAGTACAAACTAATCATCTAATATATACAATACTGACAGATGTCAGCGAAATAAGAGTGATTGGACTGAATAAGCGCTCCCTTAGATTTTTCAGAAAAGAACTCAATAGAGAAAGTCAATCGCATTGATTTGGCTATTTAATGTTGAAAGATGTTATGAAAACAAACATACAGTAAATGAAGAGTACGTTTGGTTTGATACCTAATGGATTTTCACATTGATAATGGCACTCCGCAATATTGGAGATCAGCTTTGAAACACACCAAGAGGTTTTTTAAAAGGAGTATTAAGCAATAAAAAGGTTCATGATTGCGGCAAGAGTGTTAGACGTGAAATGTATTTTCTATTTGAATTGATTTCAAACCTTGTGAGAAAAAATAGACAACTTAATGGTATAGCAAGGAACCTACAGTGTTACTAAACTGATTGACACAATAACACAGATACATACACAAATAGGATATTGAAATTACGAGTGATAAATACAACTGAAACATACACTCAGCGGCAAAAGAAACGATACCAACACAATGGAAGGTATTTTAATCCACAGGTTCATGATATGTCGATAACAACAGTCTGGAAAGAATATGTCGACGATCAACCACTCTTTTTTATTTATACATGTGGTTATCTGTTCATTTGTCTTCACATGCCTTTAAAAAAATTCGTTTTGAAAACGTCTTAACTAGAGGAGATGCGGATGCGAAATAAGGTTTTCTTGCTTATTTTATGCCATCTTACAGACAAGATTAGCCATCAATGTAAAGCTCAATAAGGCAACATTAGGTCGACAACGTCTAGTACTGACATAATTTCAATATTTCATAAAAATTTCACATTAAATGTCATTCATTATGTCCAGACAAACCTTTGTAGTATTGTCACACCCCATGCACGAAGTGTTGAACAGACATAAACTTATATATATACATGTATATTACAAGCATATTATCAATATTAATTATCATGTTTTGATGAAAGAAATTACAAGATATATCTTCATCACGGATTATAACTCAACTTCATTTGGCAGAAATATTTTGTTTAAGATTCTGTTGGAATATTTTGTATAATTTCTTTTGTCCCTCGGTGTACTTACATCATCTTTCCTAGATTAACAATTTTAAACATTATCTGTTTTCTTAAACGCACGCCTTTCAAAGTTTGTTAAGAGTCGAACACTGAAGCGGGGTGTTTGTCTGTTTGATAAGATATTACATTAAAAGTACCACTCCCTGAAACTGTGTGTGTACTTGTTTGCAACACATATGACTACCAATAACAATATTATTTATCAGCAGAATTATTGTATGTATGAAGCTGTTTAACAGTTGGTATTATTTCTTTTGTCCATAGGTCTACCTAGCATTCAAATATTTGCATATGCTTGTAAGATGAGTCTTGCTTTCAATGTTCTGTGAGGCTCTTAAAATCAAATATATTAATTCCATTTAAAGCCCCAAACGTAGTGTAATATTTTAAATCATTAACTCAAATTATGCTATTTTATATTTCTTTACAATTATTTATTTATTTATAACTGTTTGAGAGCCTAGAACTTGGTATGATGAAAAAGACAAGAATATTTATGGATGATTAACTTCGTTATTTAACAATTGCGATGTTTCGGTATTCATTTGTAGATCCTTATACCAATATAATAACTGTATCTGCTTTATAAAGTTATACGGATCTATACCAAACATCGTGTTTGTTAGAAAAGGAAATTGATCCTCCATAAATAGCCTTGTCTTCTTCAATCTTTATATTTCATAGTTAACCTTTTCCCACCGCAATATGTTTATCTCCCTTCTTTCATATGGTTTTAGCTTGGATTTTAATTCTAGATTAGTTTACTCTGTAATATTCCATCGAAATATATCTGTGAATTTCCTGAATGCTTTGCTGTTAGTATAATGTCGATATTGGTACACCTGCTTAATAAAAAGAGGCATTTCTCGCCACTGGAAGACTCGCCATTGTAATATTTATACGACAATCTTAAACGTGTGTATTACTGTTATAAGTTTTACATCTATATTGTGTGCAGTTGTGACGTCACAATGGTCGTATCGACGTCACAATTGTACATGGCTCGTGGAAATCTTAGTTTCAGCGCATTGTTGGAAATGTCGCTTGATTGATTTGGGCATCAAGTAAACAGAGTACTCAACTTCAGAAGCTCCACATACTATACTTTTGTTGAACTCGTGAATTATTTTGTATGAAACTCGATATCGCCCGTTTAATAATGTTATGAAACGGAAGTTCCATTAGTATCATCTATATAAGGAACACTAAATATTTCTCTTTGTTTTTAGATGATATGTTGCCTTGACAAACTATAAAATGCATGCTGTTGCAGGATATATATTGCCTATTGCATTATTTACGTTCGGCAACAAGATGTATGCACTTCAAGAAGTTAAAAAAACATTGCATAGAAGGAAACAAAGTACTGCATGCCCTTCTTACGATAGTAGACCATATCTTATTATTAGAAACATAAAATGACTTCCCTATATTTTATTTGATTTGAAGGTTGGAGTACTTTAGCATATTTACAACATAGTTTTATCGTCAGGAAGGGTATTCTGGTGTTTTATTGATGAATGTAATTATGTTATTCAGATAGACAATTCCAATTAAATATTCGATCTTTGTGTATATATAAGCACATTATTGTATAATAGCATCTTTTAAGGACCATCTCGGACAGAAGTGTTTCCAGAAATGGTATTGTGAGTAATTGGCTTGTCAAGTTTATTTCAAAAAATTATAATTAACTCTCTAAATAATGTCAATGTCGATCAAAGTTTGGCATTTAGCTGATAAACGATTTAGTAAAGAAGTAAACAATTCATTGATCCAGTTTCTGCTGACAATGGGAAATTACGTTCAATTTGTTGATACTGTTGCTATTAAGATATAGAACTAACTACACTGCCGTCCAAAAGAAACGCCCACATGAATCTTTAAGATGAATTATATTACTTTAACACATAATTAATGATCGTATCAAGGTTATAATGAAACAATATTTGATATGACAATCCATTGGCCATGAATTCCACAACCACCCGTGACCACGCCCCCCAAAAACCTGCTACTTTCGGTTTTTGATTTGTACAATAAGTTTATTACCATGACCACATATGCAGAGTTATCACTTTGGTATTTTGTGGACAGGTGAACATTGTCAGGACTTTGGTGGTATGGTCTTCGGATTTACAGAGTATGGTGCAGCAAAACTGTTTCTAAACCATGATCGAAAACTGAACAGTTACCATCTCTAATTTTCCCCCTACAACATGCAAATTTATGAAACTTCGATATTTTGTTTAAAAATGATGCAACTTCATAATGCCACACTTTGGTTAACATGCTCCTGATACTTTTTCTGAAATCTCATAAAATATCTGGTGGGCGTTTCTTTTTGACGGCAGTATAAATAAGTAGAAATTTGACTTGTTGTGGTGTTTAGGAACTAGCTGCAATGGTGACGTTAAGACAAAGTGGACCTTTTATGTTCATATATCAGCTGGGTCCTGAGATTTGCATGTGAAGCATCTAAGAAATTACATGTTATTACACCACACAAGTTGATGTCTCTGTGCTATTTTGAAAACAGATTTTTTTTTATAATTCTGTTTTCTGATTATGCAGACTGTCTTAACGCGATCTACGACATGCCACCTTTCAACAAAGTTTTCCACATATTTTACCTGGTCAAGAATATTTCACATTTTATGCGTGATCAGTATTACCAGAATTAGAGGGGTTTTTTTTAAATTGTTATATAAATGAAGCCAGTCATTAAATAGGACTCCTACCCATCAGCATTTCCTCTCATGTCCAACAACTTCAAAATTAATTCACAAAGCCCACTCTGGAATTTATCTTGAGCTATGTTATCCCAGTGAATTACTTTGTTTCTCACATGTGTGATCTGTCTGCTTCTGCCCCGGGGTCTGAAGAGCAGGAGCAGTGAAAAGTCCCACGGGTTCAGTTCTTCATAAGATCTTGCTTTCAAGTCAAATGTCCAGGTGAATGGCAGCTTCAAGTTATCAAAACATTAAAAACATAACACCGAGTTTCTCTCTCCTACCGGTTTCATTTCATCTTCAGGGTTCCTTGAGAATGATACATATAAATACATATAAATTTAGTTTTACAGAAGATGTGACTGTGATACTCAAGAATAACAATAAATCGGATAGGTATATAACAATTTCCATGATGTAATGTAAACATATTGTCTTTAGATTCTGTCAAATTCCTTTGTATTTTGCATGTTTTTATCTTGTTTGAACTATTGTTTTAGTTTGTAATTAATCGTTCATGACTTTATGATGTAGAACATTCTTGTTTGAAGCAGTGACTCGACCACATTTGAATAAATGTACTTGAGAGTCTATATTGATTTTGGTAACTCTTTGTGTATCATATAATTGAGTTGACTCTGTAATGGAAATGCCTTTTTTCCTTTCTTGAGCCGTACTTTCTTTCTGGTTTACTGATCCTTAAACTTCGAATCTAATCAATCAAAGTAAATTACATTTTACGATGATTTCCTTTTTCTTCTATCATACGACTTCAAGGATCAGACATGTTCTTTGATGGATGATTTATCAGATTACTACAAGAAAACAGTCAGTAGAGCCTTTGGAAATAATTCTTTCTAAGATAATTTATCTCAGACATTGCAGAAAGTATGGTGAAGGTGATTTGATAATATACAAATAAAAATGATGAAAGTTGCACAAGTGAAGACAACAATTCTGAAACGACCTTTTGTATTGCTGAACAAGCTTTGTTTCGTCAATGAACTTTAACAGATGTTTGCTTCAGACTATACAATGAAGTCAAATAAAATATGTTGGTGTGCATGTATCACCTTAACAATTTCTTTTAACAAGTTTAACATAACACAATGTTTCAAGTGGAAGTTTCATTGAAGACATACAATGTGGACGTTTTGAAAATCAAATGTGTTGACAATCATAAGAAAGTTTATCTTTATTTTCACATAATGCTTATTCAAACTCAATTAGTATTAATTGTAACTCATAGAACCTTTTAAATTTCACACAGACCGTATATTAGTGCTCAAAGAATTGTAATTTAAATGGCACATGATGTTTTCCATACTCACAGAATTTTAATTCATGCTCACAAAATTGTTATTCATGTGTCACAAAAGAGTTAATCTAAATCATTGCAATATAAATGTGATACATACAATACAATAGAGCTTTGCATCCTTCAACTTAAATATATACCCTTAAAAAAACGCACAGGAAAATTGTATCTATTGAACAGATTTTTCAGTTTGCATGTACATTGTAGCAACATATACAATTTCTCTTTACACTATATCAAGGGGATGTTTTATAGAAGGCATAGATGTTTTGAAAGTTGAATTACCAAAGACCAGATTTATTTTGAAAAATTGGAAAGTTAATCCATCCGTCACATAATGTTTGTTCATACTCACATAATGTGTATCCATACTAACATAATATTAAATATTTCTCACAGAATGTGGATTCATACTCATATATGTGTATTTATACTCACAGAATGCTTATTTATACTCACATGATGGTAAATCAAACTAACACAATATTCATTCATACGTAGCAGAACTGTTAATTCATATGTTAATGCATTATAGCTGCGAGATGCTTTACATCCTTCAGTTTAAATATATACCCTTCAAATAAGAAACGCATGGGAAAGTTTTATCTATTGAACAGATTATTCAGTTTGCATATAGCAACATATACACTTTCTCTTAACAATGTATCAAGTGGATGCTCACATAATGTGTATCCATACTCACTTAATATTAAATATTTCTCACAGAATGTGGATTCATACTCATATATGTGTATTTATACTCACAGAATGCTTATTTATACTCACATGATGGTAAATCAAACTAACACAATATTCATTCATACGTAGCAGAACTAATAATTCATATGTTAATGCATTATAGCTGTGAGATGCATACAATACAATAATGATTTGCATCCTTTGACTCAAAATATATATCAACTTTAACTTCGATAGCACTTAAGGGGACCATGAGTCTAGGAGCAATATATTTTATGATTATTTTGTGTTATACTCGTTAATCATTGGCAAACATGAAGAGTCAAACATCTGATCATACAATGCTCTCTTTACTTCATTAAAAGCGCAAGGATACACGTCGATACTGGTTGTAAGACTGATCAAATCCTCTAAAATGGTTACATGCACTTTAACTTTTCAACATGTGTTTAAGCTTAATATCAATGCAGTCATTTGCTACATGTGTTTAACAAGAAACACAAAAAACATTTTAATACCTGTAATATCTTAATATCTATACTCTGTTTACCACAGATATTCCAAAACACAAATAAAAACATTAGCCATTGTTGTTATCATATTAGCATTTCACATCAAATAACATCCCTTTCATTATTTACTTTAGTGATAAAACCATGTTTCTGTTATAAATATAATAAAAACACCTCACGTCCTTCTCAAGTATTACAGATTGCCAATGAGAAAATCCAGTAGGCATCTTTCCACACTACTTTCAATTTTCTGTATAATTGTTTACATTAGCTATTTTGAAATATACATTATTAGCCAGCAAGCGATTTAAGTTTTTAAATAGTGTCTAATATTATTCAGTAAAAAGCCTTTCCATTATGTTTCTTTGATACTTTCAACATTAATAGCCAACCAATAAGATTTACTTTTAGTGATGAGTTCAGATAATCTTTGATTTTTCTTTTCAATTAGTTGATTCCAGTTCAGGTGACTTGTCTATTGAGACATAGGTTTGTCCACTGAACAGCTCTGTCTCTTTAAAGTATTTCACTGAACTAGAGTAAGTAAACATTTGTTACATTGTATGGCCAGTTAATGTGTGGAACTATTCACGCACAGTTTTAGTTTGTAAATATTCATGGTTAAACCACATGTTATCCTTCCAATGTAGTCTCAATCTGATTAAAATCGACCCTGTTAAATCTGCAAAATAAATCATATCAGAATACGAACTGGTTCTATAGATTCTATAGATCTGAGCATCCCCGGTATAGTCGCGTGTTCCGTACTAGTTTAGCGGGGACAAGACCCATTCAAATAGCTGACCAATAACATCATAGTTTTTAAACAGTTGCCGTTTAGAAAGCATTCGGAACAGACGAAAGGACAGCTGTTTGTAGTTATCTGCCCCGAGCTTCTCGCAACGAAACCCTTGCTGGAGTTCTTGCAAGCATACTGGCTGTTATCATATGGTTTTGCGAGGAAACCTCCGTACAATATGACTTCGTATCTCGATCAATGTAGTGTCTTTCAAACCTGTCTGTTTTAATTAGACTGATGTAGTCGTCGCTTCTACTGATTACTTCTGCTATCTTACTGATAGGACATGCTTTGTGTATTGGAAACCTGAAGTTTAACATTTGAACTATTTCCCTTTGACTGCAATCAGTCTTGTTAATGAATTAGTTAGTCCTTCTGTGGGTGAGATATTTCTCATCAATATCTATTTGTAGAGTCTTACATTCGAGGACTTTAATTTAAATTGATAAAATCGATAATATTTTAAACAGTGACAATAGAGAGAGAAAAGAGAGAAAATGAGAAAAGAGAAAAGAGTAGAAATGATAAAGAAATAAGTGTCACAATGACGTTCATATATATATAATCCTATATTTAACACCAATATTGATATGACAAGAAGATGCTTTCACATTATTACATAAAACACAATAAATTTGTTTAATATCTTAAAATGACCATAAACAGATTGAATCACTAAACATAATTGTGTTTTTCCCACACTTCGAAAAGGTGTATTTCCTAAAGTAAATGCCATCAATTCACTACATTGTATATTCAAAACTACATATACAAGAATATTTATAATATATTAATGATCAGTCAATGAAACCGGATATGCGTTCAAGGTCCTCCCATGATCATGATGTATTGAGATCGTCTATTTAGAGAACAAATTAAGTGTAACGTTGTTGAGGAATTGTGACACGATCCGAATAAGTAATTATAAGCGAATAAAAAATCATAGGCGCCGCACAAACATCGATTAGCTTTTCCATAGGTTAATGTCAGTGTCACGAATTTAATGATGTGTGAATTAACATGGGATGGTCGATTAAACAAGCCCATTTATATTGAAAATGGAACATGGCACTCTCTGTCGTTATTTATACTATCGTTACTTCATCTCTGCATATTTCACCATGTTAACTATTGTGGTGTGGATCCGTTGGAATCAAACAGATCAGTAAGAATCCAACGGCTCAATATTTACAGATGATTACTTGAATAACAATTGCCTATTTGAGAAATTATGCACACCCATTTCATAGTTTTATGATGGAGTGTGGCGTAAGACTTGGTCTAAGGTAAATATTCTTACCAGGATAAGGGACAAAACAAAAGGAAAAGTACAAAGAAATACATTATATATACATTTAAAAGCTATATGAATAAAGATATATTGAGAAAGAGTATGTATGTTAAAGATTACTATCAACAGTTTATACTGTGCCACAGCAATTGGCTTTGGGATTGGTTTGGCGGGCGGTTTGGAACCATAAAAGATGAACTACTTTACTTGTTACTATACATCGATTCCAAACGTAACAAATACAAGAACATGAATGATCATCAACGAAGTCATTAATTTCTAAATTTCTTAGCAAGCTCTTTATAAAAGTTACATTCGTAAAATCAGAACTTTGAAAAATAGCACTCAAATTAAATGATCTCACGATATAGCCATTAACTGCATATATTGTTTCTTCAATATATATATATATATATATATATATATATATAAAATGTTCATATGGCGTTTATTTAACTGAACAGAGACATTCCTGAAGTGACTTGTATTCAACTATTCAAGATATTTAAGGATTGTCCATTCTTGTCGTTTACATATTACAACATGTTTTGAAGTTCCTTCGTTGTAATTGAACTATTTTTATCATATGCGGGTTTGCACATACATTAAGAATAGTTGTTATGACGATCATATGTGATTAATCATCTTACATACTTTGTTTTGCATTTTTTATATATATAATATGTATAATATATGTGTCACTATATGTATAGGTTATAATGCAACATGGCGTTTTAATTGAAATGATCCATTGAAACAATCTCGATACATATACAAAGAGTTGCAAGTGTTAATTCAAGTTTCAATTCATACTTTAATGCATTGATTCCCTGATCCAGATAACTATCCTATGGTTATAAATAACCAGCCAGTGAAAGGAATGGAATTAACTGACACATTTTTAATGTGATCTTTAACATTTGGGGGGTTATTTTCTACACACTAGTCACAGCGAATAACATTTTAAAAGAGACATGGACTACATTGTTAAACACACATTTTTATATTGAAGATGACTCAAGTCAAATACTCTGAAGGTTTCTCTTTGGGAGTTGAAATCAATCACATCCGAAAATGGATATTTATTTCATAAAGGCTCTATTGTCAAAGCTTAGGTTTGTTCGTTGATTAGAAAGGTTTAAGCATCAATGCGTCAATGTGTCAAACGTAATTTTGGAATCTTATTTATAACAGACAAACTAATAAATTTGTATTGATCATGTTTAACAGGTCATATAACTACTGTGCATATAAAGTTGACATGTAGTTTCGGTTTCTGCACATGCATAATGATGTTACTCTATTTTAATTGGAAACTAGTAATTGTGATATATTTGGTGATTCGGGGTGAATACGCAAGCCGAGTGAATGTATTTGCACTGTAAACAGCACATATGGTGAGTCGGAAAGTATTAAAGCCTAATAAAATTTTATGAAACACAATGGATGCACCTTTAAAAATGTTTCTTGATCCACAGTGTGTTCATCAGACAGAACTATTACTGCCTGACGATGTTGATTTTAGATCAGAATCAGTTTGTTCATACATGTAGTCACTGTCAGAACAACTATTTTACGAAATTTGCATGTGACCATCATCATCCTCTTATACAAAATGTAATCTGTCATTCCTCATCTTATGCTTCATATTGACTTATCATAGTTTTATAGTATGTATGCATTTCTGCAGTTAGATTTATGTATTGAAGGGTTATGACTGGGCCTCTGAGGCCCATAGTAACATTTAGTGTAAGAACATTTAAAATTCAATATTTTTCATGTAGTTTTTATAAATTGTTATTTCAAATATACTGTAGTGTAAGAGGCGCATGTGGGAGGATTACGTGAAAGCTTAGCTATGTCAAATGTACAGTTTTTAAAAAAAATATGTAATCAAAGTTTTGTTCTGGTCTATGAGGCCCCAGGTAGCAGGAAAGCGAATAACAAATACTGTATCACAAATCGAAAGCACATTTCCATCTCCCAAAGAACTTACTTTATTATAGGATCTAACAGACAAAGAGAATTGTCATGGAAACTGGGCTCTCGGAAACATTATACAAGGTACTTGAAGAGACCAATACACTGGTCAAAATGAGTTCATCGTATTAAAGAAGATTGATCCAGTCAAAACCATCTGATGTTTACTATTATCTATATATAACCTTACTTCACGTGTGAAGCAACTCAAATCTACTTCACTCTTTATCAAACAGTAAACCACTAAAGGAAGATAAATCATCCACTTATGTGTGCTTTATAGAAGTTATTCTATTTCATCAAACTTCAGTTTTATATTCTGAGACATTATACTTAATATTTCTTTACGAAGATCAATGTCTATTTCAACAGCTAAATGAAAAAAAATATTTAAACTTCCAGGCCAAATGTCTTTCTTCCAAGATAAATCGATGAAACTAGTTTCAGTGTATCCCCTTTTTTATATTCAAAATGCATATCAATAGTGAATGGTTTGGATGAACTCCTCGGGGAAATAAACATTTTTCTGTAAGTCGGACATTGTCAAAGATCAAACACAACAGCTTAAACCTTTCTAATCAACGACAGGCATATTCAAAACCTAAGCTTTGACAAGATCCCTATAGAGCCTTTATGAAATAAATATCCATGTTCAAATGTGATTGATTTCAAAGCCCAAAGGGACTCCTTCAGAGTATTTGACTTGCCATATAAAAACGTGTGTGTTCAACAAAGTAGTCCACGTCTCTTTTAAAATGATATTCGCTGTGACTAGTGTGTAGAAAATATCCCCCAAATGTTAAAGATCACATTAAAAATGTTTCAGTTAATTCTAATCCTTTCAGTGGCTGGTTATTTATAGCCATAGGGTAGTTATCGAATCAAGGTGTTAAAGTATGAATTGAAACTTGGATTAACACTTGAAACTCTTTGTATATATATCGTGATTGTTTCGATGGGTCATGTTGCATTATAACCTATACATATAGTGGACACATATATTATACATATTATTTTTTTTTAAAGTATGTACATTGTACGATGATTAATCTTATATAATCGTCAAAATAACTATTCTTAATGTGTGTGCAAACCCGCACATGATGAAATAGTTCACATACAAAGAAGGAACTTTAAAACATGTCGTAATATGTAAACGACAAGAATGGACAATCCTTAAATATCTTATTAGTTTAATATAAGTCACTTCAGGAATGTCTCGTAAGGAATCGTAACAAGTAAAGTAGTTCATCTTTTATGGTTCAAAACCGCTCGCCAAACCAATTCAAAAGCCAACTGCTGTAGCACAATATAAACTGTTGATAGTAATCTTTAACATACATACTCTTTCTCAATATATCTTTATTCATATAGCTTTTATATATAATGTATTTCTTTGTACTTTTCCTTTTGTTTTGTCCCTTATCCTGGTAAGAATATTTACCTTAGACCAAGTCGTACGCCACACTTCAACATAAATGACTATGCAATGGGTGTGCATAATTTCTCAGATAGGCAAACTATTATTCAAGTAATCATCTGTAAATATTGAGCCGTTGAATTCTTACTGATCTGTTTGATTCAAACGGATCCATTCCACAATAGTTAACATGGTGAAATATGCAGAGATGAATTAACGATAGTATAAATAACGACAGAGAGTGCCATGTTCTATTTTCAATATAAATGGGCTTGTTAAATCGACCATCCCATGTTAATTCACACATCATTAAATTCATGACACTGACATTAACCTATGGAAACGCTAATCGATGTTTGTGCGGCTCCTATAATTATGTATTCGCTTTTAATTACTTATTCGGATCGTGTCACAATTCCTCAACAACGTTACACTTAATTTGGTTTCTAAATAGACGATCTCATTACATTATGGGGGAGGGGGGGGGGGGGGGGGGGGGGGGGGGGGGGGGGGATAGGGGGGCATTGAACGCATTTCCGGTTTTATTGACTGATAATTAATATGTTAGAAATAGTTTTGAATATACAATCTAGTGAATTGATGACCTTTACTTTGGGAAATACACTTTTTCGAAGTGTGGGAAAAAACACAATTAAGTTTAGTGATTCAGTCTCTTTATGGTCATTTTAAGATTTTAAGATATAAAACAAATTTATTGGGTTTTATGTAATATTGTGAAAGCATCTTCTTGTCATATCAATATTGGTGGTAAATATAGGATTATATATATATGAACATCATTGTGACACTAATTTATTCATCATTTCCACTCGTTTCTCATTTCTAATTTTAATTATAGTCCTCGAATGTAAGACTCTAACTACAAATACATATTGATGAGAAATATCTCACCTACAGAAGGACTAACTAATTCCTTAACACGACTGATTAGAGTCAAAGGAAAATAGTTCAAATGTTAAATTTCAGGTTTCCAATACACAAAGCATGTCCTATCAGTAAGATAGCAGAAGTAATCAGTAGAAGCGACGACTACATCAGTCTGATTAAAATAGACAGGTTTGAAAGACACTACATCGGGATACGAACTCATATTGTTCGGAGGTTTCCTCGCAAAACCATATGATAACAGCCCGTATGCTTGCAAGAACTCCAGCAAAGGGTTTCGTTGCGAGAAGCTCGGGGCAGATAACTCCAAACAGCTGTCCTTTCGTCTGTTCCGAATGCTTTCTAAATGGCCACCGTTTAAAAACTATGATGTCATTGGTCAGCTATTTGACTGAGTCTTGTCTCCGCTAAACTGGTACGGAACATGCGACTATACCGGGGATCCTCAGATCTATAGAATCTATAGAACAATTTCGTATTCAGATTTAACAGGGTCGATTTTAATCAGATTTATACTACATTGGATCGATAACATGTGGTTTAGCCATGAAGATTTACAAACTAAAACTGTGCGTGAATAGTTCCACACATTAACTGGCCATACAATGTAACAAATGTTTATTTATTCTAGTTCAGTGAAATACTTTAAAGAGACAGAGCTGTTCAATGGACGAAACTGTATCTCAATAGACAAGTCACCTAAACTGGAATCAACTAATTGAAAAGAAAAGTCAAAGATTATCTGAACTCATCACTAAAATTAAATCTTATTGGTTGGCTATTAATGTTGAAAGTATCAAAGAAACATAATGGAAAGACTTTTTACTGAATAACATTAGACACTATTTAAAAACTCAAATCAGAAATTAAATCGCTGGCTGGCTAATAATGTATATTTCAAAATAGGTAATGTACATGTAAACAATTATACAGGAAATTGAAAGAAGTGTGGAATGATGCCTACTGGATTTTCTCATTGGCAATCTGTAATACTTGAGAAGGACGTGAAGTGTTTTTACTATATTTATAAAAGAAACATGGTTTTTACTCTAAAGTAAATAATGAAAGGGATGTTATTTGATGTGAAATGCTAATATGATAACAACAATGGCTAACGATTTTATTTGTGTTTTGGAATATCTGTAGTAAACAGAGTATAGATATTTCATGTATTAAAATGGGTTTTTTGTGTTTCTTGTTAAACACATGTAGCAAATGACTGCATTGATATTAAGCTAAAACACATATTCAAAAGTTAATTGCATATAACCATTTCAGAGGATTTGATCAGGCTTACAACCAGTATCGATGTGTATCCTTGCGCTTTTAATGAAGTAAAGTGAGCAATGTATGATCAGATGTTTGACTCTTCATGTTTGCCGAGTATAACACAAAGTAATCAAAAAATATATTGCTCCTAAACTCATGGTCCCCTTAAGTGCTATCGAAGTTAAAGTTGATATATATTTGAGTTAAGGGATGCAAATCATTATTGTATTGTATGCATCTCGCAGCTATAATGCATTAACATATGAATTAACAGTTCTGCTACGTATGAATGAATATTTTGTTGGTATGATTTACCATCATATGAGTATAAATAAGCATTCTGTGAGAATAAATACACATATATGAGTATGAATACACATTCTGTGAGAAATATTTAATATAAGTGATTATGGATACACATTATGTGAGCATCCGCTTGATACATTGTTAAGAGAAAGTGTATATGTTGCTACATGCAAACTGAATAATCTGTTCAATAGATAAAACTTCCCTATGCGTTTCTTATTTGAAGGGTATATATTTAAATTGAAGGATGCAAAGCACTAGTGTATTGTATGTATCACATTTATATTGAAATGATTTAGATTAACACTTTTGTGACACATGAATACAAATTTTGTGAGCATGAATTAATATTCTGTGTGTATGGAAAACATCCTGTGACATTTAAATTACAATTCTATGAGCACGAATACACGGTCTGTGTCATATATATATATAAGTTCTATGAGTTACAATTAATAATAATTGAGTATGAATAACCATTATGTGATTTATGGATAAACTTTCTTATGATTCTCAACACATTTGCTTTTCAAAAATTCTACATTTTATGTCTTCTATGAAACTTCCACTTGAAACATTGTGTTATGTTAAACTTGTTAAAAGAAATTGCTACGGTGATACATGCACACCAACATATCTTATTTGACTTCATTGTATAATCTGAAGAAAAACATCTGTTAAAGTTCATTTACGAAACAAAGCTTGTTCAGCAATACAAAAGGTTGTTTCAGAAAAATTCTCTTCACTTGTGCAACTTTCATCATTTTTATTTGTATATTTTCAAATCACCTTCACCATACTTTCTGCAATGTCTGAGTTAAATTATCTCAGAAAGATTTATTTCCAAAGGCTCTACTGACTGTTTTCTTGTAGTAATCTGATAACTCATCCATCAAAGAACATGTCTGATCCTTGAAGTCATATGATAGAAGAAAAAGGAAATCGTCGCAAAAAGTCATTTACTTTGATTGATTAGTTCGAAGTTTAAGGATCAGTAAACCAGAAAGAAAGTACGGCTTCATAAAGGACAAAGGCATTTCTATTACAGAGTCAATCCAATTATATGATACACAAAGAGTTATTTAAATCAATATGGACTCTCAGGTACATTTATTCAAATGTGGTCGAGTCACTGCTTCAAACAAGAATGTTATAAATCATAAAGTCATGAACGATTAAATAGTTGCCTTTCATTGCTGTAGATTACA
The DNA here is from genome assembly GCA_936450465.1 of Gibbula magus. Lineage (NCBI taxonomy): Eukaryota > Metazoa > Mollusca > Gastropoda > Trochida > Trochidae > Gibbula > Gibbula magus. Next base: position 36,469,702 of record OW388295.1, read on the forward strand.
AACTAAAACAATAGCTCAAACAAGATAAAACATGCAAAATACAAAGGAATTAGACAGAATTTAAAAACAATATCTTTACATTACATCATGAAATTTTTATATACCTATCCGATTTATTGTTATTCTGTATCACAGGCACATTTTCTGTAAAACTAAATTTATATGTATTTATATTTAAATGGAGAGAGAAAGTCGACGTTACACGTATTCTATTTTTCGATAACTTGAAGCTGCCATACACCTGGACATTTGAAATTGTGTGCATATATATATGTATATAAATCTATATAATAAATATATATATATATATATATATATATATATAATTTTCATAATATAGTAAAGACTCATAAGCTGGGATATTATAAGTTAACTTGTGTTATATTTATATAATCCATCCTGTTTAAAATACTTATTTTGTCGCTTTAAACACACTACCAAGGTCGAAAAACGTAATAAAATGACAAAGAATCATTGTACACTGTATCAAAAATATTTTTCAGCATCTATTATTTTTTATACGTTCATAAGTTGAAAGCAAGATCTTATGAAAAACTGAACCCTTGGGACTTTTCACTGCTCCTGCTCTTCAGACCCCGGGGCAGAAGCAGACAGATCACACATGTGAGAAACAAAGTAAATTCACTGAGATAACAAAGCTCAAGATAAATTCCAGGGAGGCCTTTGTTAAATAACTTTTGAAGTTTCTGGACCTGTGTAATTTAGACATGAGAGGAAATGCTGATGGGTATGAGTCATATGTAATGACTGACTTCATTTCTATAACAATTTTTTAAGGATCTAATCTTGGTAATACTGATCACGCAAGAAGTGAAAAAAGGTCCCAAAGTTTAGAAAAGAAGATAATGATTGTATTCACGCAAAACTAATGGTGAAATATTCTGGACCAGGCAGAATATGTGGAAAACTTTAGGAAGATGTAAACAAAATATCACCACAGAGACTCTGCTTTGATTGGTTGGTAATCTGACTCTATCTGGTATAATGTTCAAGACTTCAGTTGGTTTTCGAAATGATTGAACTAAACTCACGGGCAAAAGAAACGTCCCCATACAAAATACAAGATATTTCAATCATCGGGCGATAAATGCGACTGAAACAGCGTTACACCATGTCTTCAGAACCCAACAATACTAAATATGAATTTTCAAAACATTATCTATTCATAACTCTGAGAAACACAAGTTTTAAGAAATGGTCGTTTTGGAATCTCCTTAACTAGACGAGATAGAAGACTCAACAAGCCAGTTTTGGCTTGTTTTGAGACGTCCTACAGAAAAGACGCGTCAACAAATTTAAATCAAAGAAGGTTATTTATGTCGAGGATATCTTAAGTTAATTAGATTTCTACTTTTTCAATGTTTTAAACTTAAATACTAAATATTGTGGGCCAAAAACATCTTTAAAAAACGATGTTAGCACCCCATGTCAATTTGAACAGATGTAAAAATAAAAATTGCATACTCTGATGTATGAAATTGTGAATATTTCTTAAGAAAACATGTGGCTACCAAATACATACAAAATCTATTTTCTCCGACATCAATATTTCATTTTATACTGTTTTCAAAATGTGGTGACGTTTCTTTTGCCCGTGAGTTTAAGTATGAAAGAGGGCATGTTGAAGATCGCTTTAGGACAGTCTGCATAATCAGAAAGCAGAATTATTAAGACATATGTTTTCGAACTATCACAGAGACATCTACTTGGGGTGTAATTAATTTCTTAGATGCTTCACATGCTAATCTCAGCACCTAGCTGATAAATTAACATAAAAGGTCCACTTTGTCTTAACATCACCATTGCAGCTAGTTCCTGAACACCACAACACGTTGAACAAGTCAAATTTCTACTTATTTAGTTAGTTCTTTATGTTTTTAGCAACAGTGTCAACAAATTGAACGTAATTTCCCATTGTCAGCAGAAACTGGATCAATGAATTGTTTACTTCTTTATTACAAAGGTTTTAGTGTATTTGAAGGCATTGTTATCGTCAACGCGATAGTAAGGGAAACTCTCTCAAAGAAAATTTCGTTATCATTTTAAGTCTTTCAATTTATACGCAAGGAAATGTATAAGATGCATACTATTTTCGCTGTCAGAACATTAGGAGCAAACAAGGATGGTGCGCTATCTGATCAAAGCCAGTATTTAAGTTCAACCTCTTTGAAACTGTGTCTATAAAAGTTTATCTTCCTGCTTCACATCACGTTTTAAACGTTATGTCAAGTAATTTTCCTTTGATTCTAACATGCAAAATGTATATATTGCTTGCCTTGACACCACACGCGTCATTTCAACTCATTTCTCAGAGTGGAGCAGTGCATTTTATTTCATTGTCACAGATTTGTCAACCTCATCGGCTTAGAAAAGTGTCAACCGTTAAATGATGAACACACTTCCTTTTGCTGAATCAAATATATTGCCACATATAGCGATAAGTCATTATTTGTTTTAAATGTAATAAAGGCACATTTGAATTATGATATCATTCTTTCATTGGTGTCATGACTACGAATTTCTATATTTATGGATACATTAAAGTTAATTCTTATTCTTCTCTGAAGATGTGCCAACCATTTGTTTGTAGTAAGGTCATGAAGATCGTACACCCAACTTATATTTAGAAATGCGATTGATGATTCGAAGAAGATTAGTCTTTCCAAAATCTCAATTTATTTAATTACTTCAAAGCGATATATTTTTTGAATTTCAATACAGACACTCTATAGTGAAACGATATAGGTTTAAATGAACAAATGATATCTCAGTACAATCTGATGTAAGAGGAATCAATTTATATTTCAGAAATGAAAATGTGATGCCATATAATGTAAATACATTTTCATTTAGCATTGAACCTTTATGTATCTTGACATCTGCATGCAAGACATATGACATATCGATGTGATCTTGTTATAAACGTTTGCATTATTGACAACGTTGAACTACCTAAAATATGTCTTTAATATCTTAAAACAATAAGAGAAATACTCAAAACCTGGGATAAATATGTTATCATTTTAATATCCCACTGACGATTAAAATCCCACGTGAAATGATAATAAAAAAAATAATGTCAATATATCAAAGATACTTAGAGCTCCCATCACGGTTCATCCTCGGTTACCAAAGGTTTGATATATGCTCCGTTACTCTTCAGTATATTACCAAAAAAAAAGTCATGATATAGTGGAGAGTAACGAAGCATATATAAAACTCTTGGTAACCGAGGATGATCAAGGTTATAACATGGTTTCCGAGCAGGAACCAATAAATTATTCACGAAAGATACATGACCAATGAAAAACGGCAACTCATCTGTAATTGCAAAAAAATTGCAATGCAGATGTTCTCTGTTTCTTACTTTGATTAATTACATTGATTAAGTGCTGTACGTTTTGACAAGATCATCATTTTAAGCTGCTTTTTAGGGAGTTCTAAAGCAATACCATTTACATAACTGGTTTAGTATCTAAATAATAACAATAAACTCATAATCCAAAATAAAAAATATACACGTAGTGATCCCATTATTGAGTCACTAAAAGTGTGAATAGATTGTAACATTCTTTACACGGTGCATTAAGCGTAAACAAATTTTCATATTTTAAATCTGTCTTAAATATAATACAGCTCTGAGGTGTATACCCGTGTTCTAAAGATCTGTTCTCACTGTCTGATTTGTAGTAAGGACTCGTTATACGATTTTCGTTAGTTATGTTCATATATATAGACACAACTGATTTATTCGAATCGGACCAATATTACATCGGACCTCAAAATATTCAACTTTTCCAAGTTGAGCGCCACCAAAAAGTGTCTAGGTTCGTTTTCAGTGAGTCGCGTGAAATAAAGATCATCGCGAGAACGCCCCTTAAGATACATGTAGTTATCATTTTATCCCCGCTGAAATTGCAAAGCCCTCATGATAGCGGAACTCTCGCTTATAACTCCTCTCAAGGGTACCAAAGTGTTTACTTAATTGAGGAACCATTAACAAAGGATGCATTACCAACCTCTGAAACACCAACTCATCTGTATTGAACTGGCTTAACTGAAAATCAATGAAGTGTTTCTCTATCTCGTTCTGTGATTAATTAGATTTGTTCAAGAAATGTTGGCTGAAAGGTTGAAAGAACATTCAGGAAATAGAATTGTGCACGTGTCTGACACATTAACAGATCGACTCTCTTCAATGATATTAACAAATTGGAACATTACTCGTAACAATATATCGCCTGATATAATCTAATACACGAGTAACTGTATGTCCTTTTTCCTTTAAACATTGTGAAATGACGTTCAACCCAATACCTCATGTTTATACACAGCAGTTGTAATGAAGTTTAAAATGATTTCACCTTTTCACGGCAGTCAATATCGATGGAGGGAGAAAGTATCAACTAGGAGTGAGTGAGTTGGGGTTCAACGTCTCTTTCAAGAGTATTTCACTTATATCGCGGCTGCTAATATTATGGCAGGGAGAAAGCCCGCAACGCCATGTGGAGCAGCTGCTGGAACTAGCGAACCATGGGTGGTACTACGCTGAAATTCAGTGTAACATTGCACCCAAACCTTACTGCGTGTAGAGCAGTTCTCTACTGTAGAGAAAGTTGCCGTGCCCCTGGCGGGATTCGAACCCCGGACCTGATCAGAAGCCGAACGCGCTAACCACTGCGCTATCCCGCCCCCTATGAACTAGGGTTGTTGCTAGATTTGCAATGAACCTTGCAAAGATGAGTGGATCAAGCGAATCATAAGTGTTTCTGCAATGCAACGTATTTCATTGGAGAATCACATCAACGATGTTTATACAACGAGAGTTTGTTCAAATATACAAAGTTTGTCTATCTCTTCAAACCCCAGATACTGCTGTTCAGGAACCGCACACACTTGCCTATGCGCCATCCCGCCCAAATGTGTATTGTAATCACTCTTCTTAATGACAGTGTCAACTTGTGAAGATAAATTCAATATTATAAATAGAAATTCCTCCTATAGGTGTTCAACAAAACATAGTTACATCTAATAGTTAGTAACATTTGTGCTACACATTTAAGAAAATCCCAAATAGTCTTAAACTATATGTAAAGTTGTGTTATATATGTTATAACAATAAGTGTCATGCTTATCAATATCAATATTTCACAATATTTGACTGGCATTAGCTTTTTCCTCTGAAAGAGGCATGTTAATTACCCTCGTATTTGGGTCCCCATGTGTTTAATATGTTCGGTTCATGAACAAAACATTTCCTCGAGAAAGAAACGTCCTCTAGATAAGTCTCCATAAACTCTGAACCTGAACGTATTAGAATCAGTAATATTCAGGAAGTGGATTAATCAAATGACGGACGTGTCATTCTTTGCAGTTGTCAAGCTTGACCTATCACCCGGGCCTCAAAGACTTACTCGTTCTTTGAATCAAATTAAAACAACCAAGAGGAAGATAAACATGTTTTGAATGGTTAACTTTTGAAGAGACACATACACAACACCGGTCTAATTAGTTGCACACTGGGGAACGAGGTATATGTAATTAGAAAAAAAGTTCAATGTGAAAAGTACTGCTGATGGATATGTAATGTGTTTTCTCATGGATGTTGGCGGTCAACAATACTGAATCCGTGTGAGAGAAGCTGTGAAACACAGGCCCTTCTTTCAAATGAGAAGTTAATCAAGCAAACATTTTGTTTCAACTCGAAAGGTTGTAACGTTTCGACTTGGAAACTGATTGAACCAGGCTTAACAGCAGGTTCATTTTAACAGGTGTGTGGACCTTTAAGTGTGTTTCTCTCTCTCTCCCAAACTGTCACGCTACAACTCCTAAACTCGAATATCTTGGATTTATTTGCAAAACATACTTTTAGAGCTATGGTACATTGACATTCAGAATAGTTATTCCATATATGCGGATACATACTCAAATATAAAAAGATAACAAATTCAAATGCCCAACAATGAGAATTCAGTGAATTTCTCTTTCAAATCCTTCTGATCCAAATTCAGAATAATTCATTATGTTTAGACTACGTCACGGTGTCATAAAACAGTTAATTGATTATTTTTTTTTTTTTTTTTATTATTTGCATATTTTTCAAGTTTTACATTACATTCGGTTTGAATCATTTTCACAGTTGAAACGTGAAGAGAAAACATTGTAGATTTAAATAAAAGGACATATATAAATAGGTTACAGTGACCTTCAGCGCTATACAGGTTATGCTATTGGTTAAGGTACATGCACATTATAAACATTGGCAATATGACGTGCTTATTGTAAGTACAAAGTGAAACTGTGTGTAATACAGATAATTTACAGTCTATTATCAAAACATTTAATTTCTCAATATGGTATGTAAAGATGACCAGAATTTAACAAATGGATCATTCTCACCAGAAACTACGTAAATGCATTTCGTTATGTCGTAATATTGCTTGATTTGGCCAAGTATATACGGAAAATTCGGAGCATTCATTTTTTGACTGTTCTTGAATATAATGTCTTTTACAAGTAAAATGATAGCATTAATGGGATTGTTATTTCTTCCTTTTATCCCTAGCATTATCTTTGACACTGTTAAATTTATATGAATTTGGGCGGTTTGTAGCCATTTTTCTAAACTTTTCCAAATTTTCACAACCGGGTCACAATACCAAAATAAGTGCTCTAAAGTTTCCAATTCTTTATTACAAAACCGACATAGTGGTGTTTCCGATACCTTTATTCTGAATAAGTAACAATTTGTAGGTAGAATATGATGGATAATCCTATACTGAAGCCATTTCAAGTCAGTACTACGGGTGCATTTGTGAGCTATCATATTAAATACTCTCCAATCCTTTTCTGAGAGTTCACAATCTAAAATTCTGGCCCATTTGCTATAACAGGGTAATTGCACATATTTCGAATCCATTAATTTCGTGTATATATATTTACTGCCTAATTTTTCACTAATATGAAATAGGTTAAAAGGATAAATTGGATTTGGACAAACATTCTGTATGTTTTGTATATCTAACTTAGAGATATACGACATAACAGACCTTTTTATACCTTCATACCTTAAAAAATTGGTTTGGATTTTAAATCTACTTTCGAATTCCTCAAAATTGATAAGTCTACCCTCGTGGTGCATCAGATCATTGATAAATATTACACCTTTGTTATACCATGATCTGTACATAATAGGCTTTTCGTCTATTCTTATTCCATCATTATTCCACAAAGACTGACTTAGCAGTTCGCTTTCTGAAATGCTTGATTTTTTACACTTATTAATGAAAATTGAGTATGACATGAGAACATCCTTCCAAAATGCATTTGTCATTTCTGGAATCAATTTATCTCGAATAAAGATGCTATCTGAAAGCCAAAGCTCATTAATATCATTTATTCTGTTTGACAAAATAGTAGCCCATTTCTTTTCTCCACTTTGTAGTCTACTTATCCACCTTAGCTTTTGAGATGCAATAATTTCCTTAATATTAGGTGCTTTTATTCCTCCGTGCTCCGGTATAAGAACAAGGACATCGCGTTTAACTTTATCAGGCTTACCTCTCCAAATGAATTGAAAACATTTCTTCTGGAATTTTTCAAGTATATTCTTTGGTGGATCTGGCAGTGCAGAAAATAAATGATTTAATTTAGGGAGTAACAGGGATTTCAGGATAATGTTTCTGCCTAAAGGAGTGAGATTTCGGGCCGACCAAATATTCATTTGGTTTTCAATATAGGTAAAATTTTCACCATAATTTTTGTCTACCATGTTCTCAAGATCAATATCGAAGTTGATTCCCAAAAGAGAAAAGTTCGTCTGAGTCCAGTCAAATTTCCAGTCTTTGCACAGTTTATATCTAGATCGTTTTTTTGATCCAATCCATATTAATTTGGTCTTTTCTACATTTATCTTCAAACCAGAAAACCGTTGGAAAAATTGGAGAGTATTTAGTGTTGCATAAAGGCATTTTTCAGATCCATCTAAACTCAACGTAGTATCATCGGCAAATTGTGCAAGTAGGTATTCAATATTTCCTAACTCTATCCCTTTTATGTCTTTATTGTTTTTAATCATTATACCTAAAATTTCTACACAAAGTATAAATAGATATGGGGCAATTGGGTCACCTTGACGACAGCCGCGTCCAATTTTGAATGGTTCGGAAGCAAAACCATTCACAAGTACACGCGATTCAATACCGTTATATAGTGTCTCAATCCATTTTATAATACTAGGTCCAAATTTAAAGAACTGTAGAACCTTGGTGAGATATGTTCTGTCTACTGAATCAAATGCCTTTTCAAAGTCAATTAACAATAATAAGCCAGGAATCTGAAATGTTTCTGTGTATTCCATTAAATCATAAATTAATCGTGTTACCTCTCCAATATATCTACCAGAAATAAAGCCTTTTTGATCCTCACTGATGATATTTGGGAGAACTGTTTTTATTCTATTTGCGATGGCGGAAGCCCCTATCTTATACGAAGTGTTTAAAAGAGAAATTGGTCGCCAGTTTTTAAGAAATCTTTTCGGTTTATTACCTTTCGGAATGCAGGTTATCAATCCCTGAGTCTGTGTCACAGATAATTTTTCATTTTTATAACCAAAGTTTAAGGATTTTAACAGAAAATCACCCAAATCCTTCCAGAAAAATTTAAAAAACTCTGTCGTAAAACCGTCTGGTCCTGGGCTTTTGTCATTTTTCATGTTTTTAAGTGCTGATGATATTTCTGTCTTAGTTAAGTCACCTTCTAGCGTCGCCTGTTCGTTGTGAGATAGTTTTGATATGTCAATATCTTTGAAATATTCATCAAGATCAATTGATGTAACATCCTGTTGCATGTATAGCTTTTCGTAAAAAGATTTAGTCTCATTTAAAATTTCTTTAGAATTTTTAACAACTGTACCGTCATTTTTTTCTAACTCTATAAAGGCTTTATTTAGGAAGTTTCTAGATTCTAATTTAAGAAAATATTTAGTAGGCTTTTCACCCTCTTCAATCCACTTAGCTCGAGATCTTATCATCATTACCCGTACTTTTTGGTCATATAGTTCATCCAATTCTAATTTAGCCTCATTAATGTCGCTAAGAATTTCTTCTTTTTCATTCAGTTCGTCTGTTTCATCTAGTTTCTTTTCCATAGAATCTAGTTTTGATTGCAATCTCGTTTCCTTTTCTTTATTTATTTTCTTTTTAGTGGATGAGTAATATATAGTTTTCCCCCTGATCATTAACAATAACGTTTCCCATAACAATTGATCATCAATTGAATATGTGCTGATTCCATCACGACAATCTGTTCTGTATAGATCGAGTGTAGTATTTATAGTATCTTTTATAAGTTCTATATATTTTCTATCAGTTAAAAGAGAGTTGTTAAATTTCCAAAAACCCTTTCCATGATCAATTGTCGAAACTTTGAGAGTTAATTCAATAAGCGAGTGGTCAGAATTGATGCTAGGATTAATTTCACAAGTGTCAACTGAGCGTAGTAAATTATGGGAAATAAGGAAAAAATCTAGTCGTGCTTGTTTCAAAGGAGTGGGTTGGCGCCATGTATACCTTTTTGTTTCATAATTCATCTCTCGCCATGGGTCTTTAAGATCAAACAAATCAATAATTTCCGAAAGTTTTTCCTTACATTTAGGGTGGTTAATGTTTTTATAATTAAAAGTGTCTAGTCTTTGATTTGTCACTAAGTTCCAATCGCCACACAGACAGATCTCATCACTATCAAATTCTTTTAATATATCTACAATCTGCTCAAATATACCCGGTTCGTCCTTATTCGGACCATAAATGCTAACAACTGTGTATGTTATTTCATTTGACATTATTTTGAGAGCAACTAAGTTTCCTTCTGTATCAATCGAAGTGTCTAAGACTTTGAATTCGAAATTATTGTTAAATAGAATAGCTGTTCCACGAGCATTACTCCTCAAACAACTAAAATAGCACTCTTTATACCCCCACTGTTGTTTAATAGACTGTTCCTGGTCAGGCGTAAAGTGGACATCCTGCAGGCAGTAAATGTTGCCATTCTTTTTACGTAGATATTGAAATACCTTTTTCCTTTTAACAACATTACTTAGGCCCCGACAATTTTGAGATATTATCTTTAGTTTTGAAGTCATTGCATTAATATTCTAAGTAGTTTGGTAAAATATCGCACAAGTGAATGGAAATACAATATAGCTAAATAATCTAAATACATCATATTGACATTTAACATTTCTATGAATGAATAAAATATACAAAACATGTGAGTATAAGCTGAGGTCACCGTTTCTGGGAACATAATAAGACATGAACAACAATCACTCATATGCTGTGAACGTGCTAACGAAAATGCAAACACAATACATGTGACTAGAGTATTTCTAGTACAGAAATACATATACCACGAAACAAAACAAAATAAAAATATCATACATTCTATCACCATATTTATGGGGGAAAACAATCTTCCCCACGTCTTCCCTCTGTCAAAATAAATATTTACACTGACTGGTATTATATTATTGCAATAAAGATAGTATATTGGTGGCTAGTTACCGCATAGGAGCTCATATCAATCATACATCACTGAAAGGCATTGCGTAGTGCGTGCATGTACATTTCAGCACGAGCTGGACGTGCGCTTGGAAAGTTGCCACGTACGTTGTAGAGAGGATATGAACAATGTTGCAGCTTACCGGCAATCGTTTGGATTATAAAGGATATTTATGAGTGTTTTCAAAGGATTATTCGTTCTACAGGTAGGTCAATGTCAGTATAATGATTGTCGTTATAGAATGTCACACCCTACAGGAATTGTATGTGTTACTATGAAATATATTTATTTACATAATGTATTGTAACAAATAGTTAGTGTATCAAACAAATTCAAAATTAGAAAAGTGCGATTGAATATCTGGTTTATCATGCATCGAGCTTATACTGTATGGTCCATTGTGATGATATAGTAATATGCAAGTCATATCCTTATACAGTAGATGTTAAATTGGTATACATGTATACTACTGCCATCCTAATTTTGTGTCAAGCATAACAAAGCATACTGTTAAAAATAATCCTTGGGTAAATTGCAGTATGTCAACAACCATGTCTACCTAAGAGATAATATGCAATTCGAATGCATTAAGATGTGAATGGTATATAAAACTGACACTCCAAATATAATGTCAAGCATGACACGGAATATTAATGAATCAATCATATGGTTAGGTACAGTACGCATTATACCATGCCTGTCTTAAATATCTCATAAACATGCATTGGTATAGAAGAAACTCATTTTTTTTTAAAGGAATACTTTTAAGTGGGTGACAATGTTAATTTTCATTGTCATAGCGTACTAGTATATGATATACATAAAGTATAGACTGATAAATCAACGAAAAATATGTTCACATAGCATATTATGGAATATTCGTCATAAACGTGTTTCAATGTAATTGCTTCTATAACCAATATGCTTTGTGGATAACTTTGCTAAACGGTTCAAAACATATTTTCAGTGGAAATCAATATCAATATTGTATTGTCATAGCGTACCACGGTACCAGTACATGCTCTACATATAGTAATGACAAAACATCAACAAAACATATGCACATACATGCATAGCATATACTGAAATATGCGTCATAAACATGTTGAAATGTCATTGCGGCTGTAATCCATACGCAGAATCAGTCTTAATTTTGTAAATAGTGCTTAACCTCAATGATTGCACATTACACAAACACTACGTAGTTTGCCATATTAATTTTAAATGAGCTTTTAGATCAAATCAAAGCATGTTGATGGTCAAGGAAATAGTCTACCCAGTTAGAGTTCATAGGGTGGGTTCATATCCCCTGTCAGCATGAAACGCTTCTGCCATGGGGAGGACACGTTTACTCTGGTCTCCAACACATGGTCGACACCTACTTGTCTTACACGTGTCTGCACCTTCTCATTTGAGAATATGTCCCGTGACTTTCTGTACAAAATTGCCCTCTGTTTTTTAAGTTTTGCAGGCAAATCGGTACGAATTGATATCCTTGTGCCTTTCAGAAACTTGGCCGATCGTAACACCACTTCTCTATCATCCATATTGAGGAAACTTGCTATGATCGGGGAGGGGGCATCTGGGGTGGGATCGTTGGGGAACGGTTTTCTGGGGAGCCTGTGTACTGCTTTAAAGTAGATGTTTTCCACTTCACTGTCACTTATGTTGAGGTTATTAACAAAAAGGCTCCGAATGACTTTTTCACATTTCTCACTTGCCTGTTCCTTAATTCCATAAAAGAGAAGATTTGGTTTTCGGTCGTATATTTCCTTTGCAAGAAGTGATCTTTCAAAAGATTTCGACTGTTCGGAAAGTTGGGTTTTCAGCTCTTTAACTTCTGAACGAAGACCTTCAACTTCTTTATCATTAATGGCGGCCATGTTTTCCACGTCATCTACTCGCTTTGAAACGTGGCTGATTTCATTTTTAAGTTCCAAAATTGATCCCTTTAAGTCAGCATTGCCCACAATAATTTGATCCGAAAGTCTTTTCTCAACTTCTAGAAGTAATTCCTCCATAGTTGACCGGGTACTTACTCGGGACTTTGAACTCATCTGATTTCAGTTCATTCAAAAATGTCACAAATTCATAAGAGAGGTTACTCACTCACTTCATAAACTTGCTGTATATGTCAATACACGATTTCCAGTAGTCTATATAGAATTCCAGCATCAAACATCAGTCATTTTCTACTTGGGATAGACGTGGGGTCGAGAGCTCTTCACATGTACGTCCTACTCTCACGCATGCGCAAACCGAAATTCGTTAATTGATTATGGTATTACATCCTTTCCCACGCGAAAATATTCAAAATTAAGGATGGTATTTTTAGAGTTAATAGAACAATTTAATTAACACCTTCACTCGCTACAGGAAACAGTTCCCAACATCTGAATCAGTGTAAACACGTACTTGTGTATATGTGTCTAGCGTGTACATCAAGTCAGTTAAGTACTTCAAACGGCATAGGTTTCGAAAACTCATTGAACGAAGTGACAGTTTAACAAACAATGTTTAAAGAAAATACAAAACGAAAGTCTTTGAACTGACGGAGTAAAACCAGAAAGAATTGTTCAGAAATAGTCAATACAGAAAGTGATACATTCACGATTCAGCGTTCCAGCTTTGACAAAAACTAAGGTAGTGATGTGCTTCTTGATGTCATGGAATTAAGTCTTCTTCTTGTCTTCACACTTCTCTTGATAAATACATTTATCATCCAAAACTAGTTCCCACAGTAGATATCGTTTGTGTGAGATCAAGCGATAGCTACAAGCAATATCAATTTGTAGATATCACTACAATCAAATCGTCATAATCCTATTAGATCATTAGTTAATGACATCACAAGGCTTTGACATTACTGAGAACAGAGCTAACAATGCCATGACTTCAAAAGTTTGAAGACGTAACAATGTTATGATGCCATAATGCTGATGACATCATAATGCTATGACCTCACTTAGATCACTGCTGAAGAAGCTCAATGGCAGTTTTGTGTTTCAGAAATGTTCATTCTTTTGCTAAAAATTGTGAAAGAATGATTTTGAATGATAAATAAAATCTCGCCCTCGTGTCTTCTGATATCAATCAACACTCGGATATTTGTAACTTATATCAATTCATGTTTTTTTTTGTTTTTTGTTTTAAGTCAAGACGTATAGTTTACTCAATAACAGGCGACCAGCACAAAAAAGTTAGCTCAATATTATTTATGTTCATATAGATTGTATTGTTCTTATCATATATACATTACAGAATATTCCTTTCGCGATAATGACAGTATAACTGTAGGATGGATATAAAATTTATCACAGTTTGACATTTACTGAAAATATTGTTATATCTATTTAATTCTTATATAAAAGCATGTGTAAATAAAAATGCAATACATGTTCAACAACGTGTATACATATATGTATATATAAAACATGGTTGAAAATGGAACTTGTAGGTTTAAAACTACTGGTATAAAGAGAATCTTGCCCAAGTGTCTTCGGATATGAAATATCTCAACACGACTTGACAACAGTTTTTTTTGTTTTTTTTTGTTTGTTTTTTTGGGGTTTTTTGGGGGTTTTTTTATTACAGAAAAAGAGTGGTACAATCAGTAATTGAGGAGTCACATATAGGATACATGTTGTCACCAAGGCAAAAATAAATAAGAGTTGGATAGTGAGGATAGAACAGGAGAAAGTGGACAGGTACAGGGTGCAGAAGTAGAAAGGAACTCACGGTAAATTATCAATTTTGAATAGACATGACCATTTACTTTGAAAACTGGGGTCATCCTGCGAAAATATATATTTTTCCAAGTGGTAATGGTGTTCTATGAAGTGTATTAAATGGTTGAAATTTAAATCGTTTGAGCTATATCGGATTTTATTAATAAATTCTTTTGTTATAATAAACAAGTGATTTATCAATACATTTGCCTTTGGGTCACCGAGTAAAAAATTTGCAATATTTAAGTTAAGACTGGTGTTGGTCTTTGAATGGTACCAGGTATCTAACTGTGAAATAAGATTTTTAGTTTTCTCACATAAATAGAACAAATGCTCAAGTGTTTCGACCTCTCTACCACATAAGGTACAGAGATTGTCCTGACAGATACCTATTTTATGTAAAAAAGATATTGTTGAGATTATTCTGTGAATTAATTTAAACTGAAAGTTCCTTGCCTTGTTTTCTATTGTTGTACGGTTTATGACTGCGAAACAATCCGACAAATGGTTTTCGGATAAATAAATATCTAGTTTGGATTCCCACTTTTGCTGAAGGCCATCTAAGGAAAAAGCTTTCTTTTCACACATTTGGGAGTACACAAATTTACAGTCATCGGACATGCATATTTGTTTTAAGACAGTACATTGTGTATTTACCCTAATGTCAAATTGAGTTGTTTCCTTAATTAGGTCAAAATATTGTTTAGGAATGTATTTTAAAAATCGGAAATAATGTAGGTATGTTTGTTGAAGATTGAATTCCTGTTTGAGTGTCCCAAATGTTTTTATATCACCAGTTAAAGAAAATATATTTCCAATACATTTCATTCCATTTCTATACCAGGAGATGTATAAAGTCATATCATTGAATGGAATAAAGTTGAGAATTGGTAGGAATATAAAATCAACAAGGGTAGTATCATTTTTGATGATACAAGTGTAACAGGTTAACACATCTTTCCAAAAGCCGTTTTTAATGTGTTTGGTATATAATAAGAGTCTTTCTCTTTGAAATTTAAATAAATCAATATCTCCAAAGGGTGATTAGGATTCAAATACTAAATGCTGCCACAAACCTTTTCCCGTGAACAGTCGGTTTATCCATTTGATTTTCATATAATTACAGAAGGATATGATATCTATCATTTTCAATCCCCCTTTTGCATAGTCATTTATCAAAATATTACGTCTAATTTTATCACGTTTACCTCCCCAAATAAACTTAAAGAGAATAGTGTTAAAACGCTTAAAAAAGTGTTTAGATGGGTTTGGAAGCGCCATAAAAAGGTGTGTAAAAAGGGGAATGATCTGAGATTTGATAATTGTAATTCTTCCTCGAAGTGTTAAAGACCTATTTGACCAAGAAAATACTATTTTTCTAATTTTGGAAAACTGTTGCTCAAAGTTCAACGAGATCATTTCATCTAGGTCGGTAGAGAATGTTATTCCAAGAATTTTGAATGGTTCTTTGGACCAACGAAGAGGTATATGCGGACAAAGTTGTTCGTTTGAATTTCTCTTGGAGCCAAACCATATAGCTATAGTTTTATCACAATTGAGATTTAGACCAGATGCAAACTTTTTGATCACATAAATGAGTTCTGATAATCCCTTTTCTGATCCATCTAGAGTAAAAATTTTATCATCTGCGTATTGAAACATAAGATATTCCATGCCTTTAATTGTTATACCCTTGATGCAGCGGTTTCTTCTAATTGCAATGGCTAATAATTCTACACATGCTACAAAAAGATATGGGGCCACTGGATCGCCTTGTCGACAACCGCGTCCTAAGTCAAAGAAGTTAGAAAATGTACCCGAGTTGATCACAGAACTACAGCTATCTTTTTGAAAAAGCTTAACCCAATTTCTAAGTACGGGGCCGAAGTTAAACGCTTCCAAAGTTTTATCTATAAAGTCCCATTCAACGGTGTCAAAGGCCTTTTCAAAATCGATCGCAACCAAGAGTCCAGGTATATCATTATGTTCACAATAGTGCATTAAATCATAAAGTATTCTGGTATTTTCCCCTATAAATCTATTTTTCAAAAACCCTGTTTAGGTTTCACTTATTATATCAGGAAGAACTTCCTTAAGGCGTGAGGCAATCGCGGCAGAGGCAATTTTATAATCAACATTCAGAAGACTTATCGGTCGCCAATTTTTTAAGTATCGCCTGTCGCGAGTGTCTTTTGGAATGCAGGTGATAATACCTTGCCTTTGAAATTCCGAAAGAGTGCCAGTTTCATATGCATATATAATAGATCGCCAGAGAATGATACCGATATCTTTCCAGAAGAATTAAAAAAATTCCGCGGTAAAGCCATCCGAACCTGGACTTTTTCTGTTTTTCATATTCTTCAGAGCCCGTGCACATTCGTCAATTGTAAGTTCACTTTCACATAAATCCCGCTTATCGTTTGTGAGTTTCATATCTATATTTGTAAAGAAATCTAAATTGTTTTCCCAATCACTAGCATGTTTACTTGTGTATAAATTACTATAAAAATCGGATGATTCTTTTAGTATATCTTCTTTCTGGCGTTATCAATTCACTCATATTTTTATTTATATAATTCCTCTTTTCCAAATTCAAAACATATTCAGTATTCTTTTCTCCTTCTTCATACCATTTAGCTTTACTTCGAAATATGACTCCCTTTATTTTTGAAATTCTGATTTGTTCCAGTTTTTCCTTTTTTAAGGACAATTCAACATTTTCCTCAGGACCTAAACTAGAAAATCTTGTTTCCATTTCATATATTTGACTTTCAAGAGTTTTTTCATCTTTTTCTCTTATTTTTTTCCGTTGAATCGAGTAGCTAATTGATTTTGTTCTTATATTCATTTTAAGTATCTCAAAAAATAATTGGTCATTTACTGATAATTTAATAGTTTCCAAGTTATCTAAATCTCCGTCAATTCTATACTCAGATATAGTATCACGTATTGTTTGTTTGACAATGTTTACATAGTCACTGTCATAGAGAAGGGACGAATTGAACTTCCAATAACCCGGACCACGCTCTATTGGACTTAGTGCAAGCTCTAAGGAAATGACCGAGTGATCGGACCTATAGCTGATGTCAATGGAAGCGCTTTTAACAAGGGACATAACTTCTTCAGAGACTAGGAAATAATCTAACCTACTTTGTTTAATGTGATTAGTCTGTCGCCATGTATACTGTTGCCTGTCTGGATTAAAGATTCTCCATGGATCAACCAATCCTAGCTTATTTTTTATTTCGTTAATTTTTTCAAAAGCCCCCGGATTATTCCTGTGTTTTATATTGTAGGTATCTAAATAATAATCTTGAACTACATTCCAATCACCACCCCAAATAATCGAACCGGGTAATTGTTCTAATTGGGAAAAGAGATCTTGGAAAAAGTTTGGTGAATCTGTATTTGGGCCATAAATATTAGTTATTGAAAATCTGATTTTTTTCTATAGTAATATCTAGTATAACAAATCTACCATTGATTTCATGAAGTTCATATTCAAAGTTACTCTTAATTAGTATCAATGTGCCTGCACTGTGAGTGGTTCCATGTGAGAAGAAACATCTAAAACCCCATTCGGCTGCCCATGGAAGTTCATTTTCGGGGGTACTATGGGTTTCTTGAAGAAATATAATAGATGATTTTTTCTTTCTTAGGAAATTAAAAACATCTCTTCGTTTTAGAGTATCTGACTGAAGACCCCTGGCATTCATAGATAAGATACGTAAATTATGCATTGATCATACTTGAAAGGTGAGTAAAGTGAGCGTGAGTGACGGTGCATGAGAGAGAGAGAGAGAGAGAGAGAGAGAGAGAGAGAGAGAGAGAGAGAGAGAGAGAGAGAGAGAGAGAGAGAGAGAGAGAGAGAGAGAGAGAGAGAGAGAGAGAGAGAAGTAAAAGTAAAGAGTAAAAAATAAAAGATATACGATTGCTATTCCCTTGGATGTAGCCCTTTCTTAAATTACTAACAAAAGAGGTGCCTTTTATAGGACAAATCATGGCAAAAATTCAACAAAACATCTCATAATGGAGCACATAGCTTAAGTCATCCTTACACAAAATTCAATTCTGCAAATCAGGATATTGAGTCAGCAAGTGATTACATTTTGTGGTGATTTGCTTCTGTACACTGCATGGTTGACTTAGTAGAGGTCTATATCTGTTCAACCATAAATCACAAAAAGATCACATCACTGGCTGTCCTCGTCTAGTTGACTGTTGTAATCCGAAGAATGGTTCAACACATGGATTTTTTAAGTCAACACAAGGCGTAACACGTGAATAAAATATTTCTTATATCCAAGAATATAATTAAGTAGTAGCAAAATAAGTAAAGATCCCACAAGGTTGAGTCAACCTACTACTTGAAACTTGTCCCCAAAAAGTCACTGAGGTATCCAAGAATAGGAAATAATAGAATAAACTCAAATCCCATAAGGTTGGGTTCACATATAACTTCCAAAAAACTGGTGCTCTTAGTTGAAAAAGATAAAAAAAAAAAAAAAAAAAAAAAAAAGGGGATGACTTCAACACAAACTTGCTTAAAAGTGAAAAGGCGTTCACTTAAAAAAAACAAAAAACAAAAACAACAAAAAAAAAACAAAAAAAAATAAAGACAATCTCTGTAAGTTGCTATTTAGATTCCGTTCACTTTTAGGTAACATCCTAGTGTCGGTTGATTACTGCGCTGATGTCATCACCTGGGTAAAACTTGTAAAGTTTACCATTTGTAGTGCTGCCGTAAACGCGTCCATTGAAGTACCATGCGTTTTCGATAAGATCATGGCTTTTGAGTCTGTTGATAAGAGCAACGTTGGTCCTGGTGACGTCATCGGCAAGTCTGACGTCAGACTTCTCCCTTATGTGTTTACGCAAGCGAATCACCCGCGATTTTGCTTCGGGTGAAGCAAATTTGATGAGAATTGGTTTTATGATGGACTTATTCGCGTGGTCAATGCGATGTATCGCCACTATATCATCAAAATTGACATCAAACTCCACTTTGTTCTTCATCAGGTCTTTAAATTTTCTTTTCAAATCTTCTCCCTCAGACTGAGGGACATTGAACACTTTGATGTTATTTTTTCTTGAAAATTGTTCATTTTGGTTGCTCTGTGTGTAGGCTTCGTTAGCGCGTTTTTGTATTACAGAAAAATCCATTTCCAAATTGTCTATTTTGGCTTGCTTTGTTTCTAAGTCCTAACGGAGCATTTTATTTTCATTGACAAGCGCCAATATGTCACATTTAACAGTCTCTATGCCTGTTTCGGTAATAACCGCCTGAACAATTTCTGCCTTTAGACTGTCTCTCAATGACTGAATAGAGTCGTCTACCGCCGACCTCATGAGTTCTTTAATGTCTTCTTTCGTCGGCATTTCAGAAATCATAGTTCAATTCATGTTGATAATATTAAAATACACTTGGGTGAGGTTTTCTATATGTATTTACAAAAATAATTTAAGTTAAAGTAATTGTCATAGTGCTTGTGCCTCATTTTATATTGTATTTTGTTATTATTAATTTTTGTGACAAAGTTTCGAGGTGTGGCAGCACTGTCCTGCAGTGTTTTGGAGATGTTTAAATGCCTCACAAAGAAATCAATCTTTTATAAATAACATGTCACCATCTCTTTGACAATCATACAGACAGGAAAGTATTTACCGTATCGGCATTAACGATTGCATGTTTGGTTGTTAACATTACTTCTATAGCTTAAGTCATTTATTGTTTAGAATTTCAATTTAAGTTTAAGTACATTGATGAAACAATAAAACTTTACCTAAATTAAACGACACTAATAATATACACTAGTAATCTACTCTACCACGACGTCTTTCCATTGTTTTATCAATGATATTATAGTCAATGACGATTATACAACATGCTTAGAAAGTATATTCCAGTTCTCAAACTTCCATCTCTGTATTTGTGTATGCGAGGCTAGTTCAATCCCCTGTTTGTCTAATCATTGTTCGCTCCCTATGTAATGTTATGCAACTAGCCAATAAAATAGAATACAAAAGATAAAAAGTTTAGTTCTTGCACGAGAAGAACAATGAGCGACAAAGAAGTAACAATCCCGTTACATTTATCATATTGGATCTTATGTTGATGAGAATTAAAAATAATTTCACAAACGGGACTACTACATTATATCTCATTTCCAGCCACCCAACTTCTAACACCTAACTGTTTTTATTACTAGTTTAACGTAATACACTATCATCGTTTTTGAATAGCTAATACAAATACACTGTCCTTTGACCTCTTGTAAAAACAGACGTACAACCATTTTTCAAACGTAATCTAGTATGAGATACAATGGGAGTCTTTTGCACAGAGCAATATATCATATGTAATGATACTTAATTGACTGCTAGGAGAAGTAAGGAACCAATCTCGTGATGTTAGAGCCAACCAAAATGGATTGCTATTATCCTTTGGACAACGAATACCTTTTTTTAATAATTGTATTAAGACTTATTGTCAGTCACTAATAAACTTCCGAAACAATTCTTGATCTTGTTTATCAATAGACCTTAAAAGGGCAGTGGCACGTTTTTTTTTTATTTTATGTTTTCAAATTTCAATTTATACTGATAGTTTATGTCTTATATATTCAGTTTAGAATGTAAAACATCTTATTACACAAACCAATCAGTAGTGGTAATAACGGTGCTGCGTATAAAGCAAAAATTGCATTGGCGGCCATTTTAATGTGAACACATTACAAAAACGATTTCTATGGCTTTACCGAACCATGTACACTCATTTTTCTACTTGATTTTCCGAAGAGCGAAAGATGTTTTACTATTGGTGACATTATTTTCAAATACATTTCATCGACATATTTGAGCGAAAAACGTGCCACTGCCCCTCTAAGGTGCGATCATACCAGTAGCTTATTCACTTATTACATCACATGTTGGTGGACATTTTTCTGGTGCTGGCACAATGTTTTCTGATATATTTATTGTTTGTTGATACTTGGAATACATACACACCGAATATCAAATAATTCAATAAGTAGAATCTAACATGCCTTTTGTAATGTTGTTTTGTATGTGGAACTCAAGGCAAAAATTATATTCCTTTCCTTTTCAAAATCATTTTTGTCTTAATAGTAGCTGCATTTCCTCTGACTGGAACCAAATTCAATTTAGGCAATCCTTGACATGTACTTACAGTGATAAAACCTTACATTTACTTATCAAGGGACACATCACCGGACAAATGGATTTATATATCCAAAATGAAATAATAAAAACGTTATTAATATTTAATTGTAAAAGTGTGTCTAATAAATTGATAAACAAGTAACTACTTTTAATAACATAGGTTTAAAATCTTCAAAGTAATAACTAATCATCTAATATAAACAATATTGAAATATGTCAGCGAAATAAGAGTGATTGGACCGAATAAGCGAAGAACTCTCTTAGAAGAACTCAATAAAGAAAGTCAATCGCATTGGTTGGTTAATAATGTTGAAAGAAGTAATGAAAACAGACATACAGGAAATGAAAAGTACGTTTGAATGGATAGCTAATGGATTTTCCCATTGATATTGGCACTCTGCAATATTGGAGAAGACCTTTGAAACACATCAAGAGGTTTTTAAAAGAAGTATATCAATAAAAAGGTTCATGATTGCGAGGAGAGTGTTAGATGTGAAGTGTAAAATATTTGAATTGAATTAAAACCTTGTGAGAATACCTAGACAGCTCAAAGGTATAGCAAGGGAACCTACTTTGTTACTAAACTGTTGGACAAAGTAACAAAGATACCAACACAAATAGGATAATATACATTTTACGAACGATAAATACAACTGAAACATACACCCAGGGGCAAAAAAAAATATAACAACAAAAATGTAAGATACTTTAACCCACAGGTTTGTATTGTCGATAACAACAATCTAGAAACCATATGAAGTCGACGACCAACTTGTTTTACAGCAGTAAATGTTGAATCGTTGACTTTGTATTGTTTTTGACTGTTGTTATCGACAATAAACACCCAGTGTTTTAATCAACGCGGAAATGATATGTCTGGAACATAGCTACACCATATCTCATAAACCAACCTAAGCTAAGTTTTGGATTTTTGAATAATATCTGTTCATGTTTCTGAAAAACACGGCATATAAAAGGCGTTTTGAGATCTCCAGGGCAGATAGGGGAGCGAAATATGGTTTTCTTGCTTGTTTTATGCCATCTTATAAAAATCAACAAGGTACATGATGTACTAGTATAATTTCCTTATTTTATGCATTTTGTTACCTTACATATAAAACATTATGTCCAAAAACCCATTTGAAATAGCAATTTCAACACCCCACGTACGTTGAACAGATATGGAAGTATATATATTATAACTTTATCATAAATATTAAGTATCATACTCTAAGGAACCAGATTTGATATAAATATCTATCCTCTTCCTCAGACATTCAGAATCGAATTCTTTTGGCAGAAATGTTGTGTGTGTGACTGTTGTAATTTTTTAATCGTTTCTGAGGCCTCTTCAGTACGAAATAAAGATTGATTGATTGTTGCTCTTGGTTTTTTTGTTTCAAATGTCATTTCTCTTATTAAACACTGCTCGAATACTGATTATGTAAATACCCTTATCCTTATAATATGGATAAAATGTTCTTTATATTAACCTATGAAATATGATTAGACAGCCGTAGGCCTTTCTTTTACCGTGAGAATATCATGTGAATATCAAGTCGATATAATTTGAATGCATCTTAGCTATATATGTTCACCTCATAAGTTATCAGTTTGTTTTCATTTTGTTATCTTCAAAGCATATATTTTGTAAATTTTTGTGCATAAACAGCGCATCAAAACAATTGTCGTGGGAAATAATCTCCATTTATCATATCAATTATTTAGCTTCATGTCTTCGTGTCTGCCATATCTGAGACCGAATCTGTAAAATGATATGTAGGCCTTTTTAAACGTTTTCCCTCTACTGAAAAGCTAATCTAATTACTAAATGCCACGACATCTAAGACCTTACCTCTCATCTTTGATATCCTATGTGTGAAGATTACATACATGATCGTAACAAAATTTAAACTAATATGCTTTTATTGATGTTAGAGGAAGTTGAAGGAGAATGTTTTAAGGGCAACGAAAACTAGTGTTAGTGGTATTTTAAAGGCAACTCGAATATACAATGATTGCAAAAAAACGAATGACAAAAGACAACAAAGGATGGTCAGGTCTCACAGTCTGGTGATTGTTAGGTGAAACATTCCTAGATTGTTCGAGCAATCTGGAGATTTCGATCACTCCTAGATTGCACGGAACAGATGCACGAAAGACACATGAACTTATGTTCAACTAATGTCAGCTACATAAAACCTTTTCCTTGAAGGGCATTTAGAATTGGAATACATAAGAAAACAAGATCTTCTGGATAACAATATATCTAATGTATAAACGTATCCAGGTATGTTCACAATAATTATAAAGAAGCTGATTTTCAGTAAATCTTATTTTCTTGTGACATCGTTTATATATACTATGATATATCAAACGTATTTTCGAAATATAAAACTTGACGTATGCCTTTGCAGTGACGTACTACATCTGTTTCACATTTTTGTAAAGATTTCTTTTTACGATCAAACGCTCCTCCGTGAAGTTAGACAGATGATCAATCTTAAACTCGTTGAAACCCAAAAAATTGATCCGAAAATATTTAAAAACATAGGAGTTTAAAAAGACTACTTCCTTGAAAGACTTTTTACACAGTAGCAACATGTATCTTATTGGAGCGTTTTTGTCACATTCAAAGCTGAAAGTTCGAAGTCTAAAGAACATGTATGCCTTGGGGATACTCCATCACTCTTACTTTTTAGGTCCAGAAGCTTAGAACACATAGATCAAATACATGAGCACCTTTCTGAAAAATCACTGAAATAACATAGCTTCAACAAACCGCAGGGTATGATTAGTGAAATAGATTTTGAGTGTTGTAATATCTCTCATTGGAATATGTTTGGAATAATCGTTTGTCTTGATATCATATAACGTTGTTGTCAGATGTTATAAGATAAATATTGCGGTTTACACCAATGAGTTAAGGACTGATCAACTTGAGAAAAGACGTTTTTGTGTCACAGAATGTAACCTTTTATAATATTCCAAATAGTATGAGTCTGACAGTACAATGTGTTTCCGTATATCATATCATTTTCGTGAAGAATAAAAATTTGTATTTAGTCCAACATTATTATTCAACACGCATACACTCCCTGTTTCAACGGACTCCTCATTTGTACACTTCTGCGTCATCGTATCGGTCTCCCGCTCCATTATGTTTTGAATAATGGACAGGCGCACACCACGTATACATTTGTTTAATAGAAATATACCTGCTTTAACTTTTTCAAGTAAACTAAACTACCGGGCAAAAAAAGGTATATCACTCAGTTGTTTTTATCATAAATATAATTTTCAAAGTCAAATATCTCGAGTTTTCGACGTCGTATTAAAAAACGGACTAGTTTGTGAAATTAGTCCAAAACATTAAATCAGTCAAAGAATACCTCCAAATTAATTTGGATAAAACACAACTGTTCATCGACATATACCACATACTCTGTGTGAAAGTCAATAAATGAGCTTCGTCCTGCACACATTTACAACATGTTGAACATGATATGGTAGGGGTCATGTTGGTGTCAATTTCATTTCTTACCCCTGTCTACTTTAAATAATGATATTTTAATTAAAAAATAAAACAGGCACCAATTAAGTCATTCGAACTACTGCCGAAAGGTGTTATTGTATCGTGCCATAATCAAATGCATCTCATTTCTTTAAAATATTGAATTAATCGAAAACAAGTGAGTGTTATACTTTCTTTTGCCCGGTAGTTTAGTTGCAAAAACAATGTTCTTAGTGTAATTTAAGAAGGTTACAGTCTTCATAACTCCCCATTCCTTAAAAAATGCCTTGGTTCAATTAGTTTTAAGGAATGGAGAGTTACATGGACATTAACTATACGTATTTGGTGTGCTTCGTCTATCTTGCCTGTACAACTGAAAGTAACATCGATACATCATCACAGCCAGTTATTGTGCCAGAGGGAAATGCCCCGAGTGCTTTCATGGAGCTTCAGACAGTTGTAGCACACCAACTATGGAGTCAATACAAGAAAAAATTTGGTAAGTAAAATCTGGTATAATTGATCACCTTGAACGAAACACGTATTAATAACCTCATGTAAACGTTCAAATTACATGATACATGTAGAAGAGAATGAGCGAGAAAAGGTTATGTCAACAGGCACGGTACATCTTCTAAATCTTCGTCATGAATCAAGACAATGTTCTTTGTTTAAACTTAAATTAGTCGCATCGTCAAGAGAAGATTAAAACGAAAGGTAGTCACAAGAGAACATGAAACTATGATTGATTTTGAATTGTGGACTGATTTGGAAAATATCTAAAGGTGCCGTAGCACGTTTTTGGCATAATATATCTTTGGTTCAAATTTGCCATATATTATTAAAGTAACGTTACAGTATAATACATCCCATTACACGATCAGATAAGCTGAATCCATAGAAACCGGTTATCCATATTCGGAGTGTGTGTGATGCATATGCGACAATTTTGTGGACACATTCAGTGTAAGTCTTAGATTTGTAGGTCCTCGTGTGAAATTGAGAATTCAGGCAACAGCAAGATGGTTAACCATTTCATCATTAAACTATACTTTGCTCTGAGTGTTTAGGTGTAGCTACATCACTCTGATCACTCAGCTAACTTGGAGCCGCCATTTTTATGTGAGCACCTTGCAATGACCGCTCCTGAAAGGAATTGGATTTGCATGGCTTAACCTAACCATGTACATTTGTTTTATTGATTCAAGAGTATTATTAAGCCATTGGTAACAATTATTTACATTTTTGGCGAGAGGGGCTTATTTCCTTAAAGGTACATCCATCGTGTTCATAAAATTGTATTTGATTTTAATATGTTCCAACATACAATATGTGCTGATTTCAGTTCAAATAAGTTCACTCAGCTTGCATATTCATCACCAATTGCCAAATATAAAATAAATACTAGTTTCAAATTAAAATTGAGCAACATCATTATACAAGTGCAGAAACCGAAACTACACGACCCGTTTACATTTTCAACCGGAAGTTGCCTATTTGTCTGTTGTAAATAAGTTTCCAAAATTACGTTTGACTAATTGACACGCGCCACACAAGGTGCATTGTCCGGTTTTCCATCAGAAATCAATACTTTTACCTTTATAACGTCACTGTACTTAGCCAACTATGATAAACAGTCAGTACTTCCCGAAAAAGTAACACTATTTATAATGTCTGGTATATGTTAACCCATCAACACAGAACGGCGTGATATAGTGTCTTTGAAGAACTCCTACATTATGTATATAACTCCTTTAATGTTATATTGCGCGAATGTTTGTGTTTCCGCCAATTCGCAAACATCATGATAAAGAAAATGTTACCCTTAGAATATAAATCTTGTAATAGATATAGTGGTATTTAATGATATGCTGATACGTCACTAAATCAATCATTACACCATATTACTTTTAAGCAATAAAAACGCAAAACACATCAACGCAACGTCTTTTTAACAACATATCTTATAAATAATATCATACATTAACAATATCAACCAGAAATCAGAAACTGATAAAGAATAACCATTGGGTGCGTCTCCAAGGACAATCTCAATCGGATAAGTCTGATGTCCAATGTTTCCGAGAGGTCAGTCTCCGGGACCATTCTCTCTGACTGTAAGGTCCCAGTAAAGTACACGTAGTTTCAAGGACAATGTAGACATCTGAGTCGTAAAACTAAAATTTGACATTTCAGATGAGTCTGGTCAGATAATGTTTTTGTAATAATGTCTCCGAGAGGTCAGTCACCGGGACCATTCTCTTTTGCTGTTAGCTCCTAGTAAAGTAGTTTCTTCCAAGCAATTTAACATTAGTAGAGTCCTTCCTGGCTGCTCCTGTGGAAATAGAAATTCTCTTGGGGCACAAGTGTATCTAGCCTTTAAGGGGCATTTAGAAATGGAGAAATTAAGGAACCTAGACATTTTACAACTTCTTTTTTGTGTAGATGCACATCGTTTTGGAGTATATGCTGACTCCTCCATCAGGTGGAATATCGAATGTGACACATGTGACACATTCCACCTGATGGAGAGTTTATCATATACCCCGAAACGTCACAATAAAGAAGTTGCTATGGTGTCCTATGATGTTTATTTCCTATAAAGCTCTTCTTCACTCGAAAACCAACAAGGGGAAGATGAGGTTTTTAAGGGTCAGCCTGGGAAATATTGTGTCCACTTAGCTGCGGACAGGACGCATAGTGTACGACGTATGACCTTCTTGACGTTTTCGTTATATCTTGTCACGAAAACACGCCACTGAAAACATGCTTAAGGCGCTCCCTCCAATATTAACATGGTCTAACCTGAGCTGCATGAGTGCTCGAAGGTCACTCCCACATCGTACATCAGGTACCCACTATCTGCTGGGTGAACAGAGGCACCATTTATGTGAGGTGGGGTTTAACGCCGCTTTCAAGAGTATTTCACTTATATCGCGGCTGCTAGTATTATGGCAGGGCGAAAGCCCGCAACGCCATGTGGCTATGCATTTCGGTAAACCCTGCGAGCATCCGCTGGAACTAGCGAACCATGGGTGGTACTCCACTGAAATTCAGTGTAGCATTGCACCCAAGCCTGACTGCGTGTAGAACAGTTCTCTACTGGCGGGATTCGAACCCCGGACCTCTTGATCCGAAGCCGAACGCGCTAACTGCTGTGCTATCCCGCCCCAGGCACCATTGAACAAAGTCACTTACCCAGGGCGACGTCATACGTCTTTCAACTCATGTCTCAGTGTGGGGCAGGGAATCACCGTTCAGTTAATCAAAAGCCCGAGTTGTTGCGAACTGCATTCATAGCAGTCGACTGCACATGACCAGGTGCGGTCACGTATGTTACCAGCTACATTATCGACTTTTTACAGAACTTTCATTATATTTCATAAAACTTTAGTTTATATTTTTAGAGTTTATACTTTATATTTTTATTCAAAATGCAAAGACAACAGCTAAATGAAAAACATATTTAAGTCTGCTAGCTACGAGAACTTTCTTTCTTGAAACAAAAATCAATGAAACTCTTTCCGTTTATTCCCATTTTTATATTCAAAACTTATTTCAATAGTAAATGATTTGGATGAACTCCTCGGGGAAATAAACCTTTTTTGTGTAAGTCGCGCATTATCACAGATCAAACACACAAGCTTAAACCTTTCTAATAAATTACAGGCATATTCAAAACCTAAGCTTTGACAAGATCTCCATGGGGTCTTTATAAAATAAAATCTCCATGTTCAAATGTGATTGATTTCTACGCTCAAAGGGAATCCTTCAGAGTATTTGACTTGAGTCATCTTCAATATAAAAAAGTGTGTGTTTAACAAAGTAGTCCATGGCTCTTTTAAAATGATATTCGCTGTGTATAACCAATGAAACAGGGTTGATAGAAAATACCAAAATGGATGTTGATGACCACTTTAAAGAACTTGTTACTTAAAAAGGTTTCGACGAGGTTTGGCGATTGTTTCAATGGATTATTTCAAATTGAACTGTTATTTTACATTGTTACTATACAAATAATGATGAGATATATCTCTAAAAAAAAGTATGTTGGATGCTTGATCAAATATGCCGTCATAACGACTATTGCAAATCAGCATGTGACGATATCGTTCAAATACGATGGAGGAATTTTAAAACGTGTTGTACTATATATAAAATACGAAAATGTACGAATAGTCGTATCATCTGAATATAAGTCACTTCAGGAGTGTCACTTTTCAGTTCAATACATGTTATATGAACATGAATATTGAATATAAAATATAGTTAAGATAAAGGTTGCAAGGATTTGAAGGATTTGTTCCTTTTTTAAGGTAAGCTGTCCTCACTTTTAAACTACAGAATCTTTAAGAAAAGGGAAAAAGTCAAAGGTCACACAGAAACCCTATTTTCTTGGCGACGTTTTACCAACTGGTGCTAAAACAGTAATTACTCAACGATTGACATTAGAATACTGGTCACGTCTCCCAGATACTCTACACTAGATTCGAAAGCAATTTCCTCCTCCCGCTCACCTCTGAACAGAGTGACCGTGCCTGCTGAGCCTGACAGACGACTTGGGCGTTCTGTAATTCAATTTTGCATGCATTATTAATCGAACGTTCACATTCAGCTTTTAAGCAGCGGCAATTAGGGGTGTCTGGCTACCTCTTATCGTCTGCTTTTAGGACCAAAGTGACTAATTCGACGCAGTGACATTTAGCCGCTGTAAACTGCCTTGTCGGAACAAGTCCCTGTTTTCACGGCCTACGATTTCAATCCGTTGGTGCTAAGCTGCAGGCAGGGAAGATTGTTACGAGGGGATATAAACAGTTCCTAGTTGATTGGTAAACACCCTGTCATCTACCTCGCTGCTCGTGTCATTATAGGGAAATCAACACAACCAAACTGGTTTATTTATGCTACACAAGACACCACCGGCACCGAATTCTGAAGCAGGCGCTCGCTTGCATACACGGTCGCCATATTGGATCGATATATCGACTGGTAGAGGTGAGGGGACAGTCGGTTTGTGACAGGGACGGGGAGCCAGGGGCAGACCCCTAAATCAGTCAGAACTACCCCGGGGATATGTGTCGAGGGTGCACGGCCCTACAAACCCTGCTCATTAGCGTTGATTAGTTAGGGATTTCAATGGCTGCGATCTGCTGCTGGGGGACAACGTCTTCAGCTGGTACTGGAAAGAAACATTAATGAGGTCTCAGCTGAGGTGAGTAACAATAAAATAACTCGTTACTTGTGAAAGTGTCGACTGCATGTGGAAGAGAGGCTGTTTATACATTTCCCCTAATGCAAATTGTCCACCAAAGGCTATTATCACCGAATACCTAAGAGACCTTGGGGATGTGGGGCTTTAGCGACGTGGGAGAATCGTGAGTACGTGAGACTGTTATTAAAGAAGCATCACGTCGTTTTTCCTTTATATGTCCATGTGTTGATAGGACGCTGAGATGTTTATACCTACACAGCGCGGACATTTCATAAGCTGCATATTGCAGGCTCGGTACATATCTACAGATCAATGAAGAAGCTCGTTTGAGTAATCTGTACGTCTCGCGCGTTCGTGATGGAAAAGCTCGGGAGTGTGTTAGCCTCTGGCTACAACAGCTGCCCACAGATGAGGGTGACAGATCATAAATAACCGTCTTTAATAACCACATATTTAGAGACTACTTTCCCGCACCCTCATAAAACGGTGATAATGGTTAGATGATGGAAACTCAATACATAGATTTCTCCCAGCGTTATAAAAGCTTCCCCGTGTCTTTGAAAAAATCGCGCCTGTCGTAATATCACGATATTGAACGTTTCGTCTGCATTACGTTATGTGTCTGAGAGGTAATCGTGATATTCAAGATTAAAGGTGTTAATTATGTTATTTCATAATTGTTGATTATAATAAATATATACATAAGGAGAACACCGTAAGTGTTGCTATGACAACTGCAACAGGTTGTTTCGGAGAATCAATAAGTACCTGTTGGTGTGACAATATCATGAATACATGTGTAGTATGTGTTAAACGTACTGCTTATTGAGTTTATTTTGAGCTTATTTTTAGATGTGAAATAGCCTCATACAGAATTTTAGAACCATTTTTATAGTCAATGCACCCTATTGCACCAACTATTCTTCGGCAATTGAGAATTAATATTTGATTTCATTGAACGCTGAGCTTTCATTCCTCAACCTCCAATTACACAACCTAGTGATTTGAGCATGTTCTTTATAGTGCCTGATTGAAATGAGCTTTAAAAGAGAGGTCGGGAAGGGTCTGAGATTGTGTTAGATAATGGCCTTTTCCGTTCCTTAATCGATTGCCGCTTATGCAAATATATCACTCAATAAAACAACCACTACCGTCAGGCAATATTTAATGGACAATATTCATTTGAAGAACATCGGGGAGGTTGATCCGTGCAAACACTTGTCCTGATTCAGCGAAACACTTAACGGAGGCATTTCAGCAAACGTTGTACAAAAGTGCAAATATATCCTTAATGTAATTAATTAAACCGGTCAACGTCTTATTGAATTTTCTCCGTACGTAGCCTTCCGTTGAAATGTCGTTAACCTGGATACCATATCGATCAATGTTTTTGTCTTATCTTGGGCCTTATTTATGTTTCAATAATTTCTTCCTCTGAAACGAGTAAAGTAATTACAGGGACTGGCGTATCATGATATATCAGCGAATACATGACCGTTCATCAAGAGATGTGTTTTGCGCATTGTCGGCTTTGATAGTTGCCGATCAATATGATGGCCACACAAGTCAACGGTAGAGGAATTGTAGACGCGGGTTGTAGAAATTGCAAGCATTTGAGTGAAAACTTTCTGCTTCTTCCTGAGACTAGCAATAAAGAGGCTTTGATCTGCAAACTTTGATTGCATTTAATGACGTTACTCGAAGCGTTTATTCCAGCATAAAAGAAACATGTCTACCACTTTCGTATTACAAGTGTGGTCATTACCAAACGTCGACGGCTCCAAGACTGATTCAGAGAGTAAAGACTGACACCATTGATCCCGGTCTTGGTTCACTGACTTGATTGATCCTGAAATGACCTCTACCGGCAGCGTTGATTCGGTGTAGAAAGATCGAAGATTTCTATTCAGGACGGCGATGAGGCTTTAGGAATGAAATCAGCGGAGTGAGGAGAAAATTAAGACATAGATTTCTTCCGCCGATCTGTTGGGATCGCTTTGACCAAAACCAATTGCAAGGAACCGCTCTCAGATACGCTAGTTTCAACAAAATGAATTAAGAATCCTTTGGGGATGTTTACTTTGCTGCTTGAGTTCCCATGGCTACTCGTAGAAAGTAGATTCATTTGAGTTTTAATAACATTTCCTACTACTCGAGAAGGCTTCTAAAAAGAGGCATTGACATTCCGTTGATTCCTGTAATTTGGTTTTCAGGGATTATATGGGTTGTTGACATCAAGAGTTGCAATGAACATGTTGAGAAGAGAAACTAGTGTATCTGCAAGCGTGCTGCATACATGTTATTTAAGGAGAACCTTGGGAGTTGTCTGGGTCTAAACAGTGTTCTTCGTAAGATTTTATTTGACTTTGATACGTGCCAAAATACCATTTGGGCCGACTTCAATTCAAATAATTCAACTTGCATGTTAATTCCGAATAGTAAAATAAATACTTACTTGTATGAATTACTTGTTTCCAATTAAATTCTAGCAACAATCTTAATATAAAAACTATGTGCAGAATCTGAAACTTCACGTGTCATTTGCATGCATAGTAGTTATATGACCTTTTCAACACTACCAACCCAAATTTCACTATTTGTCTTTTGTGTAGATAAGTTTCAGAAATTATGTACATGAATGACCCATTGACGCGCGCCAGCGTTGTGCATTGTGCGGTTCTCGATATAGAAAATCACTACTCTCACATTTATATCACCACTGAGTCGACTAGCATTAATACGGTACGTTTGCGGCAACTGTCAGTACATTTATAATATTTGACAAGTGACAACACACTGGATGTTCCTTTAATGAACTTATATGCTTCATATGTTGTTTCCCGTTGGTCTTGTGTTTGCCAGTTTTACATTGCACATAACTTTTATAGCAAGCCAAAATGAATTATTTAAGTATTAACCACTATGTATAGGTACAGAGGTGACGGACCTTCACCACAGAGATTAAAATGATCGATTACATATCTTATAAACTCACGAAGAAAAGACACGTCGCCATACAATATATTTCAATCCACGACTGATACATACGACTGGAAGTACCATAGTGCCTCCAAGAGTTAAATAGTAATGATCATTTTACAACAGTGTTGCTGATTACACAACTAGATTTATTTGCAACCAATCAGGACATTCCATTTCTGCAAAGTAGGTTATTAATGTACACAACATATTTTGATTAATGAGATTTCTCTTTGATTAACTCAAATGCAAAACATACTGGTGACCACCATTTTGAAAAGCAATTTTAGCACCCTAATTTTTTTTTGAACAGACATAAAAAGTAAAAGTATGACACTGTTATGTACAAAAATGTTACTTTCAACAAAATTCAAAATGGACTTTTTACACTCTGTTGAAAATGTGCTAGCGTGTCTTTTGTTCGTCAGGGTAACACACGTTCGAAAACTTTTAGAACAGGTTTATTCCTAGTCAATGTGAATATGAAGAAGCACGCTATACTAATGAGAAAACCTAACGTGAAATGGCAATTTTGAGATTGTATTTCTGTATCATGACTTTGTTAGCGTTACAACTACAGATTAACTCGTGATGGTTATTGACAATACAGCAGACACGCAGATGATAATAGGGAATACGTTTGTATCAAGGTAACACGATACACAATTCAAAAGTAAAAAAACAACAGAGCCATTTTCGCTCCCTGATGATACCAATGAAACATGTTGGAGTTATAATGGCTGTCTTTGTTTACTTTTGAATATTTGTATATATATATATATATATTTTTTATATATATATATGTATGTTTGTATGTTTATTCAATCATGAAGAATTTAAAAGCATGCAATATGATGTGCAAGAAAATATTGGTTATCAAATAGTAGCATTTATTTAAAAACTTAGGTTAAAAAATAGGTTTACGGTACTAACATACTAAGGTAAATGTCGCTCGTTATATCGTCTTCTGGGAAGACTGAAATGGACTACAATGATGTTATATTAATTTCTTCCCAGGTACTATAACCGAGGCCCCAGGATAGTGACCAAATATTAGCCATTGTATTATCATGTTCTGGATATTCCTAATGTTGTAGGGGGCGCGGTCGATAGCGCAGTGGTTAGTTCGGTTTCGGATCAAGAGGTCCGAGGTTCGAATACCGCAAGGGGCACGGCAAATTTGTCTGCAGTAGAGTGTTCTACATGCAGTAAGGTTCGGGTGCAATGCTACACTGAATTTCAGCGCTGTAGCACCCATGGTTCACTAGTTCCAGCCAAAGCTCGCAGGTTTTACCGCATAGCATAGCTTCATGGCATGGCGGGCTTTCTCCCTGCCATAATACTACCCCGCCATAGTGAAATACTCTTGGAAGCGGCGTTCAACCCCAGCTCACCTCACCTCATTTAATGATGTAGTTGAGGTGTAAAACATAATAATATCCTCTTACTCCTTGTTACAAATCATTCAACTTGTCAGTTCAGTTATATAAATTTTCCAGAAACACGAGAATACGCCCTGTGCTGTCAGTATTGTTTTAAAACAAGTAGTTGTTACTACGGTGACATGATCCCCCGCCGCAAATTAATACTTTAAAATTGAACAAAAATGTCAAGATCAGCAAAATCGACTGGGCCCTGAATTTTCCCTAAAAGAACCACTGGTGTAAGTTAATAACGAGAATAAAATGAACAGTTCTTGTGATATCATCGATTCCACTGACAAGCTTAACCTGTCGACAAACTCACAGTTCCGTTGTGACCTTGAGAATAATGTGAAGGTCACCAAACTCTAATCAGCCCTTTTGTTTTCCTTGGAGGTGCTTTGTGTATGATATGATGAAATTCCGGTGAATGGATCTTGAGCTGACAAGGGTAAAAAAACAAAGTCTCGTTGTGACCTTGACATAAAGGTCAAGGTCACAAAACTCTGTAGGAACATTACATAGGTTTCCTATGATGAACCCATTTGGAACACATGAAAAGAATCCAGTGAATAGTATTTGGGTTATTCCATTCCGTACGGACGGACGCAGCCGAATACTATATCACTTAGTGTACTTGTTCAAATATACATACGTCAGACAGTAATACGAATTGGGAGACTATGATGAAATCTTAAGGTGAAGTAGACCTAGGAATAGAGACAGTTTGTGGCATAACTGACATTCGAGTATACAAACACACCAGACGGGATAACTCACGGTGATTCAGGCATGTAAAGGGGCAATTTTCATGAAAAGGAAAACGGTATGAATTGTTACGATTGCAAGTCAATATAGGTGGACATAATTTGATGGCGCACATGGGTCGGCAACAATAATTTCCAGATAGCAACGACTACATCCTCAATGGAGACCGTAACCCAGCGTGTAAAGCTGCCTCTAATTCCCCCTGGTTCTGTTCTGAAGGTTACGAGTACGAACACCGACCATGTACCAAATTGCCGCAAAGAATTAAAATTAGGCCGGTCACAATGTTTAACAACATTCTTGTGGATCAATTTGTTCACTACTATGGAACAGTGGGTCCTGGCGTTATCATCCATGAACACATTGTCAAATGAGGAGAGATACTACTTTACACGACCTTCTGGACCTGTCAGAGTGTACTGTATAGTCCAGATGGCAATCATGTGAAAATCATCCCAAAAACGCCACTGAGCCTTTTCTACCATATTTTGCATGAGACATTATGCGACGTTTATCGGACCAGTGGAGCCATCTTCATGACATGCGTGTACAGTTCCTTCTCGCTAGACACTTTATCTATTTTGTTTGTCTGTCATTTGTCAAAGGTGTACGCATGATGACCATCCTTGAAGCCAGTCTAACAGCTTTCAGTCGGTTGTTTCAATCTTTGAACTTTGGATTTGGCAGAACCGCGCCGGATGCAAATAGCAATTTGCCCACCGTATAAGTGCCCAGACATCATTGTGTGACGTCACAGAAGGGTGTCCTTAACGTGGGTGGTCCTTCACGTCGTGAGACCTGAGTGCATGTCTGTAGTTTAACCTGCTAATAGGACTGGTATCTTGGTAGTATGGTTCCGATTGCAATGACGGACATTCCTGCAACATGAAGACAAATAATTTATTCTAACCCAAGCGGGCAACGATATACCGGGTATTAAAGTTTTCATAATGGTCATGGGAATTACAGTTTTTCTAAATATAACTTGCATTTTGATTGGTTGACGGAACTACTTTACGCCCATTCATGAATTTCAAAACTGTCATGTTTTAGCTAAATCACATAACTGAACAACATTCGAGCATACCTATTTAAAGTCACACGACAGTAAAGCATATAAAATAGAAAATCATGTTGATTCTATGTTTCCAAGTAGTAAATTTGCAAGGCTAAGCAGCATTAAAGAGTCGACGGCTGAACTGCCGTGACGTCAATACTTTGTGACGTCATTAACTATGACGGCATGTAATGACGTAATTACATTCCTATCATGCCATGCAACAGAGCGATTGCTAGTTTACGTTTGACTAAGTTTCATTCATTCTGCGATAATATTTTACAGGTTGTTTATTTTGTCCGAAATTCCGACTGGGAATAAAGTCCAACAATTACATCAGAATCTTACTATAAAAAGAGCAAATTATTTAGATGCTCGCACCCTGAAGGTGTGACAAAGTTTTATGAATGGCGTATGAATATACAATTTGTATTTTACAGTGTAATCTTAGATTGTGGTGTGGCGTCTTATTCTTCGATTTTTACGCATTAAAATGAACCTGGGTAAGAAAAATAATAACCAACTCGTTGCTCGGAATTACGAATTATCTGTCCCTCGTGAGTAATTATGTCAAACTCCTCGCTAAAGCTCGGAGTTTATCACAATAATTAACTCGGGACAGATAATCCGTAATTCCTCGCAACTCGTTGATTATTCTTACAACATCATCGAGCTTCTAAAATTCCTTAAATGGCATAGTTTTGTGTAGTAAGAATGATAACCATCGGCTAACATACACGAAGTTTTGGAGTATATACTTACTCCTTCACCAGGTGGGTTGTAGGAAATACGGAAAACGGGGTGCATAGTTGACAATCACCATCCTCAGATACATTACAGCTGATAATCACCATCCTCAGAAACATTATAGTTGACAATCATCATCCCCAGAAACATTATAGTTGACAATCATCATCCTCAGAAACATTATAGTTGACAATCATCATCCCCAGAAACATTATACCTGATAATCACCATCCTCAGAAACATTATAGCTGACAATCATCCTCAGAAACATTATAGTTGACAATCATCATCCCAAGAAAAATTATAGCTGATAATCACCATCCTCAGAAACATTATAGCTGACAATCATCATCCTCAGAAACATTATAGCTGACAATCATCCTCAGAAACATTATAGCTGACACTTACCATCCTCAGAAACATTATAGTTGAAAACCACCATCCTCAGAAACATTATAGCTGACAATAATCATCCCCAGAAACATTATAGCTGATAATCACCATCCTCAGAAACATTATAGCTGATAATCACCATCCTCAGAAACATTATAGCTGACAATAATCATCCCCAGAAACATTATAGCTGACAATCACCATCCTCAGAAACATTATAGCTGATAATCACCATCCTCAGAAACATTATAGCTGACAAGTATCATCCTCAGAAACATTATAGCTGACAATCATCATCCCCAGAAACATTATAGCTGACAATCACCATCCTCAGAAACATTATAGCTGATAATCACCATCCTCAGAAACATTATAGCTGACAATAATCATCCCCAGAAACATTATAGCTGATAATCACCATCCTCAGAAACATTATAGCTGATAATCACCATCCTCAGAAACATTATAGCTGACAATAATCATCCCCAGAAACATTATAGCTGACAATCACCATCCTCAGAAACATTATAGCTGATAATCACCATCCTCAGAAACATTATAGCTGATAATCACCATCCTCAGAAACATTATAGCTGACAATAATCATCCCCAGAAACATTATAGCTGACAATCACCATCCTCAGAAACATTATAGCTGATAATCACCATCCTCAGAAACATTATAGCTGACAAGTATCATCCTCAGAAACATTATAGCTGACGAGTATCATCCTCAGAAACATTATAGCTGACAATCACCATCCTCAAAAACATTATAGTTGACATCACCTTTCTCAGAAACATTAAAGCTGACATCACCTTTCTCAGAAACACTATAGCTGACAATCACCATCCTCAGATTCATCATTGCAATCTTGCACAGAACATATTTCAATTTGTGTGATCTGTTAATGAGACGACGGCTTCAGATGGTTGTTCGCGCCAGCCTTCGGTAATTGAACCCCGAAGTGCAATATTTGACGACGATATTGTGAACGCATTGCTTGTCTATGGAATCGCTCTTCCGATGAAGTCGATACTCCTGGGCACCCTCTAATCGCCTTATGGTTCAGGCTATTTCAAGGTCAATGTTAACCCCTCTAGTGTTCAGTTACTTTGTGATACTTTGCAATATATGCTAAATGCTGCCTTCCCATTTGAATACACAAGGTTATGTGATCGGTACACATGCATTCAATCTTATAAACAGGATGAGAACAAGTTCTATGAACAGTCAACTTATTTTATGATATGATAGCGACGTTTAATTTCGATGCAGATACTAGCAGCGTAATCAAGCAAGTGATGCATTATCATGACAACCAGGAGAATATATTATACAATTTTGGTAATTATGTTTTTACATGTGATTGGATTGGTGTACTTAAGAAATAGATTTCATAATGTGTTTGTTCACTGGCTTATAAACGGTTTGAAAGGTGCAAGTTAAACTGGTATAAATGCCGGAGCTTGTCGACGGCATTTATACTGCAGTTTAACTTGAACTTTCAAACCGTTTATAAGCCAGTGAACAAACTCATTATTAAATATATTTCTTATAAATTCAAACTTTGAAATTTAAGCGATTTCAAATCAATAACTAAACTTTTGAATATAAAAAATCTCTACAAAAAATGTACAGTGCATGATAAAACAAATGTTTAGTATTGTCTTAGATCAGGCGCTAAGCTCCGCCCACAATAATACCGCATCACTTATGTGTCACTACGCGCAAAACGTAGTTCACATGAAATATGATTAAAGTATTATTTGTTTTGTTCTAACATGCTGTTTTAATCAAACTTTCAATCAAACTACAATGAGAATTCACGTTGCAAGGTTTCTAAAACGTTTATTCAAGAAAAGAGCATGTGATAGCAGTGTAATAATTGTGCAATGATACTGTGATAAAATAGTACCGCAGGTTATTTTTTGTAAACGTCAGAGTATGAAGGTTATCATTTTCAGCTGTCAATCTTGTGTTGGTGACAATGTATACCGGTCACATGACCTTGTTTAATCCAATCAGCAAAAAGCAGATTGCTTAAATTTCAAAGTCTGAATTTATACAGTTATAACTTCTCAAAGACGAAAAACATCTACCTATTCAGAGCTTAAAATCGATAATAAGTCATAAAAAATAGCATAAATTCACTTCTCGTACTTGGCGCGGGGACAATTGAAAAAAGAAGTTTGGAATTAGATGTATATTTTCAGGAATCGGGAGATCTTAGTAGATACTGCGACTTTCTTAAGTACTTAAACTTTAACGATTGCGAGTTAGATTCCTGTCATAATGACATCTTCAAAAATTCAAAAAGAAATCATTTACGATATATTTGTTAGTAGCCTTTTTATCTGAAATGTTGACCGATGATTTGGAATAAAATGAAGCTTAAAGTCAACAGTAATGTAAAATATTTATCAATATTTGAAATAAAATCTTCAGATAGATTAATTTTACATTTTACATTTTTTTCTCACTGAAATAAAGTGCCTTAAATAATACTCCTGAATCAATAAAACAAGGTTCTAAAACGGCTGTATTTGGTTTGGGTAAGCCATGCAAGTAAATTTCGTTCGAATGATCAACCATTGTTATATAATGATAAAATAAGACATATAAGTGTCACTTAAACGTCGCGCAATTTTCTTCCATGAGGATAACCGTTTTCTATGGATCCGCCTCATTGGGTCGTGACATAAGAGGTTTTACCTTCTAACGTTAAACTATTGTGTCTAATCTTTAGTGGCCACTTTGTGAAAAAACAATACGCAAAAAACAGGCTACCGTGCCTTTAAAAGTAAGAAAGTCCTAATAATGACCTTTCCGTTAAAGATCTCGTCTGGTCCAGGAATAAAGTACAGCGATAAACAATGGGATGACGTCAGCAAAGGTTAGTAATGTACAAGTCAACCTCAGTCACGGCCGACTGATAAACATTGATCGATATCGAAATATATCTTGTCTGTTATGATCATAGAATCAGATTCGTTTCTCATATTTATATGATTCACTGATAAACATTGCATCGATATCGAAATATATCTTGTCTGTTATGATCATAGAATCAGATTCGTTTGTCATATTTATATGATTCATTGCACCTTATGAAGTGTGGGTTTCTTAACACATTGTGTTGTTATCTGTGATCATTTTTCTTTTACTTAAATGAAATGTTGGGAAATATCCGTTCTATGTTCATTGCTTCCTGTACTTCAACTGTAGTACAAACATACCATTTTCAATTATATAAATATCTTCTCAAGAGCTTTATAAGAACGGAAAGAAGGAATACATGACAAAATGAGCATCGCTCACATACTCCGACAACAACATAGCGACTGGGCAAAGTTTGATTGATGACTTGTTCACCTAACGGTGTTCGAGAAAATTGACTTGACGGAAGGACGGTCTGACGGACGGACGGACGGACGGTATGACCGCTATATACCCGCTTACTTGTAGCGGAGGTGTGATCAAATACGATTTTAGTTCCAGACATCATGTGCTCAATGGTTATCATACCTTTCCAATTTGACCTTAGCGTAGATAATCTTTTACCAAGTTTTTTTTTTTTTCAATAAATTTTTATTCGTTCAAATTGTTACATATTCAAACACAAGAGTCAAACAACAAGGCATACAGTCAGACTATGAATAGGTAACTACATGTTATTATTTACCAAGTTGTTAAAGCGAAAGTACTGTTTGGAGAGCACTGGTCATCACTTTCCAAAACCAAGGGGTTGGTTTACAATCGTGGAAACAACATCTCGTGATTTGTTTTATAATTTACAGTTTAATGTCGAAATCAAGTTAGCTTGAAATGATTATTGTGTTTTACAAAATCCATTAGTGTTCAATTTCACACTAAATGAGGTATTAACATGGCATGAGCGATTGCTATCTCAGAAATTGATACTATTAGGGACCAGCTGTTTCTGTAAATCAATAGGAACTTGATATTTGGTGAAGCCTGTAACGCAACAAACGTTACTCATACTGCAATTATCATATCAGAGCCGTTAGAATTCATTATAACCGCCTTGCAGCCAAAAGGAAAAAATGTCAATAAACCTTGTTATTTTGGGCTATAATGTTGTATTGATTCGTTTGTTCATAACTCAAAAATGATTATGTTGCGATCTAATAACTGATTTCATTAATATCCCTTTATCTTCCCTTATTTGCATGCATAACTCATTTCCAAGTATGATGAGTTACTTGATTCTGTTGAGTAATACTATACACCAAGGAGCAAAGCTAAGTATGGTGAACTCGACTTAAACATAACAGAGTTATAAAAGAGTCAATATGACTTTCTGGCATGTTTTATGACATCCTACAGCATTCAATATAAAGCCCAAGCAGGTACCTTATGTCAACAGATCTTCTACTAATATAATTATTATATTTCAAATTTTTTTTTATGTTTTACCTTAGATGAAACAGCAGGCTTCCATTCCCCTTTGAAACAACAAGTTTATCACCTCATGCATGTTTAAACAAGTATATAAACAAGTAATTATCATACTGGGTATATCCTAATTGGAGACCTTAATAATCGATATTATCCGGCTGAAATATTTTGTGTTTGACCCTGTAGACAATTTGGTATCGTTTCTTTTACCCCTCAGTGTATATGATACATAATTTAGTGAATATCTAAAGACGGAGATTGATTATTCATTTCATCGTGTTTGTGGGGGTGTGAACCTTTAAAGAGGGTCCTTTTTAAAAGGGCTTTAATCGACAACATATTTAATGGAACAAATCTCGTAAATGGAGCCGCCGGATGGTAGTGTACATGTACTTGTTAAAATTATGATATAGTTTTGTTTGCCGTTTAGTGTATATCATATTGTTTTCAGCAAACGATATAATAATAAAATGAGCCTTAGTATTATTTGGAGAATTATTACTTAAGGACGCAATCATATAGGACTTAATATCTTTCATACGATATCTTTGGACAAAATATAGAGAATCTTACCCAAGTGTCTTCTGATATCAAATAAATTCATTACTTTTCAATGAAAAAGTATACATCTCTGAGCACAACAAGTTGACCCCCTATGCGGTGATGTCATAGCATTGTGATGTCATAATGTTTATGACGTCGTAACATTGTGTTGTCATTACTCGATGATGTAAATTCATTGTGATGTCATGTAGTTGACGGTAACGGGGCATTGTGCATAATCTACTGCCAAAACGATTTATCCTAGGAGATATCGCTTGATCTCACACAAGCGATATCTCCTGTGGAACACAGTTTTGAATGATAAATCACTTTGTCAAAGTGACGTAACGCAACGAACAATGATATGACTAGCTTGTCGATGTTTCGACAGCGGGTAGTTAATGCTTCAAAGTATTTGTTAGTGTTCCTCATTGTCATGAAATAAAAAGTGAAACATTATATTCATGTCTTTGTCATATACTACGTTTGAGACAATCGTTGCGGAATACAAGTATACCTTTCGCTCTCGAAATACTAGACTACATTCATTCAGGCACTCGAGGTTGTGACTTAAACTTAGCATGTCACTGACACTCATAAATATTCTCTATAAATTGAAAAGGAAATATGACACATCCTTGCTGTATAATTTCCCTTCTCTAAAATTGCGCTTGTATTTTCTCACTTTTTACTTGAAACCCTTTCATAACACATCTCTATGCACCGTCGCACCTGCTTTACAAGATTAGCTACATTTTAATTTCCGACGACAGCCTTTTAAGTTTACTTAAAAAAGAATCCCCCGGAACAATTTGATTTCCCTTTCAAAGTTCCATGTTCATCTCAGTGAAATAGTGAAATTAGATTGAAGAATTTTTCAGACGCAATCAAGTTTTAAACTCTACTTCTTGGTAATCTCCTGAGCTCCTTTCGTCTGACTTCTTTATAGTGATAATTATGCACATCCTTTGACACCCATGTCAACAACGTGCCCCTACCGAGTATGACTTAAATTAATGCCATCTGACATCGGGCCGGCAAAAGGAACCGGAAATTACAGCCTGACATGTGTCTTGCATCTGATCTGCAATTGACACGTATCGATCGAGAAGAGCATTGATCCCATCTGCAGGAAGCTTGAGTTGAGGATGAAATATACACTTCTCATCTCTTGTCCTTGGCGGCGCCGTGTTCAGTATCAGACGAGGCATCTCGTTGAAGTAAGCCATTACTAATGACGAGTCAATGTGGCCCGTAAACCTCCCTCCCGTCTTGTTAATTGCAAGGAGATTTTCAGGGTCGAATAAAAGAAGGGATGCGGCAGCGCTGTAATGATTAGCCGGTCCAATTGGCGATATGCTGTTAATGTCAGCGTTATGTAACTTGCTCATCATCTGCCGCTGT
This sequence comes from Gibbula magus, assembly GCA_936450465.1. NCBI lineage: Eukaryota > Metazoa > Mollusca > Gastropoda > Trochida > Trochidae > Gibbula > Gibbula magus. The sequence goes on from OW388295.1 coordinate 36,513,654, forward strand.
GATTTGTTATTGGCAAATCAATGGAAAATTAATAAAAACAGCGATACACATGCGTTTATTATCACTTCAGTATTAAATTCAATGTATACGTTTATACGTTCATAATCCTGGGTACATAAAGTCAAATAAGTTTAATAGTTTTGATTAATTTATATTTAGGAGTTTTGCTGTTTTATGCAAAAAGATTGTCTGTTCCATAATGTCCAAATGTAAACGCATTTCAAATATGATACACATTTAATCAAATTCTGTCAAAACCTAGAGAGAAAAGAAAACGCATATGAAAGTAGATGTACAATTATTAACGTTACTGATTGATGATGTTTTACTTATTGTTATAGTTATTTGACATCATCACGGAATGAAACTGCATTGTTGGTAAATTAAGACCAACAATCCGGATCTTTACTAACAACTCTGTCTGTAACTAAATATGTTGGACCTAATTCACGAGCCATTCCTGGACGCACTAATGTGTTTGTACCAGCTGGTCGGCTGTTCGTGTAATTGATACTGGATTTAGTAATTTGTAGACAACTCCACATCGTTGGATATGTGTTAAACGCGGTCCTGTGCTCTACTTTCGGTTTCATTGCTTTTAAACTCTACTTACGATATTCTTGCAGTTGTGTTTGCTGCGATTAGAGTAAGTACTGTCTTTTTCCAGAAGAAACAGGCGTCGATACCATCAGTAGAACGTGACGTGAGTGCAGAATTATGGAATGGTGAAACTAAAAACAACAAATGGGAACGTGAGATGTAATGTCACGAATACAAGAATGTCAAGATTAAATAACCGTATTGCGAATACCATCATGGTTGTAGTGCCTATGATTAACGATGTACTCCTAAACTGTTTTGTGTAAGTATGTGAACATAGAAAGGTTTTACCGTTACCAATTGGTTTGCTGGATTTAAAGTTACCCTGTATGTTAATATTGTTTGGTTACTGGATTCATTGATGTATAACCCCTGTTTCTTCCAATGCATAATTGTCACATTATGCGTCTTCTCTGCTGCAGGAAAGTTACCACCGTTTGCTTTATTGAAACGATTACTCAAAGTCGTGGCGCACGGAAATTTGGCTTGAGTTGGATTAAGTGAGTGGTTTGTTTCATACATCAGGATGCGGGGCATCTTCATTGATTTGTTCGAGAATATTTCACTTTAAGGAGAGAAAAAATCAAATTGAGAGAGGAGAGCTTAAGTTTTCTCGTATTTCGACATTTTACAATCCAGGCAAACATTTTTACCTCCTATAAAGTTGTTTTATGTTGTCTGCATTGATTTCATGCAGCGCAAGTTTAGTTTTTATTTCCTCGAGCCATAATTTGTCCAGAGATTTAAGCATCACTTCACAAGGCGACGTTGCAACTAGCAGAGCAGTGTAATGTAAGCGTCTTGAGTGTTTAACGTGTCACCTTCTATGATATATCTGCTTGCTTGTCTGCTTCGCTTGATCCTACAGCTTTTCTGTTAGCTTTGAGTGGATTAAGAGACATGTCATTTATCATCTGTATTTTTCACCGTAAATTACACTCACGACAAGTCCTTATTTTGCAAATAATCCCACTCTGTAAAACTGCAACGTTAACAAAATCAAACAGCTTGAACACGTAATAAATATATGCTGCATTCATCCATGTGCTCAAAGATTACTGACAAATCAAGGATGTTTGAATATTTCATTATTCTCACAAATTAGTCATTACTATCTACTTATTTTAAGTATCAGTAACTTACAGTTAGACCAATAAAATACATGTCTTAAAAATGACCTCCGAAGAATCAATCATTAAAGGGACATTGAGTTCGTTGTTGCAGTCACGTTATGTCAAACAGTATAAATGGTGTTATTGTATCGAAAAGTAATGACTGGATGTTGCTCGAGACGAGGTGAGTATTTCAAGAGTATTTCACTTATATCGCGGCTGCTAGTATTATGGCAGGGAGAATTCCCGCAACGCCATGTGGCTATGCATTGCAGTGAAAGCTGCGAGCATCGGCCGGAACTAGCGAACCATGGGTGGTACTGCACTGAAATTCAGTGTAGCATTGCACCCAAACCTGACTGCGTGTAGAACAGTTCTCTACTGCAGACAAAGTTGCCGTGCCCCTGGCGGGATTCGTACCCCGGACCTCTTGATCCGAAGCCGAACGCGCTAACCACTGCGCTATCCCGCCCCCGATGTTGCTCATAATTCATTGGAAACAGTATAAGACTTATTTGGCGATAGGGTATGAACATGATGAATATGCAAGTCACGTAAAATTAATTTGAACTTAAAACAATACATAAGTTCTGTCGGCATGTATGAAAGCCAAATAAAATATTAAAAATATCCAATGGTACTTTCTTATTTAACAATAAGAAAGTTTAAGTTTACATAAATGAAAATAACGGATACGAAATCTTGTAAAATATTCGTGCAATTATGTTATTTCTGAAATTGCCGATGTGCCATTGAGCTTATCAAAATATTATACGGAGACGAATGTTCTTACTTACTTGCTCGTGGAAGTATCTGCATTGTAATATTTTCGCGACAATGTCAAACAAGTGTAATTCTGTTGTAAATATGACGTCACAGGAGTGTTCAGCTGTGACGTCACAATGGCCGTACCACCATTACAATGGTAAAAACCCGCTGAAATCATCAGCACACTGCAGGCAACTTCGCAGTTTGAGCAAGTATTATTACCCTTTAGATAAATTTGTCGAATACTGATTGGTCAATAGCCAATGCATAGGAAAGCGTGTAGGCGGATTTGCAAGGGTGAACCATCCGTATGACCCGTGAAGACAGGTCATGTGACTAACTACACGGGTCTTACGGATGACCTTGACCTCAGATGGAATGCGGAACTTAAACGGTTGCTCGAGTCGAAATTTCAGAATCGAAACAAACACAAGTACGGTGATTTCAACATATATACATTTTTTTTACTAATTCAATAAAAACATGTGTCTCTCTATTATTCTTCAAGGATTAATAAATTCAAAATCGATTATTTTTTAGCCGCAGAATTATTTCCCTTGATATGGAGCGGTAACCCTTTACAGTGTTTTCGCTGTATCACACTGTGCGGAGTTGTTATCACAAACGGAAATTGCTATGTAGCCTATATATTTTATCGGAAATGAGTGAAATAAGTAAAAGTACTAGATCTTAAGAGTAATGTATTCGTTACACGGTTTTTGACATGGTGTACGGGACTGTAAGACCCTTGTATATTCCGCATTTCCTTCGGCTGCGCCTCAGGAAAATACGGAATCTACATGGGTCTTCAGTTTCATACACCTTGTCAAAACACCGTGTAACTAATAATATACAGAATACTACACTACTACATTCGTTTTATTAAACTCGTGAATGAATTCATATGAAGCTCGCTTTCGCTCGTTTAATATCAATTAATTAACTCGTTTGATAAAAATGGTATTAAATGGAATGACGTCTAGCATCATCTACATGCACCACGTCTTCAATATGTTGTGTAAGGTCACCGTTTTGTCAAACATAGATGGCTTACGTTACGTGAACATATTGTGAATATTTAACAGAATTATCATTTTTGTATTATCGGAAACCGTTTGGAAATTTTATCAAAGCACTCATCATGTAAATTCATCGGAATCTTCGAACATCAACTCGTTTTCGTTTGATATATTGATTCAACACGGTATGAGATCTCGTTATGAAAATGAAGCTCCTCGTGATAATCACATCCATTTAAAAGCGAAAATTATGGTCTTGTGTTGAAAGATTTCAAGAAACATGTGTGTGACTTGAAGTGATTGCCAGCGACTTCAAGATGATAGTATCACGTTGTGAATAGCCCGGAAAACTCCACGATTTTAATCATCGTTAACTTAAACATCGATCAGTGGAAAAAACTAAACGTAATTTGCTATGAGAACTGACAATCAAGCGGAGTTCGTTACAACCATGTTGTCCATAGGAGAAGTCAGACAAGATCTTTTAAAATCTGCTCTTTCTCATTGATTTCAGTAATTGTTCCCGGCCAGTAGCCGTAAGAGATCGATATTGTGATTTTCTTCTCGCCAGAGACTGCGAGAATCGTATTGCAATCGTCCTATAGATTTATTTCTAGACGTATAGATCTCGGCGGAATCTTCATCCAATCCGGATATATGAATATACTTGTCATATCTGGGCTCCTGTGTACTTAGGGTTCTGCCTCCATTGATTTTTGTTCACATTAGGAGACTATCTTATATTAAATTCCATACGCGTGTCTCTGCCAGGCTCTGGGTGTATCAGCATAGTTAACTTATTTGATAGTGTGGATTTGGGTGGCATCCAGGGTTGTTATGTAGCTGCTTTGCTTTTCGTGACTTTATCCCTTGCGATTTACATTTACGGAATTTGATGCATTTTAGGAAATAACTCTTTTGGTTATCCAATTACCATTTGAATATGCTTACGCTGTCAATTTGACGATAATGAAGAATGGAAGGTTATCAATTTGCATTTAGATTTGATAGATACGTTGATAAAACAAGTTATTGTTCGGGGAAAGCAAAATAATTATCCTGAATGTAACAAATTCATTTTTGACACGTGAACCGGATCATTTAACAAATGTTTGTTATTTTCATAATATGTATTATTCACAACGTAATAGCATGTTAAACTAACATCACGCCAACAAGTTTCAGATAAATATATTAATAATGAATATTTTTGAGCATAAAGTTTATGTCTTCGATCTGCACGTCACATTTCTGATTAATTATGCGTAAGAGGCTGAAGTCACGCATGTTATATGCTAAATCATCCTTTTACATATTCCTTCTATTATTCTTTTGGAACGATTCCTGATAGAATTTCCACATTGTACGAGTGTGAGTCACGAAGACACGCAACTTTCCGCGGCAAGTGGATGTGAAGAGTTGGGACTATTTGTATAGACAGCACAGCCAAGACAAGTGCAATGATTAATACTTCGATTTCGTGAACAGTCAGCTAGTTGGAGAAGTTGCTCGGCGTGTATTGGATATCTGACAACAGCGGAACTCTGACAGATACAAATAGGCACCTAATGACATACCATATCAATATTTACGCCGGAGGCACAAACGATATTAACTACAGGGTATTAATCAGACGCGTTGCAATTTACACAGATTTGTGGCATCGCATGCACATGAGTAAATATAGGGTTATTGAGAGTGTCTGTAATATAGCATTGCACGTCATTGACTTGCTCTCGAAGGGATTTTAGCATAGGGATTACTTGGTGCCAAATGGTCTTGGACAAACGATTGCATTGTCTGACTTACATATTTGAAAATTTTGATTAAATTGTTCTGTTTAGATATCGCGTAAGAGAGACTTTCTGTTACATTATGCAGTCCTGTTATAAGTTATTAATTGGATAACTATTCGACAATGTGTGGTACATTTTATTGTTCATCAAGTGTTACATTGTGGTATTATGAGGAAAAACAAGAGCTCCGAAAACAAATTCCCCTCTCCTACAAAGGCAATACGATACATTGTCTTAATTTTCATTTTTCTCTATATAACAAACAAATATCTAACTACAACGGGATTAAGGTTCAATTAAAATTTTGAAAAATACATGAACTATGAAGTGAACGAAAGAAAACAATAGAAACCCCGATTTGTGAGTTGACCGATGAGAATAAACCCGTTTATAAATGAATACGAATCAGTGTCAGAGATTTACACATTAAAGGGGCAGTAGCACGTTTTTGGCAAATTTTATTTTTTCAAATTTCCAAATCATAATGATAGTTTATGTCATTTATATTTACTTTGCAGGCTAAAACATATTATTTCACAAACCAATTATCCGTAGTGGTCATAACGGTGTTGCGTATAAAGCAAAAATTGCACAGCGGCCATATTATTGTGAACACAATTTATTATTTCGAATGACAAAAACTATATCCATGACCTTACGGAAGCATGTACACTCATTTTTTAACTTGATTTTCCGAAGAGAGAAGGGTGTTTTACCATTGGTGACATTATTTTTCAAATACATTTCATCTACTTATTTCAGCGAAAAAACGTGCTACTGACCCTTTAATACATCTGTGAAAGTTGATTTTAGTATATCTTAATATTGAATATATATCGGATATTAAATGATTTTCCATGTAATACTATTAGTATCAAACCATTTAAGAGTTTATATAAAATAGTAGCATATGTAGCTTGGACAGGCTTTGTAAAACAAACACGGAAATGACAATAACCGTAAGTTAAAGGTATAAAACACTATACGTGCATGTTTCATAAATGATTACCCATTAAGTTTCACAGAAAAGGTCAGGACAACTTAACAAATCCAAACAACATGTACTATGGAACAGACATGCATATGATATACATTATACTGGATATGTTATGGGAAGGGACTAACATGTGTGTACTTGAAATCCTTTTCTAATATATTCAATGCTACGTTTTACTCGAAACTTTATTACATTGGTCATACATGTATGTAGGAGAAGTTATACACGAGCGAAAACACGGAAGTTAAAAGGTACGTCCATTGTGTTGATGTTAGGGTCATATATGCCAAACGTTATACAGGGTGTTGTATTGTCGAGAAGTGCTGGCTTTTACCTAAAATTATCGCTTTGATTATAGTCGATTTAGTATAGTGACGATATGAAGCTAACAGTAGTGGTTAGTAAATCCGGACAATGTACCGCGATTGACGATTTCCAATTAGTCCTAAGTAATTTTGGAAATTTATTTACAACAGACAAAATGACACATTTGGGTTGATGATGTATTATGTCACATAACTAGTGTATGTAAATGGGACGTGTACTTTCGGTTTCTGCACATGTTATATGAAGTTGCTCGATTTGTCTTGGAAACTCGTAATTCTGACATGGCAATTAGGGATGAATATGTAAGTTGAGTGAATTTTTATCTGAAATTAGCACATATTGTATTGTAAGGCAAATAAACTAACTTGAAACAAAATTGTTGCATGTTTAGGCCACGTGTACTGAACGTTTGTAAAGAATACATTGAACTCTAATCAACATTCGTCAGCGATTGTTATTACTTATTCAATTAAAGTCTACAGTAAAATTTAGATATTTTGGTTTGTCAGCTATACAGATTTCTTTTTATAATCTGTACCGATCTTATTTGTATGTAATTGATGTATACATGTAAAGAGATTATTACCCGAGGAGATGTGTCATATGACATTTACGTAACGAGTGTGAATTGTTTTGATTTCTCGAGCGAGAGCGAGGGTTATACACACAAGTCATTCGGCACACTTTCTTGTGTAATAATTTCTTTATTACCCGTTCTATGCCATTTGATTCGCGTAAAATAATCAGGAAACGCCGCACTTCTCTTGCGACGGCAAGCTACAGTGACGACACGAACAATAGTTTTATGACGTCACACAGCCAACAAAATACTGGAAGTCGTAGTGAAACAATGTTTTCTAGGCACATGTGCTCATATAAAAAATATTAACTCTGTTATTTCTTACCATACAGGTAATAAGTTTAAACCTTACACTATGTGATGTATATAAATTGTATGCGTCCATAACGTGGATGTATGTCACGAAGTGGTTAGAATTATATGGGGCCGATGAGTAAGGAGAGAGATGTTAGTGAGAATGAAAGATTAAATGGCGGGGGATTTGAGGCGGCAAAGTAATACATGCCTCATGCTTAAATTGAATAATTGAAGGATTGTAAATGTTCGAAAAAACAATAAAACACTTTAAAGGTTAAGACAAATGATGTGCCAATAGCGGTTGACAAGCGCATTGGGGATTGTTTTGTAATTTAACAGGTTAGAGATATGAGCCTTTAATTGGAAGAACGCCCCTCGCGATTGAACTGCTCTAAATCGTGAAATAGAAAAAAGAAGCCCTCTCCATCATTGCTGTCAAAGCCTCGCACCTACTATTGGGATTTCAGAGACTTGTTGGTGAATTAGAATACGAAAAAGCACACATATCCAATTTCGGACAAAGATAGGTTTCAGCAAAAACAACTGATGATTTATAGAAAAAAAGTCCAATTTTATATTACATTTTCGAAGTTTTTTCCATACGTATTTAACTTGATTGATTATTTAAAAATGTGTTATTAACAAGACAATATCAAGACAGATATACATCACAAAATACATTTCTAATTCATACGGTAGCTTAAAGTATGATGCCATCCATCATACGTGTCGACGTATCGATGTTTTAAGATATATACATGTACGTACTTTTGAAAGTTTCCCTTAACATTTAAAGTTACTGAAAGTTAAAATTTTGACTTACTCGTGACCTTTATATATCTTACATGTGTGTCTGAATAACGTATGATATTAAAGTAAAAGACAAGAGAAATATCCATGACATGTTCATTTTCAATTATGATTTGGTTACAGTTTGACCATAACTGTTATATGTGTGAATTAATAAACACAGACTTACTAAAACTTTACTGTATGCAAGGCGTCTAAATGCTAAAACTGTGAGACTATAACTACTCAACAAATTAAAACTGTTTAAACAGTTTATAAGGATTCGTGATAATCAGTGAGCGACACCAAGTATGGAATATTTTACGAAATCTACATTAAATTTAATCATCTCTTTTGGAATCTTGCTCTTTGTCCTAGAAATCTGATTAATCCGGGCGAACCTTTATATTATATTGAATGTTAAGTTTAACATGAGTTGCACCCATTCAAGTCCTGGTTAAGTTCAATTATAGAAATTACACGTAAACTAGCATCGTGACGGTTGAACTGTTTCTTGTCACGGAATCGTTGCGTCTGTTTGAGACAAGGATACAACCAAGTGTGTTCGTGTCATGTGTACCAATAGTGTTCTGGTTATACACCCAAAATCGATCGTTTATATATGCTTAAAGGGACTGTAACACATTATCTAATGGGGGGATAAAGATCTCTCAAATTGCAAAAGAACTGTTACCAATTGCAAAACCACCCTCCTCAATCAATAAATACAGTTCCAAAACGATTGTACATAGTTAAGCAACGCGAATCCATTTGTTTACCTCGACATTTGAAGGTGTTCCCGCTAAAATGGTCACCAGCAGTTTTTGCTTTTCATGTGACACCGTTTTCTACGACTGGGGATAATTGTTTGTCTCTACTGTAAATATATATTGCATAAACTTGTGTTATGAATGGAAAATGTTAACAAACATTCGAAAAACGTGCTACACTGCCTTTACTACACATAAAGTCAGACGAATTATTGTTAAAAGAAACAATATTATAAAATATTACATGGGCATTTATATGTGAAAGTCTGTTATGTTATTCAAATTATATTTGTATAGGAAACTGTATATGTTCTTTGTTATGTTTAGTTTCTGATTGTTGTAAAAGTAGAATTATATTTTGAGGTCATAAATCTTATTTAACGACTGATGCTATGTATGGTGTTATTACGATTTTCTGGAGAATAACTTCTTTAATATGAAGATACACGATGTTTCAGAGTATATGCTCATTCCTTCATCAGGTGGAATGTGATGAAGGAGTGAGCATACACTCCGAAACGTCGTGCATTTTAACATTAGAGAAGTTGTAATCCATAGAGTATTCGTGCTTAATTATGTCACTTGTAAATGTCTTTCAAATACTTGTAATAGGTTATACATGTATGTGATGATCTTGTACAACATAGAGGTGTCTTCTTCATCAAACAACACTAGTGATGCCTAAGTTAGATGCAGGGGAGACACTTATACATTCTGTCATTTTTTTAATTGACCTTGGAACTTGTCTTCAATGTTAGAACATGTTTATGAACTAATGTACTTGTAATTACTTAGTGTGGTGAGGTGAGGTTAGTTGGGGTTTAACGCCGCTTTCAAGAGTATTTCACTTATATCGCTGCTGCTAGTATTATGGCAGGGAGAAAGCCCGCAACGCCATGTGGCTATGCATTGCGGTGAAACCTGCGAGCATCGGCTGGAACTAGCGAACCATGGGTGGTACTACGCTGAAATTCAGTGTAGCATTGTACCCAAATCTTACTGCGTGTAGAACAGTTCTCTACTGCAGACAAAGTTGCCGTGCCCCTGGCGGGATTCGAACCACGGACCTCTTGATCCGAAGCCGGTAATTACTTAGTCTTGATATCGATAGTAAAATATATGTTCACTTATATCATCCTAACGCCTAGGCCTAACCGGTTCTTTACTCTTCGTCAATATTATATTTAAAAATATATTTTCAGATAAGAGGGTTTAACTTAATAATTCCACCCATTTGCATGCATATGTGTAAATACGTGATTTAATACTCCAGAGACTATTTTTAAAACAACCGTTGAATATTTTCCGTCTCTGGCGTCAGAAGTAGCCCTGACTCAAACGTTCCTACACAACGTGATAATGCGCACAAAGCCAAACGTTGCATTCAATCAACGAAAGTGCTTAATCTGCTATAAAAGATTCCACTTCATCGGTTGAAGTGGCATCTGCTGTATGAAAACGTGTATGCTGCCCATTATGAAATTAGTTTCTTTGATTGATCTTAGCTTTATTATGATACCAATGTTCAACTGTGTGGATCGATGACGGATTTCGGCCAGCATTATTCTGATTGCGCTGTATCATTGCGCTCATATCTGGTCGTTATGATTGGCGAGCTGTGTAAAGGAATGGCATTTCCTCATATACAGAAAAGTAACGAGTTGGCTAACCACTTATCCAACATAGATTTATATGTTATTGTATAATAAGTTATTACTTGGTTCCTAAGGGCAAATATGGTTCTAAATTACATTAGCTGACATCGTAAGGTTCGAGAACTATGTTGACAGTATTTGGTTAAACCGATAGAAGTTGTATGTGGAAACGAAATTCGAAAATAATCAATTTTAACACACTAGTTAATTTCATATTCGTTAGAAGCAAAAACTCAAGAAGGCAATATGCCCTCGAATTCATGTTCCCCAAATATAAGATTGGCTCTTTCAGAAAACATATACGATTGTATTACACAACGTCATTAATATTGATAAATATTTCAATTCAAGTCACTGCCCTTTGATCGTTATCAAATATATGAAAATAATGAAACGTGAAGACTCAGAAGTAAAGTCTAGTTCTCTTGGTTCCAAAGCCTGAGTTCAGTCTGTTCGAACCACGGCACTTTATCTTCTCCTACGAGCCTAAGAGTAATGTGGACCGAATGGTTATATTCGAGTTTTAAGAGCAGATAAATAGGGAAACCGAGTCATTGGTTAGCAAAGTAGAAATAAATCTTACTTAATTGTGTCACTGTATAAAAGTGTGATTGTGGCTGACAAAAATCGATAAGCCTCTATAGAAACTACTCAATGGTTTTCTACCAACTTCCCAGTTATTGAAATAATAAATTTGCACTATGATTGCCAACTTTGGTTAACTGTCAATGACATCTCTTTAAATACAAGTCTCATTTATTGCGCATGCTCAGTAACCTTCCTCTTTTCTTGGCAGGAGACGATACGACGCAGCAGACGCAGATTTGAGCAGAAGACGAGTCGTCTCGCTGGTGGCGGGAAAGTCTTCCGCGGTTAGAGGGAACGAGTGAAAGAGAGGTCCTTCGATAGATCGATATTTCCACGAGCGCCGAGTTATGATGGCTCAGATAAGCTATATTAGGCCAAAGCGTGCAGGAGATTAAGACCGGTTTATACTCCACGTCTGTGCACTCGTCCCCGCCGCGACAGATAGAGAGACAATTTAAGTGTGCCAGACGGAAATAATGCAGCCGGAGTGTGCGAGGGAGGAATCAGTCTTTCAGCATGGCTTCAAGTCATCTCACAATAGATTCTGACTTTCAATGTGTCAAACTCGCCGTTCTGGGTGCCCCGGGTGTGGGCAAAAGCTCAATTATACGTCAGTTCGTGTGTAACCAGTTTAACGAGGACTACAACCCAACGGAGCAGAAAGAGGTCTTCTGCCCTTCTGTTATCATCAATGATCATCTCTACGAGCTGAAGATCATTGACTGCCCCTATATACCTTACTTCCCGGTCAATTCGCTTTACGAGTGGACGGACTTCAGGGGCTATGGTCTTCGGAACGCCACGGCTTATATCCTTGTTTACGACATCACTTCAGAGGAAAGCTTCCAGTACATCAAAACCCTCCGGGACCAAATCCTTGAGAGTAGGGACATGCATGATGTGCCTATCTTCGTTGTGGGTAACAAGCACGACCTGGCCGAGGAGAGGGGGATGCCTCGACGGGAAGTGGCAAACCTCGTTAAGAAACAATGGAAATGTGGTTATGTGGAATGTTCCGCTAAGTTCAACTGGCATGTTGTACTCATGTTTAAAGAACTCATGAAAGCTGTGGATTATATAGATTATGGACACAAGCCTACAGCTGTGCGGGTTCAGGATGCCCTTAGAAGGAATCGATGTCTCATATTGTGACGCCCGCTCTTTAGATCGCCTCCAAGGACTTTCTTCCATAGAGTCTGAACCAGCATTGAAATCATGGCAAGCCAAATTTACATTGTACATGTAACTAGTATTCCGTGAATCATGGAAATGTGTGTACTGCCATTCATTTAACACATATCAAACTGAAATACGTGCAAATGCTGCTTAAAACTATTATCTTCTTCAATATGTTTAGGCCTATCATACTTCAAGGTTAATGTGTGTGCATATCTACTGTATGTGAACTGTGCAAATGATTAGTAATTGTGTATGCATCGTGTGTCGTTTATATGAAAGGTACGTAGCTTAGATAATATCTTACATCCAATTTCATAATATGACTTTATTACAAAAGATTGCTTATATGTTATGTGGATGTCTAGAAAATTAACCACACCATGAGAAGGAAGCTTGATGATATATACTTATCTTGCCAAAATATTCTTCCTTTAAATATAAGACATGCTCAAGAGAAAATGTTAGGGAGTATTTCTGTAGTATAATACTGATATCATTTCCATATATTTCGATTATTCTTTGATCCCTTAAAACAATTTACAGATCAAGATATAAAGTAAAGATAAAATTATTAGCAGAGTAATCTCAAAGGTACTGAATTATTTTGAACAGGGTTACAGTTTAAGGTTTAACTTCTTAAAAATATAATAATTGTTTAGCACCTCAATAAACAAGTTCCCTTGAGAAGAGAGAAGTGTTTTTTTCTTGTTATGTTTTACAGATATTTCTCTGATTCTACATTATATGAATTCTCCAAACACGGAAGTATTTTTTACATTATGAATACAAAAGTTTATCTTAAGTCAAAGTTGACTTAAGCTTCAATTTTTTTTTATTTCCAATTGCACTTTAGGTGTTATTACAATTTCGATATTTGTTAAATAAGAGGCAATTTTGCTATTTAAAAATGTTTATTTTTCAAAAAGCATATTATACAGAACAGTTAGTTTATGAAGAAAAGATGTGTTCTGGAATCCTATTTCCGGAGAGGGAAATGAGGAAAGAGAACAAACGGCAAAAAAGTCAGAAGCATTGTTTTACTGCCAGTGACATGTTTGTGGGTGTCATTGATGCTACTTGCAATCAATATCACTACCTCGCTCACGCCAACTATCTGATTCTCTCCTTTAGCCCAACACGACTCGAATAATTCCATACTGTCACATAAAACCTTTGACTTACACACGTGATTGGGACGTAATACATCGCTACATACATCTGAATCAGTGAAGTGCATTTGCTTGTAATTTGTTCGCCGGTGGTATATCTTCCGATTGTCGAATAGGATTATATACGATTGTTGTTGATAAATAACATTTAAACAAAACAATTTTATTTAATTCGTGTTGGTATTAAGTGTAAATTACATTTTAGCTTTAGAATTATTACCTTATATCTGACAATATTGCATTTTTACAAGAAATAAGTATTCTTCTCGTGTTAAAACTGTGTGATAAAGTTTAAGATTTTATAAATGTCCAAAACAGCAATGTTGTTACAAAGTTTACTTTAAAACACATTTTCAATTTGGTAAAAATCGCTTGTTGAAATATCATCCTGTTTTCAACATTTAGTGACAAGAAGGCTACAACAATACGAGTTTTGAATACATTTGGGACTCTTATGGGTTCAATACGTTAATTAAAGGCTTCACGTTGCTTTAGAGGGGTTGCTACTATTAATACCGATCAGATTTCGTCATTAGGCAACTTTTAATTGATTTATCCTTCTCCAAAGTTTGTGATAAAAGTCAGTTACTAATGTCTTCTCTCACTCTTAAGAATGACATTACTCACATTACAGGAACCAATATTGACTTCTGTTTTCCTGTAAAACTACGCTCAACCGCAAAATAAACGTAACCATATTTTAAACAGTGTAATAAACGAAACACTGCTATTAGCGAAAATCGGTGTTGAATGTTTGCCTTCATTCATGATTTGTAAAGAGGTACTTGCAATATCATACATAAAATGTACTACTTTTAATTTAAGTTTTGTTCAAGTGCACTTGGGGTGTTGAATCGCTTTTTCAAAATGACTTTTGACCAGAATGTTTGGCATTGAAGTTACAAATTTATGAAATGTAGAAATTTGATTTTTAAAAGAAGACGTCGATATAAATTACTTTCTTGGACTATAACTTGTTGACACGTCTTTACTATAGGACGTCATAAAACAAGCCAGAAAAGCCCTCGTCTAGTTTCGGAGATTCGAAAATGACGACATAAAGGATTTCTTAAAAAAACGCGATTTCTCAGAAAAATGAACAGATAACGTGTTGAACTTTCAAATGAAGACTTTAGTTTAGTTGTCTTCGGTTTATCCCCCGCAGTTTTGATTTTGTCGGTGACGTTTCTTTTGCGGTTAAGTGTAGACTTCCCCTTGGACATGCAACTATCCTGCTAGTGAAACGTTATTTGATTGTAACTTTCTTTATTAAACCGCTAGATAATAACTCTATAGAATAAAATACATCGTTCTCACACATCTAAGTTTCACTGAGAATATGAATTGATATTGGCCGCACGAATTTCAGTGAATCAAATTGGATAATATACAAACAAAAATATGACCATTAAAAGAAAAGTTTCGTCACTATTAAAACGAGTATTGTTGTACAGTTAATTAAAACGGTGAGCAAAGGAAAAAACAGCGGGTAATTTTAGCGATGATGCAAGTGATACATTGTTTGGTGTTAGATGTTCAAAATTGCATAATCTAAACATCTTCATTATCTCCCCACAGAGGTACATTTCTGTAACTCAACTCATTTCCTCCAACGTGATTGAATATAGGATATGATAGGATAGGATAGGATAAGATAAGATAAGCTAAACTGTATTATCCCAGATGGGAAATTCGTCTTACATTCAAGGAATCTTTGGAAGTATACAATACAAAATAACAATACATGAATACCATATTAAAAAATACAATAATAACAAATATAACATCCAAGTGGAAGGCTCAAAATCAAGATTGGGTGTAATAAAAGTTAGTTGTGCTACATGTATAAGCTTATATTAGAATATTCACGTAACCGCTGTGGAAAGTTAAACTTGACTTCCTTCAACTTTGTAAAACGTATATATTTCTATGAAGAATGAAGTCAGTCCGAGGGGTAAACAGAGTTTAGTATTTCGTCATGGTGTCATAATTAAACTCATCCCTGAGTGTTTAGGTATCGCTACATCAGTCAGATCAACTTAACTGCCTTCGAGCGGCCATTTTGATGTGAACATCATGGCTTGACCGAACGATGTACATTCGTTTTATAACACTCTTTATTGATTCAGGAGTGTTATCTAGCCTTTGGTAACACTTATTTACAATTTCCTGTTGAATAACAATGTGCTACAGCGCCTTTGATTCTTTTTCTCTCCAATTTATTGTTGCTGCAAAAGAAACGAAAAAATAAACAAATGAGGATTGTCAAGTCAGTAATTATATTCTGAGAAATTCTACATATTTACATAAGGACATACGTCTTGTGAAGCATCTCGAACTTGTTCAGCTTTTTAAGTGTTTTGGAAATATAAAACATTCCCACTTAAAACCATGATGTATTCTACTACCAGGCGGCTCCATTTGCGAGGTCTGTTCCATTAAACATGTTGTCCTCCTTCAAAGGACCATGCCATCATAAACAGGATGAAACTGAATAATCAATCTCCGTCTTTAGATATTGATTTAACTTTCAAATCAGTTATCACATAAACCAGAAACGAAACAAAACAGAAACGAAACACAATTTTCAAAAGAGTCAAACACAACATATTTCTGCAGGTGGATCAGTAGATTTCGTGTCTGTAACGAGATAGACACAGTGTCATAAAGTGATAGAAAAATATTCATATCAGGAGAGTATGATTTTTAATGTTTCATATCTGTTTATACACACAAGGGGTAAAGAAGTTGTTATTTAAAGGGTTTTTTAAACATAATGTTTGGTATTTAAGGTAATTGTTCTCCCTTGGTTAATGAGTGTTCCAAAAGGATTATTTGTTAAGAAGCCGGGTTTTTAAGAAACATAATAATGCTAATTATATTTAATTTGTTGACTGTAAAAGACATGTGGTAACTGTGTGCCAGTCGTTGGTATCGTCTGGGGCGCCTGGGTGTATAGATATATGTTTGGCGGTTAATGCGAGAGAATATTTTTTTTAAAGTGTATACTCTTTTAAAAATGTAGTAACGTGGGTATATATTGGGATATTTTTCAAAAGATACTCTGTAAGCCGCGTGGTATTTAGTTCATTAGATGCTTTCCAGAAACACAATTGAATAATGTAGTCTCGCGTGTCTGCTGGGATAACTATTACAACACATTCGCAGAAATCGTGAAAGGTTCTTTTGAAATTCTATACTTTTAGATAGTTCTTGTTGCAACAACCAAATGCGTCTAAATCTAGAAATTTCACGTTGTTGCAATAAAATGTCAATGTCAATATACGGAAGGTAAACAGGAAGACATAATGGACTGTAATGCTCGCAAAATGGGAAACGTTTGAATTATTTTGAACACTGATAATGGAGCTTTATTTTTTTAATAACTCATTAGTTATAAAGTCATGCTACACAAGAATATTGTTCTTCTTCCCAAGCCTTACAGTTTTCATGATCTGTTCTGGAAGCAAACTTGTCAAAAACATGAAGATGATTGTCCATGGAGGCAGCCAAATTAAGTCTGGAACAGGCGGAAAACCCCATCTTCCCACGGCAAGATCTCTCCATTGTTTACATTGCCTTCAACCTCAGCAGAAGTGGGGAAACGAACCAGCGACACCTATAGTGATCACGAGTTAAGTCCCTTACCATCTGTTAACATACAGCCAATGAAATCGCCATTTACATTCGGAACCAATTCAAAATAAGCGACGATCGACACAGTCACAGAGGCAATACAACTGTCTTCTGATTGGCTTATCCAATTAGCCTGCAGTACGTTAAAATCTTAGCACTGAAAATGCGAGGGTTGAGGTCAAGGGCGGAAGGAGAAGATACGCCTGTGACGTTGTAAAGATGGAAAACCCCAGAAGCACATCTACAAATGATGATTATTCAACATACACGTACCACGTTTCTTCAACGTTATTGAGTTCTAGTCCTGAAACGAAATGTTACATACGAGAATTGTTCCCCATATTTAGTTCCATTGCTTCGCCTTATGGTTTCTGAGTTGTGGTCTGGAAACTTAACCCGACAAGTTCGTTGTGGCGGGGCATGAAAAGGTATCGCCTGTACTTGATTCTGACGAATTGAAACCATGTCATTCAAAATATCCTTTTAGAATGCAGAGAGTGAGTATACAGTATGAAGGGGGCGGGAATGCGCAGTGGCTAGGGCGTTCGGCTTCGGGTCAAGAAGTCAAATGGCAACGCCTCTGCACACTTCAAACAGTGTTGTTATTGTCGCCCTGCCACCCTGCTGCCGACACTTGTACAGATCATCCACATCCGTGGTGGAATACACTGTACGAACGCGTCGACCAAGAATACCCCATACATGTTCAATAGGGTTTATGTCCGGAGTTTTAGTAGGCCTAAGCAACAGCAATTTTACTCTTCCTAAAACATCCTAGACACAGGATCCGTAAGGAGACGAGCATTGTCCTGTTTGAAAAGAAGCAGCAACCCTATCCTCCTTGTACAAGTTTCCAACACAGGACGTAGGGCCTCTGTGAAACGTCCATCAAGACGAAAGCGTTCCGTTAGGTTATAGGTTATTCAGGGCAAGACCATGACTGACCTGCAATCGTATTTGTCATGTTGTATGATGGTGATATGCTGATGTCAATGACGTACATGTAGCTATCCAACACCATACCGTATACCGCCAAAACAACTCTGGCTCCATCGCTGATGCTGCTGTGTCATTTATACCCTGTTCGTCTGTATTTATATCATTGCTTTCGTACTGTTCGGTCATTATCTTGACATGCCTGATATCTGAGTTAAATTTTCGATGGTGGTTACAAGCGAGTTTGTAAGACACGCAGTAGATCCCCAGATCTCGTCGAGGTATTGTCCTTTTGCCTCGTCCGCGGCGTTTCCTCGCCAATCGTCAACGCCTGCATGCGGTGTTCCGTCAGCTCATGACAGCCCAAATTACAGTCTGATTAAAATCGACCTTATTCCGAGGAATAAAATTTTCAAAATTATGCCTCTCCCGGGATACGATCAGGTTCTGTAGATTCCTCTTCACGAGGTCGGTTTTGCGTGGTTACCTACGACCGATACGAGTTCATATCCCGGTAGAGGCACTTTTTTACAATTTTTATTCCATGAAAAAACATCGATTTTAATCAGACTGACCCAAATTAGCAAATAAGCCTAGGGAACGAATCAATGCATTGACTTTAATGAGATTGTAACATACTCCACAACCCTGTCTCTGTGTTTTTAAGTTCTTAAGCTGTTCAGTCATCTTAGGGCTGTCAGCACCTATTCCAATTTAGGTATCACCATGTGCTTCCTGGGTACAAACTTTTCCATCAGGTGGCATGGCATTCTGTCTGTAAAACTTTTTCAATAGACTTTCAAATACATTCACAAATATAAAAATCGGTTATTAATATTATTCGTTATGACAAAACGGTAAGCTGGTACTAACTTAAATAGGACACGTTGAAGGTCGTGAACATTAGAATGAACATGCTTAGCTTTTTCGCATTAAATGCGCATCCAATGTGTTGTTAGAGTCACATATGCCAACATTTATGAATGATGTTATTTTATAGAGAAGTACTGGCTGTTTCCGAAAATTAAAATTTATATATGTTTGGTTATGACTTCATCCAGGAATGTAGGAACGGTTAGTGGTCACCAAACGATATAACGAAATACTGGCATTAATAATAAGATTGCAGTCGGCAAATCTCGCTGTTTGGCACTTTTGGTGTCTATTTACATTTTAACGCGCGTTTTCAATGAATAAAATCAAAATCCTTTCAAACACATTTTAATCCCATTCAGGGATGTGTAGCATGTCGTTATTTTGAATATTAATGACCCTGCTAAGAGAAGTTAGATTACACATTTTAAAGAGAAAACGACGATTTTAACAACCTTTCTCAAACATTCAACAGGATTTTTCTCTGACACACACATTTTATATATTGAGAAAATGTCATATGCTGTGCACAGTTGAATAAAAATGAGTTAGAAAATAATAATAGGGAGTCACCGAATGTGTTTGATCATTTGGACATCATCAATAAGTTGCCAACAGAAACGTAAAATCCCGACGTCACGGTAATTTTGATCAATCCAACTGAAGTGTAAATCTGACGGCTTAGCTTATTGTGTAATTATAAGTGAATACTGTATCAATCTAAGAGCGTGTAGTGAAAAAACTGTTATTAGTTTGTTGTACAAGACAATTTAAATTCATCAGTACATTGAAATGGAGTTACCATTTATTACTCGACAAATCACTAAAAAGCATACAGTGCTCGATTTATGAACCTATCTTATTGAACATGATCCTGTGCGGCGCCAGGTTTTGCATGTTAGTCAACAGAACTCTCAATGAAACAGTTATGGTATTTAGATATAAAAACATATGAGATCCTTTATTAATCATACAGGCACATCGAACGAAATCGTATCAAGAAACTCTAAAGACAATTTACATCAAAAACCATTCCACTTGATTGAAGAAGGAAACCATTAGAGTTGAAACTGAATCCAGCTGATTTCACAAACGGCTCCCAACTTCTTCTTTCAGCAACAGAGATATTGATTTGTTATGCATTAAAGCATAGGTATCACCCAGAATCAAGTTTAGGATGATTCAAAAGACGAAACCTATATGACTTTTGCAGAAATACGTTTGCCCCTTAACTGACTCATGTTAAGGTAATGTAGTTTGTTTATTACTGGAGAGAAGTTAAAGGGGCAGTTGCACGGTTTTTTTTGGCTCATAAAGTCGATGAAATGTATTTGAAAATAATGTCACCAATAGTAAAACACCAGCTCTCTTCGGAAAATCAAGTTACAAAATGAGTGTACACGGTTCCGTAAAGCCATGGGATTCGTTTTTGTCATTCGAAATAAAAAAAATGTGTTCACACTAAAATGGCCGCCATGCAATTTTTGCTTTATACGCAACACCTATATTACCACTACGGATAAATGGTTTGTGTAATAAGATGGTTTACCCTCTAAAGTAAATATAAATGAGATAAACTATTATAATTATAAATGGGAAATTTGAAAAAAAATTTTGCCCCTTTAAATTATATATAGTATATGTTGTATAAATTTTCAAGGTAATACTTTCCGCTAATATGCATTCTTTTCCCACAGAGGTTAACTCCCTTCAAATGTCATATCGTTACCTCTGTTGCATATAGGCGATATTTCACTAATAACTCATAATCTCCTGGCTTGAAAGTTTGAAACACTACTAGCTTCCTTATTTTTTACTCCTGATGCAAACCATCTTGATGCTCTATTTCCAGCCGGAAAAGGAAGTAAACCTGACCAAAATCTGAAAGGAGTAACCTATGTGGGAAGTAAAATGCTCATACGTTACTCAATTCATTTCTTTCCACGTAAATTGATTGCTTGCAATGAGTGACGTTTTTGCAACTGGGCATTCGGTACGAAGACCCATCAAATGTGCCATGCGCAGACAAGACAGAAACCAAATGGAGATATAAAACGACTGGTGATTGGTTAGAAAATAAGGCGAGAAATAAGTCCGGACATGAAACTTGTAATTTTTTTCGCTTGGGTATTTTCCTAGTATGATATAAATATTTGTGGGGAGTGAATGGGTAATACTAACGTTTTAGTGAATTATTCCAGGTTAACATGGACAATCTCCAATCGCTATGGTTAAATCAAATGAATGACCCAATTTTTTTTCAAATATGCCAAAAGATTTAACGAAATACTGCCATAAATATTAAGACTGTAATCGGCAAATTCGCTATTTGGCGTCTATTTACATTTAACGGGCGTTTTCAATGAATAAAATCAGAAACAATTCAGACACAGCTTTTTTCGAATATACAACAGGATTTATTGCTAAAAATGTTATATGATGTGCACAGTTGAATACACAAATTAATCAAAAATAAGAATAGGGAGTCACTGAAACATAATTACCACGAATATAGGTGACGGTAACGCCATTCGGCATGTCCTACATTGATCGTTAAAAGGTCTTGCGGTAAACTTAATATAAGTTCTTCCTGTGAGTGTACGGATAAGCCTTTCCTCCAAAACGTAATGTATATACTTAGAAACTAATTCAACGCTGTGTTTGTACTGTTACCGCACTTGAGACTGATTTATGTGTACCATCTCTCATTAAACTGGTGTACACCGATAAGCAATGGTGAAGTAAATGTTTTGTTAATCCACTGATGTTTCTTCTATACATTTCAACATATACTTGATTTATTTACGTTGTTTTAAGTTGAAGTTACGTGTTAACAAATACACAGGGTACCAAGAAAAAGATGCACCGATGCTACATCAGTGTTTGTGAGGAAATCAACATTGAGGTTGGACAACTAAGAAGATTAACAGCCAATCCCAGATATAGTGTGCTGAATTTCTGCAACTGATAGCGTGCAACCAATCCTTTGCACTGGGCTACGTATCACCGGAATATTGGTTATTGCTGTTGAATTCGTATTGACTATTTAAAAATGAAAATCTTTACAAAAGTATGATATAATGCTCCCGTCATGCAAATGTAATATAAACTGAAGTATTAAAGAAAGTTTACACCTCAGTTGGTTTCGATTAATTCAATATTTTAACAGAAATGAGATGCGTTTGGTTAGGGCACGATACAATGACACTATTCAACAGTAGTATGAATAGTGACTGCTTATTTTTTTGGTTAGAATATCTTTGTTTGATGTAGGGACAAGAAATTAAATTTACACCAACATAACCCCTATCATGTTAACAATGTTGTAAATGTGTGCAGAATGAGACACTTTTAATTATTTTCATATAGAAGATGTCTGAAATGTCGATCAACAGTTGTAATTTATCCCAATTAATTTCCAAAAAAAATAAAAATCACATCACATCCTTGGCTGATGACTAAACTTTACAGTTTTAGAGTACGACGTCGAAAACTTATTTAAGATATTTGTAATTGAAAATCAAACATATGGTAAAACCAACTGAGGTATAAACTTATCCAGTCACAGAAAGGCATTAATTTCCAGTATTTAAATTTTCAGTTGCTGCAAACGAAGCTTTTGCAACATCTAGACTGGTATGTTTAAGTATTTTAAAAGATTAAAATTGCATTATTAGTATTGTCAAATGTTTATCGTTTTAAAACCATACAAGATTGAATATAACAAAATGAATAAACATTAAACTATGCAGAATTCGATTCTTAAATGTTATTAACCTTTGGCAATACTTAAAACTATACTATTGAAATGAATCCCCAATACACAGTCATACATTCTGAATTAGAAACAAATACATTATCTCCCAGTCATAAGTCATGCAGTTGCAGGTTCCCTCTCTAATCGTGTTTTGGAAAACAGATGTAGGGACACATATGAATCAGTTTATGGTTTTAAACACAAACCTGAATTAATTTTATAAATAAAAGTGCCTGGTGCTTCACGCTGTGTCCTTTTATAGTCTATTGCGAAAAGTGTATTGATATAATTTATGATGTTATTGATAACACAACTGTTTCAGAAGGATATAGCATTGCGAAAAGTCAAACGAAAATTTACTGAAAACTCAACTTGTTTTTAAATAGTTCACAGATATACAATTATTGTAGTGTTTAAAGAAACTATGCGACTGTTTCGCAAAATGTGTCAAAACACACTATAATCGGTTTCTATCATAGTTAATGTCACATTTGAATTTCATTAGATATATATATATACATACATATGTATACATATGTATATATATGTATTGTAAGCATCGTTACCCATAAAGCAAGCAGGATTTACAAATAACCTTCTTTTAGTATGAATAAAATTACACGTACATGTACATTCTAAAATCGATTCTGATACAGCTATTTCTAAAGTAGTACCAACAGAAGTTGTCAGTACAAGGAGTTTTTGAAGTCAGAAATGAAATGTATTATAACATTGCTTTTACGTTGTCCTGTCAGTATCGGGATTTACATGCTGTGTGATAATCAGGTGATATTTAAAAAATATCTGACATTTAGATACATCATTATTCTTTTTTGCAGATCACATTTTACAAAACTGAAAAAGTTACCTTTTGAAAAATATCTCATGTATCATCATTAGTAAAGAACAGTCTCACTTATCAGAGGATTGTAGGAATAATGATATACAATGATGCCATAAAGGCGCTGTAACGTTTTCTGCAGATGTTTTTCGTCAAATTTGTCATTTATTTTTTAGTTTATGCAATATATTGTTACATTGTTTGGTAAATATCTCATTGCACGATCCGATAAGCCGTATACAAAGAAAACGATTATCGGTAATTGTTAAAAACGTATAAAGCGACAATTTTATGGAAATTGTCAGTGTGAGAGTTAGAGTTGTAGGTCCTAGTGATTTTGAGATTTCAGACAGCAATATCTTTGATCATTTCATCATTTACCATATTTAATACTCTACTCTGAGTCTTTAGGTATCGCTACATCAGTCATATCACTTGAACTTCCTTCGATCGGCCATTTTAATGTGAACACATAAGAATGACTGCTCGATGTGAAATGGACTCGCATTGCTTAACCGCACCATGTACATTCGTTTTAGAACTCTTTTTTTAGTGATTCAGGAGATGTATTTGCCTTGCATTGTGACAGCACTTTATTTCAGTAAGTAAAGCGTATTACAGCGCCTTTAATATGATGAAGGAAAGTGAGAGGACAAACGTATGCTGATTAGAAACTATTGTTAAACAAAACCTTACGTTCAACTGAAAAGAATGAATGATATAGCCATTCATTTTTGGTTGTAAATTATATACTTAACTTATCATTTGTGATTACAGGTCTTTGAAGGGCATTTAGAAGTGGTATACATAAGAACAGGAAGATTTTCTGGATAACAACTTCTTTAATGTGAAAATACACGACGTTTCGGAGTACATACTCACTCCTTCATCAGGTGGAATGTAAGGAAATAACAAAATATGGTACATTTATATAGCAAACAAAACAATGGTGAAGGAAGTCAATCAGGGAGATTAACATACATGAGAATGGTATACAATGGGGATTTGCAATATAAACATGATGGAGATGAAGCATGAGAATGATGAGGATTTGCAATACAAACATGAATGGAAGTAAGTAGATAAACAAAGGCCTGTAGGCTTTATTGAAGATGTAAATAAACACACATGATGAAACGAGGCAGGCCAATTGGCTTTGTTTTAAAATATCATATTAACAGTAATTCTAAATTTAAAAGCAAGCCATTGGAATAGTTCCTTACATTCAGTTGAACTTATGTACCTTCGGTTTAGAAAGGCACGATGTTAACCAACATGTTCACAATATGGTTCAAGATCATTTATATAGCTTGACTATTGTAGCATGTTTGCTATTCCCTTTTCCATTATACTTTTCATAATGTATTGTATGTTATATGTCATTTGAAAATAAATACTGTTGAAATCATACACGCCTTTAATAGTATGAGTGAAATTGAAAGTAATAACGTTTGCTGATTAAAATATATGGTTACTCAAAACTTAACGTTCAACTTGAAATAATGTATGATATGATCTTCTGGCAGAAAGATTGTAAAAGATTACAACTACGTTGTGTCAAGTCTATTAACACATATGGTGTTTCTACATTTTTAACAATCATTTCAAGTTTGAGTTTGACAATTATTAATCAACAGTTCAAACCCTGAAATACGTACCTTCGTACATACTGAATATATAGCCAGTGTGAAATTGTTTACTTATTCCTTATTTGAACATTGGGCATTCGATTTTTCCTTTCCACTTTTAACTTGATTGTTATCAACCCAATTCTCGTTTTTTTGGTTCTTTACGGTACAATCTCAATTTATTCCGAATCATAAAACATACCTCATTGGATAGTAAACTGAATTCTCTGTAAGATAAGTACACTTAGGTTGTGATATACTGTCTGCTTATAGCTCTGATAAGTCATTGTTTCGAATAAGTACAGTGCCGGACAAAAGTCATGGGAGTAAAATTGCAGTATGTCCACAATCGTGTTGGAGCACGGTTGAGGCTTGATTGCATTGTGCCTGCGATCGTATTGAGATCCTCTGGCGAGAAAACGGTCTCTACCGGACGATGATTACGATTTGATAGCATTAATGTAGGCGGTGCTATTCCAGGGCGCATATTAACCCGTTACAAGCCGATTGGTTTACTGCTGCAGTGGGCGGGCCGGCTGTTACATTATGTACACGCATGCAGTTTGTACAACATAACAGCCAGAGATAAAAGAACTAAAATATGTTTAACAACCAGTCAACAATAGAGACTTTTGACGAAATGTTTTATTTCAGAACATATTAACACAATTGAAGCACAGTTCACATAGAGTCTGAGTTTATGACGATCGTGATGAGAGAGAAGTTGGTGGCGAAGGCGATGGTGGTGGCGAAGGCGATGGTAGTGACGTCGATGATGAAGAGGAAGCGGTAGAGGTAGATGATGATAGAAAGTACGGTGACAGAGGGGGTGTTGGTGGTGACGACAAAACTGGTGGTAATGATGAATGCATCAACACAGACGACAAAGGTGACGACGAGGTAGGAGAACAGGATTGGGCGGGAACACTGGTCAGGAAGAACGTTGAGGATTTGTCTCGTTGAGTGACGGAGTCATTGGGTAGTACATGTGGTTGAGTTGTGGTACGGAATGGATTGGCATGGTAAAGGACGGCAAAGGGTGGCAAAGTCCATGTAGGCATGCAGGCAAAGGGCGACAATGTGGGCGTAGCCATGGCAAAGGACGGCAAGTGTTCGAAGTTGGCAGAGTAGGCAGGGCGGTCGTAGTAGGCAGAGTCGTCATAGTAGGCAGAGTGGTTGGAGTAGGCAGAGTTGTCGGAGTAGGCAGGGCGGTCGTAGTAGGAAGAGTCGTCATAGTAGGCAGAGTGGTTGGAGTAGGCAGAGTGGTTGGAGTAGGCAGAGTGGTTGGAGTAGGCAGAGTGGTTGGAGTAGACAGGGCGGTCGTAGTAGGCAGAGTCGTCATAGTAGGCAGAGTGGTTGGAGTAGGCAGAGTGGTTGGAGTAGGCAGAGTGGTCGGAGTAGGCAGGGCGGTCGTAGTAGGAAGGGAGGTCGGAGTAGGCAGGGAGGTCGGAATAGGCAAGGTGGTCCTAGTAGAAAAGAGGTGGAGGTAGGCAGAGTGGTTGGAGTGGGCAGAGTGGTTGGAGTGGGCAGAGTGGTTGGAGTGGGCAGGTTAGACAGAGTTTGAGTTGGCAGGGTGGAAGTTCTGTTCGGTGGTTCGGTGATGATTTCAATCTGGAAGATATACAATATATAGTACAATGATGTAAGACCGAGAGGTTTCCTTACTTCTACCCGGGTGAGGAAACATACTTATACTTACTTACGGACACAAGAAGACGGTGTAGATTAGTTCGGTGACAGATTTTGTTACTTTGTGAGTAATCTGTTGATGCATGCAATCATGTAAAGAAATAAAAATTAGTGGAAATAATTTTTAAAAATGCAATAAAAAGAAAGCAAGATGGCAACAAGTCGGCTATTGAAACCCCTCTTTAAGTATTATTTTTTACTAGGGGTGTATAATTTTATTCTAATGAATTGATTTCAATTTATTTCGCTTTGTCATAAGTCATCATGCACTTTTCTTGTACATGTCTTGTTTTCTTGGTCTTCTTTTTAGGTCTTTCTCCCTCCTTGAAAACACTGATATTGATATTGTTTTAAAATATAAAAATGAGGAGTTTTACATTTTAACTATATTCAAGTTTCTATGCTTTACATATAATTCTACCATTACATTGCTGGATATTCGATTCTGATTGGTTCTCAAGAAAAATCAAACGCGATCAATTCTGCATCTACGCATTCGGTTTCAATTTTAAATTTACTCGCTATCAATCAAGTATAACATGTCTCTGATTTTCAAACACAGTAGGTTTATCTCCTAATTAAAAGTATAGTTTAATTTAAAATGTCTTTAATTTCTTACATATTTCTTATTTTAATAGGGTAACAGTTGTTTTCAAAATAAACAATTGTAATGTTTAGAGGCTACTGTGTTCATTACTGTCTCGCTTTGTTGGTGTGGTTTGGTACTGTCCTTTAGGTATTGTTTCGGGTTGGTGCTGCTGAGCAAAGTATATGATTACTAGGTATAAAATACAATAGCAAACATACGCATGTTTTATATGCAACCAAGAAAGTATTTTTGTTCAAGAATCAATATATTTCAAATTTAGGCAATACGCTCTCTGCTGATTGGATTAAAGAAGATCATGTGACCGGAGTAATACAGCCCGCTAGAACCATAAATAAAATTATTTGATAATATATCCTGTGAACTACGTTTTGTGCTTGGTGACACATTGGCGGTGCTGTACTACTGTGGGATGAGTTAAGCGCATGATCTAAGTCAAAACCAAACATTTGGTTCAACATGCACTGTACAATGTATTTGTTTTGCACCTTGTAATATAGTGTACTGATTCTTGTTTACTACAAACACGCTTACACGCTTTGTATCCAACTGGGTTCGCATTTGCAAACCTTAATACGGGCATAACATTCGAGTCACATTCTTATTTAAAACTGTGAATGAAAGGCTTTCAGTTTGATAAATCGTCCTGTAATCGTTCTTTTAGTTTTTAGTACGGCTGAAACGGGACAACAGTGGTAGATGACGCGGATATTAAAATGCATAGCTCTTAACACGATTTTTAGGATGCTCATATTCTCTCTCAACAAATGTTGCTAACGTCATATAAAATTTTGCAAATGTAGCGGGGCATTTAGAAGTGGCATACATAAGATCAGGAAGATTTTCTGGATAACAAGGTCTATAAATTGACAATACACACCGTTTCAGAGTATATACTCACTCCTTCATTCCCCCAACCTACACAGGGGGTAAGCCCTGTGCATGCTAAACCGGAAGTTGGCAGTCGTCAACAACCATTTTCTCGACAGACAGTAATTTTTCAACTGGGGTGGATCCCGAAATTGGTTAGTTTTGAATATTTTCCATTGAATGATGTTAACAATACCAATATGTTTCAACTCTTGAATAGCTATTCACATTAAAGAAGTTGTTATCCGGAAACTCCTCGACGTGTGCCAACGGGAATTACAGGATTTTATATCAATGTCACCCGAAACCAAGTTTGATACCCTAATGAGTAACCCCAAATTGACCTTTGACCCAGCCAGAACGTGTCACCAAATCTTATTCCAACGTTCACGAACACTAGAAAGGACATCCTGGTTTAACTTGAAAAATACTGTATCTCCTATATCTCTTCAAACGCTAAGATGTATTCGGTGGC
Organism: Gibbula magus; assembly: GCA_936450465.1. Lineage (NCBI taxonomy): Eukaryota > Metazoa > Mollusca > Gastropoda > Trochida > Trochidae > Gibbula > Gibbula magus. The sequence goes on from OW388295.1 coordinate 36,542,612, forward strand.
AAGATTCTCTTGGTCGACGACGTGAGAGCAGGCTCTGGGGCTGGGGTATTCTGGTATAATCTGCAACACAAGGTAGAAATAATTTAGTAATTGGTCTGGCTTCACGATCATCGAGCGTTTTTTGTTTTTGTTACGAATTTCTGACACATTTAGTTATTATTATCATTCTACTCGCCAATACGTACATTGTATATATTTTCAACAATGGGATAGAAATGAAGTCGTCATTGATGTAGTTTTTCTGTAATGGTAGATTTAGATATCAGATATATTAGCCAATCACGAATATACAATTATTACATACATATTTACAGCAGTGCAAGTTTGTCTGTACATTGCATTTCATTGTGACGTCAGTTACATTATATTAACAGTAATAGTCCATCATACCTTTGGGACATTATGCCTCAAACTGTTGAATCTAGAACCAGTTATAACCTCAGCAATGTTCGTGATGTGTCCTTATCTTTTTCCCGCACAACTCTTTACAGTCAATCATTTCCCCTTCATGTTCACAACTTTGGAATAACCTCCCACTAAACATAAGAGACCTCAATGCATAGCCACATGGTGTTGCGGGCTTTCTCCCTACCATAATACTAGCAGCCGCGATATAAGTGAAATACTCTTGAAAGCGGCGTTAAACCCCAACTCACCCCACCTAACCTCAAATAAGAGAATATGTTTCTATTAAAAGCTTTAAATCGTATATATAACCACGTAAGTCAATAGTGCCCAAATATTTTTAATTTGGTAAAAGAAAACTCGACATACTTCATATTCAGATAAGATATCTAAATAGTATAATAAACAAAGATGTATATAAATTGGGCTCGTAGAAAACTTTTTAATGGAATGTATATGACTAATATCTAATATCAGACATCAACTGTTCGAAATATTAGTAGAATATGTAATAGCAGAGCATTGGTAATTCTGGAATCACTGTTAAATGGCAGTGGAAGATCTTTCTTACAATGACAACGTTCAGATTTTTAAAGAAGTTCAAACGTAGAAGAGAGCGGGGATGGTTCGGACACCCCCGCTAACTGCCAAACCGAAAATGTAACGGACGTTTTCATAGGTTGAAGACACTAATGCCATGTCAACAACCATGCCATTTTCGCAAAAAGTTGGACAAGCAAAAATTTGATCACCTAAATCGATCTTCTTTTTTTTACCAAATCCCATGTAATTTTTTACTATCAGATTGTAAACGCTCACTGCCATAAAAGGCATCGTTTTTTGAGAAAATATAATTTTGCCTTGTAGTGATAAGCACAACGCATATGTGTATAGTTTCATTTTCGTATAATCTCTTCTGTCTGGTTGTCAATTCATATTTGTCTGGAAAAAAATAACAGTGGGGTACCCCATACATGTCCCTTAGTATGTGTGCGATTCTTTTAAACTTTCACAGACGCGGAAATTATATAATTAATGAAAAGTCTTTGACAACTTTTCAGTGCATATGTACTTATCTACTTCGGTATTACATCGTATTCATTGAAAACTGGTTGTTTATTTTCAAAAGTCCAATGAGTAATGGTCTATATTGCAGTGTCCTTAACGTTACTCTGTTGGCATACTTGTAGTTTGAAGCGAGTAGAATTTAAACACACGTTCGGTCAAACACACGGCAAAGATGCATATATGACAGACACGTACACTTTATTACACCTTCATAAACATTGATACGATAAACGAGTCGTCGACGTATGATTGGTTAAGATTGTTTTCCACAGCCATGCCTTCTCTTGAATGTCACTAATAAAATATATAGAAACATTTTGCAATAAACTCAATATAAATATTTTAAACGATTTTCTTGAATTTCCAGAACGTTAAACTACTTTTGATTCTGTTTTTATTCGTTGATTGATTTCTAAAATAGCTGTGTAGTATTATTTAGTGCTGTAAGGATAAAATATCTTGGATTTCGTTTTCGATTACTTATCGTGATGTCATGTCATGTAATGTAAAGAATGGCAGAAAGCTGCAGTAGTAGCTTATATTTATAAATACTTGATGTTGGTTCATATTCATTTCATTTCCATGTTTACTGCATTGCAATAAACTGATTTTTCAGCAAAAGCAGTATGTGTCCGGATGTACCCCACCCCTTGTCCGAAGTATCCCTACTTGTGGGGTAACTTCGGACAAGGTGGACATCTTCAAAATCTGATACACTTATATTACTATGAGATCTAGCACTCCCATTCGTGGCATATACATAGATAAGATATTAAGCTTTATTGAGGCATGTATCATGGCTTTCATATCTTAGTATTTAATAGTCCAGGAGGAATTGTCTGAAAATCGTCGGAACCATCCGGAACCATTGATTACCCGCTGATAAACTGATCATTATATATTATTAAGTATAATTCCTAGTTATTTTCCTATCATTTCCCTTGCTCATGTTTGTGTATTTCGTCTCTATATTTTCTCGCTATGTATATAATACATATATTTGTACATACATTATTGTATGTGTATAACGTTCATTATTATATGTCAGCATTGTAAATCGGAGAGGTTTTTTTCACTAAGTTTGATGACTTGCACCCAATCCATTCTTTTGAATAAATATGATTAAAACAAATCATTATATTGGCACTGAGAGACACATTAACCTTCGGGTTGCAGCTGTATACAAACTGATTAATAGTGTAAATAAAATAACGAATAAATAGCCAACTTGACACTGTCGAATATATAGAGAGTTGACACGAGTTAATACACGTTACAAATATCAGAGGCTTGTATTGCTTCTCGTGTTCTTTTAAGGCCGCTTCATTTGTGTCTGTGAGGTGGGGTGAGTTGGAGGTTAACGCAGCATTCGAGAGCATTTCACTTATATCACGGTTGCTGGTATTATTGCAGGGAGAAAGCCCGCAACACCATGTGGCTATGCATTGGGGTGAAACATATGAGCATCGGCTGGAACTAGCGAACCATGGGTGACGGTGTCTATGACGAAGACTGCCAGGAAATGTATATAATTATACTTACTTTTTATCCCAAAACATTGATACAAATTACATTTTAGAAATGGTTCAAGATTCACATTGTGAATGCTGTTAAAGTCAAAGTACTAATGAATTAAAAGTTTAAGAGAAAAAAAGTAACTCAATAACAGTGAAATGCATAATGTCGAAGCTCCATAGTTAAACTGTCAGCTAAACGTTTAATTTTAAGAATTTTAGTCAACATAGGAAAGAACCTGTTTAACATGAATTGAAAAGGTTTTGGAGAATACAACTTCCATGCCTTTGTTTTGATCAGTGGAGAGGAGGCCCACGAAATAACTTCAGGCTCTATGTCACAAAGAGGTTATTCTGAAAATATTAACTTCCTGTTCTACATTGTGTTATGCTCAATGTGCAAGATAGATGTTAAGGGCAGGGCCCAGGCAGGGCCCATATTTTCGAAGCTGTCTTAGTGCTAAGATAGTCATAAGCCAATTTTAATGTAATGGCACTTACGACTATCTTACCCCTAAGAGAGCTTCGAAAATATAGGTCCTGGGTATTTGCAATACATGTAGGTGAAATCGCAAAATTTCTAGGCAAATCTACTTGCTAGTTTCATAAAAAGGTTTTCAATACAATTACTTGAATAGTAAGTAAGCTTATGTCTTTACCCCATCCAGCCGTCGGTTCAGTTGGGGCTTTTTATGCAGAAGCCAACGTGAAGAACCTGATTAAATAAATATAATAATCCATGACTTAAAAGGGCAGTAGCACGTTTTTGGCAAATTTTATTTTTTTTCAAATTTCTAATTTCTAACAATAGTTTATATCATTTATATTTGCTTTAGAAGTTAAAACATCTTATAACACAGACCAATTACCCGTAGTGGTAATAACGGTGCTGCGTATAAAGCAAAAATTGCATGGTGGCCATTTTATTGTGAACACATTTTATTATTTTTAATGGCAAAAATGATTCCCATGGCTTAACGGAACCATGTACACTAATTGTACATAATTCATTCAATTGTGTATCCTTAAATGGAATTTCATTTTGTCTCAACAATGAAATGATGCCTTCAGGCCTCTTGATGCCTAGATGTGCAGGTGCCACTGAACATAGCTTCTTCTTTTGCATATATTCTTCTCGGACATAGAGAATACGAATCGACGTCCCGTTTAATAACATATTTATGAAACGAGTGGATAGTTTGGTATATATGTTATTATCGTCACAATCTGTTATCATTTATTATATTAGGTTTGTAAATTTCTATCAATCCTACCAGGAGTAAATCTAAAAGTGACTAAAGGACTCCTATAATGCAATCTTTACTTGCAGTTCCCATTTTATAGTATCGAAGAACTCATTAAGTTAGTTAAAAAATCAATAGCCTATTCTGCATGAAAGATCTTGAAAACCATTAGAGTTGATACTGAATCCAGCTGAGTACACAAACGACTCCGATTTCCTAATGTCAGCTACACGGATATTGATTTCTGATGTTCATGGATTTAAACATAGGTTTCTCCCAGAATCAAGTTTATAATGTTTAAAATACGAATCAAAAATACATTTCGCCAAAATAAGATGTCCCTTAACTAACTCATATATCGGATGAATCGTTCATAAACTTTGTGAGAGAAATAAGCTTCCATTACGAATGCAATGTTATCGTCAATGGTGAATTTATGGCTCTTGTATAATACAATGTCCAACATGGGTCGATCCCCAAATTGTGAAAGACCTGTTTTACCATTGAATGTTATGTTCCATGCATTAAGTACAATGGACGTAATTGAATGTGTAAGCATGAAGTTTATCACCAACGGACTCCGCAAATCGATTCTAGACACGAGATTCACCAGACAGTGAAGAAAGCATTGAATATAGATGAAATGCATAGCATAACATACATACCAAAAAACCTTTCTGGGATTATATTTGTCTGCAGATATATCGTTGCAAGGGCATATTCACAGTTTGAGACAAAACACTTACTTATCAGAATAGGTAATGTAACAGACGCGATGTGTTTAAATATTTTGACTGGATAATTTATTATCATGTAAAAGCTGCCTACTACACAATGAACACTGTTCAGAAAACATGTTGTCATTTTAAGTATAAACAGACATGTCATTTTCGACAGTAATGTCACATTTGAAATGTATTTAATAATGGACCATCGTTATAAATGAAAAGATTTGATCTTAGTATAATTTAAATTCAAATGTTATCCTCAAATAAAGGTGATAATATAAATTTGTAATTGTTTTCATTTAAACATATTGATTCAATAGAAAAGATTGGGTACAATTTATCCAACTTCATGAAACCCTCTCCTATGAACCCCCTTTCTAGAAATTTCTAGTGCGTAAAATACATCATGTACAGATATATACATGTTTATATAGAATGATGAGTATATTTACTATTATTATAGTATCGGAAACGACATAGAAGAGTATAATAATAATAGTATTATTCTAATGGGTAAGTTTAATCTTAATCATCAAAGTGTGGGATATGTAATTGTGTACTTCTTTAAAAATGTGCATGTTGTCCTTGCAAGAACGACTTGAATTACCATTTAACAACAAGTCTAAATTTAACAATATAATATCAATTTAGAAGTAAACTGACCGGCAAAAGAAACTATAACACTATCTTTTCGATTAATTTAATATTTTAAAGAAATTAGATGCATTTGATTATTGCACGATGCAATAAAACCTTTCGGCATTTTAAATATATCAATAATTTAATATTATTTATCAAAATTAACTTGGGGGAATTTCAAAATTTTAATTTTTAATTTTAATTTTTTTTAAACCGCGTAGAGACATTGTTTGACTGATTTAATGTTTTGAACTAATTTCTCAAACTAGTCAGTTTTTGAATACGACGTCGAAAACTTGAGATTTTTGAAAATTTTACGTATGATAAATACAACTGAGTGATAAACTTTCTTTTGCCCGTCAGTGTAGTTTTGAAAAGAAAGAAAAATAAAATCAACCTAAGCATTCCATTAGAACGCGTATCATCTGACAGTGTAAGGTCAGTATCGTGATTAACATGCCGAGTAACAATCACGTTGCTTATTTAGAATATTTCTGACATTTAGATATACTATTAGTTTAAAACTTGATACAGTTTTCTACTTTAAAAAGAACATCAGATATCTTCATTACTAAGCATATCAGTATAAGAGTAGTTGTACAAAACATAAAAAATATCACGTAAGAAAGTGAAAATAAAACTAAGTGATATTTAGAACAATCTCATAGAGAATACTGACGATAAAAATCATTGATTTATAAATTCCAGCATAACAAACAATGCACTTCTTGACATATACATCAGCGAATATCATCACAATCAATCATTTGAAATGTATAATATAATATAAGCATTCAATCTAAATAGGTGTAATCGAAACCTAACAGCGCAGATTTCCTAAACAAACGTCTGAATTCTTAGTAAACGAGGAATTTGACATATGACAAATTACACGCCTGAATTCAAGACTATATAACTTTATTGATCTAACAGCCGACACATCATAAATCATTTCATGTTGAAACTGTGTTTATTTAGTGAAAATAGCATCTGCAGGAGAAATTTGACATATATGTGTTTGTGAAATTGTCCACAGATTACATGCTTGTACTGAAGACCAAATATAACATATTCATGACAAAGTACATTTTCTGTCCAAACTATCATCGCCTTATAACTAGTTTGTGGATCATGCAGTGTGAAATGTGTTATAATGCTCTGATTGTTTAAATCCTCTCAGGTCTAGAACATCACTTTGCTGCATCAGCATATGTGGCGTTTCAATTATTCATAAGGTTGCTGATAACGAACGATTTATGAACAACTTTGCTTCAAGAAGAATTGATTAATTCACATCACATGCAGTTGAAGGAATGAAAATGAAATGAAGTCCAAAATTACAAAATGTTTGCACTTAGATACGGGATTAAACTAACAGGATACATCGATACAAAGTCTAGCAATGTACCACTTTGCCTCCACAATATTGTCCAGTCTGATTAAAATCGACGGTTTTCCGAGGAATAAAATTTGCAAAATAGGAAATCTACCGGGAATCGAACTCATATCGTTCAGGGGTTTCCACGCCAAACCGTCTGATAACAGCCCGTATACCTCCGTGTTCTGACGCAAATCAGTTAACCAATCACAAGAAGTCCAACAAAAGCTTTCGGTGCGAGAAGCTAGGGGCAGATAACTCCAAACAGCTATCCTTTCGTCTTTTCCGAATGCTTTCAAAACAGAGACCGTTTAAAAAATATGATGTGATTGGTCAACTATTTGACTAGGCTTTGGCTACGCTAAACTGGTTCGGAACACGTACCTATACGGAGTGTTCTTAGACCTTGTGGCGAGTAAACTACAGAACCTGTTCGTATCCCGGTAGATGCAGTATTTTGCAAATTTTATTCCTCGGAACAAGGTCGATTCTAATCAGACTGCAATATTGTCATGTAATAAAATGCCTTGCCCAGCAGTTAAAATGATTACGCATAAAAATTAGTTAAAAATATATTGAGCACATTTTCAAAACTAACCTAACCCGACACTTTATACTCAATTAATGACGGAGATATATAATGTGCACGATTTTCATTTTTCATTCGTCGTAAGTGAATACTCGAATGTATTAGCACTAGACATTAGACCACAGTTTTAATCAAGTATTTCTGACACGTCAAACTGTATACTCCATTGTGATAGCAATAGATATGAAACACGGCGTTCAACTTTGACTGTTTCTTGATGTGGTTGTCATTTTAGTGTTCAATGTTATCATATATTCGTTTTGTCCGTATTCGAATTAAACCAGCTTTATGTTCTTTCAAAGCTTTCACAAAATCCAATTTGGTAGAAAATTATCAGTTTTTCGCATGGCTTAACAGCAAAGCAATTGAATCAAAAGTGCATGATACTTATCTAACACTGCTTGATTTAATTAATTCTAACTTTTGTTTGTACGACACAATTCATTTAATATCATTATAAGCACCCATTCTGGTATTGACTTAACAAAAAATTACATTCTCACCTTTGAAGACAATAACGTCCAGGCATTGAGTTTTTAGATTTTGCACTTTGATATTCTGCATTTATTTACGAATTATTTGATATAAATAGAACTTAATCAGAAACAACTACAGTTTAATGGTCTATTCTTTCTGTGTTTCTCTCACAAACGGTGATTTTGTTTGCCCAAATGACTCGTGTCGTGTCTAATGTAAGTTCACATTTGTCAAGAAACTTTTCATGCATGATTTACCTCAGAATTCTTTTACCGATTTTTTCGGTCAAACTGCATATAATAATATTTAATAAAGGATCAATTTCATTTGGGAAAAGTTAATGTAACCAAATATAACAAAGTGTATTGTCAACATCAACACATCAAGCCGTTGTCTTCTATATCAAAAGTGTGGTTCGAAACGTAAAAACTGTTTAATTTATTTCATTAAAAAGATTAAGCAACTTGATATAAATTAAACTATTCATACTTATCATCATTATCTCAAGAAGTTTGCAAATATTGCAGTTCAGTTATTTATAAACAGCATTTCGATAAACGCAATTGCTACATGGATACATGGGTCAGTTTCAGTTTGTAAAAATGTTACTAAACATTTACTGTCACTGTACTGAAATAAATAAAAATATATAAATAAATAAATAAATCTTAATTTGTTTTGGTCTCAAACCAGGCTAGAGCAATATAGGCATGTGATTTTCTTTCTATAAATATATTTATTATCGTTAAGAAACTTGATATAAATGATACCTATACTAAAAGTATAAATACATTCATTATCATCTTTCACGGTCTTGCACTGCAGTTCTTATATGAGCAGTATTTCGATAATGACAAGTACTACGCGTCCAGTATCTCACATGACACAGTAAAACATCATTCATATATAATGTAAAGGAGCTGAAACAGAAACAGAAAACCCAGAATATAAGCGATGATGTAAACAATATGCCTGTAGTATCCTTGGGGACATAGATAACAGGTTTATGAATATATACATATATGAATATATACAGCTATTTCATTTTGAACCCTGTTGGGAGCAATGATCTCATTTTTTAAATTTTAATTATCACTCTAATGTGCTTTTCATACGCAGCGTGAGTACTGTGGTTATATTATAGATACACATGTAAAGGTTTGTGGGCTGAAAATTAATATCTGTCAATCACTTACAAACCTTTAACATAGATAGTATCACTTTCTAAAAAAAATAAAACAGTTTTACAAAATAATTGTCTTAAACCGTAGAAATACAAGTCAGAAAAGTGTTTCTTCTTTGTGTGTATATATATATATATATATATATATATAGTTATTAATTTACGTCATCTTTATGCCTGAACACCATTAAATTGCATTGGTTGAATGTAAGTCATATTGGATATTTTAGTGCTTTCAAAATACTATTCAGTATTATTATCATTGAAGAAATTCCTGTTTCACACCTGTTACCAGATGTTCATAGTCACAATTAACATCTCTCAATATATCCAACAAATTCAAATATAATAGTTAAAAGCCAATTGATACAGTTTTAAATAGTAGGATGTACGCTTGGGCAAGTCTGCACATTCAATGGTATCTCTTTTCATTCTTTATCTCACAAATCAAACAGTGTCTTCTTCTTGACCGAGCAGAAAAACAATTCTAATCAGAAACGAATCATATTGATGCAGTTAACAGGGCCATTAATATTGTACAAGCATTTGTTTTGGGTTCTGTGGTATGTGTTCTATCAAAGTTTGATATTTTATCATTCATCACTTTACAACAAATTTATTCTAACTATTTTTAAAATAATAACGCAGCACATTCAATTATATGTCTAAGACATTTAAAATGAAATTATGAACTGTTAAATGTGATATTTAATAGCAAAAGGCATAAGTTCATTATTCTTTCATGTCCATTTCATTTCAAAGATCAACTGTCTGACCACTGAGCAACACAATATGAATATTTTATTACATTAATGTCATTGCTTCCACTGTCATGTTACATTGTGATTTGTATCGATTCTTCTCACATGTTGTAAATATAATTGTAAATAGGCTGCCTTTGTCCTAAACAATATAGGTTTAGTTTAGTTTACACATAATTTATTTATGATGAAACGGATTGGGAACAAGTTATCCAACTGAGGGACCCACTCCTTGTTATTTACACTATATTACATTACATTTCTTAAAAAGATGACAGGTACTGGACAGGACAGAAATGTAAGAAGATGAAATAACAAGAAAGAAATGGTGCATGAGTGTAAATGTCTTACACAAATCGTTTGGTCTCATGAATGAAGGAATGAACTGTGTTAAGTACATCTTCTTTTTGACAAAATGACAGGTCTGCACTTCCCTCTAACAACAAATCAATATTTATTGACTAACATGTTGCATGAAGTATGCGCTTCAATGATGACATAAGGTTTTATTGTACACTGAACATTCAAAGAAAAAATGGTAAGTATTTTAAACATACGAGTACCACACACACCGTTTGGATCAGATTTCTTTCCAATTTTGTTTAAATCACAATTTAATGTGCTCACAGCATTCGTAACTTTGTGTGCAAAATATTTAATTTTCTTTTACCACATGAAAAATATAGGTACTGTATCACTTTTACTTTCGTTTATTACGTTAACGTATTAGTTAACTCCATTATTAGACAAACCGTGATTTAGAGCCAGGTATCAAGCACCCAAGGGATGGAATTGTTTGCCCCGTTATGAATATAATCATCACATTTACGATACAGACATGTTTGCATTGATGTATAAAGTTTGAATACTCCGAATTATTAAAGGCTGGTAAATTGGCAAGTGAAATGTGGGTTTATGTAGAATGTTTCAACGAATTTTTGATTGACTTTGATTTTATTGTGTCTTAATACCATCCCAGAATATTTTGTCTACCCAATGAGGTATTGAACAAACGTAATTGTAAGATGGTCAACGGGGGTTCCGAAACCAGGAACCTGATCAGGAAAAAGGTATTAAAGCCCATTTACTGAAAAATGTATTCTGATTTACCAACTAATTCAAGGGTGTTTATATAGAAATGGACCTTAAAATAACAAGTGTTTATATATATTGGTGGACATTAGGTATTGTCTTCGTGCGTTTGTGAGTTTAATATCCTCTTCGGTATACTGTATTATTTTGTCTCTAAAGCAAATATGACTTGTTTCAGTTTTACCAGCCATTACCTGTAAAAAGACCTGCAGCTGTGATTACCCTGGTTCTGAAGATAATGAGATAATAATGCGGTATACTTTCTAATGTAGGTTTAGAGCTATTGGAACCTACAAATCTAGACACTTTATTTTATTACGATGCAGAACAAGGTGGAAAAGGTAATGTCTGTACCATTGTTCTCAATCTAAATTACCCATGGGAAATAAAGGCTAATTAAAGTTTCCTTTTGCAAACAATTACATTTTAAGATTGGGCATACTATCACTTTCATTACTTTTCTTTTGACAACTGAAATAGTTAAGTCATTCAATGAACAATAAATGTTCACAAACGTACAAAGCATCTTACATAAAAACTTATTTTTAGGAATACATATATAGAATTTCAGTGCTTGCCGTAAAAAAAACTCCACGATAGTGCCAGAAGGACCAACTATGTTATTGCATCATCATAGTGGCGTGAATTAAATGTCACATATAAACCATGACTATGCTCCTTGAGAAGCATCTAAGTACAAAAAGTGAAACGCATCGTGAAGGTTTGTGGAATAACCACAACACATTGCACCAGGAATAGTGTCTACTGGTGTGATATACGTTTTTAACGACATTTACTCCTTCATTTTACGATGGTTTTATAGACTAACCACAACATGGAACCAGGAAGTGTTAAAACTGATGAACTCTCTTGGAGATGCTAAATACAAAATACAACAATCTAGAAGAAACATCCTATTAGGTTATAATTTGATATACATCGTAAACGGCATTAAGATAATGATGGAGTCGCTCAAATTCCTCCAGTATTATAACCTCATTGCAGTTCTGTCATTCCAGAATCAAACGATATAAACATCAAAGGTATTAATTACACCTATATGTCAACCAGATTTTAAACATCACACAAACTGGCTAGTCACATCGTCTCCAGAATATTTAACCAATAAAACTATCAAAGACATGATTTGGTTATGGCAGCTGTCTGACGTCCATTATGAATAATGTTCTGTAAATTATAACTTCAAACAATTTAGCTGAAAATGCTCTAATGAAATGACTCTCTTCTCCAAGCAAACGTGTATACAATATCTAAAAGCATTTTTTACGGATCGGATGGCAATTAAGTTCTTTTCAATTGACATATTTAAAAAGCCAAAATATAACTGCGTTAAAATTGCCTTTCATGTAAGTATTGCTACCCTTTGATACCAATACACAATGGGATGCAAATGGACAGCAGACTACTTATTTGTAGTGTTTTAAGTTAGTTTTAAGGAATTGATATATTCTATACGAAGTGTTAAATCATATCTTAAAGGATATCTCATAGTTAATAGTGAAATAATATAATAAGAGTACTTGTAAAGCGCCTCATCCACATCATCTAATCGCATAACATATATACAGTCATAATTTAAGAGTTCATCGGTTCTTCTGAAACTGGTGGATTTTGAGATGACGTCATTTTTATCAGGTCCTGGAGGTATGATGGGCCTATTTTGTTGATGGACTTAAAGACAAGGGATAGCAATTTAAATTCGATCTTCTCTCGGTTGGAGCCAGTGAAGAGACTTGACGGCAGGTGTTATATGGGAGTGTAGTTTTGTTCTTGCGAGGAAGCGGGCAGCTTGGTTTGAATTTTCTGGAAGCGCTGTAGTTGTTCTTCAGAGATATCAATCAATAAGCTATTACAATAATCGAGGCATGAAAGTCCGGACAAGAGTGGCAGTTGCTTCGATGGTAAAGATATTGCATAAGGAACGAATATTTCGATACTGAGATGCAAGTCCAAATGATTTTAACAGATCCTGAGAATGGAACCAATGTCTGTCCAATGGAGATGGAAGAATATTTCTGGTGTCTTTGACGTGGAGCAAATATGATTGATTCTGTTTTATCATCGTTTAAGACCAGTATTGGTCATCCAGGACTTGACATCATTGAAACAAGACTCCATAACATTCTTGGCTTTCAGTTGACTATCAGACATTGCATTTGGTGTGAAACTATCGATCAATTGAGAGTCATCAGCATAAAAATTTTGTCCAATGAGATGATCAGATATCAGTTGTCCGAGTGTTTTTGTGCGCATAGCGCGTACAGAATAGGTCCTAAATCCGAACCGTGTGGCACTCCACATGCAAGAACACTACTTTCAGGCAGTACTCTGTTGATTACGATCTTCTAGGTACGATCATAACCGTAACTTGACTTGATAAAAGCGTTGCATGGTCAATCGTATCGAAGGCAACTGAAAGGTCTAAAAGGACGAGTAAGGTAAAATTACCATCATCAACAGACATCTTAATGTTGCCAAGCACACTGTTAAGAGGTGTCTAGTGATGTGTGTCGTCCTTATAAGCAGATTGATATCTAGCCATCAGATCGTATCTCTGTAAGTGTTCAAGCATCGGGATTTTGGCAACTTTTTCAAGAATTTTGGAAAGAAATGAAAGATAAGATACTGGTCGATAGTTGCTGAGTATTTCAGGGTTCAATGAGGGTTTCTTTATCAAAGGTTTAATAAGTGCACGTTTGAAGCACTTGTTCCAGGTGAGAGACTGGGGTTGACAATCCTGGTGATAACTGACAGAATGGTGTCAAGTATCTTCAACAGGAAGTTGGTTGGGAGTGGGTCTGCCTCACATGATGATAATTTTGATGATGCTGTGATTATCTTAACATTATTTTTCTGACACCTTGGTGAAACAGGTGAAGTTACATCCTTGGAACTTTTGATGAGAGTTATGGTGAAGTCTATTCTTTTTCAGAGAATAATGTTTTTAAATCGTTAGCAAGAGTAACATATCCCTGTGGTAGAACTACATCCTATGTTATCCCGAGCAGTTTGTGGAGGGTACTAAACAAGAGTTTTGGATTACCGCCATTAGATGTGATTTCTGTGTACTGAGATCTGGCTTTCCGGGTGCGTTTTTTGACATCATTCCGAGCAATGTTGTATATTTGACGGTCAATTTCTTCATTAGATTTTCTCCAACGACGTTCTGCAATAACTCTTTTTCTTTTGATTGTGTCCTGCCACAACGGTTGTGTTAGTATAAAGTTTGCAGTTACAGTTACAGCAACAATATATGCACATATTACTCCTTCCGGGTTGAATAAGGCATACACTACACAATTTAACCTATCGAGTGTACTCGACGATCAGTACATCCGACATTTGTGTAACCAGTTTGTGTTTATTTGTGCAAATGCAACTTTGAAGGTATTTATATATTATGTAAATATACCTTGACAACCCATCACACGTATAATCACTACAGCGGCGGATTCAGTATTGTTGTTTGGAAAATGCACTCTTCTTAATACGTGACAACCCTAAACAAACAAAAAAGCGTTGTCAAATAACCCATGCAAAACCTTGGACCCCCTTCCACAACATACACACCAACCTTCGATCCGACACTGACCTTAATAAACCAGCAATACGTTTGAACGTTTTGTAATCAGTACATGTACCTTGTTATTCTTCCGGGTTGCCAGGTATGCGCTGATCCTCTGGAGTAGAGCACAGGAGTCTAAGCGTATGAGGTCCCCCTGGCTGAAAGACGTAGCCTCGTTGTCACCATAGATTCCTTCTGCAACCCTTACCAAAGTCGGAACCCGATCTATGATGTCTTTGAGCCTGTATGGAGCTGGAGACCATATATTCTCTTCGTTCGTGATCTCGAAGGACTGCGATATGGTTCGTGGCTTGCTCTTTATCTGGTGTTTTAAAAAAGTGTTTTTGTCTATTTGAATAGAACAGGGAAGTAGATGGAGTTCCCTTTCACAAATGAATACATCGCAACGTAAGGGTTAAAACATATTTTTATTCAATAATGAATCTGGTTTGGCAAAGATAATAAGTTTGGTAAGAGAGTTATGTTATTTGTTATGCAACAAAGAAAGTGCATATTCATTCGAGAACAATGACAACAATAAGTGAAGCCATTCATCAGCTACGACTATGGGAAAATTGCCACGGCATACGGAACATGTATATTAGATAAATGATAAATATTTTGTGTTTTGTGGATAGTGATAACGTATATTTTCATTATTAAAAAGTTTTAAAATTAATAATAAAAAAATACAGCGTCTTTTTTTCATTTAAAGAAAACAATGATTTGTTACAGTAATATTGAAACGTAATATATGTACAATGGTATATAGAAAAGAGAAAGAAATGTTGCATATGTACACTAAAGAAAGACAAGTAAAATATTAGGAAAGACCAAAGAGTAATACTAACAATGATAGATTTATGCGGGTTAATTATCAAATGTACCTGATATGTACTTTTGAACCTCCTTGAAAATCTTAATGTTGTCAATGTAGGTACGATCTGCTCTGGCTTTTAACAATAGGTCGAAACATTGGTTGCCTGATATCAGAATACAAAAAAACATTCCATAAAATAATGATGAGAATTTTCGTAAGCAAATTTACAATTAAAAGAAGGATAATTTTCGATGCCAAATTTATATACATCATCGTTTAATCCGCTATATGAATATCTCAATTTAGTATGGATTATGTGAAATCTTCATTTACCACATGAAAAATATGTTAGTTCTTTAAATTTGAATTGCTTGGGCATATATAGGGTTGAACTTTTTTTATGGAGACAGATTCTCGTATCATCCTACGTGTAGTGATAGGTTATTCCAAAGCTGTGGGCATGATAGGAAAACAGATTGATTGTAAAGCTATGTGCGTAAATGAGAGAGATTACGCATTTTTCTGAGGTTATGATTGGTCCTCGATTCAAGTAATTGGGACATAAGATGAATAGGATGGAGCAGTATAATGAAACTAGGATTGACGCGTCAAAACTTAGGTCTTCAAGACTTCCGTTTTGACCTTTAGCTCCATGTTTGATCGAAGAATGTCACCAATGTTGTTCTGCCAAAACTTCCATTTGTAACATCGCATAAAATCAAAAAAATAATTTTCAATCAAATTAGCAAGAAAACCACTTGACCTACGAATTCGTCATGTTACTTATTTTCTTGCATTGTTATTGTCCATATTTTAAAAAAGTTTCAAGTCTCTATGTCAATTTTGAAAATAATCCCCATGTTAAAATTCGAAATTGTGATTTAAGGTCATTTTTCAACCTTAATTGCGACCGGAAATGACTGATGTTATTATTGTTTCGTAAAGACACTATATTGTTCTAGTAGCCCTGAAAATTGCATGCAATTGCGAGTCCGTATGTTCGAGTAATGTCCCCTTGAAGTAGGTCCCGCATAACAAGTCGCCCAACTTTGAAAGGTCACTGTGTGAAAAGTATTTGGAGTTCGCTTTTAAAAAACAACACCATGTATTCACCTATGTATCAGTTGCATACAGCTTCGTATTGCAAGTATCTTCAGAGGAGAAGATTGTCAAAGGTACATGGAGTCGGACAATTTTGAAAAGTGACAAAAATCAAAATGGCAGCTAAACCACATGGCCTACGAATTCGCTTTGGTTTACTTTCTTGCTCGCATTGTCATTACTCATCTTCAGAGTTCCAAGTCTCTAAGTGCATTTATGTTTTTTTCCGCTTCAACACTTTTCCAGATTTCATTGAATTCTACAATCCCTGAAAATTTCATGAAAATCAGTTCAGCCGTTTATTCAGGAATCGAGGCACAAAATATTGCGAAAATAATAATAAGGATTCGGATAAAAACAAAAGGTCTTCCAGACTTTGTATCGAAGACCCAATAAAGATAATTTACGATACTGTGTTCTTTCATTAACGATTGCCATCCTGTCTCATTAGTTAGAGATTCACGAGAAGCATATTTAGGTAAGCCCCTGTAACTATCCAGCTTCAAACTGATAATTCTGCTGAACAATCCCATTTCACCCCACTTCACAGGCATATTCAAGATGTGGTCTTATATAAACAATGTAGATCTTATTCAGAGTATTACTATTTAACATAAATCTTAGCTTTTTCATAGATGAAACCAACTAGGAAGTTGTTTTAAAGGTTAGATGAAATGACATATGGTCGTTGAAACGGGGTTTCAATTTGACAATTGCTCGATTTTAAATTTCTGAAATCGACCCATAAATTACTTATATAAGGTTTTTTTAAAAAGTGCCTAATTTAGCCCCGGCGACCAGAATGAAAGTGGGCGGGGTGGTCACTGACGCGTATCGTGCTGTGACGTACGTGGAGGAGTCTCACTATGGCCGCTAATCATAATTTAGCGCGTTTTCCGAACTTTTAAACTGCTCATATAAGACAGAAAACTTCATCAAAACAACCCCAGTTTTCTATAAACGGATATCTTAACTATTCAACTAGCGATTTCATATGGTTACAACAACTGGAGCGTGCTTTATTAGAGTGCATTCTGCGCTTTTGTATAGTATGTTTGTAGCAATTAATCGCAGAACTAGAAGGGAAGGTATGACAGTTCAAGTGACACTGAAACAAGGGAAGAAGACTACCGCGGGAATCGGGTGAAGAGAGATTAAGTAGCATCAATTGATCAAATTAATATGTTGAATAATCGGCATGTTAATATTGTTTTGTATGTATTAATAAATAAATATATATGGTAGGTATAATTTCATATACACTGAACGTTTGACTGTTCAAACAAGCGAGACAACATTGCAGATTTATAAATAACATTGTGTATTTAATATAAAAGATTACTGTATTTTAAGTTTGTCAATTAAAATATTCTATATGCATGTATGATGTAATGCAATGCAAACCATTTTCACTTCACTTTCATGAATTAATAAATGAACTGGATTGGTCAACAAGCTCAATGAAATTTACATGAAGATTGCTCTATTGTACACGCTAAACATATACATTATGATTACACAGATTGATATAGACAACGAACATTATCGAAATAGAGAATTATGTTGCCAGTAGCATCTTAAATGAAAACGAAATGGTTTAAAATATTGTCTGATAGTCAATATGTGTCACTTCAGCACACCAACACACAATTCTCAGGCTAACGGACCATATAGATGTTTCTTCCAGACAGATGTTTGTTTTACTTCACTTCCAGATCAAAGGGGAGAAGTGTTGTTACAGCATATTAGTTTACGCAATTAAGAAGCTGAGTATGTGAGAAGGAACGAGTGTAATTATGTTTAGTTTACTGGACCGATTCAATTATATAACAAATGGCATGTCGGTGACCGGCATGTCATATATGTTTATTGCCAACGTCCTGTCTTGGTGACACACAATACACTTAACGCGACATTCAGTCTAGATCTTGTCAGCCAATGAACATATCTCTATCAAGTTATCCAATTAAAACTCTTGTTTAAATAACGCACCAATGAAATTATTTTTAGTGTAAAATCATCATAACTATTTGGTTTTCTATCTCGCCATTTGCGAAAAGACTTTTGCTGAAAGAGGGTTATTATTTGAAAATCTTCTGTTTCCAAGTACTGTCATTGATGGAATTATAGGTTTACATTTTGTGTCTAATGTGCATTTGGATATTCATATTGTCCTTTTGGATATGTTTATAAGTTAAGTTTCTTATATTAATTGACACTCTTGATGAAATGTCAATTTAATAAGATGTTTATTTGATTATATTTGATGAACCACACATTTTATTGAAAACATTGTCTTATTATCTATTAGATTCTGAATGTTTTAATGTGTAATAAGTGATAATCGTAAATGTAACATTGGGATGTGTTGTTTTCGTAGGTGGATTCGTAGACGTATTATTATCGTTGCTAATGAAATTCTTTTGATGTTTTAAATTACTTTGATTGTTGTAATGTACAGTTAGTAAATTAGGTTGTCGGTTGATTAACGACGTTTAAAAACAGGATGTTGTGAAGTGCTTTTATTGTCGATGGCTTACAATAGGGCCTATAGAATAGTGCTTATCTCACGTTTGTTGTTTTATTTTAAACACAAACATTCTCTAACAAAAAATAACAACAACACCGACTATCTGATTTCGCTGTCTCAACTAGACTTCGTTCATATTATAATATCTTGGTTTTATTTTGTCATCTTATATATCATTAGCATTGATTTATCCTATGTCTACGAACGTCTATGAATCCACCGTCTCTCACTAGTGATATCAATTATATTTGATATATATAACGATATTTTGGTACATTTGTAAAGTGAAACTTTATAACTAACATTACTCGAACAGTTTACAGCAGAACAGCGATGTGGCATTATTGCAAAGCGTAGATATAACAGATTAACTGACCGATTCCCCAGTGTTTGCCATTGTAAATAGTAAGCTAATGTTTACGGTTTACTTCCGGTTTCTTCCAACTCTCTAAGCCCCGCCCCATTTTTGATTTGTTGGTCACGGGTGAATAGCAGACGATGTTTTTCGGTGTTTTTAAGTCGCTCTAGTTTAATATAGGAACAACATATGGATTTTTTTGGGGTCTCGTTTTTCACAAAATAGTCTAATGAACCAATTGCAGTTAAGAATTCAATAGAAAATAATTTATTTCGGCCTTCCTTTAACAATGTTATTGATATGTGTTCTCAATTTACAATCATATGAGAACGTTATTCCAAATGTTTATGAGATTGTTGAAAGTAAACACGCTCATTTTCAAATGTTCAAATTTAGAGTCATATTATCTGTATTTTGATTGGATTAACAAGCCAACGGTTTGCCCAACAGGATAAAGTTTGAAGATTCCTGTTAGCGTACTTGCATGGCTCATTGATGTATCATCAACGAACAAGCATGCAACACAGTCTAGTTCATCTGCAATATGATTTACATAAACGATAAACAAAAAAAGGACCAAGAAGTGATATTTGTGGCACTCCAGCAGATAAAACTTGTTGATTCGATAACGAACCATTTATAAAAACAATCTTTGAGTTCTTTCATTTAGATAACATTGTATTTAAGTATTGACTGGCCTATACCGTAATGTCCTAATGTATGCAATAAACAACCTCTTTGCCAAACTCTGTCAAAAGCTTTTGAAACATCACTAAACACCATGCAGTAATATTTCGTCTGTCTAAGGCAAATTAAATATTGTTATATAGCTGTATCAATTGAAGAGTCGTAGAATGTCCAACTTGGAATCCTGATTTTATAACAATTGATGGTCAAGAAAGTAATTAGATATATACCCCAAGACAGACGAACCTTTCGAATATTTCCCCCAAACAACTGATCAATGAAATGGGTCTGTAATGATTACAACTCGATTTATCTCTTTTCTTATATAGGGGTATCAAGTGTTCTTCTTTTCATCTATCAGGGTAGATACCTGTATATAAAAGGTAATTGAATAACAAACACAAGGGTTAACTAACAGATTCGGCAACATATTTCAATAGTTTATGACTCATTCGACCAGGCCTGCTTGCTTCAAATATTTGATGATATCAGCAATATCATCTTTAGGCCCCCAAAAAAATGTTTCTGGTCTTTACAGGCTGACAGTAATGATGAAATGACACGATTTATTTTTTTCACAACATTTTAATTTCGAATGAAGAGATACATGCAATTGTATACCAACTTCTCACCAATTAAACACATCTATACAATTATTGACATAAAAAAAGCACAAATTGAAATTGAATATCATTTCCTTTGTGTATATCCATCTTATCACTCTTTAAGAAATAAGTATACTGATGGAAACGAATAAGGGAACGCTTAATTACTGTTAACTTATGTCTGGCATGTTCCGTTTGTTCGAGGCTGCGTGGGGCCATTATAAACTGAAAATGTTGAAGTTTACTTTCACTGAAAAGGTACCGTGCACGTGACAATTGATTTCCATGAACTTCATGCATGGCACGTCCATTTAACCTTCAAGGAGTCAACGAATGTCAGTGTACCTTTACCTTCAGAATCATGCCTAGAGCACACCTTTCTGATAATGAGAAATGGCAGGCTATTGGGTGCATAAACAGCGGTCAATCAATATGCCAGACAGCCAGACAATTCAAGTCAAGTCTAAACGTGTGATTTCGCGACTGTGGAACCAGTACCGCTAGACAGGGAACGTAAAGATTAGACCTGGTCATTGTCCAAAACGTAAAACAACGCCCCGAAACGACCGCCAGCTGGTGCTGCTGTCCTTACGTAACCGATTTAAACCAGCATCGAAAATAAACTCTGAGTTCAGGGCAGTAACGAGACTAACAATTTGTGACCGTACTGTCAGAAACAGACTTAAAGCAGCAGGCTTAAAGTCACGTCGTCCTGTTGTTGGGGTAAGGCTGACTGTGGAACACAGACGTCTCAGAAGAGCATGGGCAACACAACATCGAGTTAAACAACTTCGACATTGGCGCAATACCATGTTCAGTGATGAGCCACGATTCAATTTGGACTTTGCAGGTGATTAGATCCGCGTTTGGCGACGCCTTCGTGAACGTCACCATCAGTGCACCATCAAACAACACGATTCCTACGGGGGCGGATCTGTGAAGGTATGGGGTGGCATAACCTACGACCATAGGAACAACCTTGTTCGACTTGATGGAAGGGTGACTGGTGTCCGTTACCGAGACGAAGTGTTGCAACCTGTTTTCTTCCTTTCCGCCGTAGTGTGGGTGTAAACTTTGGTTTCAACATGACAATGCCCGACTCCACACGGCTCACGTCAGCAGGGATTTTCTCACGCAAAACAACATCAGAGTGTTGCCATGGCCGTCCAAGAGCCCAGACATTAATCCCATTGAACACCACTGGGACGTTCTTGGACGTCGGGTGAGGGATCGTGATGTTCTACCCCAGACAGCTGATGCCATGTTCCAGGCTCTCCAAGAACAGTGGCGCGCAGTTCCTCGGGCTGTCATCCGGAAGTTAATCCAAAGTGTTCCACGACGGTGTGAAGAACTGATCAAAAACCAATTTCACCATCAATACATGCGTTCCTTTATTCATTTCCATCAGTATTAAGAAATATTACTTTACACTTCACAGTATTCATAAATTTGTATCATTATTATCCTGTACTAGTAAAACACATTTAGAAAATCTGTCAATGTATGTATATCATGCCATTATACATAGAAAGAATGTACTCTCAACTACCTAAGATATCGTTTGTATATATATGTAAGTACCATAGGCCTGTGGCCTTTTAATTGCAAATACAGATTGATAGAAGTTAAGAGATCCTGATTCTTTGACAATAGTTCTCAAAATAATGACATGAAAAGTTGAAACAAGTGATGAGATTTGTAGGATACCAGTGATTGGTAAACTAATTAACTATAGAAATGGGGGTAAAACGGAGGTGAGAATAATCAATACATGGGGAATTGATGATTAACATATGCTTCTCTTCTTTAATCACACCAACTTCTAGAATGACTCTCAAACAGTTCAGAACTGTTACCTTAGTACGCAGTATCGGGTTCCTCAGGACGCCTCAGTCGATTCCTACTTTATGAGTCTATGCATCCATATACCTGCAGACTGTCTTACGAGTCTATCCATAGATATATATGGAGACTGTCTTACGAGTCTATCCATAGATATATATGGAGACTGTCTTACGAGTCTATCCATAGATATATATGGAGACTGTCTTACGAGTCTATCCATAGATATGCCTGTAGACTGTCTTACGAGTCTAGCCATAGATATACCTGTGTACTTTCCTACGAGTCTGTTCATACATATATATGTAGACTGTCTTACGAGTCTGCCTATAGATATACCTGTAGACTGTCTTACGAGTCTATCCATAGATATACCTGTAAACTGTCTTACGAGATCACCCATATACCTGTGAAATTTCTTACGAGTCTGTTCCTACATATATATGTAGACTGTCTTACGACTCTGGTAATAGATATACCTGTGTACTTTCTTACGAGTCTATCCATAGATATATATGTAGACTGTCTTACGAGTCTATCCATTGATAAATATGTAGACTTCTTACGAGTCTATGCATCCATATACCTGTAGACTGTCTTACGAGTCTATCCATCCATATACCTGTAGACGGTATTACGAGTCTGTCCATAGATTTACCTGTAGACTGTCTTACGAGTCTATCCATAGATATTTATGTAGACTGTCTTACGAGTCTATCCATAGATAAATATGTAGACTTCTTACGAGTCTATGCATCCATATACCTCTAGACTGTCTTACGAGTCTATCCATCCATATACATGTAGACTGTATTACGAGTCTGTCCATAGATTTACCTGTAGACTGTCTTACGAGTCAATGCATCCATATACCTGTAGACTATGTTACGAGTCAATCGATACATAAACCTGTAGACTGTCTTACGAGTCTAACTATCTATCTATCTATCTATATATATATATATATATATATATACCTATATATACCTGCAGACTGTCTTACGAGTCTGTTCATACATATATATGTAGACTGTCTTACGAGTCTGTCCATAGATATACCTGTAGACTGACTAACGAGTTTGTCCATAGATATACCTGTAACCTTATGCTACATATGATCTGACTTGTAATGTTAGTAGACATTAAGAGAAATATATAATTATGTAAATGTTAAATCTAGTATTACATGGATTTACACAACATCTTAAACAAGACGACATAGTCATCAACATCCCCCGCCAGACACAAGAAATGAGAACAAGGGCATTGATTCAAGAAGAAATAATTGTGCGCTTCTCATTTTCTTTCCATTAAGGTAACGATATCCTCAAGCCACACAACTGATTTGATGTTAAACAATGTCTGAGAAAAGCTATATCCTTGGATACTTGAAATAGAGTCGAAAAAGCCGAACAAGGGGAATAACTCCAGAAAAAATAATCACATGCTTCTTTTTTTCAAACTCCATCAAGGTATCGATGGCCTTAAAGTACACACCAAATTTGGTTATCCTATCTTAAATAGTTTCTGAGAAAAGCTGTCCCCTTTGGTGATACATTGAACAGAGTCCAAATGTACAGAACAAGGGCAATAACTCCGCAAATATTAATTGTGTGCTTCTCATTTTCGAATTCCCATCAAGGTACTTATGCCCTCAAGCCATCCACCAAATTGGGTAATCCTATCTTAAATAGTCTCTGAGAAAAGCTGTCCCCTTTAGAGAAAGCATGAACCGAGTCCAAACATACGGAACAAGGGCAACAACTCCGGATAAAACAATCACACGGTTCTTATTTTCGAACTCCATCGAGGTATTTATGTCCACAAGCCACACACCAAATTTGGTAGTCCTATCTTAAATAGTTTCTGAGAAAAAAGTGTCCCCTTTATAGCGGACGGACAGACGCACGGACGGACGGACGGACGGAGCCCAAACCTATATCCCACTTCCACTTCGTGGAGGGGGATAATAATGCCAATGTGTTTATAGCAAACATATAAATGCACATCTAATAAGCTTTCTCGTTCCTACATCAACAATGCAAACGGGCGTATCTTTATCAAATTGTGGTAACTAAAACAGGCGCCGGACGTCATGCCATGCCATATTCGTGCCTGATGAGCTCAACATGGGCACATGCTTAACTAATAAGCCAATCAAAAGTGGCGTTAAATATTGAAATGGGATTAGTTTGGATGATAAAATAATTAAATGATCTATTATCACAAACATGCACAAAGAGTACGATAACAATATGAGACCGCTCTGGTCATTTTGTCTGCCTAGTCAGATTTTACAATAAAACGTTAGGTGTACATCATCCTAATTCAAAGAGCCATCGAGTATAATAGTGTTTCCAATTCAACATTATATTTGGGAAAACATACTTATGATATCAATCCTTAGAGAAATCTTATATCTACAACATGACTTCCAAAGAATAGTACTCCTTCGATTAACGGGCGTCAATAGAATCTGACGTCATATAAATAGGAATCTCTTTTGCATGAAACGTTCAACACAGCAACACGCGTTTCCGAGACTTGTAGGCTTGTAAATTTCACAAGGTGCCATAGCAACCCAACTCGTTCTTCTCAACTGTTTTCATGCCTTGTCACATATTACTGAATGTGACAATTGATCGCTTGCCATGCTCGATTTTGTCTTTTGTCCATGCAATTCCTAGCACTTTAGTGTATGAGTTTTTACATTATGCTACATATGATCTGACTTGTAATGTTTGTAGACATTAAGAGAAATATATAATTGTGTAAATGTTAAAACTAGTATTACATGGATTTACACAACATCTTAAATAATGCCAATGTGTTTATAGCAAACATATAAATGCACATCTAAAAAGCTTTCTCGTTCCTACATCAACAATGCAAACGGGCGTGTCTGTATCAAATTGTGGTACCTAAAACAGGCGCCGGACGTCATGCCATGCCATATTCGTGCCTGATGAGCTCAACATGGGCACATGCTTAACTAATAAGCCAATCAAAAGTGGCGTTAAATATTGAAATGGGATTAGTTTGGAATGATAAAATATTTAAATGATCTATTATCACAAACATGCACAAAGAGTACGATAACAATATGAGACCGCTCTGGTCATTCTATCTGCCTAGTCAGATTTCACAAAAAAACGGTAGGTGTACATCATCCAAATTCAAAGAGCCATCGAGTATAATAGTGTTTCCAATTCAACATTATATTTGGGAAAACATACTTATGATATCAATCCTTAGAGAAATCTTGTATCTACACTGTCGGCCAATAGAAACGCCTACTTAATTTTCCCTAAAATGAAAGATGAAATAATTTCTTAAATATAATTAATTGTCGTCTCCAAGTTATGCTGAAAAATGATTAATATGAAAGTCCATTGAAATCGTGGAAAAATTTTGATTCGAGTCAATGACATTCATGAAAACCATGCCAAATGAGAACAGCTATTTCCGATTTATTCACTTGTGCACCGGAACCACGTACATATGTAGTGTCATCACCACTTTAAAGCGAATGCGAGCCTGTATTGTTGCTAGTGGTTGTATAAAAATCTGTTTCAAATGTATTTTTGATCAAGCACTGATCGAAAACTGAACAATTCTGTTGTCTCATTTCAACATTTGCCATTCTTTTGTGATATGCTAACTTCTGAAATTCAAATATATTATGCCGAAATTGTGCAACTTCATAATGCTAAAATATTGCTAAACTGCTCAATACAGTTTTTACGAAATCTGATAAGATAGCTGATAGGCGTTTCTTTTGGCTGACAGTGTACAACATGACTTCCAAAGACTAGTACTCCTTCGATTAACGGGCGTCAATAGAATCTGACGTCATATAAACAAGAATCTCTTTTGCATAAAACGTTCAACACAGCAACACACGTTTCCGAGACATGCAGGCTTGTAAATGTCACAATTCGCCATAGCAACCCACGTGAAAGTCGTTCTTCTCAACTGTTTTCATGCCTTGTCACATATTACTGAATGTGACAATTGATCGCTTGCCATGCTCGATTTTGTCTTTTGTCCATGCAATTCCTAGCACTTTAGTGTAGGACTTTTTACATTATGCTACATATGATCTGACTTGTAATGTTAGTAGACATTAAGAGAAATATATAATTGTGTAAATGTTAAAACTAGTATTACATGGATTTACAAAACATCTTAAATAATGCCAATGTGTTTATAGCAAACATATAAATGCACATCTAAAAAGCTTTCTCGTTCCTACATCAACAATGCAAACGGGCGTATCTTTATCAAATTGTGGTACCTAAAACAGGCGCCGGACGTCATGCCATGTCATATGGCTTTTTTCGCATGCCGTAAGATGCCAAAAGAGTACTGTTGGAATATGTATAATGCAATCCGAATGGATTTGAATGCCGTTTTTTACACTTCGTGAGTGCCGCCAAAGATGTTCAGAAAATGTTGGCATATCTCTAGAGTGGACCAAAGTAAATAGAATACACTCAGAATAAAACATGAAGTTGTAGAATGCACCTAAAAAGTTTTCATTTTTGTTCCGAAAACAGTCCGCGTCTAGTTTGAGGCATGCACGATAGGGACGTGGCAACACTCTGTCTGCCGTCGTAAATAACACACATGACATATGTCGCATGTACAACTTCGCACTTGCAAATAAAGCAGATGCTTATATGCACTATTCAAGTTCAACTACAAAGCAGTGGTGTCTCAATGTGCCGCTTGAAGACTATGTTCCATTGGCATCTAGTGATGTTTACATACAACATAGTCTTTCCCTGTTTGGAAACAACTGGTTTCAGTTCATTTTTCTTTTTCTTCTGAAGTTTGCAATTGTAAGGTTAACGATGAGATTCAGAACTTCAAACACAGTTACAACACTAGCACCGATGAACAGCCCCATGGAACCGCCAATGTCACCTGAAATATATACATATATTTAGAAAAATAACATTATAATTGTATTGGCTTGCATAGATGTATTCCATTTAGATTACAAATCTTCGGAGGATGTCCACATTGCTTCTATTTTCACCACAAATAACCACGAACATTGTCACACTGCTTCCATACGCTAATTTAAACGTAACATCGCATCTGGGTGGAGAAATATATATATATATATATAAAGATATATATATATATATATATCAAGACTTGGGTCGGGTGAATATACCGAAGTAGGTGTAAACCCACAAATTAAGTGTTTATTTGTGAACCATGGGAAACTTAAGAAACTAAACCCAACGACAAAACCCTCAACCTGCATTTCATGGTGACAGGTGTATTGAAAGAGACCTTTTATCATACTCACAAAGTAGCGCGAACAAATCGTATCCAACTTGTTGTGTTATGGATTCATAGCTCATCTCTCGATAGAAGAAGTCCACTTGCAATACATTGTTTCTGAGTGAAAAATGAGGCATTAAATAACCATATTTATTACCTATGCCATTTATAAATATATTCATAAGATACAAACACAAGATCATCTTTTGATAATAATAATTATTTTTTATAACTAAAAACGAGTGGCTAAAGTGATATTTGCTCTCTTGTAACTGAGATTTTATAAACTAAAAGAACACCATTTATTGAGAACTGAAACCTTGACTTTAATTAATGCAACTATAGTGACAATTCAGATCAACATTATCAACGTTTGGAGATAATTGAGAAAATACAAACTACAAAACGGCAGTGTTGTATCTGAACTCGTTGCATTCTTTCACCTGAGGTGTTCTACTTTCGTAAAATTCATGAAAACATGCTGGGTCTTACTACATTAAAGGCGCTGTAGCACGTTTTTGCGCTCAAATAAGTTGATGAAATGTATTTGAAAAATAATGTCACCAATAGTAAAACATCCTTTTCTCCTCGGAAAATAAAGTTTAAAATGAGTGTACATGTTTTGGTTAAGCCATGGGAATCGTTTTTGTAATACAAAATAATAAATTGTGTTCACAATAAAATGGCCGCAATGCAATTTTTGCTTTATACGCAACATGGTTTTTACCACTACAGATAATTTGTTTGTGTAATAAGATGTTTTACCCTCTAAAGTTAATTTAAATGACATAAACTATCATTAAAATGGGAAATTTGAAAAAATAAATTTTGCAAAAAACGTGCTACAGCGCCTTTAAGTGACACTTTGCTCATGTTTTAGTACTTACTGCTCAAAATACATAATTTAAACATAACACGTATTGAGAGTACTGAAATCGGTATATGAAACATAAACATTTTGAATCCTGCTGAAGGTGCATCCATTGTGTTTCATAGAATTTTATTTTATTTACGTTCCAACTCACCACATGAGCTGTCTACAATACAAATAAATTTACTCAACTTGCATAGTTATCTCCAATCGCCAAATATATCCAAATTACTAGTTTCCAATTAAAATTTAGTAACATCATTATGCATGTGCAGAAACCGAAACTGCACATTCCATTCACATGTATAGTAGTTTTGTGACCTATTAAACATTATCATCTCAAATTTGGTCTTTTTGTCTGTTATAAATAACGTTTGACTCATTGAAGCGCGCCACACACTGTGCATTGTCCGGTTTTCGATCATAAATCTTGTCAATAAAGTCTGCTATCATCAAAATGGTAGTTTTCGGTAACAGTCGGTACTTCTCGATAAAGTAACACCATTTATAACGTTTGCAATATGTGACCCCCATCAACACAATGGATGTACCTAAAGTCTATGGTTAGTGCTGTTTCACCTGGATATGTTTAAATGTTTCATGGAATAAAACATTTATGAAATATATTTGATATCCAAAGTATATTGTACTTCGTACGTTAATTTAGAGTAGTTATAATCATGACAATCTCACAAAAGAAATAATAATACGATTTACTATCCAGCATTATACAAACTCTCGCAGAATGTGAGAAATGTGAAAAATAGCTGACCGAAAAAATACAGTTCGATAGCTATTGAATTAAATGACAAATCTTCCTCGTAAGAATATTAATAACAATTTACCCGTGAAAGTAATTTACCCGAGGAAGTAATTTACCGGAGGAAGTAAATAAATCGACGAAGTAATTTACCTGAGGAAGTTGACATCGACCTCACTTGTTTCGACATATTCCACCATCAGTTCTGTTAGAACCTCAATAGCTTGAAGCAGAGATTCCTTGGTTTTTAGTAGAGGGTGATCTTCATTTAACGGATACTTGAACTCATATCTATCTCTCACCTCCTCCGTGGAATAAAAACTTGTTAAATGGGTTTGATTGGTAAGTGACAAATACTCCTTATAATGTCTATCAGACAAAAACTCCCCTCCTAACCTAGCAGCCTTAAACGTTATGGCACTCCAAAACCCATGAAAGTCATTACGAAGGGTTTGAAAGTTACTAAAATCAAAAGTTAGTGTTTTTATTTCTTGATCAGACCTTTCATAAAAGTACTGCTTTGCAACCTTAAGTTTGTCCGTTTTCCCAGACAGGTATTCCCTGCAAGCCACGATTTTTTCTCTGAAAGGAGATAAGTCCTGCGGCATTGAAGTCAAAATTCCATTCATATCTACTAAAGTTTCATATATGTCATATTGAACTTCACTATACTCCCCAAACAACTGATTTAGTGATTTTTTTTCCCTAATACAAAAGTCTTTAGGACCATGGAAAACTGTGTAAACTACGTCATAACGATCAAGGAAGACCCTCTTCAGAGATGTATTGTATTGGCCACGTACATGGTGCATGTTTGTCATATTAAGCGTATTGTTCAAGAATGCTTCCTCAAGCATACCTTTATAGCTTGATATACAATGTGTCAAGTTCTCAATGCCATCAATGATCCTAGCTGAATTCAACTGATATCGATCCACATTAAGTACAGTTAACTTAGACATGTACTCTACATACGGCAAGTTTTCGTCTGAACTGTCAAGGAAACTTGAAAAGAACATTGTAGGATCATTCAATATTTGAGTTATGTTGTATTTCATTTGCTTAGTTATATCCAGTCTCGCTTCCAACATAGTTCCTGTCATCATATACAACACCTTTCGTACGGAGGGATCGCTAAACTGAGGATCAACGAGTTGTTTCAGACGAGTTTCAATAGTTCACAAGTATTCTCCAGTATCTTGTGCTAAAATGGAGAAAACGCCTTCATCCAGTCGATCCCAGCCACGGGAGATACTTGCTTTGAAGTTCCATTCACATATCGTGTAGAAGGTTACTATGCTTGCGTGATATCTCATCTTTTCTTCTTGGAGAAATCTATCCATCGCTGATTTTACTGCAACTTTTAAAAGTTGTATGTCTTTGTCGCATTCCTCAATATAATTCTCTAGGTCTGCCACTGCCTCGCTGAAGGGAATCCTTTCGTTCCGTTGACGACTAGAAATCTCACGGGCACGTTGATATGTCATTTTCAGATCCGTTTTGTTTGTTGTTTGGATGAACTTGCTTATAACAAAACTGGAAATTGACGCATAAGAAACTGAGGGATCGAAGATTCTGAAGTTACAAGGCTCTGGACAGTGGCATCGATTGTGGATATCCTGTCTCAGACGCACTGGGGAAGAAACATAATAAGTTATATGCAGGTGAAAATAATTTTTTCATAGCTTCAAATAATATAATATATTGTATCAAGACATAGTTGACTCTATCCCCTGCCAAGTCGCATGTTTGATGTATATTAATTATCGAGCTTTATTCTTTGACAAATCCGTAATCACACAGATTTTTGTGTTGAGATTCTTTAAAATAAACTATTCTCGTCATAGGTTACCCAGGGTTTAATATATTATGCTCCGCTACTCTCCACTATATCACCCCTGGGACACTCCATCAGGGAAATCTGTACTCAAATTACCCTCCCTTGGTCGGCGTGACGGAGTCATCAGCAACCAATGAAAATGCTCGATAGTTTTTTACATTTCAAATCTTTAGCACACTTTCTTGAAGCATATGTCGGCCATGTTTAATGAATTACCGAAGAGAGCTGTTAAAATATTTTTCATTGGCTCGCAGGTCCAAGCTACGTAGCAGTTCGATTGGCTTACGCCGACCAAGGGTGGGTAATTTGAGTACATGTATTACTGATAGAGTGTCCCTGGGGTGACATAGTGGAGAGTAACGGATCATATATAAACACCTGGGTAACCGAGGAAGGCGTTCTCCTCCCAAAGCTGTATTGATCTCAGGCTTACGGTTTTCAAATTCAGTTCTGGAAGCCAATTTCCAAGTTGCATTTCCATCATGGAAATCCAAAAATTGAAAATCCCAGAAGTAGGATCTATAAAAGTCATTTCGAGTTTGGTTCCGAAAACGAACTTAAATTTGCATTTCCATGAAAACGCCTGAAAATAAAATTAAAAAGAAGTTACCAACCCCATCTACAAATGACGATTGTTCCACATACCAAGTTTTATTGGCCATTTCCTCTAGTAAATACAATTCTCACTCCGTTTCAATTAGAAAACTAAAAGGTGTTTTACAAGTAAAAACATATTTTACAACGTTCTCACAACTCATCTTAGAAACCTGAAAATTCCTTTTTGGGGTATTTTTTTACCAAACAGAAACAAATAAAAAAAAATTAAATCTCAAAACCCAAGAAGGGACAACTACATGATATGACAGTGTACGAAATTTGGTGAGGATTGGCCAAATTATAAAATTGGTGACCCCTTGACCCTAAATAAGGGCCTTAAAGGCCATGACCTAACAACTTATTCTATCTTCTTCTCTGAACAAACTATCTAGAAAGCCAAAAGGTTGTGTGCTGACTCTTTAGCCAATGAGGATTCTAAAGTGTAGATTTAGTGACCTTGTGGCCATTACCTTAAACCTATTTTCATCTTCTTCTCCAAGATGAACAAGCTTATAATACTTAAAAGTTGTGTAAAGACTATTTAGCCATTGATAGCTTTGTTCCTATGACGAGCCATCTTTGATACGTGATATGTCGTATATAGTTAAAATTTTAAACATTTCGGGATACATCGATCGTCGACAGATGGCGAAGGTCAAGATCACACATCTCTGTTGGAAGATTCACTAGGGTAAACCGATATGAAAAATATAAAAAGAATCCAGTGAATAGACGTATCCCAATTTGGATGTAATACTATATCCCCGGCTTGGAGGAAAACGCGTGTCGGGGGATAACAAACTATTTTTGACAAACACGAACCTGGTACTGCTAAGTAACAGTCAAGATATTGAGAGAGTGTGCACACACCGGGACTGTCTGAAATAGAAAAAAACATCAGAAACATAATGACGTTGACCAACACATACATTAGTCATTAATAATAAAATCCCAAATTTTCTCTTGTCCGACCTTATTAAATGTTAACTTGATGGCCTGTATACCAATATTGACACTGTTATTATCAAGGAAGACATAGACAATTAAAAAACTTCAAATTCGAAAACCTTCTCATATAAAAAGTATTCATAAAGAGGTAGATCGACAATTATTGACGAACATATAAGTAGACAGTACGTAAGAAAATACAAGATACCCCAGTACTGACATTTAAAACACTGATACCTTCCTTATTTCTACCAAATCAAAAATCGTCTTACCTCGGTGACTAATCAGGATTCTCTTTTCTCTATCTCTAGAAAACTTGAGTTACTTGAGTAAATGTTTGGGGAGAGAATAAAAATGGCAAATGATGGGACTTCTTCTGCTCAGCCTTGGTTTGGTTTAAACCTATTTTATTCACTAAGAATCGGATTGGGTACAAGTTGTCCAACTTAGAACACCCTCTCCTTACTGGGACTTTGTGACGTATTGGTATACACGTGTACCCCTCAACGGTGTTTGCTTTTTGTTAGTTTTAACAATAAGAGTTTCAAAGATTTTAAAGCTGAGAATGGGTTTTTGAGTCTGATTTACAAACATACAACAAACGCCTTTGACACGATGAAACACGTTTCATTCATTAGAACCATAACTATGTGGCTTTTCTATCTTTTCTATATATATATATATATATATATATATATATATATATATATATATCCTTAATTACCCCTGACTACATGTCCCGATATCTCTCAAGGATGTTTCCTATGAAATTTCGTTCTTAATAACCAGCCTTAAATTAGTACGAATCAAATCACAATGCTTTCGTCGTTTGGTCCTGCAAGTCTGTCATATTATATAATATAATCGGCAAAGTATCTTAATTAAGGATTTTTGCTTGTCGTGCAATTCAGTTCTTACCTAATACGAGTAAATGTTTTACTCAATCTGCCTTGTCACGGCCCATGTTCTGATCGAAGCATGCGCTAGGGCTTTTTAAACTTCGCGCTGCCAAGCCACATACTTCCATGGTATAAATGCTTGTCATTGATTAATGTTTTCATAAGAATATAAAAGTGGAGGTAATTTGAATAAGAATTTTGTTATTCAAATTATAGTGTAGGGTTCTCAAAGGCACCCTATTGTCCAGGTACAGAAGCAGTGAGGCATATCAGATTAACTAAACAATGGGCCTGTATGGGGGTCGTATCAAGAAATAAAACTAGTAACTTTACGAAATTTTTTATTTACAACAGTTTATTACATGTTTTATTATACATTACTTTTCACAGTATATATAGTATCGGGCAAAATTCAACTCCTTAATTTAAGTTTTGACATAGATTTATGAACATTGGCACATTATGTTGATAATCTATTTACAAATTGAGTATTTGAGTTCCTCAGATAGCTTGATCGACTTTTCATGAATCGCTCGTTTCTCATCTTCAATATATTTTTGTTCTAACTATTCAGATGTGTCCTCAAAGATGTGCCAAACCTTTGCATTGGAGTTGACATCTAGTGAAACGACAATAAAAGTATACTCTGCGTGTCATTTCACGCAATTCAAGTTTTGCTGTGCGCGTAAGTGCAAACAGTCATAGTCTTGTGGTACAACAAACAAATGCCAACTTTATTCAGTATTTAAACCCGGCACACCCACTTTATAGTTTATAGTACTTCCTCTAATCAATGCGACCTGTAATTATAAATAACGGCATTAAACCTAAGTTTCCAATCTCATCCACATCATCTGAGACAGCGAAAACTTTGATTACGGCTTGCGCTGGAAACTCACTGCAACTTGAAATGTGACAACAAGTCTATATGAAGAGTCATTTTGGATGAACATTGACCTGAACATTAGCCATGATGAATGACACGGTGTCGGTTATTTACCTCCATATATATAGAGGTTAGTCTAATTATTGTAATTACTATAAAATATCATTTATTGTAAAATTGAACAGATTTCATATATCATCACCCAGCGGTGAACACTTATCAGCTGCCAAGGTACAGGTTAATAAGTAGAAGGCTAACTGTGCTCACTCCAGGAACTGCTGACACGACCCCTTTCCTTAAAACAACGCAGCTAATCCGAATCTCCTAAAGGCTGCCTGCACAGTGAGACCAAATCGACAGAGGAAGCATGATTCATTAACCTAAATGAAATCATAAACTTGCTATAAAGCAAGTCAAAACACAAATACCTTTATTATGTGGCATATAGTGAAGGCGACAACCACAGTTTTCCTCCAGTTCTTTAGTTACACACTCAATTTCGCAGTTTTGCTGAGAATAATCTTCGTAATAGTCGAGCTTTGGTGACGAGCTGTCACCATGTGGTTTTGGTAGGTTATATGCCTGAAATACAGTGGCCATTTATGAATCAAAGCAACACAAATATTTGTCGAGAAAAGACTTTTTGGATAATAAGACTTTTCTGGATAACAACTACTTTTCGGGAGTGTAGCAAAAAGCCGATAGGTTCATTAATCAATGTCGTTTTCTGAACCGTTTCCATTTAACGGGCACCAAAGGCGTCCGAGATACGTTGATTTGCGAGGTCATAACTAATCTAATATCTCTTCCATACTTAACTTTAGGAAATTGTTATCATGCACAAATCCCACCTCACAATGCGAAATTGCATTATATATTCACTATGCTTTAATATTATGCAAAACACTGTGTTAACCGCCTTGTAGATAAACTGACTTGCCAAAGAACACCACCAAAATACAAAAGAACGAAGCCTATCGATCGAAAACACTTTAAACAGGTCTTCTTAATGTAACCTGTACATTCACTATAGGCAAATGAAGGTTTCTTCGTAATTTTCGAGAAAAATGAACTAATTCGTCAAAACTTTCAGGTTGTGTACAAAGTTAACCAAATGAAATTAGATTACAAACCAGCAACAAAATGAGGGTTTTGCATTGAAATATTCGATTGTAAACGAGGAAGATGGCTTTTTAAAGTGCTACAGAAAAAGAGAGAACAATTTGCATCCTGCAGGTTGGAGCGACGCTTAACCAAGTTGCCTAATCATGGATTGCATCAAGTGTACACTAGCCAGACACGCTAACTTTTACAGATTAACTGGCCATATTGCGTACAAGCCACGGAGTGGAAAACCAAAGTTATCAACGCCGTAGAAAGACTGATATGTTGACTTGTCACCCATTGAACAACTTTTGCAATTCCAACCTCGGCCATTAACAATAGAGACTTGGCCTTTTCCTCATGTGTTTGTAAGCCTTCTTAAACCGTTAAGCTTAAAATATCGTTTTTCTATTCAGTGTTCTAAAAAAACTGATGATCGAAAACTGGACAATTGACCCTTTAAGTCATGTCAAATAATAGTTATTTTTACTGAAAAAAACTTCCAAATGTATGTATTTTCGATGGATAATATAATAATATGCGTTTGTTTGATTGCGACCAAAAATGTTTTGGTTGCGTTTCTTTTGCAATTCAGATTATATTGTAAAGTATGTAACTCGACTGTATATTGGCCTATATGGCATTTCATACAATAAAGCTTTTGATTTGATTTGATTTTGAACATGGCCGATAATCTTCAACTCTGGGACTTTTCATTCAAGATTTTTTAGTCTTGTGATGAACACAATTACCATATTATAAAGTAATGTTATGAGATGGTGGATTAACGTTTCTAAGTAGTGTGGTGTTAAAAACCATTCTCTTCAGCCCATGCGCAGGGACAGAGATAAACATGCCTCCTGCATGGCTGATCTCTCAGGAACAAAGAGATGACATTGCAAGCATATGTTTTAATGCACGACCGAAGTGGGCTGTACGTTGACTTTTGAGAGGCTGGCAAAACCAATAGTAATATCAGTTTGCGAATTGATTGATTTACACAAATCAATGACATGAGAACGATTGTCCATGGTTTGATACAATGTATCAGAGTATAAGAACAATTGGCCCTGGATGGCCAAGATATTATGCCCTTTATAATTTGTTCTCTGGTGTTCAAAGATTGGTGTTAGGATTTCACCCTATATTACAGTTGAAATGTTCACCAAAAAAATTCAACAAATCCTGCTTGGCCTCTTCATATTATTGGAAAATACATGTCCAATGAACACTGCTGTAGCAGTTTGTTTTAACCACGTGACCATGTGGGTAATCCGAAATAGTTTCCCTTTTCCCGCGAAAAGAGATTTTGTGTAATCTCAAACATAATCGAGCGTTGTGTTATTTTGGATCTCAACGTTAGAAAACATGAATTTTTAATTCAAAACTTTTTTTACACCTGAACAAGTAGATACGTACCAAGTCAGTGCACAGTTTCTCACTGCTGATTCGGAAAATCGAAGAATATTTACAACCAAACGTTTTCCGCGCAACGCAAACATCTACAAATCGATCATATTAGCGGTTAGTCAACACGCCAACCTTCGACTCGATTATCAACTTTTTAAATGTCAAGACCAAGATTGAATTATACTAAATGTGCTGATAATGTATTCCTCATAATGAACCATGTACATGCCTCATCTCCATAGACCTTAATATGCTTCATAATCAATCGAATAGCTGTACTTTCAAAAGCATTGTTTGTACAAATCTTGTTGTCTGCTGAATGTTGTATTTTTAGGCCTACGTGATCTTATAGATATTTCTGGAATCTTGCAATGCTTATATATCATAGATTTTTATTTATTGATTTATTATCACAGTATACATTACACATCGAAATATCTCCCGTGCATACTCCGGTCCTTGAAGTTAACAAGAATGACTTACCTCAATTAGTTTCATAGTGACGTAAGAGTGCTTCCCTATAGGAAGAGCAATCCCGAGATCGTTCACTTTAGGAAACTGTTTGTGGTCATGGATGTGGGCTTTGATTCCGACAGAGTCGTGTGGTCCCGGCATGTGTTCATAGTACTCTGCGTTCAGAATCAGGGTCAATCCCCGGTTTTCACCTTCATTTCAATCAAAACAATCCAAATTAGAATGCCCACAGTCGAAACTAACTGCAAGTAAGATCGTTGAACTTAAAGGTGCATCCATTGTGTTTCATAAAATTTGATTTGGCTTCAATACGTTCCAACACATCATATGTGCTGTTTACAATACAAACAAATTCACTCAGCTTGCATATTTATTCCCAATCGCCAAATATATCATAGTTACTAGTTTCCAATTAAAATCGAGTAACATCATTATGCATGTGCAGAAACCTAAAGTGCACGTCCTATTTACTTGCACAGTAGTTATATGACCTATTGAACGTTATCAACCCAAATTTGTTATTTTGTCTGGTTAAAATTTACGTTTGACTCATTGGCGCGCGCCACACGCTGTGCATTGTCCGGTTTTTGATCAGAAATCGAATCTTTAACCTTCATTTCGTCAATATACTAAGTCGAGTTTCATTAAAATGGTAGTTTTCGGTAACAGTTGGTACTTCTCGATGAAATAAGACCATTTATAACGTTTGCCATATTTGACCCCGAACAACACAATGGATGTACCTTTAAGGGAATCTGTCACCAAGGGAATCTGTCACCAAGAAGACCTGAATATCCATCCGGGAAAGACCGAGATCATAAAGTTCATGCAAACAGTACTGACCGACACACGCTAGATAGCGTCGATCTAGAGGAAACAAAAAAAGAGATGCCTTCACCTTTTTGGGAAGTGTTGCGGACAAGCAAGGGGGACCAAATACAGACGTGAAGGCAAGAATAGGCAAAACCAGAGTTACATTTGTACACCTGCGAAACATATGGAGAACACAAGACCATGTCAACAAACAACAACGTTCAGACCCTTCAGACTCAAATGCCAAGTAAGTCCTACTATCTAGAGTGGAAACACGGGGGACCAAAAACTGACCACAAGCAGGGGGGGTCAGACTTTCAACAACTGTCCGGATCCGCAGGATTGATACCATCAGCAACACCGGCCTACCGACAACTACCTGCAGAGAAAGAATATGTACCACAGAGATTGGGCTGTATCGGTGACACCTTCAGGAAACCCACAAAGAGTAACACCAGGCAGGCACCAACGTGAAATCCTCGGGAACAAAGGAGGAGAGGTAGACCCAGAAAGACCTGGCGCTGTGACCTTGGAATCTGGAACCAGGTGAAGAAGAAAGCAAAGAGCAGTTTGCACAGAAGAACAGTAATGGATGGCCTACACATTTTTTCATTTTTTCAATTTATCAATTTATCAATTTAAAAAAGAATTTAAAACTAGGATTGCCAAGGTAATACTGAGGTCTTCAAGACTTCTGCTTTACCTTGAACTCCATGTTGCACTGTCGGTTATGCATAAGTTTCTCCGCTTTAAAACAAGTTATTAAACATGTCTCTATCTTCAATAGTTTTTCTTACAAAAATTCTGCAAAGACAATGACCCTCTGAAAATGAAAAAATCACTTATTAATGGACTCCTACATGACCTTTCTCACGATTAAGACAAAATGGTTAAATTGCCATACGAAGTTGCAACATACAAAATATCGTGCTTTAATTTACACTTAAGTAGATGTAATCATCATTTTGATTTCATACATAATTAATGCGTTATCTTTTTCTGAATATTCAAGAAAATACTCAAATTCAGATATCAAAATTAGTTAAGAAGTTGTGAGCCTTTGAACTTTGCTGAAAATGGCGATTTTCGAAAAATGACAATATTCTTTGACCAGTCACACGTGACCTATGACAGACACATGATTGAAATTTATTGTATTTAATACATGACATCTCTATTTCAAAATGAGCTATCAAACATAATGGTATCGTCAGTGGTTTACGATCAACAATTCAAAAAGTAGCCCTCGAAAAGTCTCAAAATCACAAAATTTTACTTTTTTGGGAATATGTCGAAATTGTGCCGAAACTATCAACTTTTATATGATAATGATATATTATAAAATTGTTAAACTACTTATACGAAAGAGATGGCTGCCAATAACTTTGAATTAAGTCAATGTGTTACAGAGAAATGCCCCTCTGAACATGGAGCCGAAAAACGCCTTTTTGAAAGAGGTCCATATTCAAGGGCAGATTACTCTAATTCAAGGTATAAATTCAAAATTCGGTTTCAGTACCTTTTTACTAAATTTATTTAGCTTTCAAATGAGCTATCAGACATAGCTTTATGTTTTACCGTGATTTAGGAGAAGATTTTTGAAGACGCATACCCTCAAAACCGCGAAAGTTCCCAAATTGTTCAGTTTTTTTTAAATAGCAAAAAATCTATTATTACGGTCGAAAACGGATATAGGCCTAATCGATGAGGACTATTGTTGCCCACATTTTGGTGAAAGTTTTATGAAATCATCTTGAAGAGTTTTCGAGTTATTAAAGTTTGAAGTTTCGACTTCAAGGCAGAAGAAGTCGAAAATCAAAAAATTGGCTCGACACAACACCAGTTTAATTCACAAGCTATTAACTCTGCGAATTGCATGTAAATCGCTTGAGCCATTAAGCGGGAATCCTGCGGACATAATTCGGTGCAAATTAAGAATTAAAAAAAAAACACGATAAGAACCATAGATCTTCCAGACGTAGTCTTGAAAACCTAAAAAAACAATTTATAGTACACCCCTGCCAAACTGAATGGCTTTTTGACTGAATGAACACACTTAAGTCTAAACGTAAAAAAGCTGTTATTCTGAAAATGTCGGCTTCCTATGTCAAATGCCACGCCTATATTTGAGGGAGGGGGTGAGGACGAAATGGACAAACTTTGGCCTAAGAGTAATTAAAGGGTCCCAATGACGGGGTGTCTAAAATAGCCATGAAACGCAACCAAACTCTTCAAAATTGCTCAGATGAAGTTTTTTCCGATAGTTAATATCTATAGATTGATTTATCACATGATGTCTTTGAATTTGGTTGCAGATTATAACTTCACATAGAAATCGGGTCATATCTGAATTTGTTTGCAGTCCCTAAAGGCAACTGCAACCAAACTTTTGAAACCATCAAAATACAAGTTTTCATCAACAGAACAGCCTTGACTTGACACAATTTGGTTGCAGAAGGAAAATATCATGATCTGATGAATGTTGGAACTTACCTTGTCTTTTATTTTAATATTTACAGTTAGCGGAAACTTCTTGGCGATCGTTATCGAGTCCGGTTTTCGATCATGTCATATTATCATGTGCTGTCATTTATAATGCTAGATAGAAACTACTCACTAACCTTGTTTAATTTAACATTTCCTACCATAAGGCATGTCTAGGTAGACACTTTTGAGACATTTTGTCCAAATTTCAGCATTGATGTACGTTTCTGTTTACAACTGGCTGACAACGTAGCCGCGAGATGAATTCGAATTGTTGTCAAATCTTATCACAATTCTGATTCGTTGTCATAGATATCTTGGTTGCTAAATTAGTTTTATTGGAAATAAACGTTATTTTAATGAATAGTTTCTATCTAGAAACTTGAATAAAAGCAACCATAATTAATAAACATGAATTTGTTTAGAAATGGTTGATACGGAATGAGCCAATGCATTACATACATTGGTTTCATTACGTCATACACTTAGCGAGAGAGAACTTACCGAAATGATTCAGAAAATGTCATCGTAATTTTGTCAAATTTAGTAAATTTGAAAACCTCTGCAACCAAACTAATCCTATGTGCTTGTCAACACACTATTTTTTCTCTGCAACCAAATATTTATTTGCCAAGGTAGGAATAATGATGAATAATTGCTGTAAATAAATTTGGTTGCAGATCCCTATAGGGGACTGCAACCAAATTCACTAAATACGATGTTTCAAGTATTCAAGTACATTTCTGTCCTGCAACCAAATTTTCTGATGTCAGATATGATATGTCATGATATAGAAGATCATCTCTGCTATTATGATCCCTTTGTATAATCAGTTTCTCTTACTTCAGTAGCATGTAA
Organism: Gibbula magus; assembly: GCA_936450465.1. Classification (NCBI taxonomy): domain Eukaryota; kingdom Metazoa; phylum Mollusca; class Gastropoda; order Trochida; family Trochidae; genus Gibbula; species Gibbula magus. The sequence continues at coordinate 36,584,461 of OW388295.1, forward strand.
ACATCATTATGGAGCCCCCCGTCATTTGGACCCTTCAATTACTCTTAGGCCCAAAGTTTGATCATAATTCAAGAAGAGAGTAACATGAAAATGGAAAGGTTATGGACGACGGACGCCCGATGGACGGACGCCAGGCGACGACCCATGCCATAAGCTCATGGCCTGTAAATCTTGCCAATAAAAAATAACATGTATGGTTTAATTAAAGCAGTATGTAACCAACGATCAAGCCTTTAAGTTTACTAAAGAAAAAGAGTATGGCCCATATTTTCGATGCTGTCTTAGTGCTAAGATAGTCGTAAGTGCCATACATTAACATTGACTTACGACTGTCTTAGCACTTCGAAAATATGGGCCCTGCCCTTTTTACATTCTTTGATCCGCCACTGAACAAAGTTAACTTAACCTTTATCACAAGTTCACATTTCAAATCAAATGTGCCCGTTGATATACAATGGGTATTACCTGGAGCTTGGACTCTCTTTATATCCACGGTGTCATTCTCAGGGTGATTGAAGCTGAAGCACATGCCGTGGTCAGTCATCCGCTCGGTGAAATTGTGTGGCCCACATGCTTTCCCATTCCAAGTGCAGTTGCAGCCAGTGTTAAACGTGGTTCAGTATACCTCAGAGAATTGGACATATAGAATACTAAACGATGTCCCGTTTGATAACATGTTTATGAAACGAGTGAATGGTTTGGTATTTTAACGAGCGAAAGCGAGTTAAATACCGATACCATTCACGAGTTTAATAAATATGTTATCAAACGGGGCCGAGTTTAGTATTTTATTTATTACTCAATGATGTAAATAACGCTGAATTTGCAAGAAAATCGTTTTTTAGTGACGCTTACTTGCAAATAGGTCACCCGCTATTCCAGTCGCGCGGCTTACATTGTGACGTCAACCTAAAACGACTGTGACGTCACGCGCCGAATATGACGTTAAGGCAGTACGCGGTGGTTTCACACATGTGTGTCACCAACTCATTGTTATCTTATGAGTGATCTCACCACGGTTGAGTAATAAAACACATTATTTACTCGCATCACATGTAATCTCTCAAGCCAGCTAGCCCGTTCAGTGTGACTTCGTTATGTCAGCATGCATTAACAGGAACTCGATATCGTTATTAAAATTTAGATAAAACGTAGGTAAAAAAACTGCACCCTATATCAAATAGAGTAAAGGAACATGTGCAGCCATATTGTATATCCAAGCATTGCTAATATACATTAAGCATTTGATCGAAAATCAACTGCGGAGTAAAAGGGAGAGGTTTTTGTGATCAATTTTCGAGTTTGAAGAGCTATTAAAGTTATCTTAGAGGTGACATGTTGTGGAAGTCAGCTAATCAGTATAATTGAGGTACGTGCCTTCATTTGTGAATGTCACCAATTCTTAGCGTAACGTTTTTAAAATCTAATGATGAATGGACCCTTCAATCGGCAATTTGGCTTCTCTCAATCAATCATGGATTTTGTTCAATGTCATGTCAAAGGATTGTTCCTATCTGGAGAAGCAAATATAGTTCAGTCTTCAACATCGAACAACATTAACCCTGGTGCGCTAAAAAGCCAATTGCTCTATTTTTTAAATCTCGGATAGCTATTGTTCATATTTGATAATCTTTCATACGTTAGACATTTCGGGATAAATCGATAGTCGAGGGCGAAGGTCAAAGCACATCGCACAAGATGAAGCTAGAACACTGACCTAATAATCATATCCGCCTTTGTGTGAGCTATATCATCAAACAGATCAGTCAGTGTGACGTTGTTAGCATCATAACTGTCCAGCCTTGAAGAGTTGAAGGAATTGATATCATTGTACACATCTGTCAGCATGCTGTAATATCCACGTTCTGCAGCACGGGTGGCCCTATTAAATCATAATGAAAACATTTATCAACAAGATATGTGACACAAATATATGTCCATCAAAGTAGTTTATACTGTTCAGTTTCATAATACGCATGTGCACATTGCACAGGTAGAACACTATCAACAGTTATGTGAACAGATCGAATGCTAGGTTTTAAACAACGTTGTACAACTCTCTATGATGACACAAGATGACTGTCGTACTACACCAGAGGAAACGAGTTGAGTAACCTATATGAGAAGAGAACAGTGCGCCAGTGAGTTCTACAAAGTATCTATAATATCTAGTAGTATCTACCTATTATATTTATTTCCCTCGAGGGCAATACTATCGAAGGTAATATGTTCCCTACCTCAGAACAAAAAAGATTAAATGTGACGCCATGAACAATATTAAGGACGAACGTTTCTTCTTTGATGTTGTGTTCTAAATGCGGAAGTAACCTGTCTTTATGTAATGGATAACACCTGAATGCGAGGGCGTTCTAGGGCAAAGGCCTCTCTTTGCTAGAACGCCCAAAGAATGAAGGTGTAATCAATTTTATATACAGGTAAAAACAACAAACAAACTAACTAACGTGAGTGCATGTGTCTAAATGTTTTACTGCAGGTGGTCCAAGTAAAATAAAGCGCACATAAAATATCATGGAAGCATCTCTGACAACAGTATACTGACCAACAATGAACCAATCTCAGTCACCAATCCTTTATGGTCCAGTGGTAGAACGTTGGACTACAATGTGAAGGGTTGCGGGTTCGATTCCCGCATTGTCTGCTGTGAAAATGTTGTGGACTGATTACTTTATTAAATGGCACATTGGTACTTCTTGTACTTGAAGGGCGTAATTAAGAAATAGAAGACGAGTTGGCGTGCTTTATCGTTGTATAAAACATAGCAGGGAGCATAAACCACGAAGGGCGCAGCCCTGAGTGTTTTATGCTCTCTGCTATGTTTTATTCTACGATAAAGCACAACAACGAGTCTTCTATTTCTTATATGAGATGCCCTTTAACAGTAACTCGTTAGAGAAATGTGGAGAAATTATGTTGTTTGTAAAAACTACTTTTCAAAAATATTAAAGTCTCCTGTCATAGAACACATTCGCTAGCATAGAACAATCAACGTGACGTTAAATATGACGTCATTTGCTAAGCAACAATTGCTAAAATCACGAGCATGTTTTATTGTCTCATAAAGCATGCCGTCGGTCCCATTGGCCGCCTGTGTCTTTTGCCGTGGGTATCTTATATTACTGGATACTACTCTCTTAGAAGGTTATCATTCTGTTCAAGGCCTCCCAACGGGGTATTATCCAGTATTAGGCCTTCTAAATAAAAATCATAAGGGCCGAGTTCCTTTTGTAGGGAAGTTCTCCCGGAAAAACAACTGAATTCAACGACAAATTGGCATGGAGGTATATATACTCATGTATAATGTACCGCATGTTTCTTAAAGGTGCACACAATATGTATCCTATATATATCTCAAGGCCCATTGAACATCCCTGAGAAAGGGAGCAGGACCTTACACAGGGTATTACCCCGCTAGGAGGGCCTTGTACAGTATAACACCCTCCAAGCAGGGCATTATACAGTAGAAGGCCTGCTAAATAGGATTCCTTGCACTCAATACATTATAAGTCCCATTGAGTAAGATAATCTTTCTACAACATTGCCATGTTTAAAATTTTCAAAGCAGACAATGTTGGAATCGAACCCCTCTAGCTGTAGCTCACGACATTACCACTAGACCACAGGGGATTGGTGACAAGGAAGGGTTGATTGTTGGTCTCTACTTTGCTGTCCGATGATATTTTATGTGCGCTTTGACTTGTACTGCAGTAAAACATTTAGACAATTTCACCCTCACAGTCTTTTTTTTCGGTATATAAAAGAGATAACAACCTCATCCTCGGTCGTCCCTAGGGCAAAGGCCTTTCTTTGCTAGAACGCCCTCGTTTTCAGGTGTTATCCATTACATAATACATGCCAAATTAACATACCATATTTGCGGATTTGGGTTCAAATATTTTCTCTCAACTTGCATATTCATACCGAATCATCAAATATACCATAATTACTAGGTTCCAATTAAAATCGAGCAACGTCATTATAGGCGTGTAGAAACAGGAACATGTCCAGTAGTTATATGACCTATTAAATATTATTAACCCAAAGTTGTCTTTATGTCTGTTGTAAATAACTTTCCAAAATTACGTTTGACTCACTGACGCACGTCAATCGCGGTGCATTGTCCGGTTTTCGATCAGAATTCACTACTTTTACCTTTATATCGTCACTATATTGAAAATCAGTCAGTACTTTTTGATGAAATAACACCATTTATAACGTCGGGCATATGTGCTCCCAACAACACAATAATGGATGCACCTTTAAATATATAAGGTGTCCGGTAAAACGAGGTCTGACTCTATCTATATTTCGGTGCATCCTAAGCACTCGAGTTTTGAGCAGTCCTATAGGACATCTCTTCTCTGTATCCTCTGTTTATTGCCGATATGTTAGAGTTCTAGTATAATCATAATACGCCTTCAGGTCTTTGAAGGGCATTTAGAAGTGGTATACATAAGAACATGAAGATTTTTTTAAGATTCTTTAATGTGAAAATACACGACGTTTCGTAGTACATACTCACTCCTTCATCAGGTGAAACAACTTCTTTAATGTGAAAATACACGACTTTTCGGAGTACATACTCACTCCGTCATCAGGTGGAACCTCACCTGATGAAGGAGTGAGTATGTACTCCGAAACGTCGTGTATTTTCACATTAAAGAAGTTGTTATCCAGAAAATCTTCATAATACGCCTTGTCGTACCTGAACGTGTTTTGGTTGCAGATTGTGACAGTTGGAAATATCATGGTGTCATTAAAGTTGACCTTGACATTGACGTTGACCGGAAGACTGTAAAAGTGCAAGATGCGGTCCATAATCTGGTAGCTGGAGACTGTCATGCAGGCTGCTATCAGTAGGATCCATATCACCCTGGAATAAAGGGGTATGGGATTTAGATTTTAAACTAGTATTCAGGTCCTGGTCCTTGTGGGTAAGATGGTTACCAAATCAACACATTTCTACTGGCCAATCACTCTTTTTTAGCCATATGTTCTTGAAAAGAAGTCTTAAATAGAAGGATTGACGACGGATGTCGTGCTTTATGCTGTAAGCCACGTTCAGTCCTTATTAGCTATGAATTTATAATGTTTTAAAAGGCGCTTTTTTGGTAAATTATTTTTTCTCCAAGGTTCCATTTATTATTATTGTATTACTAACGCTTATACAGTATAGTGTTACGTTAGAGAGTAAAAGATCTCATTACGTGATCCGATGATTCATATAGTTTATTCACGTTTTTCCAGGTCACATTATTTCAACCCTCAGCCATGAATCTTCAGAATCTTTTAGGATATCACGTTTTCGTTTTGTATGGGTTAATACCCTTTGTTGATGCAAGTTGTTGAATTCATGCAAGATTAGCAGCAAGAGAAGTACCGTATTTCCTCTAAGGCCCCTTTACACAGACATAAAGACCAAAAACAACAACAGATCGCCGTTGGATGCTCAAGGGAGGAAGAATGGTTTCTAAGGTCGTGAGGAGGTGGCACAAGGGATGTTGAGACATCGCGATTGATCGCCAAGTACGCGGAGGACGCCAAAATCTTTTGAACATGCTCAGGGGTCGCCGACGATCATGGTCGCTCAAGGGCAGCTCCCACGAGGCAGAAAGGTCGTACAATGTACGTTCTAAGGTCGCAAAGGACGCTCAATGGTCGACATGTAAGACATTCGCTAACGTTGGGCGACGTTCTGCCTCCCTTGTGCCCCTACTGCGTCCTCTGTGAAATCAGAGCCGTTTATATCACGACCGTTCTGCCTTCATGCAACGACCATGACGAGTTTTGTGCCTTCTTTCTGCATTCACTCAGCTTTCTGTGAGCGTCCTCGTTAATTCTCCAAAAATAGATGATCAATTGTCACATGTTTCCTTGTTTCTGTTGGCAAATCATTGATAAGACTATGGCACCAAAAAGGAGCAAGACAACAGGAAAGTCAAGCAAATAAAGATGTATAAACACACTTATAAAGAAACGCCATCACATATTTAACAAGAACAACAGAATGCTGCTGTCGGATAAAGTCGATTTTAAATGTCTTTGATAATAAAACATTAATTCGGTTTTGATACTCATAATCTTTATTCAAACACATACGGGGCGTTGATATAGCTTTTTCAACATGGAGTTTGGCTAGAATGTTGAGTAATTTTGTTTACAAAATTACGAAATACCGAAAATTAATCAATAAAAGATGTTGGCGACCTATTTTATCTCTCTAACTTTAATTCTAAACTCTTAAATTGAAGCATCGTCACGGTAGGACATCGTAAAACAAGCCAAAAAGTCCCTTTTTACTCTCCTATATTTCCCTGATTTTAAAAAGGGAATAGTTTTTAGAAGATCTGATTTTCAAAAATATGAACAGATAATGTTTCATAAACTTAAATTAAACCCATTTGACTTCTTGAGAATGATGAAGCCCTGTGTCATTCGTATGTTTATCCGTGGATTTAATAATTCCATGTATTTTTGTATATTTATTTCTTAAGTTTTTAAAAAATAAATATCATATTCGTTTGCAAAAAACAATGACCATGTTGTTAAAGCAGTAGAGCTTGTCGTCTTTTATTGCAGCTGAAAAAGCTAATTGGTTGGTTATGTTTTACTGTTGGAATGGTACTGAAACAAATGGAGACTAATTTAGCTTATTATAGACCCAGTCTATCCAGGTTGCCGAACACTCCCAGGGATCACTGAAGCATTGTTCAGGTGTCGCAGAGGATGCAGAAATGTTGCTGCATGGTCGGCCAACACTCGTCAATGGTGGCACAGCGAGGGCACAGAGGAAGCACAGAGGAGGCACAGAGGTGGCTGACGGGTTGTACAGGGATCGCCCTTGATGCTGAATTGTTGTTAGGGTTGCACAGTGAACGCCCAGCGAAGGCAATGTGGAGGCTCCGTAAAAGTGCAGGTCGTTCAAAGATCGTCATGGAAATTATCGTTATTTGGATTTTAGGTCGTACGAAGGACGCACGAAGATCGCATTTAGAGCATTTACAATGACACAGGATTTCGCGAAATCAGCCGACCATTGAGCGTCCTGTCCATTTTTTGTGGGTCGCTCAATGGTCATACAAAGGACGCGGCTCTGTGTAAAGGGGCCTTTAATAAGCGCTGGGTCTCCAATTACACTGCACCTCCTCTGAGAGCATTTGTCTTGTTTACTGGGACTGTTTTAAATTTGAATTTTGAATAAACTTGAACTTTGGACTAATAACTTCTTACCCCAAATGATTGTCTTTTCCAAAACAAAGCATTGTTTCAACCGAGAAATATAAAAATTTATATGTAATATCAAAAACATAATTCCAATGTTCAGTAATCATAAACAAGTATTAAAGGAGATATTTGTGGAAGAATAACTTATTTAAAAAAAGAAATAATAGCCCATGGGTTACTTTTGGGTAAATGTTTCTTAACATTTCTTTTCTTTGACACCAATGGGCTTCTATTTAATTCAAAAGTGTGTCCAATGAGGGCATCATCCTCTATCTACAACCCTGTAGAAGAAGATGCAAACAGTGCTGATTGTGACGATCCGCGGCCGTTGTGTGATGCATTGCCTCTTTTGAAACTCCAATTTTCTAATAACAAATCTTAAACACTACCGTACAGTTTAGTTTTCAAGAGTTACAAGAGTTTCATAACAATACTCCTGAAAGTTATATACAAATTTTGTCTTCACTTATTGTCTTATGATTATTATTCCATATGACTGTCACTTTAACAGATTTCCGAATACAAAGCCGGGCTTCTATTTTGTGTCAAAGTTCACTGTCAGAAACCCTATATTCTGTATAGAAGCTCTGGGCTTGCTTTCGGAAATACATATCCAACTCTTCTTTCATATCTCTGAGAATCAAACCACCTCTTAAATAGCCTTCATTCTAGAAAATGTGAGTAAAGAAGCGAGAAGCTGATAGTCATTGTGATTGCATATAAATAAACAACACATACTAATGTTGGCGCATATATATTTCAATTTTAAAACATCCCTTACTACAAATTGTAGAACCAACATATCTGAGTTATATGAGAATATCCACACCACGCATAGATGAAACTAAAGGATCCGATCTAAATACTTTCGCTCGTTGTATTTTCAATATTTGACTCTTTAACAGCCAACAATAAGTGGTGAAAGTCGAGAATGTGGTTATTGTTCAAAATTCCAAACACTACATTCGTTCTTTATATGAATAAATATGTAATTTAGCAATTTTAAGCGAGTATACAAATTCGCCCAAGGTTCGGACAGTTTTGACCTTGGTTCGGACAGGGTCGCCCGAAGTTCGGACAGTTCGTTTCCAGTCCAGCATGGGCACAGAAAGGGTGACAGATAAACTGCAGTGCGATATTTGTTTCAGCCTATAATGTACTTTAAATAAGTTTTGAAAGTAATTGGTAAGCAGGATGATTACATCTATTCACATGCAGGTAAGAACGTTTTGTGTCACGTGTAAAAGCTCTGAGCAATAAGAATAGCTCACATTTTAAAAATCTATTCAAATTGATTTCATCTTTACCATGGGCCGGGTAAAGTATAATTTGATTACTACTTGCTTACAATTTAATACACCTGCATCTGTTAAAAAAAACTTTTCAGAGCACCGTAAATCGTTGATTAAGTAAGTTAAGTAACTACATCAAATGATCAAGGAGTCTTATTAGGCTGTCATTGTAATCATAATCGTTGAACAGCCGTGTTTATCCCGCCGCCCTAAGTCACAGGGGGTAAGTCCTGTACATGCTAAACCGGAAGTTGGCAGTCGTCAACAACCATTTTCCCGACAGACATTAGGTTTTCAACTAGGGTGGGTCCCGAAATTGGTCACTTTTGAATATTTTCCATTGAATGATGTCAACAATATCAACTTGTTTCAACTCTTGAAAGGCCATAGTTTATAATCGCTACATCTGTGGAACATGACATGTAATATATAGTTTAGAATTTTAATATTTTGGAGCAGGGAGAAAATCCGCGAAAAGGTGACTTTCTTCATGAATACAACACATTTACATGGAACATGCCCATCTTTTTTTTAATTTTAAATCGACTGTGATGATTTAGGACTTGCATCAGAGTTACACCTTTCACAGATTGATCGAAACCGAGATATTTGGAAAAATAAAAACTGTACTCATTGATGGTAGTTGCTCCATCGCTGTCAAGGTTGTTGCAAACTTTTTTTAAAAAATAACTGCCCATGGTAGTTGCTATGAAGGAACCCTTTTTTGTTACATTGTAGGGGTTAATAGTACATGTAAAGGTGCAACGTGAATTGATTTTAGCTTTTGCTTTTCATACAATTTTATTGACAATTTAATTGGAAACTAATGTACCACACTAAAATGAAGTTTTGCGTAAATGTCGAAAGAATACAAGTTTAACATATAAATCACTCGACAATATATTTTAACTGCAACTTATTTGCATAATACTGTCATTTGTGTCATTCTTACACTTTGAATAATAATAATAATAATAATAACTAGGATTGCCAAGGCAATACTTAGGTCTTTAAGACTTCTGCTTGACCTTGAACTCCATGTTGCACTCTCGATTATTCATCAGTTTCCCTGCTTTAATATGAGCCATCAAACATGTCTCTATCTTCAGTAGTCTTTTTACAAACATTCTCGAAAGAAGGTACCCCTTTGAAAATGAAAAAATCACGTAGTAATGGACCCCTTCATGATCTTTCTCACGATTAAGACAAAACGGTCAACATTTTCAAAAAAAGGTGTAACATAGGAGATGTTAAACTTTGATTTCCACGTAAGTAGATGATATCATCATTAAGATTGCCTACATAAATAATACGTTATGTTCTTCTGAATATTCAGAAAATAATGCTCATTTTCGGACCCCTAGACATCGTTCATGCCTCGATGTTCGAGGCTTAACTTTCAACTTTTTGATGAAAGCGGTCAACATAAAAGTTGTTTTTCTTGAAATGGTGCATACGTAGGAGTATGTAAAATTTCATTAGCATAAGAAGTTAAGCAGTTATGAACCTTTCAACTTTGTTGAAAATGGCGATTTTCGAAAAATGACAATCTTCTATGACTTGTCACACGTAAACTGTAACAGACACATGCTTGAAAGTTATTGTCCCTAATAAAATTATATATCTCCTTCAAGATGAGCTATTAAACATATTTGTTATCTTCAGTGGTTTGCGATCGAAAATTCTTCTAAAAATATGCCCCTCAAAACTTCTCAAAATTACGAAATGTCATATCTTTGGGCAATTGATGAATTTGTGATTAAACTATTAACTTTTACATGATAAAGATCTAAAACAGAAATGGTAGGTTATGTATCTGCATCCTATTGCAATAAGTAACTTTGACGTACCTTTGTAGGTAGGTAGGTAGGTAGGTAGGTGGGATTAAGGGCGACGTTGGGCCAACAAATGGCCTATATGCGCCCGGCATATAAAAAGATTAAAAAGATTAGAAAATAATTATACAAGAGGTTAAAAAAGATTCATATGCAGTCATATTTGCCCGTATTGCATACGTAATCTAAAAGGGCTCTTTGAATGTCACCATACAGCAGGTTTTCTCCAAGAATAGACCTCAGATCGAAGGTACTTGATCTTGATGACACCACCTCTATAAGTTCTTGACGATGGATATTATGTCCCTCGCACTCAATTAAAAAATGAAAAACAGTTTCTGGGCAATTGCCAGCACAAACCTGACACATTGGAGATTTATCCTTGTCTAAAATGTGTTTGTATGCATTTAAGCCACAGACGTATCTTTATTTATAACAGAGTTACGTCCCTTTGAACATGATGCCGCAATACGAACCTATAAAAAAGGACCATCTTGAAGGGCAGATAACCGAAATTCTAGGACGAAATTAAAAATTCTTCCTCAAGAGCGCTCTTAACAATTCATTTATCTTCAAAATAAGCTATAACACATAGCTGTACTGTTAAAATTGAAGGAGGAGAAGATTTTCAAAGACGTGTACCCTAAAAACCGCGAAATTGCACAAAATTGTAAGTTTTTGCGAAATAGCAAAAAATCTATCACTACGGCCAAAAACCGCTATAGGCCTAATCGATGGGGAATGTTGTTGCCCACATAGTGGTGAAAGTTTTGTGCAAATATATTTATTAGTTCTCGAGATATTAAGGTATAAAGTTTTGACTTCAAGGGGAGATAACTCGCGAAAGAATTCAGCCAACGTACATGGCTAGTTTTTGTTACAGATTATCATCCCTGAAAATTTCATGCAAATCGGTTCAGCCTTTATTTCAGAATCGCGCGCACAAAAAACGTACAAATAATAATAAGAAGAAAGAAACGGATAATAACAATAGGTCTTCCAGACTTTCGTCTTGAAGACCTAATAATTGATTTATATCCCTATCAAGGATTTATCCAAAGCACGATGTAATGGATGTCATCTTCAACTGGTCTGGTCATCCATTGGTCTAGGAATGATATCCCATTTGACTGTTGTATGAGTATGATGGTAATGACAGTGAACAATGAATCTGAACAGTTATTTTCAAAATTTAAATTATCGGGGAACAATATTGTTTGGATATATTGAACATGTTTTTGTCACCATCTTTATTTAAAGGTTTCTGCATTATATAAGTTTTAACTTCACCCTTTTATTTATTTAATTGTTATTAAAATTCAAAGGATATGAGGAACTTGATGAACATATCCTTCCGTGCAACATGTCATCAATATGTTAAGACCAGATATGTTTGTAAATATTTGCGCATAGCTTTAGTAGATGTTACTGATTGATATGAACACTAAATTAGCTTTCAGCAATCACAGTCTACTACAAATATATGCCTTGTAAATTATTGGGACGTGACCTTAGATGTGAAATCACCCACAAATGACAAATTAAACAATAATTAATTTTAAGACGCATTAAGCTTGTTTGAAATCCTGGTCATGTAGCTTTTCATTTCGAATAGATTCAGAGGACAATGCAGTCCATCAAACCAGTTCACCGAGGGTTAAATCTTAAACGTCCTGTAAATGCCTGAATTTTATTAACGATTCGCCATCATACTATCATCATGTCTTTGAGAGAGTACATTGTATTTGCACATATGTATATTTAAAAATTCACAAACGAAGACAGACCCTTTAAAATAATTAATGATGCATGGAATAATATCTTTGTCTGTACTTTACTGTAATGGTAATGTGTTATATGCGTTAATATTTACTTACAAAGGGAATATTACTCAGGGAGTAACACATTTAGATTACTTGGTATTTTTTTTGTTACATTGAGCTAAACAAAAGATGAGAGTCGACAAGTGACACAACACAAATATTTAATCAATCATTTCAACACCATACAGTGCCCGGTTGGCGGACATGTCGATCAGTTTCCTCTCTTCAGTTTTGGTGAGTTGAGGTTGTACCCCGTTCTTAGCATACACTTTAACCCTGCCTTTATTTATTTACATTGACCCGATCAGAAATTGTAGATTTCGCAACGTTTTACATCTTGGCAGCTTTTCTTATAAACAGCAAAACTGTGAACAGTTTTCATAAGCCTGGGGACTTGACATGTTTCTAACGCAGTTTTACTTGTCTGGCTGGCTGGTTAGCGGAACTACGGCCACTATGACGTCACTGTAATATATGACGTATCGCATATAATGGCGCCATATCATTAGAGCACTGTATCATGCAAAACAATCTTATTTTGTTGTTTTACTGTCCATTACGAAATTCCCGCGTGAAACCAAAAATGTTCCGCCATTTTATTCAGCAGCCAGAAGTGTCGAGCCTTGGTCGATTTGTGTCCGAACTTTGGTCTACTTGTTTCCGAACCATGGTCAAACTTGTCCGAACCAAGGTAATTTTGACATGTTATCAAAATCGCAATTCTAAACCCAAGAATAAATTTGAAAGTACTAAAATACAAAGTTACCTAATTGTTTCTTCATGTAAGTGCATATATTTGAAAGATTATGATCGCTTCCTTCATTCCCTGAATTGTCACACAATATTTACGTTCACACAAATATTTCGTGGATTTCTTTCATGAAACCATTATTTGTACCAATCGCTAAATTTTTAAAATATACCTGACTGTCAGATAATTCTCAAATGAATCAAGTATTGTCATAAAATTAACATAAATATTTAGAAACCAACGGAGTGTTAAACTTTGCTTTGTTTTTGAATCAGCTGTAAATTGAAAGTGTCCGAAGTTCCGGCGACTTTGGGTGGTGTCCGAGCTTAGGTCACAGATAACACATATGCCCTATACAAATAACGCAATGACAATAATTAACCTATTAACATATTTCAACATGTATACATACTTCCAAAGGAGGCACTAGTCACAAGGGTTCTAGTCCCCGTTCCCTCTCGGGTGTGGGGTGTTGGAGGGATCGTACTCCTTGAGTACTCAGTTTTAATCCGTTGTAGACTGGTGGACAAAGGCCTAGCCAGGCGTAGACCTGAGCGAAGGAGCGCGGGTCGCTTTGGCAAATGAATTGAGGAATGCGTGTCAACAACTGACGCTCGGCGGTTCTGAGCGGAACTGGTTTTGTCGTGGCTTTTAATGGCGGTGAAAGCGGAAGAGACAGAGAACGTTTTCCACACGTTAAGCAGTGGTAAACCCAATTAAAACCCTATAAAACGTTTTCCGGGTGATTTGACCGTTGTTCACGTATTGTTCTCCTGGACAAGATTTTTATCGGGCATGTTGCGGGCATTTGTAAATGAGGCGTTAGGCTTATGCTACGGTCACACTTACACGATGTCATAGACGTGCTTATTACGAGGTGCGGATTATCGTAGTAAAAGGTATTTTATACTGTTTACAAGAACAAGGTACGATGTACCTCGAGTGTATCACTAACACATTACGTTCACGTCAAGTGAGACCTACGTTATTATTCAGATTTGCGTGCGTGTTTGTTAAGAAAGGGGCATGTTCACAACGCGTGATGTAAGAACTGCTACGTGCTTAAAACGTTGATATTACGATGTATCCGTGTTTTATACGACATACATGTAATATCTCCTTATCAATTTTGGTTTCAAACACGTTACACTACTGTGCAGAATTAAGTACACCGGATTTCGCGAAATGTGCGCGAGATGTTCGCGAAATATGCGCGAACACGGTGTACTTAACTATGCACAGTAGTGTACTTCTCTTGGCTACATGATACAATACCAGTACAGGTCCATCATGGATGTCGACGTTTCATCTCTAGTTAAGCTTGTAACAGTTGTTACTGTCGCCACCAAGCATTTCCGAAGGAAGCAAAAGCAAAAACGACTAAGAAAAGCAATTATGAAACTCCTATGCGGACCAACGCTAAATTTTAAATCCTTTCTATTCATAACAGTTTTTTTTTTCAAATCTGCCAGTAAGATTAATATGTTGTAAGCTTGTCCCTCAGGTAAAACGGTCTAATGTACGCGTTTTCGTTGCAGTGTATGCCCTCGCCTTCGGCTCGGGCTATACAGCTGCAATGATGATAACAGCTGGCTTTAGACTTGGATATACCACCATTGACAATATGATTATATTACAAAGTCTTGTTCTAAGATATTTGAATACAAAAGGGGGAACATTGTATGCCGGGTTTGTAGATTTTGCAAAACATTTCATTCTGTGCAACGGAACAAACTTTGGAACTTATTTCAATTTCATGGTCTTAGTGACAAAATATGTAAACTTTTATTGAATATGTAATAACGTAAAGGCATGCGTTAAAAGTAACCAAATATTTTCGGAAACGTTCGAACTGCAACTTGGTGTCAGACAGGGATGTATTCTTAGCCCATTTCTTTTTTCATTCTTCATAAATGAACTTGCTACCCACTATCGGAATTTTTTTAAATAACGCTCCAACAAAATATTGTCGAAAATTCACCCTTGCAGTTCCGGATCCAAACACAACTACTTTAGTCTTTTCAATAGTCTCTTTCAACCTCCACATTACACAATATTTTCTAAATACATTTATTTGTTCAGAGAAGCCTTTCAACTGAACTGCTGACATTTTCCTCAATTCTGTTTGCGCTTTGAGCATGATCTACATGGAAAACAGCGCATTACAAATATGTTATGATGATGATGATGATTTTTTATTTTTTTTATAATTTTATTTCTTTTTCAGATACATAGACATATATGAAATGTTCATTAAACAGCATTTTACAACATAAATAGGTACACATATTGAAAACAGAGCAACTGCAAGCTAACATTGCAAATTCAATTGAATATGTTTTATGGACCTGGCATTTCCATACTTTCACCGAAGTTGCAGAGTGTCAATCTTTAAAGAGATTATGGCATACAGACCAGAATTTTGTGAACTTCGTATAGTTGCAATCTGAGTAACAGATGCGTTTATCAATTTCATAAACATTGTTTAAATCTTGTTTTATAATGTTAAATTGCGGTACAGTTTCCTTTAACTTTGATATGTATATATTATATTTGACTGTTGTTATAATAAGATTTAGAATCATATCTCGTGTTTCCGGATATCCTAGGTATATGTTTCGTTTTGAGAGGTTTAATATTGAATCTGTTTTCTGCTCTATCCATGTCTTTAGTCTATCCCAGATGTTATTCACTTTCGGGTAATCATAGAAAATGTGCACTATAGTTTCTACAGATACTTTACAGAAAGTACATTTGTTTGTGTCTTTCAATTTCATTTTAAATAGAAGGTCGTTCAATGAGAGAATTCTGTGTAAGATCGAATATTGAAACCAAATTTGTTTTGTGCCAAGATGGGATGAAAAAGGTGTATAATTTATTTCGGTCCATTCATTTTTAGCTATTGATTGATTTAAGTCCTTTTCCAACTTATGTTTATATTTATATGAGTTACTACTGATAGAACTTTGAAGGGTATCATAGAAGAGTCTGCATCCTTTGGTTGGTTTTACTATATCTACGATGAAGTATGGCAGGATGGGATTGGTTAACTTATTTGATAACTCGAGATTTTGTGCCTTAAGGTAAGCTTTAATCGATTTTACTATACCGGCATATTCTAAAAAGTTTGTTTTACACGTGTAGACATTTTTTTAAGTTTCAAGATTTAGAAAATCACCTTTTTCATTCACGATATCATTTACAAATATTATGCCATGTTGTATGTAATGTTTATAACTTATTTCATGTTTGCCAATTGTTATATTTTCATTGCACCAAATTGGTTGGGAATAAAACATCATTGACATCATTAACCTTTGAACCTTTGTTACTGATAAAACATCCCCATTCTCTTAGCACATCGCGCCAGAATGGGTTAGTCCGCGCTTTGAGGATGTTATCTTCAATATACTTAGGTGATTTGAGGTAACAATGCTCAGATGTAGGAGCTACATTTTGGGTTTATAGGTGTTTTATTTTATTACCATTTTCTGCTTTGAAATTTCTTTTTAATCCATGCTATTTTTTGTGCAAAAATTGTGTTTTTTTATGTCTGGGACTCTTATTCCGCCGTCTTTGTACGATTGTGTAATTTCGTTCCGACTTATCTTATCTGGTTTGTTTCGCCAAATAAAGATAAAGCATAAGGAGGTTAACTCTTTTATGATTTTATCACTTGGGTTTGGAAGAATTGAAAACAGGTGATTTAATTTTGGAAGAATCAGACTTTTTAAGACTGTATTTCTTCCTAGGGGAGTGAGATCTCTTCCTAACCATTGATTCATTGTAGTTTTAATCATCTTTAGTTTGTCCTTATAATTTCTTTCCACCATTTCGGCCAGGTTAAATTATGTGTAAAAGTTATGCCAAGGATAGTGAAATCTCGTTGATTCCAGTCTAGTTTATGATTTTTACAGAGGATGTTCTGTGAGTGTTTTGATGCTCCTAGCCATATGACTTGGGTCTTGGTTGTATTTATTTTGAGACCAGAGAATGATGCGAATTCATTTAAGGTGTTAAGGGTATGCTGAAGACACTTTACAAGAGGTATCATCTGCAAATTGTGATAGTAGGTATTCCGTATCGCCTATCTTTATTCCCTTTATGTTCTTATTATTTCGCAACATTATACTTAACACTTCGGCACAGATTATAAAAATGTAAGGAGATAGTGGGTCACCTTGCCTGCATCCTCTTGTAAGTTCAAAGAAGTAAATACATTTATGCTGTAACTCATCCGGCGTACTCCTTTACAACAATTAAAATAAGCAGAATCATTTCCCCCTAATGAAACACAAGACTTATATCATCATACATAATACAAATAACTTTTAAGATCTTCCCTGAAATAACATCATTGATAAGTTTTTGCCAAAGTCCCACCCGCCATATATTATCAAAGGTTTTTTGCAAATCTTTAAAGGCACTATATAATTTTTTCAACAAAAGATGTTTATGAAGAAACTGTTTTCTTAATAAAACACATGCTTACTCTGTTAACTGCAACTTCTCAATTAAACAAGTGTGTTTTGATAAGCACCCCCCTTCGCGGGTTGTGTTTTGACAAGTAAATACCCCTTTTCCAGCTATTATTATACTAAACGGCACGTTGCCCCAAACTGAAATTATATTTGGCGGGACTTCTGAAATTTATATTGTATACTTCCCGGGTCGACACCGAATGTACAATATGAAGAATTTCACACACCGTTCATTCAGTCATTAACTACAAGACTTAAATATATCTATCTTCAAACATAGAGTGAAAACATTTCGTTATCAAGCAAATGTTTGTATTATTCAATGTTAACAAATTATCTAATCGATTAATTATATTTATCATGTGTTAACATAAAGAAATTTAGACGTTCATTAGCACGATTTAGATGTTCATCTCGCGACCTATCATTTCCTTCTCATTTGCCCGTCGTATTATACATTACGTTGTAAATATATTTAAAAAATATTACTATGTCCACCCAAATACAATTAAATAATCAACTCTTGTCAGCATTAGAAGTCAAACTATAGGCCTATTACAAAATCTTGCCATGTTCATCTATTATGCAATGCTGTATAGAAACAACGTATTATCGATGTAACCCGTATGAATGTGTGCATTTATCCATCATGTATGTGCTATAGACCTGTGGCCTTTTCAGTATGAAATAAAGATTGATTACATACCAAACATGCCAAAAAGACATTGTTTGTAAAGAGCACTTGAATATCGTGGTAAACACTTAATGGTGTCTTGTTAAATACGCCTTTACTCGGAATCAACTCTTTTAGTGAACGTAACACGTTCGCAATTAGCACTGCCTATTCGTACAGTTGACGGGAGCATCGTAATACCAATTTACTCACGATAATGCTACGATAAACAAGAGTAAAGTACGATGTAACACTTATGCACCAAGTGCATAGTGCGTGTATTTCACGATGTTTCCCGATGATCGCGAAAGTTTTTTAGCCAATCGTAGCTCAATACGACCTTTGCCGAAATGCCACGTGCACAATAAGTTCGTTGTAAGTGTGAATGGCGTGTGTATCCAGAACATATAGGTGCATATCAAGATGAAGTTGCACGTGATACATCGTGGATGACATCGTGTAAATGTGACCGTAGCATAAGACTTAGATTGACAGGGGAAGACCAGATAACCAGAGGACGAACGGACACCAGACATAAACAACAAATAGTGTTCACTTTCAGTATTACAAAATTATAGCCTGTGCTCTTTGTCCATGTGATAGTAGGTATTCCGTATCGCCTATCTTTATTCCCTTTATGTTCTAATTAGTTCGCAACATTATACTTAACACTTCGGCACAGATTATAAAAATGTAAGGAGATAGTGGGTCACCTTGCCTGCATCCTCTTGTAAGTTCAAAGAAGTAAATACATTTATGCTGTAACTCATCCGGCGTACTCCTTTACAACAATTAAAATAAGCAGAATCATTTCCCCCTAATGAAACACAAGACTTATATCATCATACATAATACAAATAACTTTTAAGATCTTCCCTGAAATAACATCATTGATAAGTTTTTGCCAAAATCCCACCCGCCATATATTATCAAAGGTTTTTTGCAAATCTTTAAAGGCACTATATAATTTTTTCAACAAAAGATGTTTATGAAGAAACTGTTTTCTTAATAAAACACATGCTTACTCTGTTAACTGCAACTTCTCAATTAAACAAGTGTGTTTTGATAAGCACCCCCCTTCGCGGGTTGTGTTTTGACAAGTAAATACCCTTTTTCCAGCTATTATTATACTAAACGGCACGTTGCCCCAAACTGAAATTATATTTGGCAGGACTTCTGAAATTTATATTGTATACTTCCCGGGTCGACACCGAATGTACAATATGAAGAATTTCACACACCGTTCATTCAGTCATTAACTACAAGACTTAAATATATCTATCTTCAAACATAGAGTGAAAACATTTCGTTATCAAGCAAATGTTTGTATTATTCAATGTTAACAAATTATCTAATCAATTAATTATATTTATCATGTGTTAACATAAAGAAATTTAGACGTTCATTAGCACGATTTAGATGTTCATCTCGCGACCTATCATTTCCTTCTCATTTGCCCGTCGTATTATACATTACGTTGTAAATATATTTAAAAAATATTACTATGTCCACCCAAATACAATTAAATAATCAACTCTTGTCAGCATTAGAAGTCAAACTATAGGCCTATTACAAAATCTTGCCATGTTCATCTATTATGCAATGCTGTATAGAAACAACGTATTATCGATGTAACCCGTATGAATGTGTGCATTTATCCATCATGTATGTGCTATAGACCCGTGGCCTTTTCAGTATGAAATAAAGATTGATTACATACCAAACATGCCAAAAAGACATTGTTTGCAAAGAGCACTTGAATATCGTGGTAAACACTTAATGGTGTCTTGTTAAATACGCCTTATGCTCGGAATCAACTCTTTTAGTGAACGTAACACGTTCGCAATTAGCACTGCCTATTCGTACAGTTGACGGGAGCATCGTAATACCAATTTACTCACGATAATGCTACGATAAACAAGAGTAAAGTACGATGTAACACTTATGCACCAAGTGCATAGTGCGTGTATTTCACGATGTTTCCCGATGATCGCGAAAGTTTTTTAGCCAATCGTAGCTCAATACGACCTTTGCCGAAATGCCACGTGCACAATAAGTTCGTTGTAAGTGTGAATGGCGTGTGTATCCAGAACATATAGGTGCATATCAAGATGAAGTTGCACGTGATACATCGTGGATGACATCGTGTAAATGTGACCGTAGCATAAGACTTAGATTGACAGGGGAAGACCAGATAACCAGAGGACGAACGGACACCAGACATAAACAACAAATAGTGTTCACTTTCAGTATTACAAAATCATAGCCTGTGCTCTTTGTCCATATCAAATTGAACTTTGCTCAGTAATTAACAACGCCAGTTTGCTAATTGTCCATATGTGAGCAGGGTAACTAAATCGAAATGTATAGGGGTATTGAGAAAACATGCATTGCTTGCAAGCGTAGTTGAAATGTGGTGCAGGGGAAATGAGATTGTAAGGGTAATGGGTGTGAACCTCCAATAAGCGCCGGGTCTCAAATAAGCGCCGGGTCTAAACCATAAGACTAATTGATGCTTCCTTGGTTAACTTCAATGTTCTATTAAAGAAATAAGCGCCGGGTCTCTGATTAGAAGAAATACGGTAGCGTCAAGGTGTCTACCTCGAGCTCCTGTTTAGGATTTGCAATGACATCTTCTGTCTTGTATACTTTTAAATCATTGACTGCCTGTTCTGCAGCTACCTCGTGATGGAATGAGGCCTCCGTGTTCAAACCCTTGCTTTTATACACAGTTTCAAATGAACATGCTTTGATCTGTGCTGAATATTCCGCAATCATGCTTTGCAAACTGCAGGCCTTCCTCCTTTAATCTGCATCTCATTATTTCTTACTGCGAGTCTTCCGACGGTCTTCCTTGTATTTATTTTGTTCTTCCCGATAAGTGTCGTACCTCTTCCGTGTATGGCGTAGTTTTTCCACAAATATTCCATACTTGCCTTAGGTCTTCCACGGGGCATTCGTAAGTCTCCCTTATATCCACATTTCACTGCTGGCTACAGTGTCTGCGGTGGCCACTGATCACAACAGTTTTCAACGGAAAGATATCAGTGACAAAAGAAGCGATTTTCACACGAATTTACACAGATTTTTTGCAATTACATAACGACAGCCGATGACCTTTGCCTTTGTCCCACGCGGAAGAATTGCGGACCAGAAAACCATGGTTTATTTTCGACTACGGGAACTTACTGAATGACTATGGTTCAGTACGGACTTTACGGGAAGAATTATTGTGTTACAGATTAGAATTACGAACACTCGGGGTAAACTCGGGATTTCTCACATCCCAGACAAGCTTTTAATCGTAGTTCTGTCATAGCTCAGTGAAATGGGGGTAATAAATTACCGTACTTGTTTCATTAAATTTTCCGTATGTCTACCACGTTTTATATAATGAGAAAGTAATTTTCCGCTCAAGCGGTTAACGTTCCATAGGTCTTAATCAGCTCATCCGTAGTTATGTAAAGGTATGACTCTTCAGACATTTGAAATTGTTTCCCAAAATTCGTGTAAATTCGTGTGAAAATATCTGTCCGCAGTGAAATGAGGGTTCTAACTTTTAAAGCGCACGGTATTTTAAGAGAAGTCGAAAATACAGTTAAATGTGCCTCCCCTGCAGCAACCAAAGCCGTATGAGCTACAAAGACCATTGCTGAATCCCTGTTCTACAACAATCGAGAAGCACAGTTGACACTGTACCATTGCAGTACCATTGTGGTATGAAACTGTAGCTGCAGTGTGAAAACAACTATTAAAGGGGCAGTCGCACGTTTTTTCGCTCAAATAAGTTGATGAAATGTATTTGAAAAATAATTTCACCAAGAGTAAAACATCCTTCTCTCTTCGGAAAATAAAGTTTAAAATGAGTGTACATGTTTCGGTAAAGCCATGAGAATCGTTTTTGTAATACAAAATAATAAATTGTGTTCACAATAAAATGGCCGCCATGCAATTTTTGCTTTATACGCAACATAGTTTTTACCACTACAGAAAATTGGTTTGTGTAATAAGATGTCATACCCTCTAAAGTTAGTTTAAATGACATAAACTATCATTATAATTGGGAAATTTGAAAAAATAAATTTTGAAAAAAACGTGCTACTGCCCCTTTAAAATCAACCGATCAACGCATGTACAGACAAATCGTGTAGATACTATGGACAGATATTACAAGGTGTAACTACAAATCGCACAGTGTGAGCGGGCTTTACCTTCTGAATGCTGTTGATCCAGGAAGCCAGACGTACCGCAGTCCATGAAGAGTTGTGCTCTGGGTGAAATCCATACAGAGTTCACCAGAACAACAGTTGGCCAGTTTCTCATCTTTGTCTTCAGCCTTGTCCACATGCTGTGGAGGTCTATGATTATGTTGATCACAGTCAGTCTTGTCAAGATGTGACTGAGATGAATTCGACAGAGGATTTTCATCTGTAGAATGGAAGTCCGTATCTTGCACACACACATCTTGAAGATGAGAAGATGAGCCCTCCTGGAGTTTCATCACTCTGGTAAACGCTTATCTATTGAGGATGAGTTGATCCCCCTTGATATAAAGCCATCAAAAACTTTATGAAGCAGATCTGAAAAGTCGTGGTATGCTTCTGAATTATGGAATACGACCGGCTAGACCGTCTGGGACCGGTGATGGATTCATAAATGGCAATTTAATCCCAAATGATAGGGTATGTTATCACAAAATCATTATCTCCGAGGTATCAAATATCATTGCGCTCTTTCGAAATGAGTCTGGCCCTAGCCTAATATGTTATTGATGAAACAGCACAGCTAGAAATACCAATAATTGTTATTGGATAATTGGCCATATCTGAATTGCAGAAATTAATGTAAAAAGTAAGAAATGCAACAGTTTATTTTCTTTATTATAAACATTCACCATGTTTAAGTTGTGTACTGCAACAAGACGTCTTGAAACTCATACGACCTTGTTCGCGTCTATTTATATGTTATCGTGATGTGCAAAGAAGTACTCACAATTCCATGAATCAAAGTATGATACTGTTGATGTACTGTCTGTTCAAGTACACTTGTAGTGCTGACATCGCTATTTCAACATGATTTTTGACCAGAATGTTTGGGACTTAACTTATACATTCATAAAATATAGAAATTTAATTTTAAAAAAGATAGTGTCGACATAAATAACATTCTTTGACTTAAATATGTCGACACGTCTTTACTGTAGGACGTCATAAAATAAGCCAAAACTAAAACCTTTTTTGACTCTCCTATCTCGTCTAGTTATGAAAACGTGGATTTCACAACGTATGTTTCTCAGAACAATGAACAGAAGTCTGAAGACATGGGCCCCGTTCCATAACAGCGAGCGCTTATAATCGCTCACTGATTGCTCAATGTAGCGCTCAAGTAGCGCCAATTCTCTCCTGAACGACACGGTGCAAAACCTCACCTACGTAGCGCTACATTGAGTAATCGCGTTCAAGAGAGGTTTGAAAGTAATAGCTAATTGAGAGATTACTTTGAAACCTCTCTTGAACACGACCCTGATGTATCTCTGTTTCAGTTGTGTTTACCACTCGTTGTTTGATTTACCTTGTATATTGTAAGGTGACGTTTCGTGACGATTGAGTGTATTGTAAAGTCGTACAATTACAAATTGGAATACAGATGATATAACAGCAATACATAAAAATATCAGCGTCTGTCGTAAATGTTAATGCATTGACATCAATTTGTTTGTTTGACACAAAATGATATATGATTTCATAATGTAATGATGATAATATTTTAATAATTAATGCATATAATTGCTTGTAAGCGATAGTAAAGCCGCAGAGTATTGTGCTGATACGGACTCTCTTTGAATAAAAGTAACATTTTGTCTTAAAGGTGCATCCATTGTATTTCATAAAATTATATTTGCCTTTCATACATGCCAACATACAATATGTGCTGATATTAGTTCAAATAGTTCAACTCAACTTGCATATTCATCCCCTATTGCCAACAATATAGTAATTACTAGTTTCCAATTAAAATCGAGCAACATCATTATGCATGTGCTAGTTTCCAATTAAAATCGAGCAACATCATTATGCATGTGCAGAAACCGAAACTACACGTTTCTTTTACATGCACAGTAGGTATATGACCTATTGAACATTATCAACCCACATTTGATATGTTCTTTGGTTTAAATAAGATTCCAAAATTACGTTTGACTCATTGGCGTGTGCCACACGCGGTGCATTGTCAGGTTTTCGATCAGAAATTTATACTTTTACCTTCATATCGTCAATATACTAAATCGAATATCATAAAAATGGTAGTTTTCGGTAACAGTCGGTACTTCTCGATAAAGTAAGACCATTTATAACGTTTGGCATATTTGACCCCAACAACACAATGGATGTACCTTTAATTCCATGCATTTATTGCATGTAAAAACATTTTCGATTGGGTAGCTCGAGGGGATGACAATGACTTGTCGGTTAAACTTATGAGCATCCAAATCACTACAGCAGAGCCTTTAGACCATAGTCTATAACTTTAAATAACCATCAGCTTTAAGTGTTACACGAGGCATAATAAGCCCTCGACTGTCCAAAATACTGTCAAAAAGTGTGCTACAATGCCTTTAATAAATTAAGAGCAAATCATATAATAAGTCTATCACAAGAAATAAAATGAAACTAAGCACTTTTTAATCAAAAACGGCATCATCATCGTTTATCTCATATTCGTTTGGGACTTTCAATGACACACATATTTTAGATATAGCTAAAAATGAAATATAATGTGCACAGTTAAACAAACAAACGAATTCAGAAATAAAAATAGGGGACACAGGAGATATGTCACCACTTCAACGTCATTTCGTAAATTACCTAAAAAAACGAAAAAACCTAACGTCACGGGAGTTTTGATACTGTAGTATAACCATTGAACATACTATTAATCTACATGTAAGAATACATGGTGAAAGAATAAGTATCAGTTGATTATACCAGGTGATTTAAATGTGTAACTAACTTGAGATACGTATGTCATTCGAATAACACATATAGTAACATATTTACCTCGAATATAGGTAACGCGGCATGTCGTTAAATGACCGTTAAATAGGCCACAGGGGCTTGTATTGTCGAAACTAGCGATTACAACGAATATGAAGTCGACGATCCAGCCCCATATACTATAAAAAAAGTAAAGGGATGTAACGGGGTCAACACCCCATGTCCGTTTGAAATTATATTTCAGAATGTTGTCATCATATTATCATTCAATGTTATATATCACGGCAAAGCCAATACATTTGTCTTTAAAACAAGCCATCAAACGTAAAACTCGAACCGATAATAACAAGGATATGATTTTTCAAAGCCAAAAATATTAGCACATTGCTCATGTAAGCCATTTGCCTGGCCCACCAAAATAATAAAATATTCGCTTGAAAAAATTATTATAAAATACTTTATAATATCCTGTCAGCTAATAGTGACCCAGTTACAAAGCCCAGTATTTGGTGCATCAGATCGCGCAAGAATTATAACACGGGGTGCACTGTAATTGACGTACCAGAGATTTTAGATGATCTCAAGTGTGTTTCGAAACATCGTTTGATAGTGAGACGTCCATATTGAATGACCTTGGCATTGGTCTATTTTTGGTAACGAAATGATGTCATAGGGCTATTTGAGGCCCTATGACATCATTTCGTTTCCAAAAATAGACCAATGTCAAGGTCATTCAATATGGATGACTACTAGACAAACGATGTTTCGAAACACACTTGATATAATGTCAAATCCCTGGTATGTCAAATACAATGTCCCTCATGTTATAATTCTTGCGCGATCTGATGCACCAAATACTGGGCTTTGTAACAGGCGTTATGCTCTAAACGATGGAATCCATATATTTTGAGACTTATTCGCAACAATAATAATTTGTTGTTATTACCGTAAGCGAGTTCGATTTCTGGCTATTTGTTTCAATGCGTTGAACTTTCTAACTTATTTCCGAAATAATCATGCATCTTGGAGGCGATTGACTCCCAGAGGGAAATGTGTGACCTACTGATTGTTTACACCCCATTTTTATTCCATTACACATGTTCTGTTAGTTGTTGAAATCAATATGTCTGTTACTCTTTCCAATCGTAATTCTTTACTTTGAATAAACATTAAAATGGCAGTGGTAATCATAATTCATACGCCTGTAATATATTTTTCGTACACATGCAGCTATTGGCTATAATTCTTGCGCGATCTGATGCACCAAATACTGGGCTTTGTAACTGGGTCACTATTAGCTGACAGGATATTATAAAGTATTTTATAATAATTTTTTCAAGCGAATATTTTATTATTTTGGTGGGCCAGGCAAATGGCTTACATGAGCAATGTGCTAATATTTTTGGCTTTGAAAAATCATATCCTTGTTATTATCGGTTCGAGTTTTACGTTTGATGGCTTGTTTTAAAGACAAATGTATTGGCTTTGCCGTGATATATAACATTGAATGATAATATGATGACAACATTCTGAAATATAATTTCAAACGGACATGGGGTGTTGACCCCGTTACATTCCTTTACTTTTTTTATAGTATATGGGGCTGGATCGTCGACTTCATATTCGTTGTAATCGCTAGTTTCGACAATACAAGCCCCTGTGAAATAGGCGTTATGCTCTAAACGATGGAATCCATATATTTTGAGACTTATTCGCAACAATAATAATTTGTTGTTATTACCGTAAGCGAGTTCGATTTCTGGCTATTTGTTTCAATGCGTTGAACTTTCTAACTTATTTCCGAAATAATCATGCATCTTGGAGGCGATTGACTCCCCAAGGGAAATGTGTGACCTACTGATTGTTTACACCCCATTTTTATTCCATTACACATGTTCTGTTAGTTGTTGAAATCAATATGTCTGTTACTCTTTCCAATCGTAATTCTTTACTTTGAATAAACATTAAAATGGCAGTGGTAATCATAATTCATACGCCTGTAATATATTTTTCGTACACATGCAGCTATTGGCTATTTATAAAGCGGAGGTATTGACAGCCAATATATATTCATATTCATGACGCAGTAACTGTCTAATACCCCTGATTACAAGCTTAAATCTGATATCTTATTTTGTACATGTTGGGCGAGTAATAAATAGCATACATTGTATTAAACCATGTCCCGTTTTTGTATTCTCTATGTCTGTAATGTCTGCATATTAAGTTATTTATTGACGCTTAAATGCTGTCATATTCTCAACATGACTGAAGTAATTAATCACTGATGTGACAACATGTCAAAGACGATGATTTTACACTTATTCGTATAATAAACAGTTGGCAGTTATAAAGTAACATATTTAACCCATGTTTTTGACACTTTTTGCCACTCGCACAGACTAAAAACATTAAATAGAACTAGATCGTCGGCTGTCGGCTGTCGGCTATCGTACGGACAAAACACCACACATACATGTGTTCCTCTGAATAGAATAGCATTGTCGGCTGTCGGTCACTTTCGCAGCCTATACACCCGACACATACATTTGTATACATGTACATTACAAGGACTGAATGCGGATTGTCGGCTGTCGGTCACTCGCATAGCCTATACACCACATATACGTCATGTACATTGCAAGGACTGAATGCGGATTGTCGGTTGTCGGCACTCCCACTTACTATACACTACATATATGACTATAAATAGAACTGTATTGTATATTGTATTGTCAACCGCTTGTACAGCCTATACACCACATGTCATACATATTAAGTTTGACTTTGTTCATATTGACTTTCATGCATCTTATACATGCACACATATGAAGAGGTTACAAAGTTATCAATTATCAATAAATTATAATATAAGGTTATTTTAATTTACTAGCTGCATGTAAGCTTTGTAGGTTTTGTTTTATATACATAAACACGATCCTTGAAATTTCATGCCAACTTACATGAAGTTCTTGCCTGAAATAGGTACATGGCTCATTTGACATAGAAGTAGAGGCATGGGAGCCAAAAAGGTACTATATATATTGGAAATGTGAGTGTATTCAACAAAAAGAATAAATTTTACATTTAAAATAGGCAAAAATAGGCACATAACTCATTTGACATATAATGAGGTGCATTGGAGCCAAAAAGGTATATCCATTTGAAATAGGCAAGGATAGGTACAGGACTAATCTGACATATACTTAGGATTATGTGAGCCGAGAAGGTAATATATATGCTGGAAATATGAATTTCTAGTAAAGGGGAATTTTGCACCTATGATATTTATCCCTAGATTCCAATTGGTTTATTTAGGCTAGGAAAAACGTTTATTTAGCAAAATGAAGAAGAAATACACCTGAAATAGGTACATGGCTCATTTGACATAACTAGGGGCATGGGAGCCAAAAAGGTATTATATATATTTGAAATGTGAGTGTCTAGTAATGGGGTAGTTTTACTCCAATAATACTTATCAATAGATCCCAAATGGATTATTTAGTCTGTGAGAAAGTGTCATATACCCCCGCTACGACGTAGTCGGGGGTATATAGAGCTCTGTATGTCCGTCCGTCCATCCGAAATCATTTCCGGAGCATATCTCAAAAACTTTATAACTTGAAACCTTCAAAACCGGTATGGAAGTAACCTATATGGTGCTGTTGTGCCTTGTAGGGGTCTCAGCTCCAAGGTCCAAATAATTTTTTTTAATTTTGACCAAAAATAGTCTGATTTTCGGACTCTGTCATGTTTTTGGAGCATATCTCAAAACCTATATGACTTGAAACCTTTAAATTTTGTGTGGAAGTAACATATATGGTGCTGTCGTGCCCTCTAAGGTCCTAATATTTTTTACATGTTTACCAAAAATGGTCTTGTGTTTAATACCAATAACTGTTTTCTATGGATATGGCTTATCGGGTCGTGTAATTAGAAGTTTTACCCTCTAACATAATAATATTTTGTGTAAACTTTAATAATAAATAGCAAATTTGAGAAAACTTAATATGCAAAAAAGACATGCTACAACGCCTATACTGTCAAGCTAATTCTTTTGTAAAAACAAATTCAATTTGTAACAATGATTTGAATAGTGAATTTTCTCAAGGATTATTCAGAGGACTGATAGTCAATATTGATGACCTTGACTTTAATCTCATACTTTTCGTCTTGAAATGCTACACACTGAGAGCTGAAATATTGTTGGGAGAGTTACCTTGCACTTACATTATATTTGGTCTTGAAACAAAGATGCTTTAACTGAACTAGTTAATTAGCCTGATTGAGCTAAAGAGTCCATGGTTCAACTTTTTCAATTACTGGTATTGTAATTAACTGTAATTTAAGGGAGCAAAAGTTTATCTGAAAGTTCTCAGTTTCATATTTAAACATAATTGAAAGATATATTTTTAAATACCCATAATAATTTATTTTCAATTTTTCGGCAAGAACATAAAATAATATAAACCAGAAAAGATGAAGCTCTTGTAATTGATAATAATTATTACATATGTATTGTAAACAAATGTAATGCGTCAAATTTGACATTTCATGGTAATTAAAAATGTTTCACTCACTCATAACTTTTAAAATACTTTGGAACTATAATTTGTGTTGTTTTCATGGAAATACAATGTTTTAAACAATTTCCGGACTACATCTGAAGAACTGCTCTTCAACTTTTTAATTTAATTAACAGCAGGTTTTATCCAGGATACATGTTGGTATGATAATGAGATAACAATGACCTGATTTGACGTAAACATATACAGGTTATCCAACTTAGTGAAACCGTCTCCTTTGTACAGTACTGAAAATATTGAAAAGTAATATCTGTACAATGGTATATAGAAAAGAGAAAGAAATGTTGCATATGTATAGAAAGACAAGTAAAATATAAGGAAAGACCAAAGAGTAATACTAACAATGATAGATTTATGCTGGTTTATTATCAAATGTGCCTGATAAAGATATGTACTTTTGAACTTCCTTGAAAATCTTAATGTTGTCAATGTAGGTAAGATCTGCGCTAGCTTTTAACAATAGGTCGAAACATTTGTTGTCTGATATCAGAATACAAAATAAAACATTCCATGAAATAATGATGAACATTTTCGCAAGCAAATTTACAATTACAAGTAGGATAATTTTCGATACCAAATTTATATAAATCATCGTTTAATCCGCTATTTAAATATCACAATTTAGTATGGATTATATTAAATCTTCATTTACCACAGGAAAAATATGTTAGTTCTCTAAATTTGATTTGCTTGGGCATATATAGGGTTGAACGTTTATTTATGGAGACAGATTCTCTTATCATCATATGTGTAGTGATAGGACAAAGAGATATTACGCTTGTTTCTGAGGTTATGATTGGTCCTCGATTCAATTAATTGGGACATAAGATCACCTGAATAGGATTGAGCAGTATCATTGTATATTTTATAAAAATTAGGATTGAAGCGTCAATACTTAGGTCTAAGAGACTTCCGTTTTGACTTTCAGCTCCTTGTTTGATCGAAGAATGTCACCAATATTGTTCTGCCAAAACTTCCATTTGTAACATCTCATAATGTACTACCAAAATCGCATAAAATCCAAAAAATAATTTTTAATCAAATTAGCAAGAAAACCACTTCACCTACGAATTCGTCATGTTACTTATTTTCTTGCATTGTTATTGTCCATATTTTTAAAAAAAGTTTCAAGTCTCTATGTCAATTTTGAAAATAATCCCCATGTTAAAATTCGAAATCGTGATTAACGGTCACTTTTCAGTCTTAATTGCGACCCGAAATGACTGATGTTATTATTGATTCGTAAAGACACTATATTTTTCTAGTAGCCCTGACAATTGCATACAATTGCGAGTCCGTATGTTCGAGTAATGTCCCCTTGAAGTAGGTCCCGCATAATAAGTCGCCCAACTTTGAAACTTCACTCTGTGAAAAGTATTTGGAGTTCGCTTTAGAAAAACAACACCATGTATTCACGTATGTCTCAGGTGCATACAACTTCGTATTGCAAGTATTTTCAGAGGAGAAAATTGTCAAAGGTACATGAGGTCGGACAATTTTAAAAAGTGACCAAAATCAAAATGGCAGAAAATTACTTTCTTGCTCGCATTGTCATTACGCATCTTTCAGATTTCCAAATCTCTGAGTGCATTTTGATTATTTTCCGCTTCGACAATTTTCCAGATCTCATTTAATTCTATAATCCCTGAAAATTTTATGAAAATCTGTTCAGCCGTTTATTCAGGAATCGAGGCACAAAATATTGCGGAAATAATAATAAGGATTCGGATAAAAACAATAGGTCTTCCAGACTTTGTCTTGAAGACCTGATAAAGATGATTTACGAAACTGTCTTCTTTCATTTAACTATTGCCATTATATCTCATAAGTTAGAGATTCACAACATATTTAGGTAGGCCCTTGTAGCTATCCTGGCAGCTTCAAACTGAACTTTATCGGATAAATCTGCTAAACCATCCCATTTCACCGGCATATTCAAGATGTGGTCTTCAACAATGTAGATCTTATTCAGAGTATTTTTATTTAACATAAATTTTAGCTTTCTTATAGATGAAACCAACGAGGAAGTTGTTTTAACAATGTAATTGATATGTGTGCTCCATTTACAGTCAGATGAGAACGTTTTTCCAAGATGTTTATGAGATTTTTAAAAGTAAACACGCTCATTGTTAAATTTTCAAATTTAGAGTCATATTATCTTTATTTTGATGGGATTAACAAGCCAACGGTTTGCCCAACAGGATAAAGTTTGAAGATTCCTGTAAGCGAACTTGCATGGCTGATATATGAAAATCCCATTGATGTATCATCAACGAACAAGCGTGCAACACAGTCTAGGTGAGGTGAGGTGAGTTGGGGTTTAACGCCGCTTTCAAGAGTATTTCACTTATATCGCGGCTGCTAGTATTACGGCAGGGAGAAAGCCCACAACGCCATGTGGCTATGTATTGCGGTGAAACCTGCGAGCAACGGCTGGAACTAGCGAACTACGCTGAAATTCAGTGTAGCATTGCACCCAAACCTTACTGTGTATGGAACAGTTCTCTACTGCAGACAAAGTTGCCGTACCCCTGGCGGGATTCGAACCCCGGACCTCTTGATCCGAAGCCGAACGCGGTAACCACTGCGCTATCCCGCCCTAGTCTAGTTCATCTGCAATATCGTTTGCATAAATGATAAAAAAGAATGACCAAGAACTGATCTTTGTGGCACTCCAGCAGATAAAACGTGTTGATTCGATAACGAACCATTTATTAAAAAAAACCTTTGAGTTCTTTCATTTAGATAACATTGTAGCTATTTAAGTATTGACTCGCCTATACCGTAATTTCGTAATTTATGCAATAAACAACCTCTTTGCCAAACTCTGTCAAAAGCTTTTGAAACATCACAAAACACCATGCAGTAATCTTTCGTCTGTCTAAGGCAAATTAAATATTGTTATATAGCTGTATCAATTGAAGAGTCGTAGAATGTCCAACTTGGAATCCTGATTTTATAACAATTGATGGTCAAGAAAGTAATTAGATATATACTCCAAGGCAGACGATCCTTTCGAATATTTCCCCCAAACAACTGATCAAGGAAATGGGTCGGTAATTATTACAACTCGATTTATCTCTTTTCTTATATAGGTGTATCAAGTGTTCTTCTTTTCATCTATCAGGGTAGATACCTGTATATAAAAAGTAATTGAATAACAAACACAAGTGTTAACTAACAGATTCGGCAACATATTTCAATAGTTTATGACTCATTCGACCAGGCCCGCTTGCTTCAAGTATTTGATGATATCAGCAATATCATCTCTAGGCCCAACAAATAAAAAATAAAAATGTTTGGTCTTTACAGGCTGATAGCAATGATGCGATGACACGATTTATTATTTTTACGACCTTTTTATTTCGAATGAAGAGATAAATGCAATTGTATACCAACTTCTCACCAGTTAAACAAATCTATACAATTATTCACATAAATAAAGCACAGACCCTCTTATTGTGTTACTATTTCCAAAGGTCAATAACCTCACCCCTACACTCCATTTTCGATGTCCAATGTTTTTTAGGCTGAAGAATTAGAAGTATCTTTGCCCTTTCTTTTGTTAAAACCTAGAAAAAAGACCTGAGGCGTGTGTTTTAAAACCGATGCGGGCGGAAACCAGAAACAAATTATTATTATTTTTGGGCCTTACTAAAATTTCATTAAGTCTACTTGATGTACGTATCTCGAAGAAAGGTAGGGTTTTGTCCACATCGTCTAATTGGCAAATGGATCAAAGTCTGTAAATAAATTTGGGTTGTTATCAGATTCAGTGCATCGAAGTGCCGAAATTAAGTTTAATTGAAGAATAATATCATTTCCTTTGTGTATATCCAGCTTATCACTCTTTAAGAAATAAGTATATTAAGAAATATTACTTTACACATCACAGTATTCATAAATTTGTATCATTATTATCCTGTTCTAGTAAAACACATTCAGAAAATCTGTCAATGTATGTATATCATGCTATATACATAGAAAGAATGTATTCTCTAAGTACCTAAGATATCGTTTGTATATACATCTAAGTACTACAGGCCTGTGGCCTTTTAAGTGCAAATAAAGATTGATTGAAGTTAAGAGATCCTGATTCTTTGACAAGAGTTCTCAAAATAATGACATGAAAAGTTGAAACAAGTGATGAGATTTTTAGGATACCAGTGATTGGTAAACTAATTAACTATAGAAATGGGGGTAAAACAGAGGTGAGAATTATCAATAAA
Source organism: Gibbula magus (assembly GCA_936450465.1). Taxonomy (NCBI): domain Eukaryota; kingdom Metazoa; phylum Mollusca; class Gastropoda; order Trochida; family Trochidae; genus Gibbula; species Gibbula magus. The sequence continues at coordinate 36,618,368 of OW388295.1, forward strand.
TGGGGAATTGATGATTAACATATATCCTTCTCTTAATTATCACACCAACTTCTAGAATGACTCTCAAACAGTTCAGAACTGTTACCATAGTACGTAGTATCGGGTTCCTCAGGACGCCTATGTCGATTCCTACTTTCAGTTACCTTCCTCTTGTTTTGTTACTAAATTTTAGTGAAGCAGCTTATTTAAAGTTTAAAGTTGACCGGTAATACAATTTTTAAGGAAGGACAGATTTTGATCCCTATGTACATTACATATAGGAATAACATGAGCGTAAAATCGAGACAATATACACTTGCAATTGATTATTACATAATACATATGCCTGCAGACTGTTTTACGAATCTGTCCATACATATACCTGTACACTGTCTTACGAGTCTATCCATACATATACCTGTAGACTGTCTTAAGAGTCTATCCATCCATAAACATGTAAACTGTCTTACGAGTCTATTATACATATACATGTAGACTGTCTAACGAGTTTGTCAGTGCATATGCCTGTAGACTGTCTTACGAGTCTATCCATCCATATACATGTGGACTGTGTTACGAGTCAATCGATACATAAACCTGTATGTCTTACGAGTCTGTCCATAGATATATATGTAGACTGTCTTACGAGTCTGTCCATAGATATACCTGTAGACTGTCTTACGAGTCTGTCCATATATATACCTGTACACTGTCTTACGGGTCTGTCCATATATATACCTGTAGACTGTCTTACGAGTCTCTCCATACATATGCCCTGTGGCCTGTATTTGGGGTTACAGGGTCACCAATCTACAATTTAGAATCCCCATTGGTAATGTCTGTACACAACAAGAATAAAATATATATTTTTAGGTCGTGACCCCGCTGACCTATATTTTGAGTCACAAGGTCACCAAAGCTACAATTTGAAACCCCCATTGGCCAAGGAGTCTGAACACATCATTTCAGTTTTCTAGAGCTGTTCGTACTGGAAAAGAAGATAAAAATATATATTTTAGTTCGTGATCCCTGTGACCGATATTTGGTGTCACAAGGTCACCAAATCTACAATTTAAGATCCCCATTTGCCAAGAAAACTACACATAAGATTTCAGCTCTCTAGAGTAAGAGCTTCTTGGGAAGAGGTCGAAAAAAGCGGATTATTTATTTTTTACTTCATGCCATGCCATAATCGGGCCTGATGAGCTCAACATGGACACATGCTTAACTAAGAAGCCAATCAAAAGTGGCGTTAAATATTGAAATGAGATTAGGTTGGAATGATAAATTATTTAAATGATCAAATAATCACAAACATGCACAAAGAGTACGATAACATTATGAGACCGCTCTGGTCATTCTGTCTGCCCAGTCAGGTTTCACAAAAAAACATTAGGTGTACATCATCCAAATTCAAAGAGCCATCGAGTATATTAGTGTTTCCAATTCAACATTATATTTGGGAAAACATACTTATGATATCAATCCTTAGAGAAATCTTATATCTACAACATGACTTCCAAAGAATAGTACTCCTTCGATTAACGGGCGTCAACAGAATCTGACGTCATATAAATAGGAATCTTTTTTGCATGAAACGTTCAACACAGCAACACGCGTTTCCGAGACATGTAGGCTTGTAAATTTCACACGCTGCCAAAGCAGCCCAACTTGTTCTTCTCAACTGTTTTCACCCCTTGTCATATATTACTGAATGTGACAATTGATCGCTTGCCATGCTCGATTTTGTCTTTTGTCCATGCAATTCCTAGCATGTTAGTGTATGACTATTACATTATGCTACATATGATCTGACTTGTAATGTTTGTAGACATTAAGAGAAATAGATAATTTTGTAAATGTTAAAACTAGTATAACATGGATTTAAACACCATCTAAAATAATGCTAATGTGTTTATAGCAAACATATAAATGCACATCTAAAAAGCTTTCTCGTTCCTACATCAAGAATGCAAACGGACGTATCTTTATCAAATTGTGATATCTAAAACAAATTAACATTAATATAAAAATTTATCATATCGCTTTTATAAAGATAGTTTTGCAAACCGTAAGATGCCAAAAGAGTTCCGTGGGATATGTAAAATGCAGTCCGAATGGATTTGAATTCCGTTTTTTACACTTCGTGAGTGCCGCCAAGATGTTCAGAAAATTTGGGCATATCTCTTGAGTGGACCAAAGTAAATAGAATACACTCAGAATAAAACATGAAGTCGTAGAATGCACCTAAAAAGTTTTCATTTTGGTTCCGAAAACAGTCCGCGTCTAGTTTGAGGCATGCGCGATAGGGACGTGGCAACACTCTGTCTGCCGTTGTAAATAACACACATATAAGGTCAGTATCGTGATAACATGTCGAGTAACAATCACGTTGCTTTCTTAGAATACTTCTGACATTTAGATACAGAATTAGTTTAAAACTTGATAACGTTCACTACTTTTAAAAGATACATGGCACCATTCCAATAACATGTGTATTATCTAACCATGTAAGGTCAGTATAAGGCTGTGTGACAATCATGTTGCTTTTTTTAATACTCCTGATATTTTGATATGTCATTAGTTACAAATTTAATAAAGTTTTCTATTTTTAAAAGAAACATCAGAAATCACCATACATAAATCATTATCAAATGATGGTACAAACAAAGTCTTTATTATCACGGAGGAAAGTGAAAGTAAAACTAAGTGATATTTAGAACGAGCTCATGGGAATTACTTACGATCAAAATCAATGTTGATATATTGATCTTCAAATTCCAAGATAACAAACAATGCAATTTATCATATATCGAATTAGTCATGATGTCTCTAATAATAAACACTCGATGAACCACTTCGCTTGAAGAGGATTAATTTTATTCTTATGCTAAGACCAATACGCAGGTTAACGATCTGTTTTTTCTTCTTCTATTTTGTATGTTTTAAAATTGCATCCAGTGTTTTCTGAAAACATTTTATTTGGCTTTAATAAGTACCAAATACCTTATATGCTGATTTCAGTTCACATAATTTAACTCAACTTGCATAATCATCACCAATCGCCACATATATGATAATTACTTTTCATTTAAAATCGAGCAACATCCTTATGCATGTGCTGAGACCAAAACTACACGTCCCATTTACAGTCCCATTTATATGACCTATTAAACATTACCAACCACAATTTTTCGTGTTGTCTGCTGTAGATAGGTTTCCAAAATAACGTTTGGCCAACACGTACTGTCACACACCAGTATTGGTGAATTGTCCAGATTTCGATAGAAAATCGCTGTTTCCACCATATTCTGTATCGACTAGCATTAAATCTGTAATTTTCGACATCTCGATTACATCATTCATAACGTTTGACATATGTGTAGATGATACTTCGTTATTGCAGTTGACATATTTCGATTAAACTATCAGGATACGAATATACATTGTCTCGAATTCACCACTGTGCCCTCAGAATTTTAGATAACATTTTTATGTTGTATTTATAATGCTTTGCCAAGCATAACAATAAAAATAAAAACATCATTAAAGAACAATGATTTTTCACAAAATGTTACTCTTTATATCGGACTAATGATAAAGAAATATGTTGTGCACGGTTTTCATTAACCCATCTTTATGTAAACTTTTAAACTTCAGTGTGATGGCAATAGATATGAAACAACTTTGACTGTTTCTTAATGTGGTTGTCATTTTAGGATTCTATGTAATCAATTATTCGTTTTGTCCGTTCTTAACATTCAACCATCTGTAATTTCTTTCTACTCCGTCATATAATCTCATTTTGTAGCAATAATCATTATTTTTCCTGACTAAACAGCAAAGAAATTGAAATCAGAAGTGATGATATGTATTTAACAATGATTGTTTGAATTAATTATAAATGTTGTTTGTATAATAACATTCATTTAATTCATTTAATTTGGTATTGATTGAACGAACATTACTTTTCCGTTTTAGGGATAAAACACGCATAATGTTATGAGAATGTAATTTAACTTACTTTATTATCTTATGTATTAAATAACTGAGTTAATTTTTTTATTTTTTTGGTCACAAAAGTTTATGTAAGGGTCACCTGGTTTTGAACCGTAACGTTCATAAAAGTTAACATATAAAGACAGACAGTATAAACACATAAGAGTTACTTCCCTTCCCCTCCGTTTCATTACATTCATGAAATCATAATGTCAACGACTAAATAGACTGGTCTAGAAGAGAAAAGAATCTTCTCTCATGTTCTAGAGGAAGTTTCGTTTATAAATAAGCATGTTTGCGGGGGGATTGATATTCTACACTTGGATTCTACAATAGGACTCTTGTTTCCAATGAATCAACTGTCAACATCACTGCTTCTCTATCTCACATGCTGCATTCAAGATACTATTACAAAACCTCTGTGTCGTGTGCTGACTACTGATTGAAATTGATAGCTCTATTATTATATTTATGACTATATGATAACCCTTTTATATCTCTATTGTATTTCATTTGAAAATCTTACTTGTTAAAGAATTAATTGTCTGATTAAGTCAATATAATTTAAATAATAATTTGACTGGATTGTGTTTTCAATTGTTGGTTTTATCTGGGGATTAACTTTGGTAATTTCACTAATCGTAACAATACCTCATATAAATGTCACAGCATCCGTTTCTTATATTGAATAGTGTTTAAAAAGCGTAGCTCTGTCAAAAATAATAACTGATACTAATGAGATAAAACATGCATACGTGATATAAAAGATAAAACATTTATTTATATCAAGATTCATATTTATCATCATCTTCGAACTAAACCGGCAGGACTTGTGGTGTAGTTCTTATACTATGTACAAGAAAAATTTTGATGAGCACAAATGGTACGTTTCTCCACTGGTCAGTCAGTAAGAATAATAACTTATATGTGGTATATATGTATTATCATATTTGAAATAAATTTGCAGATCTTTGATTGAAGTTCTTACATAATCAGCATTTCGATAAATGACAAATACTACCCGTCTGCACTGACCAGGCAGTATCCCAATTACTGATACTGTGAATCCAAGAGGCACAGTAAAACATCATTCATGCATAATTAGAAAGAGCTGACACAGAACCTCAAAAACATGAATATCAGTGATGATGTACACAATATGCCCCACGTCCCCTTAGGGGCATAGCTAAAAGGTTTTCAATGTATGCGTAGGTAAATATGGCTCTTTCACTTTGGAAACCCTGGGAGTAAAGATTTGACATGTTTTATCTGAGAAACCATTTTAATGTGTTTTATGAGCATGATTATTCAATATGGTTGTATTGTAGATAATACACATGTAAAGATGTGTGGGCTGAATATCTGTCAATCAATTACAAACGTTAGAGAGGTTCCAAACAATAATCAAAGTAAATGAAAAATTGCTGTAAATTGGCATGATGCAAGCTGAATATGTATTATTCGAGATTAAAAAAGAAACAGTTCATGTCACAGACCTTTTTTTTTGTGGAAATGTCTCAAAAAATGGCAAACTTGTTTTATTATGTAATGCCACTTTTTCCAAAAATAATGATAATCATTCAGAGCTATATTGTTGTTTTCTTTCCTTAATAGAATGTTATTAGAATAGAAAAGTGATTTCTGCAATTTGTATGTTGTTTTTTCTCACCATTAACGATAAATGATAAAATACAATGTCAACAATGGATTCTGCAGATATAACTTCAAAAGTCCTGTTCAAGAATAAAAATAAATGAAAAATAATTCAAACATGTGGAAAAGTTACCGCTGAAGAATAATAGAAAATAAAACAATGTAGGTCACGAACCTTATTTCTGTGTAATTTGATGCTGAGGTTGAATATTATGAAAAGTAATGGCAAAGGGAGATAACTCTTCACTGGTAAATTGATTTTTTTTATTACATAATTCATTTATATAAGGTTGAATAACAGATAAAAACATAAACTATTTTACACAACCTTTATACCACTACCTTTCTTTATTATTATGCGAAGGTAATTGGATTTTTAATCTTTCACACTGTTGATAAAAAAGGACCTAAGCTATTAACTTCTGAGAGCGAAAACCTGACAATTGGAGATGTGCGTGGGCAATTATTGCGAACTTCTTTTACGTGATTAGTTATTCAAAAATTTTAACACAATATTTGTCCTTAACCATGCGAATACAATTCAGGCATGTGTTTCTAAATGGAGAACAAGTTTGTACAATTGAATAGGCTGATGTGCTTTGAGATATGATAAGTTTACACAGGCAATGAGGTGGATGTACAAGGTAATTGGGTGTTGTTACATTACACATGCATACATGAAGCCAGATGGTGTAATGGGTGATGATATACAAGATTTGTTTATATAAGTAATTAGCTGGTAATTGAGCATACGTGGATGGATAGAGTGAATAAAGGAGTTGTAAATCCATAAAACTCGTTCTCCTTCATCAAACCAACTTCTAAATGCCATTTAAGGGAGTTTATTTTAATTAACTGAAAATATTTAAAAGATATCAAAGCATGATGATATTTAAGAGCGAAGGGCATAAATTCAGCATTCCTTTGAATGTGAATATTTGATTGAATTAATGTCACTCTATGGTCAATGCTTCCACTGTCTTATTTTGTCATTTTATATTCAGATATATTTTGGTACTTCTTAAATGCGCTGAATATTTTCTGTAAATAGGCAGCCCTTGCCCTAAAGATATGGCACCATAAAAAATGTTCCTCCCGTCTATTGTGTTAACATATTGATCAATTCCATTAACTCACAAAACATTATGTACAGCCGGGTATCAATTACTCAAGGAATTAAATGTTTGCCCTTTTACCAATATAATAGTCACATTAGCGATAAAGGCACGTTAGGCGCATATGTATCAAATGTAAATATTCAATTCTTGGATAATACAAGGATTTTGTTGCAAAGTAAATCTCATTAATACTTTTTTCAGCTGTACCAGTAACGACCTGCAACTGTAAAAAGCGTTTCAGTTGTGATTATCCTGACACTAATTATAATGAAATAATACTGGTGTAAACGTTCTTAGGTTGTTCAGAGCTATTGAAAACTATCTACGACACTTAGTGTTATAATGTTGCAATACTAGGAACACGTTTTCGTTCTATTCTCAATGTAAATTTCCCATGGGAAATACATGCCAGTTTGAGTTTCCTTTCACAAGCAATTACAGTTAAACATTGGGCATAAAATGACACCCTATCACTTTCATTACTTTTTTTATAGACATTCGAAATAGTTTAGTCATTCTTGCAAATTAAATCCATGATGGCACAGAAGCTAATTTAAAGTTCTGTAACATTTGTTTTAGTTTCAGAAAATCTAGGTGATATGCATTCCCAAATCCAAAGTCAAATACTTGTATCTCTCATTAACAGATATTCAACAACTTTTTAAATTTAAATGTTACATACATTGGTGTTTCATTAGGCCTGGTCACAAGGCCTGTGGTTATTGACATCAATAAACCATATTGCCCCTAAAATTGGCCGGGTCTCAAATAGGATATGTCAATAAGTTAATATATTTATAAGGGCCCGGTCCCCTATTAGAGGAACTACGTTAACCATCGAAATGTCACAAAACATTGCATCTCTACCTAGAATGCCTGTAAGAGCTAGAGCCGATATTAATCCACGATCTGTCACATGTTGATTGCGGTAACTATAGGCATACCTTTTTCGTAAGTGAAATTTACTCTGAAAATTATAATCATAGTCGAAAACAAGGTCTAGTTCTTAAATACTCCTATTGAGTATGATTTGTTAATGAATGTTTGGTGGGAAAGGGTACCTTTCACCCTTGGGCTTATTCAGACTTATTCAGCTTATTAAATGAATTGTAGAGCTTACTAATTTAATTAGTAAGCTCACTAAAACAGCCAATTAAGTAAGCTTACTGACTCATTTTTAGTAAGCTTACCCACTCATTTAGTAAGCTTACAAACTCACAGTAAAAGTTACTAGATCGGCAGAATGTGTAAACTTACTGATTCTTTTTCTTTTCCGCTAAATAGAAATAGTGATTACTAGCTCCAGTGCGTAAATATCTCACGTCATAAACTGGTTAATAATTAGCTTGTCTATTCATCAAGTACGCTAACCAACTAGTTTAGTAAGCTTACTGAATGATTCCATTATTTTTCTGATTACTACTAATTAATGATTTATCACTCCGTTGCGGTAAAATGGTTGGAATATTTTCCATCATAAACAGTTACATAGTGGCTTGTGAAGAGAGATCCCAACGAAAAAGCATCTAACTCCTACTTTTCTTCTTACAATGTGTTTCAAATGTTTCACCCTTGTGCGCCTCCACAGTGAGTAGGAAATGTTTGTAGCAAAATGAGTTTGCCGTGTCACAAGAACGTCGGAATTATGAAAGATGACCTAGCATTCACAAGGACGGAAACCAAGTATAACTATTTAAAAACTCAAAATGATTGAGGTTCAATTCGCTTGAAGTGCAATTATAGGTTGATTTGAAATATATAAATGATAAACAACAAATATTCACAACAACCAAACTGGGAAAGCAGAGCAACTGGTACGAGAGATGAGAAAATACAAGATCGATATATGTGGTATCAGTGAGTGCAGGTGGACAAAGTCCGGGAAATGCAGGTTAACATCAGGAGAGACCATCGTGTACTCAGGCCACATGGAAGACCATCAACATGGAGTTGCTATTGTCATGTCCCAAGAAGCAGAGAGATGTCTGGAAGATTGGGAGCCAATAAATGAAAGGCTGATAAAAGCAACCTTCAAAACAAAGTTCATGAAAGTGACCATAGTGCAATGCTACGCACCAACAAATGGAAACAGCGAAGAAGAGAAAGAACTGTTTTACGAACAACTACAAGCGGTGAAAGAAAAGATCCCCAAGCATCACATTAACATCACAATGGGAGACTTTAACGCAAAAGTTGGAAAGGAAAATAAACATTTCGAACGAGTGATGGGAAGACATGGTTTGGGAGTGAAGAATGAAAATGGCCAAAAGCTTGTGGAGTACTGCAGTGAAAATGATATGGTAATAACAGGCACACTATACCAACATAAAGACATTCACAAGAGTACATGGATATCACCAGACAACAAGACAAGAAACCAGATAGATCACATCCTGGTAAATGGGAAATATAAAAGATCCATCCTAGACACAAGGGCCATGAGAGGGGCGGATATTGGAAGTGACCACCAACTAATCCTCTGTAGAGCAAGACTCAAGCTGAAGAAAGTCACCAAGAAGAAGGAGCTTAAAAGAACAAGGTTTGACACAAAGAAGCTCAAAGACCAAAGCCACAAAGACAGCTTCAAGCTAGAGTTAAAGAACAGGTTCGCAGCACTAGACTGTAGCAAGATAGAACATGAACATGAAAATGTGGAATCAATCTGGACAGAAATCAAGGCAGTCATTACAGAAACAGCAGATAAAACACTTGGAAAAAGCAAGAGACAGACAAAAGACTGGATGACAGAGGACACCATATCCACGATTGAGAGAAGGAAAGAGATTAAGAACAAAATGAATAGCACAAGATCTGAGAGATTGGTCACCAAACTGAGAGAGGAGTACCGAAGTGCTGATAAAGATGTGAAGAAGAAATGCCGAAGAGACAAGAGAGCAAGAGTGAACGACATGATCCAAGAAGCTGAACAGGCAGCTGGGAGAGGAGACCAGGGCACTCTCTACAGAATCACCAAGATGATCAGTGGCAAGCACAAAACCACAACCACTCACATTAAGAACAAGAATGGGAAGACCTTGACAAAGGAAAATGATATAAAAGAGAGATGGCAAGAACACTTCTCAGAAGTTCTGAATAGAGAACCACCAAAAAGACCAGTGAGGATAGAAAAGAAGACCTCTGACACAGACATAGACACAGGAAATATCAAGCTAGAAGAAATTATTGCTGCAATCAAGAAACTAAAGAACAACAAGGCTCCAGGAATAGACAGTATAACAAGTGAAATGCTGAAAGCCGACCAACAGATATCTGCAACATGGTTAAAGAAGTTATATGACAAGATCTGGGAGGAAGAAGCAACACCCAAAGAATGGTCAAGAGGGATACTAACAACAATACCCAAGAAAGGAGACCTGACACAGTGTTCTAACTGGAGAGGCATCACACTACTATCTGTACCAAGCAAGATCCTGGGTAACATACTCCTGGAAAGGATGAGGAAGGAGATAGACCAACGCCTCAGGAAAGAACAAGCTGGATTCAGAAAAGGGAGAGGAACAACAGACCAGATCTTCATACTAAGGAACATCATAGAACAGAGCATTGAGTGGCAGGCCCCATTGTACATCAACTTCATCGATTTTGAGAAGGCCTTCGACAGCATCCACAGGGAGACACTCTGGAAGATAATGGAAAACTATGGAATACCTTCCAAGATAACAAAAGTGATCCAAAGCCTCTACCGCAACAACGAAGTGTGTGTCATCAACAATGGAATTGAATCAGACTGGGTGAAGATAGAAAGTGGAGTCAAACAGGGTTGCAACATGTCAGGCTTTCTATTCCTCATAGCACTGGACTGGGCCATGAAAAACAGCATATCGGGCAGAAACACGGGCATCAGATGGAACTTCACCACAAAACTAGAAGATCTCGATTTTGCAGATGATATCGCATTGCTAGCAAACAAACACACAGACCTACAAGAAAAGACCACCAGAATACAAGAATGGACAGAAAAAGTAGGACTGAAGATCAACAACAAGAAAACCGAAACAATGCGGGTTAACGCCAAGACAGACAGTCCTATCATGCTTGACCATCAAGCACTTGACGATGTCCAAGAGTTCACCTATCTAGGATCCAAAGTCAGCAAGGATGGTGGTGCCAGCGAGGACATCCTAGCAAGACTGCAAAAAGCAAGAAATGCCTTTATGATGCTCACTCACGTATGGAAAACACCAACATACAGCACAAAGACAAAAATAAAGATCTTTACAACAAACGTCAAGCCAATACTAATGTACGGATCAGAGTGTTGGAAGCTAACAAAGGAATGTGAGGCATTCCAAAACAGATGTCTAAGACGAATAATAAAGGTTTTCTGGCCCCAAAAGACCAGCAACAAAGAACTGAGGGAAAGAACTGGAGTAGAATCTGTGGAAGAGAGTTTGAAAAGAAAAAGATGGAGATACATCGGACATGTTCTGAGGAAAGACTCTACAGAAGACACGAAAATAGCACTAACATGGGCTCCAGAGGGGAAGAGGAAAAGAGGAAGACCAAGAGAGACATGGAGAAGGACAGCAGAAAAGGAGAGGAATGCTATAGGCTGGAACACCTGGAGAGCCGTAGAGATTGTTGCCCGGGACAGAACAAAATGGAGACAGCTACTGCCTGCCTTATGTTCCACAAGGAACCAAGAGGATAAGTAAGTAAGTAATTCACAACATACGAACCATCTAAAACATGACATTATTCAACCAAACCCATTTCTACATGTACAGACATTTCAGTCTTTGCCAAGGCACAAAACGTATCATTGTACTTGTAGATGATCATCATGGCGTGGATATAATTTCATATATGAACCTGGCATCTGCGACCAAGGGAAGAACTTAGGCACAAAAAGTTACATGCATCATGAGGGTTTATGGACTAACCACCATTCATTGCACCAGGAATGGTTTCTACCGATTAACACTCTTGGAATACCAATTACAAAATACATGCTTATTAAAAATAGGTACGTCCTTACAATTTCATTATCATGTTAACGAGATTATGTTAATTATGGAGTCGCTCAAATTCTACCAGTATTATAATCTCATAATAGTAAACATAATCATCAAATGTAATACTTATAAGTATATGTCCATCAGATCTAAAAGACCACACAAACTAGCTAGTCACGTCGTCTCAAGAATGTTGAACCAATAAAACTATCAAAGACATGAGTTGGTTCTGGCAGCAGTCTGACGAATATTAAGAAAAAGATCTTGAAACTTCAAACGACATATTTCCAGTGAAATAACTCTGTTCTCCGGTCATTCTCCAGCCAAACTTACCTACAAGTTACCATAGATCATCTTGATATACAGAAATGCTGTCTTTTTTACCGTAATTGATCAAATTAAAGGAGCTGTAGCACGTATTCTAATGAAAATAAAAAAAAATCTCACAAATGAAATAAAGAATGTTAGCAATTGCAAAACAATCCTCCTCAATTAATAAATTTAAAAATTAAATAAGTTTCAAATGAAAGGTTATGGTTCGATTGAGCAACTTCATTTCCCATGCTCGAATTATTAAAAGGTTTTCACACTCAAATGACCACTACGGTTACGACTACGATTATTCATGTCGCGTAATGGAATGTTTTACCCATTTAAGTTAAGATGTACTGCATAAAGTTATATTATTAATGACCAATTTTAACAAATAATGCATCAAAGGCAAGGAGTCCAAATTGAGTATAGAGATCAGCCTAATTTTGTTTCATGGCGTTCATGCAAACAAAATAAACATTCCCTTTTAAAGAATGTATGTTTGACTAAAGAAAAGGCATTCAGTAAAAGGACGTAATTGTTCAAGTGGATTCTTTTCAGTTTCGTAAGCGGCTTCTGTACAGAGGAACATGATTTTCATTAGCAAAATGTGTCAGAAGATAAACATCAAATGTTATCTTTTTCTCGTTCGGGACATGACTAAATGTTTTGTCTTTTGCAATATGTCACTTCAGAGAGGGACATTGGGAACACATTTAAATAGCTTGTTTCAGATGGAGGAAATCGATCAATATTCAAAGGGTTCGTATGTCTGTGCTATTAGATTGCAAAATATGATGGAACTAAGCAATTTCTTTACGATGTTTAATATTTAAAAATTACATGAGGAGTACCTCAAAGAACAGAATTGAAACTCTTATCAGTTTTGTATGCAGTGAATTCCCTGATTCCCTGATTAATTTGATATATGGCGAGTGTTCACGATATTGCATGTCATCGTCATATACAAATTATAAATATACATCCAGTTTGCGGAATATAAATGTATAGTCCAGTTAACAGTCAACAAAAACGACTTCTTCATATAAAACATATTGATACAGATTATGCCCGGAATATCAAAGGCCCACAATGTCCGAATGTGGTATCAAATGATAGATAAGCAATAGTACTTTGTGAGTTGAAAAAAATGAACAATTTACTCCATGCTAAACAACAGATATTAGCCAAAATGTTCCTTCCACCCTGTTAGTCCTGATATGTTTGATATTACAAAGGTTTAAAACTTTGTTACCGCAATCAGTATCAAGTATATGGAGCATAAAACAAGAATAAGTTGGCTTTAATGTACTTGAAGAGTTTAAATGAGATTCAACTGCTTGTACTGTGTGAGGAAGAAAAGTAAATGGAGTATTCTTGGGATTGAACTAGCGTCAGCTGTAACAACTCTGGTCCTCATCAGCAGAACAAATACCAATACAAACCATTGCATAAACACCAATACAAACCATTGCATAAACACCAATACAAACCATTACATGAATACCAATACAAAACATTACATAAATACCAATACAAACCATTACATAAACACCAATGCAAACCATTACATCAACACCAATTCAAACCATTACATAAATACCAATACAAACCATTTACATAAATACCAATATAAACCATTGCATAAACACCAATACGAACCATTGCATAAATACCAATACAAACCATTACATAAATACCAATACAAACCATTTCATAAACACAAATACAAACCATTACATAAATACCAATTCAAACCATTGCATAAATACCAATACAAACCATTACATAAATACGAATACACACCATTACATCAATACCAATACAAACCATTACATAAATACCAATACAAACCATTAAATAAATACCAATACAAACCATTGAATAAAAACCAATACACACCATTGTATAAGCACCAATACAAACCATAACATAAACACCAATACAAACCATTAAATAAACACCAATAAAAACCATTACATAAATACGAATACACACCATTACATCAATACCAATACAAACCATTACATACATACCAATACAAACCATTACATAAATACCAATACAAACCGTTACATAAATACCAATACACAGCATTTAATAAATACCAATACAAATAATTACATACACATCAATACAAACTATTACATAAATACCAATACAAACCATTACATAAACACCAATGCAAACCATTACATCAACACCAATTCAAACCATTACATAAATACCAATACAAACCATTTACATAAATACCAATATAAACCATTGCATAAACACCAATACGAACCATTGCATAAATACCAATACAAACCATTACATAAATACCAATACAAACCATTTCATAAACACAAATACAAACCATTACATAAATACCAATTCAAACCATTGCATAAATACCAATACAAACCATTACATAAATACGAATACACACCATTACATCAATACCAATACAAACCATTACATAAATACCAATACAAACCATTAAATAAATACCAATACAAACCATTGAATAAAAACCAATACACACCATTGTATAAGCACCAATACAAACCATAACATAAACACCAATACAAACCATTAAATAAACACCAATAAAAACCATTACATAAATACGAATACACACCATTACATCAATACCAATACAAACCATTACATACATACCAATACAAACCATTACATAAATACCAATACAAACCGTTACATAAATACCAATACACAGCATTTAATAAATACCAATACAAATAATTACATACACATCAATACAAACTATTACATAAACACCAATACAAACCATTAAATAAACACCAATACAAACCATTGAATAAAAACCTATACACACCATTGTATAAGCACCAATACAAACCATAACATAAACACCAATACAAACCATAACATAAACACCAATACAAATCATTGAATAAACACCAATACAAACCATTAAATAAACACCTATACAAACCATTAATAAACACCTATACAAACCGTTAAATAAACACCTATACAAACCATTAATAAACACCTATACAAACCATTATATAAATAACAAAACAAACCATTACATAAACACTAATACAAACCATTATATAAAAACCAAACAAAAAATTGAATAAAAATCAATACAAATCATTGCATAAGCACCAATACAAACCATTAGATAAACATCAATTCAAACCATTAAATAAACACCAATACAAACCATTAAATAAACACCAATACAAACCATCACATAAACACCAATACAAACCATTACACAAACACCAATAGAAAACATTAGATAAACACAAATACAAACCATATAAGTGCAACAGATTGTAGGGAATGGAGCTACAAATTAAAGGTGTGTGTTATGTAATGTGACAGCAAATCAAGACTGTATGATTTCCCAGGGAGGTTGCTGAAAGGAATATAATGATCAATGTAACAAAGGTATAAGTGGACAATACATCCTGCACCTTCTGTAATGACGTATACTGCTTAGAATATTGCAATCCCTTATAAAGGTATTTCATTTTAATCAGTAGGTCAGTAATTAACCAATTATACGTGTATCACTAATTTGAACATCATTACATAAATTGACTAGTCACAAAGTCTCCATGATCTGTTTAAACTGTGTCCGTCATTTGACGATCATTCAACTGTATTTTCAAAAGAACTGTAGTTGATATGTCTGAATCTGAATGATAACAATAGCATTGATTTGAGGTATTTTTATTTGATTTAGTGATGTCTTGCGAATTCGAAATTGTTTCGAAAGGAACCTAAACATATCAGTTGTGAGTCTGTGATGATGATGCGGGACTAGACTCAGCAGCAAAAGAAACGTCACCACACAAAATGCAAGATAATACAATCCATGAGTGATAAACACTCCTGTAACAGAGTTACACCATGTCTGCAGAAGCCAAATAAAGTACATTTGAAAATTCTATCTGCTCATTTTTCTGAGAAACTCACGTTTAAGAAATCAAACAAACTTAAGTTCAATAAAGTTATACATGTCCACAGCACGTTTAATTAATTGCATTTCTACATTTAATGAATCTACAGAAATACATAAGTTAAATGCCAGATCAATCTGGCCAAAAACCATTTTGAAAAAGCGATTTCAATACCTCAAGTGTACTTGAACAGTCATAGAAATAAAAATACCATAATCTGATGTATGTACAGATGTGTTCCTCGTCAATAACATGGTTACAGTCATGAAGATAACACAACATAAAGAGCATTAAGAAGTGGAATACACCTTTTAGTAACTAAAGAATGTTAAGATTCTGTAATCCAAAAATGTTGTTTTCTTATTTCTGTTACATTTTAGAATCAATTACAGTGGTTCTAAAACAAGTCGTAGATTAAAATGTTGAAGGATAAACGTATTCATTTACTCAGTTATTCCAGTTCCCTCTCTTTTACCGAGTTCTAATCCAGATAAAAAATAATAATAATTTAGTCACAAACTGCTCAGAGTCAATGAAAGTTACCGCTTTATAATTTGTCAACAATTTAGTCTCCAATATCGGATATCAGAAGCGTTCAATTCTAACAATAACTACTGTCTGAGATGCTAGTCAAAGGCTTTTTCGATAATTTAAGTATTGAAGTCAAGATTAAATCATGTATTTTGACATCCTGTCACGTATTTAGAATTATCCAAACAGGTAGCCTTTTTCACATAATTGCCCTTCTTCTTTGAACTATCGTAAGTTTATAAATATGTAGTCATTTTGTAGATAGAAATTCCACTGTTCGTATTCAAAGGAAACAAAAAAGTATATACTACTCTTCATTTAGATGTGTGAAAATCAGAATTGGTCACGTTTTATCAGACCCTGTGATGGACAAAGAAACATCCCGTTTTACTTAACGTTCATTACAATACCCACATTAAGTGTTATCTCGCATTTCGAAACCACAAACATGAGAATAAATACAACAAGTACATTTATGATCTTCAGATACCGAGTTTGAAAATATACGTGAAGACTTTTCATGGCTATTTTTAAAAATACAATACATTATGTTTCCCTTTGAATACAACATCAATATTCGAGTATATTCTATTATAACAGATGTTTAGTTATTATGTCTCATTGTTATATTAGTTATATTTTTGTAATTTATAGTTAACATTTTGGAATGGCATAACGAAAAAATAAAATCATTATAATGTTACATAAAATGTACAAATATGCGAAATATTTATTCCCCAAACATGTTAGTTGTAACAAAGGAATAGTGTTTTGAATTGAATAGTCCATGGAGACAGATTTGGTTGCGACTACTCAATAATTCATAAAGTAAGGCAGACAATGTCACCTTTGCTTAATTTCACATCATTGGATTGGAGTGACTGAGCGATCAGTTTGGGGCTGGCGTTAATTTACTTTGAGAATTCTGTAAACCCAGTGATCACAGATTGATTGACTTGTAAGTCGTCTATAATTGAGATTCGGCTACACGAATGTAATTTAATCTCATTCTCTACTCCTTACATTTGCTTTGTTCACAGATGAAATAACAATTTGTGAGATTGGTTGTTAGTTTGTGAGTGATTATGTACTCAAATTAAGCAAATAAACAATCAAATCACTCATTAATGTACTGATGAGTTAAAACTATGTAACATCTACTTGTCCACTAAATATAATCCAGTACATATGTTTTGGAGTGATTGAGTTATTGTTTTACATCGCTTGTTGGAGAAATACAGTGAATAACGGAAAGTAATGGAACTGTCCAAAACAATGCGTGTACAACATAAGTGAGCTATCACTTCTTGTTACGCAGCAGTATTCAGTTTACCAGAATGGCTTTATGGTAAAACTAGTATAAATTGTATTTTAAACAAGACAGAACATGGTGAATTTGGATAGTCTTTACTATTTACGATGTGTATAGGTAAATCATTGAATAACTCTCACTTCCTTAACAAATGATTGAGTCAAGACCTGATGGGCAGAGGTCAATTGATGTTTAGGACTTGGGATTTATGAATACACTTAAATTACACTTAAACGTGTGCTTAATCCTGTGGAAGAGTGAAAACAATAAGGACATACTTTGAATCAGAGTTTCAAGCATGTTTTCACCATCGACTGTTATATACCTTGCATTCAGTGCAATGGAATTACTTGAATGTGTAAGTATGACGTTTAATTTGTTTAGACTATCCTCAATCTCACACAGAACTCACCAGACAGTGAAGAAAATCATTGGATTTTGATGTTATGTCAAGTATAATATAGATACATGTACTAATAGCCTATGTAGGATTCTATTTTCCTGAATGCATAGCGTTGTACCTTACCTTACTTATCACAATAGGCAATGTAAAAGACATGATTTGAAATGTATGTAATGATGAACCATCATTACTCATACAAACACAAGGGGCATACAGAGACATTTTGTATTAATATAATTGAATTGTTATCCTCAAACAATGCTGATCATATCACTTCAGAAGAACTTCTGAATAGAAAGAATACCAAAAAAATTATTAAATGGCACGTCAAACTAGGCGTTCCATTAGAGGACATATCATCTGACAGCGTAAGGCCAGTATCGTGACTAAAATGCCGAGTAACAACCACGTTGCTTTCTTAGAATATTTCTGACATTTAGATACACCGTTAGTTTAAAACTTGATAACGTTTTAAACTTTAAGAAGAAACATCAGATATCATCATTAGTGAACGATTCAGATCATTAAGGGAATCATTTAAGATAACAATCTATTTAATATGTGAACGTAAAAACAAACTAAATACAGATACAAGATCTTTCGGAGCATTGCTTAGAATGCATTCCACCTAATGAGGGAGTAAATATATACATCAAACGGTCGTGCACATTATAGAAGTTGGTATCAAGGAAATAGTTGTATTCTTAGTGTAAATTGTTCAACAACTAAACTTTACTCAAACATTACATCGTATTATTTGGCAATCTAATACTACACCCAGAGACCAAAAGTTCTTCCCCGCCCTCGCATTTTCCATAGAGTTACATGTTAATCATCCTGTGCAAGAATAATTTTCATAATTAAACTTTATGTAAAATGTTTATCAAACACATACCAAAAGATGGGAAATCACTTCAGCTACATACACGTAATTTCCATGTTAGATTCCGTTGAGTGTCAAGAAAGTTATCTTATATAAGCAAAGCATATTCACCATACGTCAATAATTAACATGGCGGCCAATGGGACATTGGTACATGAACTTATATACGTTCTTCAGTCGGATGTCATTTGATGAGAGATCAACATAAAGATGACCGAAATTATTGATGCACAGCTAACATAATTTCAAAGATGTTTTTATAAATTTTACAACAATTTGACTTAAACTTAAATTATGAAAATTATTTTTGCAAAGGTTAATTAACATGTAAGTCTATGGGAAATCCGAGTGTGGGGAAGAACTTTTGACCCCAGACTGTAGGTAACCCACGTGTAAAATCAGCTGTAGCAGTGAAACATGAGATTGGGTTGATGGTTTCAAATGTAGCGGCCATGTCAAGTATTAAGAATAATTCTTTATTGATGAAGATTATTATTGTCCTACTCTTTCATCAGATGAAGAACAATGTAAGATGCATCCCACCTGATGAAGGAATATACTCCGAAACGTCTTATATCGCAACAATAAGGAAGTTGATGTCAAGAAAATATTCATTGAGTAATATATGTATTTAAACGTCATAGTTTATGACTCAATCAACATTTCCCGTAGCTTTTACTCGAAACATATGTGCACTGTCTTCTGTGAGACTTGTGTATTGATCTAAACATTACACAGTGCACACTTCCTAAACATTACACAGTGCAACCTTCCTAAACATTACACGGTGTACACTTCCTAAACATTACACAGTGCACACTTCCTAAACATTACACAGTGCAAACTTCCCGAACATTACACATAGCACACTTCCTAAACATTACACATAGCACACTTCCTAAACATTACACATAGCACACTTCCTAAACATTACACAGTGCAAACTTCCCGAACATTACACATAGCACACTTCCTAAGCATTACACATAGCACACTTCCTAAACACTACACAGTGCTCACTTCCTAAACATTTCACATAGCACACTTCCTAAACATTACACATAGCACACTTCCTAAACATTAGAAAGTGCACACTTCCTAAACATTACACATAGCACAATTCCTAAACATTACACAGTGCAAACTTCCCGAACATTACGCATAGCACACTTCCTAAACATTTCACAGTGCACACTTCCTAAACAGTACACAGTACACACTTCCTAAACATTAATAGCACACTTCCTAAAGATTACACAGTGCACACTTCCTAAACATTACACAGTGCGCACTTCCTAAACATTAATAGCACACTTCCTAAACATTACACAGCGTTGTGTACATGAACATTTTCAGAATATGATTGTTCATGTGCATTTGTTAAAGAATCACCAGTTAACGAAATATTGTTCATGTCCCACAGATTACATGCCTTTCAAGACCGCATACTGATGACAAATTCCTTTTTTCTGTCTAAACTGTTATCTACTTATTATTAGATGAGTACAATCTATGGATCAAACAGTGTGCAATATGTTATAATGCTCTGATTGCTTCCATTCTCTGTGGTCTAGAACACCTACTGCGTTATCATATGTGGCGTTTCAATTAGTCATGATGTTGCAGATCATAAACACTTGATGAGGCACTTTGCTTGAAGATGATTTGATTTATTCTCATAACGAGCTTATTCCGTAGATTTACGATCTGTAATTTTCCATTTACGATACTTTAAAGTGACATCCATCTTGTTTGTAATATATATATATTATTAAACTTTCGTCATGCAGCTGTACAAGTTCTAACTAATCACAACTTTACCTCCAAGATTTAAGACAATAGTGCTGAAATACAACGCCTATCCTAGCAGTTGAAAAGGAAAAAAACATTAACTTGGTAGAACATTAATTGTCGATGGTACACATTTTTAGCAAATATTCAATACTGAGTTTAATTCGACGAAATAACCCTCTAAGTAAATACTCGAATGTGATACCACAAGACAAAACACACTAGTTTAATCTAAAGTATTTCTGATTCTGATTTCAAATATTCTACCACAGTGTTCGCAATAGTAATATCAATATATATGAAACACGTTTTCAATCAACTTTGACTGTTTCTTAATGTGGTTGTCATTTTAGTGTTCAATGTAATCAATTATTCATTTTATCTGTTCTTCAAATTCGACCAGCTCTGTTTTCTTTCCATCATTTCACAAAATTCAATTTTGTAGACGATAAACATTTTTCGCCTGACTAAACAGCAAAGCAATTGAAATCAGAAGTGCATGCTATTAATTTAACAATGATTGATTGAATTAATTATTCGTTTAATATCATCTAAAACACCCGCTCTGTTATTTATTTTACTGTAATTACATTCCAACATTTGGGGGAAAAAACATGCATACGTGATATAAATGACCAAGCATTTAACTTTTCTTTCCATATTTCAAATGTGCACTTTCCTCGGATGGTCTGAAATTAAGAATTATTGGATAAAACTAGAACTTAATCATGAGCGTTTCTCTCGAGCCCTGTTAAACTAAGTCTTGTCAAATGTATATCTATATTTGTCAATAAACTCTTCATGTATGATTTGCCTCAGAAATATAGAAACTAATATCACATACATTTTCTTCCCCCGACTACACGGTTTAAACACAGGATAGAAGAGGTATAGATGTTATGTATGATGTTTGTTGACAATAAAAATAAGTCGTTCATAAAGGTTAATTTTTTTTATTAAAACATGTATATTTATTCATAAAAGATCAAAGATGTAATGAAATATAACTAAATGTATTGTCAACATCAAGATTTTGTCTTTGTACCTATAATTAATGTAGTCAGTTGTTTACTTTATTTCATTTCAAATTTGTTAGGTAACTGGACATAAATTGAATACCATGTACAGACAGACAGACAGACAGACAGATGGTTTATTCAGTCTCACCTCATTTACATAAAATATAATATACAATATAAAATACATGAGCCACCCTAACAAAAGGGTTACGAGAGACTAATTGTCTTTAAAAGAAGTGTACATAAAATGGTTAAAGTTGAAAAACGTTGTAAATACAGTTTGTAAGATATATATCCACATTAAAACGATACGTTTTCATAAAATAATAACTTCAATATAAGAACATAGAATATACAAAAGGTAAAAGGGGTCAAAGTTTGGCTAAGATTTTTCGTCGTTGTTCTAAAATAAGTTTGCAGCTTCTGGCACTTTCCCTAAAAACACTTGGGCTAGCTAAAATAAAAGACAATCGTTCCAGGTCAGTTACAGAATTAAAAGAACTCCATTTGGCTTGGCATGTGTTAAAAAGGGCTTCTCGGGTTGAAATATAGAGGGGGCAATGAAGAATGACATGGGCTTCATCTTCAATGACATCAAGGCAGTGAAAACATCTTCTGTTTTCCAGTGGCATATTTGTATATCTGCCGAGTTCGATCTGGATAGGGGCAGTTCCACAACGAAACATAGCGAGCAATCGCCTGTGAGAACGAGCAAGATTCTTTCTTAAGTAGTCCTCGCATCCAAATTCATGTTTAATAGTGCTGTATAGACGTATAGACTTGTTGCCCCCGCCTCTCCTCTCTTCTTGTTTCGTCACTTCCGTTTTCCATTCTTCTAAGAAGTTCTTTAAAACCGCCTCTTTTATTGATGTTATAACATGTTTAGTGAAGTTTCCATTTTTAAAATCCGCCCATTGACCATATCCTATTTTCTTAAAATGGCTTCTAACTCTGTATGTCCAGTTCCTTGTATTTGCATTTGTGAGAACACTTGTCCACTTGAAAACTCGGGAAGAAAGTCTCGTTTGCGACAGACAACTCAGTCGACAATAGAGCCTGGTGACGCTGCCCCATTGCTTCACGATGTACATGTTGTGACTGGTCAATCAATTATAACTTTTCGGAACCCCACATGACACAAAGAAATATCTTATTACTCGCCCATTAACAATGTTCGTTTTAACAAATCTTTTTTTGTGAAAAAAACATTGTGAGCTACAGACTGACGTTAACATCACAATAGAGTGTGGCCCATTTATCGAACTTTACGGGTGTAATAAAGACATGTGCTCGTTATTTTGACAGAGATATAGTTATTTCCGTCAACCTTATGCCTGAAATTAACCATGTTAAATGTAAGTTATGATAAAGAAACCATTAAGCCTGTTTCACAGTTGTAAATGTTTATCATTGTTACATTGAGCAACGCTCACCATATCAAACAAACTCAAACATGTAGAGCAAATGACAAAGTTTGAAATAGTTCAGTTTTGGCAATCAATCGTGTCTTTTTTCGATATTGTAGAACAAATCAAACAGTGCTTTCTACTTAACTGAACAGGAAAACAATTTAGATCAAAAACTAATAATATTGATGTAGTAAACAGGGCTATAAATCTTACACTCGTAAAAGCACTTGTTTGGAGTTCATTTAAATCACTTTCACGGTTCTGCTTCTGACAACTGTGAAATTCATCTTTCATCACTTTAATAATTCAAAACATTTTAAAAATAACAAAGCAGCACATTTTATATTAACATCCCCGTCTGTGACATTCAAAATGAAATTGTTGAACTGATAAATGCGATATTTGATAGTGAAAGGCATAAGTTTACCATTTCCATCATGCCTTTTTCAGTTTAAAGACATTTGGACACCACTGATCCACACATTATTACTACACAAATGTCAGACTATAATTGTACAACCTTTATCCTAAACATATATTGTGCTATAACACTCTTACTAATTTCGTTAACATAATTATTAATTTCATTAAATGCCAAAACGTCATTTACTGCCACTTAGGGAATGAAAGCAGTCACATCAGCGATGAAGTCCTTTTAGGCGTTTATGTATAAAAATTTGATTGCTTCTCCTTTGGGAAATAAACCTATTTCGTAGCAACGAAAATTGCCGTTTCCGAATAATTAACATCTGGTAAATTGGAAAGTGGAATGTCAAATTCTAGGGGAAAAAATAAATTATCTTTAGTACTTGACATTTTAAAAGTTTCAACAGTTTCAAAGTTTTCGTGATTGAGGTTTTATTATGTCTTAATATAATTCCCACAGAAATAGTTATCTTAACTAAATAAATTACACCATTGACGGCCTCAAGAGAGTTGCGACCCTGGTGAGAGGCCTACATTCTACCAGTTGAGCTGAAGGGATGGCCTGCCAGTAGGAACACGTTCATCTCATCCTGCCAAAGTAACAAAAGAATGGACTTATAATGTATCCTCTCAAAAGAATCACGAATTCAAAATCACAATGATCCAAATGAGGTCAAAAGACTGACAACGTGTAGTGAATTGAACTCTTTAATATGAATGAAAACAAATATCTACTTCATGATAATCATCAAAAGAATAAGGTACTTATGCCAATTCACTGAGAAATATATATTCTGATTTATCAAATAAATTAGTGTTAAGTCAAAAGTCGACCACCACAAATCCGCTGTATACATCAGTGGACATTAAGTTTTGTCCTCTTGGTGTATGAGTTTAATCTCATAATCGGTATACAGTATTATTTTATTAAACTTTCTACACCAATGGTTCCTTTTTCAGTTACATCAGTAATTACCCGAGAGCTACAATGGTTGTTATCCTAGCATTGAAGGTAATGAGATAATAATGTGGTATACTTTCTTATGTTGGTTTAGAGCTTTTGGAACCTACAAACTAATTAGACACTTTCTGTTATTATGTTGCAAGACCACGGGAAAAAGTAATTCCTGTGCAATTCTTGTCAATGGATATTTCCCCTGGGAAATACATGCTTGTTTTGAGTTGCCATTTACAAGCAATTAAGTTAAAATGATATCCTACCATTTTTCATTACAATTGTATAGACATCAGTCACTCTTGGAAATTAACCCTCATGATGGCCCAGTACCTATTTTAAATTTCTATAAAACATAGACAATATGGTTATATGAATTCCTGAATAAGATTAAATTTCCCATGTCAAGTTTTTGCATGTCTCTCTCAAAAATTGTATTGAACAAAGTAAATGATTTAAAACATTTACACACGTGAACATTTCTTCAGGCCAATCACAATGGCCATTGATAGTTATTCCAAAATCAATACAATCATTTAAATGTTACAAAACGTTGCATTTCTACCTCGAACATCATTAAGTAGCGACGGAAGATATCGCGGTAACTATCAACACTTTAAAGGTTAGTAAATTTATGGACTGATCAGATGTAGCTCAGTTGGTAGAGTGTCCGTTCATCACTCGGAAGGTCGGGGTTCGATTCCCAGGAGCGCCATACCAAACGACATTAAAAGATGGGAGTTGTTGCTGCCTTGCTTGGCGCTCAGCATTATAAGGATAGAACAACGCTTGAACTGGCGCTGCACTGTGGCTGCCGGGTGCCGAGAGCACACATATAATTTCCGAATTTACATTGTAATGAGGACAATATAGTGTTATTATTATATCTATTATCATAGCAGACAACATAGTCTAGTCTACTACTGAACTGCTCCTACTAATTGTGATCAGTTAATCAAGGTTGGATTGGAATTGATTCGTTTCACCTTTGTATGAGTTCAAATGTGCAATATTTGTGTGTAGTCAATACTTCGGGCTAATGAAATATTAAAGAGACATCATACCAATTTCATCATCATTTGATATACATCTTTATCATAATTTAGGTAATGATGGAGTCGCTCAAATTCTAGCCTCATTGCAGTTCTGTTATCCGAATCAAACATCATAAACATCAAAGCTAATAATTACACATAGTCCATGAAATTTTAAATATCACACAAACTGGCTAGTCACATCGTCTCCGGAATATGTAACCAATAAAACTATCAAAGACATGATTTGGTTATGGCAGCAGTCTGACGTTCATTATGAATACTGTTCTAGAAATTATAACTTCAAACAAGATTACTCAGAAAGCTCTAGTGAAATGACTGTATTCTCCAGTCATTATCCATACCATGTACATGTATTCCCCAAGATATCTAAAAGCATTCTTGAAGAAAACAGCTGCAGAGGGATGTTTATAAGGATTAGAAAGGCAATTCAAATAAGTTTACTTCGGGAAAATTTTTAAATCTATCCATCCCTGTGCTTGCATATTTGTAGTTTCTCTTGAATAATATGAACGTCATGTTTGATACATAAGGGTTTGCAGACACATATTCTCTTTGAATTATTACTGACAGATTGAGATTGTGATAAATGTCAAAATCCTACAGATTGAAGGTACAGAGGTATATACACCTCATATAATAGTCTGATATACTTTATCCAAGGCACATATGCCAGTGGATCAACTTGATAACGAAAAATCCTGACTTTCTTAAAAACTTTGATTACATTATATCTGTATAGTTTCAAACAGGTTCATCGTAAAATGTTAATAATGTATCAATAATGCATCAATAATGCATCAATAATGCATCAATAAGGCATCAATAAGGCATCAATAATGCATCAATAATGCATCAATAATGTATCAATAATGTATCAATAATGCATCAATAATGCATCAATAATGTATCAATAATGCATCAATAAGGCATCAATAAGGCATCAATAAGGCATCAATAATGCATCAATCATGCATCAATAATGTATCAATAATGCATCAATAATGCATCGAAAATCAGTACAGAGGAATTTTCGTCTGCAGAAAGGTAAACAAATGTGAAAAACAAATCCAACAAAATATCAAATCTATATTAAACTTAATAATAGTGTCACAAATTTGTGTCTTAAAGGTGAAAAGTGCTTACATTTACTTGTCTACAGTTTATACGGCTGCAGCCCGAAAGTTTGTTCACTTACTTCTGTATTTCAGTGCAAATATAATTTTATCTAGCATGTATTTAAAGCATCATATCAACGCGAATACTAAATTTCCAGTTAGAAATGACATACATGTAAATATATTTTCTGCAATACAATCTTTATAGTTATAATTTGTTATTGACACTTTTTTTACATTTCTGTGTTTTTAGGAATTTATACATTACATCATGGAAAAACATAATGAAACATAAATTCAGAAGAAAAAGACATTCAATTTAAATGTTTTGTTGGGTGTCACTCACATGCATGGATCTCTATCGAAACATAACTGTTTTGTTATCAAAGCAAGTGTTATCCAACTGAGAGATTAATATTGTAGGCCGGCGACTGGGAGATTTTAGGCTGGCGTTGATTTACTTTGACAATTCTATAAACCCAATGAACACTGCAGATTCTGCTCTACAAATGTTCTTTAAATGCATTCTCTACTCTCTGAATCCACTTTGTTCGCCTACAAAATAATGATTTTTGAGTGAGTATATACCGAACTCAAATAAACTAATTAAACTTAACAAATAAACAATTCAAATTGTATGGCAGATATTGAAACGTGCATCAAATCACTCATCAATATACAGATGATTTCAAATTCTGCAATATCTATTTGTCAACTGTATATAAATCAATAATTATTTTGTCTGAGTGAGGTAGTTATTTCTTTATGCTGCTTGTCGTAGAAATATTGTGAATGGCAGGTGTGATAAAACTTAACCAGTTAAGATTGAATTGGGGTTTAAGAACAATACTCCGTATCCTTTGACACTACAGTCTACTGTAATTAAAATTCATTTTCAGTTCTCATATTATCTTATAGATGAACTCATTAGGTAAGTTACAATAAAACGTCAAGAGCCTGTTCTGTTTGATAGATCACAAAAGCCGATAGAGTTGATACTGAATTCAGCTGAGTACACAAACGACTCCGATTTCCTAATTCCAGCTACACAGATATTGATTTCTGATGTTTATGCATTTAAACATAGGTTTGTCCCAGAATCAAGTTTGAAAAACTAATCAAAATGACATTTCGCCAAAATAAGATATTCCTTAATTGACTCATATATTGGATGAGTCAAACATAATCCTTGTGGGAGAAATAAAAGTCCATTATGATAACAATGCTACCTGCAACAGTAAATGCATGGCTGTTATATGATATAATGTCTACAGTGAGATTTGGACCCCGAAAGTTCGCACACACACACACACACACACACACACACACACACATACATGTTTTAGGCAGGAACCGGGGACATTGTCTTTATTTCTAGCTTCTTTATTTTTAGCGCTATTGAATCCAGACTCACAAAAAGAAGCGACTGTGGTGGGTTGATGGCTTAAGGGAACTCATATTACCAATAGCTCCTTTCTAACCATTTGTATTGTTTGCATAACAGCCGGGGACACACACAATAATGTGTGTATGCACGTGCACAATATGAAAGGTAACCAGGGACAGTGTGTCTTTAACTTTTCACAATTCAACTGGGGACATGGCATCACTTATATTTATACTATGTAACTGTTGACATTGTAGGTATTGTGTGTATTTCGGACAATGACAAAGCTTGAAAGCTCAAACATGGTCAACATAATGTTTATTTCGAGTTTATATATTACGGTTTATGTTGAACTGATACACCTTCAGTGAAACCCTGATAAGCGTAAAGTGATCACCTGGTGAAACGTACAAGCAGCTGCCTATCTATATTAATCCAGCTAAACAATACATGATTTATTTTAATCATATTCTTACTGTATCATCTGTATTGGCATAATGTATAGAGTAAGGCGACCCGATTTTATTATGGAAACCCGAGATTCCATAACTGACCAACATAAATAACATAAGTGAGAAGTTCAAATTCTATCAAAAACCTATTTCTATACTTTAACTAAGATATTGACGAAAATTCCAACTTTCTACCCCGCACCGTACGTGAGATACAGACACCCTTGCCCATGGGTATGCTCATGGGAAAGTTCGCCCATGGGCCTGCCCATGGGCGAGAGGCTGTTCAAATTTGTGTTACACAAACATTATTTTCTAATTTTTAATAATGGGTCTAACAGTAACATATTTTAGGTATTTATGAACTCACCCCATGCAAAGGAAATTTTTTTCCCATGGGCGAGACCTCGCCCATGGGCCAGGTTGCCCATCGGCTAGATTTCCCATGGGCCGTTTTCCCATGGGCTAGATTTCCCATGGGCCAATGTTGACTTTGGCAAACGTATAATGTTTGTGAAATGTTGACATTGAAAACAAAATGTTTGTGAAATGTTGACTTTGGAAAAAATTGAATTTTTGTTAAATGTTGCCTTTGGAAATATTGACTTTTAAAATATTTGTCGATATTGGTGGAAGTGTTACTTTGATAAAATATGGACTTTGGTGACATGTTGATTTTGATACATATTTTGAGTTCTATGAATGGTTGACTTATGAAATATTCATTTTAGTGAAATGTTGTGTAGTTTTAGTTTGACTTATATAAAATGTTAACGTTGGTGACATGTTGACTTTGAAAAAGATATTATGATTTTAGTGAAATGTTGACTTCAATCACATATTGACTCTGATGAAATGTTGACTTTTAAAAGATATTTTGAGTTAACCGAATTGTTGACTTAAGTTGACTTTGGAAATATGTATTAACTTTGGCGAGGTTTGCTTATATCATGAAATATTAATATTTCTAATTTATTGACTTTGGTTTAGTTTGAAATGTTGACTTTTATAATAGTTTATTAATTTATGGTTTTACTGACCCTTCAAACAAGAAATACCTACAACGGGTTGTTAGTCAACAGTATGTGCATCACTTAACATAATTGAATACACATGAGTGTCAATGACACACTAATAATACGCTAGTAAAGTAAATATATTTATAAACGTTTATATCAAGTACATACACATTTGTTAAGTGTAATTCAGCGTCGTGTAAAGTACTTACACAATAAAGAATAACAATTTCACTTTCATTTCTGACGAAATAGCAAAATCTGCACTTGGAGTAATTATATAAATAGAAACTTTTAAGGGTATGCCTTTTGGTGTTTTCCTGCTTCTCTTTAACGTTCTCACCTAAATATTCAGAGTTAATTATGCTTTGGCACTTTCTTACCTCGAAATGGAGTTTAAAAATGACATAACAATCTTACGCTTATGTTATTTTACTTTCTGGTTATTGATGTCATATTTATTGTGAAACAAGGATGTGATAAAAGGTAACATGTATTTCATACAATGTGTACATGCATCCGACTGCATGTCTAAGTCTTTTGTTTAATGTAAGGAATATATATATATATATATATATATATATATATATATATATATATATATATATATATATATATATATAAAAGGAATGTATATGGACCGTTAAAACGATATTCTGTAATCGCCGAATCTTGACTTGTATCGATCACCTTCATTGTTCAAACAAGTTTTGTAAAAACGCGTTCCCGGGCCGTAGAATGACATCTTTGATGGCCATTCTAGAAGTAGAATGTTGAATTTGTTTTGATTGTGGCGTAGGCGATAGGTGTAGGCGATACGAGGACAGACCGTATCAATAAAAGCTACTATTGAGTAGGATGCCATATCATTGTTCAATTTCAGTCAAGGGTTTTACGTTAATTAATGCGATGATTCTTTACTGTCTAAGAACTGGCTGACAAATGACTGTCTGGAGAATGGGAGATATGAACCTTCTGTATTTTCTGCATAGGTTTCTGTTGGAACTATGATAATTTCAATGACTAATATTACTTCAATTGGTCGATTTATTAGTCAAATCCTACACTTTAGGCCCAGATCGCGATGCTGTTCTCAATTCAAGTTTGCATGTGGGGATATTTCTTTGCATAACTGAGACTCCTATAAGTACCTCGGCTTTTGGTTTGATGAACACCTTGATTTTAAATTAGCCAGAAATCAACTGGCAAAATCGGCCGGTAGCGCTATGAGTGCTCTCGCTACTAAGTTTTGTGATGCAGGTGGAATGGCATATGATGTGTTTACAGCCCGGTACAACTCATTAGTACATCCTATTCTCAGCTACGGAGCGGCAATATGGAGGCTTTATGAACGTAAAGTAATTAATACTGTTCAAAATCGAGTCTATCGGTTTTTTCTTCGAGCTAACAGTAAATTTTCAAATATCGCCACGAGAGGAGATATTGGTTGGACCTCGTGTGTTACTAAACAACGCCTGGAAGTATACAAGATGTGGATGAGAGTATATCAAGACTCCCGCACGAAGTACTCAAGTGGTCACTCAACCTGAACAGAACATGGGAACAGAGAGTTAAGAAACTGAGTAAATCGTTAGACCTTGAGGGATACCTACTTTTAGACAAATCTTCTATGTATATAATATTTGTGTTTGTTATTTACCACCTGAAAACTCTTCTAGAAGCGGAGATGTGCTGCAGTTCTTTGACACACTTACCCTCAACATATACTCATTTCAAAAGTCTGGGGTGGTCATACTATTTGGTGATTTTAATAGCAGGTGTGGTGATATGGAAGACTACGTCTTAGGTGTTGACTCACTACCAACGAGAGATGTTATTGACTATAATACCAATAAGTATGGTGAGTGTCTGTGTGATTTTCTTGTCCGCACAAATTTGTGTATTCTGAATGGTAGAAACAGCAAAATGAATGATTTTACCTCCATATCAACAAAAGGATGTGCAGTTGTTGATTATTGCCTGGTTGCTTATGAAGACTTACATATGTTTAAAGATTTCAAGGTTGAGAGAGCAAGTAGCCTGGTAGATCGGACACTGAGTTCTGTGGGTGTTAACCCTCGTGCTATACCTGATCACTCATTCCTAACCTGGACACTCAGTACACGGGAGAACGTACAGCGTCAAGACATGGTCAGCACAGATGAAACAGATGAATATATCAAGTTCATCTTGGACAAGGCGCCTCCTAATCTCATCCTTGAAGACAGTACTGTACAGTCAATACACCTTTTAATCTCTGAACTGGAAGAAGCTGAACAGACACAAGACAACATTGATGCTACATATGACAATTTCTGTAAATTGATGAAAGAAGAGATGTACGACAAGATCCCCGACAAGAGAATAAAACTCAAAACCGGCGTGTGTAATAAGCGGAAGAGACAGGCTAAAGCTTGGTGGACTGACTCCCTGTCTACACAGTGGAACAATCTATGTACAGCCGAGTCGGCCTATCTACGGTCTGAACATGGGAATAGAAAACGACTAAAGGATGAATACTCACGGGCGAGAAAACTTTTTGATAGAAATGTACAAAAAGCAAAGAGACATCATCGTAAAAAGATCCAAACTGACATTGAGGATTCTGTGGATGGAAACTTAAGCTATTTCTGGAAATCAATCGGAAGAATAGGTATTGGAGCAGAAAGACACAAAGGTATTCCTATGGAAGTAGTACAGGAAGATGGATCTATATCCAACAACAAGCAAGGCATACTTAACAAATGGAAGTCTGACTTCTCTGATCTTCTGAATGTTCATGACAGCAACCATCCAACTGATGTAAATAACCACTACACTCCTGAAGAACCCTCCCCGGAGTTTGAATCTCCTATAAGTGAAACTGAAATTCTCTTCTCTGTGAGATCCATGAAGAAAGGTAAAGCGATGAGTGAAGATGAACTACCTATAGAGATACTAAAGAATCCTAAACTGGTGGGTTTCCTGTACAAGTTCTTTAACATGTGCTATGAACAAGGACGGATGCCTGCAATCTGGAGTCGTGGGATAATACAACCTGTACTCAAGTCCAGCACAAAGGACATGAGAGATCCAATGGCTTACAGAGGCATCTCACTGACTTCCTGTATGTATAAAATATACTGCCATATCCTTAACTGCAGACTAACAAAGTGGGTAGAGGATAACACGCTCCTGGTTGAGGAACAGAATGGTTTTAGGAAGGGAAGAAGTACCATAGATCATATCACAAGCCTGACAAGCATAGTTGAAAACAGGAAAAAGATGAAGATGAGTACTTTTACAGCTTTTATAGACTTCAAGAAGGCCTATGACTCTATCGATAGACGTATCTTGTGGGACAAATTGAACGATGTTGGAGTCAATGGTAAAATGATTAAATCCTTAAGGGTGATATACAACAACGTTTACAGCTGTGTAAGAGTCAATGGTTTTAAGACTGATTGGTTCCAAGTCAACAGTGGCGTAAAACAGGGATGTCTGCTCTCACCTCTCTTATCTAATCTCTTCATAAACGATCTTGCGGTTCCTTTGAAGAGTCTGAACATCGGCATTGAGATTAATGATGGACTAGTGTGTATGTTACTGTATGCAGACGACATTGTACTAGTGGCACCATCAGAGTCTGATCTGCAGGTTCTTCTCAGCAATCTCCACAACTGGTGTGACAGCAACAATATGCATATCAATGGGGACAAATCTAAAGTCATGCATTTCCGGATCTCAGTACAGAGATCTGCAGAATGTTTCACTGTTGGAAATATCGAACTAGAGGTAACAGAGAGATATACCTATCTAGGGATGCTTCTGGACGAGCACCTTGACTTCAGAATTACAGCAAAAGCAGTCTCTCAGGCAGCAAGCAGAGCTTTGGGATTGGTAATGGCAAAATGTAAAGGAATTGGAGGTGTAAATTTTCACGTGTTTACCAAGTTGTACGATAACCTTCTCTTGCCAATCATTACGTATGGAGCTGCTGTAAGGGGGCAAAAGGAATACTCATACATAAACGCTATCCAGAACAGAGCAGGACGATTTTACATGGGTGTCGGACGTTATACTCCAACCGACGCGATACTTGGAGACCTAGGGTGGATTCCCGTTCACATAAACCAAAACCAAGCGGTGCTTAGACAGTGGCGCAGACTCACAAATATGGATCAAGAGAGACTAACAAAACGTATTTTTCTATGGGATAAGAAGATTGCATCAGTCAGATTCAAGAACTGGAATTTTCGAGTACACAAACTTCTCAGTGAGAATAACTGTGAACATCTTATAACCTCAGACTTTGTGCAAGTTTCGTCTATAGCAGCGATAACAGACAGTCTCCAACAGAAATACAGTAGTGACTGGTGCCGACGGATTGAACAAAACAATGGGAAACTACGAACGTACCGCACCTTTAAGGATGTTCACAGAACGGAACTCTACGTAGCTGCTGCACTACCTGGCCACTACCGCTCTGCTTTTGCAAAATTTCGCTGTGGAGTTGCTCCAATCAGAATCGAAACAGGCAGATACGAACAACTTCCTATTAACGAACGCTTATGCCCTATGTGTTGTAACCCCAGCATAGAAGACGAACTGCATGTCCTGCTACAGTGCCCTGTATATCAGGATCTGAGATATGACATGTTACAGGAAGCCAGCTATCTCTTTGAAGATTTCCACTCGCGACCAGAGAGTGACAAGTTCTCAGCGATATTTAGCCATAGCCACTTAATGTTTATAACTGCCAAGACCTCTTTTAATATACTCAAGCGACGTCGTCATCTTATGTATACTTAATCAGCTTTTATCTACCTTTTATGCCCCTTTGTTTAATCTTAGTACTACACTTTTACTTTATTGTACTTTTTATGTGTACATACTATATCATTTTAATTTTTAATGTACTTTTTATGCATAACTACGGTATATACATATGCTTTTATACTTTTATATGTATATACAAGTCTCTCGTAACTCTTATAGAGTGGCACATATATATTTTTATAAACACAACATTTCTATGTAATTTTACTGTGTATATGTGGTGAGACTTAAATAAAATATCTGTCTGTCTGTCTGTGTCTGTGTCTATTCCAGTTTTATGACAGAAGCACGTGACACTTTAATAATATCTCTCTCTCTCTCTCTCTCTCTCTCTCTCTCTCTCTCTCTCTCTCTCTCTCTCTCTCTCTCTCTCTCTCTCTCTCTCTCACCGGTTTGTTGTGTAATAGCTCGCCCATCCGTTAATTAGCGTTGATCCGAATGAATACACACCTAGTATGTCCACAGACGTAGTCAACACGTAATCATATGGTCTATAGTGCCTTGAGTATCCATTTCCTGTTTATTGTTCCAGCAAATACAAATCAAAAGTTATTGGTTTGAGTAAACTTAATTTCAAACAAATCTATTCAGAGAACAGGAAGATTTTCTGGATAACAACTTCTTACTGTGAAAATACACGACGTTTCGGAGTACATACTAGCTCCTTCATCAGGTGGAATGTACGTGATGAAAGAGTGAGTATGTACTCCGAAATGTTTTTTTTCACATTAAAGACATCCGGACAATCATCCTGTCCTTATGTATACCACTTCTAAATGCCCTTCAAAGACCTAAATCTATTCAGTTAAATCAGTATCATATATGTTCGTGTTGTGTAGTGATAGTAATGGGAACTATTGACGTACCGATGAATCCCATTGTCACATTATCACAATGACTCTTACAGTGGTACTTTGAGTAATGGTCAGTAGTTAAAATAACACCAATAATAATGTTTGCAGTTTTATAATCACTCATTTAAAGAGGTCGGGGTTGGGGAGTTGAAGTGGAAATGACTACTGCAAATGCAATACACACAGCGGCTTCTGATATGTGAAGTTAAATTTGTCCGGTATCCGTCGAATGTTTAAAACTTGACTGTGCTGACGGTGACCAGTAGACTCACGCTTGATTGATTTTGTGCTCCTGGTTGAATCAGAGAGTGACAGGGATGATATGTGCTCTGTTCTGGTGTCAACGTTGCATTTATCATTATAAACACTGTTGGAATGTCACGGTTTGTTAATTAGCAGAAAGGGGCGGTACGGCTACTAATATAATTGCAGGCACTCTCTACTTCCTTTACTTAGCTCAACTGATAAAGTAATTTACTTAATGCAAAATCATAAGCTCAGTAAATCTTTAGCCGCTACTATTAGTAAAATGTTACACATAACTGTAAAATATGTTAGTATTTGTATCTTCATATGTTGTATTTTATCATATATTGTTTTAAGAATATATGTTTATAATTTATGTATGTTTTTGTACGAGAGAATGAATTTGAGAGTATGGAATGAAACCGATGGGTGAGGATGTGGGGTGTAACGACGAATGTTGCTCTGAATGAGGGGGGGGGGGGGGGGGGGGGGGGGGGGGGGGGGGGGGGGGGAGGGTTGTCTTTATTCTCGTGTGAATTGATATATGATTATCGTGTCTCGTAAGCCTGAGGACTGGGTGCTGTTTTTTTACAATCATGGTTTTTTATGTCAATATTATTTATAATACGACATGTGACACGTTAATATAGTATTATTATTCTTCTTCTAATGGCCCGCTCACTGTTAGATTGTTGACAACTGTTAAGGGGTACATGCAAAGTTTATATTAAACATGTTCTTAATCATTTGATTTGTTTACCATTTCGGCCGCTCTCTCAATACGATACACTGTTTATCCAAAACATCTTACGTTTTGAACGGATATTATTAATGAATAGCCCTTTCACACACATGACCCTCCCCTAAATACATATATTGAGTTTATAGATATGAGATATGTGTTTCCACAGTATACTCTCCTATAAAATATTCAAAATGTTGACTCTTGAAATATTTATTTGCGTTGTTGAAGTATATATCTAATGACTTTTTTAAGTTGAACAGTAATGTCTGGCTAAAGGCGAGTGTTTCAAATAATACCGGTAAGTGTAAGTGCTATTGCCCACAATACATCGGTCACCATGACTGATTATTTATACACAACTGATTGCAGGTTACAGATATATAAAGATAGAACAATTGCAATATAACCATGCAAATGCGGTTTAAAGTGATATATCAGACTAGTATTGACTCTCAGAATACTCTACTGTTGAACAAGCGTCCACTCGGTATTACGTAACATGAGTATTCGGTCAACTTATTAAGGCCGACAGGTAATTAATTACCGGTACAATGCCCCTGCCCCCTGTGTGACGAGAACGCCAATATAGTAAGATTTCGATAGAGTGACCACATGAGCACTTACATGTTTCCGATCTGTGTGCAATACACTGCAAATTCATCTGCGATCAGATGACATTCTCGACCAGGAAAAATAGCGCTAGTTATTGAGAATGTAAATGTAACAAACGTAAATTATGTAACTTTGAGATAATGAATTTATTTTATTTTTGTTACAGGCGAACATGTATAATATGCCTAAGAAAATCATGTAGGAATTGCTGACTTTTAAGAGATTGACTTTGGTGACTGGAAACTATTCATTGGCTTATATCCTTATATAATGAAGGAAACATGTTTCTAAATCCATCTAAATTTGTGACGTCTTTGCCTTTCTGAAAAGTTTAACACTTTCAACTGGACATCAAAGGCTGATTGTTCAATATGTCCAAACCCATGGACATCACAACTAGGTTGATGGTGGTGCATTCTATGTGAGACCCAAAAAATCGTCACAGCTTTGACAGTTATTAACTAGTTATAGACCTCTCATGAGTAGCAGATGCATACTGAAATATTGAATAAACATCACATTTCATTAGACATATTCCAAGCAAAAGACATGGAGTGATTTTGACAAATGAAGTAACAAAATTAATTTAATGCCATAATATAATGATTTAACGGTCTTTTAGTGTGCTGTGTATTAGAAAGTCCCTGGTCTTACATAATGTGCTTGAAGCAGGACGTCACCCTTCACTGGCCATGGGAATTCGCTAGTTGATGTAATTACAGGTGGCGGGAATGACCATTAACTAATTATCATGTACTCACTTAATTGTTTGTGTATCTCCCAACAGACCATTAGGGGTGGCCAACATTCGTTCAAATGTTCTTATAGATCTAACGCACAGTATTATATAACATGCGATATTAGAAAGGCAGTAATGAAACTTCAATTATCATGTATATGTACGTACTGTAACAGTTTGTCGATTATCGTATCAATGTACATAGGCAATCATACATGATTATCGTATTGTGTTCTGTATAAATCAACACAGAAAACACATACATACGCTGTTCGAAAAAGTTATTTAGTAGCTCCAAATGTAAGGTTGTGATGTATGATGTCATTAAAAGGTACATCCATTGTGTTTCATAAATGTTTATTTGGCTTTAATACAAATTCACTTAGCTTGCATATTCATCCCCAGTCACCAAACATGTCATAATTACTAGTTTCCAATTAAAAGTAATATCATTATGCATGTGCAGAAACCGAAAGTGCACGTCCTATTTACATGCACATGCAGTAGTTATATGACATGTAGAACATTATCAACCCAAATTTGTTATTTTGTCTGGTTTAAATAATATTCCAAAATTACGTTTGACTCATTGGCGCGCGCCACACGAGGTGCATTGTCCGGTTTTCGATCAGAAATCGATACTTTTACCTTCATATTGTCAATATACTAAGTCGAGTATCATCAAAATGGTAGTTTTTGGTAAGAGTTGTTACTTCTCGACAAAATAAGATAATTTATAACGTTTGTCATATTTGACCCCCAACAACACAATGGCTGTACTTTTAAATCTGTCAACTTCAACATAGAAATTTTCCCAGAAATATTGATATAATAAATAGAATATCTGTCAATTCTTGACAAACTTTTACCACGCTGTATTTACGCTTACATTATGCAACATTGTCATCTTAAAATTAAAAACCAAAAAACATGTAAATTGTTCATTAAGCTCTCAAATGCAATTTGAAATGAACCAGTATGTATGCAGTACAGTACTGTATAATCTAATCACCATCACTAGTCATCCTATGAGGAGCCAAGTAGCGCTCTTAACGAGCTAAATGGAATATGCTAGCCTGGATATACTGGCATAAGTGTGTATTGCAGGCAAGGGGGCAGTTTGTTTGGGTATTACCATAAACCAATAAAAAAATACGTATATATGTGTATTATCGCCAATACTGTTATTTCAATCGGAGTATTTTGACACGTGTGTAGTTGACTCAGAGATACACACATGGTCACTGGGATGTTCAGGAGATACGGTTCACTGACTTGATGGTTAAACACTAAGGAATTTTCTGAGATTTTAGAAAAGAGTGGTATAATCGTTTTTGATTATTTTCATTAGAATGCAAACCGGAGAGTATATTGTGGAAACGTTTGTTACATATCTGACTACATATCTATAA
Source organism: Gibbula magus (assembly GCA_936450465.1). NCBI lineage: Eukaryota > Metazoa > Mollusca > Gastropoda > Trochida > Trochidae > Gibbula > Gibbula magus. The sequence goes on from OW388295.1 coordinate 36,657,529, forward strand.
ACTTAATATATATATTTAGGGGAAGGACAATTGTGTGAAAAGGCTTTTCATAAATAATACCCGTCAAAATCGTAAGATGTCTTTGATAATCCCTGTATCGTATTGAGAAAGCGGCCGAAATTGTAAACAAATCAAATGATTAAGAACCTTTTATATAGACTTTTCACGTACCCCTTCACTGCAGACTAACAGTGAGTGGGTCATCCCAATATCTAAATTGGAACCTAATTGCAAGAGTTCGAATTAATTAAAATTTGTAGGGTACTGGCGAATTTGATAACGCAAAAAAATGAGGACATTCTGAATACATTACATCACTACATTTCTAAAAGTAAAACTTTCGCTGATTATTGATACAAACGAATAATGAATATATTAGATCAGTGTTCATAATATTTTCCAAGTATTCCCTTGTTCAAAAGAGGCAATGCAGTATTTTGACGCTAGGGACAACTGAGCACTACCATAAATACATGTATGTATATACGTATGTATGTTCTGTGCTATTAAATGATTAAAACCGCTCGAAATCGAATCAAACAAGTGAGGTAAGAAATGGACTGTTTTATTTTCGTAATTAACAACAATGGGTTAGTTGACCGAATAGACATGTTACGTAATACCACGGCACGCTCGTTACATAGACATGGTGTTCTGAGGTAACCACCCACCTGACCTGTTCTGATACACACAAATACACAGGTCTAATATATCATATATCTGTAACCTGCACTTGGTTGTGTATATAAATCATCAGTCCCGGTGACTGGTTTATTGTGGGCAACAGCGTAGTCAAATGATCTAATACTTACTGTTTGAAACGCGCTCCTTCACGCAGGCCATAGTGTTTTCAAAATCCCATTAAATTCAAACTTCAACAACGCCAATAAATATTTCAAAGTCAAAGTATGTCATAAAAGTCAATCTTTTAGAAGTCAACAATTCACTTAACTCAAAATATCTTCTCAAAGTCAATAAGTCACCACGTTAACATATCATTAAAGATAAAGTTTCACCAAAGTCAACCAATAGTTCCAAAGTCAAAATGTCATCAAACTCGACATCTTTTCAAAGTCACCATTTCACCCAAGTCAATATTTTATTAAAGAAAAACGTCCAGAAAAGTCAACCAATATTCCCGAAGTCAACATTTCACCATCATTATACAAAATTTAAGTCAACATTTCACCAAAGTGGTATCAATTTCAAAATCACCATTTCACCAAACTCAATATATATAATCAAAGTCAACATGTCAAACTTCACCAAAGTCAATAAAATGGAATAATTATGGCATTAATATTTCATGATATAAGCATACTTCACCAAAGACAATAAATTAACATAACGTAATTAATATAAGTCAACAATTCGCTTAGCTCAAACTATCTTTTATAAGTCAACATCTCATCAAAGTCAACATGTCATCCAAGTTAACATTTTATCAAAGGAACACTTCCACCAATGTCAATAAATATTTCAAAAGTCAACATTTCACAAATATTATATATTTGCATAGTCAACATTGGCCCATGGGAAACCTGGCCCATGGTCGATGTCTCGCCCATGGGAAATCTAGAAATGGGAAATCCGGCTCATGGGCGAGGTCAACATTTCATCAAAGTCAATAAGTGATTGAAGTCAACATTTCACTAAATTCAAAATATCTTTTTCAAAGTCGACATGTCACCAAAGTTAACATTTTATATAAGTTAAACTAAAACTACACAACATTTCACTAAAATGAATATTTCATAAGTCAACCATTCATAGAACTCGAAATATGTATCAAAATCAACATGTCACCAAAGTCCATATTTTATCAAAGTAACACTTCCACCAATATCAACAAATATTTTAAAAGTCAATATTTCAAAAGTCAACATTTAAAAAAAATTCTATTTTTTCCAAAGTCAACATTTCACAAACATTTTTTTTTCAAAGTCAACATTTCACAAACATTACATGTTTGCCAAAGTCAACATTGGCCCATGGGCAACCTGGCCCATGGGAAAACGGCCCATGGGCAACCTGGCCCATGGGCGAGGTCTCGCCCATGGGAAAAACAATTTCCTTTGCATGGGGAGAGTTCATAAATACCTAAAATAAACTAGTGTCCAAAAGAAACGATACCACGTCTTTGAGCGCTCATTACAGGAAAACTTAATGACACAGAAATTTAGAATTGGTATTATTCTTTTGAGATTTCGTTCATTTAACATGTGTACAAAATTCATTTCAATCAGTACTTTGTATTCATTTGTACAGGTCTGTATTGACGTGAGGGGTCTGAAAATGAAAAGTTCATTCACACAAATGACTGAGACAAATGTTGAACATGTCAAAAGAGGCGTCACTAAGTCACAGTTGTATTCGGTATGTCCATCCCGAGCGTCAGAACGGGCAAGTACACGCAAATGGGTTGATGACGTCAGGCGTCGGATGACGTCAGAAGATAAGCTTTGTCATTCAACAAGGAGGCAATGGGCTGACTTGATGGACGCAATTCAGAGCAAAAAGGGCACTAATTTTTCGACACACACGATGTCTACCATTGTTCTTGAAGATGCAAACTCTGCTCCCATATGAGAGCATGACCATTGCTCAGTCTCGCTGTTGCCAACATTGAATTCGTCTGTTTGTTTACTCGTTGTTGACGCCTCAGGAACGTTTTGTTGTATGGACGACGTGTTCAGATATCATGAGTCTTCAATCTCTTTTACCAAGTTTGTCTGCTAATCACGTGTCTCAGTGACGTCTTTGACGTTAACGTCATAATGATGAATGGCTTTCGGAGATGAAATACCCGGATGTGGCGGTCTTCAATAAGCGTTATCAACTTCTTCTCGACCTGCATGTTGTTCGATCTCTATCACGTAACCGTTGCGTTAACCTGGTGACTGCTATGCGCGCGCAACCGAACCTTCTGGCGTCGTAGGCGTGTGAGACTCGCTATGTGACAATTCCAACGGCTCTCTCACTCTCAATGGCTGTGAAACCCGATATTTTCTTGTGTGCTTTTTGTTGCTTTGATACCAACGTGTATGGTCAGCCGTTTTATACACTTTATCTGCAGTTGCAAACTATGCTACCTTAAATAATGTCATTCTCACAAAGTGCACCATTTCTTCGGATGTGATAAAATGTTCTCGGTATTTTCGATTGAATACACTGCATTTGGGTTATGGGATACGCAAAACCATGTGTTCATACGAAGAAAATCACTTTGTAAAAAGATATTTTAAAAAATAGATGGTATCGTTTCTTTTGGACACTAGTTTATGTTACTGCTAGACCCATTATTAAAAATTAGAAAATAATTTTTGTGTAATACAAATTTGAACAGCCTCTCGCCCATGGGCCGGCCCATGGGCAGGCCCATGGGCGAACTTTCCCATGGGAATACCCATGGGCAAGGGTGTCTGTATCTCACGTACGGTGCGGGGTAGAAAGTTGGAATTTTCGTCAATATCTTAGTTAAAGTATAGAAATAGGTTTTTGATAGAATTTGAACTTCTCACTTATGTTATTTATGTTGGTCAGTTATGGAATTTCGGGTTTCCATAATAAAATCGGGTCGCCTTAGACGCTAAATCTCCTTTTTTCTTATGCTACGGTCACACTTAAGGCCCCTTCACAACCCGTCGTACGTGCAGCTGCGTGCTGTCTACCGACAAAAACGTGGGGTAAATTGGGGAATTCGTGCGTCCTCGGTACCGACGCCGTACCGATTTTGGACAAATTTGGAGCACGCAGACTCGTCGTAGAACTTTTAGTGCATGCAGAACTTTCGCTGCGTGCAGTCTACGAACGGGCTGCGAATTTTCCTCCGTACGATCGACGTGCGTGCCCTGTACGACAACCGCACGCACAACGCACCGACATCGTGCGTTTTTTTCAAGCTTACCCACTCACACTTTCTCTACGAACGACGCACGTTGCACGTGCGTACAACGTGCGTTGTACGTGCGTAGTTCGTGCTTACTCGGCACGTCCAAATTTTAACTATCAAATAATTAAAGAAAACTCACGTCGTTCGTACCGAGTAAGCACGTACAACGTACCGAGTAAGCACGTACAACGCACGTTTTGGGCACAACTCCTGTGCTGCCATCTGAAGTTGATCTTGCAGCATCAGGACCCGGAGCAGTGGAATGGGCGGCATCTTGTGGATTGACAATGTGTACCAAGCACCTGTCAATAGGGTGGGGAAAACCTCATTGCACTCGCACGCACTTACAACGTGCGTGGTGTAAGGACACTGTACGTGAGACGCACGGCCCCCGTACGACAATGTGACAATCGCACATCACACGCACGTTGTACGCACGTTGTACGCACGGCACACGCACGTACCACGTGCGCATCGTACGATGCACGCACCTCCTCACTGCCAGACGTATCGACGGCCACGTACTTACGACGTGCGTTTGACGTGCGTTGGCAAACTCCCTCTCTGTTCTTGATTAAATCCACCCTACGTTTTCAGAAAAACGTAGCGACCGTGGCCTCCCCAAAAAACGTACGAACGAATTGCACGCACGATGGGTTGTGAAGGGGCCTTTACAGATGTCATCCGCGATGTATCACGTGCAACTTCATCTTGATATGCACCTATATGTTCTGATACACACACAATTCACACTTACAACGAACTTGGTGTGCACGTAGGTTTTAGGCAAAGGTCGTATTGAGCTACGATTGGGTAAATTGTTTTGAACATGCTCAAAACGTTCCCGATCATCGGGAAACATCGTGAAATACACGCACTATGCACGTGGTGCATACGTGTTACATCGTACTTTACCCTTGTTTATCGTAGCATTATCGTGAGCAAATTGTTATTACGATGCTCCCGTCAACTGTACGAATAGGAAGTGCTAATTGCGAATGAGTTACGTTCACTAAAAGAGTTGATTCCGAGCATAAGGCGTCTTTAACAAGACACCATTAAGTGTTTACCACGATATTCAAGTGCTCTTTACAAACAATGTCCTTTTGGCATGTTTGGTATGTAATCCATCTTTATTTCATACTGAAAAGGCCACAGGTCTATAGCACATACATGATGGATAAATATACACACAAACATACGGGTTACATCGGTAATACATTGTTACGTTTCTATACAGCATTGCATAATTGATGAACATGGCAAAATTTTGTAATATAGTTTGACTTCTAATGCTGACAAGAGTTGATTATTTAATTGTATTTGGATGGACAAAGTAATATTCTAAAATATATTTACAACGTAATGTATAATACGACGGGCAAATGAGAAGGAAATGATAGGTCGTGAGACGAACATCTAAATCGTGCTAATGAGCGTCTAAATTTATTTATGTTAACACATGATAAATATAATTCATCGTGCATTCGGTGTCGACCCGGGAAGTATAAAATATAAATTTCAGAAGTCCCGCCACATATAATATTTAGTTTGGGGCAAAGTGCCGTTTAGTATAATAATAGCTGGAAAAAAAGGGTATTTACTTGTCAAAACACAACCCGTGAAGGAAGGGTGCTTATCAAAACAAACTTGTTTAATTGGGAAGTTGCCGTTAACAGAGTAAACATGTGTTTAATTAAGAAAACAGTTTCTTCATAAACATCTCTGTTGCAAAAATATATAGTGCCTTTAAAGATTTGCAAAACACCTTTGATAATATATGGCTGGTGGGACTTTGGCCAAAACTTATCAATGATGTGATTTCAGGGAAGATCCTAAAAGTTATTTGTAATATGTATGATGATATTAAGTCTTGTGTTTCATTAGGGGGAATGATTCTGCTTATTTTTATTGTTGTAAAGGATGAGTTACAGCACAAATGTATTTAGAAAATATTGTGTAATATGAAGATTGAAAGAGAATATTGAAAAGACTAATGTAGTTGTGTTTGGATCCGGAACTGCAAGGGTGAATGTTCGACAATATTTTGTTTGTGACGTTATTTTAAAAAATTCAGATAGTTATACTTACCTAGGAATAGAATTTCATAAGAATAGGAAATTTAATACTGCCATAAAAGCCCTAAGAGATCAAGGCCTGATAGCAATGTATCGTTGTTATTTAAATCACGAAATCTACATTGACCACTTTGTAAATTATGTAAATTATTATGAGTGCATATATATGTGAGTATGTTATCTGAACTTTACACAAAAGCAGAAGAGACGAAGTAAACACAAGTGTATTCTTTCTATTTGGTGAAAATCAGTTAATCCCCAAATTTCTGCTCTGTAAGTCAAAATTTGATTTATATTTTGATGAAGGGTTTATAATTCATAAAGAGTATTGATTGTTTTCAGTATACGGATTAATGATTTTTGCGCCTGAAGCGCAGCAAATTTGACATGCATGGTCCAGGAAAGCCCATTGGTGAACAACAATCCCAAATTCTTATAACAGCTAACACATTCTAGGCGTATATCCGTAAATGTCCATTTTTCTATTTTGGAGGTTTTACCCCCTTATTCAAAGACTACGATTTTTGTTATCTCCCTGTTAACTGTTAATTTCCATGTATCACAGTATTGTTGAAGTTCATTTAATTGATTTTGGAGGCCACGTATGGTGCTTGAAAATAAAACAACGTCGTCTGCAAACAAGAGGAGGAATATCTGGACAATTTCTGGATGAAGTTGTATGCCGTTTGAGCAGTTAGTTTCCATGTGAGTAGCAAGTTCATTTTTGAAGAATGAAAAAAGAAATGGGCTATAAGAATACATCCCTGTCTGACACCAAGTTGCAATTCGAACGTTTCCGAAAATCTTTGGTCACTTGTATCACATGCCTTTACGTTATGACATATTCAATAAAAGTTTACACTATTTGTCACTAAGACCATGACATTGAAATAACATCCGAAGTTTGTTCCGTTGCACAGAATCAAATGTTTTGCAAAATCTTCAAACCCGGCATTAAATGTTCCCCCTTTTGTATTCAAATATCTTTGAAAAAGACTTTGTAATTTAAACATATTGTAAATGGTGGTATATCAATGTCTAAAGTCAGCTTGTGATTCATTAATTTTATCCATTGTATACCCCCAGTTTACAAGTCTCTTACATGTCAAAGGGTCTGTTCATGAAATTTGGCGGGAACTTTACTTTACGCAATACCAGCGGCACATTCTAGTATTGTCCATGAAGCGAACAAGAGAGCGAGAATGCCCTGTCGTAGAAAAAGAGTGGTCAGGTAAGATATGTGGTAATCATTGATATATAAGTTATAAACTTCTCTCGAGGTCAATACATTCTGGTGTTATCATCATTGCAGCTGTATAGCCCCAGCCGTAGGCGAGGGCATACGCTGCAACGAAAATGCGTACATTAGACCGTAATACCTGAGGGACAAGCTTACAACGTATTTATCTTACTGACATGTCAACTTTGGTGTTATCATCATTGCAGCTGTATAGCCCCAGCCGAAGGCGAGGGCATACGCTGCAACGAAAATGCGTACATTAGACCGTAATACCTGAGGGACAAGCTTACAACGTATTTATCTTACTGACATGTCAACTTTTAGAGACAACAAACTGTTAGAAACGAATAGAAAGAATTTTAAATTTAGCGTTGGTCTGCATAGGAGCTTCACAATTGCTTTTCTTAGTCGTTTTTGCTTTTGCTTCCTTCGGAAATGCTTGGTGGCGACAGTAACAACTGTTACTAGCTTAACTAGATATTAAACGTCGACATCCACGATGGACCTGTACTGGTATTGTATCATGTAGCCAAGAGAAGTACACTACTGTACAGAATTAAGTACACCGTGTTCGCGAACATTTCGCGCACATTTCGCGCACATTTCGCGAAATCCGGTGTACTTAATTCTGCACAGTAGTGTAACGTGTCTGAAACCAAAATTGATAAGGAGATATTATGTCGTATAAAACACGGATACATCGTAATATCAACGTTTTAAGCACGTAGCAGCTCTTACACCACGCGTTGTGAACACGCCCCTTTCTTGACAAACACGCACGCAAATCTGAGTAATAACGTAAGTTTCACTTGATGTGAACGTAATGTGTTAGTGATTGACTCGCGGTACATCGTATCTTTTCCTTGTAAACAGTATAAAATACCCTTTACTACGATTACCGTACCTCGTAATAAGCACGTTTATGACATCGCGTAAGTGTGACCGTAGCATTATTTCACATACATTAAAATTTTATGAAACACAATGGATGCACCTTTAATTATGACCTAAAATAGTGCAGATATAACCGCATTAGCTAATTCATGTGTTAGTTTCCTTAGGGCCGCTTAAATTGTCTTATTGTGGTTGGATACTGCATGACTAATATTCAACGTACTGTAAATCCTTAATACTATTCTGCTTTGAATATTCGCCGGGTCTGAACAGTCTCGACTTCCAAACGCAAGGCACAACTCTTACCAGTCTCCATTACTGGCCGATTTAAGTCTTGCAGTATTTCCTTAAGGTATATGTGCTAGGAAATTGGGACCAACTATTCATTTCAGGTGCAGCGACCCACTAACTTGGCACTGCATAGCGAAGGAAATACTGCAAGGCCTGAATCAGACAGATTAAAATCAACCCAATTCATAGCATTAAAATAAACTCTACCATCGTAGTGAGATATGCAACTCATGTTGCCCTGAATGTAGGTCTGTTCTATACAATCTTGGACGAAAAAATATCTTAAGATTTGGCCTATACCATCTTGGAATATTTTTATATTCCAAGATGGTATAACAAATCTTAAGATATGTACGGCTCTAAGGTGTCTAATTAGCCTCATGGTTGGCGTTCACACTGCACTGTGTAGGCATAGCATTACTATTGATAATTACCGTGATGGCAAATATGTATTTTGCTGGAGCGCCCTTAATTAACTATCTGTGTGTAGAGACTGTCGTGTATAGCGTTTTAGAATTTCAAGCAAGTGGGATAATTAATCAATCGTCATGCGTCTCGCCATTATCTCGGTACGCTTGTCTCAGCCTTGGACTATTTCTCGGCGCGCTCTTTGTACTGCGCTGTGTCAACGGTATATGGTATTTCGGTTATGAAGCTTTCGTTGTTCATGTTTAGCATGTACAGTGTGATACTTATCTTTTAAGCAGCTTTTTGTCACATTACACAACGTACGGGAGAGTTAAAATAAGTCGCAATTTATCTAAAATGAAGTAAAGTTAGACGCAAGCCACGGTGCTTTAAAGGTTCCTTAAGCGTTAGAAGGAACATATAAATGAACATTACGGCACCATTTAATAATTGAATCTCTCAACCTCTGATACTGCTGATTTCAATTTAAATTTCATTGAGACTGCATACTATATTTCGTTAATGCCATATTACCGTAATTATAACACACAATGACATTTCGAATTTATCAGTTTATCACACGGATTAACCAAGCTTGCATTTTTTTTTGGTATCAAGTGAAGACATCATTAAGACAGAAATACTTACTACTTACCATAATTTTATTACAAGCTAATTGAATAGCTAATCGCAGACAGACAGACAGACAGCCAGACTGATTGTTTAGTAGCGTCTCACCATATGTACATGGAATGAATACATATATAAAATTTGTACAAAATTGATAATAGTTGCCCCTCCTTTATGGTCCCCTATGATATGTTCATGATGTTTACATGTCTGTTCTATACATTTTATTTGTATTTGAGATTAATGCCTTAAAACTCATAGCACAATGGAGGTGGAGTCTTTCCGGAATTAGAATCGGTAAAATACTTTTGATTTAGTTTGTTGTTATAATGTGTTGTCTTTATGGATTAACTTTGGGTTGTAGTTATAGTGGAACTGACCTGCGAAAAATGAACACCAGTAAATTATTAGAACAGATCAGAATTTTTTCAGATTTGAACCCCTCATCTACATTACATTAATAGATAATTAACGTGAACATGAGTGAATGAGGCAGGACATGGATTATTTCCTATGCATACAATGTTTGTTGAATTAGGCAAAATACAGAACGGTATAATTGTCAGTAGGATGCAACAGTTTAATAAAATTGTGTTCAGATGGATATTACCAAAAATACAATCTTGGAATATCCAGTGAATATCTGTCGCAAATGGTGTAATACTCAAATAGGATACTTATATTAACTCTTAAGATATTCTTACACTGTATATAACATATTTTGAATATGTATGTTAAGATGACAACATAGTATGTGAACTCTGTGTTATGTGAACAATCCTTCCTCGAAGACATGACCTATACAATCTTGGAAAATCTAGTGAATACCTGTCGCGTATGAACTTTACTATATGTGAATAAACTTCCCTCCAAGAAATGGCCATACAATCTTGGAATATCTAGTGAATACCTGTAGCATATGAACTATATGTTATGATATATGAATAAACCTCCCTCCAAGAAATGACCTATACAATCTTGGAATATCTAGTGAATACCTGTCGCATATGAACTTTAATATATGTGAATAAACTTCCCTCCAAGAAATGACCTATACAATCTTGGAATATCTAGTGAATACCTGTAGCATATGAACTATATGTTATGATATATGAATAAACCTCCCTCCAAGAAATGACCTATACAATCTTGGAATATCTAGTGAATACCTGTCGCATCTGAACTTTACTATATGTGAATAAACTTCCCTCCAAGAAATGACCTATACAATCTTGGAATATCTAGTGAATACCTGTAGCATATGAACTATATGTTATGATATATGAATAAACCTCCCTCCAAGAAATGACCTTTACAATCTTGGAATATCTAGTGAATACCTGTCGCATATGAACTTTACTATATGTGAATAAACTTCCCTCCAAGAAATGACCTATACAATCTTGGAATATCTAGTGAATACCTGTCGCATATGAACTTTACTATATGTGAATAAACTTCCCTCCAAGAAATGGCCATACAATCTTGGAATATCTAGTGAATACCTGTAGCATATGAACTATATGCTATGATATGTGAATAAACCTCCCTCCAAGAAATGACCTATACAATCTTGGAATATCTAGTGAATACCTGTCGCATATGAACTTTACTATATGTGAATAAACTTCCCTCCAAGAAATGACCTATACAATCTTGGAATATCTAGTGAATACCTGTCGCATATGCACTTTACTATATGTGAATCAACTTCCCTCCAAGAAATGGCCATACAATCTTGGAATATCTAGTGAATACCTGTAGCATATGAACTATATGCTATGATATATGAATAAACCTCCCTCCAAGAAATGACCTATACAATCTTGGAATATCTAGTGAATACCTGTCGCATATGAACTTTACTATATGTGAATAAACTTCCCTCCAAGAAATGACCTATACAATCTTTGAATATCTAGTGAATACCTGTAGCATATGAACTATATGTTATGATATATGAATAAACCTCCCTCCAAGAAATGACCTATACAATCTTGGAATATCTAGTGAATACCTGTCGCATATGAACTTTAATATATGTGAATAAACTTCCCTCCAAGAAATGACCTATACAATCTTGGAATATCTAGTGAATACCTGTAGCATATGAACTATATGTTATGATATATGAATAAACCTCCCTCCAAGAAATGACCTATACAATCTTGGAATATCTAGTGAATACCTGTCGCATATGAACTTTAATATATGTGAATAAACTTCCCTCCAAGAAATGACCTATACAATCTTGGAATATCTAGTGAATACCTGTAGCATATGAACTATATGTTATGATATATGAATAAACCTCCCTCCAAGAAATGACCTATACAATCTTGGAATATCTAGTGAATACCTGTCGCATCTGAACTTTACTATATGTGAATAAACTTCCCTCCAAGAAATGACCTATACAATCTTGGAATATCTAGTGAATACCTGTCGCATATGAACTTTACTATATGTGAATAAACTTCCCTCCAAGAAATGGCCATACAATCTTGGAATATCTAGTGAATACCTGTAGCATATGAACTATATGCTATGATATGTGAATAAACCTCCCTCCAAGAAATGACCTATACAATCTTGGAATATCTAGTGAATACCTGTCGCATATGAACTTTACTATATGTGAATAAACTTCCCTCCAAGAAATGACCTATACAATCTTGGAATATCTAGTGAATACCTGTCGCACATGCACTTTACTATATGTGAATCAACTTCCCTCCAAGAAATGGCCATACAATCTTGGAATATCTAGTGAATACCTGTAGCATATGAACTATATGCTATGATATATGAATAAACCTCCCTCCAAGAAATGACCTATACAATCTTGGAATATCTAGTGAATACCTGTCGCATATGAACTTTACTATATGTGAATAAACTTCCCTCCAAGAAATGACCTATACAATCTTTGAATATCTAGTGAATACCTGTAGCATATGAACTATATGTTATGATATATGAATAAACCTCCCTCCAAGAAATGACCTATACAATCTTGGAATATCTAGTGAATACCTGTCGCATATGAACTTTAATATATGTGAATAAACTTCCCTCCAAGAAATGACCTATACAATCTTGGAATATCTAGTGAATACCTGTAGCATATGAACTATATGTTATGATATATGAATAAACCTCCCTCCAAGAAATGACCTATACAATCTTGGAATATCTAGTGAATACCTGTCGCATATGAACTTTAATATATGTGAATAAACTTCCCTCCAAGAAATGACCTATACAATCTTGGAATATCTAGTGAATACCTGTAGCATATGAACTATATGTTATGATATATGAATAAACCTCCCTCCAAGAAATGACCTATACAATCTTGGAATATCTAGTGAATACCTGTCGCATCTGAACTTTACTATATGTGAATAAACTTCCCTCCAAGAAATGACCTATACAATCTTGGAATATCTAGTGAATACCTGTAGCATATGAACTATATGTTATGATATATGAATAAACCTCCCTCCAAGAAATGACCTATACAATCTTGGAATATCTAGTGAATACCTGTCGCATATGAACTTTACTATATGTGAATAAACTTCCCTCCAAGAAATGACCTATACAATCTTGGAATATCTAGTGAATACCTGTCGCATATGAACTTTACTATATGTGAATAAACTTCCCTCCAAGAAATGGCCATACAATCTTGGAATATCTAGTGAATACCTGTAGCATATGAACTATATGCTATGATATGTGAATAAACCTCCCTCCAAGAAATGACCTATACAATCTTGGAATATCTAGTGAATACCTGTCGCATATGAACTTTACTATATGTGAATAAACTTCCCTCCAAGAAATGACCTATACAATCTTGGAATATCTAGTGAATACCTGTCGCATATGCACTTTACTATATGTGAATCAACTTCCCTCCAAGAAATGGCCATACAATCTTGGAATATCTAGTGAATACCTGTAGCATATGAACTATATGCTATGATATATGAATAAACCTCCCTCCAAGAAATGACCTATACAATCTTGGAATATCTAGTGAATACCTGTCGCATATGAACTTTACTATATGTGAATAAACTTCCCTCCAAGAAATGACCTATACAATCTTTGAATATCTAGTGAATACCTGTCGCATATGAACTTTACAATATGTGAATAAACTTCCCTCCAAGAAATGGCCATACAATCTTGGAATATGCAGTGAATACCTGTAGCATATGAACTATATGTTATGATATATGAATAAACCTCCCTCCAAGAAATGACCTATACAATCTTGGAATATCTAGTGAATACCTGTCGCATATGAACTTTACTATATCTGAATAAACTTCCCTCCAAGAAATGACCTATACAATCTTGGAATATCTAGTGAATACCTGTCGCATATGAACTTTACTATATGTGAATAAACTTCCCTCCAAGAAATGGCCATACAATCTTGGAATATCTAGTGAATACCTGTAGCATATGAACTATATGCTATGATATATGAATAAACCTCCCTCCAAGAAATGACCTATACAATCTTGGAATATCTAGTGAATACCTGTCGCATATGAACTTTACTATATGTGAATAAACTTCCCTCCAAGAAATGACCTATACAATCTTGGAATATCTAGTGAATACCTGTCGCATATGCACTTTACTATATGTGAATCAACTTCCCTCCAAGAAATGGCCATACAATCTTGGAATATCTAGTGAATACCTGTAGCATATGAACTATATGCTATGATATATGAATAAACCTCCCTCCAAGAAATGACCTATACAATCTTGGAATATCTAGTGAATACCTGTCGCATATGAACTTTACTATATGTGAATAAACTTCCCTCCAAGAAATGGCCATACAATCTTGGAATATCTAGTGAATACATAAAGCATATGAACTATATGTTATGATATATGAATAAACCTCCCTCCAAAAAATGACCTATACAATCTTTGAATATCTAGTGAATACCTGTCGCATATGAACTTTACTATATGTGAATAAACTTCCCTCCAAGAAATGGCCATACAATCTTGGAATATCTAGTGAATACCTGTAGCATATGAACTATGTGCTATGACAAATGAATAAACCTCCCTCCAAGAAATGACCTACACAATCTTGGAATATCTAGTGAATACCTGGTGCATATGAACTTTACTATATGTGAATAAACTTCCCTCCAAGAAATGGCCATACAATCTTGGAATATCTAGTGAATACCTGTAGCATATGAACTATATGCTATGATAAATAAATAAACCTCCCTCAAAGAAATGACCTATACAATCTTGGAATATCTAGTGAATACCTGCCGCATATGAACTTTACTATATGTGAATAAACTTCCCTCCAAGAAATGGCCATACAATCTTGGAATATCTAGTGAATACCTGCCGCATATGAACTTTACTATATGTGAATAATCTTCCCTCCAAGAAATGGCCATACAATCTTGGAATATCTAGTGAATACCTGTAGTATATGAACTATATGCTATGATATATGAATAAACCTCCCTCCAAGAGATGACCTATACAATCTTGTAATATCTAGTGAGTACCTGTCGCATATGAACTCTATGCTATGATACATGAATAAACTTCCCTCCAAGAAATGACCTATACAAATCTTGGAATATCTGTCGCATATGGTGTTATAGTCAAATACAAAACTCATTTAAAGTCTGCAGATATTTTTACACCACATGTTACACATTTTGAATATGTATCTTAAGATCACAACCGAGTATATGACCTGTTTGTTATATGGACAAACCTCCCTCCAAGAAATTGCCATACAGTTTTGGAATATGCAGTGAATATCTGTCGCAAATGATGTAATAATCAAATAGGAATATTTTGGAAATAAATGTTAAAATCACAGCTTTGTTTGTAAAATACCATAACGAATCACCAAGTGATTACGCCAGGAAAATAGAATCCCGTCCCAATGCATATTGTTGTACATCCCATTGTTATCACAGTTGCCTCTTGTCAGACAGAATGGCAGTTTCATAATTGTCGCTTTTCTCTGAAAAGGCCATTCAATCTTGGCATATCAAGTGCATCTAGTTTGTGAAAGGTTTAATCATCAAATGCCACATTTGAATCACCTTTTCCCACATTATAACGCTATGCCTCATTAATTTATATGTATATGCTGAAATAACAGCTTTGTGAAATGCCATAATGAATCATGAAGTGATTACGTTGGGACAGTATCGTCCTGTCACCACGCTAATTGTTGTAATCACAGTTGCATCCTGTTAGACAGGGTGACATTACATAGTTGTCGCCTTTCACTGATTGGCAATTCTTGACATATGAAGTATATATGTGTCGTCAGTGGTCTAATTTTCTCTTAGCAACTTTAAATAAATTCGTTTCCTGCTCTTATTCAATCTGCCACATGAATGAAATAACGGAATCCTGAAGTATTTACGATTAAGAGACAGGACTGTCAAATGTGTCACAAATTATGATTGAAATGAATGTAAATATGACAGAATAATTTAAATATGCTAACAACCTGTTTGTCTTATGAAACACTGTTAAGAGATATCGACATATAAACAACATAAAAAGTTATAAGTAAATGGGAAAAGAAGCAGAAGAAACTAGGTAAGGGACTATCGACTAAAACACATACTTCTTGCAGTTAAAATAAAATTGCAACATGTGCTGCAGGGAGTCGCCCCGATATGCCAGTTTCTAATCCCTGGACAGTTAACGAATATCGGATTATAATTAACGACCCTAATTGGCTTGATCGAGTGGGCCAGTTTCATGGCTTCGTTGACAGACAGAAAGATAGACAATTTTTTATTCAAGTATCGCCTCATCATGATACAAAATGTAAGAATTTAGTGTGTAGATGACATAACTTTTAGAATCAGGTCCAGGAAAGGAGAGATAAGTCCCCAGCGAATTTGAAGGATCTTGTGAAGACTGACCATAGACCAATATTTTGATGATGACTTGTACATTCTATGATAAAATGACTGAAAATGTTGTATATTTTATAGGAAAATGTTTAGTAGCGCTTACAATAATTACTGATTCTGGTCGTATATTATGAAGAAATGTATTTTTGTGTTATTGTATGTGTCGATGTGAAACAGAATAAAATATTGAATCGAACTCTCTTTCAGTGAATTGTCTTAAACTATTTTAATCCCCTGGCAGTCCCTTAATTAATCCTAATTAATCCCTCTTGTTGTCTCGTTAATTGTTAATTAATCCCCTAACAAAGGAACTTGATAATCTAACTTTTTAAAACTTAATATGTATTTATATATCTGTTTAGCAATGTGTATCAATATGTATCAAGTGTTTATGTTCACGTATTTGTATGTATTGTTTATGTACATGTATATGTTTATTAACCTGTCATTCTCAACATTGTCCATACAAACTTGTGTTTCCAATGTAACTCTGCCGTTATGGCAATAATTTATTCATCAAATGACAAACTCGTCCATAAACAAGTACTTATGTATCTATAGCAATATCTTCATCTTTATGTCTGTTAAATTCAAATTTACAGTTCATCAAGGTAATATATTTAAACTAAGGTCACAGTTTGTATTGAAGGTAATTTTCTTCATACAAATAACATTTTCATCAAAGTCATTATTTTAATCAAAGTAATTTTTTCTCCAAAGTCATTTTATTTCATCAAAATCACTTTTTTCAACAAAGTCATTATTTTCATTAAAGTCAATATTTTCATTAAATCATTTTTTCACCAAAGTAATTTTTTTTTATCAAAGTATTTTTTTTCGATTAAAGTCACTTTCTCATCAAAGTCATTATTTTCATCAAATAATTTTTTCACCAAAATCATTTTGTCATCAAAGTCGATATTTTTATTAAAGGCATTTTTTTTCCCTTAGTCATTTTTTTTCATGAAAGACTTAGTAATTATTTTCATAAAAAGTCACTTTTTTCAGCAAGTCATTATTTTAATCAAAGTCAATATTTCATTAAATCATTTTTTCACCAAATCACTTTTTTCATCAAAGTCAGGATTTTTTTTTATCAAAGTCAAGATTATCATCAAAGTTATTGTTTTCACCAAATCAATTTTTCAGCAAAGACACTTTTTTAATCAAAGTCAATATCTTTATTTAAGAAATATTATTCATCAAATTGATTTGTTTTCTTCAAAGTAACTTTTTCCATCAAAGTCATTTCTTTTCACCAAATCACTTTTTTCATCAAAGTCAATATTTTCATCAAAGTAATTATTTTCCATCAAAGTTAATTTTTTCATCAAAGTCAATATTTTCATCAAATAATTTATTCACCAAAATCACTTTTTAAAAATTAAATTCACCAAAGCATTTTTTTTTCCCATCAAAGGCACTTTTTTTCAGGAAAGTCAATATTTTAATTAAGGTCAATATTTTCATCAAAGTCATTTTTCACCAAAGTCAATATTTTTTTAATCGAAGTCAAAACTTTCATTAAATCATTTTTTTCACCAAAATCACTTTTTTCATCAAAGTCGATATTTTCATTTTTCACCAAAGTCAATATTTTTTTAATCGAAGTCAAAACTTTCATTAAATCATTTTTTTCACCAAAATCACTTTTTTCATCAAAGTCGATATTTTCATTATTCTTTTTCATCAGAGAAATATTTTCATCAAAGTCATTTCTTTTCATCAGAGTTATATTTTCATCAAATCCTTTTTTCACCAAATCACTTTTTTCATCAAAGTCAAGATTTTTTCAAAGTTATTTTCTTTCATCAAAGTTATTTTGTTACCAAATCCTTTTTTCAGCAAAGACACTTTTTTAATCGAAGTCAATATCATTATCAAAAAAATATTATTCATCAAATTTATTTGTTTTCTTCAACGTAACTTTTTCCATCAAAGTCATTTCTTTTCATCAAAGGCAACATTTTCGTCAAAGTCATTTTTCCACCAAAGTCATTTTTTAAAAATCAAAGTCAATATTTCCATGAAAGTCATTTTTTCACCAAAGTCACTTTTTTCTTATCAAAGACATTTTTCCCATCAAAGTAATTTTTTCATCCTTTTTTCATTGTTCGTTTCTTGGCTTCATGTTTAAAAGGAAATGTGTGTCTCAATAATCCTTGAGACATGCTAGAGACTTGCAACTTTCTTTAAAAGCAGTCAAAACCTTCTATTGTTTGTAGGGCGACACAAAATGACTCAAAATGTACATTCTATTTATAGATATACTTAGATAGATATGTAATATCTGCCTGTCTATCCGTCTGTATCTTAAGGGGGGATGGTATTCAGAAACTAGGTTCATTTACGGTAATATTTTGCGACAACAATATATTAATTGTTGTGAATAAATCTGAAAATGAATACGTCTCTTTTGTTCTGTCACATGATTGTCCGTATTCTTCAACCAACATTAGTTAATATCGTCAAAGACCACTCAAACCTTATGTTTGTTGCGTCGCAGTACGTGTTGTTTTTACATTGAATTGACGCTGTTTATACTTTCTGGTCGACGTGTCACCTTTTGACGAATTATTTATTTGGATCTTCTTTGTTACCATATGAGTAATAATATATCATAACACTTGAAAGTATGACATACGACTTCTGCCAAATACATATTGAACAGCTGCTTGAGTAATTATTTACGTGTGTGTTATATCACTGAATGTAGGTACGTTTGTTAGACTAGTTTAACGATTTGGTTCGTTTATCAAAAGGCTATCGAGTCTACTATGCCGGGAATGTACATATAGCATAAGCAAGCCATTCAAACGATAAAATAAGTTGCATAATAATGATATATTTCTTATCTGTAGACCAATTTGTACATTGATTGACAATTGGCTGCATGGGTGTGAATAATACTTTGAAGTGCAGCTGTCTCCAAATCAGTAAGGAATGAGTCTTTTAGGTGGATGCATCGAATATTTCTTATAAAACGTAATGAAAAGTGTATATAGAAAGAGAAAACATGGTACACAGTATAAAGACTTTTGGCATGAATCATTTAGTCACAGACGAACCAACTTTGGAAACTTGTGATTTATTTGAACCGCTTCATAAGCAAGTAAGTACAAGAGAGCAACTTATACGTTAGAAAGTGATACTGATAAATTAATATGAATTACCGAAATGGTTTTAGTTTTCTGATATACACAACATGACATTTTACCTTGAATATAGATCACAGGTATCATAAGTTATACGTTTATTAATGTAATGGACATAAACCAGGAGACACCAACTCATTTAGTAAATCCTCTCGATTTTGGAACCAACTTCCTCATGACATCAGGATTTCACCATCATTGACTTTATTCTAATTAAAACTCAAACTTTTTTCATTTTGAGCTTCTGTTTATAGACGTTTTTCATGAGATCTATTGAGTAAATAATCTTTAATTATCCACATGTTATAATTCATGCTGTTGCTCATCGATTTCGTTCATACTATTATTAATTAATGATTACCTTACCCTTTTATGCATGCTCTTTGAACTTGGACATATTACTTAGGATTCATTATGATGTTCTTTACAATTTGTTTTTATTTTGACAATTGTGCAATTTGGGTTTACAAAATCCTAGGGACATGCTAGAAGCTTGCAACTAGCTTTAAAATATGCACAATAACATTGGACAGATGTCTCAATTCAATATATATCAAATAATTAAATCATGTATGCGCTGAATCCGTTTATCTTTGCTTGCGACTATATTTGATATATACTCAATCAAAGACAAGTGGTGATGAAATGCAAATTCACACTTTTAAGCGTTTTCATTCCCGAAATGTCAATCCAATAGCGAGTGTAGCGTCCATTGGGGTTGATGCAGGCTGTTACACGTCGACGCATTGATGACGACAGGCGACGAATGACGTCAGGCGTGCTCCTTTGATATTTCTGTTGGAGACATGTAATTTGGCACCATCTGTTCACCTACTCGCCTCTACACCCGATCCGTGCCATCATTTCTGAACAGACAAAAGCGACTTTCATCTGAAAACATCACAATTGCCCAATCACGCCTTTGCAACCGACGAACCCGCCTTGTCCACGTCAGTCGACAACGATGGTTTTGAACTGTCAGATGTACACCACACTAAGGTCGACGACCCCAAATGCCATATCGTCGGATTCGACAGTACACAGTGTGTCGACTGATTGGGTAATCTAATGCCCTTCGCACCGTTGACGTCGACGTTGCGATTCGATTTTTAAGATGAAATGTTCGAATGTGTCGATTTTCAGCAGGTGTCGTGACACTTGGTCGACCGCTCCTAGGCTTGTCCGATGTACTGCTCGTCTGTCTTAGCCGTTGCAAAAGTCTGATGAGAATTGCTCTTGTACATCCAAAGGTTCTGGCAATGACAGTGGTGGTGGCTCCATGTTGAGCCATTCCGACAGCCCTCTCTCTGTCAACATGACTTAAACATGTCATACTTTGAATGTTCTTCCTACTACTGCATCCCTACGTTTCGCTCTGGCTGTTTTATACCAAGTGCACATGAATTTTGTGTTACACAAGAATATGTAATTTTTCGATATTATGCAACGTTTTTGCGATTCAAAATTTCTTTCACAGTTTGTTCCCGGAAAGCATGTATCTATACGTGGGACACAACACCCATTATGGATAATTCATTATTTCTTTTTCTTTTATTGTGAAAGATTTTTCGATTTGTTTGGGTGTATACTTTCTTTGAGCACTAGTTTATTAGTAATTTCCTTAAATATGAGCACTCAATTTCTGAAATAAAATACTAAATGTAATGTTATATTTGTAAAATTTAGACCAACACATTAGCAATACAGTCACTAGAGTATTTAGGTATTTTTTGCTTGTGTTAAACTGGAGGCATACAAGCGTCTCTATAAACATGAACAATGTTTTTGAACTGTTAGTTTTTCTGGAAGTTTTCTTGGTATGGTATCAAATGATAAAAACATTTAGTATAAATATTGGAACAGGATATATATGATAAACCAGTCTAAATTATTTAAAACATATTCTAGGGTTCATACAGATTTGCTTTTACAATTAATGTCTTTTCAAAATATCTTCTTTGTTTTTTTTCAGACTTTATGTCTTTAAGTCTGTATGTATCCTTGAATCTGTAAACATTTTGATTTTTTAACAATTTTAAGGATAACATGTAATGCCTTTTTCAATTCAGAACAAATTGCAGACAGGAATAAGATCAACAATAGGCACATACTAGGGCCATGGCTAGGGCTTTTAATTAACAAAGATATCTCCGATGACTTTAATTACCTCGAAATATGCATTGCCACAACCTTGTATTGTGATGATTTATATAAAGAAATATCTATTCTTTTTTTTAAAAATATATAGTAAGCCAAAAAGCAGTTAAATCCCCCACACAAACAAAATATGTAGAAAATATATTGGATGTCTAAAAAACATATTTTTACAGCTACAAGTTTAAGAATTCTATTTTCTTGCTTATCAATTCCCACAAGCCATTCTTTTCAGCATTTAGAGTGTATCATTATACTAGAAGTATCTCGAGTCAGAATTGGATACACATTGTATCATTACATTTAAAAAGAGTGCATGTACACATTTAAATTGTAATTTTTGAACCAATACAAACCTAGGGCGACACTTGGCACAAATACATACCAACGATGTAGAAACTGACATGGTGCTAAGTTGCTAACATAACGCCTTAAGGCAACAGTAAAGTGAGGCCTAAAAAAGGATGTGGTTTCGATTTCACTACCGACCCTAGATTTTCCTCCTTAACCATATAAAACATAATTTTCTGAAACCTGTGCCAGTAGACTGGCAATGCAAAATAGGATCACATGAATGCCTGAAAAGCAACGAATGTAATAACATACACAATGAAATTGTAATCATAGAATGGCATTTTATAAATCAACAGTTTTATATTTTTAATCACACTATCTGTCACAATACAAATTTATCATTAAAGTGCATGTATTATTACCTTCTTTTCTGTCAGCATTTGTTTTGCTCTGAAATCAGAAGTTAACATGCAAGTAATTTGAAAATCAACGCGCTCGTTACTCTTAACGAAGCTGGACCTTAAATAGTCTCTTAACATTGGCCTAGTACATCATCCTATTGTTATCATAACATATCATAACTTCAAGTGACAATCCCATATGTTCTAAATACCGTGGTCAATTTGTGCCACTGAGGAGAACTGTGTCTGCGTTAATGTTTTCACAAGATATTAGTAAATATATATCTAAAACGTTTAACTATCACTGGCGATGATTTAATGTTAATTTCGCTTATATGGCGTTAGCCTTCTGCCGTATCTCACCACTGGCTGCAGACGTTGTACACTGAAACATATAGTAGCATTTACAATTAAATAAAAAGGTGAATAAAACAATAACTACATGTTTATAAACGTGAGAGATATCCGAAGGGGAAGAAGCAACGTTTGATTAAAAAAATTTCAGTATCATATTTGTTTTACTAAAATCAAGCTTCCTCACAATATTGGATATTAGACTGTAAACATAATGCTCGTGCCTGAATGAAGGTTTGAAGTATGCCATTATGAATGACACATATAACTGAATTGATTGATTGCATTAATAAACTGGCTACCCTTTTAAAGGTCAGTACAATCGTGGGAAATTTTCCCAGCAACAACCCTTCAAGTGGTAGCGCTTCAAGTTTTGTCATCTAGTGTAGACATTGTTTAATGTCCTGGAATATGTAGAAGGCATTGGAGAGCATACGAGTTCTTTTAGCAATATTTCATTTAGAAGTGTTTGTTGTACACTACATGCAATAATTTCATTCCACATTTAAAAACCATAACTTCGAAGATGTTCTTTAAATGTAACAATAACATATATCACAATTGATACATAAAAGCAACCTGCAGCGAATTTAAACCATGCATGAGAAGACGTAACAAGGAAAATAAAAGACGTACGGGACTGTCCACTTGAAGAGAGCTCTTTATCCGAGTGTTGTATCCCCTCTTCTTTTCTTCGACTGTAAAATATGATCCACACATAGTTACCACTGTTAATGTAGTATTAAACTTATCTAAAGATATTATAACTTTCGTATATACATTTATTATGTCCCCCGAAATTTGTTTCGGAAGACATAATGTTTTCACCTCCGTCCGTCATTCCGTTATTCCGACATTCCGAAATGCTTTCTTTTCCGGGCCATATCTAAAAAACCGTTCAATATTTTTTCCCGAAACTTGGTATGTGGTTAGACCTAGTGGTGGAGTGGTGCCTTTTGCTATTTTGGTTATTCTGAATTTTTTATTTTTTCTGGTTTTCATGGAAACATTTTGAACTTAGTGCATATTGAGGGTAGGGACCTTTTCCGGCCTCTATTACCAAAACCGTTCAATATTTTTTTACGAAACTTGGTATTTGCTTAGAGATAGAATAGAGTGGTGCCTTTTGCTACTTTGGCTATTCTGATTTTTAATTTTTTTACTGGTTTCCATGGCAACAATTTCAACTTCGTGCATATTGGGTGTAGGAACGTTTTCCGGCCTCTTTTTCAAAATCTATCAAGTATTTCTTTTCGAAACTTGGTATGTGGTTAGACCTAGTGGTGCATGTTTCTGATTTTGCATTTATTAAGAAATGTTGATGTGCTCATTGCTCAATAAGTTCCATCTTTAAAAAAATCAACAAGTCGTTATCAAAGCTAATTCATGAGATATTTTAGATTATGTGACTTGAGCCCTTCTTGTAGATCTCTTTATGACAGATATAGATTAGATTAGATTAATAACCATCTATTTTCTTTTTTTTATGTGCAGTTGATTTATGCTAATAGAGTAACCTTTTTCGATTAAAGTAAAGTTGTTTTTTTCCCTCTGGCATTGTTAAGTAAGGGTTAGATAATTAGTTTTGATTGAAAATTGGAGCGGGGGACATCACAGTGCATCACATATCATATGCACATATTTCTAGTTTATCAAGCAATGATAAACTTACATGTACATTTGTTTGGAGGGATCCTTTCCCCCTCATGTGTCTGCCTGCGTCTCTTCCGATTAAAGGTCCATCCATAGTGTTTCATAAAATTCTATGAGGCTTTAATACGTTCCGACTCACCACATTTGGTGTTTACAGTACGAATAAATTCACCCACCTTCCATATTCATCCTCAATCGCCAAATATATCATAATTACTAGTTTCCAATTAAAATCTAGTAACATCATTTTGCATGTGCAGAAACCAAAACTGCACGTTCCATTTACATGCACAATAATTATATGACCTATTAAACATGGTCAACCCGAATTTATCATTTTGTCTGTTATAAATAAGATTCCAAAATTACGTTTGATTCATTGACGCGCGCCACACGCTGTGCATTGTCCGGTTTTCGATCAGAAATCAATACTTTTACCTTCATATCGTCAATATAGTCAGGCGACTATCATCAAAATGGTAGTTTTCGGTAACAGTCGGTTCTCCTCGATAAAGTAACACCATTTATAACGTTTGGAATATGTGACCCCCAACAACACAATGGATGTACGCAATTATTTTCGATGATGAATTCATATGTAAGTGGAGCATCAATTAAGTGGTTTTCGTCATTAAACAAGTAAAACACTCTGAGAATGTGTCCAAAACATGATCAACAAATGATGTTAACACTAGTTCATCCATTTAATAAACATATGTACTTAAATCAGAATCGAAGGCAGAGATACACGTTGGTTTAAATAAGGTGAAGCATTAGCCTCTCTCGGCGATAACATTCATGAAAATATATATTGACAAGTAGGCCTACATTGAAGTTTGTCGATGCATACATGCATGCATATGTTTCTGTTGAATGATATAAACAAATTCAGTGAGTTAGTGACATAGAAAATGTACATCACTTACCTTCCATCCATGTCCCTACTCCAGCGTAACACTTTAAGACACTATAAATAGCTTCATTGGTACCTCACTTCTTACGCAGCAACCGGGGACACGTGTGTATAGGCGTATTGTTGCTCAGCCTAAGTAGTGTGTATCTTCGGTGGAAATCACATGGGTAACCGGGCTCACTACCGTTTGGAGCTAAAATTGACATATATGACCTATAACATACCGTTTTTTCGATGTTTACCTTCGTCTTAAACGGGGACGTCCCCGGTTAATGGGTGTGTATTCATATGGATGTCCCCGGTTAAGGGGATTCACACACACACACACACACACACACACACATACACACATACATACATCTGTACATCTGCGTTCAAAGGTACTTTGAATTTTCTCGATGACAGACCGTGTCTCTGGACATTTTTCTCTAAATTATTTTTGCAACAAGAGGCAACACGTTGCTAGGTACTCATTTACAGCATGCGGGAGTGGGACACACACCTGTACATACAATGTACAAATATACGAAATACTTACTCACGAAACATGTTTGCTGTAACACAGGGATAGTGTTTTAAATTGCAAAATAATCCATGGAACAACTTTGGTTGAGACTACTCAATAATTCATAAAGTAAGACAGACAATGTCACCTTTGCTTAATTACACATCATTGGATTGGAGTCACTGAGGGATCAATTTGAGGATGGCGTTAATTTACTTGACTATTCTGAAAACCCATTGATCACAGATCTGTTGCCTTAGAAGTCTTCAATAGTGGAGATTCGACTGCACAAATATATCCTTCTCTACCCTGTGAATCTGCTTTGTTCACTGATGAAATAACGATTTGTGAGATTGGATGTGAGTTTGTGAGTGATTATGTACTTTTCGAACTAAAAATAATCACAATTACAAATTTATGGTCCATATTTAAATGTGTATCAAACAAGTCATTAATTTACTGATGAGTTCAAATTATGAAACATCTTCTTAAACACTAAATGTAAATCAGCACATATTAGTTTTGAGAGTGAGTGAGCTATGTTTTACGCCGCTTTTTGGAAAAATACTGTAAATGATGGGTGTCATTAAACTTGACCAATACTCCATACCTTGTGAAACTACAGACGCCTGTAATGCAAAGTTTCTTGCAGTTCCCATATTATTGACCGCCTGTGTATTATTGTATTCTGTATTCTGCCGGAAATGGGGACTACAACTAAAAATAAAGAAGACGAATATTATTGTTTTCAGGAAAAGTGGAATCATAAGCAGGAAGGAAAAGTGGTACATTGGGGATACAATTGTCAAAACTGTTACCTACTATATCTACCTTTGCGTGTTGTTCTCTTCAAGTCTTAAATGGTCAAAAGCATGTAAACAAATTCCCTTAAAGCTCGTAAAGTCTTTTTACTGTCTAGACTATTCCATAAAATAAGTATATTTCCTTTTGAATGGTCTGTAAACTCATCGATTGCAAATTTTACCTGTCATTTTATCTAAAATTATTCATCTTTTAAATCATTGTTGGTGACTAGCTGAATTGAAGATGAATATCATGTGTTGTTTGTATGTGAACGATATGCAAACCTCAGAAATAAGTATTTAGGTAATGTAAACCATAGAAATGTGTGTGCTCTTAGTACTTCATAAAAAATTGAATTGATACAATCTGTTGCAATATATATGAAAAACGTACTTGCATTTAAAAAATCATTATGAACATTTCTGTGACGTGACGTCTTTATGTGGTCATATTCAATATTGTACTCTGGCCACATGGCTGAAATACTGAATAAATTGATTTGATTTGAATTGTGTTTTATTGCCTTGGATATCTTATATTATCGTATAAAGGACTCAATCAAAAGGTAAGTTATTAAAACAAAACTTTAAGAGCATATTCTTCTTAAAAGTTAAAGATATTGAAAACCATAAGAGTTTTAATTTTAGCTACACTGATATTGATTTCTGAAATTCATGCATTCTTACATAGGTTTCTCCAGTTATCAAGTTTAGTATGTGTAATAAAATAATCACAAAAAAAGATATTTCTTAACTGACTCACTTATCGGATTAGTTGTGCTAAATTTTTGTGGAAGAAATAAACTTTAATCATAAGTGCAACTTTACCGTCAATGGTAACTATATGCCTCTTTTATAATGCAAGGTCTACAATGTACACCGAATCACCAAAGTTCGTACGTACCTACTTATCAACATACATACATAGAAACATGTGTACAGCCACTGTCAAGCTCCACTGTTCAAAGGGTCTTTGATTACTCTCGATCATAGAGCGTGCCTCTGAACATGTTAATCTCAAAACCACTATTGGCATCGCTTTAAGGCAATAAGCTCATAGTTGGTAGGTACTCATTCAAAGCTTGATGGAGTGGGACAGAATCACACTATCTTGTCAATGTAAATTGCACATTGTTGCTCCATCAAAAAGATGTCTGATTGTTTTTTGTGACCGCCACCTGGTCAGTTACCAACAGCTTCTATGGTGCAGAGTGCATAGGGTTCTGTATTGTAGAAGAAAAAAGATTCCAAGGATGTTAATAATAATAATAATAATAATAATAATGAGGATACTTATATCGCGCTGAACTCCACAACACAAAGGGCCATGCTCAAAGCGCTACACACATTATTACCCTGGTGTAAGGACCAACATCGTTCCTTTTTCATTCTCAACTCCCTTTGGAGTATGCAACCTGGGCTGCCAATTATGGCGCTCGAAGGTTATCTGTCACATTGCCTGCACTTCCAAACCAGGTACTCAATTGTACTGCTGAGTGAACAGAGGCACATTTCGAATAAAGTCTCTTGCCCAAGGTGACCCCGCGAGCCTTCCAACTCATGTCTTAGTGTGGGGCAGGGAATCACCCTTCAAACTCTCAGTTTTCATTCACCCTGATGGAACTTTCCAAAGAACGGGTGTAGAAACTATGCAATCTATCACATTGTAAGTATCCACTAAACAGCAAATGTTATGGTAAAATAGTATAAATTGTATTATAAACATGACATTGAACTGGTGTCTGCTTGAATGTTCACATTCTTTACTATTGACTTTGTGTACAGGCTAATTATTCAGTAATCTCCAATCTTAAACAAATGATGGAGCCAAGACCCAATGGGTAGAGTTTCGTCTAGGTTCAAGACTGATTGATTCTTATACTGTGAAAGGCTTGTTTTACCAATTTGATATGTCATGCATTTAGTGCTATGGGATGAGTCGAATATATAAGGATAACGTTTATTACCAGCAGACTGTCCTCAATTCGAATCTAGCATTTGAATATCGCTCAAGACTCACTAGACAATGAAGAAAAAACATTGTATATATTAATTATGTAAAGCATGATATAAATACCAATAGCTTCTCTTGGATACTATTTTTCTGCAGACATGCCTCTGTAAGGGTATACTTTATTAACAGTTGGAGACCCAAACCCTACTGAAGAGAATAGCAAATGTCACAGATGCCACGTTTTTTAAATATCTTGACGGCAACATGTTTTGTGACGTAAGATATTACCATTGGTCCCATTTAAGGTAGTTTTATTACGAATATTAATATTTTGAACTAACTATTCATGTTTTCAACCCTTATATAGAGAGAGTTGTGTCACAAATTAATATTAAGAGCAAATAGTTATTGATATGAATTAAATTAAATTAAATATATTAAGTAAACTAGAACATAATTAAGCCAATGTGTCATTTTTCTGATAACACAAATATACTCTCATTGCCCCAGAGAGAATACTCTTACTGTGAACTGTATAACTATTAAAGATTTTTCACTCGCTACTTCTTATCACTTAATAATTCAACAAATTACACACTAACACTGAAATTGGTTAAGGTTAACAATTAATAAGATAACCTCTTTCTTGTGAAGTCTTACAAGGTACATGTAGGATGAATTCAACCTGATGGAGAATAAAGTGTGTTCTCTGAACGTTGTGTATCGTTACAATAAAGCCTTTGGTGTCACGAAAATCTTCTTTAAGTTAGGTAACAAAAGCATTTAAACTGGAAATATTTATGTTTCAAACAACATTTATTTTACTCGAAACCTAGGTGTACTATGTTTTGTACGTAAGACTTTTATTGAGCACTACACACTTTCCAAATATTATACTGGGTGTTGTACATGTACATATTGTGAATGTGATAGTTCACTTGCCTTTGTTAAAACTGTTTTATTAAGTGTAATTCAATTCTGAAGTCTTAGTAAAAAAAGGAATATAACCTATCTTCATACAGAGCATATGCCTGTATTAAACGCCACATGTCACATATTAATAAAAACATACATATAAATTTTCTGTCGAACTATCATCAAGCTATTATTACATGAGTAAATTTTTTGGACCAAACAGTGTGAAATGTGTTATAATGCTCTGACTGTTGACATCCTCTCAGATGGTCGTCTGTCTCATGAAATGTGGCGTTTCTAATATTCATAACGTTTCTGATAATAAACTATTGATGAACCACTTTGCTTAGATTTTCTCTCATGGAGAGACCATTACGCAGGCTTACGGAAGTTATCGGTTAACTATGACAAAACAAACATTGTAATTTTCAGAAGGGGTGGGCCGTTAGCTTCAAATGAACAATGGGTAATATTAATAGTCAATATAAATATCTTGGTATTTTGTTTACCCACACTATGAACTTTTCAAAAAGCGTTGAAGATTTAGTATCAAGAGCGAAGAAAGCTTTATTAAAAAAAAAAAAAATTAAAAAAATAAAAATTAAAAAATGTATTAATCTTATGTCTTCTAAATGTAAACATACTGTTAAAAAACTCTCAAATTATATTTTTCATGCTTTTAAACTTCGAGAGTCACTCAATAATCACTGATGTATTGTATCTATATTGTACATAACTGATTGTAAACTTTGTATCATATGTATGTTCTATGGGCCTGTGGCCTGAAACTTGAAATAAATTCTATTATATAAAGCTTTATTCAACGTCATGTCTGTTTCATTTAAAATCGGAATGTCTTCCCCTAACGTATTTTTTAAACTATTCGACTCCCAAATACAACCGATAATGTTATATGGATCTGATATTTGGGGATTCCAAAAATTTGACTGCCTAGAAAAACTTCACCTATTGGCATGTAAAAGATATTTATCCGTTGTATTATCAACACCAAACTGCATGGTTTACGGCGAATGTCGAAGACACCCGTTATATATAAATTCTCAGGTAAAATGCCTAAAATATTGGATACAAATTATTGGTATGCATGAACATAGAATTCCAAAGCTAGCTTATAACATGATTTTGCACTTAGATGATATTGGTAAAACCACTTGGGCATCCCATGTAAGAAACCTTTTGTTCTCTCACGGTTATGGCTTTGTTTGGATGAACCAAACAATTGGAAATATTAATCTATTTTTATATAACTTTAAAAACCAAGCTATTAACATGTTTTATCAAGACTGGCATTCCATCCTCTATGATAGCTCAAGGTATGATAGTTACAGGACATTTAAAAGTTTACTTCAACCAGAAAAATATTTATCTATTTTATATTCTAAGGATTTAAGAAACAGTTTCATCAAATTTAGACTTTGTTTATTAGATTTAACGATAAACAAAGGCAGAAAAATGTACATTGAAAGGAATAGAAGAATGTGTCCATTATGTAAATCAGTAGTTAAAAACGAAACTCATTTCATGCTTGTTTGTCCATTTTACTCCGTTTATAGAAGAAAATACATTCCTGATTTTTATCTGTCAAAACCACCTGCTCTCGCTTTTATATCATTAATGTCTTCTCAAAATGACAATATAATTCTTAACTTGTCACTGTTTATTAAACATAGTATGAAACTAAGAACTGAACCATTAAATGATGGAAACTCGTCCTGAAGCAAAAATAACTATTTTAGAATTGCTTGTCATGTTGTTCAAGTGGTGTTCTCTATCATTTGTATATCTAAAACATCTGTATTATATCTATCATTTGTATATGTATATTTTGTATGTGGGCAGGAGGCCTCAAATACAATAAACACTTTTGACTTGACTTGACTTGACGATCTGTAATTGTCCAATTTGTATGTATTTAAAGTGATATCACTTCGCAATGCATTCTCCAGTTTCGCCTTATTATCTCTACTATTCTCTGTCTATTAGCATCAACTCGGTAATGTTCAGTAGTTCCCGATTAGAACACCATGTGAATATAATACTTTGTTATTCAAGTTGAAGTAGTGCAATTGAAACAAAATACACATGACATAATATTTGCACTTGTACATACATAGGCACTTCATTTTAATTTTGATGTGCAGCTGTGAATGTTCTCGTTAATAACAACATTGCCACCAATGTTCGCAAAGACAATGCTTTACTAACACGGTTGAAGTAAGTAAGTTGAAATGAAATCCAAATTACATGCACATAAATAGGCGATTAAACTTTCGGTATACAGCTGTACAAAGTTTTGCAAATCACAACTTTACCTCCAAGAGTTTAAAAAATAGTGATGAGATCAAATGCCTTCAGTTACATGGGGAAAACATTACCATGGAAGAAAATTAATTGTCAATGAAATTTACTTTAGCAAATATTCAATACTGATTTCCATTCGACGAAATAACCCTTTAAGTGGATACTCGAATGTGATAGCACAAGACAAAACACACGAGTTTTAATCAAGTATTTTTTATTCTGATTTCCAAGTTTATATTACATATGTGATAGCAATAGCAACAGATAGGAAAGACGTTTTCAGTCAACGTTAACGTTTCCTAATATGGTTGTCTGTTTAGTATTCAATTGATTCAAATAGGATACTACAGTGCTGGCGATAGCAATAAATTATTATTCGTTTTATCTGTTCTTCAAATTCAACCAGCTTTAATTTCTTTCCATCCTTTCACAACATCCAATTTTGTAGGAAATAATCAGTTTTTCGCCTGACTAAACAGCAACACAATTGAAATCAAAAGAGCATGCTATTTATTAAACAATGATTGATTGAATTAATTCTAAAGGTTGTTTGTTCAATAAGATTGTTTTTAATATCATCTAAAACACTCGTTCTGGTATTGATTTACTTTAATGACATTCCCACTTTTGAGTTTAAAACATGCCTACGTGAGATTAACGATCAAGCATGTAAGTTTTCTTTCAATATTGCGAATGTTCACTTGCATGGGATATTCAGGTAACGTTAAGTTCAGAATTATTAGATATAAATAGAACTGAATCAGTAGGACATACAGTTTTACAACCTATCAATTCTTTAATTTTCTCTCCCAAACAATGTGTTTATCTAACCATGTTAAACTAAATCCTGTCAAATGTAAGTTATTTGTCAATAAACTCCATGTATGATTTGCCTCAGGAATATGAAAACATACATCACCTACATTTCATTTGCTAATTACATGGTTTCAACAAAGGACGTATACATCAATCATGTCTGGAACCATTTGTTCCTCAAGCATAGTTATTACTTTATAAACATCAGGTTTAATTGTGAAGAAAGAATTATTGGAATATAACAGATTGCATTGTCAACATCCAAACATCAAGATGTTGTCTTTTTACCATTAAAACAAACTTTTGTAAACATTAGTTTTACATTCATAAATATGACGACGCTCAGTGTGACCCATATTTTTACGAAATGAAATTAGGTGTCCCATAGTTTTCAACTAATGTTCACCCTCCCATAGTACAAGGTATCCTCCCATAGTTCAAGCTGTTCTCGGTGGAACGTTACTAATACGAAACGCCGATCTTGTCAACAAAATGCAACCACTATTTCTCAAAATTGTAAAACCCAAACGCCTATGACAAATTTGATAAGAATGACAACAAGATATGAAATAAAACACAACATTTTCATAAATTCAGTTTTATTTGTTCAAAATTTGAGAGACAGTGTGACTCCATCTTTCAAGACGAGTTTTAAGTCTCGATGATCGGCGGGAGACTGCTGATCTTCCGTCGCTGTCGGTTTAGTCGATGAGGAGGTCACAGTTGCTGATGGTGTTGACATTGGGGCTGTCTTACGCTGAATAATCGCGTCAACGGTCTTCTCCATCTCAGCTGAGGTTCGCTGTAAAGGAAAAGGGGAAACAGTGAAAATAACGATAGCAAAAACATTTGTCAAAGTATGGCGCTGATCCCTTTCAATATTATAGTTATATATATACACACACACAAATTAATTAAGCACCACCCATTTTTCAAACCGAAAACCGGTGCTGATAATAAACGATAAATAATATTATTAATTATTCATGACACAAAAAGGTTTTTGAGTATGAATGTCAACTAGGGATCTAAAATGTTATTTTTCATTAAAAAGCACAAATTCGAACGTGTAGTTACTCCCCTATGACAAAAGTTATATTTGGCCGAATTTCAAATGTATCACATTTGTCCTTTTATTTCCATTATTTTTGCATATTAGGGATTTTTAGTTCAATTAAATAGTCAGTAAATAAGCAATTGTTATATCTCGATAGGTCAATACATCAAAATAATCAAGATATGTCAAGAAAAAGAGAATTCAATTTGTAAAATAGACGGTGCTAAATTAAGTTCTTTGTGTTTATTTATAGCAACCAGGTTATCATTGACGTTAGGAACGATTTTGGGAGACGTTTAATGAGATATTGA
This sequence comes from Gibbula magus, assembly GCA_936450465.1. Lineage (NCBI taxonomy): Eukaryota > Metazoa > Mollusca > Gastropoda > Trochida > Trochidae > Gibbula > Gibbula magus. The sequence goes on from OW388295.1 coordinate 36,691,528, forward strand.
TCTTCTAGTAAACTTCTACTAGAAATGGGCCAGTGTTACATTTTAAATTTTCGAAATGAATAATGTTCATTTATTAGTTTCAAATCATTGTATATTCTGAATATAAATTATCTGGATTTTACTACCATCTATACTATCAACATAAGTTTATTCACTTAATTTGCTGCAATATAATGCCTGTATTGCATCTATGGAACTCCAAATTTGATTTCAATCGCTCTATTCCTTTGGGAAAAAAAGAAATAAAAATTGTTTATGGGAATGTTTATAGAGATTTGCCTCAATCTTTGTTAATGGGACACTCGGTGATTTTAATGACATTTTGCCGATGTAAACTTTAAATCAAACACATTCATCCCAGATAAAAAAAAATTATTAGTTTTCAATGAAAAACTTATCACACTTCCTAATTTACATGATAATTTCTGTTTTACAATCAAATCAAATCAAGTTTTGTTTACTTCGGGACGCCTGAAGCGGTAGTTCATTGTCCGTTTTTTTATTATCAAATTCGGGACTTAAACCTTTATATTGTCGCTTTTGGCCTATAACTCAGAAACCAGCATCACTGTAATCTACCACACTAATCAATCGAATTAATTTTTCTATTTCATACTTGTCATGTTTTATTACATGTATGTATGTTATATTAAACCGTGTACTGTATTCTTATACCAACTTTGTTGGTCTTATGGAATAAAACGAATCTTGATCTTGAATATTCATTATGCTCATAAACATATAACGTTATTAATGTGATTCGAAACATGACATACTAATTTAGTTTAGGTTAGATATAGGAACAACAAACGTAAATTGTTAATCACCTTGTAATCCCGAATAGCGACAGACTTGTGCCCCGTCCTCTCTGCGATGAGCTGCTCGTCGATGCCACTGTCGTAGAGCCGGGTAGCTGTGGTAGCGCGGAGTGAATGGTTCGAGAAGAAGCCGGGGAAGCCTGCCTGTGTGCAGAGACGTCCGACAGTACCCCTCAGTGGATGGGTGCCGATGGCACAGTCTGAGAACCATCTGTCGGCACTGACATACCTCATAGGCCGGAGGTAAAATGCAGTGCATTTCCCATTCTTGGGTCTAAAAAAAGACAGTGTAAATCGTTAAAAAATGGTCCCGCGATGACATGTTTTCAGTAACATTCGAAACGGAAAATGTATATATGATAGTCCATACCATGTAGTTTGTCAATTTTATTGGGTTTAAAATCTTAATAAAACTCAGTCTTTATTTATCAAATTAAAGTTTTTCGAATATGGCTTATAGTGTAACTTTTTTACAAATTTAAACAACCCTACAAAGAACAGCTTATATTACTAAACCTAACAGTTAAAGGATTTGAATAACGTTTTCTATTTGACGCAGTAAACAAACTTAATTGTTTATACGTAATCTGACGAATTATAACTTTTCACTCACCGTAAAGACATGTATTTTTGGTAAAGTCTCACAAGACATCTCTCAGGGCGGTCATCATTCGGCAGGATTTTGACGCTTTTCTTATCCAGTCGTCTGTGTTTAAGCCCCCCTCTATTTGTCTTGGAGACAACCTCGGTGTAATGTAACTGCTTTGAACCATTTTGAGTTTCAACGAGTTGGAACTGTGAGTTGGACCCGACCCTCAAGTTTCGATGCTCATCTCCCGCCCTCAGTGCGCAGTTCAGTCCTATGATGATGGAAACAAAAGATTTGCATGACGTTCATGACGTTATACGTGTATAATTTCAAGAAACAATCACCCGGTCCTTGGGCACTTGTTGCAATGTAAGCAACTGTTGAACATATGATAAAAAAGTAATTGCTTCAACAAAACATACAGTAGCTATTCTGATATATCGACGGTGCATACACTTTATTATATTTTAATAGAAAGTTGCAATATAATTAGATACAGTGTACAAGAGTGGTGTGTGATCTAACCTATAGAAACCTATAGTCACCTATCGTCGCCATGTTTTAGACAAATTCGTTAGAGTCTGTTGTGTACAAAATGGGATTTTCAAATGTATATCTGGTAAAATAGTATACCTATGAGATAGACGAGTGTGTCTATGAGCTGTTGCGGAGTGTCGTCCCCCAGAAGACGCCTGTCCCATAGCTGATCCTCCTGGTTGATGCTGATCACACAGGCTTGTCTTTTGTCTATACCGATTCCTTGCTGAGCGAGTTTCTTCATTCTGGCGTCAAGAGTATTCCTCAGCTCAGCAAAGTGGGGGGATTCAAATATGTTTATTTCAATGCCATTTCGCCTTATGTTATATTGAAGCGAACTTACTATTTCATAAAGCGTGTTTCCGCGATATTCAGCCCCCTTTTGATTCCTAACTTCGACGATGAAGGCAACAAGGGTTTTGTTTAATTTTTTCTCGTCTCTTGCCATTTCCAAAACATCTACATTAAGTTCAAAATCACAAACAACATTCTTCCTCAATCGCTCTTCAACCCATGCTTTGTACAAACGATATGCCCATAGGCTCTTGTTTTCTGTATTCGTGGAATATGCTGAGTTGCAAAGTTTTTGCAATTGTTGGGGAGAAAGAGGCTCGCCAAACCTGGAATCTTTATTGGGTGGATCTTTAAATTCTAAATGGTCAACCTGCTTGGTCGAAAGGAACTCATTTTCTATCTTCTGGCTCTCCTCAATTAAAGCCGTATCAGAGTCTGAGAAAACTTCATTTGAATCAAGTTCAAAATTGAGATTAAGGTTTTTTGTTGGCGACTCATTTATCAAATCTTCAAAGTCAGAATTAACTGCAACAGCAGAAATTGTAAAGCTATTTTGTGTTATGAAGATACCGTCGTCGGATTCAGAAGACATCTTGATATCCCGGAGGTACATTTGAACTGAATGAAATGTGCTCAGTCATTGTCTTTTATACCGACAACTCTCCCATAGTTAAGCACGTGCTTGCAAGGTTGTGTTCGGGTACATCGTTCCGGGTTCTCAACCGTTTGAAACAACTCAACATTATAAATGCACGTGAGCTGTGTACCACTCGGTCGAACTTTGTTTTAAGTAGGAGAATGTCCTCAAACTGGAGATTATTTTCGCACGCGGAGCAGGTTGTCGGCCTAACGGCCTCCAACCCGCTCCTCATGCGAAAATAATCTCCAGTTTTCGGACATTCTCCTATACATAATGTCTCATGGATTTTAAAAGCTGTTTATTTTATTTTCTTATTTTTCTTATATTACACTAAGTCTTTTTGTAATAACATTGTGAACATACGTCATAATGTTTAAACTATTTAACAATGGTGAGTGACCCATTTATTTAACCTTATGGGTGCAATACAGACATGTGCTCATTTTTTACATAGATGTAGTTATTTTCCCAACCTTTACGCCTGTAATTATCATTATTATATGAATGGATAATTTCCGTCTTTCTGATTGGTCTACTTGGTCACATGACAGCACTGACACCAAGCGATGTCAACCTGTGTGACGCGCGAGAGGTTGATATAACAATCCGGACACCTCCGGTGGCTAAAAATAGCTTTGAGAGATCCCGGTCTTGAACTCCGTACTTCGCGTGTAGTACTGTAAATCAAGCGATAGGCATCGCATCGTCTCTGTGACCGTGCTGAATTAGAGTTACGTCCCTTTCGTATCAACAATATGGAAGTCGACGGTAAAACGATACAACGTCAAAGAAATAAACTTCAAAGTAAAGATTCGCCACTGTTTCTAATGAGGAAATAAACTTTCTGCTGAAAGAAAAAGGATATGCCGAACACTACGAGGGCAACAGCCAGTGCTGAGAAGACCATGAAGGCGTACCTAAACGAGAAACGTCGCCAGAATTTGAAGATATAAGTGGACAAAATACTCGCCAAGTTTTATCCAAATATCCAGAATAGCAAGTTAAGACATTGTTCATATAATAAAACAATTATAGGCTTCAGACTCGGTTGATCCAATGATTTATCGACCTTGGACATGTGATATTCACCTCGGCTTCGCCTCGGTGAATATCACGTGTCCAAGGTCGATAAATCATTGGATCAACCTCACTTGAAGTCAATAATTGTTTAATGTTTAATACTAAGTCATGACAAAGATATCATTAAACCTGTTTCACAGTTGTTAATGTTTTCACAGTCAAAGTCATAGTCACTCACCATACAAAACAAACTCAAACATGTAGAGCCAATTACAAAAAAATAGTTCCGTTTGGGCACATTCAATCTTATCGTTATTTGTTTTTTTTATCCTGCAAAATCGAATAATGTAGAACAAATGAAACAATGTTTTCTACCTAACTAAACAGATTTTGTTTACATAAAAACGAATGATCATGATGTAGTTAAGATGGCAATAAAACTTACACTCATAAAAGCATTTGTTTTGGTTTCATTTAAATCACTGTGATAATTTATCGTTCATCACTTTTTGAATTTAATGAAAAATAACAATTATGTGATGATATTTAAATTAATAAAGCAGCACTTTTAATATTCACATCCCTATCTGTCACATTCGGGATGGATTTGTTGAACTGATAAATGCGACATTTAATAGTGAAAGGCATAAGTTCATCATTTGTTTCATGCCTCTTTCAGTTTAAAGACATTCGGACAACACTGATCCACACAATATACTATACAAATGTCAGACGATGATCATGCAGCCTTTCTCCTAAACACATTGTACCACAACACTCTCATTGATTTCGATGAGGTAATCACTAATTTCATTAACTGAAAAAACGCCATTTACTGTCACTCAAGAAATGAAAGCAGTGACATTATATTGGTCATGGAAGCCTTTTGGGCGTTTATGTATGACGTTTGAATGCTTTTCCCTTGGGAAATAAACTATTTTCGTTGCAAAGTAAATTGCCGTTTCCGAATAATTAATGTCTGGTAAATTGAAAAGTAGAATGTTAGTTCGTGAACAAAGACTTACAAGACATCTAGTCCTTGACATTTTAAAAGATTCAACAATTCCAGAAGTTTCGGGATTGAGGTTTTATTGTGTCTTAATATCATTCCCACAGAAAAAGTTCTCTTCACTAAATAAAATTACATCAGTGATGGTCTCAAGATAGTTCCGATCTTGGTGAGATTCCTGTGCTCTACCAGTTGAGCTGAAGGGAAATATCACAAGTCAAGCAAGTAAAAACACATTCATCTCATCTTGCGACAATTGAGGATGAAATGATTATGTATATACAGTACTCGATAGAATCACACACATCGTTTGAGGGCTACTGGTATTCTATTATTTATAACGTGCACACAATACATTAAATATCAAATTCCTGAGAACTTTGGTTACCATTTTAAAGATTCAAATGGAGTCCAAAGGCTGATAACTTGTAGAGAATAGTACTCTTAAATGACCCTTGGTGTCATCGATATCTGCTTCCTGTGAAGAGTATGTGCAACAATGCGGTAAATTAAACAGTAATAGTATTAGGAGATGTATATGAATAATAGAACGATTCTGAAACGTTTCATCAAAAGTCTATTGTCAGTCAATCGACCATGCTCTTTGATATATTATTCATATATCATACGTCATGGTCTAATAATTGTACAGTACAGCCACAAAAAATAATTATAAAGTACATTTCCTAGAAGTGCAAAAATTAATACTTATTTGGAGCTTTAACCTTTCTCAAACAAAATGAGTTTATACAGGCATTATGCAATAATATTTGCATACACGATTCTCAAATCACCATTATAAAACTTATACTTATATCTTATAACGTAACTGATGTAGATAACGGTACACAGTTGTGTGTCTTATATTGCAGAATGTAAATATAGTGTCTGAATATAAATGGAATGCATAGAAATCCTGGGGACAATGTATGGGTGACAAGGAAAACAATTTAACATGGTGAACTCAAATCTCTACTTCATAATATTCATCAAAATAATGTATGTACTAATGCCCATTCACTGAGAAATATATTCTGATTTACCGACTAATTAAATTATTTTTTAGCCAGAAATCAACCTCCACATATCAGTTGTTTATAGCAATGGACATTAAGTTTTGTTCTCGTGACGAGTTTGATCCCTTCTACCGTATACGGTATTGCTTTATTCTACTTTCTAAAACAAGTATTACCTTAAATGTTACATCAGTAATTACCTATAAAAAGAGATACAGTTGTGATTATCCTGGTACTAAAGATAATGAGATAATAATGTGGCATACTTTATTTTGTAGGTTTAGAGCTTTCGGAACTAATAAAAACTAATACACTTTCTGTTTTTATCTTGCAAGACCAGGGAAAAAAGTAATTCCTGTGCAAATTTTGTCAATGGAATTTCCCATGGGAAATACATGCTTGTTTGAGTTTCCATTTTCAAGCAATTACAGTTAAAGATTGGGCATAAACTGACATCCTATCACATTCATTACTATTTTATAAACATCAGAAACAGCCCAGCCACTCTTTCAAATTAACTTTCATGATGGCCCAGTAGCTACTTTGAATATTAGGTCTTGGAAGGGCATATAGAAGTAGTATACATAAGAACAGGAAGATTTTCTGGATAACAACTTCTTTAATGTGAAAATACACGACGTTGCGGAGTACATACTCACTCCTTCATCAGGTGGAATGTAAGGAAATAACAAATTATGATACATTTACATTTTCTATCTGAAAGGTCATCAAGGTAAGATATCAACCCAGCATCTGTCACATGTTGATTACTGTGACTGTTAAAATACTGAAAATCTGGTACTGAAATAGCCCAACTGATTATCAAAGTTTTCAACTTTGTGTAAGTTCAAACGTGCAATTAGGTAAGTGTCGTCAATACAAGCTAATAAAAAATTAAAGAGACATCATACCACTTTCATCATCATTTGATAATAATAATAATAATACTTTATTGCCCGACAGAGGAATTATTTTTACAACAGTGAGACATCAGCGAAGAGAATACACATTCAAACAACATTAAAAGCACTCATACATCTCAATTAAGACATAACATTAAACACACATAACAAAACAAGATGAAAATAGTACTACTTGGTGCTTACCAGTCAGGGACATCACGGCTTTCCGTCTCGTTACAAAGAGACGGTATGCCGTCTAAAAATTATCATGAAAGTATTGTCTTATGATGATGGCATGCCGTCTATAAAACGTATTCGACGGTATCCCGTCTTAATGATTCAGGGAGAGTTCATTGTGTCAAAATGCTAAAATTAAGACGGCATGCCAGCTTCATATTTAACAAGACGGCATGCTGTCTCAGATTTTAAAATATAGCAGCGTGACTGTCTTGAGCTTGCGTGGTTCCTACCGACTGAGATCGAGGTGTGCCAGTTAGAACCCTCGCGCACGTGAATCATAAGGCCGAGATGTTCATGTTTCACGTGCTCGATGGTTCATCCGACTTGAACCATAGCTCAACACTACATCAAACCACAAACAGATTTGACAAAAGTTTATTTTTAATTTCAGTTTTCGTTTGTTTAACATAATAGGGTAAAAGAAACCGTGTCATTGTTAGAAAAATGTGTCTATATTAGGCAGCTCACACAAAGCATGAACTAATCGTGATGCACGTTGAACACGTGGAAATGTACAAGTTGGTACTGTTAATGTCAATATCGTCAGCTTACATACAATAAAAAATACAACATATTGTAAAAATAATTGCAATTCCGTTTTAAGTCACTCTCAATTGTGTCGTTTATTTATCTATTAAAGTTTATACAATATATTACGTTTAGAGGGTAAAACCGACCCAAGCCGTATCAGTAGAAAATGGTTATCCGTATTGATTTATAATGGTGCGATCTGTTTGCTTGGTCTCATGCAATTTGGAGAGGTTAGACAGCAAGATGACAATGCCACCATGCCATAATTTAAAATCCACTCTGAGCGTTTAAGAGCCATCGAGTATTTTAGTGTTTTAAATACATTATGTTTTGGAAAACATACTTATGACATCAATCGCAAGAGACAACTACAAGACATATGATAAATAATTTTCATATCACTATCCGATGAAATTTGTTTTTAAAGACAAGTTGGCATTAGATTAAAACGCGTCAATAGAATTTAACGTCATATTAACAGCCTTTCCTTTTCTGCATAAAAAAGTACCACAGAGTAACAAGGATTTCCTAGGCGTGTTGGCTTATCAATTTCACGAAGCTCGTTTTTTCAACTGTTTTCGTCCCTTCTCACACATTACTGAATGTGACAATTGTTATATTATCATGTTTCAAAATACCCTGTGAATATACAAATTATTGACTTTTTACCTGTTAAATGGTACTTTATTGTGATTATACCAGCAAACTATGACAGATATAGTATGTATATATTCTCATTGATTATACAATTCAAGCAACGTACCTTGTTGGGTAATACATTTATTTTAATATCTGTAGAAACTACATAATTGAAAGAAATGCATGGTAAATAAATAAATAAACAAACGCCAAAAACTGTATTTTTATATTTTGTGGAGCAATCATAAATGGTCTCTTTTATTTGTTTGTTTACATTGTGGGAGTAAACCACAATGTTTTGCGCTTGAAAATAATACACATGATCTATATGTAGACTTGAAAACATCTTTATTATTTAAGTGCGAATTCTCTGCTTATTTTTGGTTGAAACACTAAATCTGCGAAAAATTAAGAGTATATATTTCAATACGATTGGTTTTTAGAAATGTCTATTAACATATTCAATGGCTTTGACAGAAATAGCTAAATCAGTCTGAACGCTTGAACTACTTTCGAATGTTTAGTGTGAACACCTTAAAATGGCCGCTAAGGGAAACATTCGTTTCAAGATTATTTTATTGTTTCAGGGGTCTTATTTCGCCATTGGTAACACTTAAATTTTATGTTTCTTTTCGTGAGAGCAATGTATTTTAGAAAGAACAGCGTGCTACAGTTCATTTAACGTTACAAAAATAAAACTACTATGCAAACTTATAACCGTTGTGATGAAATAAAATCTAATACTCTTTTCAATTGCTTAGAAATGTCCTTCTCATGTCATCTGGTTGAAGTGTTAGTTCACTCGCCCAGAAACCCAACCTCCAAGTCAGGGCGCTCTCCCTCCGATTGGCTCTACGGTAGTATATTAGTGACGTCACGGAGCGGTAACAGATTGCCGGTTCGATCCCACATTTCCCCGAACGTATTTCTGATCAGTGTGAAAGTGCCAATTCATCTGCCATCTTATACAGAAGTTTGATGTCAAATGAGGAAGATTGTAACACTATTAAAATGTTATTTCGAAATATTAACATTTTTGTCTGTGGAAATCGAGTTATTACATAACAGCAGTGATATTTCTGAGTTTAAATTATGTTGTTTCAAAATAGCCTGTATCATTAACGTTTTGATAGTCAATAGCAACAGTGTAAGAGATGTTTCCATTGTGTAGACACGAATAAAATTCACCATTGATCATTGATGTTTGTTTGTAATGAAGGCCTTCAGTGGTATATATAATTAACATATATAAATAAAGACATTAACCCACTCTCAGGGATGTCATTCATGTTGTTTTACAACACTCGTGCCAGTAAAATTATGTTTCTCTTACTTTTCCTCGGAAAAAGAGGTAAAAACATTATGACATCCCCACTTGAATATGAATCTCTTTAATTTCGATTGTGGAGAACTTGGTTCAACACACCATATAAACAATGTTAAGATAGTTTACAATTACCAAAACTAAAATATCATCAAAACTTGTCAAACGAAAATGTAGCTATTTGCTGACATACTGTCCAAACATACTTGACTCTATAACTGATCAGACCTTAAATAATAAACAGATTGAGGTTGAAAACTTACATTTTCCAAATCGACAATTTATAACCCATCGCCGGCCATAATTGCCAAGACGACTGTACACTTATTTGGGGGACAACACCAGATCTACAACTTATAATACCCATATGCCAAGCTGTCGACGAAGACGACTCATGATGATTGTTTTACCTGTGGTCCTTGCTTGGGGTCACAGAATCAACAAATCTACAATTTATAATTCCAATGGCCAAAGAGTCTAAACACAATATTTCAGATTTCGAACCATGCAAAGTCACCGGCCATTCTTTCGACGGCATGCCGTCTTTCTAAGACAAAGGATATTAGAAGGCATGCCGTCTTTATAAGACAATATATATTAGACGGCATGCCGTCTTTAAAAGACAATATGTTTTAGATGGCATGCCGTCTTTGTAAGACAATAGTTTTCAGACGGCATGCCATCTTTTATATTTGAATTTCAAATAATGATGTCTCCCTTCTGACAATAAAGACGGCATGCCGTCCAAATTAGTTAAAGATGGCATGCCGTCCAGAATCATGTTTTTATTAGACGGCATGCCGTCTGATATCACAACATATGCCAAAATATCCCCATTTACTAAAAGAAATGATTCTCTTAATAAAAGAAATGATAAACATGTTTTTGCATATCCGTATGCTATAATATCTTATCTTTGAGTGTGCACTCTTTGAGGTAAATCCTTGGCACAGATATTAAGATATTTCGATAAAATCACTACCACTCCTCACTCTGCTTTTCAATGTTTTTGTAATTTTCTCTGGTCTGAAATAGATTACCTATCTTTTTGTAGTTCACATCGTCAGAGGGAAGGGGGCATTTATTGTTTCCAAAATATCAAGCTTTGTCTGATCCTGTGTTTTCTAATTGCTTGAATGAATGGTTAAGCTATCTTATCGTGTTTAAGACGGCATGCCGTCGAAAATCAAGGACGGAAAGCTGACGTGTCCCTGACTGCTTACAAGCCAGGGGAAATAAAAATATATTAACTGTGTATATTTTAAAAAGGAGTCTTTCGTTCGTTTAAAAGCTTAATACTAACAGGTATAAAAGATGTTCGAAACCTTTTTGATTTAAATTTCGGAACGAGGAATCTATGACCAGATGGTAAAAGTCTAAAACAAGGGTGCCAATCATGAAGAGGGTAAGATAAAATTTTCCTGGCAGACAATAAAACACGATCTTCATACACGTAACAAAGGGGATTAAAATTTAAACCAACAATTTTTGAACAGGTAGTATATATGAATTAACTATTTGCGTCACCTTTACATGTGTATGCCTGAAATTGTCCATGTTAAATGTAAGTCAGGATAAAGAAATCATAAAGCCAGTTTTTGTTTATGTTTTTCATAGTCACAGTCATAGTCACTCACCATATCAAACTAACTCAAACATATAGAGTAGAGCAAATAACGAAGTTTGAAATAGGTCCGTTGGGGCAACTCTGCACATTCAATCGTATCTCTTTTCGTTTTTTATCTTACAAAATGGACTATTGTACACCAATTCAAACAGTGTTTTCCACTTAACTGAACAGAAAAAAAGCACTTTAAATCCAAAACGAATTATATTGATGTAGTAAACACGGCTGTCAATCTTGCACTCGTAAAAGCATTTGTTTTGAGTACATTTAAATCACGTTCTACGTTACAGCTTTTAATGACATTTACAGCTATGTATCAAACACTCAAGGGAGGAAAGTGTTTGCTCTGTGGCCAGTACAGTAGTCACTTTAGCGATAAAAGCTTTCATGTATAAAGTTTGAACGCTCCTCCCTTGGGAGATAAAATATTTTCTTTGCACAGTAATTTGACATTTCCAAATAATTAACGTCCTGAAAAGTGGAATGTTAGTCAGTGAACCAAGATTTAAATTACCTTTAGTCCTTGACATGTTAAGTGCTTCAACAGTTTCAGATGTTTCAATGTGTCTTAATAGTATTCCCACAGAAACAGTTTTCCTCACAAATTATCGTTACATCATTGAAGGTCTAAGGAAAGTTCAAATCCTGGTGGAGTCTTGCTCTCTATTTCTTGAGCTGAAGGGATATCCTACTAGCCCCGCCAGAAGGGACACTTTCATCTCATCTCACAGTTACACAAGGATAAATTTAGTATGTATACTCTCAATATAATTACAAATCCAAAAGCACAATGACTCAACTGAGGTCCAGAGGCTGATAACTTGTGGTGAATTAAACTCGTGATTGAGGGTTTATTTTGTCTTAATAGTGTTACCAGTTGTGCTGAAGGGATATCACATTAGTCAATTAAGTAGGAACACTGTCATCTCACCCGTATCTGTCATCTCAACGTATAACAATCGAGGCGGTGTTGGAGTGTTAGTACCAAAGTCACTTACTGTTCACATTATTAAGGTATACATGACCTATAGTGACTGTATATTCATTGTTTTTGATGCATTGTTCACTGGTCAAGGAAGGGAACTGATTTTAGGATTTGTTTATGTACACTCCGAACACTCTTCAATAATGAGCGACACACGTGAATTTAAAGGTGTACAATATATTGATAAAGCTATTATCGAACTTCGATCAAAATATGGTGACTGTGACATTCTAATAAGTGGGGACTTTAATGCCCGCACTGGTCAGTTAACTGATTATTCTATATCAGGATCACACGAGCATATCCCTGAGCTGAATGATATTGACAATATCATTGATAACTTCGAAGTTCCACGTTCGACTCAAGATAAGGAAATAAACTCGTATGGGAAGGATCTGATTAACCTGTGTTGTTCACACGGGGTTCACATTCTGAACGGCAGATTTAACGATGACCCACATGGTGCTTTTACATGTTATGTAAAAAATGGTGCAAGTCTTGTTGATTATTCACTGTGCTCATCCGACTTATTTCCACGAATTGTGAACTTTAGTGTTATAACTAGATCGGAGTCGGATCATTTCCCTATCACTTGCACATTAAAGTTAAACGATAGTAACATATTAGCAGATTCACCTACAGTATGTACTAACACTGCTCCTATCAGAAGACTAGTATGGCGTCCAGAACGTGCAGAGGCTTTTCATGACAGATTGAGTGAAGAATTAAGTCATATCCCTATCAGGGATTTCAAGGACATAGCAGACCAGAGTCCCTCTCTTGCTGCCCGTAAACTGATAAAGTGTATAGAGTCGTCAGCTGGAAGCTGTGGTATGACACCCTGTGTTAATAGTAACTCTGTTAAAAGTCACATCAGTGCAGTATGGTTTGATAAAGACTGTGAAAACTTAAAACGTGAAAAATATTACCTCTTGGACAGATTCAGAACAACGGGTGACTTTGGCTATATATCATTATTCCATACTGCTCGAAACAAATTTAGAGAGTTATGTCGTCACCGGAAAGAACTTTACTACTCAAATGTTACTAGTGACTTGCTTGTGAAGTATCAAAGCAATAATGCAAGATCTTTTTGGAGTTATGTTAAAACCTTTAATAATAATTTTATGTGTACTTCCCCATCCATTGATTGTTCGTCGTGGGTCGATTATTTTAAATCTGTTCTTAATATTGAACATGCTGTTATTGATGAAGAGTTTATCAGGTTTGTCAAGGATTATATAAGTTGTCATGACGATAGGGCCTCTCTATGTGCTGCGTGTGATGATGATGATGTTAATAATTTGTTAAACAGAGATTTTACTCAAGAGGAAATTGATAGAGCTGTACATGATCTCAAGTTAAGAAAAAGTTCTGGTCCTGATGGTGTACCACCTGAGGTATTTAAACATAATTATGATATTCTCTCTTCTTATTTGCTTGTACTTTTCAATAATGTATTTAAATGTGGGAATTTTCCAGAGCAATGGTCTGAAAGTATAATTTTTCCTTTGCATAAAAAGGGCAGCAAACATGATGTAAATAATTATAGAGGTTTGTCTCTGATGGATATTTGTGGTAAGTTGTTTACTGCTGTACTTAATAATCGTTTGAAGGATTTTGTTGAGTTTATGAGTTTGTATCCGGAAAGTCAAGGAGGTTTTCGTAAAGGATATTCAACGGTGGACAATATATTTACTTTACAAAGCATTGTTCAAAAGAATTTATCAAAATCAAAAGGGCGTTTTTATTGTTTATTTGTTGATTTTCGGAAGGCTTTCGATTCTATAAATAGAGATTTATTGTATTATGTTTTGTTATCCAATAATATTCACGATCGTATGTTTAAAATTATCAAGGATATATATTCAAAAACAAAGGCTTGTGTTAAACTTTCTAAAAATTCAGTTTCAGACTACTTTGATTCGTTCAGTGGTGTGAGGCAGGGATGTATTTTGAGTCCTTTATTGTTTTCTTTGTTTATAAATCAACTTAATGGTGAAATGGAGAAATCTGATAGAGGAATTTTCTTGTGTTCAGAGTTTATGGACTTATACCTGTTGTTGTATGCTGATGATCTTTGTTTATTTTCGGACAGTGTTGTGGGTTTGCAAAAGAAGATTAATTTGTTGGTTAAATTTTGTCACAAGTGGGGTTGGTTGTTAATTTTGACAAAACAGAAGTAGTAGTTTTTAGGAATGGCGGTAAAGTTAGAACAAGTGAAGCTTGGTATTTTGAGGGTAATAGGTTGAAAATCTCTTCTTACTATAATTACCTAGGATTATTGTTTTCGAGTAGACTATCGTGGTCCAAGTCTGTCCAAAATCTTGTTAACAAAGCTTCCAAGGCTTTATTTTCAGTAAAATTACTTGGTTATAAACTTAAAAATATATCTCCATTGGTTCTCTTCAAAATTTTTGATGTTCAGATAAAACCTATTATATTATACGCATCAGAAATATGGGGTTTTCAAAAGTGGTTAATAGTTGAACAGTTTCATGTAAGATTTTGTAAGTTTGTCTTAGGTGTGAGTAATAAGAGCGCTAGTGTTGCTATTCTAGCAGAATGCGGCAGGCATTATATTCATGTTGATTCATTGTTAAGAGTTATTAAATTTTGGCTGAGGTTACTTGAAATGCCGACCGATCGTTATCCAAAACAGGCTTATCTCATGATGTATAATTTGGATAAAGTTGGTCGTAAAACTTGGATTTATCACGTGAGAACGGTTTTATTTACTTATGGTTTTGGTTTTGTGTGGGAGAATCAAGGTGTAGGTTTTAAGGATATTTTTCTCATCAATTTTGAAACAAGGATAAAGAATTGTTCTGTTCAATCAATAATGTCTGAGATAAATGAGTATTCAACATTACATTTATATTCTAAAATCAAAACTGAGTTTTGTTTGGAAAATTATCTTATAACTGTTAAATCTAAGGAGGCAAGGCGCAGGATTACTTTATTAAGAATTGGAGAGTTAGCCATTTACAAAAATATTGGTAGACGTGATGGTATCCCTCGTCAAAATCGCTACTGTATAATCTGTAAATCCAATTATGTAGAGAATGAATTTCATTTTCTTTATAAATGTCCAGTTTATGAAAATCTACGTGTTAAATACTTTGAAAATATACCTGTGTATATTAATGAAGATATCATGATCCATAACCTTCAAAATGATAATTCTGCCTATTTAATGTCCATTTCCAACTATGTTAAAGATGCCTTAATTTTACGTAATTCATTTAATAAATAGCAACTCTCAATACATGTTCTATATATAATTCTGTACGTGGGCCGCAGGCCTTTCTACTGAATAAACGATTGATTGATTGATTGATCTCACCCTGTCACAGTTGAGGATGAAATCATTATGTATACGCTCGATAGAATCACACACATCGTTTGCTGACTACTGGTATTCTATTATTTATAAACATAATGCATTAAATATCATAAATTCTTGAGAACTTTGTTTTCAAGATTTAAATACGGTCCAAAGGCTGATACTTTGTAGAGAAAAGGACTCTTAGTCCTTGGTGGCCCATCCTTGGTTTCCCAGGGTTTTATATATGCTCTTTTGCTCTCAACTATATCACCAATGGGAAAGCTTATCAGGAGAATCTGTACTCAAATTACCCGCCCTTGGCCGGCGTTAGATTCAGTGTAGCATTGCACCCAAACCTTACTGCGTGTAGAACAGTTTTCTACTGCAGACAAAGTTGCCGTGCCCCTGGCGGGATTCGAACCCCGGACCTCTTGATCCGAAGCCGAATGCGCTAACCGACATGAAATGAAAAAACGCTATACTGTATCTAATTTTACTACTTTATACTAATAAAATACACTGATAGAGTATTCATATTGTAACATAACTAATAAACAATTTGCTGTTAGCGAAGTTTTTACCACTTGCAGCCCCGAAGAATGGCTTCAGTTCTCATTGTTCTTATTTTGCAACAAATGTGCGCATGTCTTTATCATAAAGTCATCAAAATATTACCTTCATTAGTATCTTTTAATTTGACAATCATGTAATAATGATATATATGTGTAAACAGGAATGTCCTCTCGAATTTCGTTTCCACAAAAATACCACGATAGAACCCTCCTTTTAGTAGCAAGGCAAGATATCAATCCAGGATCTATCACATGTTGAGTATAGTAACTATTGAAATACTGAAATACTACTGAAATACCCCAACTGATTATGATCTGTTAATCGAAGTTTTCACCTTCGTGTCAGTTCAATCGTACAATATATGTTAAGCGTTGTCAATACAAGCTAATCAAATATCAAAGAGACATCATACCACTTTCATCATCATTTGATATACATCTTAATCATATTTTAGACAATGATGGAGTCGCTTTAATTCCACCATTATTATAACCTCATTGCAGTTCTGTCATATCAGAATCAAACGTCATGAACATCAAGGCTAATAATTACATGTATGTCCAAAATTTTTAAACATCACACAAACTGGCTAGTCACATCGTCTCCGGAATGTTTAACCAATAATACTATCAAAGACATGATTTCGTTATTGCAGCCATCCGACGTCCATATAATGTTCTGTAAATTATAACTTCAAACGACTGTACTCAGAAAGATCTAGTGAACTGACTCGATTCTCCAGTCATTATCCTGACGGACTTCTCCAAGATATCTAAAAGAATTCTTGAAGAAATCAGAGAGATGTTTATAGGGATTAAAAAGGCAAATAAGTTTTCAGGTGTCATATTAAAATAAATATTCTGCTTTTGAAATGTTCCTTGCTACCCTATATATATATTGAATTGAGTTTTAAAAAAAAACGTTTTCACCAATATAAACGTCAATTCAGTTTTGCTGTGAATTCGAAAATCCTCAATCAGGGCAACGTTTGCTGACGTAATTAACCATTGTTTCTTTAACATCATGTATAAGCAGTATACTTTATAATGGATTGAAGGATGGTCGGTTCTGTTGATCTGGCCCCAAAATCAAAATATAATATTTCTACAGAATGTTCCAATGTCCAATATGTTCTTAAGTCGCCCCTTCCCTGTGCTTGTTTATTTGTAGTTTCTCTTTCAAAATGATGTCAAGGTCATGTTTGATATATAGGGTCTCATATTCCACTTAAATTATTACTGCCAGATCGAGATTGTGATAAAAGTCTCGAGGTCCTACAGATTGAACGTGCAGAAGTAGATGCACAACTCCATATACTTGTCCAATATATTATACCCAAAGAACATATGCTAATTGATCATCTCGATATCCAGAAATCGTGACTTTCTTTGATAATGCATTGAAGAAAAAGAATACAAATTTAGGATAGATCTAGAAAACCGACGTGTTGTGTTTCATGACAGTTTTGTAACCATCATCAGCATTCTCTGGTAAAATAATTCTTGTTTGACTGTCGAAAAGGCACTCACAAGAAGAGGAGCATGATTCTCAAGGGGATTTATTTGAGTGGCATCTGTTCAGAGGAGCCATCATTTGTGCATTAGCAAAATATGTTCAAACATAAACATCAAATGTTGTGTTTTTCTCATTCGGGACATGACTAAAAGTATTTTTTGCAATATGTCACTTCAGCCAGGAAACACATTTTTTGAGCAAATTTAAAAAGCCTGCTTAAGATTGACGAAATAAAATTGCAAAAAGGGATAGTTTGCAAGTGTCAGGATGACAAAATATTATGGAACTGCGCAATTCCTTAACGATTTTTAGTCTTTCGTAAATAATAATGTCAAAGAACAACATTAACAGTTGATCTTTACCAAAAAATCATTAACAATTCCCCAATTAACAATTTAATAATCATACATTGCCATCTTAGAAAGAAAAAAAACGAAACAGTGACAGTTTTCGATACGTTCATAAAACCCTGCAAAAAGTACCAGTTTTACTGTTAAATAGTCTTATTTCTACGCATCTTCTAATCTAACAAGTAAGTTTATGACGTTAATATATCTGAGTTTGAAATCATACTGAACACTGAACATATCGTAAGGTTACATATAAAATATGACACACTATGTTTCCATTCGGAAACAACATCAAACTTAGTGTATATCCTGCAGGACCGTCTCTAGAGTTACCGTGTCTCAATCACAATTTGTCAATATACATGTTTCATACATAATTCATAGTTAACATCTTGGAATTACATAACCAGTACATAAATTCAGAGGTGAATACAATATTATAGTATACCAATTGCTTTGTTGTGTCTCACAGGAATGCATGGATCTGTAAATTAAAGGTCGGCTACATTGCCCAATGGTCACTATCGGGATTCATTAAAATGGGATTTTAATTTGACAAATATCCGACTTTAAATTTCTGAAATCAGTCCGTAAATTACTTGAATTCCTTGAAGTCACTGATGCCTGTCTACAGCTGTGTGTGACGTCACTCCCGGCGCTGGGATGTTCGCGTACATAATAGTTCAACCTGGGCCATGTTCAAGAGAGGTTGCAAAATAATCGCTCAATGAGCGATTACTTTTAAACCTCTCATGAACGCGTTTGCTCAATGTAGCGCTACGTAGCAAGGCGAGGAATTTGCACCGTGTCGTTCAAGCGAATATGAGCGCTACTTGAGCGCTACTTGAGCGCTACTTGATCGCTACTTGAGCGCTTCATTGAGCGATCAATGAGCGATTATAAACGCTCGCTGTTATGGAACGGAGCCCAGTTTTAGCACCTTCTTCTTTAGGGAAAGATCTATCGCCAGCATCCGCCATCTCGGTTTCTTGGCATTACGTGAAATGAAAACGTGCCATAATTAACCTAAGGTCACGCATTTTAAATAATTAAACCTATACAGTGATTGAATTGTCACATATGTGTCAACAAATGTGCGCTTGTCTAGATCTTTGACTGTATTATCATCATGTATTGATAGCATATATGTGTGTAAATTGGAATATCGTCTCGAATTTCGTTTCCACACAAAATACCCCGATAGAACCCCCCCCCCCCCCCCCCCCCCCCCCCCCCTTTTTAACTGTCGATTTAACATACTAATATTCATCAAAACAACTCAAATCCTTGATGTATCGAATCCTTAGATTGTTAAGCTGGTAATTTCCTTAATGACAATTGCATGATTATTGTATAGATATGTGATAACATCAAATTCAAATAACCCATGACCTGATGTTATTGCAATGACAATTCATTACAAAGCTAATTGACGTGGCACAGTCACAGGCTCCCAGGCGGTCAATCATTAAGTCACGCTTCAATGCACTCTCCGGGCTAAATTGACAGAAATTCTTTAACATGGTTATAAAAGTTTGTCGTAATGATTATTTTCTAGTGTATATTGTCTCGATGTTATGATCATTTGATTTCGATATATAATGTACATAGAGATAAGAATATGTCATTCTTCACAAACATGCTTTACATTGGCACTTTAATATCTTCTTGTTGTAACCAAAGCAAGTGCTGTATAAAAAGTTCATTTACGCTAAATACTTACCCACGAGACTAGTTTTCTTTAATGGCGGAATTATGTTTTGAAACAGCTATGGTTGAAACTTCTCAATTCTTCATAAAATAAGACAAACAATGTCACCTCGCCTTATTTACACTTCGTTGGATTTTGACCCGACAAGTAATCTCATTTGCGACTGGGCGATCAAAGGTTTGCGTTAATTTACTTTGACCATTCTGTAAACCCATTGAACACAGATTGGTTGTCTCTGAAGTCGTCTATAATGGAGATTCCACTGTACAAATGTGCTTGAATCTCATTCTCTACTCTGTGAATGCACTTTGATCACTGATGAAATAACCATTGGTGAGCGAAAGACTATTATTTACCTTTCGAACTTTCGTTACAAAAATAAACAATCACAAATGTATGGTAGACATTCAAACGTGCATCAATTACTCATCCATATCCTGCGTGATGATTTCAAATTATGGAATATCTATTTGTCCAATGAATATAAATCAGTAATCACGGGCAAAAGAAAGTAGTAGGGTCAACACAAAATATTTCCACTGGATACATGTAAAATCGATTTTGAATTTTTGGATTGAGGATATATCTCGTCAAGAGATAAACGCAATATCATTCATGAGAGTATGATACTTTACATTTTATATCTTTTCAGACGCATATGGGGTGTTGAAATAGTTATTTCGAAGGGTATTTTGGTAAATAATGTTTGGTATTCCAGGTAAAAGTTTATGAAATATAGAACTTATGTCAGTACAAGATCATGTCGGCATAATGTACCTTCTTAGACTTAAAATCAATGACGCATCGTTGCCTAGGATGTCATAAAACAAGCGAGAAAGCCATATGTCACTCTCCTATCTCGCCTGGTTATGGAAATAACGACGAATTTTATAAAGCGGTGTTTTTCTTATTATGAAAAGATAATGTTTAAAAAATTACAGATTAAGTTAGTTTGCTATCAGAGACATGGTATAACTATGGTTCGGTCGTGTTTCATCACTCGTTGATTAAGATAAACTGACGGGCAAAAGAAAGTATAACACTCACTTGTTTTCGATTTCAATTCAATATTTTAAAGAAATGAGATGCATTTGATTATTACACGATACAATAAAACCTTTCGGCATTAGTTTGAATGACTTAATTGGTGACTGTTTTATTTTTCAACTAAACTATTATTATTTAAAGTAGACAGGGGTAAGAAATGAAATTTACACCAA
Organism: Gibbula magus; assembly: GCA_936450465.1. Taxonomy (NCBI): domain Eukaryota; kingdom Metazoa; phylum Mollusca; class Gastropoda; order Trochida; family Trochidae; genus Gibbula; species Gibbula magus. The sequence continues at coordinate 36,712,396 of OW388295.1, forward strand.
CCATGTGCAAAATGTTGTAAATGTGTGCAGGGCGAGGCACATTTATTGATTTTCACACAAAGAATGTGTTATATGTCGATGAACAGTTGTGTTTTATCAAAATTAATTTGGGGGAATTTCAAAATTTAAATTTTGAATTTTAATACATATTCTAAAAACCGTGTAGAGGTATTCTTTGACTGACTAATGTTTTGGACTAATTTCCAAAACTGGTCCGTTTTTTTAATACGACGTCGAAAACTCGAGATGTTTGACTTTGAAAATTATACATATGATAAAAACAACTGAGCGATATACTTTCTTTTGTCCGTCAGTGTATATTGTTGTACCTACATGTATATTTTATTTTGCCCGCGAGAGTATTTTGTAAGAGATATGCTGTGATAGACTCGTGTTAGTAGGTAGTCAGGCACAGCATACCAAGCATCTGCTGACGTTCACAGTGTCATGCACTTTTATAATGGTCATATTATGCCTATACATGTTGTACTGTGTATATTTTCCGAAATGAGAAATCGGGTTAGCTATTTCGATGATGTTGGGATCAATATGTTACTGATGCTGTAAGTTGTTTGTGAAATTTTAAAAATATTTAAACATAAAAACGAACAGACTATATTGATTAAGTGAAATAGTGTTTAATGCTATGAATCATTTGAATTTATTACATTTGTATTTAGAATCAAGATTCAATTAAATATTAAATTTCGTTGCATTTCACATAGTATTTATGCAGGCCTTTTTTAACAGACTTTACAAAGAGACACATCTAAATGCACATATCAATATATAATGGCCATCTTTGTTTTGCTCATGCCTTGAAATACTGTTATTTACACTGTTGAAATAACCGGTAATGGTTGTTTTATTTGCAGTAATTTCAATAAAGAACGAATTTAAACATTAACAAATGAGACGAGTTTACTAATTGCATTAACACTATGTTCATCATGATGGAAAAAGCTATACTGTGGATTGAAAGTTGAAACTTAGAATTGTTTGCCAAAACTCTTGTCAAGTCTGTCGCTGATAACAATGGATTTCCCCCAATATATATCAATTTACATCTTTGATGAATACATTAATTTTGGACATGAGAACATGTCCATGAAACACACAATAACTCGTGACAATTAGGCAATTATGTGTAATGAAACCTTCACGGATACAGATGGTACAATCCGAAAATGGTGCGACGTATAAAGCGACAGTGGTGTGGAACTCTTCATTGTGAGGGCTAATTTTGTAGGTCTCATGAACATTTGAGAGTTCAGACAGCAGGATCATTGACAATTCCATCATCGTACCATATTTCCAATTCTACTTTGAGTGTTGAGGTATCGCTACATCAGTCAGAACTACCTGCTAGTGGCCATTTTAGTGTGAACACATTAAAATGGCCGCTCGATCGGAAATGGACCCGCATGGCTTTATCGATACACGTACATTCGTTTTAGAACTCTTTTGATTGATTTGGGATTATTACTTAGCCATTCGTAACACTTATTTATATTTGTGTGAGAGCATGTTATTAAGTTAGAAAATCGCGCTACAGCGCCTTTAATCACAGTTACATGACTCCAAGAAGACCTCAATACCTAATGGAATTACAAAGTAAGCATAACATTTTGGTTTGTAGTGGAAACTGATTGAAACACGAACAGTCGCTGACAAGAATCCCTCAATAACCCCAAAACGTGTAAACCTCACTTCCTCTCAAAGATATTTCAATGCACTCCGAACGACTAAAGGTGTTCTGAATTCAACAGATACAGAATTTTCTGTAATGGAACAATGTTGTTGTTCTTACAAAGTTATGGCATTGTTATTTCCATAAATGGTGTCTGGTAAAAAATTAGCATCCTCGATAACTTTGTAAATTGGAAATTACCATGATATATACTCTGGAGTTATCAAGGATGAGTATTTAGGGGCCTTCAATTCTTCCAGATTGTATAAATCATTAAACACGAAGACTGCTCTAGTGTTGGGTCAAAGTATAAGCAGGGTAGACAATTTGATAACTATAGAGGTAGGATTGGAAATGCAATGTAATGAGAATGCAACTGATGGTGGTAAAGACAGCATCCTACCAACAAAATGGCTTACCTTCGACGTTATTATAGTTGTGTGGTTGATAGGCGACTATACTGACGTTCACAAGAAACTCCCCACTTTTTAAAATAAAAATGGTAATTGCAATGGACTTTTCTTAATTGTCGTGTTGGACCTTACCTGTCAAAAAACAGTTTTCATCAATTATTTATTTTGTGGTTTCATCAACTATTTATATGAATGTAAAAACATTAAACATGCCACTCCGCTGATTCTGAAAACTGTTTGTTTGTTTGTGCTTCTTTCACATGCCTTCAAATTGAGTGGAAAGTTTATTTTGAACGTCAATATATATCTATCAGAATTCCATGAGAAAATAAAAATTCTAAATGGTGTTAATGGCAGAAACGATTGAAGAGGGTATAAGGTTTTGGTATATGGGATTTGATTTAAAGTATATGTTTTCAAATTGCTTTCCCGTGTTTCCAGCCACATCGATTGTGCATTGATAGGCATGGAGAACATAATTCACTCAGACATTCTATAAATAGCCGAATACCTAAGTTCACCTATAAATCGTAAAATATAACATGTTTGTTATAAAATATTTTTCTATATTTCTTTTCCGGCCAGGAACATATAAAATCCAATCTTCTAGTTTATAGAACGATGTGTTATTATTCCCATGGTATGCATACTAATCACACATTTGTAACATCCACTCCCTTACACTTAGGTTTTGCCGCACACATTATTAAAAATTAAAAAACAAATGAGGACATGTACCGTTGCGACTTGAAATAGACTGTTGATCATCGTGTGGCGTCATTATAAATAACACTGCAATTTACTGTTGTCTTGAAATAGACTGTTTGTCCATTGTCAAATAACACGGAATCTGTTATCATTAACTTTCATAGTTGTCTCATACAAACTCACATTTGTCTCAAACGAGTTAATCATATACCGTATGTTGTTCAATGCTTTAATCAGTCATAACAATCAGCAAAAATGCGACGCATTCTTTACTACGTTTCAATGAAATTGTACATATCTCTGAGTGTTGTCCGTTTACTTCCAATGTGGTGATGTCAAAGCATTGTGACGTCATCACGTTTATGATGTCATAGAATTGTAATGTCATTACTCGCTGAAGTAAATACATTGTTATGTCATGTAATTGAAGGTGGTGTGGGATTGTGCAAAATCTACTGAAACGATATCTCCTAGAAAAAAACCGCTTGATCTCTCTTACAAGCGATATCTCCATGTTAAGATAATCAAATTGCTATCATAATATCAAATTAATGTGCCTTATTTATACCAAGAGAAAGCGTGTTTCATCGTGTTGTCGGTCACTCATTAGCTTACCAACATAAAGAAATTAAACATTTAATTAAGTAAACATATATTATACTAAATAAAACTACTTTGAATAACTTCAATAACATCTTGCATTATCCACAGCTTCCCAATACACATTATTCTTTTTTTATGATATGACATCAATTATAAATCCGCAACAACTTGCTGAATGAATAACGTATAATATTGCAATGATTTCTCTTGTGTGTCGTTTGCCTTGACCAATCCTGTTGATAATATAACGATATTAAGTATCAACACAAAATTAAAACTGATAAGAAAGAATAACATATATGATACTCAAATAAAGATTAAGGTAATATCATTCCATCTTGCAACAGAGCGCTCACAAATTGGTTGTGTTATGAACGTTCCAACTGATAGAATCACCACATTGCAGGTAAATGGTTTGTTTCACACCATTTAACATAAGTATAATGAAACAAAATACGGAAAATAAGATTCATGTGAGTTTCCCCTGCAATAACGTTATACGATACGTGTACATGTACAGTCTTAGTCGGTATTTTCTCAAAACAAGGACGATAAATAGAAACTGAAGACGAGTTGGCGTGTTGTATCGTTGAATAAAACATAGAGGGAGCATAAAACACGAAGGGCGCTTTTTTATATAAAAAAAGTGGAGATGTTAAGTTGTTTGTATAAACTATATTTTGAAAATATTAATGCCTCCCGTCGTAGAACACATTCCCTACCATTGAACAATCAAAGTGTGACGTCATTTGCTAAGCGACGCTCTAACTGATGTCTAAAATCACGAGCATGTTTTATTGTCTCATAAAGCACGCTGTCGGTCCCATTGATCGCCTGTGTTTTATTGCCGTATGTATCTAATATTAGTAAATACAACATACAGTAAATTCACATCGGAGAATAAAAGTCAAACTAAAGACATAATTCCCTGGCTCCTTAACCTGAATAGTCCCATAGACCCATATATGTCACCCTCCATCAAAACCCCCTAAAGTGCCATAGGACCATTTATGGTACCAAACTATGGCCCCACTAACCTCATTGCTATTTTGTTTAAATATAGATCAAATCAAGTTGACAATAACCCTGTCAACTAAGCTTCAATTTGATAACACTTTTGTGCAATATAACTAAATATTAACAGAGATATCATGAATTTCACAAACAACTGTGATCAACAAAGTTAATCCCCTCTGCCATGGTGCCATTGTCTACCTCTCTACATTGCATATCTAAATGTATACAAGTATTACAGTAAAAGAACAATGTAACACAAACAACCAAATTCACCAAACCAATCTACAGTGTGTCTAGTTTTGAAATCACATGCTAATAATTAAAAAAGATTTTCAAGTTAACCATAACGGACCCTGCAACCCATAACCAAGAAAAATGTAAGCTTTGAATAGTGGCTATCTATATTGAGACTACAGGAAAACCGCTATGATGCAAAACCTGTATCAATATATTTGTATGAAATGTACACAGAAAATAAAACACGAATTAATTGTACAGAAATAAATTTCATACAAGAAAATGCAACTCGGCAAGTAGTAACATGTATAAAACATGCCAAATAGTATATTTGAAATTCGGGTATCGACCATTGTTTACTCCAATTGAAATGTAAACAAAATGGCAACTTGGCTAGCGAGGGGAGCATGCCCAATGATTATTATGATATTTTGATAGATTAACGATTTGTTTCACGAAAAAAGATGGCAGAATATTTTGCTCAAATTGATTTTAGATCTGTAGGTGAATTCTACAGCGGAAACCGCCGTATGTCACAGTGATACGGCTTGTGTCAAATCAAGTAAAGGCTTTCCTGTCAATGACAAATTTGGCTGAACTAAATGAAGTTGCTACACGATTCGCGATTTCAATATTTTGCTGTCCCGTTTACGTGGAACAAAATGGCAACATTACCTGAAAATACTATCAAAAGATAGAATTTGTATTTGTGTTTATGTTTCTGTCCGTGATTTGCTTGTTTGATGCGTTCAACACAGTAAAACTGTCGTATTGAAATGCAGTGTAAATTATACCTCGCGGGCCTTTGTTGACAAAATGTCGGTGACACTGCAGATACCACTTTCCGGAAATCTTATTCCAATTTACTAATATGCTACGGACATCTGATGGATATAATGAAATTAATAATATTTATTGAACTTTTATAATTTATGTTCGCTTTTATATTTACCATTTATATCAGAAACTGTATCGAACTGCAAATGTCAAGTGTATTGCTCTATGAAATCTGAAAACATTGACAAATATAATGTATTTACCCATCTAAATTACTTTAAAGACAACGGGAGAAAACTGTCAAGCAAATGTTATCTTATCATATATTTGATTGAAAGTTGGAAGGGGTATTTCAATACATAATTTTGAGGGAAATATGACCAAAGGACGATTAGAGTTTGTATGAAGTTACAATGGAATGTTTTATCTTATCGACTTGATCAAGTAAGATGCGTTTATTCTCGTGAATATTCAAGAAGGGAGCAACACTGATCAAAAAGTAAGCTAAACAAAGATTAGTATTATCTAATTTTACATATTTTTACAAGAAGAGGGTGCCAGTAGAATCCACATGATTAGCTTTTTGGGAAACAGAAAATATGAAAAGTAAGGTAAATAAATTGAATACAATGAATTTGTTGTCAGATTTATTTACATTTGTTAAAACATTGTGTATTTTCAATAATAATGCAATTTCATTGGGTGTTTTTCTATGAAGTTATTTTATTATGAAAATATTTCCAAATTTAGAATATTCTACAATAATTCAATGTTGCTTGTATTGCCAATTAAGTAAACAATTATAACTTAATAAATATAACAGTAAAATGTATTAAGAATTTTCCAATTTATATTATAAAAATAATTATTGGTTAAAAAGCTTATGGCAAACATCACTTCTAAACAAATTTGTTTTAAATTATTGTTCAAATTAAAAATAAATTGAAATATTATTGTATAATCTGGATTTTTTTTATGATGAATACTACAAATTTGTGAATTGACTAAATAATTTGTTGGGACATGTCTCCATTATTAACATAAGTAATACATGTATATTAACCCCTTTACCCAAGTAGACATTTATTATTTCAAATCCATGCTTAATGTTCATGCTTTGGGAAAATACATTACTCTTTGTCATCTAGTAAACAATGTTGAAAGGTAAAGCACCAGGTTATGAGAAACAATAAATATTTTCATGTGACATTTGCTTAACAATATTTTTTTTTTTAAATTGTCTTTAAATGTAGGAACATGTAAAGACTTTTTAAATAAAATTTCTAACCCGGTGTTGTTGTTTTTTTTATGACCTAAATATTATTTTTCATTTTTTATTTTACTTTAGGGGATTATATCATAATGACTTTTTTTTACAAAATAAAACTTGATACATTAAAATGTGCATGATTGATGCATGCAAATCCTGGTGAAATTTAAAAAAAAAATGTTTGTCTTTAATAAAAAAAAAAAGTTGAAGTGATCGACAGTCTCATCAGTTCAAATGGTCTTTTGTCATCCATTTGGAAGTTGTGATGATCAAAGGGAAGACAATTTGCAGAGCAGGGGCGTGGCCAATATCCAGAACTGCGGAAGATCGCTATTGTTTATTTTTGATGTCACGTTAATTGAAATGAACGAACAGATAACACTAATCTTAAATAAGTTGGTGTCTTGCAACTTGCAAGACAACTACAAAAACAAAAGAGTATACGACGACTACGTTCCCGCCATATTTATTGCGCCAATATGCACCGGACAAGTAAGCGGGTGAAGTGGGCAGGGCTTATGCGATGGACAGCGGGCCTACATGTTTGTCGGGGTTCGAGATACATGTCGGCTTACATGCGTTGTGAAAGCATGTACTTCCGTGTCAAGTGAGGACATAATATCTACTTGGTAGAACAAGAATATAATTCGAATTCGTTTGTTTTTGGAGTAACATTTATTTATGATATTTTCAATTCGTTTACCCAAACACCAAGTTGTCTACGGCCAACTTTTACAATTTTCATTTTGAAATAAACGTTCTGCAATGCAATTTTCGCTTGATAGACACATATTTTAGTGAATGATGTGTGGTGTACACATCTACCATGATTCAAGATATGTTCATGATTGAAATCACACCCTGATGATAAAACTAGTTTGCAAACGGAATGCAGTGTAACCGTTATGCTAAAACTGCCGTGGTACGACGCCGACATATTTCCCCCAGTTTTGTCGCAATGATCGTCATGGATTATCGCTTAAAACGCCAATGGAAATATATTCCACAGGGATGTCTATGTATTCTAATATGCAAATCTATTTCAATTTAGTACTTGAGGTTGGTATAGACCGACCATTAGACACTTGTTTATACCCTTGCATTTCTAGCTATCAAAATATGTTTTACCCACTGAAAACGGGTCTCGCTTATGGACTATTGAACTATGATATTAATTTCCTTTCAAAGGTTTCCGAAATTCATACCATGCTCAAGCTAGAAACAATAGCTATCAGTGAGTGAAATATCAGCCACTATGCTTGTATTTTGAAAAAGTACGAAAGATTACCATGCACAGTATATTTAGGGTCATTGTTTGTCAATGACGTCACAGTGAACACTGTTCAACAAAATGGTTACAAAAAGATACCTTGTATTAGTTCGTGAACTAAAGGTAGCATGTAGAAAGTAAATACATCGGCGTGATCACTGACATTTCTCTCTCGAAAAATAACAATTACATTACATTTTTTAACACAGGAATTTATTTCCGAGATAGTAAACAAAGATATACGCATACGTGGCCATTGGTAATTTACGCTAAAAACGTCTTTGTCGTTTATAATCAATGCTTATTCGTTTTTATACTAAATATTTATAACAAAAAAATACATAGGTAGAGAGACACCCAACTTGGTATCCTTCAGTTAAAAGCTACCTCCCATCACCCTCCAGTTCTACACAGTTCAACACCCACAATTCCCAACTCGGCAGCCACCCACTTCGCCAGTTTTACCCCCTCAAACATACATACAAATGCACTCGCCTCTCACCCCCCAACTCAACACAGGCAACGCCTGCCGCCCAACCCCATCCCTACAGACACACGCGCACTCATGCCTCACACCCTCCAGCTCAACTCAGAAAAATGGTATCCCCTGCACCGCCCACACACAAACGCCGACCACAACGAAACCCTAACCCCCACTTCCAACATACACTCACTCTTTTTACCCTTAATAATATATACAAATATTTACAAATATTTACATACATTTACAAATATTTACAAATATTTAATACAGATTAAAGATGATATTTACAAAGATTAAATATCTATTAAAGATGATATTTACAAAATAATAAATATTTGTAAAGGTAATAAATAGCTTATGTTCACCCAGGGAAGGCGTGGCTTAGGTGACATGACGTTTCTGAACTCTACTATATAAAAGCTGATAGCACCGCACCCTGGTACACAGTTCGCCTCCGCTGGTTTTGGAAGTTAGCCTCAGATACTTAAAGAGCGGGGTATGTCTCAGTTTGTTTCTTACATGTACTCTGGTTGCGCTCACTTTTGATTGTTTCCATAATGTATCATTTGCATGTTCCTATATTTGCCGATACGAGTGCATCGTCCAAACTAGTTTGGACACAATAAGATATTGGACGTTTTATTATTCATATTGCATTAGTATGTCAAGTAATAAATATATCTTTATTTCCAAATTTCGAAATATCCCTAACTACATGTATTTTTTTCCAGTATATAAAATACAATGCGAAATCGACGATAGTCAAATAACAAGCTCATTCTCTGCCTTGTCGAAATTTTCACATTCTCTGTGCTCGATTGCATCGCATGTAAGGCGAGTTTATGCGTGACAGTTATAACCGTAACTTTGGTGATTGAAAAGTTAAAGCTGATATTCAGAATGTGATTAATGTCGAATATGCATGTCTTCTTACAGCCTCCATTGTACAATGGAATTTTACGGTTGCATTCTGCTGATCTTGATGGTCTCATCCAGAGTATTGGCAGGTATTACACGATCTTTCTTTGGTGATATGTCATAGCCTGTATTTATCATAAATATACAGAGGAGTTTTTTTTTATCAAGTTTGAACTCCCACTTTGAGTCTGAACACTGAACATTTTAGAAAGGAATATTAAACTTGTGTTCTTTATTATCCACAAATATACCCGTACAAACAAACCATCACAATATCAAATCGTACTAATAATTACATGAAAACATAATTACATGTATCTCGTATTTATGGTTATAAGCAAAATCTGTATAATTACAACAGACCCATGCACTGAGTACACGCCTATCTCCGACATTCACCGTCGTGGTGCCGAATACCAGCTCTCTGCAGGAGAAGTACCGATCAACGATAGAGAACTAGTTGAGGGCGTGTGGTACGGATATAGGTCCTTTAAACTTCTGGACAAGGCTCCGGGAACCTCCAAGTGTGGAGGACTTTATCCGTTATGGAGGAATGGTAAGCTTCTGTTTGTATATCATGATGTTTGGATGGAAACAATTATGTAAATGTTTAGCTGTTCTATGACGTTTTTTCGTACATGTTATGTTTATGATGGAATAGAAAAATATATGTGTATATGATATCTATAGCTAATAAAACAAATATAGATTTGTGTGCATTTGTTCAGTGCTTTCGGAGTCGTTATCGCCATGAAACATTTAAAATAACATACATTCAGACTTTGAAATTTAAGCGATATGCTCTCTGCTGATTGGATTAAACAATGTCATGTGACCGGTATACATTCTCATAAACACAAGACTGACAGCTGAAAAGGATAACCTTCATAACCTGACGTTTAATAATAACCTGCGGTACTACTTTATCACTGTATCATTGCGCATTTATTACACTGCTATCACATGCCTTACAACGTGAATTCTAATTGTAGTTTGTTTTAAAAGTTTGATTAAAACAGCATATTAGAATAAAAAATCAAATACTTTAATCATATTTCCTGTGAACTACGTTTTGCGCGTGGTGACACATAAGTGGTGCAGTGTTATTGTGGGCGGAGCTTTTTTTTTTTAAGCGCATGATCTAAGACAATACTTAACATTTGTTTTATCATGCACTGTACACTTTTTGCAGAGATTTGTTTATATTCAAAAGTTTATTTACTGATTAGAAATCACTTAAATTTCAAAGTTTGAATTTATGAGAAATAGAGTTCATAATGTGTTTGTTCACTGGCTTATAAACGGTTTGAAAGTTGAAGTTAAACTGTAGTATAAATGCAATGCAAGTACAAACTCCGGCATTTATGTCAGTTTAACTTGCACCTTTCAAACCGTTTATAAGCCAGTGAACAAACACATTATGAAATTTATTTCTTAAATGAACTATTCGACGACTATTTCAACTTATATGTTATATTTACAAATGTTTATCGGGTAAAAGACATAAATTATATGTAGCGATGTATTGTATGATATTATAAATAGATATATTACTGAAGGACTTACAAGACACTGAATCTTCTTATTCACGACTACGACGTGTCACCAAGTTCATCATTTCACACATTTTTGTTTTAACTGTAGGCATTAGTCCACAAAATAACGGGTCATTCCACTTTGATGAAAGGTTGAAGGATGTAAAAATCAGAACCACTGGTGCATAAACTTGTTTGTTTAAGACTGTAGGCGATCGTCCCTGTAGGCGTTAGTAGACTCCGCCGTTTCATACCCTCATTTGCATAATTTACGGAAATTTTGTCAGTTTGTCGACTTACTTCTTCACTTCCACTTATAATTCAGACACTGATTGTTCAAATGTTACGGAAATTGATACATATAATTACTGATTTGTGTACAGTTTTAAACTTTTGTTCTAAAGCACTCTTTTACAAGTGTATCTATGAAGACATATAATCACTATGAAGAAATACATGGTCTGCTTTCATAATACTGCATACAAAGGAGTAAACATTGATGTCTTTTTGTTATAATTATTTTGACCAGTGTTAAAAGCGGGGGTATAATATGAGTGAGCTGTGCTCACTAAATTCTCTCGTTATTTCTATTTACAAAGAATATTTATAAATGATAAGAAAAAAACATAAAGGGCATTGTCCTCAACGAGATTGAACACATCATCGGTAAGTGCAGATGACACTAAATTATTCCTAGATTATTCTGCGTTATTAATCTGCATAAAAGCAATTAAAAAGTGACATTGAAAGGTTGTCCTAGCAGCTCCCCGCTATAGTTCACGGTAAATGCAGTGAGAAAATAATTTGACTGAAATAAGTCGATATAAAACAGGAAAATGTTTTACAAAAATAAATTTGTTGTGTATGTTTTTAAATTTAAGACAAATCATATTTTACGGTACCATCTAGTCAAGTGAAGATGCCTAAGACATTGAAGAACGAAAGTTTTGTCGTTATTTCAAACGTGAAGTGATATAACGAGTGACGTTCGCTGTGCCTGTCACATACATGTACCTCTCGCCTCGCCAGGTTTTTCACAAATAAAAGAAGTACTTTGCGACATATCAACAATAAAAGAAGATAAGAATTTTATGTAATATGGAATATGATATTTACACCACAAACGGTCAACATTCATTGACTGAAACATGACAACATCGTCGTTAACCGTAAGATGCGGAAAGCAAGGGAGGTAATCACTTTACAAAGGGAGATAATTTGATTTCAAACAGAGACAATCATGAAAAGTAATTCCGGCCGCACGTGAAAATGTGAGTGATATTTTCACTACAATGAAAATATGACTTTCTACTGCTTATGTGCAAATATGAATTATATTTTCATCATTTTATCACATATTTCATTGCTAGTTATATAATAAACTAAATTATTCCTAGATTATTCTGAAACTTCTCTTGATGAAGTTATGAAATAACAAAACCAAAGCGGTTTGGCTCGGGCAAATATCCGTTGGTATTCCATGAGTTTGAGCTGGGTAAACATTCGACCATCTTGATGTTTTAGTCAAAGTAAATGCATATTTTGAAATAAAACTCTTTTGATTTCTCAATTTGTTAGCAAGTAAATTTGTTTTGGCTTTAGTTTGACCCCACATACGAAATATGGTGCTATATTGGGAGTGTGGTAGACACCAACTTAACATTACCTCAAACAAATCGGAAATACTGGCTTAAACAATTTAAAATGCCTAACGATCGACTCTCGAAGATATCATAATTATCTATTTAGATAATATTGGTAAATAGAGGTTATCATGAGAAGGTGTTTTGGGATGGTCAAGATTCTGCATTAGGAATAAACATTGTATTTTGCGAGCCTTGACAAACTAAATTCATAGTGTTTATTCCTAATACAGGATATTTTCCATCCCAACACACGAAGACGATAACTTCTTTATCATACAATGTCATTCTCCATTTATTTTACGCAAAAGCGCTTTACAACATTAATTTCAGAGTTGAAGAGTCTTTTCAGATAGAATAATAGTTATTTTAGTAGGATCTGAACTTTCAATGTTTTAATTTTTCAAATGTATTTCAAAAGAGAAATATTTAACGCTCGGACCGCGAATTCGAACTCGCGTCCTGTCTCTTTCGTGTAATCATGTGGGCGAGTCTATCTCATTATAAAGGAACGAGAGTTGCTTCACTTCCGCTCGGTTGGATATTGCGATTCAGACATCACACGGAGAGCTAAACTGAATATTAAGCTGCTAATTCTAAAATCTCCTTTACATAAATCACATGCGTGGACGAGTGAAGCTGGACGTTCTGTTAATGAATATTTGACTCAAACTATCATTTGAGTAAAATGTTTTGTCGGTAGATGATAACTCGCGATGAACATGTTTTGGCATTGCTTGATCATAATAAATTTTTTCGTTCTATGCATTGCACATGTACACTATTTGTTTTGTTATTTCTCAAATTAATGTTTATAAAACAAAGCATATATATATTTCATTAAGCTCTATTTATTATTACAGGCATTCGAAATGTTAACGCGTGTGACGTCATTTTAATTTTCAAACGCGCTTGACCTCAGGAATTTGTATCTTTATCCGCATATGACCCCAACTGATATCGAATATATTCATTGCTTTTACCCTGCCGAGAAAAAACATCTATTGTATGATAAAGTCATATATACGAGTCTCGCGTTTTACTTTAATATATAGTTCAAGACAAAGTTTGTGTTTGCGGATACTGTACATGTTACGCTGGGACATCATGTTTATTTTAGGAACAACTGCTGATACAAGTACCATATGCATGCAAACAAGCTCTGGCAGTTGCTCCGACACATTTCAAATAGAGATGAAGACGTGTAACGGCAGTGAAGTTTACTCTCTGCTGAAACCTGCCGTTCGTCGAGCCAGCTACTGCTTTGGTAAGGTGTATTATATATCTATACATACATATATTTATATATTTATATATATGCATGATTATATATATAGAGAGGTGAATATTTACAATATGAATTGACTCCTATATACATGTATACTTAAATCGTCCTGTGATCGCTTTGTGTAAATGCTGCTGATATATATATTATATATATATACATACATATATTTATATATATGCATGATTATATATATAGAGAGAGGTGAATATTTACAATATTAATTGACTCCTATATATACTTAAATCGTCTCGTGATCGCTTTGTGTAAATGCTGCTGATTGCATAACAGAAGTTGATTTCAACTTGCCAGCTTATAGCTTCAACTGGAAAATAGATGTATAGGAACAGAGGTTATGTGGGTAGAAATGACTTTAGTTACCTCTGTGTGCACATAATGGCGTTGAGTTTAGTTGAACTTGTGTTGATGAAGATATTTGAATGTCCTTCGTATACAGATGTTTTTAGTAAAAGGTCAATATTTGAAATGTCCTTGTCGTCCGACCGAAACTGATTATATAATAATTTTCTTGTAAATATAGATCAAGCGGTTAACGAACAAATTTCAAAACCAAATGAAATTCATTTGGTCAAAGAAAAACATTCAAAACCGCATGAAATCGGAAATGCGAACTCGTGAAAACCAAATCAAATGTCTTTTTGCGGAACTATTTTATTCACGAGTTCAAAGCTCGTCCTTTATTCTCTATTACATTGTTTTCTTCTTGTCAGTCCAACATTTATCAAGATAATATACATTAAAAATGTGATACGATTTTTGTTTGGTCACACTATGGCAATGTCATGAATGAATATCCCTTAAACTTTAGGCAAGTTGAAACTTCTTCACTATTTCGATACCCGTGCAATATCTAATTGTATCTACACTATACAGTGAAGTTTAAAGGTATGTGCTTAACATAGTTTGTCGTATCAGTTACAAAATCAATGGCACTTAGCGATACCTACGTAACATAACAGGTTGGTTGGTTTTTATACAGTTATATTGAAGAAGAAATAAGTGGAATACATATTATTTACAATGGGTAATTTATTGAGAGACCAATGCGTTGGTCTTGTTCTCGGTTTTAATCTTTAGAGAAGTTTAACTCACCAAAAAAACCTCCTAAATTTAGGAGATTGTAGCACATACGACCTTGTTTATGGCCAGCATACGACCTGCCCCGCGACCGTTTGACAACGGGATAGTATCCATGTCGTAAGACGAAGTAGTTAAATCGACATGTCGTAAATTATGTCTGAGGTACTTACTTGCATAACAACATATGATTTCGTGATCAAAATAAAGTCAAGTTTATCAAACTCATCTTGCATGTAGGTCACGTTAGAGCCAATTTTGGATAATTGATCAGCGAGATAAACTTCGTCAGTATATACATCTAAGAAAACAGTATCATTTGAGGCAGCAAAGTTGAGTAATATGTCTTTGACGCAATGGAGGGACAGATTGTTCCGACAACTGAGCGTAAAATAATAGAAAAAAAAATTGTCATATCATCTTCACACATTCTTCGATAACTAGAAGATACATGTCTTTCCCGAATGAGACAGTAGCACTTCATTTTCGGAAAAAGTAAACATTTTGAATATAACGAATGTAGCCTGTTATGAGCGTTAATCCATAAATGCGGCATCCGGTACAAAAAAACATCACTGGCTGTATGGATGTGAATGAAGGACACATCGAAATATTTAATAATTTTATTCGATTAAGATCAAAGATACACATATATTTATCAACAATGTATTATTGCCAATGTGTGTAACAACCTCCAATCTTCCACTATAAACAACAAAGATCAAATTACAATTGTGAAAGAGAAACGTTTTGTTGAAAGCGGGAGCAATAGTAACACGGGGCAATTGTAATAGGGGCGATTACTCTTTACGTTTACGTTCAAACGTAGGTTGAGATCAGACGCATTATAGTGCTTTGCGTCAAGCCTTTATCAACACTACATCTGGACCCGTGACCTCGAATTAGTCCAAGTTGATCAAGTGTTATCAATGACGCTTTCTCTAGAATATCATAAATATAATTATCTTATGTAGGCAAACATACCGTTTTCAAAGTTTAAGTATCGATGTTTTATATGCAACGTGGTGAGACGGTTGAACAAATCGCGTTTCACGCAGCCATTGTTCGCGCAATGATTTTGTTTGTTTACTTGCTCTATTCACAATGTCGTTACGGTAAAACATAGTTCCGGATAAATTTGGCTATTTTTTATGAATGCCAACCATGATTGTTTAAGAACTAAATACCGGAATTATATAGACAAAGCGACAAAGGGGATTTTCATTACATTAATTATATGTTATAACTTCTGGAAAGTGGTAAATTTTGATGGTCAGGAATCCTTACCAAGAGAGGTCCATGAACCCAGGGATGATAGTTGATCAGCCCTGGGGACGTGGTCGGTTTGAGGTATATAGCATTCTTCTTCTTGATCTTCGGGCAATAAACATCTGGGTATTGTTAAATTCTTCTCAAATCGAAAGACCCAGAAGACAACGAAAACTATATTTTTGGAATAAATACTTTGAAAATCACAAGAAATCGTTTTAAACGGACTTGTATGGGATTGATAATTTACATGTTTATGATATATTAGGGTATTATGGCATATATTGAACTTGTGTCAACTCGTGACGTGACACGAAACATTGCTACTAACTAACAAAATACACAGATATAATATCCTGATACTTTTTAAAAGGAACTCAAAGAACATGACTACTAGGGGGTGTTATTGGCTATTCTATACCACACAACCTATTGTTAGTTCAGTGTGTTTTCATGCGCAGTTGCTGTTCGTTTGTCCTGGTGCGAATACAAGACAGTTTCATGTGCAGACTAAAACTGATTAGAAATTAATTTGAAATGATTGTTTTGCATGTGACTGCACACATTATGATCATAGCCGAGGTAAGATCCTGGTAATGTTAAGCTCAATCATACCATTAACAAACAGCCTAACCAAAAACGTACATTGGCAACCTCATTCAGAAAATGCTTACAATTGTAATTGTTGATTTCACTTTTAAATTTATTATTGAAACCTTATAAATTTGACCGGGAGCAATGCTGCTGTATACGGAAGCGTATTAGTGTCACGGTGAAAAAAAATATCTTAGTATCTCCTACGTAGGACATAGTATCTCCTGCGTAGGACTTAGTATCTCCTACGTAGGACTTAGTATCTCCTACGTAGGACATAGTATCTCCTACGTAGGACTTAGTATCTCCTACGTAGGACATATTATCTCTTACGTAGGACTTAATATCTCCTACGTAGGACATAGTAAGCCTATCTCCTACGTAGGAGATAGTATCTCCTACGTAGGAGTTAGTATCTCCTACGTAGGTGATAGTATCTCCTACGTATGACTTAGTATCTCCTACGTAGGAGTTAGTATCTCCTACGTAGGACATAGTAGGGTTATCTCCTACGTAGGACTTAGTATCTCATACTTGGAAGATAGTTTCTCCTCCGTAGGAGATAGCATGATAAAGCACTGATCACTTCTTGTCATACTTATCCACGAGTTGTGGAGACACCTAAGCATCTTGCGTTTGACTTTTTCATAATAAGCATAATTATGTTAGTCTGATTAAATCATGTACTTTCGAAGTTCCGTCTTGATTTTCAAAATAAAGTATTGTTCACTTGAAATGTTATGGAGGGAATCTTGTCTTTCCGTTACTGCTCCCTTAGTGTCCATTTCGTAAGTGATACTGTTACAGTTAGTTCCAAATAATTATTTGCACATTATTTTCTCAGATTTGCCATTTATGATTAAAGATTATACAATATTGTGTTACGTTAGAGGGTAAAACATCCTATGACACGACCCGATAGGCCGCATGTATAGAAAACGGTTATCCGTATTGGTAGAAAATGGGGCGACGTATAAAGGGAGCATTTTATGGAACTCTTCAATGTGAGAGATAGCTGTGTAGGTGTCATGCGATTTTGAGAGTTCAGACAGATTGTTGACCATTCCGTCATAGTGTTATATTAATACTATATTATTGGGTGATTAGTTCTCGCTACGTCAGTCAGAACACTTGTACCACATTCGAGCGGCCATTTTCATGTGAACACTTTAAAATGGCCGCTCGAAGGGAAATGGACTCGAGTGGCTTAACCAAATCAGTATATTCGTTTTAGAACTCTTTTTATTGATTCAGGAGTGTTATTTAGCCATTGGTAACACTTCTATACCTTTTTGTGAGAACACTTTATTTCAATTCATTAGGAATAGCGTGCTCCAACGCCTTTAAAGGGTTATGGTTTGGAGACAACTAACAACATAAAACTTTGTTAGGCATTGTAAGGGGTCCTGCCATAGGATTGAACATATGACAAAAGTTATATTTTTGCTTAAATGAGGCACATTCTTATCTATTTGATATGTTTATTTGTCTTGTGTACTTGGTCTTAGATTGTTTTACAAAAAGTTTGCTTTGAAATCGAATAAGCATATATTTCAGACCTGAACAAAGGAGTAACCACATACTACGAGTCGAGTTGCCATTCCTGTTCACATTTACGAAGTTCTTACTTAGAAGTCTTACTTCATTTCACTTAATTAAAAATTTGATTGGAATTATATGTAATTAGATGAAAGTCAAATAAGAACACTCATTTATGGATAAACAACCTCATTTATTTAAAATAAATGTTCTTATTGCACTTCAAACCTACAAAATACCACTCAAACAAGTTATATGTAATTAGATGTATACACCTCATATCAGCAGTAGTTCTACTGTCGTTCTAATGACGACATGTTTTAAATGACAATAAGAACACTGAGGTAAATTTTAAAATTCGTCACTTTAGATGGTTAATTCACCCATATGGTAAATATATTTGTCAAAATAGGTTAGGTATATTTGAAGTTTATTATTGATATTTAATCAGTGTGTAAATATGCAAATAAATCAATATAACACAATTCAAAATTAACATTTATCGCTAACTAATCTTCTCCAGTACATTCATAACATCAAGAGTACAGAAATTCATTAACGGTAATTAATTATGGAAGCTGTTGAGTAATGTTTTGAGTGACGTCGTGTAACAAATGTCCAACACCACGTTCAAAGTGTAATTAGGTCGCTAGTAGTGGCAATGACCGTGGATTTTCATTTCACGGAAATATTGACTGTACTTGAATTATTGAAGGAGTTTAAAACTGATATTCCAAAACATAAATAGGGAAAGCGCAATCATATCGTGTTTTGCAACAATGTAGAGATCTACCATGAACTATTGAATTAATATCAGTTTATTTAATATAATCGTTCAGTGCAAAACTATACTGGACTGCATAACACATGATGGCTCAATCATTTTTCTAAATGAAAAAAATGATCTCACGAAAAGGTAAATAAGTCTTACCAATGGCTAAATAATACTCCGGAATCAATAAAAAGAGTTCTTCAACGAACGTATTTTTTTCAGTTAAGCCATGCGAGTCCATTTCCCTTCGAATGGCCATCGGCTGTACCGATACCTAAACACTCAAAGTAGAGTTTTGAATATGGAACCATGATAGAATGGTCAATTATCTTGTTGTCTGAACTCTCAAATGACCTACAAATCTACCTCTCACACTGAAGAGTTCCACACCACTGTCGCTTTATACGTCGCACCATTTTATTTCAATAGGGATAACCTTTTTCTATGGATGCAGGCTTATCGGATCGTGTAACGCGATGTCTTACCCTCTAACATAACAATATATTGTAAGTATATAGCAAATTTGAGAAAACAAAATACAGCTACAGCGTCTTTAAAGCTTTTTAACGGTCATATATACTATCATATACGTATACATCATATCATATACGCAATATTTTATTCTAGAAAGTGGGGTGATGAAGAATGAAGAACAATTTGATGGATACACAACTTCTTTATTCCATGTCGAAACGTCGCCTACATAGAATAAATAAGTTGGGTATACATAAAATTGTTCTTCATTCTTCATATACACGAGAGTTTACATACACTATACGCGTATACATGTGTTTAATACAATTGTGAAAAACGCCAGATGTGCATGTGATAAAGTGGTCCAGGCTTTATAGAAGTTATCTCCTACGTAGGAGATACTAAGTCCTACGTAGGAGATACTAAGTCCTACGTAGGAGATACTAAGTCCTACGTAGGAGATACTATCTCCTACGTAGGTGATAATAAGTCCTACGTAGGAGATACTAAGTCCTACGTAGGAGATACTAAATCCTACGTTGGAGATACAATCTCCTACGTAGGAGATACTATTATTTATCTATTAAATCGGTACTGAATTGAGGTTAAGCTTAACTACGAGAGCAGTTTTAGGGGAATCTCTAGACAGGCGCCTAGCTCTGAAGATACGAGTTCAATTTGCGAAAAGGCGCAGATAAAAGTACAAAATACAGTTGCAGATATGTCAATATCATTTAATTCTCTTTATTTCCGTTGATAAATAAGTTTGACTTCAAGGATTAAAATGACAATAGTTTCTTTTATTTTCAGTTAATACTCAAGATGGTAAGTGTACATCATCTGTATGCCCTTACATGTACCATAGCTCCTCAATCCCGACAGAACTATTTGATTTGAATTGCTCATTGATACCCTGAAATTACACGTTAAAGTTGCCTTTCAAATGCAAGATGAACTTAACAAGTTGACCTTTCTAAACTACCTGAAACTGACTGCAACTACCATACCTGGGGAACCATAATTTTCTCATTATATACATACCATTTTAAACCACCTATTACACTTCTTAATTATGATGAACGAATTGTCTTTGCAAACAATTATTATGATTTGTCAACTATCTCATGTTAGTGTTATGTTGAATCAGTGTAAAATGAGAAGTATTGAATACCCTGTGGTAGAGATACTGGTAATAAATATATATTTATTGTATATATTATATTGTACATGTATGTTATATATAGATCTGATCTCTCACTAACTACGTGGCTGATGGCATCTATTGACTGTGACAATCAAGTTATTCCAGTCAATAACTTATTCTTCAGTCTTAAAGTTCAAAATTAATATATAAGGTATAATGATCTCGGCTCCTTCCACAAGGCAAAAGCTTTCTTGCAACAAGGTCGCTAAGGCAACCTTACTGTAATTATAACGCAAGGAGTTGTGGTTAATTTCAGCAAAAGTATGTCACAGTACATCTAAACGTTTGGCTGGATTTCTATATCTGACATCAAAATGTTCATCATACAGTGTTATAGATACAAGGTAGTTGTAGATTTATCGCTCTTGCATTATTTTTTAAAATTTGGGTGAAATCCTAAATAAAACGATTCAGTGGTAGATATATTGGTAATAAAGTTATCGAATGGTGTATTTCGCCCTAAAGTATAAATCTATTTTCTATTGTAGATCCAATACAAGACTGATGGAGCGTCGTCCGAGAGTGAATTGTCTGACAACACGTTTGTTGGCAAGAACTTCATGTGAGGTGGCATGAAATTTCAAGGATCGTGTATATGTATATAAAACAAAACCTACAAAGCTCACATACAGCTAGTAAAAAAAATAACCTTATATTATACTTTCTTGAGAAACATGATTTTTGTTTGTAACTTAAAGGGGCAGTAGCACGTTTTTTCTCTCAAAAAAGTTGATGAAATGTATTTGAAAAATAATTTCACCAATAGTAAAACATCATTCTCTCTTCGGAAAATAAAGTTTAAAATTAGTGTACATGTTTCGGTAAAGCCATGGGAATCGTTTTTGTAATACAAAATAATAAATTGTGTTCACAATAAAATGGCCGCCATGCAATTTTTGCTTTATACGCAACATAATTTTTACCACTACAGATAATTGGTTTGTGTAATAAGATGTTTTACCCTCTAAAGTTAATTTAAATGACATAAACTATCATTATAAATGGGAAATTTGAAAAAATAAATTTTGCAAAAAACGTGCTACAGCGCCTTTAATATGTATAGCATGTGGTATATAGGATGTACAATCGACCGAAAGCCGACAATACAGTTATATTTATAGACATATATGTAGTGTATAATCAGTGGGAGTGCCGACAACCGACAATACGTATTCAGTCCTTGTAATGTACATGACTTATATATGGTGTATAGGCTGAGCGAGTGACCGACAGCCGACAGCCGACAATCCGCATTCAGTCCTTGTAATGTACATGTATTTATTACCCTTTAGATACATTTGTTGAATTCTGATTGGTCAATAACCAATGCATACGAAACCGTGTAGGCGGATTTGCAAGGGTGTACCATCCGTATGCCCCGTGAAGACAGGTCATGTGACTAACTGCACGGGCCCTACGGATGACCTTGATCTTAGATGGAATGCGGAAGTTAAACAGTTGCTCGACTCGGAATTTCAGTATCGAAACTTACCTTAACAAACATACATGTAAGTACGGTGATTTCAACCTATATACATTATTGATTTTGTTTGTGTCAATAAACTAATTCAATAAAAACATGTGTGTCTCTATTATTTTTCAAGTAATAATAAATTCAAAATCGTTTATTTTTTAGCCGCAGAGTTATCTCCCTTGATATGGAGCGGTAAACTTTTTCCCAGTGTTTTCGCTGTTTCACAGTGTGCGGAGTTTTTATCACAAACGGAAGTAGCTATGTAGCCTATATATTTTATCGGAAATGAGTGAAATAAATACAAATAATAGATCTAAAGAGTAATAAATTCGTTACACGGTGTTTTGACAGGGTGTACGGGACTACGCCTTAGGAAAATACGGAATATACAAGGGTCTTACAGTCCCGTACACCCTGTCAAAACACCGTGTAACTAATAGTGTGCCGGGTGTATAGGCTGGGAAAGTGACCGAAAGCCGCCAGCCGACAATGCGGTTCTATTCAGAGGAACACATGTATGTGTGGTGGATTGTCCGTGTGGTAGCCGACAGCGACAGTCCACAATCTAGTTCTATTTATCTAGTCTATGCCAGTGGCCGAAAGTTTCAAAAACATGATTTAATTATGTTACTTCACAGCTGCCAACTGTTTAATATATGAATTTATTACTCGCCCATGTAAGATACTGCAGTGTAATATTTATACGGCAATATTAAACTAGTGTAATACCGCCGCACGTATGACGTCACAATAGTTCGAGGTTATGACGTCACGATGGGAGTAACGTCGTCACAGTGGTATCGAATTCGCGGGAATCATAGTTTCAGAGCTATGTCGGCTATTTCGCTGGATTATAGGTGGGCGAGTAATAAACAGAATACTAAACTTCCTTCTATTTAATACCATTTTTATTAAACTCGTGAATGATTGGTATCAAACTCGCTTTCGCTCGTTTTATACAAAATCATTAACTCGTTTAATAAAAATGGTATTAAATAGAAGGTCGTTTAGTATCCTCTATAAGTGTAAAATCATCGTCTTTGACATGTTGTCACAACAGTGATTAATTACGTCAGTCATGTTGATAATATGACAGAATTTAACCTTTAATAAATTACTTAATATGCAGACATTACAGACATAGAGAATACAATTTTTTTTTTTTATTTATTACTCGCCCAACATTGTACAAAATAAGATATCAGATTTAAGCTTGTAATCAGGGGTATTACACAGTTACAACTGCGTCATGAATATGAATATATATTTCCTTTATGACTGTCAACACCTGCGTTTTATAAATAGCCTACAGCTGCATGTGTACGAAAAATATATTACAGGAAAACAGTCAATTCACAGGTGAAATCCAACTACTTCAATATGCCCGCATAACTAGGTCAGGCGTATGAATTATGATTACCACTGTCATTTTAATGTTTATTCAAAGTAAAGAATTGGAAAGAGTAACAGACATAATATGATTTCAACAAAAGAACACGTGTAATGAAATAAAAATGAGGTGTAAACATGTAAACAACAGTAGGTTACAAACTTTCACTTGGGAAGTCAATCGCCTCCAAGATGCATGCTTATATCGGAAATAAGTTCAATGCATTGAAACAAATAGTCAGAAATCGATCTCGCTTATACGGTAATAACAACACATTATTATTGTTGCGAATAAATCTCAAAATATATGGATTGCATCGTTTAGGGCATAACGCCTATTTAACGGTCAGTTTACGACATGTCGCATAACGTTATTTATATTCGAGGTAAATATGTTACTATGTGTGTTAGTCGAATGCCATACGTATCTCAAGTTAGTTACAAATTTAAATCACCTGGTATAATCAACTGATAATTATTCTTTCACCATGTACTCTTACAAGTAGATTGATAGAAAGTTCACTGGTTATATTACAGGGTAGGCCGCCAAAGTTACACTTGAACTCATCAAAGACCTCCGGTGTCCCCAATTTTAATTCTGAATTAGTTTGTTTGTTCAACTGTGCACATTATATTTCCTCTTTAGCAATATCTAAAATATGTGTGTCATTGAAAGTCCCAAACGAATATGAATTAAACGATGATGAAATTTAATTAAAAAGTGCTTAGTTTCATTTTATGTCTTTTTATAGACTTATTATATGATTTACCCTTAATTTCTTAAAGGCATTGTAGCAAATTGTCCGGGGCGGACAGCTTCAAAAGTTGTCACATGAGTGTAAACACTCCTATTCTTACAGCGAAAACTGTAGCACACACTGTTATGATGACTGCCAAACGAGTTGATATTCGACGCTATATTACAGTTGGAATTTTCTAAACAACTTTCAGCCAATGACATACGTTGTCTTTGTATCTTTATAATTCTAATGACCAATGAACAGAGCTGTAGCAAATTATGAACCATGTGACACTGTGGGTAATCCGAAATAATTGGCATAAACAAATGTGGAATTTGATTTTTCTGTATTTGTCATATCCACAGAATTTATCCTTATTTTGCCATTAGAAACTTTAATAAACTTGTTTACCTTATATTAATGTAAAACAATATTACGGAAAATGAGCGCTTTCATACTAATTCAGTACATGATTTTTCATTCCAGAATCGGAAACCACAATCCATTTTGATAATAACTAACCTGCTTTTCCTAGAGTCCCGATTTGTTACCTTGAATTATTGCGGGGGCATGTTGAATAACGTAAACACTGAGCGCGCATGTTGTGTCCCGTCTGGATTATTACTGTGCGTACCAACCTGTGATTTATAAGGATAGTCTGTTTGTTGTACTTTTGAACAAGTCTTCCGCTCTGATCCTGTCATACCATATTTTCTCACTGCAGCATTTCTTTGTAATCAAAGTTCGAAATACATCGATTATCAATGAACAGTTCGGTTTAAAACTTTGTCAATGTACTTAACAACTTAAATTAACCAAATATGAAATCATTATATTCCTTTCGCATCACTTTCAGTCACGGTAGATTCTATATCAAGACGTTTGATTGTAACCTACATAGACAGGATTTACAGTTTCCATTCTGCGACGTAAATATAGAATCTGTTTACAACTCAGTTTTCTCTTACAAACCACTTGGGGGCCTACTTCCATGGATATTAAAGGCAGATGCGAATGCAATTGTAATGTTTAACATGAAGGAATTCAAGTGTAGAACGCAAATTAAAAATAAAGATTCGAGGAGAGCAGAAAAGATAACAATAATTATTCTACATGTCTTCAGTCATTCGCCAACTTCAGTGAGAAGGGTTATGAGTTCGATTCCCTCAATTCCATGAATTTTGTTTTGAAAGTTTTAAACTTTTGTTTTCGGATCGAGTCATAGGTAAGGCCTTCTCGATAATTCAGAGTATACGATTCGATAAATCTATAATCGCTAATTTATCGGAGTGTATACTCTGGATTATAGAGAATGTATGTAAGGTTGAAATCTAAACATCTGCTACACTGTAAAAGTGATGCTTAGAATATAAACACAATCCTAAACAGGTTTTGCGTCCCATAATTTTAACACGTTTAGTTAAACGCGTTTAGGATCTAAACGTGTTATGACTAAACGTGTTTAGGATCTTAACGCGTTTTCTGTGTGATGTGATCCACGTGATCCAATCCATAAACAATACATAGCAATGATTATTATTACTTCAATACATATTTCAGTTGTCTTCACTCGTATCGAAGAACAACTTTATGGACACTCAACTTCTTTATTCTGAGTAAGCGATGTTTCGACATAGATTCTGTCTTGCAGATTATGCAGTGTCCAAACTAAACAAAGAATGTGTTAGATAGCATGGGGACACTGGTTTACACATTTTTATATTGCTGAAACATACATAATCTACATTATAGAAACGACGCCATGTTCACTAAACCACTAAAACACATAATCGATATTATGTAACGACTTCAGATTAACATTTTGTATCAAAACCTCTCAACATATATAATGAACAGTACCAATATGATACCGTATTTATATTATTTATATTAAATATTTGAATTATTTTCAAAATCATGGAGATTAAGTGATATTAACATCTTCTATGTCTCGGACTAAATGTAATGTAATGTATTTAACAGATGGAATTTTGTTATCAAAACAAGAACTTGGAATATGTTAGCCAGTATTAAAGACCCTGTCTTAACTGATTTTCTCTCTGGTAAATTTCATCTCACTTCTTCTACCCTAGTATTGTACCCCTTTAAGTATTGTTTAGAAAATGCACACACTGTTACACTTCCAAGCTATAAAACGGACTCAAGGACGGCCATTGACATACCAAGGTGAAGTTTCACTGCGGGAACATGTTACAACCAGCTGGGTAGAATAATTACATAATTGAAACTGAAATACGTCCTGGTGGGTTTATTTATTATCTTGTTGTTGATATTTGTAATCTGTTACACATTTGATTAAATTTACAACATATAGCGGGAATATGAAAACCAGTCTCAAAGGGTTTGTTCAAATAAAATATCGTATCGCTCCCCATACCCCGTATTTACACACATGATGGTTCTTTCATTTTCCCTGTTATAGAAACATGCAATGTTTCTCAGGCGTCAGCGCATCACTTTTATTTGTGCACCTGACAACTTTGTATTGTCATTTAAAGGGGCAGTATCACGTTTTTTGCAAATTTTATTTTTTGAAAGTTCCCATTTATAATGATTGTTTATGTCATTTATATTAACCTTAGAGGGTAAAACATCTTATTACACAAACCAATTATCCGTAGTGGTAATAACTGTGTTGCGTATAAAGCAAACATTGCATGGCGGCCATTTTATTGTGAACACATTTTATTCTTTCGAATGACAAACACGATTCCTATGGCTTTACGGAACCATGTACACTCATTTTTAACATGAATTTCTGAAGAGAGAAGGGTGTTTTACTATTAGTGACATTATTTTTCATATACATTTCATCGACTTATTTCAGCGAAAAAACGTGCTACTGGCCCTTTAAAACAATAAATTACGAATTTGCTGCATCATGTTTGTTAATCCAAAAATCCGTTCACGTACCAACTAAATGGTCTGCAGGAATGGATGTGCTTCTGTTTTGTATACTTCTAGCATTTCCAAGCTATATTCTGATGAAAAAAACATAATGTTTTCCTTTGGCACTATTATTTCCAACAAAAAGTAAAAAGAAAATCCTACCGCCTTCGTCACTTTTAAGAAAAAATTTACTGAGAAACATTTAATTTTGTATCCTTACATGAAGTGTTCTAAAACCTGTATTGTAGGAAGAACCTGTCAGTCATACCGTCAATGATATCTAACTTAGCATCTGTAAGCCTAACAGAGTGTGAAGTATAACCTACTTAGTATTTTCAACAATCAGTTTTAAACTCATGATGCAGCCACTAGTTAAAGATTTTAAGATCTTAATGTTAAATGTCTTTGTTAAACATGTGTTTAGAGGAAACGGATATTATAACGACTAGTTTTAAAATCAACCAGATACAATGACACCAAAAGTGATCGAAGTACACACCAACAAAAGTATATACAAATTTATATAATATGTATAATAATATGTCACATGTCACAAAGCTGTTTTTAATGTTTTGTTATGGGGAAAGGCCTTAATATAAGTTGCGCTTATTGGCCAATCCCCTTCGTCTTGTAATTTATGGCGAAATAAATATGTTTAAACCATATAATATGTACATGTCCAGCTGTACACAAAATATGCATTTCCACAGGGCACAATAACACATATAGTTATAATAAGTTATATACTTCTTGAGAGAGTAGGGAGTTTTCAATCTAAATAAATGTAGACATATATCCTATAACATGGATATACAGTCGGTATAACCTAATATACCTGTTGATTTAAAAATTTATTTAGATTGGGGAGTTTTTAGTCTATCATTAATATTCTAACAACTTGCTATTTTATTTCAAGTATATATATGTCCCCGTTTCGTTCTGTTACAACAGACCACACAAGTAGTGAGGAGAACTTATAAATAAATACTTGGGTCCCATGATTATCAAGTTTGCAATTTATATATCCCATCATTCAATGCCTTTTTGATAAGGATATGAACATAGTTTCTAAGGGTGTGACGCTTGTCGAACTTTAAGTGATCTTTACGTGTAACCAAGTATACAACAAAAAAAATTAATTAAAAAAATCTACAGCAAGTCTAATCTTCCACAGCTTCTCAGCAACAACATTTCGGACTCTGTGAACTTGTCAAAAAGGGTCATTTAAATCTTATTACTTTAAATCTTATATTAAATTATATGAACATAAAAAGCAAATCTGTTTGGAATTTGTGCTACCAGTCTTGCAACAAGGGTGAAAATTAACATGGGTAAATTCACTCAGAAAACACTTTTAAGCTAATAAAAATAGGTATCATTGTATTCGATATTTTATCAAGTTGCTATTTTGTAGTTATATTTGATATCTTTGACAGTCACAAACAAGCTTGACCAGGTCTTATTCTCAATTTGAGACAGTAAAATGTGCACATTACACAACATGCAATATATTTATAGTTCCTCTAAATCAATGCCACAACAAGCCAGAGCTCTTATCAGTCACGAGAACAAGCTGATATTGAGGCATGAATCATACCTGGTCAAGGCTATTACAAGCTTTACATGAAATACTAAGAATACCCTGCAGACCCATTTTCGGGTGAAACGTCTCGTGATTGCTAGCACATGAATATTCAGTGACCATAGAAATACCGGAAGCTCCATAGCGCGCCTTCATTCACTCCAGCGATTGCAGGGTGTAGTTTTCAAATGCTTTAAGGTGAGGTGAGATGGGGTTTAACGCCACTTTCAAGAGTTTTTCACTCATATCACTGGCTGGTAGTGTTATTGCAGGGAGAAAGCCTGCAACGCCATGGTGGCTGTGTGTTGCGGTGAAATGTTAAATGTGCATGTTTTAACATCTAAGCACTTCATTTATGATAATAGTTGATGTATTTAAGGCAAATAATATCTTAAATAGCATTTCCATTCTAAACTGTGCCTTTCTGGGACATATTCTTAGTTGGGGTAGCTAAACCTTAGACTAGCTGGTATCACACTTCATTTATTCTAATAGTGTAATGTTAAAAATAGGTGTTTTAACATCTAAGCACTTCATTTATGATAATAGTTTATGTATTTAAGAAAATAATGTCTTTATTATTATTTAGATGCTAAACTGTGTGTTTCTGGAAACTATCCAAAGTTGGGATAACTAAACCTTAGACTAGCCGGTATCAAACCTCATTTATTTTAATAGTGTAATGTTAAATGTGCATGTTTTAACATCTAAGCACTAGTACTTCATTTATGATAATAGTTTATGTATTTCTGAAAAAGAATGTCTTTAATAGCGTTTTCATGTTAAACTGTGTGTGTTGGTGATCTATCCACAGTTGGGTTAGCTTAACTTTAGACTAGCCGGCACTTAACTTCATTTATTCTAATAATGTAACATTGAAATTAGCTTTAATAGCTTCGTTATGATAATCTTTTGTGTAATCATTAAAAGCATGTTAAGGTTGGTTGGTTGGGGATCCATTAACAGTTGGGATTGCTAAACAGTGCCCTAACCCCCTTAAATGCGCTGTAACAAAGTTTTTTCAACAAACAAATTCTCAAATTGTCCTTTTCTTATTTATGTTATACCATATATTGTTACGTCAGAGAGTAAACCATCTTATCACACGACCCGATAAACCATATCAATAGATGGTTATATGTACTTGAAGAAATAATGCGACCTATAAATCGACAGTGGTATGGAACTCGTCAATGTGAGAGGGAGATTTGTAGGTCTGATGCTAATTTGAGAGTTAAGACAGCAAGATGAATGACTATTTTCGAAATAGAGACTTGCTAATAAACATCCCTCCCCCTATTCATTTATGGTTTATTCTTTAAAAGTGTGTGTTTCACTGAAAGTAACAGTATCAGTAAAAGATAGCGTAATTGTTACTTATGCTCGGAGTAATAGTTGCAGTATGAAAGAGAGTATGAGTCAGAAGTCTTTGTTTGAATACGCCTTACATTGTATTGGCATTACCAATCTACCAGAGTACCGATGTCATCTTATCACTGTCAACTAATGACTTAGAAATAAATTACATATCATTTAGGCAATGCACAAATGTAACAATGCACAGTAAGTTCCCACGGTTGCTATTTGATGTGTGTTCTAACCCTGCAAGTGACTTGTCACGAGAAAAATACCAACACATGTATAACAATGTAACATCTAATATATTGTCTATGAATGTCTGTTACTTTCCAAATGAGTATCCTTATATCAGCTACTATCTACTACAATGGAGTACTACCACATTCACGCAGAGCCATGTCATTATATGTGTTTAACAACAACGGTATTCTTACTACGTAGGTCCTTAAAAGCTTTTCTGATAATGAATAGAGTTTAAATTGTGTATATGTGTCACGAATAATAAAAAAGTAAGATCATGGAAGCTACATTATACATATTTCTCAATGTGAGCATGTAGGAGACCACATAATCAAAATAAAAAATGCAAATGAATTAATGCACGTTTAAACACGTTGCATTAAATCGAAACTGACGCCCTCTATTGTCCAAGCATTGGTCCAAGAGAAACCTGTGGAGTTATTATTCGCAAACACTTTCCTACTTCTAAATGAAATATACTTACAGACAGGACCAAGCTTCATTATTAAACTTTCAAGCTATAATTGGTATTTGTAGAAACACATACATTGGATAAACATTTCTACTTATACATTAAAATACTCTTCGTATAGTCTTAAATATATTAAGATATATAAATAATCATAAACATTCTGATCAAGAAAGAAGGCCTTATCCGAGTCAGGAAGCGCTATTGGATGATTAAGAAGGCAACGACTTATGGATGATCAACTTCTTTATTAACAATAGCGACGTTTCGTTATAGATCATTATACCGTTATCAAGCATATGGCAGAGATGATAAATCAGAGGTTATATACATGGTACATGTTGGTATGATAATACGATAACAAAGATGAGATAAAAGCTATATCTAAAACATAATATTGATTGATTGTTGAATTTATAACAGACATATTTATAGTTCACATGCAAATTAGAAATAGCCTCGTTCAAACAATGTTGGGAGATTTGAATACAATTCATCGCGTTGAATAAGAATATTTAAATTAGTATAACTTTCTTATTTGAAAATTGGAACACTTATATAAGAGTTAGTTCTCAGGTATAGCTTCTAAAGAAATCAAGTCACAACGGTCACAATTTTAAAACACACATTTGACAGTTGCAGTATCGGTATGTAGATATAAGTATAACATATTTGAGAATATTTAATGAAAATATCATGATGCCATACACTTGTTTTGCACAGTGCATTTAAGGCGAGGCGGGACACTGGTTGACTTGGAAACGCCTGTCACTTTTATCCCAAGTCGTGTCCTGGAATGGTTTACATTTATCACATTTTTGAAATACTGAATTTAAAGACTTGAACCCGACAAATGATGAAACAATATGAAGTAAAGGGTTTTCTTGAATCAAAATTATTGATTATGCTGCGTTTTGGCGCCATATCTATCATTGAAAAAAAGTTTATGGCATCGAGATATCATTCCGCAAAAAGTTTGCGATCCTTTATTTAATCCGGATGCACTAAATGGAGGATATCTGTCTTGTTATTTTAATACCATGTTTATCTCATCGAGTGAGGTAGAACGTTTATATTTTCTCGAGATTTAGCATCCGACGGGTTCAGAGATCGGAATAAAACAGCACACACTGAGTTCTAAGATTTCCCATATCAAATGACGGTATTCAAGAAGAAAACTACTTTAATAACTTATCTTATTATTCGCTCGTGTAAGATACTGCAGTGTAATATTTATACGGCAATAATGAACTAGTGTATCGAACTTGCGGGAATCATAGTTTCAGAGCTATGTCGGCTATTTCACTGGATTATAGGTGGGCGAGTAATAAACAGAATATTAAACTTCCTTCTATTTAATACCATTTTTATTAAACTCGTGAATGATTGGTATCAAACTCGCTTTCGCTCGTTTTATAAAAAATCATTAACTCGTTTAATAAAAATGATATTAAATAGAAGGTCGTTTAGTATCCTCTATGTATTACTTTATTTCTCACCGGGTCGTGATATGTTTAGTTCTTTAGTTCCTTAAGTAATGTCCCTATTATTAACCCCTGTCCGGTGGTACATTAGTTAAATAAATTAGAAATACGTATAAATAAACTGGAAGCTGTTAAATAATTGAGTACCTGGTTTGGAAGTGCAGGCAATGTGACAGATAACCTTCGAGCGCCTTAATTGGCAGCCAAGGTTGCATACTCCAAAGGGAGTTGAGAATGAAAAAGGAACGATGTTGGTCCTTACACCAGGGTAATAATGTGTGTAGCGCTTTGAGCATGGCCCTTTGTGTTGTGGAGTTCAGCGCGATATAAGTATCCTCATTATTATTATGTAAGGTGATAAATAAAGCATTTAAAAAAAGTACCTTAATACCACTAGAGTAACTATACATGTTTTGACGGAAAGCCTTCTTGATCTAAAAAACTCAATACATTAGACAATCATGATATAATAAGATTTTGACGTTTTTAGAGAGCCGCATGTTTTCAATATTACTTTTTGATATTCTACTTTGAATTAGTAAATAAAACAAATATCTCTTATGCCGTTATAAATGTTTGCTCTTTTGTATACTTCATTGATTCGGAATGCTAACTTGTACAAAGTAATACAACTCTTGCTAACGTATATTATGGTGTATATTTTTCTTTTATGATGTACTGACGTTCAAAAGAAACCTCCCACTCAATTTGAAGGCTTGTAAAAGAAACACAAACTCTAATGCAGTTTTAAAGATCAGTGGAATGGAATAGTTCATGTTTCAAATTCGACCATAGAAAGATATGATCAAACCACACAACAAATACTCACTAGATGAAGTTTTGAAGATGTGTGGAGTAAAAAAAATTCATGACATTAACCAGTGGGAACTTATTTTGGATGTCAATATATATATATATAGTGGTAATGAATCCTCTTTTATGGAGTACTTGAAGGATTTGTGATGACGTCTGGTCATACGCATACCTCGTTGACCACTATTAGTGAGTTCAGCAACAATGGGTTTGTTTTATCTATGAATGGGTAACCCGCTTAATGACTTGCTAAGATAAGGTTTGGACACATTTGGACAACAGACTTCATTTAAATTGTCCCTATGTTGACCCAAGAGCAAACTTTCAAGCTATCTCTAAAATGACAGCAATTTTTGTACCATTTGAGTTCGAATCTCAATGTAAATGAATATCCAATTTTGCAATAGTACTACGTTACGATTGATATTATATTTTTTCAATATGAAAGACTATTTGGATAAGAATGCATCTATAAACGTTGGTTCTTCACAGATTCCGTTCAAATTCGAACCATAAATTCAAAAAACAACATTTCAAGACAGTTATTCGGACCCTTGTGGTTAAGATCAACAATTGGAAAAGCAAATTCAGTATGCATTCATGTCCATACATTTACATTTGTATTGATGTGTTAAAACACATATGAGTAGAATAGCAACTGTGTAGCTCTTGCACCAGGGGGAAAGTCGAAACGGAGGACTATTATTCTAATCAGTTTTCTTATTCTTAACCTTAGACATTCTGATAAATGGGAAACCTTTCAAACAGTACATATATTGATATAATCACAGTATGCTTTTAAAAACTATTGTGATCGCAGTTTATAATATTCTGGAATAACATATTCGATATATGTTTTGAGTTTAGTTTAGAGATATTTATTCATTACGTAAATAACTTTGAAAATTCTTTTCTCATGAGTCATTCCATTTTTGAAAAATACGTCAGATACCTTTTTCAGAAAAAAAGACACAAATCCTCTGAAGCGCCCTTAAAATCCTTTTCATAACGTGCTTTTGGTATCAAAGTATTAAGCCTTTGAAATTAAAGGTAACTCCACTTTCAGGTGTAAATCACGCATATGTATATCACGGCGTAGGTAGTATTTCAGGTGGAAACAATACAACGCCTAGGCATTTTGTAGAGAATATTTGTTGCAAGGTTGTTTTTTTTAACTAGTGAGCCTGTGATTATGCTGCACTAAATTCCAATATCAATACACCCATCTGAGTAGATTGCACGTCTATGTTGCAGATAAGGTTGTCGATCGCTCCTTACATTCCGCCATCCTTCCTTAGTTCAGATCTATTCATCATGGAAGTTTAATCAAAGGCTATATAGTTCCTTACATTTACATACTACATTTTTATTTATTCATACTTTTCAAATTGACGATATGTTTTATTATGTGAGCGTGTTTTTCCAGCGATCTGATTGGTCGAAAGGCGATCACGTGACCGTCGACAGAAAAGCATATTGACTCCAGCCCGAGTCCGACCAAAAGCCGTATTGACTTGAGTGACATCATACGATTGTTGCATGACGTCAAACGATTGTTACATGACGTCATGCTATTGTAATCATGACGTCATGTGACCGTAGGCTAAGCTGTTCAAACCAAATTGCATTGTGGCTGTATTTCATTGATTTTCTTTCGTTTCTGTATTGAATACATAATAAAACAATTATGGACTGGTGAATTCGGTCAATACCTGTTTTTTATGGACCCGAGAAAACAATTTTGACCGCGGACTTCGTCCTTGGTCAATATTGTCTTCTCGGATCCATATAAACGGGTATTGACCTCATCACCAGTCTATAATTGTATAATTTAGTCATGGCATCTGATCTGTAGTCATTGCACATGTAAATGGTTGAAAGTAATATAATAAAACTCCATCACATTTTTGGGGGCACATCTTAATTATTCGTAATAAACTGTTGTGCAAATACTCGATCTAAATTTACTACGATCTTTACTGTTAACTGAAGAATCTGAAATAAATCATTTACGATTTGTTCCGTGTTATATATCTAAGTATTCCAAATGTACTTTGTATATTAAAATCAATGTATACGGTAACTGCTACACATATGTTAAATTTGAAGTTGTAATGTATAATTTGTTTTCTCAGTGCTCAGCTAAATCTTTGTCGCTTCACCCTTGTTTTACAGGATAGTAAGACGCTCACAATAAGATTTAAAGGTGTATGTGTTGTGTTATTCGGGGTCAAATGTGCCAAACGCTATAAATGCTGCTGTTTTATCGAGAAGTACTGACTGTTGCTGAGAAGTACCATTCTGATGAAAGTCGACTCATTGTAGTGATCATAAAAAGGTAAAAGTGGTGATTTATGATCGAAAACCGAACAGTGCACCGCGTTTGACGCGTGTTAATTAAACAAACGTAATTTTGAATTTCAACAGACGAAACGACAAATTGTGAATGGGACGTATAGTCTTTACACATCTAAAATAATGTTATTCGATATTAATTGGAAATAAGTAATTATGATATATTTGGCGGTGGGGATAAATATACAAGATGTGTTACATTATTTGAAGTGAAATAGGCATATAAATTGTGTTATTTTGGCACCAATAAAACCCAACTAAAATATTATGAAACACAGTGGATGCATTTTTAAAAGAAACTAATTGTTTTGAAATTGATAAAACGTTTCTTCATCAGCAAATATAAGCTACGCCGCTCGTGAAAACGTATTTCTACTTCACTAGATGACAATCGACGAGAAATGTCAAATGTTCTATTGATTACATTTAGCAAATTAAGCATAATTCGTAAATTACGTTCATTTTATGAATAGAGTTACGATAACATCATATGATTGAACGTGTAATGTTACTGAATAACACATTATTTCATTCAGTGAAATGCAAATTATTTATTATTATCATTATTATTAATTATTTCAGCTGATAAATGTCGTATTTCACCCCAGAAAATATAATAAAACGAGCTATCCATTATGATGCTTACTCTGCACAACTTCATTAGATGCATTACATCATTGTTAAGTAACAAAGGACGCTTGTTATCTTGGAAATATATAAACTACCAGGCAAAAGAGAGTACTCAGCTCAGTTGGTTTCGATTGATTCAATATTATAACGATATTACGCACAATGAACAGTTATATAATAATTCAATATTATAGTAAGAACAGGAATATTTTCTGGATAATAGTATATTAATAATGCGCTCATATCCATGCACAATGCATGCTCAAGGCGCTACACAATTATTACCCTGAAGGAATCGTACTTTCGGTGCAGCCTATGAAGCGCTCCGCGCGACCATATAGGTCCATACATTCCCGTGTTCAGGTACCCATTTGTACAGCTGGATGAACTGAGTGCAATGTGGATGAAATGCCTTGCCCAAGGACACAACACAGTTTAAGACCCAGGTCACAATGTTTGGTGTCTCAACCGAGATTCGAACCCGGGCCGTTGGCGTGAGAGGCAGGCATGCTAACCACTACACCACTGTGCTCCACAACTTCTTTAATGTGAAAATACACGACGTTCAGGAGTAGATATTCACTCCTTCATCAGGTCTTCTTCATACATTCCACCTGATGAAGGAGTGACTATGTACTCCGAAACGTCGTGTATTTTCACATAAAAAAAGTTGTTATCCAGAAAATATTCCTGTTCTTATGTATACCACTTCTAAATGCCCTTCAAAGACCTAATATTATAGTGCTTTTTAGAACTTTTATTTTGCAATATACAATCATGAAACACACCATTTTGATATTAGCAGAAAGCATAAATTTGATGCTTTTGTACATGAAACGGTAACTAAAAGGATTGTGTATGTTCAGGAACATTTACACATAACATGACAAACAGCAACCGAGAAAAGGCATTTAAAGAAGTAACAAATTGATAATAATGTTATGTAGCCCTTGTCCTTACGTTATTTTGAGATTTTAAAAGATATTAATTTTCTTAATCTTCTAATGTGCTCCAAATTGTATCTGAATCATTAATTTATTTGTATATTTCATACCTTTGATTGACCATAGTTTTCTCCTTGCAAGTACAAATGGGCTCTCAACGAGATACACCAAATGCTATGAAAATTACCATTGCAATTACATTTTCTTTCACTTTCAATTTCAGATAAAGAGTCATGTTGAAGGAAAAATCTAGACAATGTTCAAGTATTTGTAATATGAGAAAGAGAAACAAAACATTTCCTATTTCAAGCATCCTATTTGAAATACTAACAACTCCATACTAACACCACACTAACAATGACACAAAAGAATGAAAGCCATAAAATACTTAAAATATCACAATAACTAACAATAAATCAAAAGGATCAATGCCTTAAAATTCTTAGGTCCATGGATAACTTAGTGTATTATCAAACACAATTAACATTGCTATTGTGGAAAATAGTTATCCATGTAAGAACATCGGTTATACAAAATTGGTAGTCATATTTGTTCAATTTATTGCTAATTGACTGTTAATAGTTTAAAACTACATAATGTATATTGGCGACATGTATTCAAATTGTATTTGTCATGTTCTACACCATTCGCTGACAGATGTTTTCAACAAGTATTATAAACCGAATTATTTACATTTATAGTGATACATGCGGTGATAAAGACGTCTTATCTAATTCGCAATCATTCTACAGATGGAGCCAGTGATAGGAAAGAGACACGTGGACTCCCCGATGTCACAGTTTAAATTCCAGAGAGACAATAAGCAAACACGTAGCAACAATGCCAGAGAAGATAAAACAGGAAAACAAAACCATCTCCATATTTTGTGTCATTTTCACGTGTTTAGTACAATACATATTTTCACGTTTGGTTACTTTGTCTTCTAGCGTTGGTAATATCTTTATGAAAACAACAGAGCAGAAGATTGACAATGCACACAATATAAGTTGAACGGCAACAAATATACCAAGAATGGAAATTGTCAGAGATGTATTTGGCATGTTGGTTGTGAAATAGCTAATAAACACCATATATGAGAGAAATATTGACGTTGCGAGAGTAATCTTCTCGCCCGACTCCCTCGGTAACAGGAATACAGCTGCATTCAGACACGTGGTCAAAACCATAGGTACAATGATGTTCAATACATAAAAGGTTGGGCGTCTTCGCAGATGTATCAATATCTTTCCACTGCTTCCAAGCGGGATGTAGAAATCAACAACTTCTATTTTAATCACTTCCCACTCCCCATGTTCACTTTCCACTGTGTAGTTCTCACTGTCCATTATGGTAAAATTCACCTGTTTATCGTAGTAAGCCCAGGGGAAATAAATAACTTCACATAGTTGCTGATCAAAGGGAAAATACCTCATGTCCAGACCACATCGTGTCTGCAATAAATCACCAGGCTGCCACCACACCATGCCAGAATGATTGACTCTGAGGATGTCATCTTGACCTCCAAGCACCTTGTAGGAGGACACAGAGTTATCCACAGTTATATCAGGAATCCAGGTGTCTCTTCTGTTGGTGTAGATTTCAGTTATATTTCCATAGCTTTTAACGTCCCATGAAAGTCGAAAATCATACCAGAAGATATGGAGCCAAGAACAGAATGTCAATCTTTCTTGTGTTTCTTCCAAAGATACAATATTGCGAAGGAAAAATTTAGCATTAACATCCACAACGTGCGATGAATTCTTTTGAGGTATCACATCTTTCCTGTAGTTTTGGAATTTATCAGAAATAAGATTGCCATTAAGTGCTACAAAGTTATACAAGCTGTCTCCCATTTCTGTTGCCACTAATGTAACACACATGTAGACCAGGAATTGTACCGAGAACATGATTCCAATGTCCTTTTTACTATGAAAATGGGCTCTGTGATTGAACTTATCCGTTTGAACTTGTGACATCAAATGAACTAAGTGAATCAGTTTGACTTCATTGCAATTACGTGCCTAATAATGGCAATGTTATAAAATATTAAAAAATCACTTCATAAGCCGGAATAATCGTCACTACCGCTTTTACTTACAAGTTCAGTTCGGATAGAAAAATGGAAATGATAATTGCTTTCTCAATATTTGCATGCACCGATGTCTTAATGTATTGGAAAGGGTTATTTTGATCATGTCATCTAACATTGATTTCTTTATTTAACGAACACGCGTTTCTGATTGTATAACACAAGAGAGTGCTTTGCCTAATTTTGACGATATTTTCGCTACATTTTGACGATTTTTTCGTTTCATTTTGACAATATTTCGTTATATTCTGATGATATTTTCGTTACATTTTGACAATATTTTCGTTACACAATATTTCCGGCACATTTTGACAATATTTTCGTTAAATTCTGATATTGTTTTCGTTACATTTTAACTTTGTTTTCGAATTTTAAAGATTCGCGTTGGTTTTATATTGTAAAGTGTGACAGTAAATGTAAGCAGTAGTAATGTACTTGTAGTAGCACATGTAGTGTACTTATAAGATTGACATGGAGTAAGTACCATGACGTTTCGATAGTAGCCTACGACATGGAATACGTGATGCAGACAAAGCAGTACCTGTTATTCAGATTCAGTTTAACAAGGAAAGTGAAGCCTTGTTATTTGCTATGCATTTGTCATGCATTTATTAGGCTGCAAAAAAGCTAAATGTTTTTCAGGCACATTTTTGTTAAAAGTAACGAGGGCGGGGGACTTCCTTTTTATATTTTGTTTGCAAAAATAATGACGATGGAGGAGTGCATTTTTTCACTTCAAATTATAGCTTCTGTCTAATGTTCATTTTGAATGATCTGCATCTGCATGGCTTTGCCGTAGACGACACGTGTTGACATGAAAGTTGAAAACACGAATGAAACAATGAGGACATTACGTATTGTTATAAAAAAGAAAACCAGTTGCATCATAATGCATCACAACTTTTCGAACATTGTCAACATACACAACCTAGATCAAACTCTGTTGCAGTTTATTACAATCTTCTTACTCATGCTTATGTCCCTTTTCAGGTATTCAGAGGCAATTATAACAATTTTCATTCTTTACTGTTTTAAAATGACAAAAATTACCTTATTCTCCTTATAACCATGATATATTTAATTTTATTTCCATAACTGTTAACCTTTTGGATGTTTCAATGATGTCAAATAGGTATCATCCTTTTCTCAACGTAATATCATCTTTTGATATTTATTAATATTCATTTAACCACTTAAATCGTGAATCATTCTCAAGGATACAGCTATCATAAAAGTAAGAGCTCAAAAGGATTGATATTTCTAGTATGATCATTCTCATTAGTCATACGATGCGGTTGATCTCTAAATGTCAGTGAAATCGACCCACGCCTGGTTTCAAATGTCAGTCTTTTAAGGACCAGTAAGCTGTAACATTCTCTTCATCTTGAATAAAGAAATATATAGATTTATTTATCTTTATCAATTTAAAAACCTTGATTCTATAAAATAATAATAGAGATCTTTATACAAAAAAATCTATAGAGAGCACATTATCTTAAATAATGCCACAACGTTAAGACAGATGCAACATTGTTATATTTGGGATCGGCCTATCTGCAATAATAAATTTTTTGGTACTTTTTTTGCTTTTCTTACGGAACTTGAACCAAAACCAAAACCATCGCCATCCAATTAGATCCCAAATATAACAATGACACTATCCAAATAGCATGTATTGCAAATACTAGTCTGATCCCGTGGTGTACATAGATGAAGCTCGCGCTTTCAATGAATGCACTCAGAACCCTTTCAGATACATTTAAATCGTATACGGGGTAGTATTGCAAGTCTATCTTTTCAAAATTAATTACAATGTTTGGAGAAATAAAATTATGATGATGACGTCTTCAACAAACAGTCCTCGCCATAAACAATTCCAAAAACTTTTGACAGCATTTTCAGGAACATGTCGTTTCTATGAAGATCATCTATAATTGATACAAGCTCACATACCCCGTTTTCCGCTTTGGTCAATGAACCTTTAAATTGGTAAAATTTACATCAATGGATAAAGATAAAAATAGGTTAGGTGAAGGTGGCGCATGCCGTTCACGGGTGTTTTCAATGTTGTGAACTGTTCAAATGTTTGTTTATTTATTCACTAAGTACATTATTGTTTACATACTTCTTCTCTTGTTAAACATTCAAATATAAACACGCATTGTTTTCTCCCTTTTAGATGGGATAGTGGAATATTCATTGTGTTGTCATCCTGTCCTCATGTTTCCATATCAGTTGCAAAAAAATGTTGACATCAAAGGTATAAAGCACATTTACAAAAAAACACATTTTAAGATTATGGTTCCAAAAGAATCTTAAGTCTGGTGAAAAACACAAACAAATAAACTTGATATTAAGGTGTAACCTTCAAACAGCACATCTAGGGATTATGGTTGACACGTGTCTTTAAACTTACTAAATTTACGATTTTGGAAACATATTCAGTGACCTGTCTTGCCACAACCATGTATGCTTAATAATAATCAAATTGGTATGTCAGACTGAAAGCTATAAGTCATGTAGCGGTTTATGAAAAAATAATGCACAGAAAATACCAATTGAAAAGTATCAAATCACAAAATTCCATCATATCACCATTGCTTTATAATCATCTATCGCTATAACAACTCTCTGAATGTGCGGTTTCCTAACTAACATGTCACCATTGCTTTATAATCTTCTATCGCTATAACAACTCTCTGAATGTTCGGTTTCCTAACTAACATATCACCATTGCTTTATAATCTTCTATCGCTATAACAACTCTCTAAATGTTCGGTTTCCTAAATAACATGTCACCATTGCTTTATAATCTATCGCTATAACAACTCTCTAAATGTTCGGTTTCCTAGCTAACATGACAACATAGCTTCACAACACTCACTATAGTTAAAATAGCCATCTGAATATTCGGATTGGTGACTAGTGGTCCTCTATTCTTCATAATAATCACTATGTCAATTACACCTCTTTGACTGTTCGTTTCGTGCAGTATGTAGCAGCGAAGGAAGATGCGTAACACGGAATCTCTTGGGTAAACAAACTCGTACAACGTGGCGCAATGCTCTGACACATGATTAAGTCATTGCTGTATAGAAATTGCTGTAGACAACTCGAACGTACATACTTAGTCATAATGTGTTATATAGCAAATTACGTAAGCTATATTAAAGAATCGCTTTGTTTCACTAGTCATGTTTAATGTCATATTCATACTCTGAAACGTGTCGACATACTTGTATATGAATATATATATATTGTACAACGTTTATGGTTAAGTACATTGTTTTATCTAAACTGATATGAAATATAAATGGTAGCATATAAAGTATATGCGTTGACGTTTTAGCGAGACTTACCGTTATCGATTGTGACTTTAAAATATCAATCAAACATTGTCTTAACTTTAAATTTTGTGTGGGGTTTCTTGTTTACTGAGCATATTTACATTACAAGAATTGAATCATGGTTTATTGGGTTTGAATTTTTTCATTCAAAAGTGGACACAAAATGAAAAATTTAATAAAACATATATTGAAACTTTTTCGTTAAGTTATATGGCTAACTTGTTGTTGCAATATATATATATATATATAAACTCGGGGTTATGTTTTTAATTTTGTAATATCTTGAAGCTGCCTTACACCTGTGTGTATATCATATGACAGCTTTAATATCTTCACACGTCTTCATAGCGTATTTCAGTCTGTCAGAGCAAAACTCTCAAGCAAAAATTTGAAGTGACTAAACAACGTATATCACAAATACTATTTTGTGTTATATTTTGTTTTCTACAAAATTTTCTTAAATTTACATTTCATAGATAAACGCGTGTACAGCGGGACTTCATAGGAAAAGGATCTAACCCACTGAGTGTCCTGAAGGAAGTGAACTCTTGCACTGTACAATACCCTCCTATCCGGTTGTTCAGTCTCCTTCCAACCATTGTACAGCGATGTGTTTAGCTGATACGAGGGAGAGTCAAAAAGTTCTAAGCCAAATACAGATGGCGAAATCTTTGGTCAGAAACAGGGGCGAGTCCATGTTTCTCGATTCGGAGGGGTGCACTCCTTCTTAAAAAGTTGACAACCGAAACAAACGTTGTCAACGAGTCTATGACACATACACTCACCAGCAAAAGAAACGTCACAATGCAAATC
This sequence comes from Gibbula magus, assembly GCA_936450465.1. NCBI lineage: Eukaryota > Metazoa > Mollusca > Gastropoda > Trochida > Trochidae > Gibbula > Gibbula magus. The sequence goes on from OW388295.1 coordinate 36,755,834, forward strand.
TTAGATAATTTTATCCCAGAGTGGTAAACACGACTTAAACAGAAATATATCATATCTTCAGATGCAAATTAAAGTAATTTTGAAATTTCAAAACATTATCTGTTTTCGAATCTCCTTAAATTGACGAGATAGCAAATTGAAAAGGGGCCTTTTTTATTTCCTACAGTAAAGACACGTCATCACATTTTATGTTCAAGAAGGTTGTAATATGTTGACAACATATTCATTTCATTGATTATATTTTTACATGTTATGAATTTTTTTATTTAAATGCAAAACATTCGGGTTAACACCAATTTTGAAAAAGCGATTTCAACACCCCAAGTGTTACATCAAGTGTACTTGAACAGACATAAAATTAAAAGTATTATACTCAGATGTATGTAATTGCGGTACCTCGTTCTAAATCAAGTCCCTATAATATCGGTATTTCGTTTTTTACACAGTTGAAAATTTGGTGACGTTTCTTTAGTGGGCCACTCTTGGATCTGCCAGAGAAGAGAATTACCTTTGGTTTCTATACACTTCTCATAATAAGTGTTCTCTTATGATAGATCCTTGTCCCCTTTCACTTATCTGCCCTTTAAAAGTGCCAATTCATGCTTACTCACTATTTCTAGATAAATCTTTGAAATGTCTACTTTCATTTTTCAAATATGCATTACGAAACTTGATAATACATCATGCAGATGCATTGTTCATAGACACAAGTTCATGAGTAATATGATGAATGTGTGGTTGAGACATGTAATTTACACCCCTCGGCCTGCTACATTTTCATTATTGGTTGTCAAAGGACATCACCCAATCTCTAACATAAATGAAAAGAGAACCTCATCGCCAGTGGATTGTTATGTACAATCATCATCCAGCTTCAACAAATGGCCAATCCAGAGTCCAAATCTTGATGACAACATCTCTGTCTCTTCTGTTACAGTATATACTGACCCATTAGGGAATTGATTGGTAGTTGGTAAAATGGAATAACATGACTTGAAAGTTTTTTTATAACTTGATTCTTTGTGTTAGTGGGCGTGGGTTGGTAAGGTCTCTCTGAATTCACGTCTCTACCTGAAGCAAGACATACTTGTCATGTTATAAAATTCGTCAATTTTTTTTTACCGTTTTCTAACATCAGTTTGGGATGTACCTACATCAGTTGCTATTTATTTAAGGAAATGTGATATTTAGACGACCATGGGAAGACTTTCTTTATATTTGCAATTTGACAGGTTTTTTTTTACCTTTTTAAAGGCTTGCGATGTACTTTGTCTTGAAGACTATTTAATTTACTCTACAACATCCAACAATTTTATATCTAATGATCTACAGAGCCAATGGCTCTCTTTTCCGTGTTTTTCTTTTGGGCATTTTGTAACTTAAGAGGACTTCAGGCATTTAATGACTGTTGCAGTCAATATAAATATTTTTGTTTTACCTGTTGTTTTTGAGAGGACACCGTGTCTTCAATAATTGTCTCCGTTTGATTAATACGGTCTCAATGTTCACCACAAGGCATGTGTAAAAACACTAAAATCATAATGATCAGATATATAATGAAACAACTATATTCTCGAACATTAGGAATAGTATTCACAACCGTGTTGAACCTAATTGACCTAATGAATGGATCGGTTCATTTTTACCTTTGACCTCGTTTAGTACTTAGTAGACCTTCGTGTCTTTCAGAGAGTGTATATAATTTATTTCTTCTAGAGAGATGAGTTAAGAAGTTCAGATGCCCCACTCCCAATACCCTAAGGACATAAAGGGTATGCTGATTGTTCTGATACGCATTTCGAGAAGGGGAAGTGTAGATGTTCCGTGTAATCTAGGAATCATCACAATCTGCAGATTGTGAGCTCACAATCTGCAGATTGTTCGAACAATCTAGGAATGTTCACCATTCCTACATTGTTTAAACAATCTGCAGATTGTGAGACCAAAACAATCTAAGAATGATCACAATCTGGGAATTTGTTTCCTTGCAGTAACGTGTTGTAAATTGTCGTTTCCTGTCTACCATACTACAAATGGAATTAATACGTCAATTGTAATTGGATTTCAAATGTTATTTCTGTCACTTCTACCGATTATAGGGGCCAATTCTTAGGTTGTGAATTGTTTTAATTCGTTTTTTCTATCTTATCTACAGACTATAGGGATCGATTCCTAGATTGTGAAGGGTTCTCAGATTGGTTTTATATCATCTGTCTGTAAATAAGAACTAAGAAATAAAAACTATCTAAAAACCCTTCATAATCTAGGAATGGACCCCTACAGTCTGTAGATGACATATCATAACCATTCACAATCTAAGAATCGACCCCTATAGTCGGTAAATAAGATAGAAAAACTATCTGAGAACCCTTCACAATCTAAGAATCGACCCCTATATTCTGTACATGACACATCATGACGCTTCACAATCTAGGAATCGACCCCTATAGTCTGTAAATAAGATAGAAAAACTATTTGAGAACCCTTCACAATCTAGGAATCGACCCCAACAGTCTGTAAATGGCATATTATAACCCTTCACAATCTAGGAATCGACCCCTATAGTCGGTAAATAAGATATATAAACTATCTGAGAACCCTTCACAATCTAGGAATCGACCCCTATATTCTGTAGATGACATATCATAACATTCACAATCTAGGAATCGACTCCTTGGGTCGGAAGAAAAGACAGAGTAACGAGGAATCTAGGAATCGACCCCTACAGTATAAAGATAAAATGTCACAACCCTTCACAATATAGGAATCGATCCCTATAGCCCGTAGATAAGACAGAAAAACTATTTGAAAACTCTTAATAATCTAGGAATCCAACGCTATATCCCGAAGGTTTAAGATACAGGTTACATATCTTTATAAACACATTCCTAGATTGTGAGCATTCTCAGATTGTTTGGGTCGAACAATCTGCAGATTGTTTAAACCATCTAGGAATGGCGAAATATTCCTAGATTGTGAGCTCACAATCTGCAGATTGTTCGAATAATCTGCAGATTGTGATATACCCTAGATGGTTCGTAACATACACACTAGTAACTCACGCCCAGGTTCGAATCCAAACCTCATACTGTGGGCCTCATATTGTGTTGTGTCCCAAGGTACTTCATCCACACTCAGTTCACCCAGCTGTTTAAATGGGTACCTGGACACGGGAAGTACGGACTTCTGTCACGCAGAGGCTAGTAGAGGCACCGAAGTACAATTCCTTCAGGGTACAAATGTATCAATGTGCGATATAAATTATATCTATATTTTATTATTATTATAACTTTGTTTCTCATTTATATTAATACTAAAACAACACGAGATCAAGTGTTCCCTGTTCATGTGTTCATGTTCCCTGAAAGTTTCTTGTCGCTATATACGTTTCATGCTTATATCAACTTTATAGAAGTTTGATTTTTATCTCTACATCACAACCAATTATTTGTGTACCTACCATAAGGTTTAGATAGATTATTGTCATCATTTTTGATGACTTACATATTAAGAAATAGCTGTACTAAAGAATACGGCAACTAGAAAGATATAAATGTATATTCGTTTAAAGCTTTTCATATCAGATTATTAATGTCTTGTCTGGGATTTAGTGACCTGTTGTTTAATAGATTTTTCCAACAAACATAGTGATCGTACCTCAAAGTCGTTTCACATAAAATATTTGAGAGACATTTTGTTTTTTGATCAACATCTCACGCAAACATGCTGACAACAGGTGATGATAATAATAACAGAGAACTTCATGCAGGCACGTGAATATATTTTATGAATGCTTCATACAATGCTTGTACACACATGTAATTGGTTTAAGACAGTGACTTAATGCATTTCGGTTTTAATTTGCTGAATCGAAAAACAAACTTGATTGTTGAACAATATATAGCTCTGTTTGAATACAGAAAAGATCAATGTGTTACGGAAGGAACGATTATCTTGTTCGGCTATGTTCTCTCATTGTTTGGTCAGTTGTCTCCCTTTGATCACTGATTGCCGAGTACTTTTTAAGAAGTAGAAACGAGTTCTATGGATTTACAATTTTTATCGCAGTAGTGCGACTTTTCGGCGTAGATGCTAACACCGTTATCAAGCAAATGAAGTCAAACCTTTATAAATTAATCCCGTACATTGAAATTAATAGAGATTATTACCCGAGGAAGTGTGTCAGATGACTTTTACGAAACGAGTGTGAACTTTTGTATTTCCCGAGCGAGAGCGAGGGTTATACATAAATTTTCACGAGTTTCGTAAAAGTGATATGACACACCTTCGAGTGTAATAATGTCTTTATTACCCATTTTATTCCATTTGATTCGCGTAAAATTAGCCAGAAAACGACCCACTTCTCTTGCGACGGCAAGCTACAGTGACGTCACGAACAATCGTTTTATGACGTCACAGAAGGGAAGTCGCGGTGAAACAAGCAAACGTGATATGTGCACATGTGCTCATATCAATAATATTAACTCGGTTATTTTCAACCAAATGGGCAATAAACAGTATTCTCAACCTCCAGTAACTCCCATAAAAAGTCATAACTATTCTTTATGAATGTTAAATGATTTGATTTTATCAATTTGACTCCGCACACTATTGACACATGTTACCAGATGCTATTGTAGTACTTTCAAACAGTCACCAAAAAGAAGAGAAATTTTACTTCTTTATATTTTACCAAAGACGTATATCACATCTAATTCCTTGATTTTACCATATATGATCATTTCGAGACAAGATCATCTGAAATAATTTTCATTTTCATTTTTAATCATTTTGTTCAATTTTGTTCGTCGTTGCATCTGTGCTAACTCCTTCAGCAATGATAAAAAATCTTCTTCGTTGAGTTTGTTTTCTTCTTTTTTTCATGGTACGATATTGTCAAAAGTTGTTTTAAAGAATCTGACAGTCTGAGGTAAGGAATCGGATATCAGAAATAAAAAAAAGTAAAACTGAGAATTTTACATAAGAACTTCTTGTCTAATGTCTACGATGTATGGGGAAAATACTGACTGATTTTCGATTTTTTTTTATCTAACTTTCTGCTTCTGAAGATTTAGGACAAACATTATGGATTGCAAATTCTTTATTCTCTGTAGGCGATGTTTCGACATAGATCCTTACATTGTATGTCGTTGTTATTTTAGTTTTTAAGGCTTCTGTTGGGGATGCTTGAGGTTTTTACTTCATGTAACCTACTTCAGTCAAACATCGTGTGTCTCGTTTATGGGTTATTTTTTCTCTTATCAATATTTTATTTGTAGTTGGTAAAGGCTCTTAAAGAAAATCAATTATAAGATTTTGTAAAAGGTTACAGCTAATGGGACATAATATTGATCCCAAATCCCAAATACACAAAAAAAATACAACAGGTCAACACCGAGATTTGTTCATATATTCCATAATATTTCATAATATTTCATAATATTTCAAAATATTTCAAAATATTTCAAAATATTTCATAATATTTCATCTTTTAAATTACTTACGTTATTAACACACATTTAGATATGTATATCAGGTGAAAGAAAGGAATGATTATTTCTAAATTGTACTTAATTCAAAAACATTTTTCTCGAACTCGTGTGGTTAAAATGAGCTGTTTACCTGAGCACACAATTTTTCTAAAAGAAATACCCGATATAGGGCGAATGGATGTCAAATAGATTTTGTGGCTCGCGCCAGTCTCAATCACTGGGTTATTTAAGCCTTGCCGCACTACCTTAACTTTTCTGTACTAGTGAATCAGAACCGATCTTCAGTTTAGGTGCAGCGCACCACATAGCTATCACAGAAAAGTGAGGGTAATGAGGCAAGGCTTAAATTAGCCAGTGATGTAGACTGGCGCGAGTTTGCCTCAGGAGGGAAGTTGGTTTGGAATCTGGGCCTCCTTTCACAAAGCACTAAGGTGATCGTTTAGGTTAAGATAATGGTCGCTTTGTGAAAGGAGCCCGCGGAGGCCTCTATGCGTAAAGTCAGATAGCACAGTGGTTTGTGTGTTCTGAATAATAAGAGTTTTTTGTTTCTAATCCTGTCAAATATTTTTAAAATGATTTCATACAGGAAGGTTTGGGTGTATTTCTGTATTGTAATTCCGCGCATGCGCAGTACCACCATGTTCGCTTGTTCCAGCAACAGATCATAGGTTTCAATGCAATGCATTACCATAACGATATTGTGGGCTTTCTTCCAGCAATATTACTATTCAACGTGACATGATATACACGTGACAAACGCGTTTGATCCCAACTCAAATGCATTGTGTTTGAAAGTGTTAAAGAGTTAGCCTACGTGCAAATCCTGATCGAGTATTAACACGTGAAAATCCATTTATCTTATTCTTTGAATTGAGAGAGAAAGTGTGTTTTTGTGTCGATTCTTTAACAAAAATAAACTCACCTACTTCGGTTAAACTATTCAATCTTCTTAGTTTTGTTTAAATATTATCAAGTTTTCGAAATCTCATAATATAAAAAAAAAAGATTTGAACATGCAAACTTGTAAGGTAGGCCTACTCGTCGTCGCTATCTCATTTAGGTCATCCTCGATAATCCAGCGCTTTTGTTCCGATAAATCTACACACGTGTGTGTAGATTTATCGGAACGAAAGCGCTGGATTATCGAGGACGCATTTAGGTCAGCTCGAACCTAATCGAATGTATATTATTTCAAGTGAAAGCATTTGTAAATATATTTTTCAAACATTTTATAGATTGATCTTGAAAGAGCTTAGACCTTTATAATTTACATAATAAAATAAACATAAATTGCTCTGGACAAGAGCAGTTGTAAATAAGGAAAACTATAAACTTTTGTTTAAAATGAAAATGAAAAGAGCAAGTTCGCGTGTACTGCCTAGCGTCTCAAGAGTTACCTCCCTTGTATCAGACGTCACACATGTACATTATTGAAAGACTGCCGATTGTGCCACAATCAACTTAAAAACAACTGTTATGTTTTAGGTGACGTATATTACAACAAGTTTTAACTAGATGTGTTGTACATTGGCAAAATGTATATAAACTACATATTAGCTATCATTCAATTACTAATTAAGACAACTTTTAACTAACGACAACCTCCTCGGGTGAATTAGTTATTCGTCCGTTTCATTAACTATGTTTAATGAAATACAATGTTTCTTTAATTTATTTCTTATTTGCCCAAGTAAATGGCTAATAGATTGAGTGTGAAATTGCCATGATTCAATTCGAAATCTATTTGATAGCTTCTGCTTTTCAACTTGTGTTTTGAGAAAATGCATTTACTCGTAACCCATCCATCGCATGTTTGCACAACGATTTTCAGACATCGTGGGCACATTATTAAGTTGCTATTTCGACATAAACCTGCATATGTGGATAGGAAACTCCGCTGTCGCCTCGAAGTGATGTACACTGCCAGGCAAAAGAAAGTACTCCGTTGGTTTCGATTTATTCAATATTAAAAGGAAATCAAATGCATTTGACTATGGCACGAAACAATAATACTTATCCGCAGTAGTTAAATGAAATAATTGGTGACTGTGGTTAAAATAGTTAAAATATCTTTGCTAAATGAAGACAGGGGTAAGAAATGAAATTTACACCAACATGACCCCTACCATGTTTAATATGTTGTAAATGTGTGCAGAATGAGGGACATTTTAAAATTTTCACATAGAATATGTCTTATATGTTGATGAACAGTTGCGTATCCTCAAAAGTAATTTTTGAGGAAATTTAGAATTTAAAATTCCATTTTTTTCTACAAATTAGAAAACATGTCGAAGTATTCTTTGACTGCTGACTCTACACTTATACTCTTCAGTTGTAGCTTATGATATCGAAAAATTGAGATATTTGCAATTGAACTTTTGCCCGGCAGTATACATGTAGTTACGTTTGACGAACATATAGGACGTACACATCATTTCTGATTAAATTTACAGAGTAGCCGAATATGTGGTCTGTTGAGTATCAACCTGGTTGTATTTAACTATACTTTAGAAGTAGAAGACGAGTTGGTGTGCTTTATCGTTGAATATAAGATACCCACGGCTAAAAAACACAGGCGGTCAATGGGATTGACAGTGTGCCTTATGAGACAATAAAACATGCTCGTGATTTAGGACGTCAGTTAGAGCGTCGCTAAGCAAATGACGTCATAATTTACGTCACGTTGATCAGTTACTAGTTAATGTGTTCTACAAAGGGAGTCATTAATATTTTCAAAATACAGTTTATTCAAATAACACATGATGATTACATCTCAATTGATTTTATATAAAAGCGAGTAAGCCTAATGTTCTTAATTTTGAAGGTAACGGAACACCTGTGAGTAAGACTGACCTTTCAACGTCTTTCTATGAATCAGTTTTACAAGTTTCAGAAGCATAGGAATGATAGAAATAGACGGAAAATAAACATACAATGTCAAATTCTTCAAACTTTCATATTAAAATATCAGTGCTAGAGGTTTGTGAAAACAAAGGTGAAAACACATTTAATTAATCTATGTTTAAACATTCGGCTGTACAGGTGACATATTTAACTTTTCCGTGTCAATGCCCCTATGATGTGCGAATATTGGAAGAAAATGGACGAAGGTAGATTAATTATTAATATTAATAGAGTAAATTTAGTCTACTATTCTTAATGTTACACGACTTGTAAACTGAATACACATCATTATAGGTCGACACGTGCACTTGAAGGAACAATTTACCGAGTCGTACAGCGAGAGAGGATCATTAACCTACGAGGGCTCAACGAAGCGGAGAAAGCCAAACACGTAATGAAAGTCGTATAGAAAACTTGTGTACAGCTGTGGGGGTTCCACTTTCAGTTTGAGGGGTTAAGTGTAGGATGTAGGATGTAGGATGTAGGATACACTACCACACCGAGGTTATGCTAGGCATTGTCAACCTTGAGTGAACAAATCGGAGATGGAAGAAGACCGAAAACGAAGCTCGGAGTCTAACTCCTCCGAAGCTTCCATTACGAGGGTTCTACATTTCCAACTGTGAGATATTGTTCTAAAGATTATAATAAGAAGTGTACAGTAACTTTATGGTTTAGGTCTTATAATAAGATACAATATATAATATACTGCAACATGAGTACCATTTAGGAGTTATCTCAATATTTCCTTTAATCAAGTTTTCACTGAATCAAGTTTTATGAGTACGCGTTAAACTACTTCTTCGTATTTCTGCTATTCTCCTCCTTGGCATGACTGAGGTAAACTCATAAGACACAATCTGAAATTGGAAAATGGAATAAGAAACCTGTTTAGTGATAAAGAAACTCATTTCATAAACTACAAATCTACATGTATACCATTCTCTTCCCACAGAGGCTTTATACTCCCTTCAGATTTCCAAGCCTAACCTATGTTCTAGATGGCCTGAATCCGGCAGCAAGAGTGTCCTGATTGGTTGCAATTGAATCAAGTTGTGCAATTAGCGACACCGTTGTTAACGTGACACTTGCCAATGACACGTCATAATGATGAAATAAACGTAAACTGTTCTCGTTTAATGTGTTTAACTCGAAATATGCTATTTGACTTTGTGAAAACAATCAATCATAAAATTGCTGATAATTAAAAAAGACCAAATCAGAGACAAATACCTAAAATACCTCTAGATCTTTGAAGTCAGTCGGTCGACATTGGGGCTGCGATATGAGTTTTCATTGGTTAAGAAGCAGAGATAGAGTATGTGGTTCCCCTTACCCCCGCTAGAGAATTTCGCTGGAGCCTAGAAATTCAGACCATCTAGAACAGAGGTTCTGAAGGGAGTAACCTCTGTGGGAAGAGAATGCATGTATACGTAAGTACGTCATGTGGACTTTTTAACGACTAAATGATGGAAGATTGACATCATCTCGGTCGGGGTTCTAAATGTACTTAGACACAATCAAATCTCATTGGTATGCTAGATTAACACATGAATCAATCATATTTGCTCAGGAGCAGATAACTGAAAACCCGGTAACAAGTAAGATCGTCAATGGCTTATGGGGATATCTATATATCCTAATGTTAAAGGTCCTGCTTGTCTAAAGATGTAAGAACTTCAGCTAAACGTATAATGTCTACTGGTCACACTGTCACTGCGTACGTTTATCATTAGGCGGATGTGGGGGCATCCTCGGTTACCCATGGTTTTATATATGCTCCGTTAATCTCCACTATATCACCCATGGGAAACCTCATCAGAGGAATCTGTTATCAAATAACCCGCCCTTGGCCAGCGTGACGAAGTCAGTAACCAAAGAAAATGCTCAATGGGATAAGACGGAAATGGTCAAGGGAGATAACCGGTGACGGATGGCTAACACAATGACCTCGCTTGCTTTGAAACGAAGTGATATGAATTGTCATTGGCTCGCAGGCCCAAGCTGCGTAGCAGTTTGATTGGCTCACGCCGGTCAAGGGCGGGTAATTTGAGTACAGATTCTCCTGATTCTTCTGCGCATGATCATAACCTTCACGAGTAGCAGTTTCATATATCTACGCTTTCTTTTAAGTTGTCGAACATGTTTTTGTGACGTTGTTCATTTTCATTTTCCAGCATTTCCTTGTTTGTCTTCTAACTTGAATTGCGTTTTAACCTGTTTCATTTTCAATCTCTACCCTTCCTTTGGATATGTCCCCAAACATGAATGCAATTTTTTAATTTTCAAAAGCTACGTATATTTTTTTCCCTCGTGTGTACCCAAACGTGCATTCCATGTATTACTGTTATAGTTTAGTACCGTTGTCGCGTTTGTGTGGACACATGCAATTAACGTTTGTTCTAGTTTGTTGTTTTCTTGCTTGTCACGTTGAGACAACCTCGAGCCAAGAACAACTATTTTAATTCGCATTATGTTTTACAGCCGAATACATAGGACATGCAAGCATACAGCTTTGGCGGTTTTAAAGTCAAAATTACTCCAAAAAGACCCATTTCATTTCTAAATGATCAGGTCTAATTTATCTATTTACTTATATACCAAAGGATAGAGTCAATTGACTCTTACACTTAGTCTTACAGAATTATTTATTCCTAAAATATCACCATTTTATCAAAAATTGAAAAGGAGCCTATTAGAAATGGGATTTTCAGAAAACAGAGTCTTCTTTTCAATATGTAATAAAATCGTGATATTTTCAGCATAAATACTTTCTAGACATCTCACCGCATATATAATATCATTAGTATATTTACGTATTACGTGTATTATGACGTCACAGTGTTAACTTTCACTTCATTTGCCGTTCATCTGATGAAGTTATCTTGCCAGTCTCCATTACTGGCTGATTTTGGCCGTGTAGTATTTTCCTCGCTTTGTTGTGCCAAAATAGTGATTTTCAAGCACAGATATCTGACGGAAATACTACAAGGCCTAATTAAGCCAGTAATAGAGACTGGCAAGAGTTATGCCTTGCATCGGGAAGTTGGGACACAGGGGTGCAGTGGTGTAGTGGTTAGCATGCTCTCGTGTAAATGTCCAGGGTTCTAATCCCGTTAGAATTCTAGTTGTTGACCTGGGGCTATACACTGTGTTGTGTCCCTGGGCACGGCAATTCATCCACACTGCACACAGTCCACCCAGCTGTATAAGTGGGTACCAGGACACGCGAGGTTTGAGTGCGAAAGGTCGCCAGAACTAAACTCACGTACAAACAAACTACCCACAGTAGTAAAAGAGAACATAATGAAATATTGCTGTCGAAGAAAGTGGATTCTGAATGACTTTTTTGTTGTTGAATGTTTTGTAAATAAGTACTCATATTTCATATATCAGAATGTGATACTTTTATTTGTATGTATGTATGTTCAAATACACTTGGCGTGTTGAAATCGCTTTTTCAAAATGGGTTTTGTCCAGAATGTTTGGCATTGAAGTACAATGTAGAAAATTAATTAATAAAAGATCATGTCGACATAAAAAAACCTCATTCTTGGATTTGAATGTATTATCATATCTGTAGGAGGTCATAAAACAATCCAAAAAGCCTTGTTTGATTTGTTCTCCTCCTCCTCTCCTCTAGTTAAGGATATTCCAAAACGACGATTTCTTAAAACGTGTATCACAGAAATATGAACAGATAATAATTTTAACAAATAGTGTGTGTTTATCATGTTTTTTTTCAAAACAATATCTGTTTAAAACTGATATGATTCCAGACTGACAGAGCTGTTAACCGCGCCTGACCTCATTATAAAACTTGATATTGATCGGAGAGTGGACTTGAGATGTTTGTCTCATTGTGTTTTGCAAGGGAGTCTTCTTGTTCCATCCGGATAGAACGATAATAAGAAATACAACAAAGAGCTGAAAGAAAACAAACAACCATTAGGGTTACATCCTTTTTTTCTTTATGTGACGTTAATGTGTCTATTTCCTCTGCGACAACATCCCATAGATGCATCCCAAAATCATCTAGTTTTCCTATCCCACATGCGTGTTTGCTGTTTTCAGTGCTATTGAAAACCATGTAATGTTTATTTTGTTTGGGAATCAGTTGCCTTATGTCGAGTGTGGTGACGAAGAATCAGTATTATGTCTTTATTTCTCATGACCATACTTCACAATTCGAAGACATAAACTCGTAAACACTGAACAAAAAGTGGTGGAAGCCGCTTGCCATATCCTTCCGGATCCGAAAGGACCCGCCCGAAAACAAGGGGATCCGACAGGAACTGGGCAAAAAAATTACGAAACAACGTTTTCGTTATACAAATGATTCACAAATGCGTGGTCATTTTACTTTTGGACTTCGTATTGCGGCAGTTTGAATAAAGGAGGAAATGATATCATGACAATGAGCAACTGCATTACTGGTGCCAGTCCATATTACTGGCTAATTTAAATCCTTGCCGTATTCAGTCAGCTTTCCTGTGCCAACATAGAAGCGTTCAGCGTCTGGGACCGTTAGGCGACTACATTAAATTAACAAACATTTCTGAAGTGGAGGTACAACATTTATGGATAGTTGTTTTGTAACGTTTGTGTCTTCGGCAGACTCACTTTAAAGGCCCTGTCGCACGATTTTCTTTCTGAAATAAAGTGCTCGCACAAAAATATAAATAAGTGTTACCAATGAATAAATAATACTCCTAAATCAATAAAAAAAAAACAAATTCTAAAACGAATGTACATGGTTGGTTAAGCCATGCGAGTCCATTTCCCATCAAGCGGCCATTTTAATTCCACATTCACATGATACCTACAAATCTACCTATCACATTGAAGAGCGCCATACCACTGTGGCATTTTCTACCAATACGGATAATCCGATAACGGATACGGCTTATCGGGTCGTGTAATCAGATGTTTTATCCATTAACATACCAATATATTGTAGAAACTCTAATAATAAATGGCAAATTTGAGAAAACATAATGTGCAAAAAAACGTGCTACAGCGCCTTTAAATAATATTATGCTTTTATAAGAGTTAAGTGTAATGGAAGAGACCCCCTTCGCAAACCCCCTTCTATATTGTTTGGCGTTGCAGGAAGTTCATGAAAAAAAGCAAATGTTGACAATGATCATGATGAACATCTTACAACAGGTAGTCGGGAAGTACAGGTAATTATAAGTACAGGTAAGTGGATGGACACCTGATGGACACGTCAAGGATGAGTTTACAGAAAAAGGTCAAGGACGACATTCCAGTGATATATACACTGATGGGCAGCGGCAGTTGTTTTGATGTTTAAAGGTCACGTAGGTCAAACGTTATAAATTCTGTTATTTCATCGAGAAGTATACTGACTGTTGCTGGAAATTATCAATTTAATGATAGTTCGTTCAGTTAGTAACAGTATAAAGGTGAATGCCGCGATTTATTATCGAAAACCGGACAAAGGCGCGCGTGAATTGGTCAAACGTAATTTTGGAAACTTGCCTATAAAATACCAAAAGAGGGATGTGGGTTGGTAATGTCTAATAGGTCATCTTACTACTGTGTATATATACAATGTATATGGGTCCTGCAGTTTCGGTTTCTGCACATGTGAAAGGCTGTTGCTCGATTTTCATTGGAAAAAAGTAATTATCATATGCATGTCCTTGGCGATAGGGAATGAATATGGAAGTTAAGTGAAATTATTGAACTTTAGTCAGCTCATGCGTTCTTTCGGCACGTCTGAAAAATTATATTAAAATTATTATATTATTACTTTCACTGTACAGTTTATGTGGTATGTTTACCTTTCAGATAACTACTGGTGAGTTCAAATGGTAACATCTGTAATATAAAGCTGGTGAGTCGGACTGTCAATGAAACAGGTTTATGAAACAATTCCTGTACTTGGGAGACTCCACGCCAGTCTATGTTTATGTACAAATTCGGTCTCGTTTGATCTATCTGTGAACATTGCAGTCATGGAAACCATTTATCATTTTGTCAGTTATATTTCAAACAGTTTGTAAATTTTTTGTCTTATGATTCACGGTTTGTTTTGGTTAAAGGAGTACTGCGTTCTAAAATGTGTGACTTGTTATTTTTTTATGGTCAATATGTCAAAGTCAAAGTCAAAAGTTCGTTATTGTATTCGAGGCCTCTGGCCCATATACATTTGAGTTACATGCATTATTAATCACCAGTTCAATAACAAATTAAATGGATACAAAGGTGATTGATTTTAACTTATCATCTCGATGAGATATTGCATAGGTAACATATTGTGAAAGTCTAAGAATGCTGTTATTGTTATCAGAAGAAAGGATTTGTTTAAATGCTAAACCAGGAGACTTGGAAAGATAATAATCATGGATAAACTTTTTCCGTAAATCGTCGTAAGATTGACAAACAAATAGAAAATGGATTTCGTCTTCAACGGCTACTTTACACAATGGACATATTATATTGCTTTTGTCGATCGATTTGTACCTACCTTCATTAATCATTAAATTTGACAGACCTAATCTGAATCGTATCAATGAATACCTTAACTTCTTGGATGTTAAATGTGAAAGATATCTTTCGGGTTTGAGTAGGCTTTTAAAGAGTCTATATGAATCATAACGTGAGCTATTATCTAATGTCGACTGCCAATCTTGATTAAACATATTAAATGCTGTTTCTCGAAATTGATACAAGAAAAGGTTTATATTATCAACAGCCTGGCTCAGCCAAACAAAACCATAACCATGAGAAAACAAAAGATTTCGAACGTGGGATGCCCATGTTACTTTCCCTAAATCATCTAAATGAACAAGCATGTTGTAAGCCTTCTTAGGTAGTCTATAATCATTCATACATATTATTTTTAACCAAAATTTCAAACATTTGTCAATATGTCAGACTGGACACGAATTGTTGAACCAGCTTCATTCTACTACCAATGATTTACTACATTCCGAGATCAACTTCTATCAGTGGCATTTTAAAAAAGTGTTTTTTCCAAGTTTATTACTCGATATCCAATAGCACAGTGAAGCATAATCGCTGACAACGTTCACATATCACTTTTGCCTATTCAATGATTGTATCAGCAGGATTTCCGGCGAACTTCGACGTCACAAAACAAGTGATTGTGACGTCATTGTGACATGCCGTCGCAAGAAAGAAGGCCTTTTTTTATATATATTTATATCCTAAACTAAAATAAGATAAAATATGTAATAAAGAAAGTATTACACTCAGATTTGTTTCTCGTGACTTTTACGTAACTCGTAACCTTCCTCTGGTGTATGACCTCGCTCGCGCTCGATTAATACAATCATTCATACTCATTCCATTACAGTCATGACACACTAACACGGGTATTAGTCTCTATGTCTGTAAGAGATTAATAAAGTCATATATCAGTATTCACATCATAATAAATCAAACGCAACATTTTGGGGATAAAGGTACCTTACTCTTTCAGTCTTGGATATTAAAGTGTTCATCATCCACACACATTATTTGGACTTATTTTAATATAAACACTACATAAACATTCCGTTCAAATATTGATTAAGATACAATATTTAAAAACAAATTATTTTATTTTGTCATAAGCATATTTTTATCGAAATTGTTAAATATTTTCAAACGATGAATTTTCATTAAGCATAATGAATTTGCAGTAAACACTTTCACAACGCAAGGCCAGGGACCATTGAATCCTACATTTGTTTAATTTGTCCGGAATCATTGTGTTGCTTTTCAAATCGTTTCTAAAGAAATTACCTTAAAACTTACTCGTGCTCTCTCGCTGTTTAGATGTGACACCCTAAAGCTACATTTCTCATTTGAAGATTATCCAAGTAACATAATCGTTGCTACTTAAACGCCACAATACATTTGTTCAATGAACGATTTTCCATGCAGATAAATCATTGTAAATATACTCACGTGTAAAAGAGACTGCTCACTGTTTGTATAATATGCAGCATTACAAACCTCCAGTGACGTCACACCACTATACTGCCTATTACATTACACTCAATAATTCCTATATAATATTTTTCCTATTACATAATGTGTCACTTGGAGAGATATTATGAAAAGAACACAGTTACACACGTAGACAATAACTAACGAGTGAAAGGGAATGACAGATTATCTTTGCCGGGTTATATTAATTGCGTAATTCTCGAGCCTTGGCGACAATTTATTTAACAAGGGAAAGACAGTCTGTCATTCCCCGTCACGAGTCGGTTATTGTTTATATTACCCATATAACAAATTATAGTAAAAACGCGAATATTAAAAGGCAAAAGTTTCCCTAAAAGGAACCGAGAAGGAGATGAATCTACATATCATTACGCGTGTGACGTGGATTCACTTCTTACGTACGTATCTTGGGCCACCTTCAATAAGCCTTTAAACGTAATCGAGCAGTGAGCGATTACTTTGCTACCTCTCGTGAACGCGATTGCTCAATGAAGCGCTACGTAGCAAAGCGAGCAAGCCTCGAAACCGCTCACTCACTGTAGCCATCTTTCATTAAAGACCCGTTCAGGAGAAAATGAGCGCTCATCGCTCACTTTTGTTGATCCGTTCCCTTGTTTACTACGCGCGATTAAAATGCCCTCTGTAGTTTTGTATTTCTGCCCGTTACTATCAATCCATGGTTATAGAAATAAATACTATAATACATAATACTATGAACGTACTTAACACAAAACTATATCAAAAACATTCAAAATCGACTTTTTCCAATTGAAGTATTTTCTATTTTGCTCTGTCGCAAATGCGGTGCCTTTTTATGGTTGAGTGTACATGTAGGACACACATGTGTGCTGTACACACCTCAGTTGGTCTTACCATATTTATTTTAGTTTTGAATTTATAAATTCTTTCTTAATTATATTAGATAAAACACAACTGTTCTTCGAGATATAAAATAAATTCTATGTGAAAGTCAATAAATGATATCAAGATCTGAACAGGAAGATTTTGTTAACAAAGTCTTCAATGTGAAAATACACGACGTTTCGGAGTATATACCCGCCCCTTCAATAGGTGTGATATTTGCAACAGAAATCTTACGATGACAATAAGTTCACGCTCAGATGCTTCTTCTAAAGAAGGCGTGACCTCAATTTGAAAACAGACAGATCTAGTGGTTATCAAGGCTGAATTATCTACTTAATTTGTTTTTGCTTCATCACACACATGTCCAAATTAATTATATAACGTACGGAAATGAATTGTGTAATGATGGAGTCGATTGCCAGATGCCTAGAAGACATTTCTATCAAGAGATGTAAATCGTATGTATATGCATTAGTATGATATTATCTTTTTTTCAAAACATGCAAGTATGTGTTTCTGTTACTACATTGTGAGTTTATAGGAAATGTATAATGCTACAATTAACACCAGTACTTCATTGATATATATGGGTGTGATAAAATAAAGCTTAACACTATCCGTGATTAATATCACATACTTAGCAAACATATTTCTTTTTCTGTTTCCTAACCGACCAAGGTGATTTTGCTTACATTAATCATTACATTTGTTTACAAACCGTTAATTCTCCTTTTTACAATATGTGTACAGTAGCCAGCTTCCATCAGTAAATATACATTATCTATCGATTATCTATTGATGTGTTTGTATTAAATGCCTCTATCTCGCACAATGGCACTTTCAGTGGTCCTGGAATGAATATATCCTACTAGCCGTTGCTGAAATGAGAGCTTCCACAGATTTCAGACGGGCAAATTTAATGAAAAAGTGATCGATAAGACATATTCGGATTGGTCCGACTAAAGTAAACGACTTGTGACATGTCAAATACAGACGTAAGGACATTGGCAAATATGGAGCATATAACTACATGTGTGTATGTAATCTAGGGACAATTACTTTCGAACGAAATCGTATCTTAAATGCAATTTGTCAACTGTAATTATCGAACACAGTTATGTCAGGAATCCAAGTGTCTCTTCTGTTGGCGTATAGTTCAGTTATATTTCCGTAGCTGTTAACGTTCTCTGGGAGTCGAAAATCAAACCAAAACATATGGCACATAATGTTAATATATTTAGTGTTTCTTCCAGAGATACGTTATTCCGAATATGACCTTAATCCTATTGCTAACCAACACGTAAGCAATACATTGATTTTAACGATATTACGGACAATGAACATATAAAATACTTCAATTTTATAGTACTGTTTAAAACTTTTATTTTGCAATATACAAGCATGAACACACCATTTTGATATTAACAGATCATGGCATAAATTGTATGCTCTATTACCTGAAACGGTAACTAAAAGGATTGTGTATTTTCAGGAACAGTTTCACATAACATGACAGACAACAACCGAGAAAAGGCATTTCAAGAAGTAACAAATTGTTAATACTGTTATGTAGCCCTTGCCCTTACGTTATTCTAGATTTTAAAAGTTATTTATTTCTTAATCTTCTTATGTGCTCCAAAATGTATCTATATATTTAATTTATTTATTTATTTGTTTATATATTTCATACCTTCGATTGACCATAGTTTTCTCCTGCAAGTACAAATGGGCTCTCAACGAGATACACCAAATGCTATGAAAATTACCATTGCAATTACGTTTTCTTTCAATTTCAATTTCAGATAAAGAGTCATGTTGAAGGAAAAATCTAGACAATGCTAAAGTATTTGTAATATACGGAAGAGAAACAAAACATTTCCTATTTCAAGCATCCTATTTGAAATACTAACAACTCCATACTAACACCACACTAACAATGACACAAAAGGATGAATGCCATACAATACTTAAAATATCACAATAACTAACAATAAAACAAAAGGACCAATGCCTTAAAATTCTTAGGTCCATGGATAACTTAGTGTATCATCAAACACAATTAATGTTGCTATTGTGGAAAACATTTATCGCATGTAAGAACATCGGTTATACAAAATTGGTAGTCATATTTGTTCAATTTATTGCTAATTGACTGTTAATAGTTTAAAACTACATAATGTATATTGGTGACATGTATTCAAACTGTATTTGTCATGTTCTACACCATTCGCTGACAGATGTTTTCAACAAGTATTATAAACCGAATGATTTACATTTAAATGTATACATGCGGTGATAAAGACGTCTTATCCAATTCGCAATCATCCTACAGATGGAGCCAGTGAGAGGAAAGAGACACATGGACTCCCCCACGTCACAGTTTAAATTCCAGAGAGACAATAAGCAAACACGTAGCAACAATGCCGGAGAAGATAAAACAGGAAAACAAAACCATCTCTATATTTTGTGTAATTTTGGCGTGTTTAGTACAATACATACGTTCTCGTTTGGTTACTTTGTCTTCTAGCGTTGGTAATATCTTTATGAAAACAACAGAGCAGAAGATTGACAATGCACACAATATAAGTTGAACGGCAACAAATATACCAAGAATGGAAATTGTCAGAGATGTATTTGGCATGTTGGTTGTGAAATAGCTAATAAACACCATATATGAGAGAAATATTGACGTTGCGAGAGTAATCTTCTCGCCCGACTCTCTCGGTAACAGAAAGACAGCTGCATTCAGAAACGTGGTCAAAACCATAGGCACAATGATGTTCAATACGTAAAAGGTTGGGCGTCTTCGCAGATGTATCAATATCTTTCCACTGCTTCCAAGCGGGATGTAGAAATCCACAACTTCTATTTTAATCACTTCCCACTCCCCATGTTCACTTTCCACTGTGTAGTTCTCACTGTCCATTATGGTAAAATTCACCTGTTTATCGTAGTAAGCCCAGGGGAAATAAATAACTTCACATAGTTGCTGATCAAAGGGAAAATACCTCATGTCCAGACCACATCGTGTCTGCAATAAATCGCCAGGCTGCCACCACACCATGCCAGTATGGTTGACTCTGAGGATATCGTCCTGACCTCCAAGCACCTTGTAGGAGGACACAGAGTTATCCACAGTTATATCAGGAATCCAGGTGTCTCTTCTGTTGGTGTAGATTTCAGTTATATTTCCATAGCTGTTAAGATCCCATGAAAGTCGAAAATCATACCAGAAGATATGGAGCCAAGAACAGAATGTCAATCTTTCTTGTGTTTCTTCCAAAGATACAATATTCCGGAGGAAAAATTGAGCATTAACATCCACAACGTGCGATGAATTCCTTTGAGGTATCACATCTTTGCTGTAGTCTTGGAATTTATCAGAAATAAGATTGGCATTGAGTGCTACAAAGTCGTACAAGCTGTCTCCCATTTCTGTTGCCACTAATGTAACACACAGGTAGACCAGGAATTGTACAGAGATCATGATTCCAATGTTCTTTTTACTATGAAAATTGGCTCTGTGATTGAACTTATCCGTTTGAACTTGTGACATCAAATGAACTAAGTGAATCAGTTTGACTTCATTGCAATTACGTGCCTAATAATGGCAATGTTATAAAATATTAACAAATCACTTCATAAGCCGGAATAATCGTCACTACCGCTTAACTAAGTGAATCAGTTTGACTTCATTGCAATTACGTGCCTAATAATGGCAATGTTATAAAATATTTACAAATCACTTCATAAACCGGAATAATCGTCACTACCGCTTTTACTTACAAGTTCTGTTCGGATAAAAAAAAATAGTTGATAATTGCTTTCTCAATATTTGCATGCACCGATGTCTTAATGTATTGGAAAGGGTTATTTTGATCATATGATCTAACATTGATTTCTTTATTTAAAGAACACGCGTTTCTGATTGTATAACACATGAGAGTGCTTTGCCTAATTTGGACGATATTTTCGTTTCATTTTGACAATATTTTCGTTACACAATATTTCCGGCACATTGTGACAATATTTTTGTTACATTTTGATATTGTTTTCGTTACATTTGGCGTTGTGTGCGTTACATTTTAACTTTGTTTTCGAATTTGAAAGATACGCGTTTTATATTGTAAGGTGTGACATCAAATGTAAGCAGTCGGTCAACATGTAGTGTACTTGTAAGACAGACATGGAGTAACTACCATGACGTTTTGATAGTAGCCCACGGCATGGAATACGTGATGCAGACAAAGCAGTACCTGGTATTCAGATTCAATTTAACACGGAAAGTGAAGCCTTGTTATTTGCTATGCATTTGTCATGCATTTATAAGGCTGCAAAAAAGCTAAATGTTTCTCAGGCACATTTTTGTTAAAGTAACTAGGGCGGCAGAACTTCCTTTTATATTTTGCTTGCACAAAATAATTACGATGGAGAAGCACATTTTCCCCTTCAAATTATAGCTTGTAAGTGGTAGAAGTATGTAAAACGGAAGCATATCCGTCCCCGCATACACATATATTTAATGGACAAATGGATTTCTGGATTTAGCAAAAATGATGCGTCAAATTCTTCAGTTATTTTTTTAAAACAACAATAACACGATGTCACGCGGTCCAGTAACAGTGATGCGCCGATGTCCGAGAAACCTTTCACCCTTTTATTCAGCTGACCGGATAATTCATTCCATCATGTTTGTTGTAATCGAGTTGTGAACTATATATGTAGTCTTAAGATAAGAATATTCATTATGTAAACAAATACAAAGAGTTCAAAGGGATCCAATTTGATTGATTTTAAGGGACAGTGACTCTACATGACCTCGGTGTTGAAGTTTAATGAGCACATATTAGCTGTAC
This sequence comes from Gibbula magus, assembly GCA_936450465.1. NCBI lineage: Eukaryota > Metazoa > Mollusca > Gastropoda > Trochida > Trochidae > Gibbula > Gibbula magus. The sequence continues at coordinate 36,777,936 of OW388295.1, forward strand.
TCTGCAAAAAGGAAACATTTACCATTGATGGAATTTTGTGAGTTGACACTTTTCGATTGGTATTTTCTATGGAATTATTTTTCCTCTCATAAACCGCTACAGTTAACATGAATTATCGCTTATATTCAGTCTGACAGACCAATTTGATTATTATTAAGCATACATGGTTTTGGCAACACAGGTCATTGCATATTTTTCTAAAATTGTAAATTTAGTAAGTTTAAAGACACGTGTCAACTATATTTGTTTGTGTTTTCCACCAGACTTGAAATTCTTTTGGACCCATTATCTTGAAATGTGTTTTTTGTAAATGTGCTTTAGACCTACGATGTCAACATTCGTTTACAATTTATATTGAAACATGAAGACAAGATGACAACCCAATGAATATTCCACTATTCCATCTAAAAGGGAGAAAACAGTGCGTGTTTGTATTTGAATGTTTAAAGAGAAGAAGTATGTAAGCAATAATTCACTTAGTGAAAAAATAAATAAAAATTTGAACACTTCACAACATTGAAAACACCCTTTCACCTAACCTTTTTGTTTTATCTTTATCCATTGATGTAACTTTTACCAATTTAAAGGTTCATTGACCAAAGCGGAAAACGGGATGTGTGAGCTTGTATCGATTAGAGATGATCTTCATAGAAACGACATGTTCCTGAAAACACTGTCAAATGTTTTTAGAATTGTTTATGGCGAGGACTGTTTGTTGAAGACATCATCATCCTGCAAGAACAATTCTGAGATTTAAATCTGTACATGTGCAATACATGTAAAATACTTTGGGAAAGCATTGATAACAAACTAAATGAACAACTTATCGATAATACCTACCAAATATCCACTTGATGGTTTTTTTTAAATTGTACAATAACGGCTGTATTTCTTTCATCTATGATTCATAAACTTATGGGCAAAAGAAAATACAGCAGAACATTTTTCCAAAACAATCAAAATTAGTGCTTCAATTGGGAATTTTATTATTCAACAACATCACTTGTACATAACCTTAAATGTACTCAGTGAAAAAAATGTACATGTATCTTCCAAATATTGACATTGACGCACTGTTTCATCTAAATAAGGACAAGACCGTATACCAAACAGTATAAAAACCACCAATCAGCACCACTGTCGTAAAGATATGTGTGTTAGTGAAAAAATCCTGAAAAAAACGATGATAAAAATGCCGATTTTCTTTAAAAGGTTATAATTGTAATTTCATTTCTCCAAACATTGTAATTAATTTTGAAAATATAGACTTTCAATACTACCCGTATACGATTTAAATGTATCTGAAAGGGTTCTGAGTTTATTCATTGAAAGCGCGAGCTTCATCTATGTACGCCAAACAGGACTAGTATTTGCAAACATGCTATTTGGATAGTGTCATTGTTATATTTGGGATCATAATTGGACGACATAGGTTTTGGTTTTGTTGAAGTTCTGTAAGAAAATCAAAAAAGTAGATTCATATTCAGAATAATCCACACGCTGTTTATTGTGATGTCGGCTGAAGGGGTCAGATGAGATCAAGATTCGAACCCATAATGTACTAAACACATTATGATCCGCAGCTCGTAGATATAAAGTCGTTCAAGCGAGACACATTATAAACACATACAATTATGTATGTATCGTGATGTTACCTGATAAGTATTATCAAACTAATTGAAAGAGTGTAGATCAAAATAAAGTCAGAACAGATCAGGTTCGATGTATGGAACGAGAGAACCGTTTGTGGACGATTAACATTATAACGTTTGTAATAACACATGAACAGTTTGCACTTATTAACCTGATCAGGACCATCCATGAAGATAACAATAAGCCCATCAATAAAGATAACAGTTATGTTGGCCACAATGTTGCGGTCACGAGGGATAACGGGTTATCAAGACACATATCGTATCAGAACAGGTGACTTATCATACCACGGTGGGTCAACACTCAAATGGCATAAATATTGCTCTTCAAAACACAACAACATCGGAATTCTGTTGAAAATGCGGTTTTTCATTTTAATTTATATTTTAGCATTTTGCACAGAGATTTCTCCTACGCTTTCAATGAGAAGTAGTATGTTGAAGACAAGCGTGAACCTACCCAACCAGTTTGATTATAATGGCAATATGCCCGCCATACAGTATCGTTCCAGTGGGCAAAATGGTGAAATTCAAAATGGCGTCAAAGCCAGTGATGATGTGAAATGCATTGCATGTAAAGTGGTTGCTGACAGCTTGTACCGGATGGTGAAGGAAAAACGTGAGGAAGAAGACATTGTTAAAGAAACAATCAGGATCTGTATTAGGACTAAAATCGAGGACGAAAGAGTATGCAGATTCATAATTCCTGAATATAAGGTGAGAAAACAATGTTTTACTTAAAGGAATATCTGACTTCTCTTGGAAAATGTATGTCTATTTGATCTAGTGAACTAAGATAAAAAAAATATATATTCTATCTATCACGTAATGTTATGCTAAAATTACCTCAAAGTGTTTCGGTGGTAACAGCAACAGTGTGACGTCATACTATCTGTAGTGACGTAGGAGTATTGTTTCATGATGTCATAAAGACTAAGGTGACGACTGTGCAGAGAGAATGCGTTGAATTATGAACTGGTTCATCGAGCATTAAAGATGTACTCAAATAACAGATTTTGTCCCCGGGGCAAAAGGCTTTACATGCGTTTTAAGACAGGGGAAGTCATCATTATCAACCTTCCTAACCGTCAGGAGCCACTTTGCATCGAGAATTACTTCCATAACATTTTAATGCGGGCTATGCAGCAAATTAATTCATCGTTGCTAAAATAGATTTCACGGCAAATAGGGTTATTAATTTTCAGAAAACTGGTGTTTAGTGCTCATCCCATCAGGCCTAAACCTTATCAGACATGAAAGACCCAACAGACTTTGATATGCCCTGGCATGACTCGGATATCACACAAAGACGGTCTTTTTTAGCTCATCAGGCCTGAAAGGCCCATGGGCTTATGGCATGGCATGGCTTCCGTCCACCCGTTCGTAAACTTTAAATGGGGTCACAGGGGTCACAACCTTATAAACCTATTTTCATCTTCTTCTCCAGTTCCAATAGGTCCAGAGAGCTGAAAAGTTGTGTGCAGACTCCTTGGCTAATGGGGATTCTAAATTGTAGATTTCGTGACCCCATGACCCCAAATGGGGTCATAGGATTCACAACCTTAATACCTAGTTTCATCTTCTTCTCTAGTTCCAAAGGGTCTAAAGAGCTGAACTGTTGTGTACAGACTCCTTGGCAAATGGGGATTCTAAATTGTAGATTTGGTGACCCCACGACCCCAAATAGGGTCACAGGGGTCACAACCTTAACACTATATTGTCATCTTCTTCTCCAAGGACAAAACACTTTATTCGAAGTGACAGAGCATTTTCCATTGGTTTTGATGCCATTTATATTTAAGTCGAATCATCTCAATCGACTCTATTAAACATCATGTGTACTTGTGTTCAATTACATTAAGCTACGGTATCATAATGTGCAGAAGCCTAAAATGCAGGTCCCATTTACATACCAGTGATATGACCTATCAAACACCAAAACATGTTTGTTTTGCCCACTTAAGTTAAATTTCCTAATTGGCGCGAGAACAAAACAAGAAAAAGACAAAGTTCATAATTTTTTTTATATATTTTGATTGAAAGTATAAAATAACTCTCATGGTGTTTCCATCTTCCTTCGTTACAGGACATGGCGCTTGCGGTGTTGAGACAGGATCTGTTGAGTCCCGACCAGATGTGTGGAGTGATCTTCGGACCAACATGTGCGTCACCCTATGACCCCCTGGACATGTGGAACGTTACCCTCCCAGCCACCCCCAAACCTCCTATTGCACCACCAAGACCACCAGCGGTAGGGTGGCTTTTCTAACTTATTTATTGATTCACTTTAATAACGACACACTCACATATATTTCCTCGGGAATGAATCGGTTAGAAATACTCTATCGACCAAAAGGAACGCCAACCAGTTCGTATCTTATCTGATTTCTGTTTTAACAAAACTATAAAGAACATGTAATTATAAGCCATATTATAGCATTATGAAGTTGCACCATATATGCACAACCTTTCGAAGTTTCAGAAGTTGTTACTTAAGAATGGCGATTTTCTAAATGAGACAAGTGTAACTGTTCTATATTCGATCAGTGTTTAAGTATAGGATAAACATGCCAAAGGGTGTTTATGAGATTTAAAACTCGCAACCCGAGGGATAAACACGAGGGGCGTTAGCCCAAGTGTTTATTGCGAGGGTAAGAGTTTTAAATCTCATAAACACCCTTTGGCATGTTTTACCAAGCTTACAAACCATGGTTAAATTTTATGTTTCATCTATTCTATTTGTTAGCGCGAAAAAGTCGTAAAATATTCCCTTTTGGTGAAAGTCATTAGGTATAAGAAGAACTTGGGAAACGACCTCATCAGCTTACTAACTGTAGCACAATGATATCATCTCTGCGCTTGGTGTGCAGGAGTATGGAGGTTTCGGGTTCGAGACGGGCTATTGGGAAAAAACATTTGCGGATTGATGTTTGAATTAACAGTTGTTTTTCAATAGAGTTAGACATAACAGACACTAACTTTCATCTTAATCTTAACATCTCGGTATTAGATAAAGATATTTGCAGAGGGGCATTATTAAGATAACTGCCCGGGGTAGAGGGAAATTACGTTACAATCCCAGGGATTATATGATAATCGACGGGATAATACATCCACTTAGGAATTTGTTAGTATAATGTTATAGGCAGTAGAGTTGTGTGACGTCACTGGAGGTTTGTAATCGGAGATTTGACATATGAAACGGATTTACAAACTACCACGGGCAACAATACAGACACGCATTCTACTGAAGTTGTGACGACGCTGCATATGTAGGAGGGGTGTGTCATAGTTAGTTAGAAAACGATACAAATGCAGCTGTTTCAATGTTTTTTATTTTTCTCTTAAGAATTTTAAATCAAATATATCGTTAGTTGATTTCGTGTCTTGTTTATCTCTCAAATATCATGTAAAATTGGTTTCATTGTAACGTCAATAAACTTTCATCAAATACAATAACAATGAATCATTAAATATCAACGTCTACAATAACAATTCTCAAACTTCCCTTGTGTCATTTCATAGTCACGTCAATGGTTGAATACGGATCTCCTGTTTAGCTATTTACAAGTATTTTAAAGGAGCAGTAGCACGTTTTTTCGCTGAAATAAGTTGATGAAATGTATTTGAAAACTAATGTCACCAATAGTAACACACCCTTCTCTCTTCGGAAAATCAAGTTAAAAAATGAGTGTACATGGTTCCGTAAAGCCATGGAAATCGTTTTTGTCATTCGAAATAATAAAATGTGTTCACAATAAAATGGCCGCCATGCAATGTTTGCTTTATACGCTAATACACATATTTGGTTTATTACCACTACGGATTATTGGTTTGTGTTTTACGATGCTTTACTCTCTAAAGTAAATATTAATGACTTAAACTATAATTTTAAATTGGAAATTTGAAAAAATTAAATTTGCAAAAAAAGTGCTACTGCTGGACAATGGTGAATTTTAAGAATTTGTAGAATACTGCTTTAATTGATTCCCAGCCAGGTGCTCCTAAGGTACGGTTTGTCCAGCTGACTGATATCCATATAGATCTCATGTACCAAGAAGGAAGAAACGCCCTTTGTGACGAACCTCTTTGTTGCCGTAGCAACGACGGCATGCCAGGTATATTGAAACGTTTTGATAACTGTCTTTTTTAATTCGTTCCTTTTTAGCAAATATGAAAAATGAAATAAGTCAGTAATTTTTGTTCTTAACTTTAAATCTACTAAATCGTAAATTTCATTCTAAATGTTTTAAATTAATTTCCAAAAATGTATTCATGCCTTTGTGCTTTTCATTCCACAGTTGTCTTCTAAAAACATATATATTTTCCTTTCTCCTCCAATTTCACTTAAAACTAAATACTAAATAGGGTTAATCATTTAGAAATGATGCAGCCAGGTCACTAAGAGTTGTATGATGTATGTCTGTCTGTATGTCTGTATGTCTGTATGTCTGTATGTCTGTATGTTTGTCTGTATGTCTGTATGTATGTATGTTTGTATGTATGTATGTCTGTATGCATGTATGTGTGTATGTTTGTCTGTATGTCTGTATGTCTGTATTTTTGTATGTATGTATGTATGTTTGTATGTATGTTTGTCTGTATGTATGTATGTTGTCTGTATGTCTGTATGTGTGTATGTTTGTCTGTATGTCTGTATGTTTGTCTGTATGTCTGTATGTATGTATGTATGTTTGTATGTTTGTATGTATGTCTGTATGTCTGTATGTGTGTATGTTTGTCTGTATGTGTGTATGTGTGTCTGTTTGTATGTATGTATGTATGTATGTATGTATGTCTGTATGTCTGTATGTTTGTCTGTATGTATGTCTGTATGTCTGTATGTATGTATGTATGTACGTATGCATGTCTGTTTGTATGTATGTTTGTATGTATGTCTGTCTAAATGTATGTGCGTATGTATGTATGCATGTATGTATGTCTGTATGCATGTATGTGTGTATGTTTGTCTGTATGTCTGTATGTCTGTATGTTTGTCTGTATGTCTGTATGTTTGTCTGTATGTCTGTATGTATGTATGTTTGTATGTTTGTATGTATGTCTGTATGTCTGTATGTGTGTATGTTTGTCTGTATGTCTGTATGTGTGTATGTTTGTATGTATGTATGTATGTTTGTATGTATGTTTGTCTGTATGTATGTATGTTGTCTGTATGTCTGTATGTGTGTATGTTTGTCTGTATGTCTGTATGTTTGTCTGTATGTCTGTATGTATGTATGTATGTTTGTATGTTTGTATGTATGTCTGTATGTCTGTATGTCTGTATGTTTGTCTGTATGTCTGTATGTGTGTATGTTTGTATGTATGTATGTATGTATGTCTGTATGTTTGTCTGTATGTATGTCTGTATGTATGTATGTACGTATGCATGTCTGTTTGTATGTATGTTTGTATGTATGTCTGTCTAAATGTATGTTCGTATGTATGTATGCATGTATGTATGTATGTATGGCTGTATGTCTGTATGTTTGTCTGTATGTATGTCTGTATGTCTGTATGTATGTATGTATGTACGTATGCATGTCTGTTTGTATGTATGTTTGTATGTATGTCTGTCTAAATGTATGTGCGTATGTATGTATGCATGTATGTATGTTTGTATGTTTGTCTGTATGTATGTATGTATGTCTGTATGTATGCATGTCTGTATGTCTGTATGTATGTTTGTCTTTATGTATGCATGTATGTATGTCTGTATGTATGTATGTCTGTATGTATGCATGTCTGTCTGTATGTCTGTCTGTATGCATGTGTGTTTCAGCTCCTAGTGTTCCTGGTGCGGGCCCATGGGGAGACTACCGCCACTGTGACGTCCCTCTCAGTTTAGTAGACAACCTATTCCAGGAACTAGCCACAAAGAAAGACCAGGTTCGTCCAATGACAAGCTGATTTCCACTCCCCTCTTTCTATCCTCTATATTTCTATCCTTAAACAATTTAATAATCTGCAATAATTCATTTTTCTTTTAAATTCTGTGATAATAAAACACAATGTGTATTTTGATCAGAAGCACATTTTGTCGTAGAATATTAGCCCTTCTGTAGATTGAGACTAATATTCATGGTCAATATCGATGCCAAAATCGAGCAAATGCTATTCTAAAATGCACATAGTTTTCTCTCCGTTGCCAGTTCGACTTCGTTGTATTCACGGGTGATATCGCGGCCCATGACGTCTGGAACCAGACCAGGAATGACCAGGTGACCGCCCTGGAGAGACTCGTGTCCTACTTTGAGAAATACTTACCTGAGAAACCTGTTTATTTCACGTCGGGGAACCATGACACAGCTCCATGTAATAGGTAATCATAAGTATTATAAAGATTCAAGGATCACTAGCTTGGGAGAGGATCCGGAGTTCATGGAAGATCAAAAAGTATAAAACAAAGCTGGTTTTGCATTAGAAAATGCCAGCATAAACCATAGCTTTATTATAGTTAAATATGTCTCTTTGGAAATCGAACATTTTGTTATTGGCTATGTTTATGTTTATGTTTATGTTTATTTAAACATTTTCATGCAAAAAGTCTTCATTTGTTCAGCCAATATTTAAGTTCCAAAAGTCACTTCATTTGTCCTTAAAACTGAGATTACCTAGTAAACTGAAAAAAAATTTTGCACGTATTTGTTATAAGATAAGCATGATAATTTGACCGAGTGCTTATTCGCAGTTTTCCCCCACCATATATCACGGGGAACAATTCACAAAACTGGATGTATGATGTCATGGCAACAAATTGGGGAAAATGGCTGCCAGCTGAAGCGCAAACAACGATTAAGAGGTAAGAAGATTTACTTTAATTTGAAATTTTGAGAACCTGTTTTTTTAGTTTTATTTTAAGGTGACTTCGTTTGTCCGTGCTAAATGAATTAGTGGTTTCATATCTAAAGAGCTTTGTCCATGCTAAATGAATAAGGGGTTTGATATCTAAAGAGCGAAAGCGAGTTAGGTGCCAATGCCAATCATGAGTCATAAACTGCCGGATAAAAGAAAGTACTCACTTCTGTTGATTATATCATATGTTAATTTTCAGTTGCAAATATTTCATGTTTTCGATGTCATAATCTAAAGCTAAAAAGTGCATGTGTTTAGTCAGCCGTCAAAGAATACTTCTACATGTTTGTAATTTAATTTTTATTTAAAATTAATTTTTATATTTCTTCAAAAATAATTTTGGATAATACACTACTATTCATCGACATATAACACATATTCTAGGTTGAAATTGATAAATGTGCCTGATTCCTAACACATTTACAGCATTTCAGCATGGTAGGGGTCATGTTGGTGTAACTTTTATTTCTAACCCCTGTCTTCATTAAACAAAGTTATTTTTAATTAAAAAATAAATTACCAATCACCAATTAATTCATTCAAACTACTGCAGATAAGTATTATGGTATCGTTCCATAGTCAAATGCATCTGATTTTTTTAAATATTGAATTAATCGAAACCAACTGAGGCAAGTACTTTCTTTTGCCCGGTAGTTTATTATTTGTTTTTATAGAATACAACAGTTTCTTCGTCAATAATCACGTTTTACCGGAAACAATGTTTATTTAATCCCCCATGACGTCAATCGCAGTTAGTTCAGCACACCTGTTGACGGTTTCGTGTTTTTGTTTCCAAAACCAATGACTCAACTTATACTCAACAATAACATGAATAACTAAAAATATGAAAAATTAACATCTATTAAATACGTCAGCAGTCACTCTATTATATATAAGAAGAGGTCAAGAAGTCAAGAGGAGTGTCAGGTTTGAAATATCAGAGTCCATCTTTCCAGAATATTGCATTTTGCATCATGTTTATCATGTGTACTCCTACTACAATTGGGGTAATAAACTTAACCGCACAACAAACTATGATGAACAATCTTCTTTAACACGATAATATTATAAGGCTTTATACATACTTGTCTAATCTCTATTCATTAGAATTAATTCCGCTTAATTTATCCTCTGCATCCACATATGAATCCAGGTCATTCAACATTCTTCAAAACCCGCTTTGCCGCACAGAAACGTACAACAAATCTTTTCTTCCATCGTGTGTTTTTGAGTGGAAAATGTTGGATGACAATGTTAGAAATATTGATTCTCAAACCAAGTTAGGGGAGGGATAGCGCAGTGGTTAGCGCGTTCGGCTTCGGATCCAACAGTCCGGGTTTCGAATCCCGAGAACTGTTCTACACGCAGTTAGGTTTGGGTGCAATGCTACACTGAATTTCAGCACAGTACCACCCATGGTTCACTAGTTCCAGCCAATGCACGCAGGTTTCACCACAATGCATAGCCACATGGCGTTGCGGGCTTTCTCCCTGCCATAATACTAGCAGCCGCGATATAAGTGAAATACTCTTGAAACCGGCGTTAAACCCCAACTCACCTCAACTCAAACCAAGTTCAAGAAAAATGTTGATCGTACTTTATCTTGCAAAGTGCATCATGTTATTCAAAACGCGGGTACAAGACGCAATCAAATTATCCACTGTAAAATGGGACTGGGTAGGATCAATATGCTTCTTCTACGCGCACGTGTTGATGTACAATCGATTTTATATTGAAATAAGTCATTTTCTGATGTAATTAATCAAAGTATCGTCACTTCGTTGCATTACTATTTTATCTTAACTAAACGTTTCTCTTAATTAATTTCTTGAAAATTTTATGATATTATTATATCATTACTATCATACTATTACCACTACGTTGTCAAATGCTGTATGTTTCTCAGTATTGATGAATATTGTGTTGTATTTACATAGGCGTGATGCCGATTTACCAATCCATTTTCCTGAATAAATATTGTTTAAATCAATCTCTAATAATCGTTTCTACTTTGTACAGAGCTGGTTATTACACGGTATCTCCCTACCCTGGGTTCCGTATCATCGCTGTTAACAACAACTTCTGCTACATCAACAACTGGTGGCTGTTCATCAACACCACCGACCCGGCTGGTCATCTTCATTGGCTGGCCCAAACTCTGCAAATGGCTGAGGATAAAGGGGAAAAGGTATTTTAAGTAAAGGTGTCATGTTAAAGAGAAGGTATTTTTAAGTTAAGGTGTCATATTTAAGAGAAAGCATGTTTAAGTAAAGGTGTCATATTAAACAGGAGGTATTTTTAAGTAAAGGTGTCATATTAAAGAGAAGGTCTGTTAAATAAAGGTGTCATATTAATGAGAAGGTATTTTTAGGTAAAGGTGTGATATTAAAGAGAAGGTATTTTTAAGTAGAGAGGTCATATTAAAGAGAAGGTATTTTTAAGTTAAGGTGTCATATTTAAGAGAAGGTATTTTTAAGTTAAGGTGTCATATTTAAGAGAAGGTATTTTTAAGTTAAGGTGTCACATTAAAAAAGATATTTTTTAAGAAAAGATGTCATATGAAGAGAAGGCATTTTTAAGTAAGTAAGAAGATACAGAAATAGCAAACATTTGCCAAGAATGTGATTATTCATTTGCTGTCGTCATTCAATTAACACCTGTAAATTGCCCCTCAAATATGTACTTGTCTTGCAGGTATTTATTCTGCAGCATCACCCTACAAATTGTATGAAAGCGTGGAGTTGGAACTTCTACAGAATCGTTGACAGGTACATAATCCCATCAAGTGACAACATCTAACATACAGTACTTCTGTTACAATACAGCAGTTTACTTGTAGAATCAGATCTCTGATCTCTTTAGACAGATTAGATATCCGGCCCTCCGTGCACTGTACACTACATGCATCTCGTCAGGGGCAGATATAGGATTTTTGTTTTGAGGGGTGCACCCCTTTTTATTCCACCGGTATGTAATACCGTGGGATATAGTCAACGCCCTATCCGTCCGTCCGTCTGTCCGTCCGTTCATCCGCAATCATTTCGTTTCCGGAGCAGAACTCGGAACTGTTCATGAAATATTTCTGAAACTTTGCATGCGTATTACACAATAAGTGTAGTGGTGCCTTTTTATATTTTCATATTTCTAAATATTGTATTTATAGTTTTCATAGAAACGCATTGGATTTAAACTTTGTTCAGGGATCCGGTTTGTTTCCGCAGCAGAACTCCAAAACCCTTCCTCATACTTCTTGAAACTCTACATGTGTATTGCCGACCTACTGAGTGATACCTTAAAGATATACTCTTATCTTTTAAATATGTTACATAGCGCTACATTGAGCAATCGCGTTCAAGAGACGTTTAAAAGTAATCGCTAATTGAGCGATAACTTTGAAACCTCTCTTGAACACGGCCCAGGTGTATTTGTATATAAGATGACCGCTTCAGTAAACATGAGGCAAACCCTAAATTTTGTTTATTCGAATAAAAGGCCTTTGAAGAAATTGTTCTTTTTTAAGGTATGAGAACACCATTATTGGGCAGTTCAATGGCCACACGCATACGGATGAATTCCGGGTGTACTATGATGACGACACGTTGTCGCGCCCCCTACACGTCTCCTATGTAGGAGGGGCGGTAACTCCTTATCATGACAGGAACCCCAATTACAGATTGTACACTATGGATGGTTTCTATAGCAACAGTTCATTTGTAAGTGTAATTATCTATCCAACAAGTTTCCTTATCAGTTTATTTACATTAAAATAAAACGATTTCTTGATTCATATAAACAATATATCTCATTGACGTTATGAATAAAACTGTTAATTGCAACGACGATAGATAAATACGACAAATATTTGTGAGGTTTTTGTTTATCAGTTCATATATTCTAATATGAGTAAAATAAATATTGGCAAACTAATTTTGTTTTTGTCCAGTACATAAACATGTTTTTGTTTATTTGATTGGTGTTCAATTCATTTCACCAGATTTCTAAATTATGCACAATGACCCTTAACTTTTATTTTTTATAATTTTTAAAACTTTCGAAATTACAAAAAAAGTATTAAATTAAATACATTTGTTATTGATCAAATTTAAAAGCCTTGAAATGTACAATAAATAAGACACTTGCAAGAACTTCTGAGAAAATGGTTTCATCAATGAAATATAAATGTTGGTATAAATATACTGCAGTTTTAGATATCACACATCTACTAAACATTGCCTACCTACATATATAGACTTGAGGTTGGATCTTTTCTTCTCAAAGACGAAACCTTGTGTCTCTTATCGTAAATATATTCTCATTTGTTACAGGCCATACTGGATTACCAAGATTACATCTTTAACATATCAAAAAATAACAAATTGCAGCAGCCTATTTGGGACTTTGAATATAGTCCGCTGGTAAGTACTTCCTCAATATAAAAATAACATAAGTAATAGAATTTACAATATCATAAGATGTTAATGTTCATTGTAGAAATATTTATACGAAGAATAAGGAAAGACACAATAAAATAATTTGACATATTATAAAGAACATTATTTTCCCTCTCTCCTTCATTTCATCTCAAATATTGAATATTGAACAATATAAAATATTGAATTCAATTTCTTAATACAAACATTGCATATATCACGAAAAACAATTTTATTTACCGAATTACGTCATCTAATTAACAAAATTTTTATATAATACAAATATAAAAAATTAACAATATGTGACATGTATTGTTTATTTAAGATGTTGATGAATTTATCTCTTTTCAACTGACATTTGATTTAGTTGTCGAAATCATTGTTTACTTTATGATTTAAACCTCCAACTATGAAGTAAGATTTGTTTAATTGGAAATGATTTCCTAAACATTAGTCACATAACTTCAAAACATGTTTACAAAATGCCACCTTTAAACATTTCGTCATATTAAATACCTTTAATGTCACATGAAACAAGTGACATTATAACAACATTTAAACACAAATTTCTCAGGAATTTTCAAATTTTCTATATTGTCCTATAATTATGAAACAAAAAGCTAATTCATGAGCGGAACACATTTAAATGATTCAAACATCTTCTCAAGCTCGTCCCCATGGCTGTTCAACTATCATATTATGATAAAGGCGTGACACAGGAGAGACATAACATCACTGTGAGGAGTTTGACATCTTCTGTTTGTCCATCATCACATCACATGACCGTCCCATGGACATCATAGTCTTTACGTTGGGTCAAGCTATTATCATGTTTATGATTATGATCATCATTATTACAGACTGCTTATAACATGAAGGGAGTTACCCCCGCAGATTGGAGTGACCTTATCTACAGAATGAAGACAGATGATGATCTCTTCAATAAGTTTCACCTGTGAGTAATCATGCAACAAGAAATTACAATTTACAATTGTCCATGTTGTGGCATCCGGTGTGCCGGTATTTGATTTGACTTAAATAGTGCCACAATACCATATGTCATGGAGAAACCTCAACTTCAAGGACTTGAGATTATGGATCACTGAGAGGAGGTTACATCCTGAGGCCCTATTCTCAGGGTCCAAAAAAGAGGGGTTTGTCCATCTAATCAATAGTTTTTTAAGTTTAAAAGACGCTTTTACGTTGTTATCGCGTTGTCGAAGATACCTGGTAAATATAAGAGTCGCTCGAAAAATCCTCGATATCGTATGATATCCTGGTTACGGCAACGTTTCATTGAATTGCTTAAATACCCTTCCATATGCCTTCGTGGCGCAATAGGCTAAAGCATTAGCTCACGAACCACAGGTCTTACTGGTTAATACGGGTTCGAGACGCAATTTCGTCAAAACATTTGCCATTCATTGTACTATATATTTGAGAACTTTTTTCAAAATCAGTCTGAGAAAGTTTTTTCTAATTATATATATATATATGATCTATGCTCTCACATCTTCCTCTTAGGAAACATATCAGGGTTTACAATCATTGTAATTCCTCCAAACAAGGTTTACAATTGCCTCTGAAAACCCTCCTGGAGGGATTTACAACGTTGTAAGTCCATCGTACACTGTGATACATAAATGTAACCAATGCTATCCATATGATTCGATCTTGAAAAGAATGTTTGAAATGAACGATTATACGGAGGGACGTATACATGTAGTTTGATACATAAAGATTATTACCCGAGGAAGTGTGTCATATGACTTTTACGAAACGAGTGTGAATTTTTGTATTGCCCGAGCGAGAGCTAGGGTTATACATAAAATTGCACGAGTTTCGTAAAAGTCATATGGCACACTTTTGAGTGTAATCACTTCTTTGGGAAGGGGGGGGGTCATGATGAAGAACATGTCTTTGATGAAAGAAATGACTTTGGTGAACAACATGACGGAATTTAACATTGATGAATAAAGTATGTTATGAAGAAAAGGACTTTGATGAAAGATATAACTTTGATGAAAATAATTGACTGATGAAAAAAAAGGATTTTGATGAATAAATGACTTTGATAAGAAATGAGCTTTGATGAAACAAATTAGTTTTATGAAAAAAAATTTTGATCAAAATGACTTTTAGTGAACAAAATCAGGTTGATTAAAAAGAACTTTAATGGAACAAATTACTTTGATGAAGAAATTATTTTTACCCCGATGAAGAAAATGACATTGATGAATAAAATCAATGAAAAACGGGCAGGTGTGATCTTCCACTGGGAGATACTCCTGTTTCTATTCAGATCGGTGCAACGCATCATCTAAATTTGGCAAAAACACTTCTGTTACATCTTGGCACATTAAGATATTTGTTCAGTGTTAGATTAATTATATAATGTTCAAACCATGTTTCGAACCGGTATCCCATAGTTTTTACAGAAGATCCGTGTGTCATACGCTGTTAAATGCTTTACTAATATCACATATTGCTACTTATATGAAAACGAAAACAATTACTTTTATACTTATGTAACCACAAGATTTAGTTCATTTATGCCAGACAGCCAAACATCTTACATGCCAAAAAGTGTGATTTCACGTCTGTGGAACATGTACCGCCAGA
Organism: Gibbula magus; assembly: GCA_936450465.1. Taxonomy (NCBI): domain Eukaryota; kingdom Metazoa; phylum Mollusca; class Gastropoda; order Trochida; family Trochidae; genus Gibbula; species Gibbula magus. Next base: position 36,793,495 of record OW388295.1, read on the forward strand.
TAGAGAGTGTAAAGATGAGACCAGGTCGTGGTCCCAAACATTAAACAACGGCGCGTAACGACCATCAGCTGGTGCTACTTTCCCTACGTACCAGATTCAAACCAGCATCAGCAACGTCGTCCTGCTGTGGGAGCTAGTATGACTGCTGAACACAGACGCCTCAGAAGATCATGGGCCACACAACATCAAGCAAGACAACTTTGACATTGGCACAATAACATGTTCAGCGATGAGTCGAGATTCAATTTGGACTTCGTCCTTCGTGAACGCCATTATCAGTGCACCATCAAACAACATTATTCCTAATGGGGTGGATATGTAATGGATAACACCTGAATTCGAGGGCTAAATTCTAGCTAAGAGAGGCCTTTGCCCTAGGGTCTTCCCTCTCTTTGCTAGAACGCCCGAGGATGAGGGTGTTATCTATTTTATAAACCGACAAAAACCAAAAACAAACAAACTAAAGTGAGTGCAGTTGTCTAAATATTTTACTACAGGTGGTCCAAGTAAATTAAAGCATACATGAAATATCATGGAAGGTTTCAGACAGCAGAATACTGACCAACAATCAACCCTTCTCAGTCACCATTCCTTCGTGGTCTAGTGGTAGAGCCTTGAGATACAAAGGAAAGGGTTGCGGTTTCGAATCCGGCATTGTCTGCTATGTTTTTAACTAAATTTTAAACTTGGCAATTTTGTTGATTGATTACCTTACTAAATGTGACTTGGAATTTCTTGGGAGCAAAGGATTGTACTTGGAGGGTCTTAGTGCTGGATAATACCCTCTTGGAGGGTTATTATTCTGTCCAAGGCCCTCCCAGCACGGTATTATCCACTATAAGGCCTTCTCAGTAGGAATTGTAAGGCCCTAGTTCCTTTCGTAGGGAAGTTCTCCCTCAATTCAAAGAGTGTTAAATGGGTCTTGAGGTATGTAAATGATGTTATGGGGCGACATAACCTATGACCATATAACCTTGTTCAACTGAATGGAAGGGTGACTGGGGTCCGTTAGAACTTATTTTATCAATAAGTTGTTCAACCTTGATCCAAGCAGGAAATCATCACTAATTCATCAACCATCCCCACTCCACACCTCAGTAATGAAAATCAATGGTAATTTAATGCTTTTCACATAGTGCACTTTTAGGACAGTCTTTATTGATGATTTAAAAAATATATTCACTAATAAAGTTTCCCAATGGTGATATTCAGCAAGCTGACGGGACACTTAATTATTCCCAGTCACATAACCTCAAAAGGGAATCACTGATCTATGTTCATATCTTTGGAATCACAGAAAGGGTGTTTCTTATATATATTTGGGCCATATTGTTGGATTTCCAAGTGCAAAAACTGAACTTGAACTGTTCAACTTTACTTGGATTGCTTGAGTACGATTTTAGGTAATAATATATTCAAGCTGTTTGTCCGATATAATTTTTTCTGTTCTCAATTAACCACTTCTTATCTGAATGAATTCTTCAATTTATCCGAAATACAAAGTATATGCTTAATTTCGGTGAAATAGTGACATAATTACATAGGAATCTTAAAAATCTAAGCATTTGACAATTTAGTTTAAATGTAGTTATACACTGTCCATCTGTGTTTGAAAATCAGTAAAAAAAATCGCATTTTGGCAAATGTTGTGTTCTCGTAATTTGACGTTAGACAAATACCATGAAAACAGGTGACACCAAAATAATGCAATACAAACTGTCACCTGTCAGAATATTAACAATTTTTAAAAAATTAACTGTTTATGTGGCATCAACTATTTGAAATATATGTTGTCTATCACTTTATGATGTGTATAATGTTTGACATCACTATCGCTTAATTTCATAGAAGTTTCTTTCTTATTACCTCGGAAATAGGTAACACGATGGTAATAACTAAACTACACTTGCAGCTTGTAATATTTGAATTTACATTATGAAATAAAATAGTTTCATTTTTGTTTCAGACACATTTCTAAAGGCGGTGATACATTTGTTTGTGATAGAGGATGTAAACTTGATACACTGTGTAAATTAAAATCAGGAAAATCTGAAGACCCAAGGCTATGTGAAGATGTATATAATTAACAAAGGATTGCTCACGACAATGTTATAAAAGAAATAAATTTTACTGATCTTATTACACTTTGTTATTGATGTTATCAAATGTGTCTGTTTTGCTAAATAGAATGTTGAAAAGTGGCAATTTCCAGACAATCTCTCTTTCGGACTCTAATGACAAGTTCAGCCAATTTATCTAATGACATATTTCTGACAGGTTTTCAGTGATAGCAACACCTGAATTTAGGGGATGTGAACCCCATGAGAAACAACACAGCTCTTCAAGCAATGTTTATGTAAACTACCAGGCAAAAGAAAGTACACACCTCAGTTGGTTTTGCTTAATTCATATATTTTAAAGAAATCAGCTGCATTTGACTATGGCAGTATACCATAATACTTATCTGCAGTAGTTTGAATAAATCAATTTGTGACTCTGGTTACGTTTTAGTTCAAATATCTTTGTTTAATGAAGACAGGGGTAAGAAATGAAATATACACAAACATGACCCCTTCCGTGTTTAAAATGTTGTAAATGTGTGCAGAATCAGGCACATTTATTAGTTTTCACATAGAATGTGTCTCATATGTCGATGAACAGTTGTGTCTCATCAAAAATAGTTTTTTGAAGTATTTCATTTAATTTTTAAAAAATTAGAAAACACGTGAGAAGTATTCTTTGACTGCTGACTAAACGCCTGCACTGATCAGTTTTAGAATATGACATTGAAAACTAGAGATATGTGTAATTACAAATCATACATATGATGAAACCAACTGATATGTACTTTCTTTTGCCTGGTTTACATTTAGTATCTGTAGAGAACTCCTACCGGTTCAGATTCGATGGAATATCACCCGATGAACTACCTTCCCGTATAAAGCAAACTACCAGGCAAAATAAAGTACAGACTTCTGTTTGTTTTATCACATGTATGAGTTTCCTATGTCACACTCCAAAACAGAATAGTGCTGGCGTTTAGTAAGCAGGCAAAGAATGCTTCTACATGGTTTTTTTTTTAAAAATTGAAAATTTTTTAAGTTTTCGATAAAACACAACTGTTCATCGACATTTAAGACTTGTTCAATGTGAAAATAAATAAATGTGCCTGATTCAGCACACATATAACATTTTAAACATGGTTGGGGTAATGTTAGTCTAAACTTCATTTCTTACCCCTGTTTTCATTATACAAACATATTGTAACTACAATTTAACTACAGTCACCAATTAATTCATTCAACTTCTGCAGATTATTAATGTATCGTATCACAGTCAAATTCAAGGCAATAAGACGTCGGTTAACAACGAAAGTGGTGTGTCACGAAGTGGAACGAACTGCCAAGATAATTGTTATCGGTCCTCGTGATGTTGAACGAGCTGCGGTTGTTGCAACGGTTCTCAAGCAGACAGACGTTGGTCGTGACATCTTCAAACACCTTCAGACAGGCGTTAGGGGGAATCTTTACGTGGAGCTGGTGAACTCAGATGCGGACTGTCCAAGGTTTCTGAACCAAGCGATTGCATCAGGTGAGATATTCATCCTCCTGAGTGATGTAGATGTTCCAGCGTCAAACGTCACAGTTCAACAAATAGAAGCCATTATTCGAGAAGTCAAGGGAGATAACCCTTATATGATATACACAGCTTCTGCAGAATCGACGGAGATGGTTAATTTTAACTTCCCCATGATGACTGGAGTAGACATTACGATAAGCAAGACATGGCGGACAATTAGCATGTATGCTTCATCGCCTGATTTTGCAATTATACAGTCCTTTGTTAAGGATATTAATTCTCATTTGGAGTCTCGAGTACGTCTTTTGTCTGACTGAAGAAATGTGTGTGTCCCCTGACTGAAAGAATATGTTAGAATATTGCCTGAAACAGTGGCTTTGATATTGCTTCAATAAATCTATGCGTGATACATACTATTGTTTTGTGTTTCTTTCGTTGAAGTATAAACAAGTCTGCTTTCCCGAATTGGCAACATGTAATCATATGTTAAACAGGTCATTAACAAGTTAAGGTACATAACGTTGCAGTGTGTATATTCCAAAATCAAAATGATGTTTGGCCCTGCATGTTAAAGTGGAGTACCGAAACCGTTCCATTATAGGCCATGTGCCGAATTAATTTTTTTTTCATTTGACGTCCAAGTTTTGGGTGAAGGAGAAAACTTTACCTAATATTGTAGAAAATAGTTATTTTTCACACAAAAATTCAATGTTTCACCAGAAATACTTGTTCATTAATTAATAAACAGTTATAAAAGGCCCTTGAGAAATATGCTAGTTTCAACCAATCGGAGAGCATTTAGGTCAGCCTGCCTGGTACAACAAAGATGGCCGCACCCTTCGTAGATTGTGCGTGTGTCTGTTTGTGAGTCTATCGAATGATCGAATTGTGGCAATATCAGATTTTCTTGGGGCTATATTAATGGGTATATTAATCAATGGCTACTTATGGAAGGAATACAGAAAAATAATCCTAACTTTGATTACTAACACTGTGATACCGCAGAATATAAGTTCACTGGAGATGTTTTTGTGGTCGATGTTCGAGTTTAAAGAGCTTCTTAAGTTATCTTAGGGGTGACATATGTTTGAAATCAGCAGGGTTTTGTGGAGAAATGTAGTGTTGATAGGTACGTGCGTTTATTTGCGAATGTCACCAATTCTTAGCGTACATTTTGACCTGATGTTGAATGGACTGCTTCCATAGATCGGCAGTATGGCTGACATTGTTCCTATACTCTAAAAAAAGGGTGTATACATTGTTCCTTTACTCTAAAATAAAGGATGTAGTTTTGTACCTTTTACCTATACCTTTGTTTTACTTATAATATCAGGTTCCTGTTGAGAAAATGTATCATTTGTCAAAATAAAATAGTACACAAGTGAAACAGAAATGTTACCATACATAATATTATGTTACGTTAAACATTTTAAACTGTTTCCATGGCTTTAACTAAAAGTAAATTTGATATTTGAGTAGAAAAACATTTTGATGATGTCATGAAAAACACTTTATTGTTAGTCAATTTTGGCCATTCACATAAATCTGGCAACTTTTACCTTTAGCAATATTTGCAATATCTTCAATATTGACAAACAATCCTTAGAAAAAATGTTATACTAGTACATGATTATATTTTATATGCATCTACGAAGTTAAACTTTTGTATTTACCCTGTGCATATATCTACCTATCTACTGTCTATACAACATCGCAGATAGATTTTGCAAGCAGTAGAAACAAAGGTATCAGAACATAACACAACTTCCAAACGCAAGGCATACCTCTTGCCAGTTTGCATTACTTTCTTGTGCCTAGATAGTGAATCGCTGCACCAGAAATGCATAGCGGCCCTGGATTTCTAAGCACAGATTTCTTATGGAAATACTGCAAGGCCTAAATCAGCCAGTAATGGAGACTGGCAAGAGTTATACCTTGGAAAGTTGAACATAACATCACAGGGGCGTGTATCGCTTAGAAACAGCGATTAAAAAATATATACCTCTATAGACTCTACCCTATTACTATATAAAAGGAAAGGGATGTAACGACGAAACCACCCCATGCTCATTCATTCGCATTTAAGAGATTCAAAGAAATAAGCAAAGGGGAAAACATAAATCAAAGATGTTTTCATCAGATAATAGAACCTCTCAGTTTTGTTCGATGTTAATTCGTTTATTCATATAGACAATGCTTTCAAGTAAACAAAACACTGACTTTTATTTCGAAGCGTCACCTACTTAGCCAGATATTGCGGTTCAAAGTGAGTAAATTTGGCCTGCTCATTATCGCATTCTTCAAACAGTTTTCCGCGGCCCCTCAGTGTAGCATAACCTTCGTAAGCGATGTGACGTCATACACAGGAGTTGCTACAATGAAATCCTTAGGCGATTTGTCGATTTTCGTCGATGATTCGTGTAAAACACAATAACAACTTTTGACATTGTAAGTTTCCGATAGAATGGGTATTTGTGCGTCTGTAGGAAGTAAGTTCGGAGTTTTTGAAGGATTTTTCGATATTCAGTTGCTGGTTTTAGTTTGGTTATTTTACCAATCGAGCAGAGCGTTGGGTTATTTTATAGGCTACAATATGCTTTGAAATGAATAATTTCAATTGTAAACGTCACTATTATTTATTTTTTTGTTGTGCTTGATTTTGAGTTTAAAGATTCTTGTATAGTTTGAGGTCTACTGAGTCAATATTTCTTATGGTGACTTTTTATTCATAATAGAATAATTGCATTATAACTTAGAAATGTTCAACATTGTTACTGGTTAACAGTTTTTGGAGGGAAAAAATCGAGCTATCGTTAAATTTATAATATTGTACATTTACAATTACTTACTTTGAGACAGTTATTTTATTCAGTGTAATACAACTGTAGAGAAATGTGTCGGGTGAAAATGTCAAAAGATTTTAAAGCCTACAATGATGTATCTATGATAAGGAATCATGATTAATTTCAAATCGAAATGAAAAGGGCGTTTTCTTTTGCGGTACACATTTTCTTTCAGATTCTGTTCCATCAATATCATGTTATTTGGGTTAAATCGATGAAATGTTAATGTAGAATGCTGAAAATCTAGCTTTTAATTTCTGTATTAATTCTATATTTTCAGAAGTTAGTCATGTAATCAACACTCATTAATTGCGCTTAATGCTTCAAAACCTTTGCTTTGATGCCAGATATCGGTTCAATTATATAAGAGGTGGCGCGTCAAGATATTGCCAACGTCCTGTCATATGACGTAACTGGTGATCGTTAATTAAAATGAAGATACACATATAGGCGACATTCAGTCTGGACATAGTGAGCCAATCAAAATTAGGAATGTTATATTCAGCCAACGAAATTTAAGAATATTATGTTCTGTTGTTTCGTCGGTAATAGCAGCCGGTCATTCACTATGTATGATGCACTCCGATGTACATGGATTAGCAATCATATATGGTGACAACAGGTTAGTTATTTAAATCAATAAGAACGTCGTTAAGTGTTGTTAACATGCGAACTATGTAGTGCAATAATTGATATGTATTTCTTTTAATTTGTAAAATGATATAGATATATACGTTGCATAAGTCTTGTTTTTCGTTGAGTAGGATTAGCATGAATTCGGGTTTGTTTGCTGATCCAATTTTGTATAATTGTGGAAACACATCGTTTAATGAATTGTTTTATTGAATCAAAATACTTTGAGATAGTATCCTATATTTGTGCTGTTATTTCTTTTCAACTGTTAAATAATGGAATAGATAAACGTGAGACATAGTAACGAGATATGTATCCCGATCATTTGGTACATTCGCTTGTTCTTCATTCACATCTTTGTTATCGCTTGACGTTGTTCAAAGCGAGATCTCATTGCTAGAATAAGAATCTGACATAACGGAAATGGTCAGTGATGGACATTCACGCAGTAACTCTATAGAACTGACACTTCAAAATGACACAAAGAAAAGACAATGGCAGTAGATTTACGCTGAAATATCCAGAAATATCGGAGACTAAACAATCTAAACACATGTGTACAACAACCAAAGTTAATTAACATCTGAACAGAATATGCCGACATTGTTTCTAATAGCTTTGATCACGTTTAGGATGTTTTGACAAGTGAGATCAGTGAAAAATACGTGACGACTATACGAGTGTATAATTCTGATGGGCGAACCAGACAGCCGAAAATAAGAAGAATAACTGGAATAACTGAGTGCACACTAAACTATCAAGCCTCGGATTACCCCATTTTATTCCACCTGACAACACTTTTAATAACATTACTACGGAAGTAAACGCAAGGGTAAAGGATATCTTTTTAGAAAGTTGGAAGAATTAATTAAACAGGCAAACAAGCTTATAAATAAATAAATAAACTACATTTTTTTTATCGTACTTTTAAATCAACTTTTAATACAGAAACTTTCTTAACAGAAAAATCCCCAGGATGGATCGGAAAGCCTTTGGGAAATTTCGATGCGGGGTTGCCCCACTACGAATAGAAACCGGAAGATATACTAACACACCTATCAATGAGAGGACCTGTTTTAGTTGCACCGACTCAGTTGAGGATGAATGTCACGTTTTACTACACTGCCCTTTATATACCCCTTATCGTTCAAATCTTTTTAGTCAATGTAATATTGTGTGCAATACTTTTTATGCTTTTACTGATGCAGAGAAATTGATTTGTATCATGTCAAATTACAATATAGTTCATTTTACTGCCAAAACGTGCAAATCTATTCTTAAACATCGTAACCATTTACTTTTTAACAAATGATTGTATCTATTTCTGTACATATCTTATGTATACATAATAGGTTTTTTGGCCTCTTACTGTATTTTATGTGTGCTACGTTTAACTTTATATTTTACTGTTCTATTGTGTATTGTGTATATATCATACACATTAGTCTCTCATAACCCAAAACGGGTGGCTCACTTGTAACCTTCTTTTTATCTTTATATGTATCTGATGTTTTTGTATTTTACATGTGAGGTGAGACTTAAATAAATAATCTGTCTGTCTAAATAATATGTCTGTAAACAATAACATAAGCCAGCTACTCCTTGAGCAGGACTCCTGAGTAACACGTCACATCTCTGCCTCAGATGATTGGCTAATGAAACGTTTTTTCTACTATTTTGGGGTGGATTTGTAATCCAATACTTTTGTGTCGTTATTCGTTACTGTTGTCAGAATCATTTCCGCGAAGCCTACCCCCTGAGGTTAGAATATCTTTAATATTTTATTGAACAAAACAAATCAGACCTCCAACTGCTTCTGTAGAAAATGGGCATCTTTAGCGAACAGACTTAACACACCTTACCGAAAACGTTCATTTCTTATATTCGATTGTGAATCACTGCATTATTGTAGTTCCATTTTTGCCATTTCTTTTATTACATATTTATGCCATTGGGAGAAAAGGGGGAAAATCAAAACTTTATATTTACGTTCTTCCACATTTTTGTAACATATCATTCCTTAATGCGTTTTCATGCGTTTGTAATAAAGAATCATTTGTAATTATGAATTTTTTTTAAAATCATTAGAAATACTTGCAAGAGTTCCCTTTGCTCAGAAAATCTCTCACTCCTGTTACAGAAATACATTTAGCTCTCTTGGAAATTGATGTAGTTTAAACAATCCAACTTTATCATTGTTGTATAATTACATGTCTTAGTATGAACAGAATTGGGGCTAGAAAATTCATTTTCTTTTTAAACCATAAAATTTAATGAAATGTAACGGTTTGAGAATTTTTTTAAATGTATTTAGATAGAACAATATATTGTTTCTGCATTCACCAAAAACTTGGACCTATAGTCACTTTAGAGACAAGTTACAGCTTTCGGCCCATGGTCTATTAGTGTAATATGTGTTATCACAGCGCTACATTACGATAAAGCTACCAGAGAGCTGACAAAGTTGACGTCTTGAAAAAGCTAGGGTTTTGATAAAGATACGTACGTTCGTTCTAATATTGCTGACGTTCTGACAGAACTGCCATTTTGATAGAGCAGACGTTCTGATAGGAGCTACATTCTACAGTGCGGATGTTCTATTGGAGCTACGTTCTGATAGAGCCTAGCTTGTGTTAGTGCTACGTTCTGGTAGAGCCTACCTTTCTGTTAGTGCTACATTCTGAAAGAGCCTAGCTTTCTGTTAGAGTTACGTTCTGATAGAGCCTACATTTCTGTTAGAGTTACGCTCTGATAGAGCCAAGCTTTCTGTTAGAGTTACGCTCTGATAGAGTCTAGCTTCTGTTAGAGTTACGTTCTGATAGAGCCTAGCTTTCTGTTAGAGTTACGTTCTGATAGAGCCTAGATTTCTGTTAGAGTTACGCTCTGATAGAGCCTAGGCCTAGCTTTCTGTTAGAGTTACGTTCTGATAGAGATTTGGCATAAAATATTTGAAATATATGTTGTCTATCACTTTATGATGTGTATAATGTTTGACATCACTATCGCTTAATGTCATAGAAGTTTCTTTCGGATATAGGTAACACGAGGGTAATAACTAAACTACACTTGCAGCTTGTAATATTTGAATTTACATTATGAAATAAAATAGTTTCATGTTTGTTTCAGGCACATTTCTAAACGCGACGATTCATCTGTTTGTGATAGAGGATGTAAACTTGATACACTGTGTATATTAAAATCGAGAAAGTCGGCAGATCCAAGGCTTTGTGAAGATGTATATAATTAACAAAGGATTGCTCACGACAATGTTATAAAAGAAATAAATTTTACTGATCTTATTACACTTTGTTATTGATGTTATCAAATGTGTCTGTTTTGCTCAATAGAATGTTGAAAAGTGGCAATTCCCAGACAATCTCTCTTTCGGACTCTAATGACAAGTTCAGCCAATTTATCTGATGACAATTTCTGACAGGTTTTCAGTCATAGCAACACCTGAATTTAGGGGATGTGAACCCCATGAGAAACAACACAGCTCTTCAAGCAATGTTTATGTAAACTACCAGGCAAAAGAAAGTACACGCCTCAGTTGGTTTTGCTTAATTTATATATTTTAAAGAAATCAGATGCATTCGACTATGGCACGATACCATATTACTTATCTGCAGTAGTTAGAATGAATTAATTGGTGACTCTGGTTACGTTTTAGTTCAAATATCTTTGATTTATGAAGACAGGGGTAAGAAATGAAATATACACAAACATGACCCCTTCCGTGTTTAAAATGTTGTCAATGACAATGTGTGCAGAATCAGGCACATTTATTAGTTTTCACATAGAATGTGTCCCATATGTCGATGAACAGTTGTGTCTCCTCAAAAATAGTTTTTTGAAGTATTTCATTTAATTTGTTAAAAAATTAGACAACACGTGAGAAGTATTCTTTGAATGCTGACTAAACGCCTGCACTGTTCAGTTTTAGAATATGACATGGAAAACTAGAGATATGTGTAATTACAAATCATAACAGCAAAGCAAGTGTGTACTTTCTTTTGCCTGGCAGTATACATTTAGTATCTGTAGAGAACTCCTACTAGTTCAGATTCGATGGACTATGTTCCGATGAACTACCTTCCTATCTAAAGCAAACTACCAGTCACAATAAAGTACAGACTTCTGTTTGTTTTATCACATGTATGAGTTTCCGATGTCATCCTCCAAAACTGAATAGTGCTGGCGTTTAGTCAGCAATCAAAGACTACTTCTACATGGGTTTTTTTGTTTTGTTTTTTGAAATCATAGATTTCAAAATTTTTAAGTTTCTATAAAACACAACTATTAATCGACATTTAAGACTTGTTTTATGTGAAAATTAATAAATGTGCCGGATTCTGCACACATATAACATTTTAAACATGGTTGGGGTCATGTTCGTCTAAATTTCATTTCTTACCCCTGTCTTCATTATACAAAAATATTTTCATTAAAATTTAACTACAGTCACCAATTAATTCATTCAACTTCTGCAGATTATTAATGTATCGTATCACAGTCAAATGCATCTGATTTCCTTTCAAATATTGAATTAATCCAAACCAGCTGAGGTGCATGTGAACTTTCTCAGTTTTGCCTCGCGGTTTTTATGTTTGTGACGCACTGGCCTTCACACTGACTGTACGTATTTGAATGTACATTGTAAACAACCAACATAACAGTCAATACTAGCATATTTCACTGGGAAAACAAATGATATTTAATCATTTACTCCTATTTAATCCCGGAGTAAATATTATCTTTAGTCATATTTAATCCCGGAGTAAATATCATATTTAGTCATATTTAATCCAGAGTAAATATTTGTAAATATTTGTAAAGCTTTGTAAATATGTTATTTAATTCAGATGAAATGTTTGTAAAAATGTTATTTAATTCAGATTAAATGTTTGTAAATATCATCTTTAATTCAGATAAAATATGTGTAAATATCATCTTTAATCAAGATTAAATGTTTGTTAATATCATGTTTATATGAGATTCAATATTTGCAAATATAATTTTAAATAATATTAAATATAATGTCTTTAAACGGAATGTAGCACGCCGTTCTTACGGAAATAAAGAGCTCTATAACGGGAAGGAAGTGTAATCAATGGCTTAATAATACTGTCCAAGAAAAGAGTTGTTAAATAAATAAACTTGATTCGTGTAAGCAATGAAACACTCCCTAAATTGAATTATGTCAAGGTTTAAAAAAAGTTAATATTTATCATGTCTTTGGAGAGAATTTACAAGTTGAATACATAAAAATCAATATTTAATCATAAGTTTTTATATATCAGAGTAAATGATCACTACCGGATAAAAGACTCAAATTTACTTTAAATGCGATCTCTCCTGTCATAAGTATATGAAACATTCATTGAGTTACTTATTAATTCAAGAAAATAAAAGTTGTATCCATAATCACGGATAGACGGACAAGAAAAGACTATTTATCCCACAGTATTGCATGCCGGTGGGATAAAATAATATTTTTACTTGCCAAAACATGAACCCCGCAAATATGATAACATTTTATGAAATAGACAATTTCAGTAGCAAGCAATTGCATTTTGGAACAAATTAATATTTTCCCTGGTTATAATGTCAATAATCAGAATACCGTCTGCGCCATCTATATGATATAATACTAATTACGATGATGATTTAGCTGTTTACATGTTTGAATGTCCCGTTTTTCAAGGTTAATCAAACACTTTGAAAAGGAGGCTCTCTTAAAATTCCATTTCTTACAGTCCCTTTTCAATATTTGATAAAATGGTGATATTTTCAGAATACATACTTTTTTCAGAGTCTGAGTGTAAGACTAGCATGTACTCAACCGCAAAAGAAATGTCACCAGCCCCTAAATGTTGCTGTCTGAGAAAGTAGATTTTGAATGTTTATGATGGACACATATTTATTGAAGAAATAGTAACAAATTCATACGTTAGAGAATGATACTTTTATTTTAATGTCAGTTCAAATACAGTTGCAGTGTTGAAATCGCGTTTTCAAAATGTTTTCAAAATGTATTTGGCATTTAAGTCAAATGTACACAATGTAGAAACTACATAAAATACAATAAAATATGGTGTCGACATGAATAACCTTCTTGAACTTAAATTTGTTGACCCGTCTTTACTGTAGGATGTCATAAAAATGCCAAAAAAAGCCCCTTTGGACTCTCCTATCTCATCTAGTTAAGGATATTCGAAAACGTGGAGTTTGAGAATTGCTAATTGTTAAAAGGTGTGTTTCTCAAAAATATGCATAGATAATGTTTTAAAAGTTCGGGTTTAGTTAAGTTTTCCTTCTGAAGACATGGTGTATCTCTGTTTCAGTCGTCAGTATCACTCGTGGAATGAATTATCTTGTATATTGTATGGTGACGTTTCTTTTGCGGTTGAGTACAGTATACACCAGCTAAATTTTACTGTTGAGTGTATAGACAATAAAATCCCGACGAACATCCTGTTTAGTGACTGCGTAAGCTATGTAAGGCAAAGCATGGGAGTAAGTGACACCTGAACACACAATTGTGCAGATGTTTATCTATAACATAGTCTTCATTTTTTCCAAATATACATGCAAAGAACGAAAGTGTTTCCTTTTGTTCAACCTGGTTACAATACAATAGCAGGTGACATTATATTAAGGGTATACTATTTAACATTAAAATGATCAAACATATCAGTATAGAAACAATATTCCTGATTGCTACCTTGCTAAACCAGATTTTTTGTTATGAAGTGGACCATAAATGCGTGACTTACAGTAAAAACTGGAACTGCTGACCTGCCTAATTATGATCAATCAAGCCTCCTAAAAAGCAATCAGTATTTAGCCTGCTGTGATTTATGCAAAATGACAGACAGGAATATAATGTATGCCGATGCAATCGCTAGTTAAAAATTTAATTTATGTTACCTTCCTTTCATGTTGAGACATTTACATTAAGAATATATTCTTTTCAAAAATAGTTAAAACATCCAAATGAATAAGAAGAAATGTGCTCTAAACTGCTGTTTCACTAAAAGAACAATCATTTTTTCAAACAAAAATTAAAACATGTTACACAGAATGGAATTAAATGACATACAAATGTAAACTTCTAAAAATAATCTAGCGACACTTCATCGCTGATTACTTACTCATATTATTACAACACACGACATAATTTGAAACATTTTTCGTTAATCAAGGAAAACTTTAGTGTACGATTTTCTAACGCATCTATACGTGAAAAGCGTCAAAGCGTGAAAGCACAACCAGTTGAGTGAGCTGCAGGTGTTGTCATATGTGAGTAGTTTAAATACGTGTACTGCAAAAAGTCTATAAACGATAAACAATCAGTAACTTTTAATTCAGTATCACCACAATGCAATACTAGAGTGGCCTGATGCAACATGAACGCCCAGGGTTTGATGCACAAACTTCCCTCCAAATAAGCAGTTTAAATGTAAGTGTAATTTACGATTAGATTACATCTTATCAATAATATCATCTTGATCTGCATTTCGTATGAGATTTTCTTTGATTAACTTGTAAAGTATGACAATTCAGGTCTGAATGATCTAGTGACAATAAATACACATGTCAAATATTGAAGGCCTATCACTAAAAATCCGATGACCATAGTTACGTTTTTCAGAAAATGCATCCTACACCAAGGTCACAAGCTTTTAAGGTCACAAGGTCAAATGCTATGACCTCAGTGTGTGTCATCAGAAACAACATTTTCATAGGCCTATCCTGACAATTTAAAACTTTTGAGGAAGATTAAAATTTCAAAAGTTGCGTCGTTCATTAAGGTCAAGGTTAGAAGGTCAAAGAATTTGACTACTTCAATTGTCTTTTGTCAAGGAAAACACATTTATCAAGTTTCAAAGACATATCATTGATAAATCAAACGTCTTAGCCAAGCTATAAGTTCAGTTTTAACCCACGGTCTGAAATGAGAAAGTCAAATGCTCTAATCAAGGGTCAATACTCTAAATACATAGGTCCGATTGGTCCCGAAAAGCAAATGCGTAACACCTATGTATATCCAAAGCATGTGTGAATTTAAGTTTCAGAAAGATTGATCAAAAACTGTGGGAGGAGTTGATTACCGAACACAGGTACATTTTTCAAGACGGGCGGACAGACGGATTCGCGCCACGACATAGACCCCTTTGGGTTTCACCCGGGGGTTATGAACTGTACTTGTGCAACAATGTACAGGTTGAATGTGAGAGTTTGTGTATATTTGTCCATGTTTGTTAACAATTATTTGTGTGTGAAGAAATAATTCATTGTAATATCCATAACTTATGTATGTGGTTAAGGTGATTAGGAAGTGAGGGTGTGTGGGTGCACAGACAGATGGTGGTTGAATTTAAGAGTGGTTATCTTATTTTATTTTCATTTGTATATTTCATACATATCTCTCTCTCTCTGTCTCTCTCTCTCTCTCTCTCTGTCTCTCTCTGTCTCTGTCTCATTTCCGCATTTCTTCTTGATTAACTAAATTAGGGCTCATTAACAAGATTACAAACAGGTGTAAGTCATTAACTGTCGAATTTGCTCCGGCTCGTTAACAAGGGTGAGAATGACCGACGGTTAAGATGGCATAAGCCGAAAACACAAAAACATTAGAGAATACACACTTGAGTATTCAGAACCTCTTTAGGTTATAAACGTTGCAAGATTGACGATTGCCTAAACTAAAGGAGTACTTTTGGTGTAATGCATTACGTGAAATAAGGATCAGATGGTATTTGTTTTTACTGATTTAACAACTTTGCAATAATGAAAGGTACCCGTTGATTTGATTTACCCGCGAGTAATAAACAACATATACAAGTTTGAGAGCGAGATATTGCATTTGCAGTTGGTTTCGTATTCCGACATCGATGACATTTATTGAATTGCTTGTTTTCATAGGATACATATTGGCTTTCAGCTCGGTTAACATACATCTTAGTTTCACAGAATTGCAATATTTACTGGCATATATATAGCACAGGTATTATTTACAGTATTGGTTAACAAGAGGTTACAGCTAAATGTATGAATTGTGGGGTTTCCGGTGTACTTATAAGATAAATTCTTTTTCCTAAAATTACTATAGGCGTTACATACAATGAGAAAAGGATATTCATATACAGTGTTACAATTTCTTCAATCCCTTTGACTCATAGGAAACTTATAGTATATTTCTCGTTAGCGCATTATTTTCACAATAACAACAGATGGTATTTGTTTTTACTGATTTAACAACTGTGCAATAATGAAATACCAAAGGGGTCAAAAATCAAATACACAGAGGTTCAGAATACACCGGTGTATTGAAGGTCGCCATAGTCATTCATGTTGCTTTTATTGCCTGACAAACACATCTTGCTTCTATACAACAGTATATTCGGCGTATGGTTATAGAACAAAAACAGATGCACTCACCATGAGCAAAGAGTAACAATACAGATGTGAAATTACATGTTGGTGTTTATTATAGTGATTTTTCTGTGTACCATTATAGACTGGAATAGAGTGTATTTCATAAAATCTGATTTGGCTTTGATATGTGCCAAAATACCATATGTGATGATTTGAGTTCACATAATCTCACTCGACTTGAATATATATCCCAAAAGGCCACATATTTCACAATTACTTAAAGTTGAGTTACGTTTTCACATATGTAAATGAAGCCGCATTTGTGCATCCATTTTACGTATCTATAGGACCCACTAGTAAACCAACTGTGTCTTCTTTAGATAAGTTTCCAAAATTACATTGATTTGCGCGCACGCCTGTCTTGGTGCATTGTAGTTATTCTCACAAAACTGAACGGGGAAAAATAGTTATTTTCAGTAGCTGTCAGTTGTGCTCGATATATATCATCGATGATAACATTTGACATATGGGAACAACAAACTCAATGTAGATAATCTAGGGAGGTTTAGACATAATAACACATTAATACAACAGCATTTATTCCAGAGTTGTTGATATATCGACATGAACATATACCTGACAGAAATCATGGGTACACAGAGGAACAGTAGATGGCGTTTACCACTGCGCTACCCCGCCCGTTATTTTAAAAAAAAATTAGTCATTTGTTCAAATCATAAACATTTATAACAAAAAATGTTTTACCTTTAGTTTTGCTTTTTTTACAATATATGTTTTACTGCCAGAAAATGATTTTATATTTTACATTTTATTAGGATATCTGTGTCTCTTATGTATGTACATTTATACTCAAATATAGAGCATTAACTTTCCATGTTTGTATATCATCCAGTCTCTCATAACCCTAAAATGTGGTTGTATATCTATATATATTTCTTATGTGAGGTGAGACCTTAACCGTCTCTCTGTGTATCTGAACAGAATATCTTAATTAAAGAGTTGTGATCATCACGGCCCGTGCACAGCGTGTATTGAGTTGTGTAATGCCAGTGAATCTCATTTGGCTGCCGCTAATTAGGGGTAATAAATTAATTTCGGTTTAGCTTTGCATTGCCAGACAAAGGCGTGATTTGTGTAACGGCATGTATATTCCATTACATTTAAGAACTGAATTTTGATGACATTTTACTTAAATTAGAAATAATTGTGTTTTGTCATCATTGAACCATGTTTTAATTATACCCTCCCGCCATCTAGATAATTCCGAATATTCTGTTAGTATCTCACCATAGCATGTGTATTATGCAGCAAATATTTTAAAAGGTGACGTGAAGTGATTTGGAGTTTAACGCCCCTCTCAAGAGTATTTCACGGCTGCTAGTATTATGGCAGGGACAAAGCCCGCGAACCATGGTACTACGTTGAAATTCAGTGTAGCATTGCACCCAAACCTCACTGCGTATAGAACAGTTCTCTACTGCAGACAAAGCTGCTGTGATCTTGGCGGGGTTTGAAGTCTGGATCCGAAGCCGAAGGCGTTTACCACCCGCTACCCGCCCCTTATTTTTAAAATACAAATTACATGTTGATTTGATCTTGAAATTATGTCATTTGTTCAAATCATTAACATTTATAACAAGAAAGGTTTTACCTTTAGTTTTACTTTTTTACAATATCTGTATTACTGCCAGAAACTGAGTTTATATTTTGCATTTTATTTGGATAGATGTATCTCTTATGTAAGTACATTTATACTCAAATATATAGCATTAACTTTCCATGTTTATATTTTATCCGATCTCTCATAACCCAAAAAGATGGTTGTATATCTATATATATTTGTTATTTTAGGTTAAAACCTATGTCTGTGTGTCTGAACAGAATATCTTAATTAAAGAGTTGTGATCATCACGGCCCGTGCACAGCGTGTATTGAGTTGTGTAATGCCAGTGAATCTCATTTGGCTGCCGCTAATTAGGGGTACTAAATTAATTTCGGTTTAGCTTTGCATTGTCAGACAATGGTGTTATTTGTTCAACGGCATGTATATTCCATTACAGTCAAGAACTGAATTTTGTGATGACATTTTACGTAGGAGAGATCACGACACCAGACTGGGTGGCGCCAATTTGATAAGCTAGGGGTATCAAGATTTAATCTACAATTATGACGAACAATACCTATGTCTACGCAACATGTGATTGTGAAAATTTGCCTTTATCGCGTTTTGTTCTTTTTAGTTGAATGAATTCAGAATCACAATTATTCAATGGTAAATGCATTGTACATATGTGATGCCAATATTATTACTTCAAACATAATTAATATTTTATAATAAACAGAGCATCCTGGAAAATATTATTTGTAAATCTAATTCATTAAGAACCTTATATGTTGTTAAATAATGGTCTCTCATAAAAAGCTGTGCATACGATTCTAGACATTTAAAATGCATTATTCTAGTCCAAACTGATAGGATTTAAACACACGCTTTACATTATTTCCGGTTTGTAGCATTAAGAAGTACCCTTAGTTGGCTTGAATATTAGGTTCTAGTTATGATGATACTGAATATTTCTATAAACTCAAGGCTACTTGGCTTGGCTGCTAACATAGCATAATAAGGATAACAAGAGTTATATATATTGACAATATGTGTATAACTTAACACGTGGTGACAGCATATGGATAGTTTGATCTAGGTAGCGACATGTTCTGTTTGAAATAAAGTATTAATATTAAATATTGAAGGCTATACGATGAACGTTTTTTAAATAAATTGTTAAAGTGTGGTGATGGTATAAACCAAAATATGAGAAAGATATTTGTCAAGATCATATATTTCCCTTTATCATTATTTTAAGCTGAATCAATATAACCCATCATGTTTAACGAGGAATAGTTAAACTTCACCGGTATGTAGGTAAGTGAGTTCACAATACATTAAGGTAATATTAATGTCACTGGATATTAGATGCTATACACATGCATTAGAATGTCTAACTTCCAAAGACAAGAAAACGGTAAGCACCAGTAAACCTGTTTTATACAATCTTGAAAGCAAAAAGAGTTTGCCTATATCATCTTGGAGTATTTTTTATTCCAAAATCGTATAACAAATCAGTTCTCTTTAACACTTAATAGTGTAGATGTCGCATTCGGTGTAACAATTACCATGATAGTAAATTGAGTAGTGAAACGTCCTGAGTTAAAGTCCAGTGATGAAGGTGCAGTGATGGGAGGTTACCGGCTGTCATGTATAGCGATATAGAATTTCATTGAAGTGCGATAAGTAATCAATCGTCATGAGTTTCATAACTACCTGTCGCAAATGGAATAGTATACTCAAATAGTACACTTATATCAACATCTTATTACATTCAATGCAACAGGTACTGAATATGTATTTTAAAATATTTGTTAAAACTTTGTATATGAACTATATGGTATGTGAATAAACTTCTCTCAAATAAATTGCCACACAATCATGGAATATATATTGAATATCTGTCGCAAGTCGTGTCATACTCAAAAGGACATTAAATCAGCTTGTCACACATCCTTACATCCGATGCATCATGTAAAGAATGTATGCTAAGATCACATCTTTGTTTATGAACTATATGATATGTGAGTAAACCTAGTACCTTGTGAATATATGTCGCACATGATGTAATACGCATATAGCACAATTAAATCAACTCTTTATATTAATACTTTCACTTACATGCTATGCCTATATATATGTCGCACATGATGTAATACGCATATAGCACAATTAAATCAACTCTTTATATTAATACTTTCACTTACATGCTATGCCTATATATATGTCGCACATGATGTAATACTCATATAGCACAATTAAATCAACTCTTTATATTAAAACTTTCACTTACATGCTATGCATTTATATATATATATATATATATATATATATATATATATATATATATATATACCAAGACCCCACGCCATTAGAGCGTAGATTTTGTTTACTTTGTCAAGATGTGGAAACTGAAGTTCATTTTATTTCAGAATGCCACTTTTACAACGATCTCAGAAGTAATTTAATCAAGATGTTTATAATGTAACGGGGCCTTTAGATCTTTTTATCAAACTGTTAACGGAAAATAGCCCCAAACGCATAAAATGCATCTGTACAACCATAAGAAATATGGTTTATAGATGGAAATTATTTTTATCATTCTTATATCTATTTACTTACTTATTTAATTACTATTATAAACCCGTATCATTGCAATTTTACCTACCTATATTTACGAATATGTTGTACACTGTTTTATCTTGTAAAGTGTCTCATTAGCCAAAAATTGGCTCGTTGTTTAATTTATAGTTTATGTCTTTTATACGTGCTTTTTACAATGTATATTTAACTTGTGACATTATGATAAAATATATCATTCTGTCTGCCTGTCTATATCTATCATAACTGTGTATCT
The DNA here is from genome assembly GCA_936450465.1 of Gibbula magus. Lineage (NCBI taxonomy): Eukaryota > Metazoa > Mollusca > Gastropoda > Trochida > Trochidae > Gibbula > Gibbula magus. The sequence continues at coordinate 36,814,415 of OW388295.1, forward strand.
GAACTGCTATATCGAATCACAAAGTGATTACAATGTTACAATATGGCATTGATGAACAATGTTTAACAATCAAATAGCAATCTAAATAATCAAAACGTTATGGTTCCTTTAATATGTCCCCGTCACCTTGCTAAATGTTGCTATCGCAGTTGAATTCTGTAATATTTTCAGCTTTTTCTGACTGGCAAAAAATGTAAAACTGCTGTAAATGGTAACTAATAAAGTGACTTGGTTCACCAATTGCCAAACAATAGATCCATCTATATTCATTTTTATGTAAGTAGATATTTTCATGAGATGATACTTATAATATATAAAGTTACTAAATCATATTAGTCATTATGCCGAATTGGTCATATTTTCATCAGAGGTAATTTTTTCCATTAAAGACATTTTTATCATCAAAGTAATTTTTTTTTTACCAAAGTCAATTTCTTCACCCAAAGTTAATTTTTCATTAAAGTCAATTTTATTATCAAAAACAATTTGTTCATCAAATTAAATTTTTAAATTAACAACATTTATGTTATCAAAGTAATTTTTTCCATCAAAGTCAATATTTTCATCAAAGTCATTTTTATCATCAAAGTTAACTTTTTCATCAGAGTAATTTTTCTCAGTAAAATCAATTATTTCATCAAAGTCATTTCTTTCTTTTAAGTAAAATATACCATCAAAGTAACATTTTTCATCAAAGTAATTTTTTTCCATCAAACTCATTTTTTTACATTGAAGTAATTTTTTTTCATCAAAGAATTTTTTTTCATCAAAGTAACTTTTTTCATCAAAATGTATTCTCTATTTAGGTAACTTTTTGCAATTAATATTAATTTATCCATTAAAGCAAATATTTTCATCAAAATAATTTTTTCATCAAAGTCTTTTTTCCCATCAAAGTCAAAATCTTCATAAATATCCTTTTTGTCTTCATCAAAGTCATATTCTCTATTCAAGTCACTTTTTCTTTAAAAGCATTTCTTTTCATCAAAATAGTTTTTAATTAGAGTAATGTTTTGTTAGCAATGTTCAAAGCAACTTTTTTCAATAAAGTTACGTTTTGATGAAATTATTTTATTTTTATTACAACATGGTACAAAACCTGTCTGAATATTTACAAAACTTTAATCTTATTTAATCACCTTTACAAATATTTAATCCCAGAGTAAATATGGAGTAAATATGGATTAAATGTGATATTTACTCCCCTTTTCTCTGTTGTAAATTGTGTCTTTAATCCGGAGTAAATGGGAGTAAAGGGGATTAAATGACATCTTTAATCCATATTTACTCCGGATTAAATAGGACTTTTTCATCCAGTGTTTGGTACGGATTTAATTCTTAACTTATGCATTAATCACGGGTTGTTTTTGTGTCAATAAATGCTGATTTATATAAGCACGGACAGATGCTGATTTATATAAGCACGAACAGATGCTGATTTATATAAGCACGGACAGATCCCATGGCAACGCTTACCTTGTTGTTTGTCAGCTTGTGGTTTAGCCTGTATATAAAGATGCTTCAAAGTGACATGATAACAACTCTTACAGACACATTGAGACGATGGCCAAGCTATTCAAGGCAATAAGACGTCGGTTTACAACGAAAGTGGTGTGTCACGAAGTGGAACGAACTGCCAAGATAATTGTTATCGGTCCTCGTGATGTTGAACGAGCTGCGGTCGTTGCAACGGTTCTCAAGCAGACAGACGTTGGTCGTGACATCTTCAAACACCTTCAGACAGGCGTTAGGGGGAATCTTTACGTGGAGCTGGTGAACTCAGATGCGGACTGTCCAAGGTTTCTGAACCAAGCGATTGCATCAGGTGAGATATTCATCCTCCTGACTGATGTAGATGTTCCAGCGTCAAACGTCAACGTTCAACAAATAGAAGCCATTATTCGAGAAGTCAAGGGAGATAACCCTTATATGATATACACAGCTTCTGCAGAATCGACAGAGATGGTTAATTTTAACTACCCCATGATGACTGGAGTAGACATTACGATAAGCAAGACATGGCGGACAATTACCATGTATGCTTCATCGCCTGATTTTGCAATTATACAGTCCTTTTTAAAGGATATTAATTCTCATTTGGAGTCTCGAGTACGTCTTTTGTCTGACTGAAGAAATGTGTGTATCGCCTGACTGAATGAATATGTTAGAAAATTGCCTGAAACAGTCGCTTTGATATTGCTTTAATAAATCTATGCGTGATACATACTATTGTCTTGTTTTTTTTTATATATAGTAAAATAATAAATGAGATGTAAAATCAGCAGCAGTTTGTCACACTAAAACAGCCGACAGTATGCGATTCTTCCAAACACGTTGATATTGGTATGAGGTTTGTGGTGAAAGTATGTTGCAGTGTGTATATTCCAAATTCAAAATGATGTTTGAGCCTGCATGTAAAAGTGGAGTACCGAAACCGTTCAATTACAGGCCATGGGCCGAATTTTTCTTTTTCATTTGAGGTCAAAGTTTTGGTTGAAGGAGAAAACTTTACCTAATATTGTAGAAAATGGTTATTTTTCACACAAAAAGTCAATGTTTCACCAGAAATACTTGTTCATTAATTAATAAACAGTTTTAAACGGCACTTGAGAAATATGCTAGTTTCAACCAATCAGAGAGCATCTAGGTCAGCCTGCCTGGTACAACAAAGATGGTCGCGCCCATCGTAGATTGTGCGTGTGTCTGTTTGTGAGTCCACAAACGATCGAATTGTGGCAATATCAGATGTTTCTTGGGGCTATATTTATGGGTATATTAAGCAATGGCTACTTCTGGATGGAATACAGAAAAATAATCATAACTTTGATTAGTAACACTGTGATACCGTAGAATATAAGTTCACTGGAGATGTTTTTGTGGTCGATGTTCGAGTTTGAAGAGCTGCTTAAGTTATCTTATGGGTGACATATGTTTGAAATCAGCCGGGTTTTGTGGAGAAATTTATAGTTGATAGGTACGTGCGTTTATTTGTGAATGTCACCAATTCTTAGCGTACCTTTTGACCTGATGTTGAATGGACCGCTTCCATAGATCGGCAGTATGGCTGACATTGTTCCTTTACTCTTTTTATTTCATATAGGGTGTAGTTTTTTTACCTTTTACCTATACCTTTGTTTTACTTATAATATCAGGTTCCTGTTGAGAAAGTTGATCATTTGTCCAAATAAAATAGTATACAAGTGAAAAAGAAATGTTACCATTCATAATATTATGTTTCGTTAAAATTTTACTGTTTTTATCGCTCTAACTAAAGGTAAATTTGGTATTTGAGTAGTAAAACTTTTTGATGATGTCATGTAAAACACTTTATTGGCAGTCAATTTTGTGGCCATTAACATAAATCTGGCAACTTTTACCTTTTAGCAATATGTGTAATATCTTCAATATTGACAGACAATCCTGAGAAATAATGTATTACTATTACATGATTATATTTTTAATGCATCTACTAAGTTAAACAAATTTATTTTGCCTTATGCATATATCTACCTATCTACTTCGCAGATATATTTTGCAAGCAGTAGAAACAAAGGTATCAGAACATAACACAACTTCCAAACGCAAGGCATAACTCTGCATTACTGGCTGATTTAAGCCTTGCGGTATTTCCCTCGCTTTGTTGTGCTTAGATAGTGAATCGCTGCACCAGAAATGCATAGTGGCCATAGACCTGAATTTCTAAGCACTGATTTCTTCAGGAAATTCTGCAAGGCCTAAATCAGCCAGTAATGGAGACTGGCAAGAGTTATGCTTTGCATTGGGAAGTTGAACATGACACAATGGTCCCTCACAAAAAGGCTCCAGGGTTCCATTCTTTTCATGGAAACCATACTAAATTTGAAATGTTTTAAACATAAAAGGCCAATATTTAACAAAACGTTAAAGAAAGATATCGTTCAATAAAAGTCCAGTTCATTTCATTATAAGTTATAAAGTTTTTTGATTTCTCATATAGAAACAAACCTGTCCCTGTATATCCAAACCATTTTCATAGAAACTAAAATGATAATTTAAAAATCTTAAAATAAAAAAGGCAGATGGATAATACGCCTATGCTATGCTATGGAAATGAACCTATCAGTATTGATAACACTTGAGACCAAATCAAAGTTATCACTGAAAAACTGATATCATCTTAAAGCAACTCTTCAGTAGTGTTTGGGTTAAATAACTGTTAATACTTGCTGTTTAGGAATCCCTCCTCAAATGAAATTTGCCCCCCTGGTTCCTACGGCAATGTTATAGATACTGCGGAACACAATTTTGGATGATAAAAGGTGATTGTGGGATCAAAAGTGTATGAGGTCTGATAACAGAGATGGATAGTTTTCTACAAGGGCAGTAACCTTAAAAATAACGTAAATATTAGAATTTAACATATTGTTCTAAATGCCCATAAATTGAGAATCTCACCAAGTGTCTTCTGATATCAAATCTATCAACAGGACTTGCTTAAAGTTACAACTATCCCCAGCATGCCGAGGATATCCACCGAGGGGGGTCCATCAATGGAAAAGGGGGGATGTCCCATTTTTTCCCCCGTCTCAAGCGATACCTACTGTGGGAGCCAGTTTTGGATGATCAACAAACATGAAGATAGTAAATGTTAATGAGATTGAGAAATTATTATGTTGAAGAAAGTAACAGATATACTAATGGCGTAAAAATGTATCAGGGAGGAGAAGAAAGTATGTTGTCAATTAATAGATTTATGTAATGAGTTCCAACCATAATCATAACAGAGGGTATAACACTATTTGGAATGAGGTTTGTCGGCAGTATGAATTGTAGTTTGTAACCAGTATGTTTTCATTGACTTAGCAAATAATTTTATTACACGCTCAATTTTAGGTAGAAAAGTTATATATATTTTTGACCACACTCGATGAGATAAGAATAGTATTAGTCAAGAAAAGACAGATATCCTCTATTTCTCTGTTTGAGACAAATGTTCTCACTTCTGCAGTTTGATCTCAGTTCTAAACACAGTGAAAATATCACACAGGGGATGACATCATGTTCACAATAATATGACGTCACGTCTACTATTAACACGACATCAACGCCATGCTATATCACACGAACTCCTTCAGTTTTGAACTTATTTAACTTTAAAACACCGCATTTCTGACCACAGAAGCATATAATAGATATAATATTTTGTATTTACAGTGTAATGTCACTTATCTCTCACCTCATCTTATATGGAACTGGAACCATTTCAGTCAGCATACAAACGTCGACATAGCACCGAGACGGCATTAGTAAGAGTCCACAATGACATTCTGAGGACAATGGACTGCCAACAAATAACACTGCTTGTGCTCCTCGATCTCTCGTCTGCATTCGACACAATAGACCATGTCATACTTTTCAAAAGACTGGAAACCAGACTAGGCATCACGGGATCAGCACTTTCTTGGATCAAGAGTTATCTCATGGATAGAACACAGTATGTCACTATAAACTCTGTTGCCTCAGGTACAACTTCTATATCTGTCGGAGTTCCACAGGGATCGGTTTTGGGTCCGCTTCTTTTCAGCGTCTACATTCTGCCGATTGGCGACATCATTAGAAGCCATAGCCTACAATTCCACCTGTACGCAGATGACAACCAATTATACATATCCATCGAACCAGTCCGCGCCCAGTATGGTATCCTGCAACTAGAAAGCTGTATTTCTGACATAAGAGCATGGATGGCTCTGAACTATCTCAAGCTTAATGATAGCAAAACTGAATTTCTGACTCTGGGATCAAACAAGCAACTTCAGAAACTCCAACCCTCACTCTGCATCAGAATCGGTAACTGTGAAGTACCAGTGTCAGCCAGTGCCAGAAACCTTGGGGTACCTTTCCAGAGCAACATGTCCATGGAACATCACGTTAACCAGCTCTCGAAGGCATGTTTCTTTCAACTTCGGAACATCAGCAAGATTAAGGATCTTTTAGACACAGCCACAACTCAACTCATGATGCAAACTCTCGTCATTTCACGTTTGGACTATTCCAATGCTCTCTGTTTTAATATCTCAGCTACATTCATGTCCAAGCTTCAGAGAATTCAAAATGCAGCAGCAAGACTCATCTCAAAAAGAAAACGATCTGATCACATCTCCCCAGTTCTCAAATCTCTACACTGGCTACCAATCAGCTTCAAGATCCTCCTCCTTACTCACAACTGCATCTACGGTGACCATTCATGTTCCTACCTCAAAGACCTTGTCACTCCCCACACACCATGTCGATCCCTCCGATCTGGCGACCAGTACCTTCTCACCAAACCTCTCAGCAAAACAGGAATGGGAGATAGAGCTTTCTCAATTGCAGCCCCCCATCTCTGGAACAGTCTCCCAATATCACTCAGGATGCCAATGACCACAAACCAGTTCAAATCTGATTTAAAGACTTATCTCTTCCGCCAATCCTACCAATAACTCTCTCTTGTGTACAGCGCCACTGAGCACCTTCAAGATGGATTTTCGGTGCTATACTTATTAATTATTATTAATATTATTATTATTATTATGTTCACTCTTGTCTGCGCCACTTAAGAAAATACTGGCTTTACCCATCACTCCCTGAGAGATAAACTGTAATATTACACTGAAAAGACTGAATAATCCTATATTTATTCGGCTTACCAAACACATAAGTTCTTTTGAATCATAATATTCTCTAAACCCAAAAATTCATTCGCATTTAAGGGATTCAAAGAAATAAGCAAAGGGGAAAACATTAATCAAAGATATCTTCGTTAATATTTTTATTGAACAAAAAAACCTTCAACTGCTTCTACAGAAAATGGGTATCTTTAGCGAACAGACTTAACACACCTTACCGAAAACGTTAATTTCTTATATACAATTGTGAATCACTGTATTATTGTAGTATTTAGTACAAATTTTTGCCATTGGGAGAAAAGGGGGAAAACTTTATATTTACCTTCTTCTACATTTTTGTAACATATCATTCCTTAATGCGTTTTCATACGTTTGTAATAAAGAATCATTTGTAACTATGAGAAATTTTTTAAATTATTGGAAATACTTGCAAGAGCTTTATAGTTTTGTTCACTAAAATGCAGTTCCCAAATGAATTTGAAGGTATATTTATGTACCTCTATCCTGAATGGTACATCTATATACCTGTATCCTGTATGATACACGTATGTACCTCTATCTTGAATGGTACATCTATATACATGTATCCCGTATGGCAGACATATGAGCTCTATCCTGAATGGTACATCTATATATCTGTATTCAGTATGGCAGACGTATGAGCTCTATCCTGAATGGTACATCTATATACATGTATCCCGTATGGCAGACGTATGAGCTCTATCCTGAATGGTAGATCTATTTATCTGTATCCCGTATGGCAGACGTATGAGCTCTATCCTGAATGGTACATCTATATACATGTATCCCGTATGGCAGACGTATGAGCTCTATCCTGAATGGTACATCTATATGCCCGTATCCCTTATGGCATACGTATGTACCTCTATCCTTAATGGTACATCTACATGTATGTCTATCCTGTATGGTAGATATATACAGAATCTCACCCAAGTGTCTTCTGATATCAAATATAAAAGCAAGCCTCGGATCTTTGTAACTTTTATCAACTCGTGTTGATATATTTGATATCAGAAGACACGAGGGTGAGATTCTATTTATCATCCAAAATCATTCTTATCACGTTTCAGTGAAAATAGTGAACATCTCCGAGCACATCTCTGCCATTTGACAGTGCGTTGAGGTCATAGCATTGAGATCGCGTGATCTAACACAAGCGATATCTCCTGTGGAACACAGTTTTGGGTGATAAATGTATCTCTTTCCTGTATGGTACGTGTATGTACCTCCATCTTAAAAGGAACATGAATGTATCGCTATCCTGAATGGTAACCATATGTAACTCTATCCTGAAACGGACACGTATCTATCCCGAGCGGTACACCTATTAACCTCTATCCCGAATGTTACATATATTTATAATCCAAAACTCGCGGAGATATCGCTTATGTGAGATCAATAATTTGTCCTAGGATATATCGTTTTGACAGTTTGCACAATGCCCTGCCACCGTCAACCAAATGACTTCATGCTGCTTTTAATATCATCACATAATGACTCGCAATGTCATGTCGTCAAAACCCTGATGACATCACAATGCCATCAGATCATAAACATTATCAAAGTGATCATACAGCGTCACAGTGATATGACATCATATGGCCTAATGGTAATGCTGTGTTCAGAGATGTATATTTTTTATATATTTGATACCAGAAAACGTTTTGGTGATATTCTCTATGTATCTCTTTCCTGAATGGTACATATATGTACCTCTTTCTTATATGGTCTTCAAAGCCAACTAAACTACATTTGAATGTTTTAAAAGTCAACCACGGATCAACAAATGTAAATCCAAGAAGATGAGTTATGTCGACAACATCTTTTGTTGATTATTTTTTTATTATTAAATTTTAAAAACTTAAATAGCCAAACGTTCGGGCCAAAAACCATTTTGAAAAAGCTTAACATCATCCACGTTTCTTTAAATAGACATAGCAAGGGAGGTATCATACTCTGATATATGAAATTGTAAGTACATGTACCTATTAAAGACAAACACAATCTACTTTCTATGGCATCAGTATATCGGTTTGTACTATGATTAACATGTGGTGACCTTTCTTGTTTCTTTTGTTCGGTATTATATAATAACTTTACATTAATGATGATAAAAGAAAATTAAAACTGTATTGAACATGAGCATTTTGAATCAAATCGAGTAACAACAATATGTCATATCGCAGTAATAAAAATCGGAATTTGGGTCATTCCTCGTGGTTTGACGCAACCAGGTGTTCATAATACTCTGGAAAAACACTTTCTATATGAACTGTGCAACATTATGCGCATGTCAGTGATAGCTATAGAGAAGGTAGACGAGTGATAAGATCAGTGGATATCAACAAGGCTAGACCTATAACTTGCTCCTGTGATTGATAAAGAGTCCACATTCGGATACTCTATCGAGTGTGATAAGTGTTATCACTACATTTAGTAAATAGGAACAGAGCTATTGTATTGAAGACAACATACCAAACAGAAGAAGATGATAAAACTGGTAATTCTATGTTTTGCTTGCTGTATAGGAACTGCTGGAGCCCGCTTTGCAAAGGATCTCCAAGCTGGTGAATATGACGTCATAGTAAAGATGTTCCAGAAGCAAAATGCTTTTCAGAAGGATCTTGCGGAATATGGCTGGGATGGGCTGGATGACGATGAACAATGTACTGTTTGTAAAATTTTAGCATCTCTTTTCGAGCAACTGATTGCAGAAAAGAGATCTAAGGTGGAAATGGAGAGAATCGTAACTGCTTACTGTGTACAGGCGAAGCTGCATACTGAACGGATATGTGGTCTCTTCGCGAAGGAATATATGGTAAATCTAGCTCATCCTCACCCTAGAGTTCATTAATCGTCATCCTAATCCTCAATGTTGTCCTCACGCCCACCCTCACCCACACCCAACATTGATACCCACCCTCGCATTAACTTTATAATCTCACCCTGGCCCAACCTTAACCCCAAATCTATCCCAAAACTCATCCCAAAACTTCCCATCCCATCCCATTCCCACACCTATGACTATCCGTCATCCCCAATCTCATTGTTACAATTAGCAGATGAGATAACTAAGTCCCCAGTGTTGACCAGCAAATGAAACTAAATACATAATTAATCAGATTAAGAATACCAATGTTTTATTGAAATGCAATAGTGATATAGGGTCACAAAATACTATTAGAGCTCTGCACATACTACCAGAGGTCTTAAAACATGACTGTTGTCAATGAGCGAAGAGTCTGATGACAGTTGGTGTGGCACAAATATAGAATCAAATAGATATAGTGTCTAAAGTCTTCAAGTGCATAGAATGTCAGTTCTTTCTAAAAACAGCAATATTTATACTCAAACTGCCTCGAGAAAATCAGAGAACCTTCCATAACGTTCCATAACATTGTTTATGATCACTCTCACAGCAGCTAGCCATACGTCACAGTTAATAGTCATTGGATCCTTACTAAAACTGTTGTGGCCCCACCACTAAACATAAATATTTGTATTAATTAAGGAAACTTACATTCCCAACCACACTCAAACCTTCGTGCTCCTCCTCACTTGAGCCTATGCCCTCACCCATACTCAATCTCCATTACCAATCTCCTCATCCTTTGACGTCTTCTTGTTCATTCGTCATACCCAATCTCACCCACACTCAAACCTTCCTTCTCTACCTTAATTCAATCTATGTTCTCACCCTTATTCACTGTTCATTATAATATTCAATCTCAACCTAACTTCACCCTCACTCAGAACGTCGTCCCCACCCACCCTCATCAACTCTTTATACTCGCCTCACCATAACCCTCAAATCTTACCTTTAATTTTAATTTTAACAATAGGTATCTTGCTATAATACATGTACTCATTTTACCAGTCACAATCCCATGAATGTCAAAGATTGTGTTATTCATCGAACGTCCAATGATGAATAATTGAAGCAGGTACTTGTCTGTTTGGACAATTACCTCATATAGTTTCCTTTGTGAGTTCACATCCAAACCCGTAGAATCGGTCTCCTGTTTGCCAGACACATCTATAATCATTTATCCACTACGAATTGGAATTTTTGAATCGGTATAGAATGGATATGTTAAAGAAGAAGTAGAAGAATATATCTCAAATAATACGACGACAAAGATCCCTATACAAATGCTTATTAATTCTCTTTTCACATATGTGTAATAACATATTATGAGTACATTAAGTTAGTATTCCTTAGTATACATTGGTATAAAATGCGATTGTGATCGCCAAACATATATTATTGGCAATATGGAATAAGACGGCGATTCGTATACGAACTTCACATTTAGGATCAAATGATTATGTTGGAATTAAAGGCGTGTCAGATAAGAGGGATGTCGGTATAGAGGGTTGTCGGTTTAGAGGGTATGTCGGATAAGATTGATCTCTGTTTAGAGGGATGTCATATGAGATGGATGTCGGTTTAGATGGAGTTAAGATAAGAGGGGTGTCGGTTTATAGGGAGTGTCGGATAAGAGGGATGTCGGTTTAGAAGGAATGTCGGATAAGACGGGTGCCGGTTCAGAGGTAGTGTCGGATAAGATTTATATCTGTTTTGGGAGATGTCAGATGAAATGGGTGCCGGTTTAGATGGAATGTCGGATAAGAGTGTTACCGCTTAAGAAATTATTGCATTATAAAGGATGCATACACACTAAGATCACTTCGTGGATCAAATAACGTGGCAGGTTTAGATTGATGTCGGTTTAGAAGGAGTGTGAGATAAGAGGGTTGGGTTTAGAGGGAAAGTTGAATAAAGGATGCTTTACTAGGAGTGCGAAGTACATTTGTACGGCAGCCAAGGTTACCAAATGAGTATTGGTTGCAGGACATGGCCCTGGGTGTGGTCGAGTTGCTCGTTCTCAAACCGGAGGAGGTGTGTGGACTGTACCTGGGACCCTCCTGCGGCACCCCATATGAACCCCTTGAAATGTGGAACGTCACTCTCCCGAACACCCCAAAACCACCCGTTGTACCCCCCAAACCGCCAGCCGTAAGTATCTAAGGTCTTTAATGTGTGTTACACCATAATTTACCATTCCATCCTCCCATATTATAAGCGGCAATCATGCCTTCTTTAAAACACCCCTAAACCTCATACAGTAGTGTTATAAAGTAACTATAATGAAGAACGCGTGTGCCACGGGTGTACCAGTAATGGATTACTGGCGACCACGCGTGGTTGACTGGTGACCAACGGGTGTGATGATGACCTTCTGAAGATTTGTTTCTCCAGTACTCACTTGAACACTAATATGATAATACTAATAATCCCGAATTCCTGTGTTTTGCTGCAGCCCTCAGCGCCGAAGATGAGATTCCTGCAACTCACTGACATCCACATTGACCTAATGTACCAGGTCGGAAGAGACGCCGAGTGCGGGGAGCCGCTGTGTTGTCGTACCATGGACGGATTTCCTGGTAGAGTATCACTAGTGTTCTTAGGCCTTGCATCTAACTCATGTATGTCGCTGTCAAGTAATCTAAAGTCCAAAAGAAACGTCACACCTAAGTTGGTTTCGATTGATTCAATATGTTAAAGAAATGGGATACTTTTGACTATGGCATGATGCAATAACACCTTTTTGCAGTAGTTCATATGACTTAATTGGTGACTGTTTTATTTTTTTATTACAATATCATTTTATAAACTAGACAGGGGTAAGAAATTAAATTTACACCAACATGACCCCTACCATGTTTAAAATGTTGTAAAAGTGTACATGACGGTCAAATTGATTGATTTTCACACAGAGAATGTGTTATATGTCAATAAAACAGTTGTGTTTTATCAACAGTAATTTTTGGGAATTTTAAATTTCAAAATTTTAATTTTAAATTATTTTTTTTAAAAACACGTAGAAGAATTCTTTGACTGATTAGATAATCTAGACTAATTTCCCAAACTATTCAGTTTTTGAATGCGACGTCGAAAACTCGAGAAATTTGACATTGAAAATTATACATATGATAAAGCAACTGAGGGGTGACGTTTCTTTTGGACTTTAGTTTAAATTAAAGGTGTTCTCCTTTACTGGAAGAATATTGTGATGGATGTTGAAATTTAAACTCATCTATTTCATTCATAAATGTATCTTTCAACATAATACATTATTTGATATGTCGCATATAAATCGCATTGCTTTGATAAATCATTCATTGTTACATACGCAGGTTGCTTGCTCTCCTTTCATGTTCGCCATGCTGTTCATATTAATTTTTGTTGTAGCTACGTTTAAATCTAATGGTGCGGTATTAACATTAGCCATTGTGGCGTGTTTACCAAACCACATTCGATGTATTGAATACAAAATATTAACACCAACACAATGATGTAACCTGCAAGATGACGTCATGTTTCAGCTCCCGGGGTCCGAGGTGCGGGTAAATGGGGAGATTACAGAGGATGCGACATGCCCTCCCAACTCGTGGACAATCTCTTCCAACACCTCGCCACCAAGAAAGACCAGGTCAGGGGTCATTCTAGCTTCACCTGTTATCTCTACACCATATCAAACCTGTTTCACCATATCACGAAATTACAACATACAGTTTGTATATGCAATGATTATGTTCAATATTTGCGTATATATGTATATTAATATATGCACTGTAAGTTAAATGTCCAGGTCTATGGCAGCTTCTAGTTATCCAAAAATTAAAAACATAACGCCGTTACAAAAAGTTTTGACGTCATAGTCTGTATATTATGACGTCATCATCGGGTGTGGGCTGTATATATATAGTCCATAGACCAATTAAGTGGATTTAGTCCATTATTTGTAACTTTTACCAACTCATTTTGATGTATTTGATATCAGAAGACACATTAGTGTGATGTTCTATTCAACACTATGTATGGTAAGACTGGGTGTGCGTGGTGATGCTTCGGTTTGTGACAGTGTGCTCCTAACACTGGTTAGAATAACATCATAACTAAGATTTTTGCATTGGACTATGTTTTGAATTATATATTATAAGTATAAATGCACAAACTCGATTATACCATCAACGCATATATTCGGCTTTACTGTACTTTTAAAGGGACATTAAATATGTTGTTGGAGTCACATATGTCAAACGTTGTCAATGCTACTGTCTCATCTAGAAGTACTGACTGTTGTGATATACACTGATACACACACTAATGGGTGTGGAGTTTTATATATCCTTTAACGAACTATGTTATGAAGTAAGGTCGGATATATGCATGCCTAATGTGATAACGTTACGTACTCGTCTGTCAATCACATTTATTCCGTACAAATGGTCATGAGGCCAACAGTACAACATGTGTAAGATATATGACAAGAACATGTCTGCGTCATTGACAACATACGTTTAAATTTAACACAATGCAGTTTGAATAGGTAATCATAAAAAGTTTGAATAGCCAATCTTAAAAGAGGCCTCATCTCGCAATTGCTTTCTCAAAACTCCAAACATCGTTTAGCCGATGTACGGTGAAAGGAGTAATTAATCAATCATAGTTAAGAGGTAAATCAGTTTGTAAATACATGGATGGTGATGGCAATATGATGGAAGATATTTAACTCTCAAGTTTGTATATGCTGGACATACCAGGATGACATGTAGTTCATCTTCAAGCTGTGCTTTACAGTGTGAACAATAACGTTACATTGTCTTACTAAACGAAACTAAATGTATTTCCTATTCTTGTTTCTCATACATCCTAATTCGATATATTCATACATGACATTATTGAAAATAATCATTTAAATTAAACGGATAGTTGAGAAAGAATGAAAACAATATTCAGATTATGTTTACTATTTTGAAGTAAACAGACACCACTGTTCCCAGAAACAAACAATTATAGAAATACTTTACATTGTTGCAAAACAATTGTTTTAAAAAATGGTGGGGGGACATTGTTATGGATGATACATATTCAAACAATTAATATATGTTCCAAACATCATTAAAATTCATAAGAAATATTTCAGCAGACACCCTCTTGTCCGTTATCTAGACCTTCCCAAATAGTTTACTCCACTCTTCTTTTCCATCCTAACCTCTGTTGTTAGTTTGCAATCGGCGACACTGTTTCACACTGAACACTCCGTAACTGTCAAAATGACTTGAGTTCCCGGCTCATATTGTTTATAAGACAGAATTCGGTCGTAGATGTAAAACGATGTTTGATCGCACACACATAAGGATGTTACCAGGTTCGCCATCATGGGAAAATTTTGCATTAGGGATTTCGCAAAAGTCGTCAACTATGGTTCATATGTGACATAGATAGGTAGGAACGGGAACAACTGGGCCGTGTTCAAGAGAGGTTTCAAAGTAATCGCTCATTCAAATGAATGAGCGATTACTTTTTAACCTCTCTTGAACGCGATTGCTCATCGCTACGAAGTAAGGCGAGCAAACTTCGAGGAATTTGCTTTGTGTCGTTCAAGAGAGAAGAAGCGCTCATTGAGCGCTACATTGAGCGATCTATGAGCGCTACGAAGCGCTTCATTTTGTTGAACCGTCGGCCTGTGGTAGTGACCTACATGTATATTGGAAGAGAATTTCTTTGGGCAAGGAACCCGTAGAAGCACAGGGGTTCGAATTGCTGTTTGAAACATATTTTCCAAATTCTAAATCTAGATTTTTGCAATCATATACTGTTAATAATTTTGAAAATATTGTCCAAACAGCGAGTCCAAACCCTGTGTGTAGGAGAACTAGGGGAAGCAGTGCGAAAACTATACATCATCCCATAGATGGAGAACTATAATTAAAGCTCGCAGTTTGTTTCAGTTCGACTTCATCATCTTCACTGGTGATATCTCCGCACACGATGATTACAACCAGTCCAGGAGCGACCAAGTTGGAGCTCTAGAGAACCTTGTTCCTTATTTTGATAAATATCTTCCTGGCGTCCCCGTCTACTTTTGTGTCGGGAACCACGACACAGCGCCTGAAGGAAGGTATGTGTCATTGGCGTTTATTAGACTCTGCCTTCAGTTAAAAAATCATAATTTTAATTTTAATTTATTCCTTATAAAAAAAACTATAACATCATCTAACTTGCTTAAAACATGTCTCGCATCTCCCAATCTAAATAAATTTAGATCAACAGGTATATTGGGTTATACCGTGTTTGTCTAACATTCACCAATGCAATGGACTGTTCCGTTGAATTTCGCCGCTAAGCTAATCAATAAAGAGGCCTCATCTCGCTTGAGCTTTCTCAAAACTCCAAACATCGTTTCGCCGATGTACGATGAAAGGAGTAATTAACTGTCATTCGGAAAGCACCGAGCGACCCAATCTTCGAATGCCCGAATGAAATAAGGATACGTGAAAAATAATTAAAATATTATAAAAAGTGAAGAAAATATTAATCAAGAATATTCATGGAGAGAAAAATAAATGCCAAAGCCAAGTTATTTGATGCTGGAGTTTCAAAGATAGACTGTTTGTAAGGGGTGATAACTCTTCACTGGAAGAGGAGGTCAACGCTAACGCAGCGGGGGATAATTGAATAAGTCTGCATGGGTCACAAGAAGACACCACATGCGTATGGATGTTGCATGTTTGCATGTTGCCTTGACAGCGGAACTTATTTTATCATGTTGACCTTCTCTCATTCGTATAACAAAATTAATAAGTGTCATTTTCTGACCCATAGATCATGAGAAAAAGGTATATTTATTTTATAGTCACATTGCTTTCTGTAATTTTACAGTACCTAAACGTATATTTCATTATGCAAACCTCACTGTAATTATTTTGACTCAATCTGCGTTTACATGACACCTATTTGCCACCAGGGGTAAAATACCCCCGGGGGCTAATTTACCCCCAGGGGCAAAGGGCAAATCAATTTGCGTTTACATGGGTTTTAAGACATGGGGGTAAATACAGTGGTATTCATCATTATCGAACATTTCTAAATACTGAGGAGTCACTTTGTGCTATCATCCCACCAAGAATTACCATGATAACACTTCTTTGGTAGCATGGTCACCTCTACAAAGCAGCTAAGAGTACTGGGGTAATCTTGCAAATTATTTCTTAAGCACTAACATTTTATTTTCGGAAAAAGCTCATTTTCTGAAAATGGTGGTCAGATTTAAGCTCATCCGGCCAGAAAAAACCAACAGACATAATTATGGCACAACATTGCATGACATCCGGTGTCCGTCCGTAAAACATTTGCATTATCAACTTCTTCACAAAAACAAATAGCTTCAGAGTGCTAAAACCTTAATGTTAAAATTGTACATTTAGTTACTCTGTTGCCACAAAGAAAGGTATCAGTTTTAGACGACATGCTTCTTTGAAATCTGCTCTTCACTAACAGTAACACACATACAAATGTATGTGATATTGATAAACAACTGATGTTTCATTTCGGCCTAGAACTTGAGATATCTGCTTATCCTTTGGGGTTGTTCATTCAAAGTAATATAGTACTGTCATCTTACTGCAAATTATAGGAATCTGTTTCCCATTACAAAATCTCAAATTTCAGATATGTTTTACAGTTCAATGATATAAAAGTTGATAGTTTACTACAAATATACAGGTTTCGACAAGGCACAGAACCCATATTTCATTGCCAGTTTACAAACTGCCACAGCTCAGCAGCGAAAGAATCAAGCTGAAATTGCTGCAAACTGAGTGATTACTCGTATTAATATTTTCTTATTCTGCGACAATATATACATTAACTCGTATTTGTCAGAAATTATTATTGAATATATTGTAGTGAATATGGAGGGTACCTACAAAGCGGTTTACTCGTACAAAGGGGTGTCTCCCCTTCCTCAAATTCAAAAGCAAAATAATTCAATAAAAAAAAATCAAAGTTATGTATTGAGCATAAATCCTACCATTGATGGGAACCCCTACACTTACGCCAAAGCTGACAGAACCTAGACCAAAACAATGTCTCCAGATCCGTCAAAAGGGGACATAAGGAGAGCACTATCTGCACCATGAGTAAAATTAGTCTAAGCTAGGAGTGTGAATTTGAGTCTTATATTTCAATTTGTACACATGAAAATTATCTTGGATAAGAAAAATATTATCCAACAAGGTGCTTGAAATTACAAATTATCTGTCCCATGTGAATAAATTGTGTCCAACTCATGTACTTGTGTATTAGTGCAGGTGCAGAGTTCTGTGTTCGCATATTGGAACTTGATTTGCCCCTTGAAAATGTTAAAAGAGCGTTTACATGACACGTTTGACCCAGGGGTATATATACCCCCGGGGGTAACAGATTTGCTCTACCTATTTAGGTGGAGCAAATTGTGCCTCAATACCCCCCAGGGGGAAAATATTTACCCCCTGTGTGTACCGTTTACATGACGAAATTTGCCTCCTGGAGGCAAATATGCCCCTGGGGGTATTTTGCCCCCCGGGGGCAAACGGTGTATGTAAACGGGGCTTTAACGTTGCCTCAATACCCCCCAAGGGGCAAGTATTTACCCCCTGTGTGTACCGTTTACAGGACGAAATTTGCCTCTTGGAGGTAAATTTGCCCCCGGGGGCAAACAGTGCATGTAAACGGGGAAAATATTTATCCCCTGTGTGTACCGTTTACATGACAAAATTTGCATCCTGGAGGCAAATATGCCCCTGGGGGTATTTTGCCCCCGGGGGCAAACGGTGTATGTAAACGGGGCTTTAACGTTGCCTCAATACCCCCCAAGGGGATAATATTTACCCCCTGTGTGTACCGTTTACAGGACGAAATTTGCCTCCTGGAGGTAAATTTGCCCCCGGGGGCAAACAGTGCATGTAAACGGGGCTTCAGTTCGATTGGGAGCTTGAGATAAAATTAAAATGATATACGGAGCCATATTATCAGTTCTCAACAGACCAGGTAAGGGCTGTTACAATTTTATTTCTTACAGACTTCACACAGTGTCAAATTTTACAAAAGTTAAAAACTCGAAAATTTTAAAATTTGCAAAGGATCGTAAAGGCACTGTTGCATAATTTTCTTTCTGAAATTAAGTGCTCTCAAAAAAAATGTGAATACGTGTTACCAATGCCTACATAATACTCGTGAATCAATAAAGAGTTCTAGAACGAATGTATATGGTTCGGCTAAGCCATTCGAGTCCTATTTCCCATAGAACGTTGATCTTTATTCCGACCGACGGCAATTTGTACAATTGAACTGTATATGTTTCCAGTTGTCCCCCTCCTTTCATCACCGGGAAACATTCTCAGGCATGGATGTATGAAGCGCAAGTAAAATCCTGGGGGAAATGGCTGCCTGCACAAACTCACGAAACAATTATGAGGTACATTTTCTTGTGTTATTTCTTTCTTCGGGTACGTGTTCCTTTTCTTTTGATAGTATAAATTTCATGGAGGTACAGTATATTAGACATTGGCCCACAGGGGGCTTGTATTTCTGAAAACAATACGTTCTAAAACAAAAAACTTCGTCCTGTGACTGTGAATATGTAGGTAGCAGTCAGAGGACGAAGTTTTTTATTTAGGACGTATTGTTTTCAGAAATACAAGCCCCTGTGCATTGCTCTATAATCATGAAACTAATATACTTATTTTTATTGGGGATAACCCGTTTACCGCACAAATTGGCTACAGTTGAAATCGTCCATATAGCAAGTCGTGCGGTCAAACGAATCATCATCTACATAGAAGTGCATAGAGAAGATTTGAAATACTACCGTGCTGATACTTCCGGATATACGAGGTCCGGTTGAACGAGGTTTCATATATAGTGGTCATCGTGTTCATGACGATGTTGTGTTCCGCTCATTACTAGGACACTAATTGTTCAAATGTTTTGATGCTTGATACACCTAATGCCTATAATGTGTAGATCTCCTTTTTGTATCTTCCATACCCTCATTAGCATAATTTGTGGAAATTTCTTAGTATGTCTACCATGTAACATCAAGCCTTTCAAGTTACTAAACTTGATTCACCAAATGTGTTACACTTGTCAAGCATGATTCCGGCATCTGCCGTTTGTGGGTTAGACCCACAGAAACCCGATAACGTACCTAAAATGTAGGTAAAACGAAGGTAAAATAATACATCCTATATCAAATAGAGTAAAGGAGCAAGGGCAGCCATTAGCCGATATAATGGGTCCATTCAACATTAGGTCAACATAGTTTGTTCTTATCATTGATACTCGGCCTGCGTTCCGCTAGAACAACAGGGCCGTGTTCAAGAGAGGTTTCAAAGTAATCGCTCAATTAGCGATTACTTTTAAACCTCTCTTGAACGCGATTGCTTAATGTAGCGCACGTAGCAAAGTGAGCGAACTTTGAGGTTTTGCACCGTGCGTTCAGGAGAGAATGAGCGCTGCATTGAGCGCTACATTGAGCGCTACATTGAGCAATGAATGAGCGATTATAAGCGCTCGCTGTTATGGAACGGAACCCAGGACACTCGCGGCGAACAAATTTTACTGAACACAGGGTTAATGATTGTATCGTAAAAAAGGTCAGAGATAATCAGAGCATACCTGTACGTGTCGCTTTGTATTGCTGAACATAACTCTTAAGATCTTTCTTAAAGGTTGTTGGTGACATGGTTATTCGCGTTGTCTTATTGTCAAGCGATATTCGATTTTGCATAATTGTATTTGTGATTGTTTAAGAGATAATTTAAGTTCATACACTAATTTAATAAGATGAATTTTAATCTTTGCTTCAAATTCCAGGGGAGGATTCTACACATTTTCACCATTTCCGGGTTTCCGGATAATATCTGTAAACTCCGTGTACTGTTACAAGACCAATTGGTGGGTTCTTATAAACAGTACCGACCCTGCAGGGGAGCTTCATTGGCTGGCGGAAACTCTTCAGGAAGCGGAGGATAAAGGCGAAAAGGTGACTGAATCCTGCATTTTGATTGGATATGTATTAAGAAATTAGGATTTAAATGAAATGATGCATTGTAAATCAATACACTATCACCAAAGACTCCCTCACAGGGACACTGTGTGTATTGTCAAAATTATTCGACGGCTTTCTTCAGGTATATACTGCTTCAACATAAATGAATAACCACAAAAGGACCATGCATTTCAAACCAGTTCAACTACTCCAACATAAAATGAGGCTTTAGAGAGAGGGTTCAATCGGGGTATTCTTTGTGGAAACGAAATTTAAAAGGACATTCCTGTTTACACACATTATACGTTCTTAACACATGTGTCTTTGACAATTCAATTGAAACATATTACTGAGGGCAACATATTTATCACTTTATGTTTATACATTTAAATTTGGAAAATAAAAACATTGTGAAGTAAAGCCATTCATCGGTGCTAAGAGTGGGGGGAAATTCGCTACAGCTCAACAGGACATGGTTGATTATTCAAACGGTCAATATTTTGTTACTTTGTCGATAGTGTTTCACAATCTATATGTTTTATTATTAAACAGATGTAGCATTAATAGAAATACTGTGTGTTTTCATCTCACGAAAGGCAAAATACAAGATGGTGGCCAGTCGGCTATAGAAACCTCTCTTCAAACTTCTGTTCAAATATTATCGACAGCTTTTTTGTTCAATGTAGGCTTTCATCTTGACACACATTCCAACTGATTGTCTGAAAGCATGGAGCTGGAACTACTATAAGATTGTCAGCAGGTAATATACACAAAAGTCACGTGACCAACGTTTGTCCAATCAAATGCTTGCATACTGACATCTTAGTCTGTCTCAATGTTCTGTTCACACAATCGAGTTATATGTTTTCAACCTTACGATGTGAGATAAAGTTGGCATTTTTTAAAATAATTGACAGATATTCCGTTCATTAAGTTGACGAAATAGTCAAGGGAACACGTATTACATATATTACAAGTGAAAACAAATTCACTCGACGATCAAGTCCATCATTCAGTAACAACGTAGAGGGGTTGAATGGTCAACACCCCATGTCCCTTAGAAATGTACACGTTGTCATCATATTGTTCCATAGTATTATGTATCACTTAAAGGAGGTCTGTGCGGGATAATTAAAACGATCCACGAGTAATTACCACCACAGCGTCCCGAGCCGGAAATCTCAATTAGCGTTCTCTCTACTCAGCGTAGTTTTGTCTGCGCAATCCTACGCGCTCCTAATCTTCTCGCGTCTGACCCCTCTCTCGCTTTACTCAACGGTGAAACGGAGTGTCTATAATTCGAGCTCGTAATAATAGAGTTATTTACCTTTTTGCGTTGTGTTCATAACAATAATAATTAGCCCATAATGAACCAAGTTCCAATGTGGATATAGTGATATACTGATATGAGTTTATATTTATTACAATGCAGACCATTTCCCTTTTCTATTATTGATATCAAACTCATATGTGTATCGCAAAATAAAAGAATTATATCAAATTGGTTCGCTTATCTGATATTTAACTACATTAAACCTATTTCACCCATAAAAGGTTTCAGACATAAAAGGTTAGAGTAGCGCAAACTGACCGAAGCTTGGACACTGATCCGATTCAAATATTATGAAAGACTGTATAATAAATAATAATCTTTAAAATGTCAATTTCAGCAAATCAAAATATTGGATAGAAAGAATTTTACTCGATTTTACATAGATATTTCAGAATTGCTTAAGATTAACCGAAAATAAAAACGGTTAAAGTTGCGTATATCAGTTCGGACAAGATTGACCTTCCTTCGGACCCTACAACCCAAATGTTCTGGCATGCGTCAGTGGTTTAAACTATTCACCAAACTGATTCTTTATATCCTTAAACACATGGATAATAGTCCAGGAACAATACATTATCCCTAGTTAAACTGCTTGAAGTAATTTGTCATTTATTGAGAGCATGCTTTCCTATTTAATTTCAGCAACTGCCGCAAACTTTGTTAGAATAAATGATGTCGCAATCATTTTCGCAGGTATGCTGCTGCATAAATGATGTGAGCGCTAAACTGATAATTAATTAACTTAATGTTGTTGTCATATGTGATAATGTAATATTTCTACATATTTCCATATTTTTTCCGCGGCCATTTAAAACTTCACAGGTGGTTACAAAGAAAATGTAATAGTGTCCAAATTATTTCATGAAACCGTTAATTGAACCTCACGCAATTGCTAGTTTTGATAAAACAAAAATATATCAAACTATCAATAATTCATAAAAATAAAATACAAATAAAACATATTAAAAAGGAACATTTGGAAACAAACAGTTTGCATTTATTGCAGATATTATAGCGTCAGCTGGAAGTGAAAAGTCTCCGAAGTTCGGGCGACTTCTACAGCTGGTGACTTCTTTCAGTTTGCCCTATGCGTAACTTATAAAAAATCAAATATTTAAAATGTGGTAGAAATGAAAATATCACCAAAAGACTTCATTACAGGGACATAGCAATGCTAGTTGAATGCTAATTGAAAGGTATCTGACTCCGTGTAATGATGTGATCACAATCTGCGACGTTACATAATTGTGGTATTTGGTAGTGTCAGTGGAGACGACAACCGCTAATATACAGGAAATGCTGCTGACATAACAGACAATGTGTATTGAACACTGTTATTTGTACATAGATTCAAGTAGAACCCTGGGGATGAAACTTCAAAGCATTATATGTAAGCTTTCTATTGCCAAATCGCATTGCAATTGTCTCCAGTCTGGCTAGACAATTTGTCGATTGCAAAGTTTCTCTGCACGTTGTATACACTACTGACTAGATAAATGACACACGACTTGCATGTCAATATATTGTACATTTAATTTGTTATAAGAAGGTTTATGTGAACAGTATTAACAATTCAATGACTGTTTAGCAATACATTTATAAAACATTATTCAACATTAAATATATATATAAATATTGTTTATATGTTCCTTCTGTCCATCTTGGAATTTTTGTATAAATTTTCTTTGAATTGTAAAGCTCATGTACCACCGTTGGTGGCGATTTTGAGAAATAAAGAATTTTAATTTGTCTTCTTACACACCGTACAAGGGAAAGGCATGGTGGTGAGTGACATCTAATCTGTAGGAGGAGTTTGAGTTTATCCACTTATCAATGAAGTCTTGTGAAAACATCCAAGCGAACAATGTTGTTTTAATCACAACACTGTCGGCGACTTCAATACACGGTAATACCATACTGTAATAATCACATTAATCACATGTAAGGATTAAAACGTAAATAAAAACAAACTAAATAATACTTTTATACTTTATTGCTCTATATAACATTTATCGACGTTTTCGCCAGGCATTTCATCGACGTTTTCGTCAAATATTCGCCGTTTTCGCCTTTCGACGTTTTGGTATATCACCGTTTTGTCCCGTTCCCGGGATAATCTATGTCAAAACAAATTTGTATATTTATTGACATTGACAGAGTATATTTATATGTCCAAGTTGGGGTTTATATATTTCAGGATTAAAACATCACTATCAATAAATATATCACTATGGAATAATTTCAAAATGCCACTGTTTTGTCCAGTATGTATGATGTACATTCATAGAGACTGAGTGACATGAACAATGCTGGGTTTTTTTTTTTACAATATTGAAGTTGTTACCTACAAAACTTGTTTAACATGTTTTATGAGTTAAAATACATCTTTTACATATATTTTACTACAATGGTTTCTTAAATTAAATATCTGTCATTCCTTACGAAAATAGTTTTGCTTTATGAAGAATACCAAATGAATTAATAGTAATACATGTTAGCATTTTTTTTTTATTGTAATCGTTTTCCCCCCAAACATCTACACATCTAAAGTCCGATAAACCCAGTGTAGTGCCCTTGGGGATCAAGGAATCGATCCCGGATTTCCAGTAAAATCGTCTGTCCAAGACGTCCAAACCTCTGCAACACAATTAAATCGTCTGTGGGATTGCTGTCTGTAGGCTGTGTTGTCTCGAACCTGGTCATGGACCATGAAATCGTTGTAGTTAGCGATGGCGGGGTCCAAAACAAGAACGAGAATGAAACAGCCAATCAACGATCGCCTGTGAAAAGGGGGAATCCCCTGTCAAAAACATGACCACATCGCTGGGTCTGCGCCCAGTCCGAGTCACGTGACCATGTCACCAGCACGCAACACGTTCGCCATCAGCGGGCTCATTATCCCGCATAGTCCTCCTTTAATGTTTTGATTTATTTTTCATTCGACAGCGTACGTCCGTCCGCACGTCTGTCCGTCAACACTCCCGTACTTAAGGGTCAAATTATGATAACATATTTTTTTTCATTCACCTAAAGTACATTAACAATATTTAATTGGTAAAAGAAAGATCAACACTAAGATGCGTCACCTCTTGGGAGGTGAACAACAGGATATGATACGTATCGCTGTCTAGGTAACAGACAAAGTGATTATCATGTGACGTCTTCGTATGACGTATGCACTTTATCTAAATTAATAATTATGAAAATTCGCAGCAAACGTCCGTCCGTAAGAACGAAATGGAATAACTCACTGAATTCCTTTCATATTTGTATATAGGTTCACTAAAGTGACAGCAATGTTTCCACATGATTTGTGTGACCTTGACCTTCATTTCAAGGTCACAACGAACTTCTCATAGGAGAGACAAATGGCTGATTAGATTATGGTAATCCGATTGGCTTACCCTCTGACATAATTCCTTTACCAAGTATAGTCGAATGTCAAGTTCATCCGATAGGGAAGACCGGACAAACTATCTTTAGAAACACTCGTTTCGTTATCTAAAATAAGATTTCCGTATGGATCTATACACCTCTGCTTTGCCTCAATCAATATCAAATATCCAAAGATACCCTCATGGAATGACATCGCCTCAATATTATTGCATTCCCTATAACAACGATGGGAAATTTAAACGGTTTGGACGCCTTATGTCATTGATATATTGTATTGTATTGTTTGCTCATTGTAACACAAATTTTTGTAAAAAATTGTGTAAAAGGGTATCTTTCTTTAAAACGGTGTAAATCACACATGTTTTTCTCTCGTTATATTTGTAAGTGATAAATGTTTTATAGAGAGTCCACAAAAAAGTACAGGTGAAAGAAGCGCCATAAACTACCATATGGTATTAATAAATGCGCATTGTCGTACCATAAAATAACCACAAAAATATATATATATATATACATACATCTTATACTTTATACTTGTTCGCAATGACAAAATTAATTCATGTGAAATATTTTGTGTCAAATATTAACTGTTATGATTCCCAGGTACGAAAGCACAATCGTTGGCCAGTTCAATGGGCACACCCATAACGACGAATTCCGTATGTACTACGACGTGGCAAATCTGACACGCCCAGTGGGCGTGGCCTATGTGTCTGGGTCAGTCAGTCCAATGGGAAACAAGAACCCGGTGTACAGAGTGTACACAATGGATGGGAACTACCCTAACAGCTCGTATGTACGTATGTGTATGTTGCAGAATGACGTCATAAGCTTAATGTTTCATCAAAGAGAGGGTTCTATCGGGGTATGTTTGTGGAAACTAAATTCGGGAGGATATTCCTGTTTACACTTATGCCATAAATACATTAAACATAAATCCAGGTTAAACATTTTAATGACTGTGATATTTTGTTGGTTTACACAAGTTGACCAAAAGTTAGCGCACATTTCATTCAAAGTTAAGAACGAGAAGTGAAGCTTTTCATCAGTGCTACGAAAGCGGAAATTTTTAAAAGATTACTTGTTCATATATTTCTTTTAGAAATCGTCTTTTAGAATATCATAAACTATACGAAATTCGAGAGTCAAAGGGACTTTTTGGCTTGTTTTATGACGGGCTAGAGTTATGATTGAATTTTCCTTTTTACAATTTTTTAACTACGACATAAACAGGATAAACAGGATAAAAGTATATGTTATTTTACCACCATGTATATTTCATTATCAAATAGTTATGTTAAAATGCAGCCATTGCTCATTTGACATAATACACAATTTCAATTCAATTCAATTTATTTATTTATTTAAAACCACCAACGGTGGTACATGAGAATACAGATAATATATACATATAAATATTCATATCAAGGTGGCTATATTCACATCAATTAGTGCATTTTTGTTAACTGAAATATAACATTGATATAATTAGCAAGATTTATCAAGTTACAGGTTTGGGTTGCTGTGAAGAGTGTTTTTACTTTACATATGTTCACCGGATTCATATAAGAAGGTAACAATGTTTTTCTATAGTGTAATAAAGCTTCACATTTAAACAAGTAGTGGAGTTCATCTCCAACGACAGAAGAGTTACATAAATTACAGACACGGTTTTCTCTGGGAACATTTGCCAGGACAGGTAAATGGTGATTACTTGTTCTGAATCTTAGAATAGGGATATATATACGTTTCGGTAAAAAAAGAAACTTCTCAAATTCCAAATTGTTTTTTTATGCTCCTGTAAAATGATGGTTTAGGGCTTTGCGGGAGAGAAGAATTCCATAATACACAAAAACAATAAATGGCGGACACACCGGATAGAACCCTATCTTTAAGACGGCTTTTTAACAGCAAAATGCACAAAACGACGGTACGCGTGGACCTTCAAAAATGTGTTTATTTAATGAAAGCCTTTAATCCTTCAATGACAACGTTCCAAAACAGTTACTACACAAGTTTACATAGGATGTAGGGGTTGATTGTATTACCTTTAACTGCAATTTAATGGGTTTTGTTTTGCAACATATCCTGAAGAACTAAACAACGTCAATACACTTTCAAAAGATTTAAAATTGAAATAATGATGAAAGAGAAAGTCGACTGTTAATGTCTTTGATGGCACATGTCTTGTAAAGAAGTACTCTCGATTTCCTACATCAGAGTATAATACATTTTTTTTTTATTTGTGTTTAAATACTCTTGGGGTGCTGACTCACAAACTTTTTCAAAAGGTTTTTTGGCTAGAATGTTTGGTTTAAAAGTTAAAACAGAACAAAATGGAAAATTCAATCATTACTCTAGATTGTCATAAAACAAGCCAAAATGTCCTTTTGATTCGACGATTTATAAAAGCGCATGTTTTTCAGAAATATGAACAAGTAATGTTTTAAAAATTCAAACATAGTTTAGTTTACTTTTGAAGACTTAAAGGGGCAGTAGCACGTTTTTTGCAAAATTTATTTTTTCAAATTTCCAATTTAAATGATAGTTTATGTCATTTAAATTAACTTTAGAGGGTAAAACATCTTATTACACAAACAAATTATCTGTAGTGGTAAAATCTATGTTGCGTATAAAGCAAAAATTGCATGGCGGCCATTTTATTGTGAACACAATTTATTATTTTGTATTACAAAAACAATTCCCATGGCTTTACTAAGCGATGTACACTCATTTTTAATTTGATTTTCCGAAATGAGAAGGGTGTTTAATTTACTATTGGTGAAATAATTTTTCTAATACATTTTATCGACTTATTTGAGCGAAAAAACGTGCTACTGCCCCTTTAACGTAGCTCTGTTTCATTCGTATGTATCACTCGTTGGTTGCCTTTTGTATAATGACGTTTCTTTTGTTCGTGTATTTTTTTTTATTTTCAATTTTATTGTTGACTTTCATAGTTAAACACCCTATGTTTTGAGCATTTGGACTGGACAACCTTAGACATGATACTATTTCAAAGCGCCCTTATTTAACAATTTTGACATGAGCTATTAGTTGACTAGTTTATCGTCCATATTAAATTACACTTGTGACGTCATCCTTTTGTTTTCTTGCTTCATTATTTTTCATTGATTGACAATTCATTTTAAAGAAAATATGTTGAATGACAATACTGATTGTAACTGTACTGCAAAGATTATGTTTGAGGGAGCAACATCATAATGCTTTCACAACTTATGTTTTCAACAAAACCATTGTCCATTTGAAAAAGAATATCCAAGAAGGTTATACATTGAGACAATAAGACCATAATGTAGAACTACTTTTTAATTATCAAAAAAGTAATTTGGATGTGCAGTAGACAATTGAAAACATCTCTTTTGGTACGAAAAAATTGAAAAAATAATTTGAAAATTCGTCAATTGAAGTGTCAATCGTATTTCAATGGTACGCATTGACGTCAGACTGTTGTTGAATGTCTCCATTCTTATCAAATAAAGAGCTTAATTCTGAATAAAGTGTTTCTATAGTCACCTACTTTAAGTAATTAAGTACTTTATTGGCGGTTATTCACCAGATCATTCGGTCTAGACCTCTGAACGGAAGAAAAACAATACACTGTACTTATCGTGGACGACTGCTTTATTAGGTCCATAACGTCAGTATCACTTCATCATCCTCAGAAGTATTAATTGAGATAACAATATACTTATGACTCCTCAATAAAGACAAGATTACCATTGACGTTTGACATATTCATTATTGTTTTACTGTAAAATTGTTTGCCCACAACCAGTAACATTTTCCCAAATAACATGTAATGCTCTTGAACAGCTCAGGGGAAAACGTGACGGGTGATTCTCCTTCGTTATTAATTTTGATTATTGTCTATTTTACTGGGGGGGGGGGGGGGGGGGTGGTTATAAAGCATGCCCTTGTCATCTCAAGAACTTTATCTTACGAATTTTATATTTACAGCAAGTTTTGGGGTTCGAAAACTACATATTTGATCTTGGAAAATACAACAACGGGAACGGCTCTTCTTGGGAACTGCTATACAACCCTGTGGTAAGAGACATAAACTAGCGTTCAAAAGCAAAAGATACTTAAATCCAAGAATGATATATGCGATTGACCTTTATTTTCCATTGTTGAAACACCGTCGTATCGTGCTTCTAAAAATGCCTCTTTTGAAAAAACTTCGTTTAGGAGTATCCTTCATTCAGGGAAGGAAAAGTGAATTTGATTTGGTTGTTTAACGATGCATCAACAAATTAAAGGCAAAGGTAAATATGTCAAATACATCTGCTATTAAATTAATTTCCATACTTTATCAATATTAAACCATTCAGTGAAACAAACCATCTTATAATACCGAATACTGATGGGTTTTTTTACTTTTGAAAATTTCTTTTGGACGCTATTAATAAGTAATATACATACTGCTTGTTCGTGATATGATGGCATTGCTTTTAAAGTTACATATTCGCCATTATTTATAAGTAAATTGTTATTATAATATCACACTGAATGTCGAGAACATATATGGTTCAAATTTGAGAAAAATTGTTTACAATGTGATAGTTTGCTTTTGAAATGACGATTATGCGGTGTATTAAAAAGGATAAAGACTTTGTTTATTGGTTGAAAATAAACTAAGGTGAGATTCTCTATATAGCACCAGACTTTTCTCAAACATTTATTTCGTCAAACATATTTGTGTTGTAGGTATTCTGTTTACTTTATTTTTAGGACTCTGTTGCAATTTATATATCTCTTATTGTTTGAATAAATATACGACCAGGATATATATTAGTGTGTTTTTTCTTAAAGAAGATATGAACCTATGTGGCTATTTCTTTAGTACTCATCTTTTGAAGATATTTCTGTTTTACAATTTAATTACATAATTGTGATAACATGACGTCATAATTGTAACGACACGAGGTCATATTAATAGTATCGTGGTTATTAAGACCATATAAACAATATTCTTGAATTTTAGTGTTATTAACATCAGCGTGTACTAGATAAAAGATTAAAAGTTTACCTATTTGATGCCAGTTTGATCACTTATCTTGTTTAAATGTAAAGAAATAGAGAATAAGTCTAGCACGATTCCGATGCTCGTCTCATGAACTTTGTATTGAAACGGGTAGATATAAGAATATAAGTAGAGAACAAAGATTTTGTCAAATATGTAAGTCTAACATTATAGAAGATGAATACCATTTTTTACTGATTTGTCCTTTGTACAGCAACATCCGAAAGAAATATATCAAAGAAAAATACAATGTAAATCCAAATAAGCTAAAATTGTCTCTACTTTTAAACAATATAAACAAAAAAGAAACTGAAAACCTGTCCATGTTTATCTTTTATGCGTTTGTACATAGAAATCGCATTATTTCATGAAATGTCAGTGCACTGTATATTTTGTATTATAGGCCTGAGGCCTTTTAAGTACTAAAATAAAGATTGATCATTTCGTGAATGTCTTTAAAATGGTATGAAACGTGACCTCGTATAGTTTTTTCTAATTATCTGTCTGTTTCTCTGGTACCAGGCTGACTACGATATGAAGGGTGTGACACCAAGTGACTGGTCTGATCTCGTCTATAGGATGAAGGAAGATGACAGTCTGATGAACAAATTCTATCGGTAGGTTTAATATAAAGAAGACATCTGTCTTTTCTTGAGTAATGCCATGTCTATCTCACCCATTAAGGTAGAAAGTTTGTATTCACACGATTAACATATATAACTTTTCTACCTTACGAAATGAGATACACATCCTATTTGTCAAGAATTGACAGATATTATATTTATTATAACGTTATCCTTGTAACAACAGGGTCGTTTTCAAGTTGAGCGGCCGCTAGGAACATCCCGTCACTATAGTAACAATGTCACGTCTTCAGTATTCGTAACGTCAGACCATGTTTTGTGACGTGAAACTCTTGAACTTTAACCTTTGAGTAGTGATCTGGTCACAGTGAATATATATATATATATATATATATATATATATATATATATATATATATATATATATATATATATATATATATATATATATATATATTCACTGTAGCTTGATAGACAGTATATTCCACTGGTAAATTATAGTATTGTAGTGCTCGTTATGTAATAAAATGTCATATAGGTAGCAGTCTGATCAAAATTTACCATTTTCAGAGGTATGAACATTTCAAATAAGGGCGCATCTACTGGGATGAGAACTCATATAATTTAGTTTTGAGGTTTCCTCTCTGTACAGTCTGATGACACCAGTATGCTCCCATGTAATGACGCAATTCTAAATAATCTTAAATGTAAACAATTGTGTCCAAAATAACCCTCTTTAACAAGCGTACAAATAAAAGTATCACACAGGGCTGCGTTCCATAACAGCGAGCGCTTAAATTGCTCATTGATCGCTCAATGTAGCGCTCAAGTAGCGCTCATTCTCTCTTGAACGACACAGTGCAAATTCCTCGAAGTTTGCTCGCCTTGGTACGTAGCGCTGCATTGAGCAATCGCGTTCAAGGGAGGTTTAAAAGTAATCGCTAATTGAGCGATTACTTTGAAACATCTCTTGAACACGGCCCATGATGAGTGAAATGTTCAGTACTTCTTTACGAAAAATAAATTTAACTTATCCACTACATTCAAGATTGACTTTGTACGGTAGCGGTGTTTTGTTTTTGACACAGTTGAAAATGTTGTATAGTTCTTAGCCGCTAGTTTAGGTAATAGAAGTGTTATCGGAGATGTGTGACCATTGTATTTTCAGACATTATCACAGCGGATTCAACAGCGGTACATGCACTGGGAAATGCAAGGAGAAGTTACTGTGCACACTGAACAGAGCCAGAACAGATGACCCTGACCTTTGCAGGAACTTATGAACATAACGTCACTGCTACAAGCTAAACATTAGAGCCATTGGCTCTGCAGCTCATCACTTTGAATTGTTTATATCAAAACTTACATGTACATGCTAAACGAAATAGTAAAACCTGAATGCAATACATCGTCAGCAATCATTCAACTGTAGTGATTAAGGCTTTTAGAGAGTGATCTATATAACTCAAACTCTATCGTTTAATCTCCAAACTTTGCTACCAAATCATGTGAAAATGTCTTCAATAATTGCTTTATTGAAATAAAACACATCTGCAAATATGCTGGATAACACAAAGCTCTGATTACAAGGTTTCACAAGGTTTGGACGTCTGAAAACTGATATGATGAAAACCAATAGGAATGGTTTGGAGATTTCGTCACAGTCGTTAAAAGGGTGCGCACTTTAAATTGAATCCACGCCCGTATTGTTGTGAGTAGGGCAATGGCATTTAAAGTCTTCTTCCAACTACGAACTTAGAGAGGGGGTTCGTCAGGACCAAATTAACATACTTCGATCACTTAGGTGCAAGGTACATGTTATGTACAGTACCTGGCCAAAAGTGAGTCATTAAACCTAAAATTCCCATAGACGTTCATGCTAATTAACCGTTGCAAAAATAATTTTCATTAATAATCATTGGCTGGATTGCTTACAAAAGTTAAGTAAGTTAAGTCTGTAAGTTAAGAAATCATCCCAGCTATATATCCATAATTTCCATTATGCATTCGTATGACAATAAAGAAAACTACAGCTATTTTTTTTAAAAGTCGGATAATAGCGGCATACTTATCATGTTCAAGCAATGTATGGAGCAATCGTGGGAAAAGCTGTACATGTGTCGCTAAATCAGTTGCCATTCAAAAACTAATCGACGGAAAGATAAAAGTTAATTGCGTTTGTATAGCAGAGATGATTTCCTTGATGTGTACAATAAGCAATAAATAAAAGGACTTCTTCGCTATTTATGGAAATTATTCTTCCAAAGGTTGATTCTATTGGATTTCAGGGCCGTGTTCAAGAGAGGTTTCAAAGTAATCGCTCAATTAGCGATTACTTTTAAACCTCTCTTGAACGCGATTGCTCAATGTAGCGCTACGTAGCAAAGCGAGCGAACTTTGATGTTTTGCACCGTATCGTTCAGGAGAGAATGAGCGCTACTTGAGCGCTACTTGAGCGCTACTTTAGCGTTACAATGAGCAATCAATGAGCGATTATAAGCGCTCGCTGTTATGGAACGGAACCCAGCTTTGATGACTCACTTTTGGCCAGGTACCGTACCTCCTCACACATTTCAGCTTTGGGGTGCAGCGGTTCTGGATAAGAAATAAACGATGTGAAAAGTTTTCGGCCGAAGCACGACGGCCCATGCCTTGCAGTCCTGGTGAGCTAGTAACAAGTATAGAAATGGTCCTATTTCTCTTCACAATTCACACCTGGTTACAAAAATATGGCAGTGGATTACTTCCCATACAAAACCAAGGACAAGGTTTTGATGTCACTAGGAACCGCAAATATATAATTTTAAAAAGCTTATCAACCCGAGAAATCGTCCTTGGTCAATATTGTTTTTCTCACGTTCATAAAGAGGTATTGAACGAATGCCCCAAGTGTGTTGATCGGCAATAACACACTTACTATACACTTACTATGGAAACGTATTTTACGTTATTCACAGTGTTTTATCGATTTTGATTATGGAAAAAATGACGATATTAAACAAAAGTTTGACGTCAATGCTTGAGAATGGAAATGATATTTAACATGTAACACACTAGGGCTCCTACGGGTACTCGGGTACTCGAGGACGAGTCGGGTTTAGTTGGACTCGAGTCCATTTTTTGGGACTCGATGACTCGATAAAAGATCACTGACTCTATTTCACATGAATTTTAGTCACCTTGTGTAATTTATATACACAGATTTAACAACTGCAGTGGAACACCGATATATCGTGGTACCTGAGGGATAAGTTTTATACCATGTTACAAGTGAACAGTGACACCAACCTTGGTCACATCGGCTACTTTTATTATCAAAGTCACGCAGTTCACTAAAAATCGTACATTGCAACCAAATAAAACATTGAATTGATGATATCAGATTGAGTTTATGCCAACAATTGTAAATATATGGTCTAGTCAGTCGATATACTGATGTTAAGCAAATTAAACTCGAGTTGACAAGCGACAGTAGATAGGTTTCATATTCAATACTAAAGTTTACGCTTTTTTTCATTAGGATCAAATAAATGTATTATGTTATTATTTCATTATAATTGTGTAATAAAAAGGCAATAATCTAAATCGTATATCTTAACTCATTAATGATAATGACACCGACATATGAGGTAAAAAATACTCCACTTGCATTTCAATTTATCAACGAAATGTCGCCATTGAATAACTACGCATCTTTCTAAACGTATATAGAAGTAAGATAATCTGTTCATAATAAATTGTATTTCTTTATTATTTCTTTAATATTAATATTTAGTATCTATATCTCAACCAATTTTTTACTTTTATACTTGGCACCCTTCATGAAATGATCAACACCATTCTCTGTTTATTAACATGTCAGGATGTTTAGCGACCATGTGAGTTACTCTTACACACTGCAATGATTTTCAAGGTTATGGCTTTATAAGTTCATATATGGTTTCTAATATAAACATCAGACATAAAATTCCTTAATAGCTATTCCATATCGAGATTTCTTATACTTGATGTGAAAATTACAAAAACGACACCCTGTCACAATTTATTCATCGGTACCCTTTTCTGTCATATGTACTGTATGCTTTTGTTACTGACAAAGAACATAAGTAAATGTTATTTTATTGGAATTTTCCTTCTCTGTCATCTGCATGCCTTAATCACAGAGACAGAAAATAAATAGCCTATATATTATTTTATTTGAACCTTAAATGGTGTCAGAGTTATCAACTGTAGTGCTGAACTTCATTTTGGGGGACATATCGCCATACTGTATCGCGAAACGGGTAGTTGTTCGCGGTTTATCGGGGTTCTGCTGTATGCATAATCTAAAACCTCAAAGACTAACACAATGTTATTGTGACATGCTGCTACTTAGTTGAAAATTATTAATTTCGAGTATTCGAGAGTCGAGTCTGACCCCTCGAGTACTCGAGTCAATTTTTTTTGGACCCGTGGAAGCCCTATAAAACACATGTTTAACCTTGAACTATTAAAATTAAAGGTCGGGCAACGGGACTCCTCTATTATTTTTTAGTTTTAATTTCATAAACATACATCCTGGTAGATGCATTATTTTGCAAATTTTATTTCTCGGAATAAGGTTGATTTCAATCAGACTGCACTCTTAAAAGGAGGGTTCTATCGGGGTATTTTTGTTGAAACGAAATTCGGGAGGATAGTCCTGTTTACACATATATGTTATTAATACATGATTAAAACACAGTGAAATTGAAAGATACTAATGAAGGTAACAGTTAGATGACTTTATATTTCACAACTTGATAAACACAAGCGCACATTTGTCGAAATTAAAACAATGAGAACTGAAGCCATTCATCGGCGAAGCGAGTCGGGAAAACTTCGCTACAGCATAACAGCAACTTGTTTATTAGTTTATTAAATGTTGTGTTTTACTATGTGTAAACTCTATCAGTGTATGTCTTTAGTTATCAAAAAGTTGCAAATTTGGGTACAATATAGCGTGTTTTCATTTCACGTAATGCAAAATATCCAAAATGGCGACAGAACCCTACCTTTAAATATAACTATAAATTGATGAATAACTTGACAATATTTGACATTATTAAGAAATTATTGTAATATTTGTATACATAAAAAATTAGGCAAATCCAGGCGCGACGTTTTCATTTTACAGAGGTTTACCAAATGAGTAGCACCTGTTGTTAGAGAATTGCCACTCTGGTTGTTAGTGCTATATATACGGAGACTTGTTGAGTAAAAAGGCCATTAACAATGTCTTTTCTTCATGTGTTTTCTAGTTTTTAAAAATGGCATT
Source organism: Gibbula magus (assembly GCA_936450465.1). Lineage (NCBI taxonomy): Eukaryota > Metazoa > Mollusca > Gastropoda > Trochida > Trochidae > Gibbula > Gibbula magus. The sequence goes on from OW388295.1 coordinate 36,850,619, forward strand.
GAATTTTATTATGAACTCAATACATTTTAACCGTTTGATTCGAGATCAAAAGTGCCAACACGCTTTTTTGCCGCAATAATGTATTTGTTTTAGTAACATCACAATATACGGATCCATGACGTCTTAAAAGCTAATGTCATGACGTCGTTAGAAGTGGGTCTGATGGAGTATCACCAATTCACGTCAAAATTCTTTTGACTCAGTTTGCGTTTACTTTGGTGAACATATTGATAAACCGGGTTATAATCTATTTATGTGGGAACATTACTCTCACCTTTAAACGTGCGGATGGACATTGCTGCAAATTCTATTTCTAGGAAAAGGCGCGACAGGGAATACCTAATTTAAATAAAATTGCAATCGTGACAAGAAGATGACAAATAATTATCACTTTGTCTGTTTCCATGGCAGCTGACTTTATATACCTTGATTTACCTGCCCAGGTGTGACACATAACATTGTTATTCATCTTTTACTAATCAAATGAAAATAATGTAGGTTTGATGGATATAAAAATTCGTGTTTGTACTATTATTTAACTCGCAAGAGGTGACACATCATATTATTCTCATCTGTGATAATGTATTTTGGATGAATGTACAAATAATGCTATTCAATTCGGACGAACGGACAGATGTACGCTGCAGAATTCTACATCCCCTGCGCGACGGTGGTTAATAAAGCAAACCAACAAGGGATATATAATACTGTAGAACAATATGATGACAATAATTTGAAAAAAAAATTCAAAAGGAATCATACGAACTTCAGTATGAAGAACAACTTAAAGGGAAGGTTCTATCAGATTACCCGCCATTTTTAGGCATTAAGTTAAATGAGAAGAAATCCTGTACTTTTAATAATTATGCAAGGTTTTAATTATACAACACATACATGGGCAACATATCTACATAGAAACCAAAGCTTTATTGTAAAACTGTCCAGTGCTTATGGCTTAGCAACGATTTCCACACTCGTAGCGGCTTCACGTGTCATTTATAAAAAGTCTGAATGAATATGGGCTATACATGTGAAGACATGAGGTGAGGTGAGTTGGAGTTTAACGCCGCTTTCAAGAGTATCACGGCTGCTAGTACTATGGCAGGGACAAAGCCCACAACGCCATGTGGCAAAGCATTGCGGTGAAACCTGCGAACATCGGCTGGAACTTGCGAACTATGTGGAGAAAAGGGTGAAACCGTGTTTCGCTTATCAGGCGCAACAGTAATAGCACCTTCCATACATTATCCCCATCGGCTTGTTATGAAGAAGTCGAACTTGGTGTTCAGGACATAACTGTCGTGGCCCTATGTTGGGACTACAGAACCCCCGAAACTACCTTTTGTTACCCTTTCCTACCAAGAACGATTTGGAAACGATAATTTATTTTCAAGTATTGTCAAATATGACCCTAATTAATCAAATCTACAATTTATCATGTTAATTGTCCAAGGAGTCTTTTATCGTGATTTATGTTTTCTGGGGCTTCTTGTTCTTCAAAAGATGTGCTTATTATTAATTTGTACCACAGGATCACAAATCTACAGTTTGTTATCTGTAGATCTAAATAGGTCATAAGGGTCGTCGATTCTGTATTAAATAGTCCTAAATGGCCAAAGTACCTGACACGATTTTCAGTTCTCTTGAGACAGCTGTTTTTTATGAGAAGTCCAAAATGCTAAAAATGTAGTAAAGTGGATGCATGGAATGGCGCCGGACGCTTATAACCCATTACCCCTACAGCCAATATCCCCTACACTCCATTTCCCTACAATTAGTTAAAACAACACAAGCAGTTACCTGTACATAATGAACTCACCCTTACGAGTGATTAAGTATGGAGTAGGAATGAAAGTGATTAAGCTGGAGTGGATTGCGGGAATTAAGATTTAGGAAGGAAGGAGAAGGATAAGTTGAGATTACACAGATTCATAAACCCTATTAGGGCTACGCTATTATTCAGTATTTTTATCTTGAAATTTGAATATCTTACCTTGACATTCAAGATACTAAGTTGAAAATTCAACTTAATATTTGGAAAATGCAAGTAGGTATCTTGAAAACTCAACTTAGCATCTTAAATTTAACTAAATATCTTAAACAATTGACTTAGTATCTGGAACACTTAATTTAGTATCTTGAAAATTTAATTTGATATCTTGAAAATTCATATTGCTATTTTGAGAATTAAACTTCAAGATTATCACTTGTAATTACAACTTGAATATACAACAATAAAAAATCCTAATGTTTACGTAACTTTGTTTTAACTAAGATAAAATTGGATACATGTTTAATAACACACTTTTCAAATACGTTTGATAAACAACTTGTAAGTGAAACAGGTCGATAATTGGTACATCGTTTTTCTTATGTATTGGTACTACAGATTTCCATTTCCATATATATGAATGTGAAACATGAAATTTCCTTGATAAGTTCATTAAATCTTTTTGCTCACACTATCAATTGTCTCTGTTTTTAATCTGGGCCGTTCCATTGCATAGTAAGAGGTAACAAGCTAGGGATTAGGAGTGCGGTGGACCGTTAACTTGTTTTGATAACCTGTAGGGATTATGCTGTGTAGGGGTTATATGAGACTACCCGCCGGACACTTAAGGATTTTCGCTCCTCAAATTTATAACATTAAACTTTTTTTCTAACTTATATTTTTTAAAAGATTAAACTATATGATTGGAAAATCAGCATTAAAAAATAGGGGGTAGTGTGGGGTTTTTTTTAGATATGACGCCTGTAAGATAGTGGGGTGAAGTACAATTTTAACATGGGAGTCTATGGGAAAATGAGAAAAAAACTGCTAAAAACTTAAAATAATACATTTCTAGTATTAAACTTGTTTTCCTTTTTTGATATGTTACAAAGTTCATGTTACCCTACCGAAATCAATGAAAAGATATATATGGTAGTGTGGGTTTTTTTAAGCTTTGACACAAAATGTACCTGAAAACCCCCTTTTTTAGTCAAATTTAGGCCATTTATGCTGTTTAAGCACATTTTAGAGGTTCTAAAGTCACATTTCTTTATTTCATTTGTTTTTTAAAAGTATGAAGATGATGTAGAATATCATGACTAAATAAAGATGAGAATTTTTTTTACTTAATCATATTTCATTTTTGAAGTTCAACAGGAAGGAGCGGACATCCTTAACACACCAGGGATATACATGTTATTTTACAACATGGAGTTTGTGTTCGGTTCAAAGATTGATGGCAAAATTACATGAGTAAACAGATCAATAAGACAAAGGGGTTTTAACACAGCTCACTCGTTGGCCTATACTCCCGCTTTCAATATTGGTAAAAATTCAGAGAGGAAAAAACTTGATATAGTAAAAGATACCTTAATGTATAATCCTTTGTAACAACATACCACTAGAAAATTTCAATAAATTGCAACGAGGTTTAACTACTGTAAATTCACGAATAGCAGAATGTTGACTATATAAAATAAAGGTATACGAAGGGTAATCGTTTGATAAAATTGACAGAGGATAATATGTGTATGTTTTTAATTTCCATCAAACAGAGCAACTATTTTCATCCTTTCCAGTCAAAATGTTCGCATTCTGATAAATGTTGTCCTTATCATCTGAACATCTGATAATGGATACCATTATTTGAATGACTCATTTCACATTCGTCCAAAATACATTGGTATCATTTGATTGAGGGTCAACCATAAGATGTGTGGACAACATAATACGATAAGTTCCGTTGTCAAGGTACTATCAAAGTGATAATCACGTGAAGTCTTCAAGTGAGGCTTGCAGTTTTAAAAAAAATAGTCATAGTCCCATTACTCATACAGATAATGAGGGAAGGTCAATTGAATTCAATTCAATTCTTTATCAACATTAAGTTGTCAAAACAACCGCTCTTTTCGTCAAAATGGGTTAGTCCGCTAATTAGATAATAGTGGGATAGTTACAACATTTACTGTAACTTTAAATTAAATGAATATGCCAGTTTTTATTCATTTATTAGCATAATCGATATAATGCATCCCGTAATCCAATTACTGTGTCAACAAGCAAGGTAGCATCACCCACAAAAGCAATAATAAAATATCACCCGAACAATCAATCTTTGACCAATATTCCTATTAAGTCACACTTATTAATTTTTAAATTTTTAAATTTTAAAGCTCATTGATAAACAAAATGGAGAAGAAAATTCTGGCTTTCAACCTTGCTTCACCTCTTACAACCTACATATCATTGTATTATTATAGTCAAACCTTGTAAAGCATATAGTTTCATACATTGAAGCAAATAATGTTACCTGTTAACTTAACTACAGAGGAATATCCAAAGATAACTTCTAAAGCGCAAAACAACTGGTAGCAAGCTTTGGCTATAACTCACAAAGATTCTGAATATATGTACAATGTATCCTGTCTTGTTCGTGTTCGCACTTCAGCTTTTGAAGAATGCCTTTGTGGCACATACTCTTACCACATTGTTAAACATGTTACGCAAAGCGGCAGGGAGTAACTATTAAGTTCTCTCATTGACTGGAAAGGGTTTCAAACAGGGGCGGATCTAGAGGGTGGGTGCGGAGCTGCGCACATTTTCAAAAATGACCATTGAAACCAACCTCAACAGGTGTGCACCCCCCATTTTGCCACAGAGATAGTACATTTACACCGTAAATTCACACTAAATTTTTTACTAAACATCCCCCCCACGGAGAGCATTTTCGAGGTCTGGAAAGTGCACCCCCTGTTTCCAAAAAAAGCTGTATCCGCCCCTGTCAAATGATGATGATGATGATGTACAAGTCACACATCTAGACATATCATGTCAAGGTGTAAGAGCAATAATCCTGCACTTGCTGACGTAATCTCATTAAAATCAGATGGAATGAAACACTCGCACCTCGCGAGTATCACGTTCGAAAAGGGCGCTGTAAAGTTGAGAATGGGAAGTTACGATTGACAGGATTAAATTGTTAATTGTGTATGGTTGGACTTGTCTTTTCGAGACTTGTATGGTTGAGAACGACATGTTACACTTTACAAGTTACAGGTCAACATGTCTTCAATTATGGCACAAATCCCCTTCCATACGCGTGATACATAGGCCTACCCACATTCCTTCCATTTCGCTACTGAGTCATGAAGCTCGACGAGTTTACATCTCGTTTATCATTTCAACCATTCATAATTTTACCCATGATAAAAAAAACAAGACAATAGTGTGTAAAATACATAGATTTATTAAACCAATATCAAAGGAACGATGTCAATTTCCAAACATATGCATTCAGTCAGACGACATTTCTTTCAGTCAGGCAAAAGACTTACTCGAGACTCTAAGTGAGAATCAATATCCTTGATAAAGGACTGAACCATTGCAAAATCAGGGGAAGTAGCATGTATAGTAATTGAACGCCACGTATGGCTTCTTGAAATGTTTATGCCATCCATTATGGGGAAGTTGAAATTAACCATCTCTTTCGAATCCGCAGAAGCTGTGAATATCTGGCAAGGGTTATCTCCCTTGAATTCTCGAATAATGGCTTCTATTTGCTGAACGTTGACGTTTGACGCTGGAACATCTTTGTAAGTCAGAAGGAAAATCTCCGCAGATGTAATCGCTCGGTTCAGAAATCTTGGATAGTCCGCATCTGAGTCCACCAGATCCAAATAAAGAGTCCCCTTATCGCCTGTCTGGAGGTGTTTCAGGACGTCACGGCCAACGTCCGTCTGCTTAAGAAACATGGCAACAACTGCAGCTCGTTCAACATCACGAGGACCGATAACAGTTACCTTGGCAGTTCGTTCCACTTCGTGACATACCACTTTCGTTGTAAACCGATGTCTGATTGCCTTGAAGAGCTTGGCCATCGTCTCTAGTTGTTTGTATGTAAGATTGAACTGACGATCGTGTCAGAGTGATGCCTCTTTATATATATATACACTGAACACAAACTGTTAGTGCGCTGTTGCCATGGAATCTGCCTGGGTTTTGATAGCGTTTGTTGACAGGCGTGATTGACACATAACTTTATATCTTTGACGTACACATGATATCTCTTATCTATTAATGGCTGTTGTCATGGAATCTGCCTGTGTTTTATTAGCGTGTATTGACAGGCGTGATTGACCCAGTTCGACATAAGTTCGACCCAGTCATGTTTGACCTTCACATTCGCACAGAGTGTAAGATTCTAGTTATCATTCAATATCACTTTATAACAAATAAATATTCATTTGAAGAGTATAAGAATTGCGTATCCCGACTCTTCAAATGAATAATGTTGTGTTATAAAGTGTTACGATATGGTTATGTTTGTCGTCGGCAGCACGTTTTCCATTGAAATATTCCTAATTTCTCCGCTCGAAAGCGGTGATTTCGTGAGGCAGGTTTTTGGCGTAGTCGTGAAAAAATGGTCTTTTCTCGAGCTCGACCAAAAATGAATCGATTTTGCTAATTTTACATTCAATCGAGGTGAGGTGAGGTGAGTTGGGGTTTAACGCCGCTTTCAAGAATATTTCACTTATATCGCGGCTGCTAGTATTATGGCACGGAGAAAGCCCGCAACGCCATGTGGCTATGCATTGCGGTGAAACCTGCGAGCATCGGCTGGAACTAGCGAACCATGGGTGGTACTGCACTGAAATTCAGTGTAGTATTGCACCCAAACGTTACTGCGTGTAGAACAGTTCTCTACTGCAGACAAAGTTGCCGTGCCCCTGGCGGGACTCGAACCCCGGACCTCTTGATCCGAAGCCGAACGCGCTAACCACTGCGCTATCCCGCCCCCACATTCAATCGAAACGGAAATTATTTGGCTTTAATTATGTATGCTACTGGCTACTATTACCCAAGCCAAAATTCGGCCCGGAACTAGTAGGGGTGCTTGGGTGCGTTACCCTTATATATCCCTTTATTTATTTATATGTAGCTAGCTGTCAGAGGACGATGTTTTTGATTAATGACGTATTGTTTTCAGCAATACAAGCCCCTGTGATTTCGTATGAACAAACGAAGTCAATACGACGATACACGAATACATACGATGGCATCACGATGACCGTGCTGAGTCCAAGATGTCGAAAAAAAGTTAAGGACCATTGGATTTTCCAATATTTTGAAAATGAGTGTGATAAAAACAAGATTATGAATAATATTCAGATGATAGTCATTTCGAAAGAAAAAAAATTAGTTAACCAAATATTAGCATTATAATGTTTTTAATCAGAAATTTACAGGCGTTTTTGGAGTTGTGGGTTCGTTGCTTGCATTTTCTACTGCGCCCGAACCACAATAACTAGGCATCGGCAACGAAGGATATACACAGGCGAGACCATTGACATTGACAAAACCGGGGGTCACCAACGCCGAAGAAAACTAACACCGCCGTACTTTACATCTGCGTAATCATTTCGTCACTGTGATGTCATCAACAGCTTTGGTCTAACATCATGTGGTCAGCAAAATTACAGTTACCAGTTCCGTTTGGGAACACGATATTCAATGCCACCAGCCCTTCTGCAGGATGATACCAGGTCCCCATACACCCAGGATCGCATGAAACGTCCTTCCTGCGAATAACGTCATTATCTTTCAAGAATGTCTTATCACCATTCTAACCATCTGCATTGACAAATAAGGAGGGGAAATCCAGCAAGTCAACAAAATAGTTATTCAAGCACTCATTCGAGACATCCCCGATAACGTCAGCTGACGGCTGGTAAACTCGACTTGTATTATAGTTTCATCATCATCTAGATTTTCTGTAATAGGTCGCACTAATTTCAAAATTTATAAAAATAAATTGGAACAAAAGCATAAATTAACGAAAATCATTTCAACTTGGCAATGGACTCTACTGAACAAAGTAGAAATTTAAAATTTGATGATTAGTTTTTCTCTCATAGGTCGGACAAGATTATGGAACGGACAGAAGGATGAACGGAATCGTTGGTACTGCTGTATATATACCCTCGGTTGGTCGTACAATACAGTTCAAAGTTAAAGTTAACATATTTCGTCTTTCAACTATTCTATAACATTATCTAAATTTTAGTTTTTGGGTCTATCAACGTGTTTTATAAGCCTATGACCTTATACTGATCTGAAGAAAAAGGGACCACATGGACCATTACGCATGCACGTGCATATTAACAACATGCAAAACACTTTTGTTCTACACACAAATACGTTAACACCTGTTGAAACGAATTCTGATACACACACCTTAACTTCGTGTTTGATAATGTTTTATGGTTAAATGAATACAAACATTAGTTGTAAGCCAGGTTTTCTCAAGTTCATAGTCCAAGATTATTTTGACCCTACCACTCTTCAACTTACCATCGCTTTGCCAATTTTTATGATAATTTGATGATTATTTTATTTTTATTTTAAAGGGTAGACATCGTTTTTAAGAACCTGTGCCTAACTCAATACCGACCAGGTGGTCCCTTTTCCGGTAGCCTTCCCCTTATCTTCCCACGGCAAGATGAAAATGTATCGAGATCTCTCCATTTTTTACCTTGCCTTCAGCCTAGCAAGAAGTGGTGAAACGAATCAGCGACACCTATCGTGATCACGAGTTACGTCCCTTACCATATTCTAACATACAGCCAATGAAATCGCCGTTTACATTCGGAACCAATTCAAAATAATCGATGATCGACACAGTCACAGAGGCAATGCAACTGTCTTCTGATTGGCTTATCCGATTAGCCTGCAGTACGTTAAAATCTCAGCACTGAAAATGCGAGGGTTGAGGTCAAGGGCGGAAGGGGAAGATATGGAAATATTTTCGTTACGCCTGTGACGTTGTGAAGATGTCCCCTTTTATTAACGAAATGCTCTCGCGCGGTTTCATAAGGGGGCGCCATATTGCTACTCAGTTATTTTCTGATGTAGTAACATTTCATCCAAACAGCAACATCCATGCCATAAGATTTTCCAATGAAGAAAAACAGTTCCGATGATCGTATGCTTTCAGAAACAGGTTCAGGGAAACATCTTTATCCAATTCGTAGATCATATTGGACGAATCAAGCCAATTAACATCTATTTTGTGATCTGAAATAATCTGTGACAACGAAGAAGTTGTCCGTTACATCAATTTTGTAATCACACATTTTCTGTGACACATTAGAAAAGTTCAAGGTAACTGATATCTGTACGTTTTTGGACTCATAAAACGCCGAAAGCTTAAGATATGATGATGAACCCTTATCGGAGGAACATGCTTTGTTTATACAATTCTATATGCACCGTTACTTACATTAGGCCTAACATTTTTTTTAATGTTTCTGGTCTTTACAGGCAGACAAAAATGATGCGATGACGCGATTTTTTTTTATTTACGACATTTTTTTTGGAATGAAGAGTTAAAGAAACAAAATTTATGCAATTATTTATATAAATAAAGCGCAAAGCTCTTAAATATGTGTTACTATTCCAAGTAGTCAATTATCTCACCCCTACACTCCATCTCAACAGAAACGAGTGACATTTCCTATGTCCAATGTTTCTGAATTCTGAGGCTAAACAAATTATGAAAAACTATTAACTTTGGCAATTACTGGCTTTACTACATTATTAGTGGTTATTTGGTCATCATAAATTTAGCTTTCACTTACGGATATATGTGTTAACTAACTGTTACTTCATTTCCCTGACAACCTGGCTAAAATCACAATGACTCTGTTACATATCACAAGGACTCTGTCGCAATAATCACAAATATTCCACCCTCACTGTAACCAAGTTCCATACCAGTGATCATAGTCTCAATTCGACTGATGGATTTTCATTACCTGTCAACATGACCTATTTCCGTGAAAATATCACTTTGCACGTGCAAATCGTGTTTGAGCCATGACTTCCGAACGCTTGGGTTGGGTAATGAGACAAAATGGCGACAGTGTCACTTTTCAGTGTTTTTCGCTTCATGCACGACTGATCCATGGTGCCTTCTCTGTCAATTTCGTGCAATTGTGATTTCTCAGGATTATTTCAGATCAAATTCTGATGTCGTCTGCCAATGCAGCCAGTGTCCCAAGCTCCGCCGAGGCACTCAGACAACAATCTGTTTTGCGTCTGTCTTTGTCTTGAAGAGTTGCAAGAACATTTCTGACGTTCAACTTTGAATTTCCGAGAGCTACTGTGAGTTATGGCAACTCAAGTTGGTGTATGTATCTAGTATATAGTAAATAGTAAATATTTTGCTTTCGGTTAAGTGTTTCAATCGTTCATTTCTTTCGAATTTCGAAACAAATTACGTTTAATTCTTTTCGTGAAAAATTTAAATATCACTTCTTATGTTTTGCGACCAGTTATAATAAGATATGTAATGTATAAATTTCGCATATATAAGTGATGTTTTACTCTTACAGAATCCGAACATTCCAGCCATCAAAGTAGAAGATTTTGACAGCGGAGAAGGGTTGTCCAACAATTCAACGGCAACCAACAACATGGAAATTCTGAAACATATCAACGCTCTCTTGGACAACTCGCTAAACATAAGTAATCTCACAGGCAACGCAATGGCACAGGAACGAGCACGAGGTAGGGAATCCATCATTTATTGCATATGTCTCGAAATATATTGAAAATATGTCGTTTAAACAATTGACATTTGAATCTCACATAATTTGTTACTGCCGAACTTCGAAACATGTTTTTAAATAGACAAGCATCACTTCGCCTAAATACCATTAAAACTTGCTCTTTAACCAAACATTGAAACAATTCCTTCAAAGAATATCCATGTACAAAAACATTTCGTATATCTGTGCGAGACAACTAAACCACTAAAAACATTAACCGTATATTTCACTTCTTTATATTTCCGTTTCGCCTTTAGTCGTCAGGCGCAGTCCTCGCACAATAAACTGACGTTTAGATTATCTTAACTACGTCTTTTAGAAGTTAAAAAACAAGCAGTATGAAATAATTTTGGAAAAGATTGATATATACTGTAAGCTTTACAACAAAAAGTCTTTAAGAAATTGATAAGATAGTGCATTTCAAATGGACAAGATTTCTGATGAATGGTCACAGGTTAAAAGGTAAATATATAGGTACATATGACAATTAGTAATGTTGAAATATTTTATGACTGCTTCATTAGAATGTCAACGAGGTATCTTGCCATTCTTGGTATTGACTATTTTCATTTATTAGGAAAAGTCCTGCATCTATTAATTTATTACTTTTCACAATGTCCTGCAAAAGATAACCTTCCATAGCACATGATGCTGTTTAAGTCATGGAGTATAAATCAATATTTTTGTATGAAGCAAAATGCGATTCAATTGGTCTCAATTATCCAAACATTACATTGAATTTAGGTTGTCGTTAAATTTTGGACATTAAATTAACATATTTATCCAGAAAATCTAAGTAAACACATGATACATTTTCTGTTGCTAACTATACTGTGAAGTTTTTAACTTCCTGTCAATAATTCTTCTGTATAAATAATTATCCCCCGCCACAACGAAGTTGGCGGGGGATATAGAAATGAGCTCCGTCCGTCCGTCTGTCCGTCTGTGCGTCCGGGCTTTTCCATTCCGGCCTCAAACTTCAAAACTATAAGACATATCTCAACGAAACTGGGTGTGTGGAACAATCATCATGTGTAGATGTGCCTTTTGGGGTTTTCAACTTCTTCGAGTTATTTTTTTTTACCGTTTCCATGGAAACGGAACTTCGAATTTCTTTTCCGGAGCAGAACTCGAAAACTATAAGACATATCTCAACAAAACTTTGTGTGTGGAACAATCATCATGTGTAGATATGCCTTTTGGGGTTTTCAATTCTTCGAGTTATTTTTTTTGACCGTTTCCATGGAAATGTAAATTAGAATTTCTTTTCCGGAGCAGAAATCGAAAACTATAAGACCTATATCAACGAAACTTTATGTGTGGAACAATCATCATGTGTAGATGTGCCTTGTGGGGTTTTCAACTTCTTCGAGTTATTTTTTTGGACCGTTTCCATGAAAAGGTAACTTAGAATTTTGTTTCCGAAGCAGAACTCGAAAACGATAAGACATATCTAAACGAAACTTGGTGTGTGGAACAATCATCAAGTGTACACGTGCCTTTTGGGGTTTTCAACTTCTTCGAGTTATTTTTTTTGTCGTTTCTATGGAAATGTAACTTAGAATTTCGTTTCAGGAGCAGAATTCGAAAACTATAAGACATATCTTAACGAAACTTGGTGTGTGGAACAATCATCATGTGTAGATGTGCCTTTTGGGGTTTTCATCTTCTTCAAAAATTTTAATTTGTTTAATTTTTACCATTTCCATGGATACATAACTAAATAATTAACTCAAAAACTGCCTTGGATGTATTTTTAGCTCATCTGGCTAATGGCATGGCACGGTGTCCGGCGTCCGTCCGTCCATTCATCCGTCTGTCCGTCTGTAAACTTTTTGCATTTTGTCTTCTTCTCCAGAACCACTTGGTCTAAGGAGATTAAATTATGTGTGCATACTCCTTGGCTTTGACACAACCTAAAAAAACTATCTTCTAACTATTTTCATCCTGATCATCAGCAAACGATAACCATCAGTTGCCATCAACCTTATATTGGGTAGGCTAAGATTGTTTTGATATGTTACAAACCTTACAGGGAGTGGCATCCCTGCCCTGCTGAGCCAACAAATCATCATCCATCCTGCTACATCAGGCTATAAGGAGAAGGTTCATAGTCACTGTTATTCAACAACTATTCTTCAATAAATGTTCCCAAAGGCGGGGGATATGGCCGACTCTGTCTGCTTGTTCTGTTTGTAAATCCGAGTCAAGAAGATTTATTTGAACATATCAACTGCTTAGTCTTTGAAAGTTTCCTGTTTTTGTATCGTGTTTGAAACTTTCAAAATCTAGAAAATCATTTAATCGGGGCAGGACAGAGCAATGATTTATGCGTTCGGCTTTAGATCAAGAGGGTTGTGGTCATATAACACCAGGAGCCTTATCTACTGTAGAAAACTGTTCTTCTGGCAGCAAGGTTTGGCTGTAAAGCTTCACAGAATGTCTGCACAGTACCACCCATGGTTCGCTAGTGTCAGCTGATGTTCAGTTTCCATCACAATGCATAGCAAAGGTGTTGCGGGCTTTCTCCCTGCAATAATATTAGCAGTTGTGATTTAAGTGAATCACTCTTGAATGCAGTGCTAAACCCAAAATTGGTTCATAGCTCATTTTGTTCATAACCGACAAAATTATGTATTCAAAGAAATTCCTAAAGATTCTAAAGTTCCTGATAAAATTTAATATATCAATTATATAAGTAAAGAATGTATCCCTAACTTTAATACCACCTCAACTTTTTAACAGCTTCTGCTCCAATAGTATATATTCTTCCGGGATGATGACTATGGAATAAAGTTGGAGTTTAAAATGTTACTCAATGTGATTTTTAGAAAATGTAATTGAATATAATTTGAGATTAATAACTTTTTCTAACTAAGTGAATAAAAATATATAACAAATTTTTTTGTAATAAAATTTAACATTCAAAACTAAATTTAAACTCAGTAGTTTAGTTCTAATAAGCTTTATTTAACTTTGGCCTCTTTCAGTTTTAAATGATTCTATGTTTTCCCACACACTTACTTTTTGCTTTTGTACAATTAACAGTTTTGTCTCTTTTGTTTCTGACATAGATTCATTAATTTCCTAAAATTTCTAAATGATATACAATGTAGAAGAAATTTCTGTACCACTTCAAGTTCTAAAATGTCTCCCATTAAGTACTTTTATCAATGTTCCTTTGTCTGCAGAGGCAATGCCGCAGGTGCCCATGTATGCACCATCCCATACTGCAGACTACCAGTCTCTGGTGGGCTACAACACTCTGCCGCAGACCAGCCAGGCTGCTACAGCTTACCCTGGATACTCGCCCAGTGGAGTCTATGATGCTATAGGTTGGTTACAGTCATTGTATGTATTTTTGTAAATGAAGAGTTATACTGTTATAGGAGTGTAAAGTTAACATGAGTTTGGGTGCCAGGGAATGATAAAAAAATTATGGATCTTGAGTGTTCAGAAAGTTTAAGAACTTTAAAAGGTTAAATTGTAAATTAATGTAAATATTGTATCATAATGTTCAACATTGTATCTTCTATAGCTCAATAGTGTATTTTTTCCTATTACTATGTTCCACGTTGTAATCCATCTTGGAGAGATACCACATGTGGTTGAAGGCCCAACAATCTTCTGCATGCATTTTACAAATATGACTTAACTGCTGCAAGTCTAATGGGGAAAATCAATTTTACCTTGTAACTCGCCACAATTGGATTGTCAAAGTGGAAATCATCTTACCGGGTAATTAGGATCAAAATGGATATGACCAACTTCCACCCCAAGTTATAACTCTATCAGTATCCATCACTGGCTAAGTTAAACCTTGCTGTATTTTCTTAACTTGTCTGTGTTAGCATAGCAGCATGCTCCACTGATCCTCTAGTCCTCTTCATCCCCATGTATTCTGGGGGTGACTATTGACCCAAATCGATAGTTAGATCTATTGTTACACCCCAATGTTTACCATGCGGCAGCTGCAGCCACGATGCAGCAATATGGGATGTACAGCCCAACGGACACCATCGGCTACTCAACCCCTCAGCGCTACCCTCGCGCCATCAAGGGGGAGAGGACAGGGAGTGCCTCCTCTAGGTGAGGACATTGATTTATATTAGGTCACCAATCAACAGATTTAAATTACACTTTATTATGTCACTCCATTATTTTATCAGTAATCTATACATCATATTTAGCTTTTAAAACTAGAAATTACATGTTATTTGATTAATTAATGTACATTTATATCCTTGTAGCTCTCAATTCCTAAAAAGTAATTGGTTTCATTACTGTTATTAAGGACTGAAGACTTGGACATTAAGTGATACCTAAGGGGTCATTTGGCAGTGGGACCACTTCATTTCAGTTAGACTTTTACAATTTGACAAACGTATCTGAAAGTGACCCAAATTTACCCTCAATTCTTTCACGATTTACTTCCAAAGTGAATCGGTTCGTTCAGTATAAATTGAAAAGCTTGTTCGGATAAGTAACATTTACCAAGAAAATGCTGCAGCTATTTTATCAATAACTATGTTCATATGACAGTGACTATGGCTCCATGTCCCCGGTGAGCCCAATGAGTGACATGAGCATGTCTCCGATGGACAAGATCATCTACTCAACTCTGCTGTCAAATCGAACCAACCGCAGTCCCTCGCCGTGTGAATCAGACACAAGCGGTCTCAGTAGTGATCAGTCCGATCCAGCCCTTATAGATATGATGGTGAGGAGCATTCTCTCCATACTGTATTTCTCGTTCTCTTGGTATAAACTAACTTTCAATCTGTTGAAGTTAAAATTAACAGTTGGGATAGGTCCAATCTTGGTTTGCTCACCACAAACTGCTAAATTTGAGGAACCTGTAACGGCAAAGTTTGAAGGGCATCAAACAAAGAAGCAAGACTGCCCACTTTTGCTGAAACATTATGCCAAATAACTAGACATGGAAATAAGTAGATTTCATATATTTGAAATATATCTCTATCATTTCAGAATTCTTTGAGTCTAGGCGGCAAGATGAACATTCGCGGACCTCAGACAGATATGACAAGCCAACTGTGCCAGAGTCTGCAGTCTGCCCAGATGGCGAAAGATGCCCTGGTTCCCCTTGACAACAGTCAGTTGCTGCATGATCAGGCCTGGCACTCCCAGGCTATCACTCCATTCCTCAACATGACAAATGTTGACCCCTACGCCATCGACAGGGCTGCTCGATTACACAGGAATGCAGCAGGTAATAGGGGCTTATTGATATATTTCAGGTCTCTTTGCAAGACAACCATATCTGAGTGGGATAGTGCAGTGGTTATCGCTTTCGCCTTTGGACCAAGTAGTCTGGGGTATGAATCTCGCCAGTGGCTCGACAACTTTGTCTGCCGTAGAGAACAATTCTACATCCAGTAAAGTTTAGGTGCAATGCTTCACTGAATTTCAGCGTGGCACCACCCATGGTTCGCTAGACTCGCAGGTTTCTCTGCAATGCATAGCCATGATGGTGTTGCAGGCTTTCTCTCTGCAAAAATACTAGCAGCTGTGATAAAAGTGAAATACTCTTGAAAGCAGTGTTAAACCCCACACACTTCACCTCACCTCATCAAGTCTGGTAATCTAGTTCAGTAGAACCCATATTCTAGGCACTTTTAATTCCCCACCACAACAAAGTTATCCGAGGGTCATAGAAATTCTGTGTGTACTCCTTGATCAATTTTGAAACTTGATATCGATTTACCCATACTGAAAACTGTTAAATTGTACTGTGTTATTATTGACCTTGCACCCATTCCTCTACAAGCAGCTGTGAGTGAGGCAAGCTGTACATGGAGTGGACCCCTTCCCCCGAGGAACCACAAGAACCCTACATACTCGCCCAAAGTCTTCTTGGGCGGGGTGCCCTGGGATATCACAGAAGGTGGGAACATTACATTACTAAGTCCGGGCTGCTATCAGTTTTTTGCAGTTTCCACAGACAGCACATATTTTTTGGCTATAACTTTTTAATGCCCCCGAAGCGGAGATTCCGGGGGTATATTGTTTTTCACCTGTCCTTCTGTCTGTCTGTCCGTCCGTCTGTGTGTTTGTCCACAAAACCTTTAACCTTCAGATGAGGTCATCATATTTGACCTTGTGACCTTGACCTTACCGCAATGAACATTTTCAGAAAACTTTAACCTTGGTAATAACTTTAGATTGCTCAGAGCTACGGCTTTCATACTTTGCATGTGCATACCTAATGATGAGACCTTCAGATGAGGTCATCATATTTGACCTTGTGACCTTGACCATGACCTTGCGGCAGTGGACATCTTCAGAAAACTTTAACCTTGGCCAATACTTTGGATTGCGAAGAGCTACGGCTTTCATACTTGGCATGTGCATACCTTGTGATGAGACCTTTCAGATGAGGTCATCATATTTGACATTGTGACCTTGACCTTGAAGCAGTGGACAGTATTCAGAAAACTTTAACCTTGGCCGTAACTTTGGTATATCCGAGGGCATCCGTGTTTAACAAACACATCTTGTTTCCAATGTGGTTTCAAGAACTCATATACATAACTTCCTACTTACACCCCTGGGGAATTTTTTTACCTGTTCAGATTCAAGGTCAAAGGTCAAGGTCACTAGTTCCAAAAAAATCCTTGTAAACACGATAACTTGAAAAATATTTGTGCTATCAGTCTCTTGTTTGGTGAATATCAACTAAGGATAATGCCTAAGATTTGAAAAGGTTTTTGCTTAAATCTGTCAAAGGTCAAGGTCACAGCGAGGTCATGACTAAAGCATGCTTTTGCAAAAATGCCCAAATTCAACTATTAACACTTTAAATCATTACATTATTGTTATACACAATGAAAATATTCATTGAGTAACCTTGAAGGTCCAGGTCATGAGATATTGTCAAGGTCACCAGTTCTGAAATCACTAAACAACTTTTTTCCAAGAAGGTTTTGAGAACTCGTATACATAACTTCTTACTTATACCCCTTGGGAATTCTTTTGACATGTTCACATTCAAGGTCATTGGTCAAGGTCATGAGTTTTGAAATTGCTAAAACAATCCATGTAAACAAGATAACTTGAAGAATAATTGTGCTATCAGACTATTTTATGGTGTGTATCAACTATGAAGAATGGCCAAGATTTTCGGTTTTCGATAAAATCTGTCAAAGGTCAAGGTCACAATGAGGTTATAACTTTAGCATGCTTTTGTGAATATGCCTTAATGTTTTAACTATGAACACTTTAAATCATTCCATGATTGTTATACATAATAAGTGATCATTAATTGTGTGACCTTGAAAGTCAAAGGTCAAGACATATTGGTTAAGGCCATGTTAACCCATTTTCCCCTTTTATTGTTGCTGTTGAGAAGGCAGAACAGGGAAAGGCGAGACCCTAAGTTTCGAGGCTGCTCTGCTTTTATGGTGTCCCGCAAACGCTAATTTAGTCTCAACAAGTAATTGCAATTGTCTTTCAAGAAAAATACTATTTTGACTTCAGTTACTACTATTGCAAATTCAAACCAATTCAATTTCCAGCTGGACTTCAAGCCGCATTTAACAAGTTTGGATCACTGAAAATTGAATGGCCTGGGAAAGATGGTAAGTTAAAGGATTTAATGCAGAATTTCTGCAGCAGTAGACTATTTTAACCCCAATGATGAAACAGAAGGGGTTCATGTTGTGGTGACATCACTTAGTCACCTCAATCAATCTTTATTTCCATACCGAAAGGCCACAGGCCTGTAGTACCTATTACTGTTATACATTTGTTGGTAGTAACACACTTTCTCTCAGTATAACATAGGCGTAGGAACAGTAAGTTGGGGGGCAAGATTTTGAATCTTGTAAATGGGGAAGGGATTGTGAGTTTTGTTAAAGCGGGGGAAGGCAGATATAACCTTTTAGCATTGAATATTACTATAGTTTGCCAATTGATTTAAAACCAGGTCATATTTTTAGTGTTTGACAATGCCGCTTTAGTGTTTAAAAAAAGCCGAAAATTTCAAATGGGCTTACAGCACAGGCCGTCATCCGTTCACATATGACACTTTCGCCTTCTCAAGAACTGTGTCATCCCCAAAAACTTACATTTTTCAAAGGTATCTAGCAAAATCAAAGCTCTTCTCTCTATATTTGGTCTTAAACATCTGCATTTGCCTTTAAATCTCAATTTTGGTCCCCCGCTGTGAAAGGGGGGGGGGGGCACATATTCTATTTTCATTTTAGCTCATCAGGTCTGAAAAGGCCTGATAGGCTCATGGCATTGCGTCCGGCATCCGGCCATCTGTCCGTAATTTTTTTATTTTTTTTACTTCTCCCCCAGAACAAAGGACTCTTAAAGAGTTGACATTTTATGTGCAGACTTCTTGGCCAATGGGGATTCTAAATTGTGGATTTCGGGACTTTCAGGGTTTGTTTTGTTTCCTGAGCGTAACTTAAACCTATATATTGAAACTTCAGTATTTGTATTTGTATTTGGAAGTGACCACAACAACTCTAGAGTGTCCATATGCTGACATGGTCCAGTTCCATTTGTGAATATTGAATGATTGCTTGTTTCCAGGCTACGTGTACCTGCTGTTTGACAGTGAGAAGTCAGTGAAGTGCCTCCTCCCAGCCTGCACACATGACTTTAGTAACGGCGACTACTACTACAAGATATCCAGCAGGAGGATGAGGTCCAAGGAGGTCAGTTCACTAGCTATCATGCTGGCAGTGTATTGCATTACGTAGGGTTCAACAATGGTCTTGCATTATTCATGAGGTAGGATAGTGCAGTGGTAACATGTTTGATTCAATTAGCTCTGGGGGCAGGAAAGCACAGTGGTTAGTTCGTTCAGCTTCTGATCAAGAGGTCTGATGCGATTCCCACCAGGGGCTCGGCAACTTTGTCTGCTGTAGAAAACTGTACATAGCTGTGATATAAGTACAATACTCTTGAAAGCAGTGTTAAACCCAAACTCACCTCACCTTAATTAGCAGTCCAGACTAGGTTTATCATTTTTATGCCCCCGAATTATTGTTTTTCACCTGTCCGTATGTCTGTTCGTCTGTCTGTCCGTCTGTGTGTTTGTCCACAAAAACTTTAACCTTGGCCATAATTTTGGATTGCTTAGAGCTAGGGATTTCATACTTGGCATGTGCATACCTTGTGATGAGACCTTTCAGATGAGGTCATCATATTTGACCTTGTGATCTTGACCTTGCCGCAGTGGACATTTTCGGAAACTTTAACCTTGGCCATAACTTTGGAATGCTCAGAGCTAGGGCTTTTATACTTGGTATGTGCATACCCTGTGATGAGACCTTCAGATGAGGTCATCATATTTGACCTTGTGACCTTGACCTCAACCTTGCCGCAGTGGACATTTTCAGAAAACTTTAACCTTGGCCATAACTTTGGTATATCCGGGGGCATCCGTGTTTAACAAACACATCTTGTTAATGTTATAATTAAACATTTTTCAATATTTTTGTTTATTAAATGTTGTTTGTGTATTACCTGCTTTATGGAAAAAGCCACACAGAACACTGACTCTAGAGAACTAAACTCATGAGTTCAGGTACACATTGCGACTAATAAGGCACCTAAACTTTGCATGTGTATGAACCACTAACTAAAGCAGCATATTTTAATAAAACAAATTCGTTTCGTTTGATATGGACCCTCTGAGGGATAGGGTAATTTCCTAACTAAGAAACTTTTGTTTGTCCCATTCAACATTAAGTTGAAAACAAATGAGCTTTAATCTCTTAAAAAGACACTTTAAAAGATTAAAATCTCGCGCAAATAGCTAAACGTAGAAAATAATAAAAGTCCCAGTATTGATGGACAACTGCTGCGCTTTATGAATAATTTTGAAAGAAAGTCGTCTTTGGTACATTCAATACATTACGTTTACAAAAACGAATTTTATTAATACTTTCACAGGCTAGGCTGTTGGGGGGGGGGGCTCATTGTATGGATCATATATTGAGGCCTAGCAATCAAAATTAGGTTCTATGCCAGAAATTTAATTTAACATTTACGATTTCGTTATTTGAGGAAAAAGTTGTTCGACCTCGCCATTGAGAACATATATATCTGAACCAAAACGTTATTCTTATTTATTAGTTTTGAGAAAATAAAGAGTGTACTTAGCTCTATGACACTCTATGAAATCCTGTATCATACAACTCATAGCCAAATGTTGGCTTATTGAATAAAGTGGAGTTAGGTGTACACATTGAACTCTGTATAATAAATGCAGTCCCTCTTCCACCACGTTTAGAGAAAAAACTATGAACTTGCATTTTGTTCTTGCTGAAGTGTCGAAAAAAGTTATGTTAAAGTTCTTGCGTGATCTGATGCATCGTGCAAGTACTGGGCTTTGAAACTGGGTCACTTTTAGCTGACGGCATATTTTAAGGGATGCAATGTGATTTTTTTTATCACTTTGGTGGGCTCTCTTCAGCAGTATGTTAATATCCAGGGGGTAAGCCCTGTCCATGCTAAACCGGAAGTTGGCAGTCGTCAACAACCATTTTCTCGACAGACAGTAGTTTTTCAACTGGGGTGGGTCACGAAATTGGTTAGTTTTGAACGTTTGTGTTTGTCCACAAAAACTTTAACCTTGACCATAACTTTCGATTGCTCGAGCTAGGGCTTTAAAACTTGGCTTGTCCATACCTTGTGATGAGACCTTTTCAGATGAGGTCAACATATTTGACCTTGTGACCTTGACCTTGCCGCAGTGGACATTTTCAGAAAACTTTAACCTTGGCCATAACTTTGGATTGCTCAGAGCTAGGGCTTTCATACTTGGCATGTGCATACCTTGTGATGAGACCTTTCAGATGAGGTCATCATATTTGACCTTGTGATCTTGACCTTGCCGCAATTGACATTTTCAGAAAACTTTAACCTTGGTCATAACTTGTGATTGTTAAGAGGTACGGCTTTCATACTTGGCATGTGTATGCCTTGTGATGAGACCTTCAGATGAGGTCATCCTATTTGACCTTGACCTTGCCGCAGTGGACAATATTCAGAAAACTTTAACCTTGGCCATAACTTTGCTACATCCGGGGGCATCCGTGTTTAACAAACACATCTTGTTTGTGTGGTTTCTGCTCATTTTGGCCTGAAACGCCTGATTGGCTTATGGCATGGTGTCCGGCGCCCATAAGTCTGTAAACTTTTAGCTTTTTCGACTTCTTCTCCAGAACCATTGACCCTAGAGAGCTGAAATTTGGCTAATGAGGGATTCTAAATTGTAGATTTTATGACCCTATGACCCAAAATAATGGCCTCACGGGCCATGACCTTAAAACCTATTTCATCTTCTTCTCCAAGATGAAAAGGCTTAGAATATTTAAAAGTTGTGTTCAGACTCTTTAACCAATTGAGATTTCAAATTGTAGATTTGGTGACCTTGTGACCCCAAATAAGGGCCTCACAGGCCATGACCTAAAAAACCTATTTTTGTCTTCCCACATAGATTTTTAGCTCATCAGGCCTGATAAAAGGCCCGATGGGCTTATGGCATGGCATGGTGTCCGGCCTCCGTCCGTCCATCCGTAAACTTTTCGCTTTTTCGACTTCTTCTCCAGAAGACTCCAGAGAGCTGAAATTTTATGTGCAGACTCCATGGCGAATGGGGATTCTAAAGTGTCACATCGTTAAAAATCTATTTTCATCTTCTTCTCCAGTTCCAAAAGGTCTAGAGAGCTGAAAAGTTGTGTGCAGAGGTCCTTGGCCCATGGGGATTCTAAATTATAGATAACGTGACCCCTTGACCCCAAATGGGGTCACAGGGGTCACATCCTTAAAAACCTATTATCATCCTCTTCTCCAGTTCCAAAAGGTCTAGACAGCTTAAAAGTTGTGTGCAGACTCCTTGGCAAATGGGGATTTTAAATTGTAGATTTGGTGACCCAGTAACCCCCAAAAGTTGGTCACAGGGGTCATGACCTGAAAACTAATTTTCATCATCTTAATTATGCAAAAGCTCTATTAAAGCTGAAGTGTTGTGTACAGAATAATTAGGCAATGGGGATTCTGAATTGTAGATTTGGTGACCCTACAACCCCAAATATGGGTCACAGGGTCATGACCTGAAAATCTTTTATCTGCTTCTCCAGTGCAAAAAGTTCTTGCAAGCTGAAATGTTGTGTACAGACTCCTTGGCTAAAGGAGATTCTAAAGTGTCTTCGAAATAATACGTACTTCTACAACAGTGGATATGACATTAAATCTATCCTGTTTGGAAATCCGTCACAATCAATCCAAGAAAATTCTAAGTTATTAGAATCTATTCATTGCTACATTGAACAAACCAGCAGATTTGGTAAACATTAAGTGATACGTCTTTCAAATGTGTGAAATAACAATTCAATATAAGACATTGCAATATATGTATGGAATGTGTTTTGATGTATGCTATGTATAATATTATTTATCATTCGCAAACATGTTCTTGTATTCTGATGAGGACAGGCATTTAGATAAGCCTTTGGCTTGTTTGCCTGTCCTAATTCATGTAAAATTAATGTGAATAAATATGTTTAAACCAAGTGTAGATTTGATAAATGTATTACTTGAGAGATGACTTAAAGTCCTGATGAGCTACAGAGCCCATGGCTCTATTTTTTTGTGATTCGCCTATTTTAGCCTGGGCCAGTTCTGCTACATTCCAGGACCCAGGTAAGGCATGGTTGACTATTGATGTCCAATATTGATAATGATGATCTAGGTTCAGGTGATTCCGTGGGTTCTGGCTGACAGCAACCATGTCAGGTCACCCTCCCAGAGACTGGATGCTCAGAAAACCATCTTCGTTGGCGCACTCCACGGAATGATAACCGCTGAAGCTCTGGCCAGCATCATGAACGACTTATTTGGGAATGTTGTCTACGCTGGAATTGATACGGACAAACACAAGTACCCCATTGGTAAGAAGAAATTCTTACACAATAAGCTCAACTTGGTATAATTGCTGCTGATCAGTAAAGGGATGTAGGTCTTTCCCCATTTGTCATACCTTGTCTCATGACAGTCATCTAGTGATTTTGAAAATTTAAACCCTGTTGATGCAGTGACACCTTTTCCATTTGTAAACAGAAATGTCATTCTTTGTAAATGTCATTTATGGAGCTGTGTTCTGAAAATAACAACTCCCCAAAAAAATTTTTTAACTTTCAGAAACTTTACATGGTTTGAATATACATCGATTGGTTATAAGCATTTGCTTTTTTTTGGACAAATACAATTATGATTTTCAGAGTTACAGCCCTTGTCTTTGAGGGCTCGGCTTTCTGATTCAGACTGTGGGTTTAAACTTTTGATATGTCTTAGAAACTGTTTCCCTTGACATTGACCATTGAAATAGTAATATTTTTCTATCTTCAAATCTTGACCATGATGAAAAACACAATTTTTGGATTTTAACCGTCGCCTTCAGCAATTGAAAGTGTTATGTTTCCAATCACATAGTGAGGTCATAAACTTTGACCTTGATGGCCATAATTGTGTGATTGAGGGGGGCGTGATAGCGCAGTGGTTAGCGTGTTCGGCTTCAGATCAAGAGTTCAGTGGTTTGATTCCCGCCAGGGGCACGGCAACTTTGTTTGCAGTAGAGAACTGTTCTACACACAGTAAGGTTTGGGTGCAATGCCACACTGAATTTCACTGTAGTATCTATCACCAATGGTTCGCTAGTTCCAGCCGATGCTCGCAGGTTTCACCGCAATACATAGCCACATGGCGTTGCGATATAAGTGAAATACTCTTGAAAGCGACGTTAAACCCTAACCCATCTCAACTTGGTGATTGACCTTTAATATTTGACATGCCTATTTATTTTCATTAGCCACATGGCGTTGCGGGCTTTCTCCCCGCCACAATACTAGCAGCCGCGATATAAGTGAAATACTCTTGAAAGCGGCGTTAAACCCCAACTCACTCACTCACTCACCTATTTATTTTCACTAGATCATTCAGACGATATCATAATTTTTAAGCTGACCAAAGACAGTCTCATGTTAAATCTAGATAAGATCTAATCTTTAGAAAATTGTCCTACATCTATTTGGTAAAACGTTCATACCTCACACACCCTTGGGGTTCTTGTGCTCTAAGAGAAATCTTGTTTACGGTTGAAAATACCATTTTTAATTGCTTGTCAGATAGTTGCCTTGAAGAGCTTATACTGTTACTTGAAAAGATATTGATGATTAAAGTCTAACCCACCTTTACCAACCTGAAACTTTTTAAGTTGTAGATAGAAAAGGTTTTACCTTATCTATACCTGAATTGATCCTGATGTTGAACCTAATAAATGTGCTGCAGGTTCAGGCAGAGTAACGTTTAGCAGCAAGAAGAGCTACATGAAGGCTGTTCAAGCTGCCTTTGTGGAAATCAAGACTCCCAAGTTTACAAAGAAAGTAAGATATTTTAATGCTGTGTATTGTATGAAATGATGCACATTTGGTGGTTTGTGGAATAATTGATTCCCATACTCTTTCAAAACATAACCCAAAAACAGTCAAATTCTTTAATTTTTTAAACATGTAAATTAGATATATAGTCACAATAGTGCTTTCTCCCTGCAATTATACTAGTAGCTGTGATATAAGGGAAATCTCGGCATTTAACCCAAAATCACCTTACCTCACTTGTGTGCTGGTGATCTTAGCTTAGATTGCATTAAGACAGTAATTATGACACACTTGCAGATCCAGATTGACCCATACCTGGAGGATGCCATCTGCTCCCTGTGCAGTATTCAGCAGGGCCCCTACTTCTGTCGGGAGATCCAGTGCTTCAAGTACTTCTGCAGGTCCTGTTGGTACTGGCAGCATGCTCTCGACACCATGCGACACCACAAACCTCTCACCAGGAACACGAAGAATGCCATTCCCTTCTAAGCTGACACCACTGCCTGTTTACCGGTAAGCAGTGGATGTAGACTGGCCTGCAATATATGCTTCTAAGTAGAGCTGTGTATTGTGGTAAATGTGGCTATACGATACTATAAGAATAATCAACGAGTTGCGAGGAATTACGGATTATCTGTCCCGAGTTAATTATTGTGATAAACTCCGAGCTTTAGCGAGGAGTTTGACATAATAATTCACGAGGGACAGATAATTCGTAATTCCGAGCACCGAGTTGGTTATTCTTTTTCTTACCCAAGATCATTTTAATGAGTAAAAATCGAAAAACAAGACCCCAATTCACGATCTTTGATACCACTGTAAATTACAAATTGTAGTCATACGCCATTCATAAACTCTGTCACATCTTCAGGATGCGCATATCTAAATAGTTTCCAACTTGCTCTATTTTTTCAGAACTATTCTAAAGTAACTGTTCAATTTTACGGTTTACTGACATAGTAAACAACTCGTTTATATTGTAAACTATGTCGCAGAATGAGAGAAAATTAATGAAAACGTGAACTTACAATCGCACTGTTGGAATGCAAGATAGGAGTGTAATTACGTCACCAAATGACGTCATGGTTAATGACGTTACAAAGCAATGACCTCACGGCAGTGCAGTCAGCGACTCTAGCATGTTGCTTCGCCTTGCAAGTTTAGTACTGTAATTACGGTCTCGGAAACTTAGGTTGAACATGATTTTATATTTAATAAGTTTTACTGACATGTGACTTCAATTAAGTATGCTCGAAATTGTTCAATTATGTGATTTTGCTTAAACAGGATAGCTAAGGAATTCATGAATGAGCGCAAAGTAGTTCCGTCAACCAATCAAAACGCAAGTTATATTTAGAAAAAACTTTAATTCCCATGACCATTATGAAAACTTTAATACCCGGCATATCTGTGCCCGCTTGGGTAAGAAATCACATTATCAGTTTTACCTAGCAATAAGATATTTTCAATATAATGATAATGTATTGTTTCACCTCCTACTTTTTAGTGACTTAAACAGTTTAAATGTCCTGTAAAAGCTGACTTTTCAGCTTGGTACTGGTGTTTTGTTAAGGTTTTACATGTTAAATGTCTCTCGACTTTCAACTTCGGCACAACTTTTAATTTTTCAGTGAAAGACTTTTGATACTTGAAAAATGTGCATCAATTCAGTATGTTAATATTAGCATATTTGTTTTCAGAACTGATATGGAGTACCTACCGTCCATGATTGGAACAGATCATATTTTACACATTCCAGTCCTGTTATTTATTTCATGTTGGATAACATTTTCCATGGTGCATTTATAATGTTGACTTTGTTGAATTATCCATTCTTGTTTTGTACATAGTGCTATTATGTTAAACATTGTTTTCTTTGATATCACCCATGTAGTTTTGTCCTGATGAAATTTTGTTATCCTAGGACAAGAACTACCATTTACCAAGAATGAATTTCGAAACCTATTTGATTAATTTGATTTAAAGTTCATAACATTTGTAGGTAATTTTTAGGAGACTTCTTAAAAACAATCAAGCAGTTCATTTTTTTATGCTAGATTTTAATTAAATGTTTGAGGAAAATATATATGCTGGTATTTTAGTACTTTTACATGATTAACTAGGGTTGACATTTCTGAAAAGAACTAAGAAAGTTCTATTTGATATCCTTTTTTAAATCATTCATAGATAAATTTTAATCTTTTATTCATCAAAATATAAT
Organism: Gibbula magus; assembly: GCA_936450465.1. Taxonomy (NCBI): domain Eukaryota; kingdom Metazoa; phylum Mollusca; class Gastropoda; order Trochida; family Trochidae; genus Gibbula; species Gibbula magus. The sequence continues at coordinate 36,877,856 of OW388295.1, forward strand.
TTAGTACAACATAAAGTTTAATTGTTTTTGGTATTTGAAATATTCTGTACTTGCTCAAATGTTTGTGCCGTTATTTTCTCAAATATTGACAAAACGTGAAACATTGAAATAAAATGTTATTTAAAAGAATTGTTTTACATATAAGAATTTTATAATCATGTTATATATACTCACCTTAACTTTCAAGGTTAAATAAGTTGCCATGGCAACCATTGTCATTGTACACATGTTCTACACAAGTAGTTTTATTTTTGATTTTGTTTGCACAGTTTGATATCGAAGCACTTCAGTTTATTACATCTTTTTTGTCACAAATCATCTTTTGGGAAACCATTTTTTTCTTTCATATCCTGACATTTCTGCTTTTACCATAAGAGATTTAAAAAAGCTATGTTGAAAAAAGTAAATATTTGCAATTTCATCTTTTATCTGTTTTTCCTTCTTTTAAGGTAAAAATTCATGAAGTTAAATTAGAGTAAATTATTAAGTGCTGATTTTGTTCTAACAGTGTTTTTCCTGACATTGAAAAGTTTCATTCATTTTCTTTTACTGACAAATATCACTTCTGAGCTGTTTATCTTTTTACTTATCCAATAATTTTTATTCACCCTCCAATCTGTCATTATCTTTACTGTGGCCGATTCAATATTTTAGAAACCCGCATCTCAAGATAGAGAATAATGCTATTTTAACTGACAGCTGAATGTTAAAATTTTTATTGCTTGACTAAGTTAAAAGCATTTTACCGTTCTGGTTAAATGTAACTTTTATGTAAATTTTATCATTTCATTATCATTACAAGGTTTTCATTTGGTCAGGAAACTTTTAATAGTCAAAACAAGCAAAAGATTAGAGTAGGTTTTGTTTAGTATGTTTTGTTTCAAATGTTTTCAATTATTTTCTAATTTGTTGGTTTCATTTCATTGGTGATGGTGTATGGTATACAAAAATGCAAAAAAATTGTTAAAATTTTATATGGAGAAAAATATTGTTACAATCTTTAAAATTGTTGAATACACTTTTTAAAAATTCCAATTGTTTTGTAGTTTGTTTTTTAAGATGTCCTACCCACAATTCCAACTTATCAAGAACCACTGGCTCATATTAGAGCAGAAATTTTGTTTGTTCAAGGCTCCTTCAGTCTCCAGATTTTCAGGCTTTGCCTCGCATTGGTACCGGCTGGTAACTCATTGCTCTATACACTTATTCTGTGTGCAATGTTATAATGGAAGATTTCAGATGCCCGTGCATTTAGTTTGAAACTCTGCAGTTGAACTGGGCATTTCATTGGTTAGACTTGGTGTTCCTCATCCAAAGACAGCCATTATATTGCACAATTCTAAGTTATTTGCTGGTGATGCAAGGCAAAAGCAAAGTCAGGATTGAGGGAGTCCTGTGGATACGAGTACCCTGATGCAGAAAGATGTGTCCAATGAGAAATAGATTTGCTGACCCTTTGCTCCTAATAGGTCCCACACCCTTGAAAACATTCAACGTGTTCTCAAGGACCAAAAACCTCAAAGGTGAAATCTTAATCTTAAGCTTGTGTTCAGATTTGTTCGTCAGTGGGACTTCCAAACGCAAGGCATAACTCTTGGCAGTGTGCATTACTGGCTGATTTAAGCCTTGCGGTATTTCCCTCACTTCGTGCCTAGATAGTTAATCACTCACAGGAACTCTATCATAATTATAACGTAGGTAAAAAAAACTACCCCCCTAAAAAATGGTAAAGGAGCACAGGCAGCCATGTTGCCGACCTAAGAGTCCATTCAACATTAGGTCGAAAGTTACGCTAAGAATTGAATTAGTGACATTCACAAATGAACGCACGTACAATGTACTGTGGGATAACGTTCACGGGAGAGATTTTTGTGATCGATTTTAGAGTTTTAAGAGCTATTAAAGTTATCTTAGGGGCGACATGTGTTGGAAATCTGATTGGCATGGGTACAACAAACAGTTCCATTAAAAAAAATTCAATCATAATTTCTTTAAATGTCAACAATGTCTTAACTTTCCTATCTTTATGTCTTTAGTGTTTAATTCAACTCATTTATCATAACATTGCCACAGCAACACTATTTTGAGAACAAGTTAACAAATTATCACCAGTATTTGCACATTGCATTGCACAAGAAACAGATTGGGACCATTAAAATGAAATTGGGCCATTATATTACAAGGAAATTTAAATTTGTCAAACAGGGCACAACCATTTGACCTACGTTTCAATCTAATTTGAGAGCGATCAGTTGAATTGGGAGTGTCACCCTCCTGTTTTACTTACTGCAATAGTACTCGCCGCTAATGGCTGCAATACTGCCGAAGCGGCGTTAAATAATAACTCACTCTCACTCACTTAGCTATAGTACAATTTGCGGTCAAACATTACAATGTACATGAAAAAAAAAACACTGCTAAAGGCCAAAAGAAAAACTTAAAATTGTTCTGAACAGATGTTGGGGCTAATACAGAGGTTTCAGGTTACTTCAAACTTCTGTGCTGAACTGCAGTCTGTGTGTAAGACTGGTTTATTCATTAAATATCAACATTTTATATAAACTTTGATCAAATATCGAAAAGTAGCCTATGAGAAAAGGGATTTTCAGAAACAGATCGAGGCTTTTTCAATATGTAATAAATGTTGATAATTTCAGAATACAAATAATTCATAAAATCAACGAATTGCGAGGAATTACTTATTGTCTGTCCCGAGTTATTTATTGTGATAAACTCCGAGCTTTAGCGAGGAGTTTACATACTAATTCACGAGGGACAACTAATCCGTAATTCCAAGCACCGAGTTGGTTATACGAGTTGGTTATATTAGTTCTGTAAATACGGTCTCGGAAACACATAAGATGAACATGATTTTCTATTTTAATGTTTTACTGTTGTGTGACTTTTAATAGGTATGCTCGAAAATGTTTATCTATGTGATTTAGCTAAAATAATACAGCTTAGCAATTCATGAATGGGCGTAAAGTAGTTTTGTCAACCAATCAAAATGCAAGTTATATTTATTAAAAACTAATTCCCATGACCATTATGGAAACTTTAATACCAGGCATATCTTGGGTAAGAAGACAATAAAATGCAAAGGTCTATAATATATGTAATGAATGTGGATTGTTTAACCAATGTTGATAATTTCAAATTTTACTGGGCAATGCCATATTATTTGATATCTTCATCTTTTCCTTATGCTTTCAAAAAAGTCTTTGATTTAGGAATAATGGCTTTTCCCTCAAACTTTTTCGTGTTTAAATGGTTTTGAGGTCGTTGCCCCCGTGACCATAGTAAGGGGGGGAGGGAGGGAGTCACCAATTGCAATTCTACAATCTAACATGTCTGCTGTTACAGTGACAACGAAACTCATTTAGTTCTTCATAACCGGGCCAATGTCCAGCACCGTGTACCACCATAACTATGCAAATGGAATAACATCTGAATGGAATACTGATGTTGGATTTTGCTTTGGTTCGCTATTCAGCATAATGTCCATTGACACTTGATTATGAACACAAGATTATTAAAAGCTTTATATGGGTTATGGGTTATGGATCAGGAAAAGATGAAAATAGATTATAATGCCGTGGCCCCTTTGACTTTTCCATCAATCTACAACTTATCTCTTTTGGTCAATAAACAAATAGTTTATCAACAACAATTTGTCCTCTGCAATACACTAGCAAACACTTCTTACAATGGCTGATTTGAAGGCATGTGGTCTTTAAATGGTTTCAATGTCATATTTCCGTTTCGGATTCTTTCATGCTAGGGAGGTAAATGATGTTTGTCATGAATCAATGTCAAAGAGAATCTTGAACAACTCTTTCCGTGACGTTTTGTTAAACTGATTTTATTCTTCTCATAAATATATATCTATACACCTGAGATGAAAATTTGCTCCACTCATACTTATTGTATTCAGTAATGTATATACATGTACTTTAAATATTAAAAAAACGACTATGTTAAGAAAGAGTCGTATTTACTTAACTCCTATCGATATAAACTACCGGGCAAAGAAAGTACTCAGTTCTGTTGATTTTATTATATGAATGATTTTCAGTTGCAAATATCTCAAGTTTCGATGTCATAACCTAAAACTGAAATGTACAAGTGTTTAGACAGCAGTCAAAGAGTACTTCTACATGTTTTAATATTTTATTTTTTTAAAATGATATTTCAAAATTTTAATTTAAAATTGATGATACACCTCTCTCCATCAACATAAGAAATATTCTTTGTGAAAATGTTGCAAATGTGCCTGATTCTGCACACATTTAAAACTTTTTAAACATGATAAGGGTCACGTTGGCGTAAATTTCAATTCCTAACCCTGTCTTCATTAAACAAAGATATTTTAACTAAATTTAAGCACCAATTAATTCATTCAAACTACTAAACAAACTAAGTATTTGTATATCGTGCCTCTGATTTCTTTTAAATAGTGAATTAATCGAAACCCACTGAGGTGAGTACGGTATTTTCCCCTATGGTTAATAAATGAACATTGGACACAACATAGACTTCTCTCATCTTACCTCAAATCAAATATCAGCTCTTGAATTAATGCAAAGAAATATGTTTTTAAATGTTTATTAATATTAGATCATGTTAATAAGTAATAGATACATGATGACACAAGTGGTGTATACAAAATATCATCGATCTATCATCTCACGAGGGGGCGGAGCCCCCGAGTGAGTGATAGCGAGATATTTTGTATACACCCACTTGTGTCAATCATGTATCTGTTTTATCCAATGGGCAACGTTCGATGCGCCTGTCACGTGACATGATTAATAATCAGTCTGGAGAAATCCGCTATTTGAGATAGTTGACCCGTTACACTTCAGGAAGTCAGTTGTGCTTTGGAACCGGTCCCGCAGGCCCCTTTTTCGGCTGGTGTTTGGAGCCACTGTGCGACAAAGAAAATAAGTCATGTGAAATTTCTTCATACATCAACATACAGAATTGTGACCAAATGACTATTCATTATTTTCCGCTGGATTGATTGCCTTCGTGTTAATCAGTGACGATTTAAAAACAATGGTGTTTTTTAAGATATTTTTTCAGTTTCTAATCAGCTGATCATTTGTTTTTATCATTAAAAGAGTACTGAGTGGCACTGACATTAGTTTTGTTTTTCTACTGAGCGGCATACAGCCCTTTGATGTCATCTGGTTTTGCAACAATGTTGTAATTACTCAAGGTCGTCAGCCAGGTGTCTCTAGCTCCGCCCTTGGACCGCCCTGCGCTTCACGATCGTCCTATCAGAGAGTTTAAAATAACTGTGGCTGATAAATAAGTGACGTCATAGATATAACCACACTTTTCTTGATACATGATATATCGTTTCAAAAACATCAAAGGGAATTTAACCGCCCATTGGATAATATTATAAATATGACGCCTGTAATTTAGAGCATACGATTTTAGTAGTTTCATTATGAATAAGAATGACACAGGTTGAAGATAAGTCAAATATGTCAAATTGTTGAATGTGCCAGAAGAGTTCTTCAATAGGAATATGTTCTTCTGCTTTTTTAATGAAGATAAAATTACTATGATTCAAAAACATGTACTGAGTTGAGGATATATTATAAGCGTTTCCGTTCCCTTTACGTTAGCTTTTGTAGATATGTGACGCTCATGTTTAGTAGATTGAGAAGATCAAATATTTCAAGGGTTCTTTTACAAGCCTAGTGAATTGTGTGGAACAATATTTCCTTGATCCAATCCCGATCATTATGATTTTATCATAAGTGTCGTTCAGACACGAGAGAATACACTAAACCGCCAAGGAAACGTCACATACAAAGGACAATATATCAATGAACACGTGCTAAACCAACTTCCCAATGCGAGGCATAACTCTTGCCAGTCTCCATTACTGGCTGATTTAGGCCTTGCAGTATTTCCTTAAGAAATCTGTGTTTAGAAATCCAGGACCGCTATGCATTTCCAGTGCAGCGATTCACTGCCTCGACACAAGAAAGCTAGGGAAATACCGCAAGGGTTAAATCAGCCAGTAATGCAGACTGGCAAGAGTTATGCCTTGCGTTTGGAAGTTGGTGCTAAACACGACTGAAACCGAGATACACCAAGTCTTCAGAAGCCAACTTAACCTAATTTTGAATTTAAAAACATTATCTATTCACATTTCTGTGAAATACACATTTTAAGAATTTTAGAAATCGTCGTTTTCGCATCTCCTTAACTAGACGAGATATAAGAATCAAAAAGTTGAATTACAAACATTCTGGTCAAAAACCATTTAGAAAAAGCGATGTCAACACCCCAAGTATGTTCTAACAGACATAAAAATAAAAGTATTATACTCTGATGTATGCAATAGCTGGCACCCCTTTAAAAATTATGTCCCTATATAAAGCATTTAAAATCGACTTTCCCCGGCAGCAGTATTTCACATTTTACACTGTTTAAAATGTGGTGCCGTTTCTTGTGCGGTTGAGTGTATAACAATTTTCCTCAAAATACCAATTAGATATAACCCACCTTTCACACCACATTTTGTTCACGCCTACTGGGGAACAGTATTGCCAAAAATAGGCGACTAGAAAGCACATGAAGTTGACGACCCAGCCCCTTAAACTACTAAAAAGTAAAATGTTGTAACGAGGTCAACACCCCAAGCCTCCCATGACTGTTTGAAATTAAATTTCAGAATATTGTCATCATATTATCCTTCAATATCATATACCAGGTCACAGTCAATATAGATTCTTTTAAAATAAGTAATCAAACATAAAAAAAAAATCCATCGCGTATTTACAAAGATATGAATTTTCAAAGCTTTAGATATCACAGGGGGTAAGCCCCGTTCATGCTAAACCGGAAGTTGGCAGGGGTCAACAACCGTTTTCTCGACAGACAGTGTTTTTTCAACTGGGGTGGGTCACGAAATTGGTTAGTTTTGAACGTTTTCCATTGGACTCTTGAATAGCTATAGTTTACAATCGCTACATCTTTGAGAACATGACATGTAATAAATCATTTAGAATTTTAACATTTCGGAACGAATCAATCGGAGAGAAAGTCCGCGAAAAGGCGACTTTCAACATGAATACAGCAAATCTACATGGATGTAGCCGATATTTTATGTAGCTTTAAGTTGAATATGATAATCTAGATCTTGTATCAAAGTTATAGCATTCACAGATTAATCGAAGCCGAGATATTAGCAAAATTAAAAACTGTACACATTGATGGTAGTTGCTCCTGTTGACAAACACACTGTCCAGGTTGTTGAAAATGAACTGTACAGGTAGTTGGTCTGATAGTTGTTAGTAGTTAACAGAACAATGTTTTGCAGAATGAAAAGGTGGTCATCTTTAACTTTATTGTTTTATCCTAATGAAGTATACCTTAGGTAGGAAGTTATGACTTGAGTAATGTTTCTTGAGAATGCCACAAAATCTGACATTTTATAATTGTCTTAAGCGAGTCAGAAGTTAATAGAAGTTACTAAGCTTGACCTATCTTGTGGAAACTGTGTCACTAATATCCTCCGAAAATGTATACAATCGTAGTTCAACATTTCGCATATGTATTTTTGGTGATTAAACTTTTGCCTTGACTTTTGTCATTTTACAATTATGAAAAAAGCCCAGGCTTCTACATGATTTTTGGTCAATAATTATTTCTGTTATTTGGAGTCAAATGCGATTTCAGGACATTCTTCTTTAACAGCATGTTTCTGCAGTCGTTCCTCCCTGAATAATATATTCTCTATGTACAGTAAATATTAAGGCTTATAACACATTACCATTACAGTCAAAGATTATGACAAAGATATTATTCCATGCATCAATAATTATTTTAAAGGTATCTGTTTTCATTGATGATTTCTTAAATATACATACGTGTAAATACAATGTACTTTTTCAAAGACATGATGATAGGATGATGGTGAATAATAAATGCAATTCCCAATCAACATTACAGGACCTTTAAGATTGAAACTTCGGTGAACTTGTTTGATGGACTGCATTGTCCTCTGAATCTATTTGAAATGTAAAGCTACATGACTAGGATTAAAAAATAGCTTTATTCATCTTAAAAGATTTGGTTAATTTGTCATTCGTAGGTGATTTCAGAACTAAGGTCACGTCCCAGTAATTTACAAAGGGTATTTTTAGTAAACTGTGGTTGGAGAACGCTAATTTAGTGTTCATATCATTCAGTTACATCTACTAATGCTATGCGCATATATTTACAAACATATCTAGTCTTAACATATTGATGACATGTTACTCGATATGCTCATTTCATCCTGTCCTTTGAATTGTTATAACGATCAAATTTTAAAAAAGGTGAAATTATAAATTATATGGACATACTCATTTCCTGTCCACAGATTCACTGTTCAATGTCATTACCATCACACTGTCGTATATTGCTGATAAAAGGTAAAAGGGGATATAATTCCAAGACTAATGGATGACAAGACTGAAGTTGAAGATTGCATCCATTACATCGTGCTTTGGATAAATCATTGATAGGGATAGTAATAAATTATTATTAGATTATTTTTCTAGATAACAATATTTCAAGGGCTAAGAATGACACATATGGCACTGTTATAATATATAAGTTGTAGTTAAAACATATAGTCGATTGATTTATATGTTAAACTTGTATTTTTTTTTGTGTTCTCGACAACCACCGACAACTTCATTTTAGTGTGTACATTAGTTTACAAATTAATTTGTCAATAAATTGTATGAAAAGCAGCAGCTTAAAGCAATTCACGTTGCAACTTAACATGAACTATTACCCCCACCATGTAAAAAAAAAGGTTCCCTGCATGGCAACTACCATGGACAGTTATTTTTTTGATTTTCCAACAACCTGGACAGTGATGGAACAACTACCATCAATGTGTACAGTTTTTATTTTTGCTAATATCTCGGTTTCGATCAATCTGTGAAAGCTGTAACTTTGATGCAAGTCCTAGATCATCACATCCGACTTAAAATTACACAAAATATGGGCTTGATCCATGTAGATTTGCTGTTTTCATGTAGAAAGTCGCCTTTTCGCGGATTATTTCCCTGACGACGATTGACTGGCTCCCAAAATGTAAAAATTCTAAACTATATATTACATGTCATGTTCCACAGATGTAGCGATTGTAAACTATAGCTTTTCAAGAGTTGAAACATGTTGATATTGTTAACATTATCCAATGCAAAACGTTCACAACTAACCAATTTCGGGACCCACCCCAGTTGAAAAACTACTGTCTGTCGAGAAAATGGTTGTTGACGACTGCCAACTTCCGGTTTAGCATGGACAGGGCTTACCCCCTGGATATTAACATATTGCTGAAGAGAGCCCACCAAAGTGATAACAAAAAATCACATAGCATCCCTTAAAATATGCCGTCAGCTAAAAGTGACCCAGTTTCAAAGCCCAGTACTTGCACGATGCATCAGATCACGCAAGAACTTTAACATAACTTTTTTCGACACTTCAGCAAGAACAAAATGCAAGTTCATAGTTTTTTCTCTAACCGTGGTGAAAGAGGGACTGCATTTATTATATAGAGTTCAATGTGTACACCTAACTCCACTTTATTCAATAAGCCAACATTTGGCTATGAGGTGTATAATACAGGATTTCATAGAGTGTCATAGAGCTAAGTACACTCTTTATTTTATCAAAACTAATAAATAAGAATAACGTTTTGGTTCAGATATATATGTTCTCAATGGCGAGGTCGAACAACTTTTTCCTCAAATAACGAAATCGTAAATGTCGTCACAAAATGAGCTTCAATAAACGCAAGCAAGCATGTGATAAAAACATTTAGTGACGTCACGAGACCACCTGGACTTACCGCCCTTGGATAAGGGACTTTACGCACCCCTTCTCCACTGGTTCAAGGTCGGCTGTGTTAAGGTTGAAATAGCATACCTATTAGGAGGTAGGCATAGTAGGTCTAGTCAACAGGTAAGTATAAATAATTACGTTTACTCAAAAACGTACTATTTTCTACGTTTAGCTATTTGCGCTAGATTTTAATCTTTTAAAGTGTCTTTTTAAGAGGTTAAAGCTCTTTTGTTTTCAACTTAATGTTGAATGGGACAAACAAAAGTTTCTTAGTTAGGAAATTACCCTATCCCTCAGAGGGTCCATATCAAACGAAACGAATTTGTTTTATTAAAATATGCTGCTTTAGTTAGTGGTTCATACACATGCAAAGTTTAGGTGCCTTATTAGTCGCAATGTGTACCTGAACTCATGAGTTTAGTTCTCTAGAGTCAGTGTTCTGTGTGGCTTTTTCCATAAAGCAGGTAATACACAAACAACATTTAATAACAAAAATATTGAAAATTTTTTTAATTATAACATTAACAAGATGTGTTTGTTAAACACGGATGCCCCTGGATATACCAAAGTAATGGCCAAGGTTAAAGTTTTCTGAAAATGTCCACTGCGGCAAGGTCGAGGTCAAGGTCACAAGGTCAAATATGATGACCTCATCTGAAGGTCTCATCACAGGGTATGCACATACCAAGTATAAAAGCCCTAGCTCTGAGCAATCCAAAGTTATGGCCAAGGTTAAAGTTTTCTGAAAATGTCCACTGCGGCAAGGTCAAGATCACAAGGTCAAATATGATGACCTCATCTGAAAGGTCTCATCACAAGGTATGCACATGCCAAGTATGAAATCCCTAGCTCTTAGCAATCCAAAATTATGTCCAAGGTTAAAGTTTTTGTGGACAAACACACAGACGGACAGACAGACGGACAGGTGACAAACAATATACCCCCGGAATCTCCGATTCGGGGGCATAAAAATAAAATAACAATCCAAATCCATAAAAATAAAATAACAAATCCAACTCCAAATATTTCAAAAACATATATAATGGTATTGATCAGCAGATAATATTTCATTACATATGAGTTTTTATTCACACCACAAAACCGAAACGATCCGACGGAGTTCATTTGAATTATGCTGAAATTCAATCAAAGCTTTCTGTATATCAGTGAAGGAATTTGTCCTTGTTTTATGTCGGTACCACCTATACTATGGGCAGAATCTCTGAACTGCAGCTCAACCCTATCTTTACACAGTATTTGTTTCAGCCCAGTCTGTCCTCCCCACGTGTTCGGACCTTCTATCAGCACTGCGAGTGTGTACCATTCTCCCGCACTCACAAAGACTGGACTAGGGAACATCACATCAAACACCTCTCTCTCGCATGGGTACTCTTTTCTCTCTTGCACAACACTGCTCATGACGTTGTCTTCATCACCCAAGTAGGCGGTTACTTTGTAAGTTGGCTCGCCTCTTAATGCTCCATACAATTGGCAACCTTCAAGGGACAGGTTAGATGATGACGAAAAACATATTGCATCAATTTTACCAATGTACCCCCAGGAAGTTGGTTTTCCCCAGAACCTTCTTTGAGAAACAGTTTGGGACGAAATCATCTTCGTTCTTTGTGTTTGGTTAAATGTGGTTAAACATTCTCCAGGTACCAAGGCATAATCTAAACACAATATTCGTTCGGGATCCGTTAATAGTTTGCTTTTTTTGACAATTTTGACTAAAAATATTGGTTTCATTAATGGAAACCTCACTTTCATCAAGATGTCTCCCAAAACTGACCTCTTTGATTCAGGAGTTACTTCCCTTCCTTCACGGCCACATTCAGCTTCTGCCCAATCATTGACAGCAGTAAAGATCACGTGCTCGTCAGCTTCAAGGTCATCTGACCCAACAATCTCATCAACGAAGACTTGGCTCAGTGCCAGGAAGCCAGGGGATTTAAGTGACCTTTCACCTTGCGACTTAATCAAGGTCAATGCCTTCTCATACAACTGCTTCTGGTCGAAAAGATGCGCTGCCTCAAGAATAGAAAAGGCGTTTTCAGCATTTAGATTTAAGTCCAGAAACTCTGTACATTTTGTCTCCAGGGAGGTGACTCCATATTTCTTGGCAGCATACAAGAGAGCAGTGACATTGTCAGCGTCGATATCGGTGAGGTCGGTGTAGATGTATCTGGAACAGTGAGCATCATTTCACCATTTTGTTGATACACCATGCTTCTAAGTGGTAGATATGCAGTGCAAGGGTTAAATCATTACCACTCTTTGAATTATTTAAAGGCGGCGATTCATATCAGGTTTAATGTTGACATCCACTTTAACTCGGACTATCGGGTTCAGCAGTTCTTTAGTATTACGTCAAATTCGAGACATCATCAACTGCAATCTCATTTAAATTAGATTGAATGTAACACTCGTACCTCGCAGAGTTTCTGACCAGGAGGTCAAAGATAAGGTAAAAGTTAGAAAGCTTGTTTATATCAAGTGATTTTTCATATAAATATCACGTGGCGCCACTGTGTGTCCACTAAACGGAGGTCATTCTCCTAATACTGAGCTGTATTTTACTTAATGTCGGTGCTATATATATTAATTTGGGCGCATTTGAAAGCCTACAAACATATCTTTATGATTACGTTCACCATTGCATGTCTTGAGGATAAGTCGGATATGTCAAAAGTTTACGGACGACGGACGACGGACGACGGCCCATGCCATTAAACCATCTGGCTTTTCCGGCCAGGTAAGTTGAAAATATACATGTAGGATTCAAAAGTATTATACAAAATATATCATTTACTCTTCGAGATAATCATTCATAGCAGCCACTGCTTATGTATGTTAAACGATCAGTTCAGTTGATAACAAAATGCTCACTTGAGGAAGGTTTTAAACACATGTTGTTCAATGTCTGGAATCTTGATGTCAGATTTCTCCATCATGGTTCCAGTCAACATGGCATCAAAGACACAGCTTCGACTGATCAGCACGTAGCGATGAGCCTTAACCACGTGACCCTCAGTTCCACAACGGAAGGTGACGTCACATGAGTAGTTCTCTTGGAGCATGCGCAAATTGCATTCTACCAACGTCTTTCCTGCCTGCCAGTCGTTCGCAAAACCAGGAGATGCATCGGTGGCCATTTTGAATCCTGAATAAACAAAAATGGTATCATCTTTGAATAAAATGTATGAATAGTTTAGGATTCGACAGGGAAAATGATATATACAGGACCGTTAAGAAAGTGTAATTAACTCCTTCGTCATTTTCTGTTGATAGCCTTTACGATCCCGAAATAAAAAAATAAAATTATGCGGCTATTTACCCAGGGGCTAAGCTCTGCCCATACAAATTACTTAATTTATAATATAATATCGTCTTTCATTTATGTCGCAGCGCTTTTACTGATAACAAATTGCTTTACTTACTACTGACTTCCGGGCAATGTACTAAAAGATGTATACATAGGCCTACTATATGTACATGTATATATAGATGTGTACATAGGTCTACTATATGTATAATAACACAAAGAAATATCTGTAAGATGATCCACACAACCAACACACGTTGTGCACACGATTGTAAGAATTAATTAAAATAGTATTCGTAATACAGTTATATCCGTTATATTGTTGATGTATGATGTGTTATTCACAGGGGCGGGTATTGTGGGAAACAAAAGACAAAAACAGATGCTCTCGACAATACATTGTTAACATTGTTGTGTTATCTGTGGACATTGATCCGTATGTGCGAAACACGATCAACAATAGCACGTTATGCATTAATCAACTCATGTCATTAACACAACCTATACAAAACTTTAACTCCGCAGTCGTTTCACGACATTTTGGAGAAGGAAAAATACAATATATTTCTGCTATCCTACCTTGATTAATGAGGGCGTTTCACCTGTGTGTGTGTTGATGGAAAGGAGAATTTAGATAAGGGTATCTTGACCTAGTTTCTCTTACAAGTGGATGACCACTTATCGTACACATGCATAAGGTAACAATACATATACTGATACGCCACAACCGCACATTACTATAACACTTTGAACTTTTGATAAACAAACTCTGTGGTAGAGTGTAAATTATTGTATTCATGTGTGTTTTAATTGTTTGTATCGATATGCTAATTTATTATTGTCCCCCGCCGCACGGTTCACGCGAAACAATGCACACAGTATTCGACTGCATACGTTCGTACGGAATGGAATAACTCAAGAACTTTTAACTGAATTATTTTCAGATCATGCAAAATATTGTTCCACACAAGCCAAAAAGGTGTTAATTGGTGTTCTTAAAAGTATTTATAAACTTGTGGATATTGATTGCAAATCATTTTTCAAAATATTTGACTCAAAAATTCTTCCTATATTATTGTATGGATCAGAGGTATGGGGATTTAAACACTATGATATTATTGAAAAAATACACTTATATACCTGTAAGAAATTTCTGGGAGTGAAGGCAAGCACACCCAGTAGTATGGTGTATGGAGAGTGTGACAGATTCCCAGTTCATATATTTGCCAAAGCTAGAATGTTAAAATTTTGGACACGTCTCTTAAATATGCCCTCTAATAGATACACTAGGCAATGTTATGATATGATGATTCTGTATGATAAGAGAGGAAAGGCAAATTGGATATCCAACGTTCGTGAGTTATTAAATACTATTGGTTTTGGGGATATATGGCAGAGTCAAAACGTGGATTTCAATTCAAATTTTGTAAATAATGTTACACAAAGACTGAAAGATATATTTACACAAGAATGGGCTACATCACTGTCACTTTCAAACAAATGTTTTTACTATAAAATGTTTAAATCACACATATATAGAGAATATTATTTGGGTATGTTAGATATAAGGAAATTCCGAAATGGAGTTTCACGTTTCAGGTGCTCGTCCCACGAGTTAGCAATTGAGACAGGAAGATATTACAATATAGCATTAGAAAATAGAATTTGTAAATTGTGTCATCTTAACTGTGTGGAAGACGAATACCATTTTCTTTTAATTTGTCCTTTGTATACTGACCTGAGAACAAATAATATTCCAAAATATTACTATGTACATCCAATTAGGTTAAAATTCATTTTGCTTTTAAAGAATGACAATACGTTTCTAATTCGAAAGTTGTCAACTTTCATTTACCAAGGCATGTTACTTCGAAATTCTCAGTTATGATGTGACATGTATAATATATGTTTATATCAGAAGTGAAATGTTACTGTTTAATATGTTCAAATGCTAACTTATGATGGTGTGATCCCTGTAAAAGTGTTTTCTATGTTTGTTTGCATGTGAATCTTTTGCACGTTTTTTGTACTATAGGTCTGTGTCCTCTAAGTAATTGAAATAAAAGTTGAAGTTAAACTGAATTATTTTCATATTTTGAATATAGTTTTGCGACAGTAACAGTAATGTGCTCCCATTTGCAGATAACCATTCAAGTTGATTTAATATCTTGAATTGTTTATCGGGAGCACAATGGTGTAGTGGTTACCGTGCTGGCTCTTGCGCCAGAGACGCGGGTTCGAATCCCGGTGGAGAAAAACATTGTGGCTTGCGTCTCACTGCCACTCAGGTGTCTTAATGGGATTAGTAGTTAGCGGCACTTCCTTCAGGGTGCAATTCCTTGTGCGCTTTGAGCATGGAATTAACGCTATACAGATGGCCAATTATTATGAAAACAATTTACGGGGATGTTTGAGTTTAAGGTTTCCCGAAAACATACTCATTTGTAACCTACAGATGATAAACTAATTTTAAATAAAATGCCAGGCAAAATAAAGTACTCATCACAGTTGATTTTATCATATGTATGGTTTTCAGTTGTATTAAGTTTTTGATGTCATAATCTAAAACTGAAAAGTACAGGTGTTCAGTTCAAAAAAAACTTCTGCATGGTTTTCTTGGGGTATTTTTTTTTAAATGAAATTTTAAATTTAAATTTTTTTTTGTACATTATTCATTAAACAAAGATGTTTTATCTAAAATGTAACCAAACTAATGCAGAGAAGTATTATTGTATCGTGCCGTAGTCAAATGCATCTGATTTATTTTAAGTATTAAATTAATCGAAACCAACTGAGGTTAGTACTTTCTTTTGCCCGGCAGTTTACATATAATTGTATCAGGCAATATTGGCAATATGCGTTCAATAACTTGTGACTTGAACAGCTTTTTATTGAATTGACATAAAGGCATTGAATTGAGGAAAGTACGTTCCTTCTACTAAAAGAGTGAAGCCGCCATCCACATACAAAGTACTGTTTAAATCATGTGAATCATTGATATATTTCAACTTTGTCACTGAAATATCATTTTCAGCTCATCAGTTTAAATATATTGAATGATTTTGTGTATTTGTTTCATCCATAATCTGATGATAAAAATTATTTTTTAAAAAGATTTATAAATGTTTAAAACTCATTTAAAAAAATGATTTATCTATTACGTTGTCAAAAATGAAATCGCCCAAAATATTTCAAGAAGATAATGTTTGTATATGTTGATGAACATCCCTTTTGGTGATGTTTGTTTAACCATGTCAGTATCCCTTCTTTAAAGGTGCTGTAGCACAATTTTTGCATATCATGTTATCTCAAATTTGCCATTTATAATTAACGTTTTTACTATGTATTGGTACTTTAGAGGGTAAATCATCTCATTACATGACTCGATAAACCTATTCATATAGAAAACGGTTATCCGTATACGAAGAAAATGGTGCGAGATATCATATAAAGTGACAGTGATGTGAAACTATTCAGTGTGAGAGGTAGATTTGTAGGTCTCATGAGAATTTGAGAGTACAGACAGCAAGATGGTTGACCATTCCATCATTGTACCATATTTAAAACTCTGCTGTGAGTAGGTATCGTAACATCAATCAGATCACTTGAACTACCCTCGTCCGGCCATTTTAATGTGAAAACCTTAAAATGGCCGCTCGATTGGTACTGGCTCGCATCGCTTAACCGAACGATGTTCATTCGTTTTGGAACTCTTTTTATTGATTCAGGAGTATCATTTAGCCATTGGTAACACTTATTTAGAGGTCACTTTGTTTCAGTAGGAAAAACGTGCTACAGCGCATTAATAAGAAAATAGTTAGATGAAGGAGAAGCGAATTCTATGGTATCACCACAAATTGTATTATATTTTAATGCCACGTTTCGATGTTGATTCTAACACCGCTGTCAAGCAAATGATACTGGACATGATTTACAAAATCAATATATTCATTAATTGAAAACAAGTTTGTATAATTTACTTCTCCGATGATTCACATAAAAATATCAGACTGTGTAATTTTTTTTATTGAATTGAAAATTATCGAAATTATGTGTCCTTGTAAAGTCATTGATTAAAAATCATAAAACATAGTTTAATTCAAGACAGACCAAATGTACATGTCACCCTAAACAGGGGGTCATTCATGCATCCATTGTGTTTCATAAAATTTTATTTGGCTTTAATACGTCCCAACACACCATATGTGCTGTTTACAATTAAAACAAATTCACTCAGCTTGCATATTCATCCCCAATCGTCAAACATATCATATAAATTTCAAATTACAACCGAGGAACATCATTATGCATGTGCAGAAACCGAAAGTGCACATCCTATGTACATGCACAGTCGTAATGTGACCTATTGAACATTTTGAACATCAACCCAACTTTGTAATTTTGTCTGGTTTAAATAAGGTTCCAAAATTACGTTGGACTCATTGCGCACGCCACACGCGGTGCATTGTCCGGTTTTCGATCAGAAATCGATACTTTTACCTTCATATCGTCAATATACTAAGTCGACTATCACCAAAATGGTATTTTTCGATAACAGTTGGTACTTCTCGATAAAATAAGACCATTTATAACGTTTGGCATATATGACCCCCAACAACACAATGGATGAACCTTTAATAAGTCAATAATGTTCATAACCAGTGATTTACAGACATTTAGCATTGGCCAATTTCTACTTTCACCTTCTATCACAAACATTTTATTTGTTTACTTAAATAATCTAATGATGTAAACATTTTTGTCTCTGGTAATATACAAATTAAAGGACATTAAAGGAAATAATGTAATACATTTTCACAGTGGCCACATTGACAACATACAATATTTGTTTACATTTATTTTAAATAAATGATATTTAAGTGAGCTCTTCATATATATTAGTTTTGTCTGTAAGATATTACACATTGACAACATGCATTATTGTTTTACATTTATTTTAATTAAATGATATTTAAGTGAGCTCTTCATATATCTTAGTTTTGTCTGTAATATATTACACATTGACAACATGCATTATTGTTTTACATTTATTTTAAATAAATGATATTTAAGTGAGCTCTTCATATATCTTAGTTTTGTCTGTAAGATATTACACATTGACAACATGCATTATTGTTTTACATTTATTTTAAATAAATGATATTTAAGTGAGCTCTTCATATATCTTAGTTTATCTATAAGATATTAAGTTTTCTTATTCCGTAAGAAAGGTATACATGTGCACATTTTACTTTGACGTGGATATTGGATTTAAATGTTGCAACGGAATCACATGTCAATCTCTTGTTGTTAAAGGAACGTCGTTCCATAATTTAATTGATGATGGAATAAACGATGATACGGAGTACTTGAGTCGTGTATAAGATTTGCAATAATTATTGGAATTTCTTAATCCATATCGTGTCATTGTCCCTGCTAAGATATGCTAAAATCAAACACCCTTTTATCCAATTAACTCACCATTAAACTATTCAATAATAATGCATGCAGCTCAAATGCATAACTGTCGGAGACCAAACATACATTACACCACTAGGGCTAGTTATTAGAAATGGTTTGGCAAAGATATAACCGCCCAGGACATAACTTGCCCAAGTGGTGTTAATCGTTTATCACCCTCACTACGGTAGTTATTGAAAGCAACTACCTTGTGGGGTGATTAACCTACACATATAGAATTGTGACTTTGATATCTGGGGATATTACCGTTAACATCAATAGCATGGACCAGTTTCTCCATTCACAAAGCAACGTTTACTTAGCTTAACCTTAACTCCCTTTCTTTAAAATTGCTCTAAGGCAACCTTACCTGTTCCGAGGAATACAAAACTGTAAACTAGTGCATCCATCGAGATGCGAACTGGTTCTATTTGGTGAGGACTCCTCCGAACGATATGAGTTCGTATAACGGGAGATGCACTATTCAGGCTGATTAAAATCGACCTTGTTCCGAGGAATAAAATTTGCAAAATAATATATCTACCGGGATACGAACAGGTTCTGTAGATTCCTCGCCACAAGGACGGTTTGGCGTGGAACCTACGACTGATATGAGTTCGTATCCCGGTAGATGCACTATTTTGCAATTTTTATTCCACGGAAAACCGTCGATTTTAATCAGACTGATGCACTATTTTGCAATTGTTATTTCTCAGATCATAATCAGACTGCTGCATTCTGGATTCATCAGTAGAAACCAATAACAAAATTGCGTCGCTTTCGAAACGGATCTTTGAAGTTCCTCATGTAAGCCCTATTCTTTACAATCTTCGAGTCGTCAGCCAATGTTTTCAGCTCCAGTTCAGCAGTGTAATGGAGGAGGAAGAGGACCCCACTGTTTATATGAATCTTATGAACCGTCTTTGCCAACGTGGTCATGAAAAGTCTTGAACCTTTCGGGTTCGTTTTCTGGTACAACCTTCTCCCTGCCGTGTAGAACACGTCGAATGTTTTCTTGTGCATAACACATGCCATCAGATCAGGTGTTTCTGCTAGAGTGTCTATCTTAAATGGACGTCCTCCAAAATTGAAATAGTACAAATCTCTTCCAAGAAGATAACATCCAGCCGAAACATCAAAGATGAGAAGTTTGTGTTTAGTAGACAGTACACTTTTACCACGATTACCGATGCGTTTTCTATTGCAACCCAATGTCTTTGAATAAAACTTAAATAAATTCTCAGTTCGTATCTTTTCATCGAACTTCTGTGTGACAAAAGTAAGTTTATGAGAATCAATTTTAATAGCCTTTAAACCAGAACCGCCAATACGTTCATTACCAAAAAAGTTTAAAATAGTCATGACATTTCCTTTTGAATCTGAACACCGGAGATGCTTGCCATTCAGAAAGTAATACGTCTTTGTTTTAGGATCGTACTCTACCATGGCAACAGAGCCAGATATCGAAGCTTTAATTGTTTTTCCATTTTCGGAGGGGTCTGAACTAAAATGTTTGATCTCACGTTTCCCCTTTGACGATTCCGGTATAGCCACGAATCTGTAATTAAGTTGTGTTTCCTTTTTAGTTGTTGTTGTTGTTGTTGTTGTTGTTGTTGTTGTTGTTGTTGTTGTTGTTGATGTTGATGATGATGTTTGAAGTTGTTTCTCATGAGTTTTGAATTTGTCACCACACCCATAAAGTCGTATGTCTTTATATGTTGTAACATCAGGGTTTGGGACAAGCAGGAAATAGTTTTTAACTATTGCATATGGATACAATTTAGATGATTTCTCTCCGTTCAACAGAGCACAGTCCATGGTGCTTTTCTGAACCAACACTGCAGTACACCCAGGAACTCTGATACACCACATGACACACTCAACAACATTTCTCACAGCGGTTGACTTGAAGGCGTGCGATCTGTACATGGTTTGAAGGTCATAGTTCATATCCGGGTTCTTCCATGTGATGGATGTTAAGGACAGAGCACATACCAGAGAACAAGAAAACATCGCGAAAATTAAGAAACGTTTCATGGCGAGGACAGAAACGTTTGCTTCTTTCAGTGAAACGCCTCTGCATCATATACCATGTTCTGTAAGTATGACGTGTAATGATTCCTAATTGAGACAATCCTTTGGTTGGATTAATTGATATGAATATGTTCTCAGCTGTTACAATATGATATGTGACTTAAACAGATACTGTTTATAGTCGATTAAATAAATACATGGACCATTTATCAAATGTGTAGATACAAAGTCGTACATAATTGCTATAGATAGTATAATGGTAAATCTAACCCGATACATCAGACAGTATTGTTGAAAATGGTTTTAATCATATTACATTGTAATAAAGATGATAATAATGATAGTTTGTGCATATTCTAGCACTAGCGGATCCAGGGGGGGGGGGGGGGGGGGGGGGGGGGGGTCCAGGGGGTCCGGACCCCCCCCTTTTCAAATCCATGTATGAGATTTCGGTCCTGCCCCCCCCCCCCCCCCCCCCCCCCCCCCCCCCCCCCCGAGTGTAAAAAAAATATTTTGGGACCCATCCCTTTCAAAAATCCTGGATCCGCCCTTGTCTAGGGTAGAACATCTGATTACAAGATCCGATAAGCCGTATCGATAGAAAATGGTCATCAATATTGGTGAGACGTGAAAAGACACAATTTTGTTAAACTCTTCAAGGTGAGAGGTAGATATGTAGGTCTCGTGCGAATTTGAGATTTCAGACAGCAAGATTGTTGACCTTTCCATCATGGTGCCATAATTACATATCTACTCTGAGTTTTAAGGTATTGCTACAACTATCAGATCAGATCAGATCACTTGTAGTACCTTCGATCGGCCATTTTAAAGTGAACACCTTAAAATGACCGCTTGAAGTGAAATGGCCTCGTATGGCTTAAACGAACCCTGAGTACACCTTAATGTCAGCTAGAACAGCGTGCTACAGTGCCTTTAACGCCTATATCCAGCACAAATGATGGTCACTGGCGGCGCATTATGTACATTATGACCCTGAAGGGGATTTAACTTTCGGTACCCCCTTTGTTTAGCTACCCATTTAAACAGCTAGGTGGACTTAGTACAATGTGGATGAAGTGCCTTACCCAAGGACACATCACAGCATGAGACAATAAATGTCTAGTGTCTCCATCGGGATTCGAACTCAGGCTTTGGCGTAAGAGGCCATCATACTAAGCACTACACCACTACGCCACTGTACAATAGCACTGTTGGACATGTAATGTTATGATTCATTATGCAGATATTCTAGTTTCCTCTTGGTATGATAAACAAAAGTCTAAATAATTTAAATTTAAATATTATATATGACTTTTGATATAGTCGATTTATTTAAATCTTAGTTCACTCAATCGCCTTTAATAGGCTTAAATATATAAAATATTGACGAAAGCGTAGATAAAGCCATATAATATTGGTATACATAGTATAATGATTCTTCTTATCGGATTCGCCTGTACATAAATGTATTTATTACTCACCCGTTGAAGATATCGCGGTTTAATAAATCTACCGTGTTATTACACTTAGTGTAATAACATCGCGTGCTTTCGATTGACGTGACGTCATAATGGCAAAAATATGACGTCACAATGTCAGCGCCGCGGTCGCAATGGAATGTGTCCCATTTATCGACGAGTTTGTGGGATTAAGTGGCATTTAAATCAGTGAGTAATAAATAAAATACTAAACTCGTTTCCGTTTAATAACATATTTATGAAACTCGTGAGATGGTATTTGTATTTAACTCGCTTTCGCTCGTTAAATACAAACCACTCACTCGTTTCATAAATATGTTATTAAACGGAACGTCGTTTAGTATTCTCTATAAATGAAATGGGTGATTCAGAAATGGTATCAATGATGCAAAAGATCGTACATATTTCATTGTAGTTCATTATAATGAGAAATGATTTATCACCTGCCACGAATGTAAATGCATATGATTACTTTTTTTCATAATGATATATACGTGGTATTCAACAATTACTGTGAAATGTTTTTGTATCACATTTCCCAAAATAATGCAATCAGAGTATTGAGAACGTCTCGCTTAATCACGGACATCATATGACGTCATCATATATTGTGGCTATGACTTCATATGCTTTAAAGCGTCCTTCACCAGTTATGTAACATATGATTTCACTCATTGAAAATACTGGTTTTATATCAAAAGATAAATGCAGTATTTCCCCAATTAAAACATCGACTTCATCGTCAATCATTATGAATGAAGAGGTGTATTATAGTGTACATGTTATATTAGTTATCTGTATCAGTTAAGATACTTGGGGAGAATGAAAATATCAGATAACCACACTTTTTTCTCTGCTGTTGTTTTCAATGACTGCTCACCAGGGGCAAACCCAAGAACATGGAATATATCCTGAATCAATGTAAAAGACTAAAATAGTACGTTTTTGAGTAAACGTAATTTTTTATACTCACTCACCTACGTTATCAATAAACTTCGCATCGCAATTTTTATTTGAGTTTCGTGTTTTTAATAGTTAGTTGGTGTGGTCCCCTTCGATCTTTTGCATTCCCGGCTAGCCGCATCCTGGAAAACCAGGGGTACTTTGCTTCGCTCGCTTCACTTTGAAACTAACCCCTGGATTCCTAGGTGGCAAAAGGCTCGACGCGCAGGATTCACACAAAAAATAGAAAGTCACTTTTGCTAATCATTGCACACCAAAGGCGAACCGTGTTTCTAAATTCCTTGGCGTAACCAAATAAGGAGGTAAACTATGATTTAAACAATGACCTTGAAGCGAGTGTCAATGTCGCACATGACATGGCTTGACAAAACCGTCCAACTTCGTCTTAATCGCCTGAAATTATATTTTATACTTCTGGCATTGAAAGAGCGACATTTGTTCATATATAAGTTCTAATATTAACTCCTGCCCATACTGTCCACTGGTTCTAAAGTGAACATTCATATTGCATGAGACCTAACGAGCGCTTTCCAGCGGAGCAGATTTCGCACTCTGTTGAAATGTCAGAAGTATTTTTTGTCATGTACTGACAATGACAAACATTCGTGCATTTTTTAATAATTTGCATACATTAATAATACATCATCAAACATAAATTTAACGTAATAACATGATAGACTTTGGACAACATAATGTGTTGTTATAGATTGTCAAAAAATTTATGATACATATATGCAATGAATTACCCGCCCTTAGCCGGCGTGAGCCAATCGAACCGCTACGCAGCTTGGACCTGCGAGCCAATGACAATACATATCACTTCGTTGCAAAGCACGCGAGGTAATTTTGTTAGCCATCTGTCACCTCCCTTGACCATTTCCGTCTTATCGTAATGAGTATTTTCTTTGGTTACTGACTTCGTCACGCCGGCCAAGGGCGGGTAATTTTAGTACAGATTTCGCTGACAGAGTTTCCCATGGGTGATATGGTGGGAAACGGAGCATATATAAAACCCTGGGTAACCGAGGATGGTGCAAATCGCGAATAATCGTGTCAGATGGAATGGCTATATAAGACACAATCCTTGTTCATCATTTTAAGGAAATTAAACCATACAAATCGTCAAACGAAAATGCAACCCGGAGAGACCCACACAAATAATGCTCATCACTTTGGGGTTAACCAAGCCACTATTTCCTGTCTGTGGGACCGATATAATCAGACGAATTCCACTCAAGATCGCCCAAGAAGTGGTTTACTCTGAGTGATCACCGTACGTTAGGACCGCTACATACGACAACGTGATATGCAGAAGCGTCATCTGACGGCCAGAGAGACCATGGTAAGATATTGCCCGGGTTGAGAAGATTGTCCGACCAAACCATCATGAACCGTCTGCGAGTCGATGTATTGTGGGCAAGAAGACCTCTCGTTCAGCCTATTTTGACGCTACGTCACCGACGTCAGATGGTCAGATGGTGCCGGAATTTGGGATTTGGGATTTGGCTAACTGGAGAAGGGTCTGGTTTAGCCAGTCAGGGATGGGCATAATAGATACTGAAATCAGCCACCCATATCAGAGACAAGTTTTGTATGGTCTATGCGTTTCTTTTTTTAATAGTATATTATGTCCATCCAAATAAGCATAAATTTTCGTTATTGTCAAACAGTTCAAATGTCCAAGAAATTGAAAACCTGTCCATGTACATTTTCTACGCATTTGTACGCATAGTAACCATATTGTTTCATGAATGATTTTAAGAAGTAAATGTATACCAAGTACCACTACCTTTTTATCCTTCGTTATATTCCTCAATGCCCATTTAACAGTCTTTGAATTCAGTTAAGAACTTTCCTACGAAAGGAACTAGGGCCTTACAGCCATCGAGAAAGCCTTTTACTTGATAATACCCCGCTGGGAGGGCCTTGAACGTTGTACATTCTTATAAGAACCAGGGGATAAGGAATACCGAAGGATATATCCTTCGGTATTAATTACCCCCTGGTTCTTATCCGTCGGTACCTCTTACGCCTGGGTTCTTATCCTTCGGTATCCCTTACCCCCATGTTCCCTTCAGTACCCGTTATCCCCGGGTTCTATACACTTCGGCACCCCTTACTCCCGGGGTTTTATATCCTTCGGTACCCCCCTTATCCCTTGGTTCATATCCTGCTTTACCCCCTTACCCTGGGGTATAAATCCCCTTGCCCGAAGGTTATGTATCCTTCAGTGCTCCCTTACCCTGGATTCTGTATCTTTCGGTGCCCCCTTACCCCCCGGGTTCTTATCCGTCGGTGCTTCTTACCCCCCGGGTTCTAATCCGTCGATACTTCTTACCCCATGGTTCTTATCCTTCGGTACTTCTTACCCCAGGGTTCTTATCCTTCGGTACTTCTTACCCCCCGGGTTCTTATCCATCGGTACTTCTTACCCCATGGTTCTTATCCTTCGGTACTTCTTACCCCCGGGTTCTTATCCTTCGGTACTTCTTACCCCAGGGTTCTTATCCGTCGGTGCTTCTTACCCCCGGGTTCTTATCCGTCGGTGCTTCTTACCCCCGGGTTCTTATCCTTCGGTACTTCTTACCCCAGGGTTCTTATCCTTCGGTACTTCTTACCCCAGGGTTCTTATCCTTCGGTACTTCTTACCCCAGGGTTCTTATCCTTCGGTACTTCTTACCCCAGGGTTCTTATCCGTCGGTACTTCTTACCCCAGGGTTCTTATCCTTCGGTGCTTCTTACCCCATGGTTCTTATCCTTCGGTACTTCTTACCCCAGGGTTCTTATCCTTCGGTACTTCTTACCCCAGGGTTCTTATCCTTCGGTACTTCTTACCCCAGGGTTCTTATCCTTCGGTACTTCTTACCCCAGGGTTCTTATCCGTCGGTGCTTCTTACCCCATGGTTCTTATCCTTCGGTACTTCTTACCCCAGGGTTCTTATCCGTCGGTGCTTCTTACCCCATGGTTCTTATCCTTCGGTACTTCTTACCCCAGGGTTCTTATCCGTCGGTGCTTCTTACCCCATGGTTCTTATCCTTCGGTACTTCTTACCCCAGGGTTCTTATCCTTCGGTACTTCTTACCCCAGGGTTCTTATCCTTCGGTACTTCTTACCCCAGGGTTCTTATCCTTCGGTACTTCTTACCCCCGGGTTCGTATCCGTCGGTACTCAATACCCCCATGTTTTCCTTCAGTACCCTTACCCCCGAGTTGTTATCCTTCGGTACTCAATCCTAGCCGGCCTTAATATCGGTTTCTGTTAGCAAAGGAATCTATACATAATATTTCAGCTTTCTAGAGATTTTGGTACTGGAGAAGAAGATGAAAATAGGTTTTTACGGCTGTGACCCCTGTGACCCCTGTGACCATTTTTGGGGTCACGGGGTCACGAAATCTACAATTTAGAATCCTCATTGGCCATGGAGTCTCCACACAACATCTCAGCTTTCTGGACTGTGTAGCATTGACATGCAGGTGAGACGGGTCGTGAACGAACCCAGAACTACGTCGAGAGGCAGCAAACGGTTACACCACTGGACCAAAGCCCCAAGCATTGCGTGCATCACTAAGAGCCAGTTTAGTCGCACCTGCCGCTTCGGACGTGGATCCCGTCTCATCATCATGGTCCGACTGTTCATCATTTCCGTCTTGCTGTCCCTTGTTTTGTCTGATTCCTGTGACAAACAAAGGGTTTATGTCTCTAACGGGCCCAACGGAGCTATATTTTGTTTACGGAACGGCAAGTTTTCGTGTCTCATTGACGATGGGTAAGTTTTTCATGTGATCAAGTAATTATGTGCCACTAGTAGTGGGTGTGAATCATGAACGATGAACGCTTAGACCGTTATATGTATACTGTATCAAACCGCAGATTGAGTGAACCATAAGAAACGATTCGATGTCTATTTCAGGTAGCTGACAAAATCGTGAGCGAGCCGTGATGCACGTGCTGTTCGTTGATATGGATAAGCTGATACAACAGGCCTCATAAGGGGATGGGATAGCGCAGTGGTTAGCGCGTTCGGCTTCGGATCAAGAGGTCCGTGGTTCGAATCCCGGCAGGGGCACGGCAACTTTGTCTGCAGTAGAGAACTGTTCTACACGCAGTAAGGTTTGGGTGCAATGCTACACTGAATTTCAGTGCAGTACCACCCATGGTTCGCTAGTTCCAACCGTTGTTCGCAGGTTTCACCGCAATGCATAGCCACATGGCATTGCGAGCTTTCTCCCTGCCATAATACTAGCAGCCACGATGTAGGTGAAATACTCTTGAAAGCGGCGTTAAACCCCAAGTCACCTCACAGGCCTCATGTCATGAGCAATGTCAATAGTCATAGTTTTCATTATACACAACACTTTCAATAAAAATTGTGTTGTCACCCTTGATAAACATCTATTAACTCGCGACTTTAATCAGACAATACATCAACCTTTATCAACTGATCAATTGAAATTGTCTGTCTCATAAGTTGGGTAAACATTGTATGACCTTTAATTGCTCACTGCAGATGGGCATATTCTTTCCCATTTACAATATAAAACTGAACACCGATGCCTCAGCTGTGCGAACTTTATTTCTGCAGGGATGTCAAGGCGGACCGAAGAGATATGAGAGTGGTCGAGGTGGCACCAGACACCCTCTCTCAGCTGCTGATGAACTGCCAGTCGTCACGGAAGATAACGTCACGCGAGAAGAGAGACATCAGTTGGTACTACACGTCAACGTTTGAAGGTGCTATGTTTAAAATTAACTAGTCGGACCCCGTATACCCAGACCCAATGTATACAGAAACCCTGCCACGAAATGCAAATTTTGTGGATAAATTGTACTCATACGTTACTGAAACATAATGTTACTCTAAATAATCTTAAAGGTGCATCCATTGTGTTTCATAAAATATTATTTGGCTTTAATACGTTCCAATACACCATATGTGCTGTTTACAATACAAACAAATTCACTTAGCTTGCATATTCATCCCCAATCGCCAAACATATCATAATTACTAGTTTCCAATTAAAATCGAGTAACATCATTATGCATGTGCAGAAACCGAAAGTGCTCGTCCTATTGACATGCACAATAGTCATTTGACTTATTGAACATTATCAACCCAAATTTGTCATTTTGTCTGGTGTAAATAAGAATCCAAAATTACGTTTGACTCATTGACGCTCGCCCCATGCGGTTCATTGTCCGGTTTTCGATCAGAAATCACTACTTTTACCTTCTTATCGTCAATATACTAAGTCGAGTATCATTAAAATGGTTGTTGTCGGTAACAGTTGGAACTTTTCGATAAAATAAGACCATTTATAACGTTTGTCATGTTTGACCCCCAACACCACAATGGATGTACTTTTAATTTCAAAAACTTCATTCGTTTACCTTAATTTCTATCGATGCATCGATTGGCTTCATGCCACCTATCGATATAAACTATTGCAAAACTGACAATTTCTATCAATAGTTCGATGTGTTAGAACTGATCATAATGCGCACACTTGTAGTCCGAGAAAAGGAGGAAATTTGTATGTGTATCAATTTGTCATTGTAGTATAGGCATCGAAAATGAAGTCCATATACTTCTCACTTGTAGGTATTATAAATCTCTGAGAAACGGTTCTCTCTCCCTAGAGACGATTTCGTTCGGTGCACAGGACAAGATTAGCGCAAATGTGTTGCGCAATCGAGATGAAACTACCAGTTTTCGTAGTGCTTCGTTTCATCTGTTGCGCAACATATGTGCGCTTAACTTGGCCTGTGGGTTCAAAGACCGTACTATTTTGTTTATGAATATATGGTATTTGTATGTTTGTGTATCCCTCCCTCGGAAAATGGGGGTGCGTCACTGCCTTGATTAAAGCTTCAATGGTCCCTGTTTTAAACTTCCCCATGAAAAGGGGATGCCCTACCCTGCACCACCCTTTGTATCTCCTGTAAAATCTCATCGTCAGTAACATTCTTCTTCCGATGTTTAAAGGGACACTACGTGTTTTTCATAAAAAAATTATTAGATTTGATACATACAAAACTATCAAATGTCCTGATTTACGTCCAAATCATCTCGCTCGACTTGCATATTTATCCCCTAGTTTCAATGAAACTCGAGCAGCGGCTTAATACACAATGAGAAGCCGAATTCTTGCACCCCATTTACAAGTTATATGTTCCATTGGACATTACCAACCATTATGTATCTCTTTGTCTGCTACATATAAGTTTTCAAAATTACGTTTGAACAATTGACGCGGGGCAGCCGAGGAACTTTGTCCAGTTTTCGATCATAATCACGACTAAACATCTTAATGTTGTAACTATACTGAACAGATTGGCACTAAAATGGTAATTTTCAACAACAGTCATTACTTCTCGATAAAATAACACCCTTGATAACTTTGTATCTATGTTACCACAATAACGATACGGAGTGTCCCTTTAAGGCACGAACTGGTGTGGGGAGTCGAAGCGGTTCCAAGTGACAGACGGCGCCGACGAGCTGAACACGGACAAGTGTTGCCGAGAACACAAAAAGGGATGTGGCAGGGGGCTCGAGGTCGTCCCCCCAATGACCTGCCTCAGTAACTCAGTCTGCGTGTATTCTGTTATAACCAGGTAACTCATTGGTAACTAATAACTGCAATTAAACATCGCTTGAAGACTTCACAGTACTTCGCATATCCTTAGATGTAATGTTTATTAGCTGAAATAAATATGTTCTCCTTTCAGACAACTGTTTCGCAGGGCATAATTCACGCCAGTCTGGGTTTGAGTTATGGGTTTGAGTTATTGGTTGGAGTTATTGGTTGGAGTTATTGGTTTGAGTTATGGGTTTGAGTTATGGGTTTGAGTTGTGCTTTGCGGGGGGTATTGCAGCCACCATTGAACTTCGTTTTTTCGTGATTTAGTGTTCAATAGGTGAAATAAAACTAAAGTTCTCCTTTCAGACACCATTGTACGTGTGATGAAGAATTCAGGGGATGTTTGAAGAACGTATTAAGGGATACCGATGAAGTAGATACAGATCCCGGATCTGAGACCAAGTCTGCTCGAGACTTTCAGGCCGCCATGGCTGTAGGGGAAGTATATTTCAACGAACTTCAGCAAACCTGCTATGTGGATCAGGCCATTACGAAAACATCACATACCGCCAACTAGTAAGTTTTTAACCCAAAAATAAATTGAGAAAGTAGTTAGCCAACAGTTTTAAACATTTAGTCGCAGAAATATTTGTTCTTGCTAACAACATGTTACTAACAATTCAAATAGTTATACAAAATGGAGCCCTAAAGATGCCTAGAGCTGAGTAATCTAGACTTGCTATAATGATCTAGTCTGGGCTGGTCGTCAATTGAATATTTTGCTCTAGGGTCTGAACCTACCTTGATTCCAGTCAATCCCCAAATGTTTCAATGTCTTGTCATAACTGCTAATGAAATCTCGAAACACCAAACATAAATTTGCTTTCATTCAAATGTGTTTGCAAATTAATGTTCCTTGGACGTTTTTAATTTCGCGTCCATAGGGCTTCTGCGCTCGAAATATATATCCGTAAAATAATGGACGATAAACATGGAAACATACACATTTCAAAGATGTTTCTTAACGTATTTAAACATAAGATATTTTTTATGTTCCAGTTCAGAGCATGTTAACGAAGCAACGGGGTATGTATGGAAGACCTTGTCACCATTCAACCCTTGAAGTCGAATTGAAAATGTACCAGGTTGTCGGTTTTTAAAAAAGTGAACACCAACTTGTTATTTTCTTATAATTCCAAATACATAAGCAAGGAGTTATTTTAAAATGTCCATCAGCAAAGTGTTACTGACTTAAGACTTTCGGGCATTCATCTCCTACAGAGGTTCTGTCGTGAAGTGAGTACGGTCGTAATTTAAGTGTAGTTCGCCGTAAACTCCAACATGGCGTCACTTGTGGCAAGCGATAGGGATGCGCTAAATAAATCGGAGTTAACAAACTTCTCGTAGAGTTATTACATCTATACGTTGATAGTGTGTTATGTTTTTTAATCTCACGAATTTATCGAGATACAACGCATGTCATCTTCCATTTAGTTAAATATGAGCGCTGGAATGTAAACATGGCTTGTTTTGAAACGAAAAACATCGATAAAAGAGCATTAAATGCATTAAATAACTCGTTCATCCTGTATTTGATCATGGTCGTGGCTTTATCACTGTAAACTGTCATACTAAATTTGGATTCTATACAATCACAAATTTCAAAGTTATTGGCTCTCAATCCTGCTTGATCCCGCGTGTGTGTGTACGGTGAAGTTTTACCATATTGTACGGTGTAATTGTTATGAAGTCGTGTTTCTATACTACAGTGTCTAAATAATATGGTACTGGTGTAGCTTCAGTGATGTTTATCCTCTTTTGCAGAATTTCAAATTTAAAAACATTTCCGCAGGGGCGGATCTAGAGGGGGGTGCAGGGGTGCGCACCCCCCCTTTTCATTTAACATTTCCAAAAATGACCATTGAAACCAACCTCAAAACAGTGGTGCACCCCCCCTTTTTGCCACCGACATAGTATATTTACCCTGTATATTCAAGATAATACCTATCACTAAACAGAAAGGCCCCCCCCCCCCCCCCCGAGAGCATTTGTTAGGTCTGGAAAAGTGCACCCCCTCTCATATGAATTTAATAACCCACTGCGTAGCTGAATCCAACCCACATTTTTACTTAAAACAGAACGGTTCTGTCTGAAACCATCTCTTTCCACCGATGGTTGTTTGACTCATAATAATCAATTAATCCCCAAGGAGTGCGTAGTAGACACGAAAAAAGTGAGCATGGCTTACATACTCCCGCTATCGGTCCATTGAGAATTATAGATGTGAAGGTTACTATGTTTAAAAAACAGCTTCAAGCATCATAATATTGTCCAAAATAATTTAAGGAACTGACAAAATTTCATTCACCCAGATGTAATATTTTTACAGGTAATTTATTTTTTCCCATTAGAGCATCACACCGGTAATTTGTAGCAAGTTCAATTACAGATTCAAGGGCTTCATAACTTTATTTCGGAACTGGACTGTGAACTCGATGAAGAGTATCATCTGGACTACCTACATGTAAAATTTCATTCACCTAGATGTAATAGTAAGTTGCCGAAAAAACTTGTCCCAATTGGAGCATCACAGCTCTTTTGGTACAAAGTTCAATTTCGGATTCAAGGGACATAACTCCGTAAAAAAATAATATTTCGGAACTGGTTTTCGAACTCGATGAAGAGTATCATCTGGACTACCTCCATATTAAATTTCATTCACCTAGATGTAATAGTTGCCGAGAAAATTTGTCCCAATTGGAGAAAATTGACCGGACGGAAGGACAGACAGACGGACGGAATGACCGCTATATACCCCCGCTATGAAGTATAAAAATTATAAAAATCACATGTAGTGACGACAGTAGTAGGTTTGCTGTCAACAATGAACATTGAAGCTCGGAGTGCCATTAGCGAAGATTTCTACAACCTCCTTGAAATTTTTCCTCTTTAAAAGAGGTACAGTACTTGAACTCCTTCAAAACCTGAAACAACTTTTCTTTTGGGTGAATCACAGGTGAAGTTAAGCGCAAATATGTTGCGCAACAGATGAACGACCAGTTTTCCCCTATGTATGAACGAAGTTGAACGACCAGTGTGCGAACGAAGTGAGTTCCGCGCATACGGAAAACTGGTCGTTCATCTCTGTTGCGCAACAAACTTCACCTGTGGGTGAAGCGAGGATTTAGACCAATATTTTGTTATTTATTCTTGGCCTTGAACCTGACAATGAATAAAACAAGTGTTTGCCACTAACATGGCAATGTCCCCCGCCTGTGACATTGAGCTAGTAAGACACATCATTGGAGCTACTTGGGTTCATGATATATCGTGTTAATAAGAGTTCTAAAAGTGGTCAAAGTGTTGTGGTGACCTTGAAAATAAGGTCAAGGTCACCAAATCGACTGGCGTCCGCGTCATCCTCCAATGTAGACTGACACCAAATTTGAAAACATTTGGTCCAACCGATCATAATAAATGGTGATAACAAGAGTTCGAAAAGTGGTCAAAGTGTTGTAGTGACTTTGAAAATAAGGTCAAGGTCACCAAAATCCCCTGGTTTCTGCGTCATCCCCCAGTGTAGACTGACACCAAATTTGAAGATTTTGAGTCCAACTGGTAAAGATATATATCGCGTTAACAAGAGTTAGAAAAGTGCTCAAAGTGTTGCGGTGACCTTGAAAATAAGGTCAAGGTCACCAAAATAAACTGGTGTCTGTGTCTTTCCCGAATGTAGGCTGACAACTAATTTGAAGACTTTGGATGCAACGCTTCAAGAGATATCGCGTAAACAAGAGTTCAAAAAGTGGTCAAAGTGTCGTGGTGACCTTGAAAATAAGACCAAGGTCACCAAAATTGACTGGTGTCTGCGTCTTCCCACAATGTAGGCAGACATGAAATTTGAAGACTTTGGATGCAACGCTACATAAGATATCGCGTAAACAAGAAATGTGACGTACGTACGGACGGACGTATGTACGGACGCCGCTGAATACATAGTCCCCCGTTCCGAGTTGCGGCGGGGGACAAAAACAGGGATCCCGGGAAACGTTGATGACATGTATACGAGGAATGTTGGGTAACCGAAGAATGTGGTCATGAGCATACATGGAGGCATTTCCGATCAAATCTTCAATTGAATAGTGTGGACAATACAGATTGGTAGTATGGCGCAGTGGTTAGCGCGTTCGGCTTTGGATCAAGATGTCCGGGGTTCGAATCCCGCCAGAGGCACGGCAACTTCGTCTGCAGTAGAGAACTGTTCTACATTCAGTAAGGTTTGGGTGCAATGCTACACTGAATTTCAGTGCAGTACCACCCATGGTTCGCTAGTTCCAGCCGATGCTCGCAGGTTTCAGCGCAATGCATAGCCACATGGCGTTGCGGGCTTTCTCCCTGCCATAATACTAGCAGCCGCGATATAAGTGAAATACTCTTGAAAGCGGCGTTAAACCCCAACTCACCTCACCTTACAGATTGGTCATAGGGAATTCGTTTCTTTTCCCAAAAGGTTCATGTAATCGTCTTCCCCCTCTGAGAGGAAATCCTAAGATGGATAACGTTAACGTGTTCCAAAAATGCATCATCATAAATGAAATGAGTTTAAACCAAACAACCCTTTTCTTGTTGCTCGGTTACTGTTCAAGAGTAGAAGAAAACCAACATTCAACACGTCTACAGCTGCAAGTTGTTTATGTATTTCTTGTTTGACGATATCTCCCAAATAATGAACGTATCAAAAGGGATTTATTCATACCCGTCCCTTCATATCGTACTGCCAAAGGAGTAAAAACATAGTGAGAATTTCTTAAACGTACTAAGATCGAATTGAACGAGGACTTACTGTGAACTTTTAGAACTGTGTAGAAACGTAGTAGCGACTTCCTAAGAACAATTATTTTAATTGGAACAAATTAACATGAAATAGCAACTGAAAGTGGCATAGGCCTACTGTGGTCGAGTTACATATGTATGTGGATGGGGAGGGCGGGGCGGAAACTGTGCACGAACGTATTACAATTGATTTTCCGACTGCGCAACGTCCTCACTCGTCCTTAGTTAGATCGTTGTACGGTAATTGCGTTCGAAGTACGACAATCCCGTTTTTAGTACGTTTGTACTCCGTCCAATTTCAGAATGGGCAGAACGTTGGACATGTCCAACGTTTATATCGAGCTAACTGTAGTAGCAGTATGTTAGTGTCGTAAGAGTATTTAAAATGCATTTCCACTTTAAATTTTAACTTGAAAATTTTGAACGCGTCCAAACAGTTGGACATATCACAAGATTTAGCGTGGACTCGACTTACTTAAATGCGACCCAATCTTCGAATGTCCTGTTCGCAAATAAGGACACATGTAAAATAATTAAAATGTTATATAAGGAGATAAACATGTTGTTCAAGTACAATTAGAGAGAAAAAATAAATTTCACAAGCCAAGTTCAAACGTTTAAAAAGTTGTAATAACTCTTTACTGAAAATTCATTTCAAGTGAATTTTTCATTTTTTATCTGAGGTTATAGATAAAAGAGCAAATATTTTTTCATCATAAAACAAAACTTATTTCATACAACCACAATACCTTCTTCTTTCTTAAATTATGAGTAACTAA
The DNA here is from genome assembly GCA_936450465.1 of Gibbula magus. NCBI lineage: Eukaryota > Metazoa > Mollusca > Gastropoda > Trochida > Trochidae > Gibbula > Gibbula magus. Next base: position 36,913,177 of record OW388295.1, read on the forward strand.
AAATTCTTTGATTTATATGAAAACTGGACTTGAAGCTATACTTATCGGGTAGTTTTAGGTAAAAATTTAGACAAGACGTGATTGGTTAATTAGAATTCCCTCTTTTGCACACAAAAGGTCAACGGGACAACCTTTCATAACGGCCACTGTTGGATCGACTGCATAAGCATATTATAGGACAGTCAATCTTAATTTATTTAGATTGGTTCAAAACAAAAGGCACATCAGGTCAAAATGAACAAACTTGAGTCTCCATGTAAAAAAAAATGTTATTCTGAATATTTTATTATTTGAAAATGGATTATGGAGAAGTTGTTTAAAGCTTTTAAGGAAACTGCCTGCCACGCCCATCTTTGAGGGAGGGGGTCAGGACCAAATGTACAAACCCTGATCTCCTAGGTGCAAGATACATCCCCACAGTTTCACTTTTGAGGTTGTAGCATTCTTCTGGAGCAGGGACCGACAGCCCATGCCATAAATTCATCTGACCTTTCAGATCTGATGATCTAAAAATATTACAAATAAAATTTTAAAAATATTTTATGAATTATTCGGGCAAATATTTGTGATTAATTCATAGGCAAACATCCACCTTCTGATAACAGTAACAAACGATGGTTATCTTAAAGGCACTTTAATGTTGAAAATGAAATAATGTATAACATAAAATCAATTGCTGTAAATGAGCTCATAGGTATCTAGGTACTTTTGAAACAAGACAAAACTAAGCAGAGCTCACATACCCCCACCGAATGTTTGTCAATCGTCATAGCATTTGCGTCCAATTAAACAATGAACCATAAACTTAGTAACTTATCTTCAACCTACCTGTAATATGCAAGAAATATAAGAATAATTGGTAGTAAGATAAAGAAAACCAACTTCACAATGTCACGGTCATAATGAAAGATTACAAACTCTCATTCTTCCACCCTTGACATCTCGGCTGATATTTTCTTTGCTAAAATTGGCCTATTTGACTTCTCTGCAGTACGCTCCAATCAGAAGACGGCTTTCAAAATTAACTTCCAATGTCACGTTTGCAGCAATAACAAAATGTGAAAAATCGAATTCGATTTGCAGCAACAACTTCATCAGCTTTGACAGGTATGTTATACTGCAGAAATCATTCTCATTGCACATATATTTTGTAATTTTATCGGAGCAGACATGTAATTGGTGAAATATTAGAATAAATTTGTGAATGTGACAACAGCATCGCTACTCTACAGTACTACAGTACCAAATGTAAACTGCAATTTCATTGGCTGTATGTAAGCAGCTGGTAAGGGGAGTAACATGTGATCAAAATAGATGTCACTCACTCACTCGTTTCAGTTTTTGATATCGTTGAGGGCAAGGTAAAAAAACGGGCCGAGTTTATCTCGATATGTGGGAAGATGAAAGAACTCATGTGAACAGACATTCACATCCTGATGCAAGTTAAGCAAAGAAATAAAAACAAATTTTACAACATTTGATAAACAAGAGTTGGACACTAACAAAACCTTGCAAAAAAATGTGACGGATAAAAATGTCTACGAAAGACATGACTTTTCTATCAAATTTATAAATTATTCATTCAAATAAGTAAAAATAAAATATACAATAGAGCCATGGATTCTGTAGCTCATAAGGATTTACATTGACGTTGAAGACTGAAAAAGATTGTTTTCCAGAAAAAATATAATTCCTTGGCATAACCTTGAAACATTTAGGGTTTTTAGGGCAGGGCCCCAGGCTCTCATTACAGGTCACAGGGTCACCAAATCTACAATTTAGAATCCCAATTGTCCAAGGAGTCTGTAAAGTAGAATTAAATTTCTGGCATGATAGCTCGTTGTTAGGGGCCGCAGGGTCACCAAATTTGTTAGATCACCATTGTCTTGGGGGGGGGTTGTACACAAGATTTCAATTTTCTGGGAGTTTTGAAGGAGATGAAACTTGGTTTTTATTTCACTAATTCTACAATTTAGAATCCCCTATTGGTACAAATGTGTCTGTACACTTCAGCTTGCAAAAGTTTGTACTGGAGAAGATGAAAACATGTTTTTAGATTTTGACCCCTGTAACCCATATTTTGGGCCTTACAGACACCATGCCATGCTCCCATTGGATCTTTCAGGCTAGATCAGCTAATAAGCAATGAAATACTGGGATTTATTATATGACGAGCAGTGAAATACTGGGATTTATCAGTGAAATAAACTGCATCAAGCTACAGTGAAGTTATCTTATATTTCATTATGACCAGTGACTGATAATATATCACTACTCAAAGGTTCAAGAGTTTGACGTCATTAAACAATGGTCTGACGTATCAAAGTATCTTATGACGTCACATTATCAATGTGGTATCAGCCTCTAATCCTAGCGGCCGCTCAACATGAAAATTACCCTGTTGTGGCGTATTTAAAAAGATAACATCATAAATTAAATAAAATATTGTGGCCCAGCCATTCGAGAAAATATACAAAAATATACTCGATGAGATAAACATAATATTAGTCAAGAAATGTTGAATATCCTCTATATATTTCTATATACAAAACTTCTTTTTATAACCGGTAAGAAACAATTGGTTAAAACAAACCTGCTTCTTAACATTTTCACCCAATTGAAACACTTTCCAATACTCAATGTAAATTAAGTTTACAGATAATATTCTCCATGGAACTAATTAAACTATCGACTGCATGTTTCCCTTAACATTATCACGGACAATGCCTTAGGGATTGTGTCAAACATACATAGAGAACAATTATGAAGATCATGATATCTAAGCGACAGTCTGATTTAAATGTTCTGTTCTGACGAATTCAATTTGCAAAACAGTTCATATTGGGAATTTGGATGCGGACTGGTTCTAGCAAATTCCTCGTCACAAGGTCCAAGGACACCCCATAAAGGCACGTGTTCCGTACCAGTTTAGCACAGTCCTGTCAAATAGCTGACCAATGACTTCACAGCCTTTTTGAAAGCATTCGGAACAGACAAAAGAATATTTATTTGGAGTTATCTGCCCCTAGCTTCTCCCACCAACAGCTTTTGTTGAAGGTCCTGTGAATTGCTTCGGAACATGCATGCATACAGGCTGTTATCAGACGAGGAAACCTCCGAACGATGTGAGTTCCTATCCAGATAAATGTACTATTTTGCAACTTTTATTCCTTGGAAACTATGTCTATTTTAATCAGACTGTCTAAGCGACAACTCATCTGTGATTGAACCAGCAGTGGTTTCATTTGATTACAAGAGGCACAAGATTTCAAGAGGTACAAGATTACAAGACATGCTTATTGTATAAATCTATATAATGGTTATAATTTAACAGTTAACATAGTAATCTCCCTTGACAAAATGGCTGCATGATTTTGGATCCAAAATTCAATCACTTACCAAAAACAAGGGGATTCAAGGGACTAGAACTGTATTATTCATCCTGCTCCATTAAGGTACTTTTATCTGCAAGGATCCATCAAATCCCCTGATTGCCTTCTCAGAAACATTGTGGACCCCCCCCCCCCCCCCCCCCCCCAAAAGAAGTCCTGGATCCGCCACTGCACTGACCAAGGATGGAAATAATACTGCTTTGGCAGGATCTACTTACACTACATTCGATAGAACCCTCCTTTTAATTAAAAGCATTCCAGAATTGATGTCCCATTTGGGTTCTTATTTGTCTAGTTACTGTCCTTTTGGATAGAATCATGGATCAAGAAATGGACCCCAGTTTAGTTGTGTCTAATGTCTTCCTGAGTAATCCCTTGTCAAAACGTAGTTGACAAGCATCACTCTAATTGAGGAAATGTCCTATTATTTATAAAAAAAATAGAGCCATGGGCTCTGTAGCTCATCAGGGTTTTATTTATTATCTAAGGTTGAATATCTAAGTTATCTCAAGTAATACATTGTTAACAAGCAAAAAATAGGTTTTTAGATCATGACCCCTGTGACCTGTATTTGGAGTCACAGGGTCACCAATCCTACAATTAAGAATCACCTTTGACCAAAGAGTCTCTACACAACTTTTCAGCTCTCTAGACCTTTTGGAAATGGAGAAGAAGATGAAAACAGGTTTTTGAAGATGTGACCCCTGTGACCCCATTTGGGGTCACGGGGTCACAAAATCTACAATTTAGAATCCCCATGGGCCAGGGAGTCTGCACACAATTTTTCAGCTCTCTAGACCTTTTGGAATTTGAGAAGAAAATGATAATAGGGTTTTAAGGATGTGACCCCGGTGACCCAATTTCGGGTCACAGGGTCACGAAATCTACAATTTAGAATCCCCATGGGCCAAGGAGTCTGCACACAACTTTTCAGCTCTCTAGACCCTTTGGAACTGGAGAAGAAGATGAAAATAGGTTTTTAAGGATGTGACCCCTGTGACCCCATTTGGGGTCACGGGGTCACAAAATCTACAATTTAGAATCCCCATGGGCCAAGGAGTATGCACACAACTTTTCAGCTCTCTAGACCTTTTGGAACTTGAGTAGAAGATGAAAATAGGTTTTTAAGGGTGTGACCCCTGACCCCATTTGGTGTCAAGGGGTCACGAAATCTACAATTTAACATCCACATTACCCAAGGAGTCTGCACACAACTTTTCAGCTCTCTAGACCTAATGGAACTGGAGAAGAAGATGAAAATAAGTTTTTAAGGATGTGACCCCTGTGACCCCATTTGGGGTCACGGGGTCACGAAATCTACAATTTAGAATCCCCATGGGCCAAGGAGCCTGCACACAACTTTTCAGCTCTCTAGACCTAATGGAACTGGAGAAGAAGATGAAAATAGGTTTTTAAGGATGTGACCCCTGTGACCCCAATCGGGGTCACGGGGTCACGAAATCTACAATTTAGAATCCACATTACCCAAGGAGTCTGCACACAACTTTTCAGCTCTCTAGACCTATTGGAACTGGAGAAGAAGATGAAAATAGGTTTTTAAGGTTGTGACCCCTGTGACCCCATTTGGGGTCATGGGGTCACAAAATCTACAATTTAGAATCCCCATTGGCCAAGGAGTCTGCACATACAATTTCAGCTCTGTGGAGTCATTGGTTCTGGAAAAGAAGTCGAAAAAGCGAAAAGTTTACGGACGGATGGACGGACGGACGGACGCCGGACACCATGCCATGCCATAAGCCCATCGGGCCTTTCAGGCCTGATGAGCTAAAAACAAAACATTTAGAAGTATATTCAAATGTGAACAGATAGATGGGCATTAATTCCAGATTTTCAACTGTAACCAAATTTTGTGGATAAACTAGGTCTGACTTTGTTTCCAATAAGTGAACCCCCCTTTGAAATTTTATGGATCCATCTACAAGTTTTTGATAATCTTCCCAAGCTTTATTTCTTGGTATAGCGAATCAAATCCATGAATTTTCAAAGTGGAAGGGACGGACTACCTATGGGATTTGTAAAATTTATATTCAAAATTTTTCAAAAAGGCAGTTAGAAGTCCCTGAACCCTCCATAAGAACGTGCACTGGATATAAGGACCGCTTCAATCATAAAGCTGCATGAGGATTGCTGTTTAGATTGAGTTGGAATGAGAAGGATTTAGTGGAAAGGTGTTGTTGGTTGTTGATCACAGGTGTGCTGAGGGTTCTCTCGATGTAGTCACAGTTGCCGGACTCGTCCACCAGGATCACAGTGTTGGTTCTGTGGAGATACATTCACCGTAATCACATTTTATTATCACAAGTGCCATTTTTATTGTTTTTGCCTGAACACAAGATTTCAGCTTTCTAGAGATTTTGGTACTGGAGAAGATGAAAATAAGTCTTTAGGTCATGACCCATGTCACATCTATTTGGGGTTACAGGATCACCAAATCTACAATTTAGAATCCCTATTTGCCAAGGGGTCTGCACATAACATTTCAGCTCTCTAGAGTCACTGGTTCTGGAGAAGTAGTCTAAAAAATAGAGCCATGGGCTCTGTAGCTCATCAGGGTTTATATTGTTTGATGATGAAGACAGAAACATATTGTCTCAATATAATGCATAATCCCTAGCCCTGACAAATCTTCGTCTTGAAAGTGAGAGAGAGCACTCAGCAAGGTCAACACACAGGAGATAATGCAATATGCTGACCCCTTGGCTCTGGTTACAAGCCAGCTGTGCTTTTACAGCCAAATTATGTAATAGCCTCTGCCTTGCACAAAACACTGGCATCACTGATCTAACTGTATAAGGCTTAGAGAGAACAGGCAATGTGATGAATCTCATGGTACATAGTACAATTTAGAATCACCTTGGCTAAATAATCTTTGCACAATTTTATCGGTTCTTAGCCTTAGCCATCCAAACATCTAAACATTCTGAACACAATATTCCTTCTAGTTTGTTCTGGAGAAGAAGATGAAATAGATTTTTATGTTTTGACCTGTGAGGGCGTTTTTTATAATATCCACAATATTCAGTTCATAGGCTATTCAATAGTTCTCATTTCACATTGATTACATCAATTTGACAAACATGTCCATAATGCATGGAGACTTGATCTTCAACATATATTTCACATTCCTACTGAATAAGATTAACTGCAAAGTTACTTTTTTTTCTCAATTTCTGCATTTCTCAAACCCAAGTTAGGACTCACATATCTAAAAGATGAGATGACTCTCCCTCAGGTATTTATTAGGGAAAAATTGATTGAAGTGCCATAAAATATCAGTTCAGATTTCATATTTGGGGTCACAGGATCACCAAATTTACAAGTTAGAATCTCCATTGGCTAAAGAGTTTGCACACAATATTACAGCCTTCTAGGTCTTTTTGTTTCAGAGAAACAGATGAAAACAGGATTTTAGGTAATGGCCTGTGAGGCCCTTATTTGGGGCCACAGGGTCACCAAATCTACAATTTAGAATCTCCATTGGCTAAAGACTCTTTACATAACATGACAGCCTTCTAGGTCTTTTTGTTCTGGAGAAGAAGATGAAAATAGTCTTATCTTATCATTTCAATACCAGTCATATGCAGTTCACATATCTCATGTAAAATAAAAGAATTCTTAACTCCTCTTCAATATATTCCTTTGTGGCTTGTCACAATATTCAATAAATCTCATTTCACATTGTTTACATCAATTTGAGAAACATGTCCACAATGTAGATTGTAATCTTAAGTCGACATATATTTCACATTCCTACTGAATAAGATTAACTGCAAAGTTACTTTTTTTCTCAATTCTGCATTTCTCAAACACAAGTTAGGACTCACATATCTAAAAGATGAGATGACTCAACCTCAGGTATTTTTAATTAGGGAAAAATTGATTGAAGTGCCATAAAATATCAGTTCAAAATTCAATTTCAGAGGTTTTTTTTAGGCTGTGGCCTATATTTGGGGTCACCAAATTTACAAGTTAGAATCCCGATTGGCTAAAGAGTTTGCACACACTATTACAGCCTTCTAGGTCTTTTTGTTCCGGAGAAACTGATGAAAACAGGATTTTAGGTAATGGCCTGTGAGGCCCTTATTTGGGACCACAGGGTCACCAAATCTACAATTTAGAATCTCCATTGGTTAAAGACTCTTTACACAACATGACAGCCTCCTAGGTCTTTTCGTTCTGGAGAAGAAGAAGAAAATAGAATTTTAGGTCATGACCTGTGAGGCCCCTATTTGGGGCCACAGGGTCACCAAATCTACAATTTAGAATCTCCATTGGCTAAAGAGTCTGTACACAACATTTCAGTCTTCTAGGTCTTTTCTTGCTGGAGAAGAAGAGGAAAATAGGTTTTTAGGTTATGGCCTGTGAGGCCCTTATTTGGGGTCACTGGATCACTAAATCTACAATTTAGAATCCCCATTGCCCAAGGAGTCTGTATACAAAATTTCAGCTACCTAGACCCAGTGGTTCTGGAGAAGAAGTCGAAAAAGCGAAAAGTTTACGGACGGACGGACGCCATCCCATGTCATAAGCCCATCGGGCCTTTCAGGCCTGATGAGCTAAAAAAGAAAAGTTTACAGACTGACTGACGCATTGCCATGCCAAAAGCCCATTGGGCCTTTCAGGCCTGATGAGCTAAAATTTAAATTCGTATATCAAAATATTAGAAGATGGAGGGAAACTGAAGCCTGGATTGGTGATGATGCCTCACCTTGTTCCGTACTGTACGGAAGGGGACCAGACACAGACCGCAGACCTCTCGCTGGTGATCTGGTCCGAGTACTTCATCTCCACACACTTGTCTTGTAGCACCCGGTCCGGTATGTCACTGAGGGGGTAAAGAAGAGTTCAGCATGTCAATAAACATTTATCATCCAAAACTGTGCTCCACAGGAGATATTGCTTGTGTGAAATAAAACGATATCTCCCAGAAGATATCATTTCAACAGCAGTATTTGCACAACCAGTGGTCTTTCTAGAGGGGGAGTTTAGAGTGTTTGAACCCTCCCCCCATCCCTCCCTTTGACCCTCAAGATGAACCCGCCCCGTTTACAAGAAGTGACACCCCCCTTCAAAATTTCTGGATCTGCTTATGACAATATGACAATGCCCTGACATCGTCAAACACATGAGATCATAATGCTTTTATCTCATCAAGTTAAGACTCACAATGCTATGATGTTAAAACCCTGACGTCGCCATGAACATGTTGACATTACAATGCTATGACATCACAACACTGGAAGATATACATTTTTCATTGGAAGTGATGAAAAATGACTTAGGATGATAAAAAGAATCTCGCCTCAAGTCTACTGTCATCCTTTGATATTGTAACTTTCATCAACTCGAGTTGATAATTTGATATCAGAAGATACTTGGTTGAGGTTCTCTATTTTCATTTATATGGTAAAAAATACTATTTTGTATGTCAAGGTGTTATAGCAAAAAGTTTAATTTTCAGTAATAGGGTTGAACAACTTGGAGACCAGCCTGTCCTTTTTTCTCATGCCACACGTGTTGCAACTACACCTCTAAATCACACCACTGATAAAACAAAGGTGTGTTGCCCAGCTGCTGAATAAATTTCACCCCAAAAAAACTTGATGCATGATTGATCGAAGAGCCTTTAAAATCTCTGTAGTCTGTCTATCAGCTTAATTTAAAAAGCTGACCCCAGGGCAGTATTGGTGTGCAGGCAATCATCAAAGCTGATATCATGTACAGCCTACTCTCCTTTGTTTTACATAAACAAATAAATTAGAGTATTATGTCATTTTTAAGTTTACAAAATCAATTATATTAGTATGCAAATTAATTATTCCAACATATTATGCTCCAGTTTGACTTTGTAAATATATTCTGTTATTTTCTTGTTAACTGGTGATTACTGGTTGTTACAGTTTAAATTTAACCTTTTAACAGTTCAGTAGTGTTGTAAGCAAATGCAAAGTCTTATAAATCAGTGAATAAATACCTAATAGCAACAGTTTCACACCCAAAGTAGAACACTGTTATGAACAAAAGCAAATAATATATTTACTCCCATTTGAATAATGAATACAGATGACGAGGCGAGCAGAAAAGGTGATTACTTTATCCCCTTATATGTCAATACAGAGAATTAAATGTAACATAAGTTTTAAAAATAGAGCCATGGGCTCTGTAGCTCATCAGGGTCTATATTGTTTAATGATGAAGACTGAAATAGATTTTCAGGTCATAGCCCTTGAGATCTTCTAGGTCTTCTCCAAAAAGATCTAGAAGGCTGTAATATTGTGCAATATAACAAACAACCTTCTAGGTCTTATTGTTCTGGAAGAGAAGATGAAAATAGGTTTTTAGGTCATGGCCTGTGAGGCCTTTATTTGGGGCCCCAGGGTCATAAAATCTACAATTTAACATCCCCATTGGCTAAAGAGTCTGCACACAATATTACAGCCCTCTAGGTCTTTTTGTTCTGGAGAAGAAGATGAAAATAGGTTTTTAGGTTATGGCCTGTAAGGCCCTTATTTGGGGTCACATGGTCACCAATTTTACAATTTAGAATCCCCTTTTGGCCAAGGAGTCTACACATAAAATTTCAGCTCTCTTAGAGTTATTGGTTCTGGAGAAGAAGTCGAAAAAGCGAAAAGTATACGGACGGATGGATGGACGCCGGACACCATACCATGCCATAAGCCCATCGGGCCTTTCAGGCCTGATGAGCTAAAAAGATAAAATCACTCACGGTGTTCTATCATTGAGAAGAGCCATGAGTTGATCAACAAGTTGAGATTTGTTCTCCGGCTTGGTATTGTTTTCTACAATCTTCTGGAATGTTTCACGTCCATGCACAACTTTCTGCCAAGGCGCTGAGGAAGCAGAATTTCCAAATGCGTGGTACTCTGGAAATATATGAGTATAGGACAATTTTGGCTGATTTAAGTCTTGCAGTATTTCCTTCACTTAACCATGCTAAGATAGTCGAGCGCTGCACCTGCACAGTGGTGTAGTGGTTAGCGTGCTGGCCTCTCACGCCAAAGACCAGGGTTCGAATCCCGGTGGAGACACCAAACATTTGAGACCTGGGTCGCAAGCTGTGTTGTGTCCTTGGGCAAGGCACTTCATCCACATTGCACTCAGTCCACCCAGCTGTATAATTGGGTACCTGAAAAGCGGGTGTACATGACTTCGTCTAGCGCTATCGGCAGCTTCGAAAGTACAATTCCGTCAGGGTAATAATGTGAAGCGCATTGAGCATGCATTTGTGTGTGGATAACTTGCGCAAAATAAGTATCCATTATTATTATTAAATGCATAGTGGACTCTGATTTCCTAGCACAGAAACCTTAAAGAATTGAGGCTAGGCCTGAATCAGCCAGTGATGGAGACTGGCAAGAGTTGGGAAGTTGTGTTATATCATGAGATGAAATTAGTATGGCCTTTATCTATTTTTAGCAACAGTCAGACATGAAAGCTCTCAGACAACAATTTTATGAAACTGACCATATATCGCTAAAATAAATTTTGGCATAGTTTTACCATGCCTGACACTACTTCCGTAACACATAAGATTATTTTTCAAAATTTAAAAGTGAGAGTGCGAAAATCAGGTGATCTCTTTAAGTTACCTACCAGAAAGAGGCAAGGCTGTGTATCCATTCTGATCCATGACGTCCCCCGTCTTCTCAGAGAGCACCATGGCATTTGGGGATTGACCTCTGCAACAAAAACATTCATGAAACCTGGGCTGTGTTTAAACATGAAGGTCGAGTTGACACATGCACATGACGTTCTAAATCCATTGCATAGAACACGACTTGATTGTTGAATCACAGCATCTAATTTGCCTCAGTTATCAACATAAGCAATCCGTTGAAAAACATAAATAATGAATATAAACATGTATCAATGTAATAAAACTTCATATTGAATTCATAAATGTATGTGTGACTTATTTGGAGGGCTCTGCACTACCCACAATGCATGTGGCGCCACAACTCAAGTTATTCTTATAAAATCGGGAAGTATATTCTTGACTCAACTCTTAAAGGTAAAATTTGAAGTTCTAGGGTCTGCAAATCAAACGCAGCCCAAGTTTATCCATATCCTAACACCCTTTATAGAAATATGTGCAAAACCATTCTTAATGGTCAATTAACGAGATTTACGATGCTTTAATAACAGAAATAATCTGAGGTTTGCTTTTGTGGAAGGGATGAAGCATTGTCTTTTGTTAAACTCAATATACATTTTTTAAACATCAAAATAGAGCCATGGGCTCTGTAGTTCATCAGAAATTGCATGATTTAACATCTCAGGTTGACAACTTAGTGAGTGCCAAGAGCCCATCTGGCCTTTCAGGCCTAATGAGCTAAAGATACAAAGCTGTAAAGATTTTAAATAAGCGTAAGAATGATTTTGAAACCGAAATATAAGGTTATTACCCAGCTTCAATGAGAACAAGATGGAATCCATTGTAATTTGATGTCTTTGTGTCCTCAGCAACCTCATTGATGTATTCATCCCCACTTAAACTAGACGTGAGGAAGTTGGAGACCAAAAATCCTGAAAAAGGTCAACAATCAAGTTCAGCTCTGGCTATAGAGTGGAGGTCACGGGTGTAGTGTCAAAAAATAACCAGAGAAGACTAAGAGGGAGAAAGCAAGTTTACTTACATTTTTTAGGCTCATTAGAACCCTTAAAGGTACATCCATTGTGCTCCATAACATTTTATTTAGCTTTAATACATGTCAACATACGATATGTGCTGATTTCAGTTGAACTAATTTCACTCAACTTGCATATTCATCCCCAATCGTCAAATAAATCATATTTACTACTTTCCAACTAAAATCGAGAAACATCATTACACATGTGCAGAAAGCAAAACTACACGCCCCATGTACATGCACAGTAGTTATAAGACGTCACGTATTAAACATTATCAACACAAATTTGAATTTTTGTCTGTTGTACATAAGTTTCTACAATTATGTTTGACTGATTGACACGCGCCACAAGCGGTGCATTGTCCGGTTTTCGATCAGAAATCAATACTTTTACCTTTATATCACCTGTCTACTGAGTCGACTATCATCTACACAGCAATTTTCGGCAAAAGTCAATACTTCTCGATAAAATAACACTATTTATAACGTTTGGCATATGTGACCCCAAACAACACAATGGATGTACCTTTAATCAGATCTTAATTTATCAAGATTTAATCAGAACATGAAGTATCTCACACAAACAAAAGTCACCTCTTCCTTTCCTGTTTGGCAGGTTCTCGCCTAAAATGTTGAGCAATGCCCCGACTTTACCCTGTTTGTTCATGCCCAGCCATGTTCCTCCTTCTCTTGTCGGCTCTTCATCAAGGCCTGAAAGAATTCTCACGTTGACAACGAACAAAAACTAAAATTTATTTTCAAAGTCTCTGTATGAGGTATGCAATGCACACAAATCAGGGATACAGCTTGTTACGAAAAAAGGGGGGGGGGGGTGGGTTGCACTTTTTCCAGACCTCAAAGATGCTCTTCGGAGAATTCTGAAAATTTCAGCTTCCTATGTTAACTGGTTTCGAGAAGAAGTCGTATAAAGGTTTTACTTTTTTCACATCTCTGGCAGACATATTTGTGTGAGTTGGAATTCGTGATGACCAAACTTGGACCCCCTAGGTGATGGGTACCCACCCACCAAATTACAGCTTTGGGGTCAAAATTTTACGGACGACCGACGCTGGACGACGGCCCATGCCATAAGCATATCTGGCCTTTCAGGCCTGATGAGCTAATAATTACCAGCTCAGACCAAATGGTACCATGTTCAGTCCTACTGGACAGGCCTTATTTCAAACATTGGTATACCCCAACTATATAAAGGTGCTGTAGCAGGTTTTTTGCAAATTTTATTTTTTCAAACTTCACATTTATAATGATAGGTTATGTGATTTATATTTACTTTAGAGGGTAAAACATCTTGTGGTAATAACGGTGTTGCATATAAAGCAAACATTGCATGGTGGCCATTTTAATGTGAACACATTTTAATATTTCAAACTAAAAAACGATTCCAATGGCTTTACCGAAACATATAAACTCATTTTATAACTTGATTTTCCAATGAGAGAAGAGTGTTTTACGATTGGTGACATTATTTTTTAAATACATTTCATCGACTTAATTGAGCGAGAAAAAAAACTGCAACTGCCCCGTTATTATGTGGAGGTATAAAAATCTTACCACTTAGACATTGCTTGTCTTTTCCCCAGAAATCTGCTGTAGCCGTTGGTCTAGCCCAGTATTCGTCTCTGTTGCTGGCTAATATAAGTCGATAGAGGCCATTCTTGGGCGTTTTATTCAGTTGGAAAAAGAGTATGCACATATTCCAGATTGTGATGTATTATCATGCTGTAACAAAATATAAGGAAAGTGAGAAAAACTTTGCTGTGACATAACAGGGCATTTTTTAATGAGTAATTTGTACCTTTGTGGATATTTATGTCTCCCCTCGAAGGGTCGGGAGACATATTGTTTTTGGCTGAGTTCCCGTCGGTCGACGTTCCCATTGTTTCTGGAGCAGATCTCTAAAACTACTTCACCAATGTTCACCAAATTTGGTATACAGCTTCTTCATATCATGTAGATATATCTTTTGGGGGTTTTGGCTTTTTAAAAAAAATGTTTTTCATGGTAACAATTTTGACTTTGTCTATTTGTAGGGTAGGGTTTTTTTCCGGAGCAGAACTCGAGAACCACTTGACCAGTCTTCACCAAATTTGGTATACAGCCTCTCCATATCATGTAGATGTGCCTTTTGGGGGTTTCAGAGTTTTTAAAATTAATTTTTATGTTTTGTTTCCATGGTAACAATTTGGACTTTGTCCATTTGAAGGTATAGGGTTTGTTTCCGGAGCAGATCTCGAGAACCACTTGACCAATCTTCACAAAATTTAGTATACAGCCTCTCCATATCATGTAGATGTGCCTTTTGGGGGTTTCAGAGTTTTTAAAAAAAATAATTTTTGTTTCCATGGTAACAATTTGGACTTTGTCCATTTGAAGGGTAGGGTTTGTTTCCGGAGCAGATCTCTAAAACTACTTCACCAATCCTCATCAAAACCCCATATCATGCAGATGTGCCTTTTGGGTATTTGAACTTTTTAAATTTACTTTTTGTCTGTTTCCAAGGCAAGAATTTGGACTGTGTATTTTAGAAGGGTAATAACTGAAATTGATTTGGGGGAAGGGGAAACATAGTCGATCAGTGTAGGTGTGCTTTTTGACAAAACAAATTGCAAAGTTAGTAAAAAGACACTGTATTTCTCATTTCACATAATGAAATAAATATATCATAATATAGTCACAGACAGCTGGTAGTAATAAATAAATATAGTATTATTCGTTGATTAAGAACCTTAGTTTCGCTTGACAACAATTTCGTGTAGAAGTATAGAAATGTCGCATGAGATCAACCCCACCCCCAATTCAATAGAACACGTCAGATCAGGGGTAATTAACGGTGTATTGTCATGATCGAAAACTGGACAATATGACCGAATATTATTACATTTTTATAATTTTCAGTCAAAAATTAAATATAAACATCTGATTCGAAGACAATATATCAACAATTAGATCATGTGAAAAAGATTATATCTACCGTTTTCCGGGGAAGTATCAGGTAGGCCTAAATCACCAATGACAATAATTATTGCGTTTCAGAGCAGCACGTGAGCGGATATTTACATGGTAATACAGAAAATTGTTTACATATAAAACGAAAAGTGATTGTTTCACTTAGACCAATTTTGGTGAGATAGCAAATTACTAACGTATAATTCTAGTACAAAATTAAAAAAATGATATTGAGTGATCGCATAATTTGTAACTGTATAATGAAAATATTTTACTGTAATGTATGATAAGATCTATTTTCGTATAATTGTTGAACTCACTTTTTAATTATTTAGGGAACAGTTATTGTTTGAATTTAATTTGTTTAAGAATAAATGTAACTTCAAATATTTATGCCTTTTCAGGAATGAATTAAAAGGGTTAAATAATTTTTAAAAGTTGTTACTGAACAATCGGGCTCTTTTTTCGATGGCATAAGCATAATCAATTTTACACAATGATTACTCCCAAAGTCAAAATGGCAGCCCCCATTTGGAAAAGGACAAGCCGTAGTTGTATTCACAAAATTAAGAGAATTATAAACACACAATCGACATATCTGTCTAGTAAGTGGCGAAAATTGCACATGAGACGTTAGGTTGTCAATCGATTGGGTTGTCATGGTGATATATTATGCATTATGTATCATATCAGATTTTTTCTACAACAAAGTCAAAATGTCAAAGTTTTTTTTCTCTCGATTTTTAGCATGTTTCAAGTGTTCGTCTGCTCATGTTTTAATGAGTTCTGTGTTGTATGTAAAGAAATAATGAGTAGTTCCATAAAATGATGAAATTTTACTTCATCATTCATGATAATTACTTTAGCCTTTATTATTAAAATGTATACACTAAGCCTTTTCTACACTTGTGACTTTTCGTAAAGGAATTTAGATATGATCTAAATGTTGTATTGACCAACTTTTTATCATAACTTGCCAGATTCCACCATTGACTCAAAAAAAACCCACCTAAAATGAAGAAAGTTTGCATGTTTTTTTCTAAATCATACACTGTTACTGTACGAAGATTCACATTGAGCTCTGTGTTACAGGGGCTTAATTGTATTGCTGAAAACAAACAGTTCCTAGATCCAATACTATGATGTGATATATACCCTATACTAATAAATAAAGAAAGGGATGCAACACCAATTTTACCTCCTGCCCAAACAGGTCCACATTTCAAAATGTCAACACACATTTTACACATACTACTACAGAATTAAATTACTTATATACACGTTCACCTTAATATTGTTTATCCCCCAGTCTGAAACTATTGTAAACACTAGTGTTGTAAACATAGCATGATATGGGCACCAATATTATATCCTTCTTTTTTTTTATATGATCAGGTGGATCAGGTGAAAGATATGACCTGGTTGTCATTGGTGGAGGAAGCGGTGGCCTGGCCTGTTCTAAAGAAGGTAAACCCGTTTTAATAGATGAATTGCTGAGAAAAAAATTCTAACTTGACATACTTTGAAAAACAACTTTCCCATTCTTTATTAGTATTACCATTTTGATTTCCTTTGCAGCCGCTGGCCTTGGAAAGAAAGTTGCAGTGCTTGATTTCGTAAACCCTTCACCCAGAGGTAAATACATTGTTATTTCAATATTGTATTCAATAGACATGAATTAAAAAATACATAAACTTGTGTATAATGACTTCTACAGAACTGTGAGGTAACCTCCCAATACTTAGTCATTTCTTAGACACCTTAAAACACAATAATTCTGGTTGAGTGCACTGCTAAACTTCAAGCTCATACATATGACAGATAATGGAACAGTCTAGGAGAATAAAATACATCCAAAACAAGAAATAAGGTTTTTTTTCATAATTCAGCATATTTTCCCAAGACTAAATTTGATTAAGCAGTTTAAAAAATGTTATTTTGAATTCAATTGTGAATGTACATCCACTGTGACGACACAAGAGTAAACCTCAAATTTGCATGAGTCTCATGACAGTCCAATGGCAATGGCAATTACATTATTGCCCTTTTTATATACAGTTACTGTAGATTTCCACAGTAAATGTAAGATACACAAGTGTGTAAAAAATTCAAATCCCAGGCTGATAACTTTTTGAGATTCTTCTTTAATTTGTCATTTAATTTCAGTAAATTACATGTTTCTGCTGGCTTACTGTTTGTTAAAGAGAGGCTATCATCAAAGTAATGGTCATTGTGTTTTCTGGAGATAAATATATTTTATTTCTTGTTTTCCAGGAACCAAATGGGGACTGGGAGGAACATGCGTGAATGTTGGGTGTATCCCCAAGAAGTTGATGCACCAGGCCGCCCTTCTCGGTCACGCTATCAAAGATGCTCGAGCATATGGTTGGGATGTCCCACCGGACATTCAACACTCATGGTGGGTTTATTAAAAGTTTCATTTCATTTCGGTAGGTGAAGAACTTATCTGCAATTGTATGATCTGTTTTGTGAAGTTTCACACATTTTTTAAAAGTGTTTGAAATTATGAATTCAAAAATAAAAAAGGCTTGAATTTTACGTTTCTCACTGAAAGAACTTGAATAGTGCTGAAAACTTAGAGGTTGTGCCAAAAGACATTCAACACTATTTGTTTATTTATTTTTATTTTATTTTATTTTATTTTAAGTTTCATTGTCCTTGAAGAGCACTGGAATGTTGATGGTTAAAGTGAACTCTATCACTCTAAAAAAAAAGTAGATCTACAAGATCTAAAATTAATAGTACGTTTTTGATTAAACGTCATTATTTATACTCACCGTCGATGACTCACCGTAGCCATTGAGTCACTGGGGTAGGCCGCCTTGCGGGGAGCAAGGGGGGAGGTAACTCTCTTCATTGTAACTGTGTTATTTTGGTCGAGTGATTAATTGAGGAAGACTCAATGGCTACGGTGAGTTATCAACTAGAGTATGTATATAATATTACTGACAATGTGTGTTCCCTAATATCTAATAAGATATTGGCACATCTGTAACATGTAATTCTTAATGATAATGATGTCCTAAGCTTTGCATAATATTTTTTGGGGAAAAAATAGTGCTTTAACACAGAACATATGCCCTTGAAGAAGCCTATAAAAGTGATTATATTTTATGGGCTCTTGACTTTATGAACCCTATTAACAATTCACTGGCTGAATTAATTAGTTCCAAAGCATTCTGAGTAGTCAATTTACAGGAATCATAAGAAAACCTATCCTAACTCAGCCCTTTATATTAATATTAAAGGGGCAGTAGCACGTTTTTTCGCTCAAATAAGTCGATGAAATGTATTTGAAAAATAATGTCCCCAATGATAAAACATCCTTATTACTTTGGAAAATCAAGTTAACAAATGAATGTACATGGCTCCGTAAAGCCATGGGAATTGTTTTTGTCATTCAAAAAAATAAAATGTGTTCACAATAAAATGGCCGCCATGCAATTTTTGCTTTATACGCAACACCGTAATCACCATTACAAATAATTGGTTTGTGTAATAAGATGTTTTACCCCCTAAAGTAAATATAAATGACATAAACTACAATGATAAATGGGAAACTTGAAAAAATAAAATTTTCAAAAAATGTGCTACTGCCCCTTTAAAATCTGTTCTTCGTTCCAGGGACACAATGTGCACTGCTGTACAGGGCTACGTGAAGTCTCTCAACTGGGGTCATCGGGTGCAGCTTCAAGACAAGTATGGAATATTTCGTGAATATTTTCAGTTTAGATAGCGTTTTATGTTCAAATCCTGTAAAAAGAAATCATTTGGTTATTGATCAATAGATAATTTTTGTTTATCAATGTTTATATTCAGGGACGTTTGTGTACAATACTACCCAAGTATCCAATAGTTGTTTGAAAGTTTCATCGCATTGTAACCTCATTGTTAGGCCTAAAAAAAAAATTGTTTCTTGTTTCCGCCTGCATCAGATTCAAACCCACGCCTCAGGTCTTTTTTTTCTAGGTTTTAACGAAAGTAAGGAACAGATAATTTTTTAGCCTCAGAAAACATTGGACATAGAAAATGTCACTCTTTTCTGTTGAGATGGAGTGTAGGGGTGACATTATTGACTTTTTGGAATATTAACACATATTTAAGAGGGTTTGTGCTTAATTTATATAAGTAATTGTGTAAATTTTGTTTGTTTATCTCTTCATTCAAAAAAAATAAATGTCCTAAAAAAAAAAAATTGCTTCATCGCATCATTTTTGTCAGCCTGTAAAGACCAGAAACATTTTAAATTTTTTTTATAGGCTTTCTCTTTCCAATGATTCCAGCCGCCCTGATATAAGATATAAGAGAATAATTTTGATAAGAACAACCCTTCACCTTTTAGGGATGAAATAGTTTACAACTGTGTTAGTTGAACCGGGGCATTTTGCTTGGGATTCTGTGCACCTTGAATAAACGTGTACTTTCTATTTGTAACACATGCCATATTTTATGTTCTTAAATTCATAAAATTATATTTAGGTTTAATTTCTTTTTATTTAGTTAGACTTTATTTTGAAGTGAAACTGTTTTCTATTGTGGCTTTAGTTTGTCTGATTCTTGGATCTGAACTGAACTGAAAATGTTCCAACTGCAATATTTACCGAACTGAATCTCCAAACACTGAAAAGTGTACCCTTTCAACCCACCCACCTTTGCCTTTCAGTGATATTGAATTTTCTATTGAAGTTAAATATTTATAATTACAAAATGGTTTTGTTACACTTATTTCCGCGTTGGACGAGAGCTCTCAAAAACCTGCTGCCATTTCTTGATGAATGTAGATAAAATGTGCTACCATACCTCGTGCATTCGTACCTTGTGACGTCACAATCCATCAGAACAAACGGTCGTGTCAGATGGTTCTTACAACTGAGCGTAACGTTTTGATGCAAAATAAGATACACACGTCATTTCGTCTTCAAACCTACGCCGATAACTGAAATATACATTCCTTTTCCGAATGAGACAGTTAAGTTCACCAGGAACACTTCATTTTACTAGATACAAGTCCTTAAGCTTGTTCATCCACTTGCGCTTCGTAAACGGTAGCCATATTTGAACATCGCGGTATATGATAATGAGGGTTAATCACAAAATGCGTAAACCAGACAAAACGAACCCTGATTGTATGCATGTGAATGCTGGGAAAAGGAAATTGAATCCTCTGCCGTTTTAGCTTAAGGATTCCTCAATTTTGCTTCAGCCATGTATGCGTGTAACAAGCTGCTGACTCCAGTGATAAATGACAAATATATTAGATTTGTGTAAATATTTAAAGAAAAACTTGTTGATTTTGTAATTACGGTATAAGGATTGTTTTCGTATAACATCGCTCCGCTACGCTACGTGATGTTATACAATTTGTTGCTGTTATACTTCGATAGAGGCACAACACATGTTAAACAATCTTTAAGTATCACGTAAGTAAAGTTGTGTGTTATACAATTATTTTGGTATAACATCGTATTTCCTATAGATTTGTATTGTGATGCCAACTTTACTTGTTATTTTTTGTGGTTAGAAATGTGACATACATCAATGCCCATGGACGTCTTGTGGATAAAAACACTATAAAAACTGTGGATGGAAAAGGAAAGGAGGTTAGTTTTGTACTTATGTTGACATCCATGACAATTAAATTAGATACTGTTATTATTGGGATCATACTATCTGACTGTAATAGAAAACGTTCTTGAGTACTCCTGTGGAGACATCTATTAAGTGTTTATACCCAAAAACACAGAATACTGTTCTGATTTCTGGTCCTAAACATGAAATAAAGACTGGTAATAAAATAATATAAATTGTATGCTTCCCACGAGGGTAATACGGTCTCATGTACCATCTTTATACCAGTGTCGCCCGAGCCTTCAGGCAAGAGTTGACACTGGTATAAAGATGGTACATGAGACCATATTACCCGAGGGAGAAGTATACAACGTATTTATCTTTCCGTCATATCAATAATATTAGTATTATTATATTAATTGCGATTTGACTGCCGATGACTGATCAGCTGATATCGCTTGAATGACCTTGACCCTAAACGTAAACAAAATTGCGTCACCCATCTCGACTGAAATGTTAAAAGTCGTATAACGTATTACTACAAGCTTTTAAATGCCTTAAAACGAGTTGTTCTTTGTTTAATTGGGTGTCCAAGCAATGCAAAATAAGCTGCTATTGGAAAAATAAGTCTGTAATTAATAGACCTGTAAACAGCTAATCGAACTGTTCAAAATTCTGTACACCATGTACGTCATTTTAAAACGTCATCTGACCATAATGCGGCACCTACTCTCAGGTAGGAGCAGTTACTATCGTAGCGGGGTACATGAAATTTTTACACCATGAGACTGACAGGGTACATAGGAAAAATGTAACGACCGTTAGCCAATCAGAAACGAGTATTTTACTGTAAGGAAAGACAAGTACCCATATTTAAAGCTGTTTATATTGTAAACCTTTGTATATTATGAATGAAATGTCTTATATCTGTCTATAATACTCAATATATTTGAAAAAGATATTTTTCAAATATAAAAATGAATAATAGTATTGCATTTTATGACGCTGTACTACTGTACTCATTCAGCCTAGTTAAAATATTTTTTCTGCAGCAAACACTGGAGGCTGACAATATTGTGTTGGCAGTAGGAGGTAGACCAGCGATACCCGAAGAGGTAATTTTGATTCTTTTCTCAACACTTTGACAAAACAGGATATATAATAGATCACAGTTCAATAAATGATAAATAGAGAATACTAAATGACGTTCCGTTTAATAACATATTTATGAAACGAGTGAGTGGTTTGTATTTAACGAGCGAAAGCGAGTTAAATACAAATACCATCTCACGAGTTTCATAAATATGTTATTGAACGGAAACAATGTTTAGTATTTTATTTATTACTCACTGATTTAAATGCCAATAAATTCCACAAACTCGTCGATAAATCGGACACACTCCATTGCGACCACGGCGGTGACATTGTGACGTCACGTCAATCGAAAGCACACCTTGTTATTACACTAAGTGTAATAACACGGTAGATTTATTAAACCGTGATATTTTCACCGGGTGAGTAATAAATGTACTTGTAAGTATCCTCCAAGATATTCAACCAGGTGCAGGGGTGTGTGGTTAGTGTATACACTCCCTATCAAGAGTGCCAGGACTCATATGAAAAAAAGGGGGGGGGGGCGTTTCCTTGGGAGTCCGTCAAATGTACATGCGAAATTTTTTAGAAGGGGATGTAAAAACTTTCTTTTGATAATTGTAGTCACAGATATATAGTTTTTATTTATTCACTGCAGATTCCCGGAGTAGCAGAATACACAATATCAAGTGACGACATATTCTGGATGAAGAAACCGCCAGGCAAAACGTGAGAAAATACTTTTTTAACAGAATCAACTGCAACTTTTATTTAGCTTGTTAATTTCTATTGAGTATATATAAAAAGTGTTTATTTCTTGATAAAATAATATCAATAAAAAAAATCATATTTCTCTCTACTTAATTAATGATTGACATTTTATTTCATTTCTATATATTAGTAAATGCCTGTTGTATTCTCAACATTAAATGCATTTTATGAAATTTGAGTGTTCTAAATAGTTCTTGTTTGTTGCAGGTTAGTGGTTGGAGCAAGTTGTATCTTTTTTTTGTTAAACAATTACTGATGAATGTCTGACTGTTTAACCATCACCATGGAAACGCTTAGAAAACATGTTCTGGATTTAAAACCTATATTTAATTCAATAGACTCAATAAACTAAAAAGCAATAAAACTTACCTAAAAAAACTTTTTAACTTAATGGGGGCAACCTAACATGCTCTTAAAGCCTTGTTTACAGAGTACATCTTACTGGTGAGAAGCTTTTCTTTGTTCTATATTAATATTAATATACAATGCAAACCAACTTTAAACTGTCAAGTGAATTTGCAGTTTTGACTCTAGGGCATGGTTTATAAGGGTAGCAAGGAAATTACACTGCCAGACTTTCACATTGTTTAAGCCCCCCAAAAAAATAAAAATTTGTTTCTGGTTTCCGCCCGCGTCAGTTTCAAACCCACTCCTCAGGTCTTTTTTTTCTGGGTTTTAACAAAAAGTATGGGGCAGATAACTCTAATTCTTTAGCCTCAGAAAGCACTGGACATAGAAATGTGATTTACAGAGTATTTTATTTCCAAATAACATATCACGTACATGAAATATGAGAAGTTAAATTGGAAAAAAAAGGATTAGCAAACAGGCTACACTAGCCTATATAAATGCTTCTCCTATATATCTGACATAGAAATGTCACTCATTTCTGTTGAGATGGAGTGTAGGGGTGAGATTATTGACTATTTGGAATAGTAATACATATTAATAGAGTTTGTGCTTTATTTATATAAAAAATTGTGTAAATGTTGTTTGTTTATCTCTTCATTCAATAAATAATAATTCGTAAATTTTTTTTTAAAAATCTAGTCATCTAATCATTTTTGTCAGTCTGTAAAGACCAGAAACCTTTTTTTTTTAGGCCTTAACCCTGTTATTCAAATAATGCTGACCTACAAAAAGGGTATTCAGTCATATATCTACAAAAAAGTATCTACAAAGAAGTAATCTTTTACAAAGGGCTTCATTCGAAATCAAAACCGTAATTCCTCTAATAGACGCCAGCCCTCAAATTGAGGCTGGGTTTTAAATAAATGCCGGGTTTGACTTGTTTGAAAGAAATAGATATCGGGCCTCGAATAGACGTCGGGTCTTGATTAGACACCAGGTTATAAGTTGAGCATAAGTCTTTAAAAATGCAATAAGTTAACATTTGGCTCTTTAAGAAAATGTTGTTTCCGTTCAATAATGAATAAATATTCCCCCCAAACAAATTCATATTAAGGAAAGTTTGTAATGATTGCATTTCTATATGTTTGTTAGTCGGATGAATTATATGACCAAAAATTAATAGACGTACGTCGGTCTCGAAAAGAAGTTGAAGTAGGTTTGTAAAAATAAACGCCAGGGGCGTCTATTACTGGAAATACAGTAGTTGAATACTAAGGCTTTTTCTGGAATAGGAATATATCTTAGCTAGGACACTTTCAAGAATCCAGGAGTGTTTGTTTTCCTTAACAACACGAGACATTGCTCTAGAGTGTGCAGGTTTCCTGACTGGTCTGGGTTTTGATGCAACGGTCATGATGAGGTCCATTCCACTCCGAGGATTCGACCAGGTAGGATTATGCTTGGTTACTGTCCTCTATCTGCCTATCTTCTTCATCTGAGGGGGCAGGATAGTGCAGTGGTTAGCACGTTCAGCTTCGGATCAAGAGGTCCGGGTTTCGAATCTAGTCAGGGGCACGGCATCTTTGTCTGCAGTAGAGAACTGTTCTACGCGCAGTAAGGTTTGGGTGATTCTAAATTGTACTATGTACCATGAGATTCATCACATTGCCTTTTCTCTCTAAGACTTATATAGTTAGATCAGTGCTGCCAGTGTTTAGTGCAAGGCAGAGGCTATTACATAAGTTGGCTGTAAAAGCACAGCTGGCTTGTAACCAGAGCCAAGGGGTCAGCATTTTGCATAATCTCCTGTGTGCTGAGTGCTATCTCTCAATTTCAAGACTAAGATTTGTCAGGGCTAGGGATAGTGCATTATATTGAGACAATATAGTTCTGTCTTCATCATCAAAGAATATAAACCCTTATGAGCTACAGAGCCCATGGCTCTATTTTTAAAATTTTATTTGTTTACGTTTCCATAGCAACAATTTAGACGTTGTCTTTTAGGAGAGTAATAACAAAAATTGAATTGGGGGAAGGGGGAGACATCTGTTTTTACGAGTTAAAACACCTTCTAGTTATTATATTTCAGCAAATGGCACAGCTGGTTGTGGACTATATGGAGGGTGACGGAACTCGTTTCCTGAAACAGTGTGTGCCAGATAACATTGTGAAGCGAGACGACGGTCGACTGATGGTGTCCTACACTGACGCGAAGAACATCACACATCAGGAGGTGTTTGATACCATCCTCATGGCAGTAGGTGAGCTCCTAAAAAACTTTCTTCATTCCGCAACTGATTATTCAGAATGAACAGTAATTCTGCCAAACAGGTCGTCCAGCCTTCCGACTGTCACATTTTTTTTTTTCATTTTGACACTAATTGTTTGAATAGTATGAAATTGACACACATGCAAATTTTGTAATTTTTTTTACTTTTATTTGCAAAATAAATTAAAATTTGTAACTTTTTTCTTGTATCTGAAGCACCCATAAAATCTTTTAAAACAAGTGATTGTGTCATTTGCATATTTCCTAAACTATACTATACAGGTTAGTTTCACCAAACTTTGCACATGTTTCAACTACTATCTGTGAATTTCATTCCATGAAAAAATGACATTGACTCTATGAGACAGTTGTTTGTCTGTAACACATATTATACTTTAGCTTCATGAAACTTTATAAGCATATCAACCATGATCCCTAGATGTGCTTTTTGTGTGCTAGACCTGAAATTACGTTACATGTTTTCTTTCTTATGGAAATATGTCATTTTAAAAGATCTTGTCAATTGTCATTTTGTTCTGAAGTGTAATTCTGAAACTTTGCTTTTATTAAACTGCAGTGCCATAAATAATGAATACCGGGACCCATTGCAGCAATGCCTATTACTATTTAGAGGGTACACTTGATTTGCACACAGGCTGATCAGCCTGCTCCCCAGGGTGGTTTAAACATACTTTATTCATGTAAAGAATGGGGATCTATGAACAAGCTGTGTAGCTGTGTAATATTAACACCGTTCAGGGTCATCTGTTTGCCTGGAGATTCACTGGTTGAGACACTTGTTTTGGTGCAAACGAACAAGTCTAAGGCACCGGCTGTCAACAAAATGAGCCCATTTCACCTGACCGGCTGTGGTCGGCTCATGTGGTTCGACCGGTGCATTTGATTCTTCCTGTGAGCCGGCTAGCCGGTTTTGAACAAATCAAGTGCACCCAGAAGATTTACCAATGTGGATAGTTGGAATATGTGAGATGAACTCACTTTGATATTTGTAGCAACAGTGTATGAGTAAATCCTCTTGTAGTTAATTACAGAAAATGAATTTTTTTTCAATCCAAGATATACTGCCACACAGTGATCTCAGCTTTGTCCCTGCAAATTAAAGTAAATTTTCTGTCATCAGCAGTCAACATTTTATAAAAAACACATGATTTCAGGTGTGAACAAATCTAAATTATCTGAAGATTACCGAGTGTTACAATATTTTTGAATTTATGTAAAAAAAACTGTTTTCAATAAGCGTACCGCAATATGTATCGTTTTTATGTTTGAACTGGTGAATACCGGCAACTCTATATATATTGTGCATATTATTTGTACAATTTATGGAAAATTGGTTAATTCCAGGTCGCACAGCGGAGACCAACAATCTTGGCCTGGGAGAAGTGGGAGTGGCACTTGATGATACAAGCCGGAAAGTGATTGGTGGGAATGACGGTGACTCTGAGAGAAGCTCTGTCAACAACATCTATGCAATTGGTGACGTACTAAAGGTAAGAAACCTTTGTTTGCTTTAAACATCTTATAAAGACATGGTTCGTACAAGCCTTAAAAAGTCTTACATTTGACTTAGAGAAGCTTGGAAAATCTTGCCTTAAAAAGTTTCAAATTTTGCTGCCCTTTTAGCAGTTGTTTGTGTTTTTAGAGGTTGCCTGATGCAACATAAGAATGGAGTTACTTCCCTTTGTATTACATTCAGAAATATTTGAATATTTCTACTGTTTATGAGGTTGTGCTTGATTTAACAACACGAGGGTCGACTCTATCCATGCGCTTTGACGTTTTTTTTCAAACTCTTCAAACACGATTCCCGTGTTGGCTCACTGCATCAAAATTCACCTCACTGTCCACACATGCTATTTAATTTTCTGTGTTTCAGGGGCGTCCCGAACTGACGCCAGTAGCAATCAGAGCAGGAAAGCTTCTTGCTCACAGGTTGTTCGACAGCAGCACTATTCAGATGGATTACGATAAGGTGAGGAACTTTGACAAAGTTTTTCATTCAATAGGAACTTTGTATAGCCCTTTAAAGTTTATATGAAGGATTTTCTTCAATAAATAAATTATATACACTTTAATCTTCCTAAAGCATTCTGAGAGGCTAGTTTATCACAAATGCTTAAAAGGAGGATTCTATCAGCGTATTTTTTGTGGAAACGAAATTCGAGATATGTTATTAATACATGATTAAAACATGGTCAAATTGAATGATACTAATGAAAGTAATATTTTGATGACTTTATATTTCACAAATTGATAAAAGCAAGTGCACACTTGTTGAAAATAAAAATGATGAGAACTGAAGCCATTCATCGGCGCTGCGAGTGGAGAAAATTTCGCTACGGTATTACAGCATATTATTTATTAGTTTTATTATGTGTTATCTGTTACTATGTGAATTTTCTATCATTGGATATGTTTTATTTTTTAGAAAGTGTAAAATTGGGTTAAATATAGCATGTTTTCATTTCACGAATGCCAAGAATCAAATATGGCAGATGCTGCCGATAGATCGGTGATAGAACTTTTCCCTTAACAAATGGAATATCTCAGAATAACTCTGGAATTACATGATTTTCCTTTCGCCACATACATGTAAATGTAAAAAGTCTTGTGTACATATTCTTCCATTGTCAACCCAGGTGGAACTTCATGCAGATAAACTCTCACCTTTCCCCTGCAAGTTTATGTCCTATCTTTCAATTAAATAATTTTTGTGTATCCTTTAAGATGAGAAGAGTTTAAATTATCAAAATGATCATTGAAACCGTGTATGATTTTCACAGAGTACAATATAAATATTCAGGTGCCGACCACAGTTTTCACGCCACTGGAGTATGGATGCGTGGGTATTTCTGAAGAGACAGCATTGCGTAACTATGGCGATGATAATATCGAGGTGTGTGGTCTTTCAAGATTTGATATTAAAGTTTATTTTATTTGTATGTTTTAAAAACAAATTAAAATTTTGAATATAAAATTAACAGTGTCAACATAACAGCCCACTCCCCTTTGAAATAGCATTCCTACAAAAAAATTCAAAGACATAGAGCGCCTCTTTCCCAAACCCCAAGTGCAGCATTAACTGCATTACTTGGACTCACAGATTTTGTAACCTCTGATTTTATCATGCTTGATAATAGTGCTTTTATTTAAAAAACTAGCAAAAAGCATAAACAACAAATTGTTAATTTATAAAAGAAATTAGTTTAAATGAATCTGTCTTGCCCTTGTTATTCCCAGATCTTCCATGCCTTCTATAAACCTCTTGAGTTCTCCGTACCCGAGAGAGAGGCTGCTCAGTGTTATATAAAGGTAGGTTGAAATCCTGCAAAACCATTATGGCTACACATTACAGTGAAACCTGCAAACATCTGCTGGATCTAACCATAGTTGGAACTGCACCTGAAATTCTGAAATACTGAATTCAATGTAACATTGTACCCAAATCTAACTGCATGTAGATCAGTTCTCTAAGGCAGATAAAGTTGACGAGTCCCTGACAGGTTTGTGATCTTGCCACAGAAGAGCCTTCAAGATGTAGTTCACAGATTCCACTGCAATCTTTAGCCACAAAATTATTCTGCAGGAATCACTGTTGGATAGAACTTGAATTTTAATACAGATTGTATTATTCAAATTGTAACATTACAATATCATAAGATGAGGTTACAACCTCCTTTGTTTTGCAAGGCTAATTATTTCACATCATTCAGGGGCGGCATATTTTAGTACCCCAAGGTGGTCGAGGAGCGGAACATTAAGCCCCGGATAACCAGGGATAGGGTAACGACTGATATTAGCGCTAAGATTCGTTAGTGGAGCCGGGGCTTTAGATCCTGAGAGTGATATAGAAAAATCCTAGTTAGTTTGTCTTAGTCCTTTGTGATTAGAGTTTTGTTCCTCATAGGTTCTTACTTCTTACTGAATTTGGTATATAATTTTGTAGCCACATATATCTATGCTTAATTCGTTTAAGCGGTGGATACACCGACCACGTGTCTGGCATACACCATTCTATGACCAGGCTTTAGTTGAAACAAGACGTCGTCATCCCTCAAACTAGCTTCAATAAACAAGTCTTTTATATCATACAAGTATTTTTTAGAAATTATTTCAAAACATATGTTAATATTTGATTAACGTGTATTGTTTTAAAGAACTAGTAATATTTTAAAATTATCAGTCAACTATCCAATTGTCAAAAGCAAATTCATAAAATAAATTATTATTGAATGTCGCAAGGATCACATTTGTCCGCTATTACACACTGCCTTCACCGGTCACTTCAAACCAGAGCATTCAGAGTGCGCCTTAGGTGTACGCTGGGTTCCAATTGAGTGATTCGCCGGTTACACGGCTGCTGGCGGTGTACGCCGGGTAGTGCCGAATCAAGCAAAGTCAATGTCCTGGTTGCAGATCATCAGCCAGCGAGAAAGGTTCCACCGAGGGAAGGTCCTGGGTATCCATTTAATCGGACCAAACGCAGGGGAGATACTCCAGGGATTTGCAGTAGCGCTGAGGTGAGTCAAACTTAAATTCCATGCAAAAATTAAGAAACGCTGGTGGCACGTGGTTGATTCCCTGCCCCACATTGAGACTTGAGTTGAAAGACTTAATTAGTCATCCTTGGTAAGTGATTTTATTCAAATCTGATGTAGCATATTACAGCCGTGTTAAAATAACTTTCTTAGTTACACAAGTTTAAAAAATCTAGGTCCATGTTTCCAGAGTTGCAGTTGTGATGCTTTTACAATTTATTACGAAGGCAATCGTATGGAAGTTCATATTTTCCATACAATGCCCTAGGAAAAAATATCACTTTGTCATGGTGTTATCATAAACAATGCTATGACGTCACGTTTCGTCTATTGCGATCTAAATGTTGCAGCAGGTAACCAGCCTATGAAATTGGATTTGAGCATATTTTCATTAATTTCAAAATTTCAGTAATAAACAGAATATTATAATATCTATGTCATACTATATTCATACTCATGCCTGAATGTCAATATATATCGGTCTGAATACTAATATTCAGACACTCATGTCGTAAACATAGTATGACATAGACACTCGTATGACATCCTCTATATATTTTGATATCCATTTTCTTGCAGAGCTGGAGTGACATTTCAAGCCATCGCCAGTACAGTTGGGATTCATCCCACATGTGCAGAGGAGATCGTGAAGACTCATATAACCAAGAGATCCGGTCTTGACCCCACGGTCACGGGCTGCTGAGGTTAATCCACTGTCTCTGTCGTCACCTACCCTCAAGCCACAAGTGGACTTGTCCGTGTCATGCTAAACTAGTGGCATTGTGGTAAAGTTCATTTTGGTATTAGGGGAGATGCTCCTTTGGTTATTGCAGAATTTGTCAGAATCAATTGTTTTAAATGACTTCATGTACACATAGAATAAGAGGCTTTACTGCTAGTTGTTTGTTGTTTAAATACCTGAAATGAATCTGGTACATAAGTTCTGATTAGAGTATAATTATGTTAATATCCAAAACTGTGGGGACAGGCACCATCACCAAGGAGATAATGGTTTTACGGTACCTTTTGTACAATACCTTGCCATTGTCATCAATATGGCATCACAATGCATTTACATCATCAAATTCTTACTCACTATGCTAATACATCAAAAGCATCATGTCATCAAAATGCCATGACATCATAAAAAATGATGATATCACAATACAATGACATCAACACAATGGAAGTCTAATGGCAGTGCTGTGAGACTAACATTTTCATTGAAATGTAATTGATTATGGTTATGGATGATAAATAGCATCTGATACTTGGGGAGAGATTCTCAATGTCTTGGCGATGCTTGTGAAAGTCAAGAAAAAAAGACAAAACACCCAACAACCTTGCTATGTTATGCAGATCTGGGCCCATATTTTCGAAGCTCTCTTAGTGCTATGATAGTCGTAAGTCAATGTTAATGTATGGCACTTACGACAATCTTAACACTACGAGAGCTTAAAAAATATTGGGCCTGGAGGCTATTTTGACTTGTTTCTATTTAAACAATTATTGCTAGTATTTCAGCTAGAAAAAGGAATTTGTTGAAAATGAAAGAATTTTTTAAAACTTTAAAACCAATGACAATGACAAATTCTTGCAATAACCACTAGGAGAGACAGAGATGGTTCATTTGTACAAGATGTTTTTACTTATCAAAAGTTATACAAAAACATTGTTAGAGAACTTCATCGTATGAAGACATGTTTATAGACTTTCCCAAAGTTGAACGTGTTGGATGGATATGGAGTGACCTCTCTTTGTTTTTGTGTTTCTTGATTGACCCAAAGAATTGATACGAAAGTATATTTTATTTTTTAGAAACCAAATTGATTTCCATTCCCAAAGGTGGCAAATTTAAAAGTACATTTACTTCTGATGGAAATTAATTGTTGGATTTCCTCTATCTGTATATCCAACCTTTATATCTATATTTTGTTCTTCCAGCAGTTCAAGTGGGTACCTGGTAGGAAATGAATTATCAAGCATTCTCCTACCTTCAAGTCTGCCTTGTCAAATTGATCATGTATGGGATCTATAGTAAAACCACAGCAAGGAACACTCTGTAATAGTACAAATTCTTTTTGCAGTATTCGAACCCACATCCTCAAAGTCAGGCACCAATTGCCAGCTCTGACTGGACCAATAGTTTATCCACTCAACCACCAAGACCTTGAAAAAAACGAGGTTCAGTAACCAGTAAAAAAAGTTATTTTACATTCAGCACCCCTCTGATGGATGCAAAGTGACACAGCTTCCAAGTCTTAGGCTGTAGGTAATAATCCCTTAGGGACTCGTCCGAAAAGAACAAGATTTGTACTATTGCAGAAAGTGTGATCCAAAACATAGCAATGTTACATCTGAATAGCATGTATTGCTTGCAGCAAAGTCTGTTCTCACATCATTCTAAAACCTCCACTTTCTGCCTGTGTGTGTGTCTCTCAGGCGGTTGCAAGTTGTAATTTGAGTAACAATTTGAA
Organism: Gibbula magus; assembly: GCA_936450465.1. Lineage (NCBI taxonomy): Eukaryota > Metazoa > Mollusca > Gastropoda > Trochida > Trochidae > Gibbula > Gibbula magus. The sequence goes on from OW388295.1 coordinate 36,945,316, forward strand.
TTTAACCTTGATTGTGAATCTGTAAATCAAAACAATTTTATATATTATTCGTACAAATTAAGACAACCTCATGTGGAAACACCTTTTCGTCACTATTTGGGTCTTAAAGATATATATAGAGTATACTCTGGAATAACTTACTAAAATGTGTTAACATTAGGGGTGACTATTTACCCAAAGAGACTATTGCAATAGCGATAGTCTATTGCCACTTACTATTGCGATAGCGATAGACTATTGTAACTCAGTATTGCAATAACTATTGCGATAGGGTTTTTTTGTACAAATACACAATAATCAGCTAGATTTTTTACAGGTTTTATTAGAAATATGTAATTGATGTAAGGACTATGGAACCAAAATCCGTAAAGAAATCATAAATGAAAAGACTTTTTGTCATTTTGCTATTTCCTATCTCTGGTTCTTCTCTTTTGACATTCTAAAATGAAAAATCTTGAATTAAATGCAGTGAGGCTTGTGAAAATCATTCATAATTAAGGGAAATTTAATAGTTTCGATAGTATCGATAGTTAACCTTACTATTGCGATAGCGATAGTGTTTTTGTATATACTATCGATATAGTACTATTGGCAAGCCAACTATTGCGATGCATCGATAGTTCGATGTATTGTTGCACCCCTAGTTAACATCCTTAGTGGAAAGTGAAGAAAGCTAAGCTTTGTAGAAGCTAGTACCCAAACCATTATGAGCTAGCTTGACACTTTAAGTTAACAATAGGTTTTCCCCTACTTGTTCAACTTCCCCCTAAAGTTATAACTCCTGCCAATCAATGGCTAATTTAAGGCTCGTCAGCTTTTCTCTTTCATCGTAGCAATGTGCTACACCTGGATTGATAGTGAAATCTTTAGCACAGAAAAGGCAACGAAATGCAGCAAGGAATTAACTGGTGTGAGTTATAATTTGTGGGGGAAGTTAAAACTCGGTAGTTAATATCCGTCCCCACTTTACTACACATTATGGGGTCCTTTTAATCTCAAGTTGTTTCTCTAGCAACTTATTTTCCTTTTATAACAATGCCTTGTTATACTGCCAAAATATTATTATTTGCTTTTAGGATTCATTTTGTAAAACATTACTGTCACTCTTTAGAACTTGGTATCCCTATATGACACTGTGTAAGTTGTACAGTTATATTTTCTGTTCAATTTCCAATTTCTTTTAAAAATTGGTTAAAAAGTTTTGAATCTTACAGCTCTTTGTAAAATTTAAAAATTGGAAATATAATCATGCAATACTCCATTAAACAGATTTTACTTATATTGTCTATTCTATTCATATGTCATTGATAATCTCTCTATTACGCCTTATCAAATATGCTGCCTCATATTCATTTGTTCTTCTCTATATATGACCACTTTAATAAGTGAGTTATTAATATGACCACTTATAAGAGTTATTATATATATATATATATATCACTTATCACTGAGTTATTAAGTATGACTTATAAAAGAGTTACTGCATGTATATGACCACTTTCAAGTGAGTTATTATATAAATATGACCACTTATAAGTGAATTACCAAATAAGTCCACTTATAAGTGAGTTATTATTTATAACCACTTGTAAGTGAGTTATTATAAGCACAAACTTGTATACATGTTGATGATGTAATAATATTTAACAATATGTACAGGTATTGCTGTGATGTAAATGTTTAGAGTGGGAGTTGTTGTGTGTTTGTTTTTCAAAGACATTTTATATGAGACAATGTAAGTATCATTAGGTCACAGCATTTCTTAAAATTTGAGGAAAGATTGAAAATTGTATTTAGGTGATGTTTTAATGAAGATAAATGGTTTGTCTTGTAATGTTCCCCTCAGAGGTGAGATCGTGTCTCACATAATTTTTGCTGCTAAAGGGTTGGTAAGTTCAATAAATAACATCAATCTAAACAACATATCAGTGTATCAAATTGCATATTCAATTCGTAGTGGGGTTGTTTATTGGAATGCGAAGGGGGCTTGTCAGCACTTTTCAAAACGCCTGTGATATCACTCGAAAACTCTGACTTTTCATGTTGAGTAGGACCTTTTTTTTATTCAATCTTTTCAAGTTGTTCTTAGTTGAAATTTTCGGCACTAAGAGTACAATTCATAATCATTGGCTTTCAACTATGCAAAAGAGATCTTCAAAAACCTAGGCCTTGTTCTGTGAATTTACAATCTCATTAAAATCAGATGCATTCTTGATCTGAGTATTGCTCTTTATGGACCATGTCTCATGACCTTACACTCCAGCCAATCAGAGACGATTCAAAATATAAGCAGAGTCATGATTGGTTTAATTTAAGAAAGGTGGAAGGACACAGATAATGTCCTTAACGAGCACTACTCAGATCGAGAACACAATGAGGAACGAGTGTTATTTTCTATCTGATTTTAATGAGATTAGGGAATTTGACACTTGAACGTAAACTAGCAATTGTTTATAAAACTTCACTCAAAGAAAACAGATTTAAACTCATCATGCTTGTACACTGTTAATAATTTGTTCCAAATGATGTGATCTATTGTTACTCACATTAGTGGCTAGGTAGTTAGTTTGTTGAATAACTTTGAAACAATTTGTATTATGTATAAACAGACACATATTTATGACTTTGTCTTTCAATATGCAACAGTTATTCATGAATATGTACTTTCTTTCCCAAGCATGCCTTTTTAGCTCATCAGGCCTGAAAGGCATGGCTCATCAGGCCTGAAAGGCATGGCATGGCATGGTGTCCAGCGTCCGTCCATCCGTCCGTAAACTTTTCACTTTTTCGACTTCTTCTCCAGAACCAATGACTCCATAGAGCTGATATTTTATGTGCAGACTCCTTGACTAATTGGGATTCTAAATTGTAGATTTCGTGACCCCATGACCCCGTGACCCCGAATGGGGTCACATCCAAGTCTATATTCATCTTCTTATCCAGTCCCAAAAGGTCTAGAGAGCTGAAATGTTGTGTGCAGACTCCTTGGCTAATGGGGATTCTAAATTGTAGATTTGGTGACCCTGGGGCCCCAAATAAAGGCCTCACAGGCCATGACCTAAAATATATTTTCTTCTTCTCCTCCAAAACAAAGAGACTTAGAAGGCTGTAATATTGTGTGCATACTCTTTAGCCAATGGGGATTCTAAATTGTAAATTGATATGGTGACCCTGCGGTGCCCCAAATAAGGGCCCTCAAGCCATGACCTAAAATTCTATTTCAGTCTTCATCATTAAATAATATGAACCCTGATGAGCTACAGAGCCCATGGCTCTATTTTTTTGCTGTAGAGTATAGCGTGGTATAAGTATTATTATTGGTGAGAATCTCGACATGCAAAGGTATATATTTTTGTTTGTAGAAATATCTGATTATCAGGATTATGTACCATTTTGTATTAATCCTTATGTTGTGTTGTGTTCATTACAAATAATCAAACCTATGTATATTGTAAATGTATTTTGTATATCAATTGTATAAGGGTGAAACGGTTCACAACTACAGTAGTTGAACTACGGTATTTTGCTTTCGGTTCTGTACACGGTACATCAACGTGATTTTCGGTATGTACCGAATATATCACTTAATTAATCAATTATGTATTATTAACTCAGATATAATTATATTTATACTATATATTTCACGATTTTAAAACCAATTGATTTTCACACCCTACAAACTTATTTTCAAGAAAAATATGGGATTTGTTATAGTTAAGTGTATATATTGAAAAACATTTATTGGGTTTGTATTAAACCAAAAATGTACCGAAGCGAAAGTCCTTACCGCAATATGAACCGAACCGAAGCTCAAGCGTACCGTTTCACCCATACAATTATATAATTATAATATATTTATGCAGTATGTAAGAAAGCATGAAGATTTTGCATCAAGTTTATTTGATTTGAAATTTAGAAATCCAAACATTACACTACATACATGAACTATACTATTATCATGATTATCAAATCCATGTTCATTCTAGGTTGACCTATATGATCATTTTCAATATCAGCTGTCATAATGAAGTTGATGTGTATATCAGGGCTGCCTACTTGTACACTTTTGGAGTATTTTGTACACTTTACAGTCCTGAAATATGATTGTACACCAATGTTGCAAATTGTACACCTTTTCTCTGGAAATATATGAAATGTTAATTTCATAAATTTCTGTATAGAGTAATGGAATTCTGACTGTTATAGAGTTAGATTATAACTAAGTTCCAGAGTTAACCCCAGAATACAAAGTCAGACAATGATTATTGTTGTCAAACCAGAGCATGATATCTACAAACTAATAGTATCATATTAACTTCATCGAGTTTACAGTACACCTAAACATTACAAAATACTCCAAAATTGCTATATATCTACACTTTACCCGATAGGAAGGTAGGCAGCTCTGGTATATAAACAGGTCGATGCAGAAATTGTTGGGTAGGGGGGAATGGTTCATGTTTAAAAGTTGGGTATCCATCAAATTTTAAAGTTATTCAAAATGGTTTCGAACACCTTAAATTCCCCAAGTGAATCCACCACTGATAAAAATGAGAGCTACAGTGCATTGGTTCGTCTTTGGGTCCCTATTTGTTGCCAGAATTTATTTACTGACACTTTGTACAGTTATTTGGTACTTATCTTTCTCACCATTTGCTTCTCTGGTAATTAATTAATACTAACTGATATTTGGTTATCTTATCCAAACTTTGTAATTATCATTCTCTAACCACAGGTTACTCATGTCATTTCTTCCCATGCAAACTCTGTTACAACCGGGCCAGATTTCATGATTCTTAGTAGCGTAAATTTGCACCATGGAAACTGCGTCAATGATATTGAAAATCATTATTACATTAGTTGAACTGCAGTATTTTGCAAAATTTCTGATAGCGTAAATTAACACCATTAATACCGTTCCTTATGTCAATAATATTAAAGGCTGAAGCAGTTCACAACTACATTAGAACCTCAGTTTTCTGCTTTCATTTCGGTGCACCATTCATCCAGTCTGATTAAAATCGACGGTTTTCCGTGGAATAAAAATTTCAAAATAGTGCATCTACCGGGAACTCATATCAGTCGTAGGTTCCACGCCAAACCGTCTGATAACAGCCCGTAGACTCGCGTGTTCGAGCGCAATTCAGGTAGCCAATCAAAAGACGCCCAACAAATGCTTTCAGTGCGAGAAGCTAGGAGCAGATAACTCCAAACAGCTATCCTTTGGTCTGTTCAAAACAGCGACCGTTTAAAAACTACGTTGTGATTGGTCAGCTATTTGACTGGGCTTTGGCTGTGCTAAACTGGTTCGGAACATTTGCCTATACAGGGTGTTATCAGACCTTGTTGGGAGAAATCTACAGAACCTGTTCTTATCCAGTAGAATGCATAATTTTGCAAATTTTCTTCCTCGGAACAAGGTCGATTTTAATTAGACTGACCATTCATCATAGTGTGATTTTGGTTTGTATCGCATACCATATTCAATGTATATGTTTATTTTCAGTTTTTCCATTTATACGTTCATTCGACTTTATTTTCACGAAAAAATATGTTTTGTTGTGACTTGCATTATTATTATATTGCATTATAACCAAAAATGTACTGAGCCAAGGGTTCTATACTGCAATATGTATTTAACCAGAGCTCTAGTGTACCGTTTCACCCCTAAAAATAATCTTACATCTACGACTGACTTCTGTTTTGTAAGAAATATGTGAGAATCACACACTAAGGAACTTGCAATCAGACCAGCTCATTTTGAAACAACATCACAGTTATTTTAGATTGCAAACCCATCAGGATTCCCTAAGAAAACGCTTAGCATAGAACAGAGGTTATGTAGGAAGATTAGTTTGAGTTACCTGTGAGGGGAGAGAGGGTGTGTATATATTCACCTTGATAGTAGGAACACTGCGTCAAGGATAATTATGAGATCAGATTCACCTACCTATGCTGAATAGCATGTCTGCTAGCGAATTAAGATCCCCCCCCTTCAGGGGGGCGGGATAGCGCAGTGGTTAGCGCATTCGACTTTGGATCAAGAGGTCCAGGGTTCAAATCCTGCCAGGGGCACGGCAACTTTGTCTGCAGTAGAGAACTTTTCTACACGCAGTAAGGTTTGGGTGCAATGCTACATTGAATTTCAGTGTAGTACCACCCATGGTTCGCTAGTTCCAGCTGTTGCTCTCAAGTTTCACCGCAATGCATAGCCACATGGCGTTGCGGGCTCTCTCCCTGCAATAATACTAGCAGCCGCGAAATAAGTGAAATAATCTTGAAAGCGGCGTTAAACCCAAAACTCACTCTCTCACTCCCCCCTTCAGACACCTTGAGGTAATTAGTAGCAAAAATAACTTCATGTAAACATGGAAGCAAAGTGCGACTCGTTGACGAAACGATAATCAGCATAGTTAGATGAATCTGACCTTTTTTTTATCCTTGCCAGGTGTCCCTTTATACTTATAATTAACTTCTGAAATCCTTGACAGTTCAAATTTCATGAAATGATATACAAACTTGTCTTTGACAATTAATTTTGGTTATGATATGCTCAGGTGAATTAATTGTTCATGATAATTAGACATACGATATATATTGTGATACAAATATATGATAACCAGTGTTTAATATATTGTTATGATTATTATGTATATCTTACCTACCGAAATACTTCATTCATTTTATCATATGACATATTCTTTTGATCCAGAGAGGTCGTCAAATATACATGCAAAATTTATCAAAAGGGTAGGTTCAAATGCCAAGAAACCCCCATCAAGAACCACCACAAGAGGTTACATGACAATGTTGCTCCATGCTCCCAATGAGTCCATAGATACACTAGAGTCCTCAATCTTTGCACGTCTCTTCTCAGATTAATACATACAGTGTGGTATATTCTGACATAATTAATAAATACAAGAGCCCATCAAAGTGATAAAATTGAAAGAAATATTTTAAAATGCTTTTGAGATCACCCAAAATTATAATCTTAAAGGTACATCCATTGTGTTGTTGGGGTCACATATTGCAAACGTTATAAATGGTGATACTTTATGGAGAAGTACCGACTGTTACCGAAAACTACCATGTTGATGATAGTAGACTTAGCATATTGAAGATATGAAGGTAAAAGAAGTAATTTCTGATCGAAAACCTGCGTGGGGCGCGTCAATGAGTCAAACGTAATTTTTGAATCTTATTTATAAAAGACAAAAAGAAAAATTTGAGTTGATACTGTTTAATAGGTCACATAACTACTGTGCATGTAAATGGGACGTGCAGTTTCGGTTTCTGCACATGCATAATGATGTTACTCAATTTTAATGGGAAACTAGTAATTATGATATATTTGGCGATTGGGGATAAATATGCAAGCTGAGTGAATTTATTTGTACTGTAGACAGCACATGTGGTGAGTTGGAACGTATTAAAGCCAAGAATAAATTTATGAAACACAATGGATGCACCTTTAACTTATTAACCTTTTTGATTTCACTTATTTTTACCATCCTACCACAGCGAAATGTTAGTTAATATTTGGATAAGATATATAGCTTTTTGAACAGGTATCCCAAGGATTCAAGCCTTCAAGGTTTTGCAAGTACAAAATAGCAATCTCTTGTGTACAGCAGGAACATCTTTTTTTGATGATTGACTTAGAATTTTAGAATTAAAGAGTGAAGTAATAGAAGATGTATAATTTATCAAAATAAATTTTTATTTGAATTTTTGCATTGAGTGTTATTGTTGATAATTTACTTAACAAGACAGTCAGGCCAGTTTCTCTAATGGTATGTATTGTTGTCCTGTGCCGTCAAACAGTAAACTTTTCACATATTCAATTTCGTCTCCAGAAATGCTGATGTATGGAAGAACTTTGCAGCCTGGGGATCAAAGTTTGTACATTTGGTCTTGACCCCGTCTTGACCCCTCTCAAATATGGGCGTGACAGGCATATTCAAGCTCACATGTTCAGAATAATATTTTTGTTGCATGAAGACTACAGTTAATTCCCCTCAAATATGAGCATGTCAGGGTGTCCACCCTAAAATCTTTAAATGACTTCTATCCAAGAACCAGTACTTAGTGATTCAGGACTTGGGATTATGGTTTTTGTTTTCTAAAAATAAGGTTGTCACAGGGTTTCAAATATGAGAGCTGCCATATTTCCCTGATCCACTGCCCCACGTATATTATTTATGACTCTTAGTAAGGCTGTTTCAGTACTATGGAATTTGCGATAAGCTGACTGGAACTTTTATATGAGTGTATTCTCCGCAAGATATACACTTCCCCACGTAATATAATGATATAATGGACCAGGGCAATATGGCAGCTCTCATATTGCTGCATTTGTCTTCAGCATTCGATACGATTGATTAAAATCTATTTCTAGACAGACTCCGACATCAATATGGAAAAGGTAGGACAGAACTGCAGTGGATATCATTCTCCGCAAGAATGCCTTTTCAATGATTTGGATAGGAATGTCAAATTTGAGATCGGTCTAAAATTGTTCAATTGTGATGGATCCAGAGTGTCCTTCTTGAGGAGAGGCTTGACTACTGCTGTTATGAAAAACTCTGGAAATGTTCCACTTTCGAGACTCTTATTCACAATACTTGTAATACATGGAAGAATCACATCAAAATGCTTGAGTATAATATTGGATGGGATTGGGTCCAAAGCACAGGTGAATAAAGTGAGATCAGTCAGGGGTTGCACACAGTACTGAGTACTGCTAATATCGACATCTTGAGACACTGTTATATCATCAGAGAGCTTTTGTCGTGACATGTCAACTTTGTCCAGAAAAAAGTTGTTAAATGAATCAGCAAGGGCCTGATTTGATGCATAAGTTGGAAGTTTGGATTCAGTCTTCTTGCCTTTCAATTTGTTCATAAAAGCATCTTTTGGGATTTTCATTCATATTGGATAGCTGCTGAGCATTCCGAGCTTGCTTGTAAAGTTGACCATCTATTTCAAGATGACTTTTTCGCCATTTCCGTTCAGCATGTCAACGTGCGGCCTTGACTTTCAGAACTTGTACCAGGGTGTATCTATGCGCGCTTTGACCTTCTTTACTACAGGTGGAGCATGCTTAACAATACTTATAGTAGTGTGGAGAGACTGTCATGATACAGTTTAGCATGTTCATTCACATAAGATTGGTGGTCACACAGCAATGCAATATGGTCAATGTTTTTAAGATTACGACATGTCAAAGTCTCCATTTTCTTCATAGGTCTACATGTATTCAGTGTAACAAAAATTAAGAAGTGGTCAGACAATTTTTTGTGAATTGTTTTTTGGGGGATTGTTAAGTTTGTTAGGAGGACAGGATTGTTCAGTTTAGGGGGGGGGTGGTGGGGGGGGGGGGGGGGGGGGAGATTGTTAAACAATGTGTTTGACAATGCCGTTTTAGTCCTTTCAGCCGAAAATATGACACTTCACCTCCTCAAGAACCACTACATCCCCAAAAAACTGACATTTTTGGCGAGGTACCTTGCAAAACCAAAGTTTATTTACTATATATTTGGTCTTAAATATCTGGATTTGCGTTTACATCTCGATTTTGGTCCCCCAAAAAAATTTCAGGCTGTGAAAAAGTGGGGGGGCAGCTCCCCCCTTGCATATTGATAAATACATCTCAACAAACAAAAGTATTTGAAATACAAAAAACAATAACTTTTATTAAATAAACCAATTTAATGAAATTTACTTTGAATTTTAAAAATATACACTTAAAAAAGTAAGGAGTAAAAAAGTAAAGTTACCTTTCCTGAATGAATAGTGTACTTGTCCTTGGACTGTCCATGATGAAGCCATTGTGTGAACTGATTCATTCTAAAAACTACTCAGTCTTTATAGGCAATGAAATGTATTACTGCTCAATGTTGCTGAATAAAAACGTGCTTAAAACATGCATGTTTGAGATTCAAACACGACGCCTATGCTGTAGCACGACTATACGCTTTATATAAAATGTACACCTCATGCACCTCGGACAATTTAAGAAATTCAGTGCCCACAGTGCCGAAGATGACGTCAACGTCCCTAACATTTGCATATGAAAATTAGAAATGTCAATGTTGTTCATGTTGTGTTCGAGAGAATGTTTCCTGAATTTGTTGACAATTCATTAGAAATATATTCATTTTAAGACATGTTCTTGACGACTCAAGCATTTGACTGTGCTCTAAGATAGATAGAGAACTCGCAGCAGTACATTATCGGGATATAGATGTACGGGTTTGAGAGGGTTAGGCTCGACTGACGCCTCGCCCAACCCTCTCAAACCCGTACATGTATATCCCGATAATGTACTACTACTCGTCCTTTATCTATTACATAGGAGATGATGGACGTTCTACCACACCGACGCTTGGTGATAAAGACAGGTGTTGGTAACAAGAAACGACGAGTTGGTAAGCCATGGTGGACAACAGAATTAACCTATCTATGGAACTAAATGTGCGACGCAGAACGTTTGTGGATTTGATCCCAGACTAGCAATAAAGCAAGACTCAAAACTGAGTTCGTTTAGAAAATAAAAACCTTTGATAAGAGTGTCCAGAGGTAGACACGTCTGTTTGTGAATGAAACCGTGAATAATTTGGACAATATTTCACAGAGAAACCAATCTGCATTCTTGAAGGAAATAGGCAAGGTCGGTGTTGGGTTCGAAAGGAGGAATAGAATACCAGATGAAGTTAAAACAGGGGACACTTTTACCAGAAATATAGATGATCGTCTTAAAACATGGAAACTACATTTTCAAGAATTGTTGAATCCCGAAAACGAGAAGAAACGTGTGTGTGTAGAGGTGGAGATCGCTCGATTGACCAGGATAATGGTGTCTTAGATCCACTTATCACTATTCAGGAACTAGAATATGCTATCTCTAATATAAAAACTGGAAAAAACAACCGGAACTGATGATATCCCTATCGAGGTTCTTCGGAATAATACCTGCAAGATATACAATCTGTGTTTTAATCATGGTGTGATACCAGAGTGCTGGACAATTTCTATAATACAACCTATACCATAAAACTTTGACCTTGACCTTCGTGACCCATCGAACTACAGAGGAATCGCCTTATCGTCTACTGCGCTGTGTTAAACAACCAACTGTCCAATTGTATAGAAGATAACAACTTAATCGCAGATGAACAGAACGGCTTTAGAAAGGGGAGATCTACGATCGACCAACTGTCAACTCTCACGAATATCATTGAACTAGAAAGAAAAGGAAAGTATCTACATTTACAGTCTTTATTGATTTTCGTAAAGCCTACGATCATGTAGACAGAGATTAACTATTTACGAAAGTAGACGATATTGGATTCATCCCTAGCAGTGAAAGGGATATGTACGTATAAACAGCATTATGACAGAGTGGTTCAGTGTTGACTATGGACTGAAGCAGAGATGTGTATTATCACCTCTACTTTTTAGCTCATCTGGCCTGAAAGGCCCGATGGGCTTATGGCATGGGATGGCGTCCGTCCATCCGTCCGTCCGTCCGTCCGTCCGTCCGTCCGTCCGTCCGTCCGTAAACTTTTCGCTTTTTCGACTTCTTCTCCAGAACCAATGACTCCAGAGAGCTGAAATTTAATGTACAGACTCCTTGGCTGAAGGGGATACTAAATTGTAAATTTGGTGACCCTGTGACCCCAAATGTGGGTCACAGGGGTCATAACCTTAAAAGCTATTTTCATCTTCTTCTCCAGAACCATTGACTCCAGAGAGCTGAAATTTTATGTACAGACTCCTTGGCTGAAAGGGATTCTAAATTGTAGATTTGGTGACCCTGTGACCCCATGTGTGGCTCACAGGGGTCATTACCTAAAAAAAACTATTTTCATCTTCTTCTCCAGTCCCAATGAACGTAGAGAGCTGAAATTTTATGTACATACTCCTTGACTGAAGGGGATTCTAAATTGTAAATTTGGTGACAGTGAGACCCCAAATATTGGGTCACAGAGGCAATGACCTAAAATGCTATTTTCATCTTCATCTCCAGTCCCAATGGCTCTAGCGAGCTGAAATTTTATGTACAGACTCCTTGGCTGTAAGGGATTCTAAATTGTAAATTTGGTGAGTCTGTGACCCCAAATATGGGTCACAGGGATCATAACCTAAAAGCCTATTTCAGTTTACAGCATCTTTCTGAGATTATATGTGCACTTCAATCAGTAAGTAGGTAAGGGAGGTAATTTTAAAGAAAACAGCTGAGTTATAGGCATTTCATCTTTCTGATGTGAGAGTTCTAACATGTGCTTTGAGAATATAATATGTCTGATGAAAAAGAGATATTTAGAATTAAAAACTTAGAATTGGAGGTCTAACAAAAATTATAAGTCATATTTTATCTTTGTCTCACATTTCACATATGAGTAATTATTTGTATTTTGCAAGTGAATTTGCTGATAAAGGTACACAAGTCTAAAAGTATTCTAAAGACTTAATACAGAATCTTTTATTAAATCTAATATTATGTTCTTTGTAATTTAAGAGTAAATAATGGAGTTTTTTAATATCTCATGATATTGTGTAATTATTTGGAGAATTAATTAATTAATGAGAATTTCCAGTACGAGTCAATTTGGTATACCTTATTTATATCATATTTTATACTTTATAACTGATTTAGTTTTCTATTAACTTTGCAGTTAATTTTATTCAATAGGAACAAGAAATGAGATAGATGTCTACATCATGGACATGTTTAATGTGAATCTATTTGAAATGAGAACTATTGAATACCCTTTGAAGGAATAACTTGAAGAGGAATTAAATTTTTTCATTTTACATGAGATATGTGAACTGAATATGACTAGTGATGACTGGTGATAACATAGGACTATAAAAGAAGTAGCTATATGAGATTGTGACATCACACCTATTTTCATCATCTTCTCCAGTACAGAAAAATAATTAATTGTAGGAAAAACTGCATCTAACATATAAATTTTACTGGCTGTGAGTCCAGTGTCTGCATGTTATGTAATTGCATTGTGTTGACCTCTTCCTGGCAGAAGAATGAAAACTGATAGTTACACAGAGGTTTCAGGTTACTTCAAACTTCTGTGCAGCACTGTGTTATCATAGACTGTGCGTGAGACTGCTTTAGTCTTCCACTGACTCTAAAAAAGAATTTATTCATAGAATATCACCATTTTATCAAATATTGAAAAGGAGCCTATAAGAAATGGTGAAAAAGAATTTACTAAAAAAAATTCACCAATTTATTAAGTATTGAAATTGAGCCTATGAGAAATGGGATTTTCAAAAACTAAGGCTCCTATTCATTATGTAATAAATGTTGGTATTGCCATAATGCAATTAAGAATTAAAACAATATAATGCAAAGTTGTATGATATTCATAACGAATGTTGATTTATGTGTAACCAATTTTGATAATAATTAGCAGGGGTCATGACCTAAAAAGGTTTTTTTCATTTTCTTCTACAGCCCCAGGCCATTATTGCAATAGCTTACAGTGGTGAATTGTATGCAAAGAATTGTACCCGGTGTAATCATTATTATATAATGTATGTACGATCTTAAAAAATAGTATGATCTCTCCACCACATTATTATATGTTTGATACCAGCAATTTATTTCCAAGCTTTGTGTTGCTCTTTCAACACATATATATAGCAGATTGGCAAAGTTATGGTAACAAAATATTTTTAAACTGCTTTCATCGTTTCACTACCTAGATTCTTATTACTACATTCCATTATCTGACCATTGCTATAAAGTCCACTCCATAACATACCCCACTTATTATCTCCTGATGAGCTACAGAGGCCATGGCTCTATTTTTAATATTTCTATCAATGATGTGTGCCAATGTTTAAAGGATCATGGTAAAGGTGTCAAGATCGGTGACACATTGTAAACAATATATTGTATGCTGATGGCTGATGACGTTGTTTTTTTATATCTGAGAGCGAAGAAAATCTACAGTTTATGTTGAATATGCTACATGGCTGGTGTGTGAAGAACGAGGTTGGGATAAATGACAGTAAATCTCAAGTGGTCCACTTCAGGCAAGCTAGTACGGCTGTAACGGGACATGTTTTCGCGTGCGTGGAGTGCACACTGACGACAGCAAAGCAGTACCGTTATCTGGGCCTTACGCTAACCAGGGACCTTATATATTATATATATATGTATATAATGTCCCTGCGCTAACGGAACACCTCGACTACAGCTACACATGCCAGGAAATGTTGGTTTTATGACATTCTCTAAACTATATGATTCGCTTGTTTTGCCCATTTTGTCTTACGGACTCCCCATATATGGTACAGGAACACTCCCATGTCTAAATGCTATACAGAACCGTGCAATGAGGTTTTACTTTGGTCTCGGAAAATATGCACCAACCGACGCTATCATTGGAGATATGGGTTGGCTACCCATGGGTGTCCGACAAGATGTATGTTTACTACGGTACTGGAAGAGAATGAACAGTATGGACCATTATCGCTTAAATGCTTATATATTCGACTGGGCTAACAATGAAAGCCAAGGAGCAAATTTTGTTTTTGGCTCTCTGTTCCAAAGTGTTTTTCAACCTGAAAAACATTGCAAATAACTCCGTGAGAGAAATTATGATGATGTACGTAACGTTTGCATGTAAGTTACAAGTATCGTGTCTGACGTATCTAAATTGACAATTACAATAAACACAACTGGCTCTATATACTTTGTAGGAAGTGAAGATAGGATGTTTATTTTTGGAAAATTCTGATAGTGCAAGTCGATGTTTGAGTAAAATAACACATACTGCGTAGACAAGTATTGCAACGTTTACCCAAAGTACCTTTTGAGGATGAGTAAGTTTAAGTACGAAGCTGCACTGTATACACTATTAAAACAAGGTGACATCGTGTTCTTAAGTATCTGAATAACAAATAATACAATGAAGCCCCCCCCCCCCCCACTGATCTTACAAATCCCCCCCCCCCCCCCCCCCCCCCCCCCCCCCCCCACACACACACTCCCGAAATTGGTGCTACAGGCCTGTATCAGTAACTGTTGATGAATGATCTTGTTCCACTTTCCTAATTATTCTTGGAGGTGACGACCATTATTGACAATAGTGTTTTTCTCTTTTGTTAACTTTGTACATTTTCTGTATATCTTATAAAGCTTTTACTATTTAAAACAATGATCTTTATACTTTTAAAAAAAATTGTCTCATGTATATATATATTATTTTTTTAGAAACATTGTTGTTAATAATTACTACTACTGTTATCAATTATTATAGTACCAATTATGCTTTTAAAAATGCTGAGTATTATTTTAATATTCTATGTATGTCACTTACTCTTGTTAATCTTCCAGAGCTCACATGAATGTAACCAAAATTTCCCTCGTGGATAATAAAGTCATATAATATCTTATCTTATAGTTTATAAGAATTGGTAAACATAAAATCCCTTTTTTAACATCTGAGTTATCTATTTTAAAAGTCTTAGCTTAAAATAGTATACTATTTAAAAAGGGATTTATCGGATCATCATATAATACACAGTGACGCAAAAGTAAATCATCTTCGACATCGTAAATACAAATAAAATATTTCTAATTTCCAAAAAAATATTTCCATAACGTCCGTCCGTGCAGTTTCCACTCTAATGACTTCTTTCAATGGCATTTAGAAGTTGGTTAGATCAGGGACCTTATATAGAGGGACTAGCAACTAAGCAATTGGTCATGGTCCAACGTACATCTTGACTTGGCGCCTGCATTGCGCTAATAACTGGCGTAGCACACTAGTATATCCAGTTAATCACTATATAAACAATAGTGACAGTTGACAGTTCAAGACAAGCGGAATCCAAAACTTTTACTTTTACCTAAGACAATAGATTCTAAAATATTAAGTTAGCGAAAGATGAATAGTTTTCGGATGTAACTGCGTCAAGCTGGTATTTTAGGGGAAAGAAGCCAGCATGTAATACGCTCGTACTTTGCAGTTTAAAATAACGAGTCAGTCCGCCATCTTGTCTGTAAGGAGCGTCAATGATATGGGTAATGGTTCGAGGGGAGTCCAAAACTTTTACTTTTACCTAAGACAATAGATTCTGAAATATTAAGTTAGCGAAAGATGAATAGTTTTCGGATGTAACTGCGTCAAGCTGGTATTTTAGGGGAAAGAAGCCAGCATGTAATACGCTCGTACTTTGCAGTTGAAATTGCGAGTCAGTCCGCAATCTCGTCTGTAAGGAGCGTCAATGATATGTGTAATGGTTCGAGGGGAGTCCAAAACTTTTACTTTTACCTAAGACAATAGATTCTAAAATATTAAGTTAGCGAAAGATAAATAGTTTTCGGATGTAACTGCGTCAAGCTGGTATTTTAGGGGAAAGAAGCCAGCATGTAATACGCTCGTACTTCGCAGTTAAAATAACGAGTCAGTCCGCCATCTTGTCTGTAAGGAGCGTCAATGATATTGGTAATGGTTCAAGGGGAGTCCAAAACTTTTACTTTTACCTAAGACAATAAATTCTGAAATATTAAGTTAGCGAAAGATGAATAGTTTTCGGATGTATCTGCGTCAAGCTGGTATTTTAGGGGAAAGAAGCCAGCATGTAATACGCTCGTACTTTGCAGTTTAAAATATCGAGTCAGTCCGCCATCTCGTCTGTAAGGAGCATCAATGATATGTGTAATGGTTCAAGGGGAGTCCAAAACTTTTACTTTTACCTAAGACAATAAATTCTGAAATATTAAGTTAGCGAAAGATGAATAGTTTTCGGATGTATCTGCGTCAAGCTGGTATTTTAGGGGAAAGAAGCCAGCATGTAATACGCTCGTACTTTGCAGTTTAAAATATCGAGTCAGTCCGCCATCTCGTCTGTAAGGAGCATCAATGATATGTGTAATGGTTCAAGGGGAGTCCAAAACTTTTACTTTTACCTAAGACAATAGATTCTAAAATATTAAGTTAGCGAAAGATGAATAGTTTTCTGATGTATTTGCGTCAAGCTGGTATTTTAGGGGAAAGAAGCCAGCATGTAATACGCTCGTACTTTGCAGTTAAAATGGCGAGTCAGTCCGCCATCTTGTCTGAACAGATGAGATGATATTTAGAATGGTTCGAGGAAAAATGAAAACTTTTACTTTTAACTAAGGGGATACATTCTAAAATATCAATTTTGCGAAAGATGAATGGTTTTTTTTTATACGTTTGTGTCAAACTGTTATTTTAGGGGAAAGTAGTCAGCATGTAATACGCTCGTACTTTGTAGTCAGTTCGCCATCTTGTCTGCACAGAACATGGAGGATATGTTTCTGTTCCCCTTGTACTGTCTTTCCTACATTCATGTAGAATGTACCAGTTCGAAGGGGAAAATAAATTTGAAACGAACTCCTTGATGAATGGCCTTTCTGTCATGTTGTAGCATCAGCATAAATAATAAATAATTACTTTTTTTTAATATAAGTTCATGTTTTATTTAATTTTTTCTTAAGATCAATAAACAGTTATCAACTTCAAAAATAATAGAATAATACATGTGTATAACATCAAGTATTCCAAAGCACTAGGTAACCTAACATTGTATATATATTCTATGTCATATCACATTTACAAAATAAATGTGCATTTTCGTAATTTTGTATAATAATTTCTTTATTACCAATTCTATTTCATTTGATTCACGTAATCATTCATCTCCTTGGAGATAGACACTTCCGATGTTGTTACAGTTTCAAAGGGAGTTACTTTTATGTTTCTTGACTTTACGAAGATTGCCGATTGACGCACTGGCGAGTCGGCAAGACTCGGAAACACCAACTGGTTACAACAATACAGTGCGATAACAAACAAGCGCTAACGCAAGCACCAAGTCGCTTGTGCGTTGAAGCGCGACGAGGAGATCGCTCAGTAGAAATGATCATGTAACGAGCAGAAGTTGCTAGTCCCTGTATATAATGTCCCTGGTTAGATGAAGGAGAACGAGTTCTATGGATATACACTTTCTTTCGGTTTCGGTGTGCCGTTATCAAGCAAATGATTGACTCCTGCAATTAAGAAGTTGTATATCCTTAGAACTCCTTCTTTCTACTCCATCGTAACTTTTACAAAGCCGACCGAATTGTCTATATATAGGCATGTGATGGACAACATAGTGTTTGTATTAAAATTACACGCAGTAAAGTGTTTTTATTAGACAGAGAAATAAACATATAAGGGTTTTATCCAAGCTAACCTAAATAGCAATATCCCTCATGTATGACTGGTGTTGGACAAGGTCGAGTGTTTAGACACGGTCTATTTATTGTGATGAGTTAGCTTACATCCAATGACCATTGAACGCGTCGATAAATGTCATAGGCCTACAATTGAAAAATAAGTAAACCCCTTTACATACACTCATATCCCTGGGCCGTATACGAAATTATTTAGTTTCATTTTGAAGTGTGAATTATGAAAAGGGTGACCTTGGTCTAAGGGACACATTTAAAAAATATACTTGTAAACTAAACGGCAAAAGAAAGTATAGGTCGAGTTTGAAGAGCGATAAAGAGAGAAAACAAAACACATTAGGTGAACTGTTTGATTTATATCAAAGATCATTTATATTCAGATCATTATTGAAGTACACTATCATGCGATGTGTTGTCACCTTATCAATGACGTCAGACGCCTAATGACGTACTTGAAGTGAAATTCTTTGCCAGTCTTCCCCCAGGCACGTTTTACCTCAGTTCTTGTCACATGAGACTGTTAAGTGGCTCCTAACTAGAGTGGCTCCTAACTAGTTTTTTCCAGATGGTCCCACACGTGCTCTATTTGGTTCATAGTCAAAATGGGTCCTGGTCAAAATGGCCATACGAAATATTTCCACACAATGTGCAAATCAAAATGGCCTCAAACAGTCAAAATGGACACAGACCTCTAGTCAAAATGGCCATACCAGAAAATCAAAATGGCCATAGAAAAAGTCAAAATGGGCACATAGTGAAAACATTCCCTTAATGACTTTCTAACTATAAAACATATATAAAAACAGAACTAATGGCTCTGTAGCTAATCAGGTTTTTGATATTAAACTAAATATGTTTCAGAATGGACATTTTCCAAAAGTATTTATCGGAGGTATAACACATTTCAGTGATGAAGATGAAAATAGGTCTTCAGGTTTTGCTATATTTGGGACCACAGGTTCACCAAATATACAATTTAGAATCTACAGTCATCTTTTCCCTCGATCGTCATTGAAAGATATGCTTTACAAAGTCGGCAAAATGAGTGGGAATCATCAATAAGGTATTGATTAAGAAAACATCCTTTAAAGGGGCAGTAGCACGTTTTCCACTCAAATAAGTCGATGAAATGTATTTGAAAAATTATGTCACCAATAGTAAAACACACTTCTCTCTTTGGAAGATCAAGTTAATAAACGAGTGTACATGGTTCGGTAAAGCCATGGATATAGTTTTTGTAATTCGAAATAATAAATTGTGTTCACAATAAAATGGCCACAATGCAATGTTTGCTTTACCGGTATATGCAACATCGTAATTACCACTACGGATAATTGGTTTGTGGAATAAGCTGTTTTGTCCTCTGAAGTAAATATAAATGACATAAACTGTCATTATTAATGGTGGTTTCAACCTGAAAGACATTGCAAATAACTTCGTGAGAGAAAATTCTGATTATGTACGTAACGTTTGCATGTAAGTTACAAGTATCGTGTCTGACGTATCTAAATTGACAATGACAATAAACACAACTGGCTCTATATACTTTGTAAGAAGTGAAGATAGGATTTTATTTTTGGAAAATTCGGATAGTGCAAGTGGATGTTTGAGAATAATAACGCTTACTGCGTAGACAAGTATTGCAACGTTTACCCAAAGTACCTTTTGAGTATGAGTAAGTTTAAGTACAAAGCTGTACTGTATATAATATTAAAACAAGGTGACATCGTGGTTTTAAGTATCTGAAGGCCTGATCAATCATGATCCGTATGCAAAGCGATGTTATGTTTATGCCCCCGAATCGTCAGATTCATGTAGAGGGTTAATATCTCGCAAATAATATTCATACAACCAACGACATCCATAATGCGAACAACGCCACATATTAGTTTGTTTTCAATCTCCGGAGATTCCGGGGGTATATCACACGAAGTCGATATCGTAAGTAAAATGTAGGTAAAACGTAGGTAAAAAAAAACCTACCCCCTATATTCTATATGTTATATAGGGGGTAGGTTTTTTTTACCTACGTTTTAATTACCTTTTACTTACGATATCGAGTTCCTGTGGGGTATATAGATTTCCACCTGTCTGTCAGTCCGTTGGTATGTCCGACTGTCTGTCCGAAAACCTTTAACCATGGCCATGTCTTTTGATTGGTTGGTGATATATGCCTTTGATATATCTCATGTGCATCCATTGTGATGGCACCTTTCAGGTGAAGTCATAATTTGTTTGACCTTGTGGCCTAATTGACCTTGAAGCAGGAATTGTTCAAAAACCTAAATCTTGGCCATAACTCTTTATTGGTTTGTGATACTTGACATACGAATCCATTGTGATGAAACCTTTCAGATTAAGTCATAATTTTGACCTCATGACTTTGATATTGAAGCAATTGCAAAATAGTGCATCTACTTTGATACGAACTCATATTGTTCAGCCTTGTGGCGAGGCATCTACATAACCTGTTCATATCCCGGTAGATGTATTATTTTGCACATTTTATTCCTCGGGACAAGGTCGATTTTAATCAGACTGAATTTGTCATAGCTTTTGATTGGTTAGTGATAGGCCTTTGATACTTCACTTGTGCATCACTTGTGATGGCACCTTTCAATAATTTATACCCTTGTGACCTTCACCTTAGCACAATAATATTTTTTGGAAAACTTTAACCTCAGCTGTAACTTTTGATTGGTCTCTGATAGGGCTTTGATACTTTACACGTGCATCTATTATACATTTTATTGCATGTTATTACATTTTAATGTAAAAGCCGAATGAAATTATTGGAAACTTTTTAAAAATCTTGAACCTATAAAAAGTAATCAAAAGTGTTGATCGACAAACTCGTTTTTTTAAACTGTTGAAACGTTTCTTTGCGGCTGACTTTTTTTTATATGGTCTCTGATTACAGATAACAAATATATTTTTTTTTAAATTCACTAGAATTTTTTGTTATCAAATTTGGCTGACATAGTCCCTTAGACGGCACATCTTTAAATCTAGTCATTCAATTGATACATAGTCCTGCTCAATCACTGTGCAGGGGCGTAGGAACGTTTTCATGAGTGGGGGGGCTCAAATTTGGAAAATTCTATAGTGCTCATGGGAATTTTTCCATAAAGCATCCATCACTAGCGTAGGAACGGTCGAGCGCAGGGGTAGGGGGGCGCAAATTTGGAAAATTCTCGAGTGCTGATGGACATTTTTCCATAAAGCATGTTTAATTGCAAATGTGACGCTTGATATGTTATACATGTTACTGAAATTTCGGCTAAATTGCAATTACATACAGGTGTGTTTTGTATTAGATCTAAATTTTATTTAAATATCTAGGTTATCAGGTGTATAAAGATGACTATTTTCGTAAAATGCCGTGTACAATCAATAAGTACGTAAACTGCATTTGAACATTAAATTTTTCAACCTCTTTTTACTCATCTGTGGTCTTTTTTCTTGACAGAAAGCAATCAAAAACATTTCCTTTCAAAACCTTTATTCATTAAGATACATGGGCCAAGTTTAATTGCAAATAGAAAGCTAAAACTGTCAGGTTTTAACTTATGATATCTGCCAAAGACACATCTGCTTCTTTCATTTGATGACACAAAGTCCTCAGCAATATCTTTCAGGCGGGTAATTTGAGTACAGATTTTTCTGATAAGGTTTCCTATGGGTGATATATTGGAGAGTAACGGAGCATATATAGAACCATGGGTAACCAAGGATGGACACAGTGGAAAGCTAACGCACGAAATGGCCAATGAGATCCTACAGCACGTGCGCGTGTGATGCTAAGCACGTGATTCTACATTGCAGAATTTACCTCGGTGTCAAGATGTCAAAACGTTCTGGATATTTAAATGAAATATTCTTAACTCAAATTATTCATAGTATACTGTTCATAGTCCATTCCCTTAACAGAATCAATGTTAATCATACAAATATATTTAAGTTACCCGTATAGCTATCAGTTTGACAGGTTGTAAATACAATTTTTTTTTTTTAAATTCCGAAAATTTTGGGGGGGGCTCCGCCCCCGCACTTTTCTGAGTGGGGGGGCTCCGCCCCCCCGCGCCCCCCCTGTTCCTACGCCACTGCTGTGTAAAATTAAGAGCCTTTAATTCAGTATAGATCTTTATTCAGCAAGTCTATATAAACTGAATACTGAACTGGCAGTATTGAAAAATGTATAGTCATAAGGATGAAGATACAATAATTTAAAAAATTCCATAGACTAAATTTTACTCTAAGTGATACATTGAGCTATTTATTAAATGCTATTTTGCTTTGATACCGTCCCTCAAGGACACACCGGAAGTTGACCCAAGTTCGCGGGAGAGTGAGCGTGACAAACATGCATCAAGCAGACGTCAAATCAGTCAGCTCGTAACAAAGAACAAGGTAAGAAAACATGTGCACAACATAGCGAAAATGACAAAGTCACATTTCTTCATGATGGAATCAACAGATCCACGGACATGGTTTGTAGAATCGTTTGTTTATGTTTGTGAATGACAGACGAAGTTTTAGGGAAGGGCCTGCCCACGACACTCAGCCTAAATCTAAATTTAGAAACATTGTCAGTCGTGTTTGTTTTCAGCCCTGCGAGTAAGTGAGAGAGATAGGTAAAAAAAACTAGTATGTGGCGTTGTTCGCCATTGATGGATGTCGTTGGTTGTATGCATATTATTTACACTGCTCGAGTGAAAGAGTAGTTCAGTAACTTCGTAAATTTAGCACTGACTTCATACATGTCAACCCCTTATATTATGGCTTGCACCTGTACTGTACTCCCTTGTCTAAAGTAAAAATCCATAATTTCCATACCAAATCCATAGTAATATTTCATACATAATAGAGATGGTCAGACTGAAAATTTAAATCTGGAAAATTTGCTCAGATAGGCCTATATTATATATTTTCATATTTTCAGAAGTTTTGTTTAAAAATAAATTCATTTTGTGTACAGTACCTTGTTTAGAGGCAGACCAAGAGTAGCCACTGTACGGGACCTGTGTCGGCAGGAATTATTTTTTAACGGGTATTTGTTACGCTGCTTCACCCCGGTAGGCTGAGGACGTGTTTTCGGAAAAGAGTTAGTTGTAAAAACATTTGAATTCAAGGTAAAGTTGACTTTCTATGTATCTTTTAATAGGTTAGTGATCAAGACGTTATGTTCAAGCATCATTTCCTAACTTCTGACAGAAATATGTGCATTATTTATATATAGATATGACAAAATATATCACATATTCCTTGAAAACATTGACTTTTTAGCTACTATTCTTTAAAATGAAGGATTTTAACTTTGAGAATTGGATATATAGGACAATACACTGTATTGAAAGTGTACATCACCGTGTTTGAAATGGTATTTTGCATTATCATAGTCACGAGAACGAGTTGAACATTTTGCCTGTTGATGTACCAATTTTTGAACATGCAACGTAATTTGAACAACGTGTTACGATTTTAGTTACACGTTTAGAGCTTCTTCGTGGTTTATTATTTGTAAAGAAACATGGAATAATCTTCAAGTATAGTATATTAAGCTTACACCATTTGGTATGTACAGTCGTATTTTCTTGCATAGATGGAAAGAACCATTGAAGATCAGTATGATTCAGACACGGATTTAAACTTCATTAACGTGAGCAACGTTGAGTTAGTCCAAACAGCTTATTTACAGTAATTCTCAAAGAAACTGTACAATTCAGAGACAAATAAATTCACGACAGTCCAAGAAAAGTGATTATTTTCCAAAACTACAACTTTTGATGAAACAGTTTTTGATTGTTCAGCACTCTATTACTCTATTACTCTTATTAAATTTGTAAGACTAGTTTGAATGAAGTAAAGTACCAAAAAAGGCCCAGATAATTTACGTTCAAGAGTTATAAGCAGTTAAACATAAACCTACAGGAAAGTACTGTTTTGTTCTTGTTTCGCTGCAAACGTCTACAAAAAAGTTATTCCTCCGTAAAACGTAAAAACACTGCATACTCACAGTAAAGCATATTTCACTTCGTTGACATCACATGACACCTCTTCAAAATTCAAAACTGATGGAACCATCCATACCACATTTACATCGTATCAAAAAATAATTCACAAGCTTGAAAGCAAATCGTTTCCTTCCAATTTTATTCAATGCATTCACTCGACACTTACCTTCTTTAGCTTGATGTCAATAACCGAATTTCCAACAACCTATCCACTTTAAGGAGAGATGGGACCCAGAAATCGAACTCGCTTACGGCAACATTTTGCGACAACAATTTATTTTTGTGAATAAGTCTCAAAATATATGGAATGTTGTGTTGGGCATAGGTTTATCTGTACACTAACGGGGAGCGCTTAAATTTACCGTAACGCCTTTATAACGGTCATTTTACGGCATGCCGCATAGCGTTACCGTCACCTATATTCGCGGTAAATATCTTACTACGTGTGTTATTCGAATTACAGTCAAGCCGCGATAATCCGGCCTCCGATAATCCGAATCTCGCAGTTTCCGAAAGGTAGATAGATGTAACCAAACTAATCTCTTTAGTAGTCCTCAGTACTCAGTAGTCCGAACATTTCACTATCCGAACGTTTTTGATGAAAAACGGAAGCGTTCGGATTATCGAGGCCTGACTGTACATGCGTGTCTCAAGTAACTGTCGAATTTAAATAGCCTGGTATAATCAACTGATAGTTATTCTTTCATCGTGCACTCTTAGATTGATAATATATTCAATAATGATTACACAGTAGGCCGTCAAAGTTACACTTGAAATCATCAAAACTGCCGTGACGTCAGGTTTTTACGTTTATGTAGGTAATTTAAAAAATGACGTTAAAGTGATGAAAAACGTTCGGTGACCCCCTATTATTATTTCTGAATTTGTTTGTTCAGTTAACTGCGCACATCATATTAAAGTATTAGAAATATCTAAAATAGGGCTGTAACGATTCATCGATACCTATGATACAATCGTAGCTTGGGAAATCGTGATTATTGTATCGTGAGCTTCCTGTATCGTGATACACTAAAAATAGATTTTACTTACTTAAATATGAAGAGAAAAACTAAGTGAACACTATAAAACCAGCTAGTGTTGTGCAGTAACAGTAACTACAGTAAGCATGAAGCAATCTGATTAATAAATAAATGTTTTTAGAAAAAAAAATGTTTTAATCTTCAATTTTCGATCATCTCATAACACAAAATTTCCACCATCTTGAAAATTTCACAAAATATGCATGTCGTTATACTTCAAACAATGTATCGTGATACATTCTGTATCGTCTGTCTGTATCGTGATACATATCGTATCATGAGATTTTCCATGATACTCAGCCCTAATCTAAAATATGTGTGTTAGTGACAAATCCTGTTGAATATGCGAAACACGATGATAAAACTGCCGTTTTTAATTAAAAAGTGCCTAATACAATTTTGTTTCTCTTTCCAGCGTCATTAATTTTCAAAATATAGATTTTCAATACATCCCCGAATGTGACTGAAATGTATCTGATAGGATTCAGAGTTTATTCGTTGACAGCGAGCGCTTAATTTAAATACACCAAATCAGTCAAAAATGACGTAATTTGCCGACGGGTGTATTATTATTAATGCCGACAACTCTTTAAATCGTCCGGTGACCCCCAAATTTTCTTACATTTTTGGATAAAAGATATAATAAACTTGCTATTTGAAAAAATAAACGAATTCTAAAATATTTGATTCCATCGTCCGATCTCTCCTTAATCCAACAAATTATATATAGTGTTTAATAAACTCGTCACCATACAAAATACAAGATATTTCAACCAACGAGTGAATCATATGACTGAAACAGTGTAACATCTTGTTTTCAGAAGTCAACTTAACTAATATCTGTTCATATTTATGTGAAATACACGTTTTAAGAAATCGTCATTTTGGAAAATTCTTAAATAGATGAGATAGATCCAAAAATGGCTTTTAATAATGACGACCTACAATAATAATGACGCGTTGAAGAAGGTACATTATGGAGGCCTTTCTATACTCCCTTAGAGTGTCGCTGATTATACCGACTAATGTCACTATCGTATACTAACATAATATCCTGTCAATGAAGCAGCTTTTGTATAAAAACAGTATCGTAGGAACATTTGTCGCAATCATTTCATCATCTAAAATGTAATTTAGTTGTTTTATTTTCGTGTCCTTTAACATTTTAATGTTGCGAATTCTTTTCTAAAATCGTAACACTGTCATTTACTCATGTTCAAAAATGGTAATAGCAAGTTCAAAGTAGGTAACAGTAAAAAATAGGGTGCTTGTGTTTGAATGGAAATGTTGAAATAATGCGTGAATTAATTAGATTGCAGTAAGTTTTTACATGAAGATAAGAGGTTTTGAAGACTATCTCAATAAGAATTATTAAGCAACAGTACTTAATTAGTGAATATTATGTCTTGAAAGTCAGAAAATATAAAAATTACAATAAACTGACTTCAACTGTTAAAAAAAGATGACCAATGTTAATGAAATCATACCAACTTCTTAACAAATGTATAAGTGATCAGCGACAAATTTTACAGTAGAAGATCCGTCTCTTTCAGTCACATGTTTTTCTACTGTAGGGGTACCTCCCCGTTGCAAAATCGGAACACCCGGGTGAAGCAGCGTAACAAATACCCGTTAAAAAATTATTCCTGCCGACGCAGGTCCCATACAGTGGTAGCCTCCCTTGTATTTTGATACGCAAACATGTCCCCGAGAATATTGATGGAGTAACCTTATTGTTTTATCAACAACATGTTTTGTTGAGTGGGATTTAGAGTGTCATGTCTTTATGTCACCAAACCATGTTCAGTTGACATGTAAACCAATTAATTCTTTTTTTTAGCTCATCAGGCCTGAAAGGTCCGATGGGCTTATGGCATGGCATGGTGTCCGGCTTCCGTCCATCCGTCCGTCCATCCGTAAACTTTTCGCTTTTTCGACTTTTTCTCCAGAACCAATGACTCCACAGAGCTGAAATTTTATGTGCAGACTCCTTGGCCAATGGGGATTCTAAATTGAAGATTTTGTGACCCCGTGACCCCAAATGGGGTCACAGGGGTCACATCCTTAAATACCTATTTTCATCTTCTTCTCCAGTTCCAAAAGGTCTAGAGAGCTGAAAAGTTGTGTGCAGACTCCTTGGCCCATGGGGATTCTAAATTGTAGATTTCGTGACCCCGTGACCCCAAAGGGGGTCAATGGGGTCACATCCTTAAAAACCTATTTTCATCTTCTTCTCCAGTTCCAAAAGGTCTAGAGAGCTGAAATTTTATGTGCAGACTCCTTGGCCAATGGGGATTCTAAATTGAAGATTTTGTGACCCCGTGACCCCAAATGGGGTCACAGGGGTCACATCCTTAAAAACCTATTTTCATCTTCTTCTCCAGTTCCAAAAGGTCTAGAGAGCTGAAAAGTTGTGTGCAGACTCCTTGGCCCATGGGGATTCTAAATTGTAGATTTCATGACCCCGTGACCCCAAAGGGGGTCAATGGGGTCACATCCTTAAAAACCTATTTTCATCTTCTTCTCCAGTTCCAAAAGGTCTAGAGAGCTGAAAAGTTGTGTGCAGACTCCTTGGCCCATGGGGATTCTAAATTGTAGATTTCATGACCCCAAATGGGGTCACAGGGGTCACATCCTTAAAAACTTATTATCATCTTCTTCTCAAGTTCAAAAAGGTCTAGAGAGCTGAAAAGTTGTGTGCAGACTCCTTGGACAATGGGGATTCTAAATTGTAGATTTCGTGACCCCGTGACCCCAAATGGGGTCACAGAGGTCATAACCCCTAAAACCTATTTTCGTCTTCTTCTCCAGTTCCAAAAGGTCTAGAGAACTGAAAAGTTGTGTAGAGACTCTTTGGTCAAAGGTGATTCTTAATTGTAGGATTGGTTACCCTGTGACTCCAAATACAGGTCACAGGGGTCATGATCTAAAAACCTATTTTTTGCTTGTTAACAATGTATTACTTGAGATAACTTAGATATTCAACCTTAGATAATAAATCAAATCCTAATGAGCTACAGAGCCCATGGCTCTATTTTTTGTGCTAAAGTTGAAAATCCCGTACCATTTTTAGCTCATCAGGCCTGAAAGGCCCAATGGGCTTATGGCATGGCATGGTGTCCGGCGTCCGTCCATCCTTCCGTAAACTTTTCGCTTTTTCGTCTTCTTCTCCAGAACCAATGACTCCACAGAGCTGAAATTTTATGTGCAGACTCCTTGGCCAATGGGGATTCTTAATTGTAGATTTCAAGACCCCAAGACCCCAAATGGGGTCACAGGGGGGCACATCCTTAAAAACCTATTTTCATCTTGGCTCCCATGGCTCTATTTTTCTTTCATTATATGGTTTTGTATATAATTTAATTCTATTGTTGTTAAAATTTTGGGGTTACCGAAATTGGTTTTGACTTTACAAACCTCCTTATTTCACAATTCCTAGAACTTTAGAAATGTCCTCATACATGTATTCTTTTTGTTAACTTTTTAAACCTTATTGATCAATATGGATAAGCCTTTTTGTCCCCTGCCGCAACGCGGAACGGGGGACTATGTATTCAGCGGCGTCCGTCCGTCCGTCCGTCCGTCCGTCCGTACGTCACATTTCTTGTTTACGCGATATCTTATGAAGCGTTGCATCCAAAGTCTTAAAATTTCATGTCTGCCTACATTGTGGGAAGACGCAGACACCAGTCAATTTTGGTGACCTTGGTCTTATTTTCAAGGTCACCACGACACTTTGACCACTTTTTGAACTCGTGTTTACGCGATATCTCATGAAGCGTTGCATCCAAAGTCTTCAAATTTGGTTTCTGCCTACATTGTGGGAAGACACAGACACCAGTCACTTTTGGTGACCTTGGCCTTATTTTCAAGGTCACCACGACACTTTGACCACTTTTTGAACTCTTGTTTACGCGATATCTCATGAAGCGTTGCATCCAAAGTCTTCAAATTTGGTTTCTGCCTACATTGTGGGAAGACGCAGACACCAGTCACTTTTGGTGACCTTGGCTTTATTTTCAAGGTCACAATGACACTTTGACCACTCTTTGAACTCTTGTTAAGGCGATATCTCATGAAACATTGCATCCAAAGTCTTCAAATTAGTTGTAAGCCTACATTGGGGAAAGACACAGACACCAGTTTATTTTGGCGACCTTGACCTTATTTTCAAGGTCACCGCAACACTTTGAGCCCTTTTCTAACTCTTGTTAACGCGATATATATATTTACCAGTTGGACTCAAAGTCTTCAAATTTGGTGTAAGTCTACACTGGGGGATGACGCAGATACCAGGGGATTTTGGTGATCTTGACCTTATTTTCAAAGTCACTACAACACTTTGACCACTTTTCGAACTCTTGTTATCACCATTTATTATGATCGGTTGGACCAAATTTTTTCAAATTTGGTGTCAGTCTACATTGGAGGATGACGCGGACGCCAGTCGATTTGGTGACCTTGACCTTATTTTCAAGGTCACCACAACACTTTGACCACTTTTAGAACTCTTATTAACACGGTATATCATGAACCCAAGTAGCTCCAATGATGTGTCTTACTAGCTCAATGTCACCGGCGGGGTACATTGCCATGTTAGTGGCAAACACTTGTATTTCATTGATACTGTCTTCATAATTTATACTCTTTAAATTGAGATCAAAATAAGAAACGGATTGCATATTTTGAAAATTACTAATATTGTAAGCAGGGGTAGAAATTAACTTCAAACATATGGTAGCCTGCAGGGCTAGTCGTTTTGATTTCTACTAGCCCAATACAATTATCACTAGCCCGAATCTTCTAGTAATCAAACAATAATAAAATGTTATGTTTTAACTACAATGGCAAGTATTTTCCCTACTTCAATCATTCACATCTGATATCGTTGCTGAAAAAAACAAGAATCTCTTGTCATATTTTGAGTATTTCATAAGGATTCAGAAATATTTAAAGGCCAACAGGGCTAGTAGAAGCTAACATTTACTAGCCCGCTGTCATTTTTACTAGCCTCGGGCCGAAGGACTAGTGTTAATTTCTAGCCCTGGTAAAACAGAGACGAAAGAGTCCGTATTCACTCTGTCTTATGACCAATTTATCTGAAGATTTAATGGATTTTACCTAGTGTGTGAAACCTACTTTATGTTTGGTCATTTCGACAGTTAATGCAAAATTACGGTAGTAAAATACCCAATTGATTTGATTGAGCGGAGTACGTCTTAAGTTTCGAAGCTGCTCTGCATTTAAGCTGTCCCTCAAACGCTAATCTAGTTTTCAAGGTCATCACAAAACATTGATCACTTTCCAAACTTTTGTTTATGCTTAATCTGATGGACTGGAGCACCCAGTGTTCAGATTTTGTGATCATCATGACTTCATTTACCAGCAATGGAATATCCATGTGAAGAACCATCTTTTGACCAAACGATACTATCTGGTAAATGTTTCTTATTCGACTCATAGTAGCATTGCCATGTTAGTGGTGAACACTTGTTCTGTTTTATGATGCTTTTTGTTGACTTAAAGACTGAAGTTGATCATTTTCATTAAAAAGGGAACTGAGACAAAATATGCTGGGTGTGAATCAAAATTTGCAAATTTCTGAAATAGCTTATGCTGTCATGTAATTTGAAATTAAATTTTGTTTCAGAAACAACAATTTACAAGATGGTTTGACAACAGAAGCTCCTTTTTCACTGAATGTTAAACAACGAAGAAATACTCAAGAAAACAACTGAATTTGTATGGATACAACGAAGACATTTAAAAGTTTCTCACTGCTGAAGGTAAAAATCTTCCTTGATGCTGTTTCAGGATACTTCGACAAGCAGAACCTGCATCTATCATAAACAATGAAAAGAACGTTAAAAACTGATGAATATTGGCTTAGATTCAACCTGGTCGAAAAGGTATCGCACTCTAAGATAGGCCAACAAATGTGACCATGTCTAAAAGACATTCTCTGTCTACTCCGCTGACATAAATGTTGTTTTTATACAAAGGTGCAATAAGATATCCATGTGGTCCTTTTGACCAATGATAATCTACCATAAACAATTTACCAAATTGCCTTATCTGTTTGAACAATTGAATATTTACATGTGTATGACAATGTTGCCTCGAAGATGCAGTGGGTTGTAACATGTGTGTTGGCATTAACTCTCTCTCCATATATTGTGTTGTCACATGTTAATGTATCAAGCAAGGAAATCATTCAACCGTCCAGAATCAAGAATGTGACAATGTCTCCGATGAATTCTTCACAGAGTGCTAACAAAGTAACATTTTTGTTGTCATCTTCAAGAACACCTTCATCAAAGACCAGAACATTTTCATCATTAAGAACATTGTCACCGAGGTCAAAATTGTTGTCTTCAACATCAAGATCATCATCATCACCATCTTCTTCAGTGACTTCGAAACAAACTCCAGTAAAACACTCCAGTAGAGTGTTCAATGATGTTGCTGTAACTAACTCTTATGATGTGATGTCATGGCTACAAAAACCAACTGAGCCTCGTGCAAAAGCTAATCTCACTATCCTTCCAATTCTTGCGATTCTTGCATTCCTTGTGATGCTCTGTCTCAAAGGCTGCACATGGTTTAGAGAAAGCATGAAAGACAAGGACCGAGATTCTATGGATGCAGATAATAGTTTTATGATTGTTCACGAGGGAGACAAAGATTACAACGATATTGATTTTCGATCTGATTTGTCGACACCCTACGATACTTACAGCTCCTACATGTCTTTCCTCAGGAGAAATAATAACTATGATACCGTCAACTCCATTCGGTCCTTGCAAGGATCAAGAAATTATGACACCGTTACCTCTTACCGATCAATGTTACAGCAACGTCTTGAAAACCCAAACGACAGCGTAGCTTCATATCAGGCGTTTCTTCAACGAGTCAAAGCTATGAAAGATGTGGAGGTTCAAGTAGAATGCCTTGATGAGAAGCCGTACGATCGAAATGGAAGTTTACGTCGTTCAAGGAGACAACAAAGAAATGAAAATGGAAGTCCAAAGTTGAGATCCAAACATTTTAACCATAACGTAGTACAGCCCGTGTTGGGTTCTCTGATGGAAACTTCATATAGTTCAGGATCGGCTGTGATAGAGAAACATGATGTTGGCGTCGGAAATGGTGTTATAACACGTGACGAATCTAAAGAATGGTCCCCGAAAAATCATTATCGGAAGAGCCCTACTCGACTCAACCGAAGCCGTAGTCCAGTGAAACATCGATATCACTCAAGTCCTGTTAGAAGAACAGGAAGTCCAACAGAGATTTCAAATTATGACAAAACTAAGTCAGTTGCTTCACATCCAACAGAAGCATTAACTTCTGACGCTACTACATGTACAGAGTCATCTGATGTAACTGGGGCATTAGGGACAGATAAGACTGCAAGTTCGAAGGAAACATCTGCTAACATTGAACAATCATCAAAAACTGCAAAAACTGCAAGTCCTGTGAAGAAATGTATTCCTCGGTTTAGAGTTTCCTTTGTAACTGATGATGAAAGTGATGTCAAGTCCCAAAACTCTCTTTCCTTTCCCCCTGATCAGGACAAGTTGTCTCCCATTTCAACTAATAAAGAGTCAAAATCTTCTAAGTAACTGAACTAGTCTCTCACTGCTGAAGGCAACAATTGTCTTTTAAAGCAAATTCAAGATAATTCAAGCAGTACTGGGCATGCATGATAAAGTGTCCAATCGGGGTCCGGTTATCAAATAGACTGTTGGACTTTGTAGCTTTCCCCTTCCTTTGAAAACAATACTATTATACTTCTACTTTTTCAAATCCCCCACTTTTCTGCATAGAGGGGTAATAGATCCCCCGCTTCGAATTTTGATTCTAGATTGGACAGTCGCACAGTCACACTCAACTAAGAGAATTCAAGAAGCGAGTGAATAGAGAAATGTAAACTGATCAATTGAACAGAAAACTTATCCTACTCCACAATGTGGTCAAAAATCAAAGAGAAATTTCATGTTGATTTCATAGGCACCGATTTGTTAGGAGAACCTAATGTAATGTGTCTTTAAAGGTACATCCATTGTGTTGTTTGGGGTCACATGTGCTAAACAATATAAATTGTGTTGTGTTTTGTTATCGAGAAGTACTGACTGTTTCTGTAAATTGCCATTTTGATCTTAGTCGACTCAGTATACCGACAATATTATAAAGGTGAAAGTATCGATTTCTGATCGAAAACCAGACAAAGCACCGCTTGTGGTGCGCGTCAATTAGTACAATGTCATTTTGGAAACTTATTTACATCAGACTAAAAGAAAAGTTCAAGTTGATAATGTCTAATAGGTCTTATTACTACTGTCCATGTAAATGGAACTTGTAGTTTTGGTTTCTGCACAAGTATAATGATGTTAATTCGGAAACTCGATTTTAATTGGAAACTAGTAAGTATTAAATATTTGACATTTGGGGATGAATATGCAAGTTAAGTGAAATTATTTTAACTGATATCATCACATGTCGTATGTTGGCATGTATTAAAGCCAAATAAATTGATATGAAACACAATGGATGCACTTTAATGCCAAAATGCTTGATGTAATGACAGTTGTGATCACTAGTGGCAACAGATTCAATGAAATCATACATGCTGATGTTTCCTTATGTAATATTATAGCAATACCTTTATAGTGTCTTCTGCCTCCGTCATTCTACTTCATGATATTGCCTTTTCCAGCATTTTCACATTAGCTTTTGCTACAGTTTCCAATGATGCTGAAAACTGATGTTCAAAGAACATTCCTTGACCATCTTGTGTAGGAATAGAGGAGTGATGTTCAATGTATTATGCTACATTACAACCAAGGAAGTCCTTTTTACAACTAATTGCAGTACCAGCCAAGAGCCTAGATGTTTATGCTCTCTTAGTGCAATGGCAGTCATGAGTCACAAGATATCAGCGTTAAGAAAAGTATGAAAGTTTCGCCTTCTCTAGTTCCAGTCAATGCTTGCACAGTTGTGGGCTTCCTCCCTGCAGTATTACTTGCCAACATAACACATTTTATTGAAATGCTATTGAAAGCAGTGTTTAATTCCAAACCTCTTTACCTCACCTCTTTGATGTGAAATATGTATTTGTTGAAAGAACTGTTACTCTGTATTCTAGTTGTATTGGTAACTAATACATGATTTTATGGAAATTCAACTTCTTTTTTCTCTGGTTGGTTGCCTTTTTCTTGTATAGATCCTTACCTTTGTAAGGCTTGACACTAAGTTGACAGAAATTATTTATACTTTAATAATGCTTTGTTACAGAATACCTAACATCAGGACCAACCAGCAAATGAATGAAGCTGTTGGCTTTCAATAAATTCTCACACTTTATTTCTTGAAATAGCACTACCGACTGGGTGATTTTTGATACATTTAAACAATGTTTTAACATATCCATTCCCTTATACTGACAAATTCAGATCACTGGATGATATACACTCCTGATATGTTGTTTTTCGGATTGTTGCTGTGAACAATTCCCCTGACTCAAGCAAAGTTAGCAATCATATATCATTATAAAAATACTCAAAAAGATAAGATCTTGCATGTCTTAGAATGTTTAAATCTTCCAAAATATTTCTATGTGTTATCCATTCCTTGACTATGACAAATCCATATAACTGGACGATACAGATTTTTTTATCAGATGTTTTTTTTTACTGTTTGTTGTGAACAATTCGTCTTGACTGAACATAATGAGCAATCATATATCATTTACCAACAGCATGTCCATTCCAGTAAGACTGAAGATATAGTTCTGCGCCCACTTGTACATAGCGCCCTTAGACTAAGGTGATCATAAGTCAAGGTTAGAACTATGGGTTTGTGACAGTGCACTTAGCCCTTGGCATTCTCTTCCAATTGTTGAAATCACTAGAGTGGCTTCATTTGTATATTGCGCACATATTGTTTGCAGGGCGGTCGACGTCGCAGGTGTGTTCAGTGAATCATAAAACATTGCCTGTATGCAACAGAGGTTAGGATGAAAGAACTGAGTGGAGTAACCTTTGTGGGGTGGAAATGAACCCTAAGGGGCGTTGTGAAGTTAGGACCTGAACCATTTTGCTTCCTTAGTGCTGAGTGGGTCTCAAGTTCATGATTATTATAAAATTTAATTGATCACCTCTAGGGTAAGCAGGTGCACCATGCAAACAGGCTTTGGTATGTGACAGTGGCACATGCAGCGTGTTCCTAGATGCTCAGCTTAAGTGTTCATTTTGGACAAATCTGAAGAAATGGGACCTTTTGCAATGGCAAAAATATTCTGTTTCTATAAAAAAAATTAATTAAAACTTAATGTCAAATTCATTCTTTAAAGTGCCTAATTGATCTAGAATTTGAGTGCCTTATTATGTGTAGTTGCCGAATATGTATGGTTAATTGGTATCCTTTTCAAATTTTAATGCTGTTATTTCACTATCTTCAATATAGATCCAAAAGAAGGACCAGTTACTGTAAACGTTTGGAATTGAATGTTAACTTCAGTTGTCATTAAAGATCTGAATTTCTTGCAGCTGCTAAAACATGGTGCTTTGTGTGATTCGATAGCTTTACTGATTGTACAGGATTTGATAGGTTACATTTTTAGCCCAGTCCTTCTTTGGTGAGAATCTGCTGATTTAATCCTTTGAGTTCCCTTCACTGCCAAAACTTTAAGTCAAGCCAGATTGTGAAGCCAGATTTCATTCTCGTTGAGTTTACAAGCAACGATGTCAAATTCAGCATTTACTTCAAAAGTTCATTCCCATCCACGGATCTTCAGTTGCACAGCAAGGTCTTATATAGCCTATTTGGAAAGATACTCAAGACTGCAGTTACCCTGTAAGTTGACCATGGTTTTAATCACATTAACCTAAATCCAATGGTGAGAGATAGACAACTTTCAGGGCAAAGCTGCTGAATTTGGCTTCGGACAACTTCCCAATGCAAGGCATAACTCTTGCCAGTCTCCATTACTGGCTGATTTAGGCCTTGCAGTATTTCCTTAAGGGATCTGTGTTTAGAAATCCAGGCTCGTTATGCATTTCTGGTGCAGCGATTCACTATCTTGACACAACAAAGCGAGGGAAATAACGCAAGGGTTAAATCAACCAGTAATGCAGACTGGCAAGAGTTATGCCTTGCGCTTTGAAGTTGGGCTTCGGATTATAGCAATGTCTGATCTGGCAATGTCTTATTGTTTGTTATGTTCATCATTACATAAATGGAAATTAGATTTGGGGTCGGGTTCATATGACCTTTCACATGTTTCCCAAACTGAACTTAACTGTACAATCAACATTATGTTTAAGGCACTTGTCTCAAAGTTTGTGCCCATGTTGCCTTTTGCAAACTTTGAACAACCAGTATTATTTCAACAACTGTCAGAGCAAATTTTTGTTTTCATTGGCTGAATTTCATGCATGCATGGTCACCATTGATAAGATTTCCCTCAAGTATTGTCAGGTACCTTTGTGATTAGTATTTACATATCAAGTTAAAGGAAGGGTTCTTTCTGGTTTTCTGCCATTTTGTTCTTGTACATTACTTGAAATGATGAAGTTTGGTGCTGTGTTTTTGCTAATTTTACAACTTTTCAGGGGTTACAAAATCTGTAAATCTGATTTCACCAATTTAACAAAATTTACCCTTGACTTCGTCAAATCGCCAAAAAGTAAAAAATTTACCTCTATAAAACGATCATCTTATCAACTTGACTTGACAAACAAGGCTCTCCAACTCAGTCCAAAAGACTGCTGAATTCCTTGACTTATGGAAATGCAAAAGATTTTTCAACCCCTGTGTGTATAACATATTATATATTAATGTCATCTCCACAAAGTAACAAATAAGTTATTAGATTGATCAACAATGTCTTATTTTGCCATAGCAAAGCTTTTCATACTCATAGTGCTGACTAGGTTGAATTAATTCACATGTACATTTAAATGTTTATATTTCCCAAATGTGTGCATTTTGTAAGATATTCCTTATATGTTGTATATGTTGCAATCCTTGTTCATGAAATATGTGCTTGTGTTTGAAGTTGAGTTATTGTTTGAATACACTAATGATTGTACAGGCAGTTGGAAAAAGAAATCTCATTCACTCCTTTTGGATTGAAATACTGTTTGTACTACTCATACTATTTTCAATTGTGTGCCTTACATATTGCAATATTTTGCCTTAAATACTATTTTTACAATTCCTCTGTTGTGCATTTACATCTTCCAAATATATTTGTATGTGTTCATATTGAAGTTTTTGTTTTGAGATTTTTTGCTCATCAGGCCAGAAAGGCCAGATGGGCTTATAATAATGACAAGTTGTTTGGTGTTCATCAGTTCTCAAGAACAAATTAACCGTCAAGAGCTGAGACCTTGTTTTCTGTAACCTTGTCAAATACAGATTATAAATAGTGTTTGAAATAGAGTAAAGTTGTTATTGGTGATCAGGACTTGTGGGTTAAACAATTTACCAGCCCTTCTAAATATAAAACAGGCCCTTCAGTATGTTGGTACTATGTTTTTTAATAATCACACTATTTCAAACACTGTTTATAAATCTTATGTTGATCGGATTAAAACTTTAAGATAGTGACCATGTCACCATTAATATTGATCACAGAAGCCATGCCCATTGTCTTCTTGATTTAAAAGGAGGGTTCTATCGGGGTATTTTTTGTGGAAACGAAATTCAGAGGATATTCCTTACACATATATGTTATTAATATATGATTAAAACACAGTGAAATTGAAAGATACTAATGAAGGTAACATTTTAATGACTTTATATTTCACAACTTGATAAACAGAAGCGCACATTTGTTGAAAAATAAAACAATGAGAACTGAAGCCATTCATCGACACTGCGAATCGGTAAAATTTCGCTACAGCCTAATAGCATATTATTTATTAGTTGTATGATACGTTATGTGTTACTTGTGTATATTATATCAGTGTATATGTTTTTTTATAAAAAACATTTAAAATTTGGTTAAATACAGCGTGTTTTCATTTCACGAAATGACAAGAAACCAAGATGGCAGATGCTGCCGATAAATTGGTGATAAAACTTTCCCTTTAAAAAGGGAGAACCTTCTGAACAAATACCTTGCTTATGTTCATTGAGGACACTGCATCGCAGCTACAGGAGTCATTCAAAGAAATGTTTGTCTTATTGAAATGTTTTCGGAAACTAATCTCTTTTTATAATATCATTATTTCTATTCCTGATGAGCTACAGAGCCACTTGAGCCTGCCGTTTGGACCCTGCATTTGTTTTGATTTTGATGTATATAATTTGCCTGTTTTTGTTTTTGTAAACCCTTATTGTTTTCATAACTTCTACTGAAGTGAAAAAGTACATCCATCCTGTTAAATATTTAGAATTTGAATAAGCCTTTGATCACTTAATATCTATTCATCTCAAGGACTAGTGCTTTTTGTTTAAGCCTGTATTTTGTATTGTACAGTTTTCATTTGAGGCATTAAACGTATGTAAAATCATGAAAAATGACTTGTGTGAAACAGCCCTATGTTAAAACTGAAGCATGTCTATTGACAGCTAATGGAAGTCGTTTTGTCTTGCCTTTTGTAATGTTTTGTTGACAGGTATTTAAATGTTGAGAAAATACTTACAGCAAGTTGGTTGGTGCCGAAATTAGAGCAACTTTTAGAATGAGCATTTCTTGGTGATACAGTTACATCATCAATAATTTGCTTTAATATCATTTTGGGTTAAACATCCTTGAGGTCACAAATTCTTGTGTTATTTTGTTGAGTTAAGGAATTTTCATACAATATGCTTTAAAAATAAAATTAAATAAATTATTTCCTGATTTTGTTTTTAATGAACTCATTTTCACTCCGTATTGATTTTCATTTATAGACTAATGTTTCCATTTTTAGCTCATCAGACCTGTAAAGGCCAGATAGGCTTCTGGCATCGGCCGGCGTCTCTCGTCAATCGTCCGTAAACTTTTCACTCTTTCGACTTCTCCTCCAGAACTGCTACTCCCCAAAAGCTGTAATTTGGTGGGTGGGTACCCATCACCTACAGGTCAAAGTTTGTTCATCACGAATTCCAACGCCCACAAATATGGCCCCAAGAGACTTTAAAAGTAAAACCTTTAAACGACTTCTTCTCTGAAAGCGCTTGATACAGGAATGTGAAATTTTGTCATTAACATCTTTGTAGGATGGAGATACAAGTTTGTAAATTTGGTTGAGATAAATTATGAAATGTGAATTTTGCAGGGGGTTCACCCTAAAAGCTTAAAACGACTTCTTCTCATGAACCAGAAATAGGAGATATCCAGAAACCTGGGCAGTGTTTACTTCCAAAGATGGAGATTATGATTTGTATATTTCATTATTTAAATTTTGATACTTTAATTTTGTCAGGGGTTCATTTAAATGTATATTTTTCATCTCAGAAACCAATGACCCTAGAACATTCTACTTTTGAGGATAGCATCTATGTTTAGTGAATATCAAGGGTTCTTAATTTCAGGTCTTTTGGATGAAAAATAAGAAAGTTTTAAGTGAAAAGTGAAAAAGAATTTAATGGTTTACCATTTTGCTGAAATGAACTTAGCCATAACATATATGAAGTGTTTATATTTGAATGAAAGGTGTTTTTGAGAGCTTTCTAACGCAACTTTCATTATATTTGTATCATAGAAATTAAGCAAGAAAGAACTTATTTTATTTTTTGCAATTTCACTTGGGCTGGTTGGAGGATCAGGTTTCACTCACTGTTCTCTACAGCAGTCAAGAGCAGTGGAGAGAGATGTGTAATATTATGTAATAGGCGATCTGGTTTCTTATGTGATAGGCCAAGTTCAGTTAAAGGATAGATGAAATGACATATGGTCCAAATCGGATTCATTAAAATGGGATGTCAATTTGACAATTGCTCGATTTTAAATTTCTGAAATCGGCACATAAATTACTTATATACAGCTTTTTGAAAAAAACGCCTGATTCAGCCCCGGCGACCAGAATGAAAGTCTGCGGGGGTGTGGCCCGTGAAGGGATGACTTCTGTGACCAATGTGGAGGAATTTGATTTTCGGCGATAGTCACAATTCAACGTAATTTCGCAACATTTTGATTGTTAATTTCACAAAGAAACCTTCAATAAACCAACTTAAATTTCCCATATATCGAATGTTTCGATATCCAACTAGGTAATTCCGCAGATGACAATTACACAATTATTACATAAACATGTCTTTTTGGCGATGTAATACACCTCATAAATTCATTTAGCGGCAGTGATAATCATCATTAATTAATTAACGAGCGGAGTAGCTATCTAGGCGCCCCGGCTATCGCTTATCACAGTCACGCCTCAGTGAGCATTTTCAAAAGGATTCGCCGAACAAATTGCAGTAGTGTTAAAATGGGTGAATAAAAATCGTCATAATTATCAATTGCAAGTGTATATTGTCTCGATTTTATGCTCAATTGATTCCGATATACAATATACGTAGAGGTAATCATCTGTCATTCTTGAGAAAAATACATTTCATCTATCCTTTAAAGGTACATCCATTGTGTTTCATAAATTTTTATTTGGCTTTAATACTTTCCAACACACCATATGTGTTGTTTACAATACAAACAAATTCGCTAAGCTTGCATATTCATCCCCAATCGCCAAATATGTCATAATTTCTAGTTTCCAATTAAAATCGAGTAACATCATTATGCATGTACAGAAACCGAAAGTGCATGTCCTATTTACACGCACAGTAGTTATATGACCTATTAAACATTATCAACCCAATTTTTAGCTCATCTGGCCTGAAAGGCCCGATGGGCTTATGGCATGGGATGGCGTCCGTCCATCCGTCCGTTCGTCCGTCCGTAAACTTTTCGCTTTTTCGACTTCTTCTCCAGAACCAATGACTCCAGAGAGCTTA
Source organism: Gibbula magus (assembly GCA_936450465.1). Lineage (NCBI taxonomy): Eukaryota > Metazoa > Mollusca > Gastropoda > Trochida > Trochidae > Gibbula > Gibbula magus. The sequence goes on from OW388295.1 coordinate 36,986,562, forward strand.
AATTTAATGTACAGACTCCTTGGCTGAAGGGGATACTAAATTGTACATTTGGTGACCCTGTGACCCCAAATGTGGGTCACAGGGGTCATAACCTTAAAAGCTATTTTCATCTTCTCCAGAACCAATGACTCCAGAGAGCTGAAATTTTATGTACAGACTCCTTGGCTGAAAGGGATTCTAAATTGTAGATTTGGTGACCCTGTGACCCCAAGTGTGGCTCACAGGGGTCATTACCTAAACAAAAATATTTTCATCTTCTTCTCCAGTCCCAATGAACGTAGAGAGCTGAAATTTTATGTACATACTCCTTGACTGAAGGGGATTCTAAATTGTAAATTTGGTGACAGTGAGACCCCAAATATTGGGTCACAGAGGCAATGACCTAAAATGCTATTTTCATCTTCATCTCCAGTCCCAATGGCTCTAGCGAGCTGAAATTTTATGTACGGACTCCTTGGCTGTAAGGGATTCTAAATTGTAAATTTGGTGAGTCTGTGACCCCAAATATGGGTCACAGGGATCATAACCTAAAAGCCTATTTCAGTTTACAGCATCTTTCTGAGATTATATGTGCACTTCAATCAGTTAGTAGGTAAGGGAGGTAATTTTAAAGAAAACAGCTGAGTTAAAGGCATTTCATCTTTCTGATGTGAGAGTTCTAACATGTGCTTTGAGAATATAATATGTCTGATGAAAAAGAGATATTGAGAATTAAAAACTTAGAATTGGAGGTCTAACAAAAATTATAAGTCATATTTTATCTTTGTCTCACATTTCACATATGAGTAATTATTTGTATTTTGCAAGTGAATTTGCTGATAAAGGTACACAAGTCAAAAAGTATTCTAAAGACTTAATACAGAATCTTTTATTAAATCTAATATTATGTTCTTTGTAATTTAAGAGTAAATAATGGAGTTTTTTAATATCTCATGATATTGTGTAATTATTTGGAGAATTAATTAATTAATGAGAATTTCCAGTACGAGTCAATTTGGTATACCTTATTTATATCATATTTTATACTTTATAACTGATTTAGTTTTCTATTAACTTTGCAGTTAATTTTATTCAATAGGAACAAGAAATGAGATAGATGTCTACATCATGGACATGTTTAATGTGAATCTATTTGAAATGAGAACTATTGAATACCCTTTGAAGGAATAACTTGAAGAGGAATTAAATTTTTTCATTTTACATGAGATATGTGAACTGAATATGACTAGTGATGACTGGTGATAACATAGGACTATAAAAGAAGTAGCTATATGAGATTGTGACATCACACCTATTTTCATCATCTTCTCCAGTACAGAAAAATAATTAATTGTAGGAAAAACTGCATCGAACATATAAATTTTACTGGCTGTGAGTCCAGTGTCTGCATGTTATGTAATTGCATTGTGTTACCTCTTCCTGACAGAAGGATGAAAACTGATAGTTACACAGAGGTTTCAGGTTACTTCAAACTACTGTGCAGCACTGTGTTATCATAGACTGTGCGTGAGACTGCTTTAGTCTTCCACTGACTCTAAAAAAGAATTTATTCATAGAATATCACCATTTTATCAAATATTGAAAAGGAGCCTATAAGAAATGGTGAAAAAGAATTTACCTTAAAAAATTCACCAATTTATTAAGTATTGAAATGGAGCCTATGAGAAATGGGATTTTCAAAAACTGAGGCTCCTATTCATTATGTAATAAATGTTGGTATTGCCATAATGCAATTAAGAATTAAAACAATATAATGCAAAGGTGTATGATATTCATAACAAATGTTGATTTATGTGTAACCAATTTTGATAATAATTAGCAGGGGTCATGACCTAAAAGGTTTTTTTCATTTTCTTCCTACAGCCCCAGGCCATTATTGCAATAGCTTACAGTGGTGAATTGTATGCAAAGAATTGTACCCGGTATATTCATTATTATATAATGTGTGTACGATCTTAAAAAATAGTATGATCTCTCCACCACATTATTATATGTTTGATACCAGCAATTTATTTCCAAGCTTTGTGTTGCTCTTTCAACACATATATATCGCAGATTGGCAGAGATATGGTAACAAAATATTTTTAAACTGCTTTAATCGTTTCACTACCTAGATTCTTATTACTACATTCCATTATCTGACCATTGCTATAAAGTCCACTCCATAACATACCCCACTTATTATCTCCTGATGAGCTACAGAGGCCATGGCTCTATTTTTCTATTTCATCTGGTTTAAATAAGATTCCAAAATTACGTTTGACTCATTGACGCGCGCCACACGCGTAGCATTGTCGGGTTTTCGATCAGAAATCGACACTTTTACCATCATCAAAATGGTAGTTTTCGGTAACAGTTGGTACTTCTCGATAAAGTTACACCATTTATAACGTTTGGCATATTTGACCCCCAACAACACAATGGATGTACCTTTAAACTACTCTGAGGTGCTATAGAAAACTGCATGTTTGTTTAGTATTTGAAGGATTAGTACAATGGTTAAGGACATTATTTCTTGCAGTTGATGAGAAAATGCTTTTTAGACTTTGACTAAGCTATTTCAATAATTGTAACACATACACATGTTTTTAATTTTAAAGTTAACATTGTAAATACAGTACTCGCATGGCATGACATGGCATGGCATGGTGTCTGGCGTCCATCCATCCATCCATTTCCATCTGTCTGTAAACTTTTCGCATTTTCGCCTTCTTCTCAAGAACCACTTGGTTTACGGAGCTGAAATTTGTAGATTTCATGACCCTTTGACCTCAAATGGGGTCACGGGTCACAAACTTAAAAACCTATGTTCATCTTCTTCTCCAGTTCCAAAAGGTCTAGAGAGCTGAAAAGTTGTGTGCAGACCCCTTGGCTAATTGGGATTCTAAATTATAGATATGGTGACCCCATGACCTCAATTGGGGTCACAGCCCGAACAACCTATTTTCATCTTCTTCTCAAGTTCCAAAAGGTTTAGAGAGCTGAAAAAAATGTGTGCAGACTCCTTGGCCAATGGGGATTCTAAATTAAAGATTTTGTGACCCTGTGACCCGAATTAGGGTCACAGAGGTCATTACCTGAAAAGCTATTTTCATCTTGAGAAGTTTTCTTCAAAGGGAGGTAATTTAAAGGAAACAACAGTGATGTATTAAATGTTAAAGTGTGTCTTTATTAGAAGGGGATTTTATATTTTGCCTCAGAGATAGGTCAGAGGGGTAAGGACCTTAAGACCTATTTCATCTTTGCCATTTAAGTGCTTCCTATTTGTTGTACCTTTCACCTTGAAGTTGACATTATCAATTAGTTAATGTATACAAAGCCTGATGAGCTACAGAGTTAGCGGCTCTATTTTTAACATTAAAGGTCTTCATTGACATCTTGACATCCCCCCCTCCCTTCATCCACCACTGAATACATAATGCAAAGCCTGATAAACTACAGAGCCAATTGTGTTTATTGAAGAAAAATAAAATCTACATGGCATGATATTGATCATCACTCCGACCAGAAGAATAGATCTGAACAATGTGTCCACAGACTCCAAAGACAAGCAAAAGTCCGAGAAGTATTAAACTACACACAATAACGTCTAACTCCAAAAACAATGTAGAAACAAAAAATACAATATACAGCAACACATCTGTCAACAATACCAATGTATAACATACACACAACTTCCTCGGTCCTTTGTAATAACATCTTATCTGAATAAACATCAACAGAGTATTTAGAAATATGATGCATCCTGTTGAATAAATTATCCAGGCCTGTTTATAAGCAAATACTATATTCATAGAAACCAACTGCAACAAGGAGGAGTAAGTAACATGTCACAAATAGAGGGATACATTTTGAACCTTTGTCTACTATTGACGTGTTAGAAAGGAGTGATTCCTGTTGACTTCCATGAACTTCATGAGACCCCACTCCCTGTTGCGGAAGTTCACATTCTGCTTCCAGACGTTCACGACGTACTTCCGGTAGTAGACCTTGTTCTTCTTTTGGTATTTCACTGTGTAGTTCTGCTAATTCACGTTGTACTTTCGGAAGTCCACATTGTTCTTGTGAAAGTTCAGGTAGCTCACTTTGAAAATCCGGTTTCGCGTTGTCATTGTACACTTCATCAACGTACATTCGTTTAAAGCTGTCTGAACCGTATGGTCTTGAAAGTTGTCCAGGATTATTTCGCAGTCTGGCAGGGCTGGAGAAGTGTGTTCCGCCAGTTGTCAAGAACTTGCGGAAGAGCCATTCTTTTGGAGCACCGATTTGTAATTTATTCAGATTCAAGGGTTCTGGAGGCGTACTGACATGGTGTTTCACATTTTGTATCCAATGCTCTTCTTGTCGGACCTTTGGGAATGCCACAAACTGACCTTCTTGGGAATCTATTGGAAGGATATACACTATGTTTGCACATCGGTTATAAACAGCCGTCGAAACTGCAATGACATGTTGGTACTCAAAAAGAGGATTTTCTGGTTTATCGTTATACAACACAACTATCCAGGTAGCTTCAGACATTAACTCTGCGCATCCCGAAATTTCGTTGCTTCCATAACTGATGTCCTTTGCGGGGAACACGACCTTCATCCTCTCTGTCGTAATGTATTTGTCAAGTTCATATGCATGGTTCTCTGCTTCCTCAAATTCAGAATTGTATAATATATACACTGTCTGTATCGTTTCACCTTTGAACATTGCTTTCGCCATTGTAATCTATGTTAAATTACCTTGCCTTCTAGTTCTTTGAAACATTCAGTTTAGTAGCATTCCTTCCTTTAGCGGCGTCAAATGAATGTTTTTTCATCAATGTCTACTCAATACAAAGGATTGTAAAAGAGAAACCCTAGTAAAATTGTATAATAAAACGGACGATACAACATTCAGTATCTAACCTTGTATTTCTCGCCTCGCATACAGCTTGTCATGTGAGTGACAGAAGATAACAAGATGATTCGGTTTTATAAATACCTTCTGATAACATCCATGTACATTACATCACGCTTAATTTGTTATCACTTCGATATCACCGTGGACATACAGGTAACATCATACTAACATGTATATCATAATGAATTATATTATCCAAGGGTTTCGTCTAAAGGCCGACAGATCGAAGACGAGCCTCCGTGCTAAACTAATGGAGGCTTTGAAGACCATATTTAACTTGAAACAAAGTCCATTTTGACAAGAACTGGAGTGAGCTTCTAATGAATTCAACGCACGTTCATTTTCATTGACGTTTAAGGGATAGATGTAATGACATATGGTCACATTCGGGTTCATTAAAATGGGATGTCAATTTGACAAGTGCTCGATTTTAAATCCAGCGAAATATCTCAAGAACTTTTCATTGGATTCTCATCATTATCTTATATCAATGGTTCTTTTAAGGAAGATTCAGGGCCCATTCGATTTCGCTGACCTTGCAATTATCTTAATTTTGATTTATTAATTTGCGGCGAGGGATCATGTCACTTGTGCTTGTATTTATTGCAAAGGGGCTCTTGCTACACTGGCGAAGAGTCTCTACATGTTTCATTCTGCGATAAAAAGTTGATCCACTGATGCACCCAAATACAATGTTGCACTTAACGCTAACGTCTTTAATAAAAAAAATTATTGAATCAAACATTCATAAAATCAAAGATAAATTACATTGTAAACTGCCGGACGACGTCCTTAAAGGAACGATTCTATCGATATGTTGGTACTTTTGTGGTTACACAATTTATGGGAACGATCTTCGTTATGCTTATATGTTAATCATTCATGGTTATAACACAATCCATTTGAATGATTTTATAAGGTGAAATTTCAATCGCTTGAAAAGGAAAACAATGAAGTCATTCATCGACGCTAAGAGTGTGGAAAGCTTTCTTACAGCGTAACAAGACATTGTTGATCAGTCTAATGACAAACATTGTGTTAATTTGTGGATATTTTATGAATATAAACCTTTAATTTTTAAGTTAAAATACAAATTAGTGTTTTTCTCATTTCACGTAGCGCTGAAACTCCGATAGAATCTTAAAGTATTTTGCAACGAACATGCAGTGAATACAGTTTTAAAACTTATATTTCATTCATCCAAATGTTTACTGTCTACGTTGTTGACCAAACACGTTCTGATTTGTTGGAGGCACATCGTACTGTAACTTTCTCGGCTTCTTTACTTTGTGAAGAACAAGATCAGTCCCAACTTCTCAATGCAAGGCATAACTCTTGCCAGTTTCCATTACTGGCTGATTTAGGCCTTACAGTATATCTGTGCTTGGAAATACAGGCCAACTATGCATTTCAGGTGCAGCAACATGGACTTAAATTGACTGTAAATCTGACATTTACTGAATTCTGAAACAATATTATGACAATCTTGGCTCAAGCAATCTTTGTTGCAAAAGTGAAATAAAATCGGCCTTTCGCTTTCCCTAGGATAAGCTTTGTTTAAGACAGTGAACCGTTCTTGACATGTCGCACTGACAAGCTTATGCCGAAAAATTCAAAGTTCCGCTTGAGAATAATGTCAAGGTCACCAAAATGTTAGATTGTCAGCCCTTTGTCTTCCCCAGCATAATATGTGTGTACGCCCCGCATCAGTTTCAATCCCACGCCTCGGGTCTTTTTTTCTAGGTTTTAACAAAAGTAAGGGGCAGATAACTCTAATTTTGTAGCCTCAAAAAATATTGGACATAGAAAATGTCCCTTGTTTCTGTTGAGATGGAGTGTAGGGGTGAGATTATTGACTATTTAGAAATAGTAGCACATATTTAAGAAGGTTTGTGCTTTATTTATATAAATAATTGTTTGTTTATCTCGTCATTTAAAAAAATTCTTAAATAAAATTTTAAAAATCGCGTCATCGCATCATTTTTGTCAGCCTGTAAAAACCAGAAACATATTTAAAAATATTTTTTAGGCTTAAGGTATAACAAAAATCCACTGAGATACCCCGCTGACAAGGGTAAACAAATATCGTTGTAGGCACATTGCTCTCCTTATAGTTAACCTACAAAAAAGAATCCAATGATTAGTACTTGGGTTATTCTACTTCGTACATACGGACGGACACAGACACATTTTTCGTGAAACTTATTTTCTTGGCTTTTACCTTTTGCAATTATAGACGGTGGTTCTCTCATTCGGGATCTGCAAACACATACGCAGCAGATAATTATACCAATAATTACTACAGCTGCTACACAACACCCGATGATAATCCACAGTGTGTTGTCTTCCCCATCTTCATCCTCCTGTCGTGGGGAATCTACAAACATAATAAGCAAATTACAGCAAACTATTCTCACAAAATGGCTAGATATATAATAAGAATGAAAGATTTGGTGAACCAACAAGGTGAAGTTCAGCAACAAAAAGCGTGGTATAGAGTCGGATGGGTGACCCGTTTCATGACTGGATAATCCCAAGAATTTGATGGGTTTATTCCCGAGACTCTGCATTCACCACTGACAAGAAATAATGTGATTTTTATGCACATAGTACCGTGAACATGCATTGCATGTATAAAACATGCAGACCTCATCCCCTGTCCTTGTCACATAACTTAAATGACCTTTGGTCTTCTTCTCAAAGATTGACATACATAAATGTTACTTTAACGTTAAATACAATGTCGTGGTTTTATGATTCTTTTATGCTCAAGATTGGGCCCCTAGTTATTTTGACATGCCGCAGTGCACACTTTGTTTTAGGTATCATTAGTTATTGGTTCGTACATAACGGTATACCTACTATTTTATAAACGTCACTCGAGGTGAAGAAGAAACTGACGAAGACGTGTGGTCATAATTGAATTAACAAAACTATACTTAAAGAGTTAAAGGGGTCTCAGGCTGATGTGACACTCCAAAACTGTGTTCCACGGATCTAGCGATATCTCCTAGGAGATACCGTTCTGGCAGTAGATTTTGCACAATATCCTGTCACCGTCAACTACATGACATCACATAAGAATAATCAACGAGTTGCGAGGAATTACGGATTAATTCACGAGGGACACATAATTCGTTATTCCGAGCAATGAGTTGGTTATTATTTTTCTTACACAAATTCATTTTAATGCGTAAAAATTGAAAAACAAGACGCGACATCAGATCTTAGAGCGGAGTGTAAAATACAAATTGTAAATTCATACGTCATTCTCAAACTTGTTACACCTTCATGATGCGGGCATTTAAATATTTTGATACTAACGCCGTTTTTCTGTAACATTATATATAAAAACTCAATGATAAAAATGAAAATATCTTCGACAAGCCTCGGATATTGGTAACTTTTATTAACTCGTGTTGATATATTTCATAACCGAAGACACTTGGGTAAGACTCTATGAATAAGTCCGGCACTTACTGTCACATTTGAAGATGTTGATTCTCGGGGTGATACAGGATGTGACATACACAACTATCGATATAATACACTGTATACAATGCACTTACTGTCACATTTGAAGTCGGAGGTTTCAGGAAGGATTTTCCAAGAGTTGGACTTCTGGTCGTTGAGGAAGAGGACAAGAACGAGACGCCGGTCAATCTCTTCAAGCTCACTGGTCTTCTCTGTATGGACATTAAGAAACTTGCCTGCAGCCTTCAATGTGTAGCTACTGTCCTCACTGGCTTCATCTGCACTAATCAGGAAGAGGACTGTGCTCGAGCTCAGGGTTGGAAGACAGATCAGGAACTCAGTCCGGTCAATTCTGTCACCGTCTGTCCAAAACAGAGGAACTGTTTTCTCATAGGCAATGAAGTTCTGGTCATGACTGAGGTAACACTCCTGCTTTTGCTTGATGTAATATCCCCCGCGACCACTGGCACGAGCATCAATGAGCGACCATGATTCGTCAGGAGAACTCTCCACTGGGCACCTGAGGCCTGCATCTTGAGGGGATGCTATTTTCTCCCAATCAAATGTTCCATCCGTTACAATCGACGATCTTTGTTTTGTATATAAAACAAAGTTATTTGTTTCGTCAACGATCTTAACAAATCCAGTGTAACCACTTGTTTTCATATTTTGAAATAAAAACGGTGTGCATTTCTTGAAGCGCTGGTCCTGTTTTCTTAGATCATCGTCCAGCTTCTTTTGGTTTTCTTGACACTTTAAGTCATAATCGGCACAAGTGGTGTTATAAAGCTGAAACGACGCAACCTGAAAACTCATTAGACTGTCTTGGTACGCCTTAGTCTTGCCGTTTGCCTGTACAACGTTATAGTCATCTGCAGAAGCTGTTCTAAGATCAACTAGGCAACTTTCAACATATTCACAAGCCAGACCTGCAAGTCGTCCAGCAGCAACTGTACTCTCTCCAGTAATCACCAAATGCAATTCCGTCAGTAGACCAGGGATACCTTTCAGAGCCTGTTCAAGTTCTTCAATGTCTTTATCAAGAAGCTGCCGTTGTTGTGGGGCATCTGGATGGTTTGGATCAAAGGCTCTGATTGCTTTGGTGACAGTCTGGTAACTCTCTATCAGGACTCTCAGCTTACGTTCAACTTCCAGTGCATCAATTATGGTCTGTCTGTTCTTCAACTCTTGAATCAAGTTTTTGATTTGCTCGAGTTTACCCTGTAAATCAACAAAAGTAATTGTTATTTTACTGTTGTGAAAATAGTTGGTTTGTCAAGGCCTATCATTATTTTCTTCTTTGACGTGCTTTGGTGATGTTTATTAAAGTCAATCTAAGTGGACCTGACCATCTACGGGGACCTATGGTCTACCTCAAGCCTTTGGTAAAAGGTGACTTTAGTGTCATCATCTTGTTGAAAGGTGGTTGCAAGGTGAAGCTTGGTGCAGTGAGCACCTTGCTGTCTTGGGGAAAGGTAGGCTCTCGTATTCATTTAAATATATTTAAATATATTGGGGAAAGGTTGGTCACATGTCATCGTGGAGAAAGAGTCGCACTGTCCCATCTAAGACAGAGGCTAGTACTTGAATGTATCCACGTGCACCTGACCATGTTGCGGGAAGTGTGGTTCTGGCCTCTTTGGGTAATATAGGGCACTTGGGAAATGGATTGTTATATAGTGATTGTCCGGGCATCTTTTCATGTTGGAAAATGTTGGCTCTAGGGGAATTTTCCGAGTAAAGGGTGATCCGAGAGTGATTCTTCAGGTGCATGACCATCTTCATTCTCTTCCCACAGAGGTTACTCCCTTTAGATTTCCGATCCTACCCTCTGTTGTTTTTCGCTTGAAATCGGGAGCAAACCAAAATCCCCTAGCGATGGAAAGAGAAATCTCATACCATGTCCCTGCTTCTTAACCAAAGAAAACTCATCTTTAATTGGCCATGTGGACCGGGTGACTTCAAAGATCTTGGCATTTTACTCTGAAGGGTCTTGCTCATTAGCATATGTTATTCGAATATGTCTGATGTAAATAACGCAAATGAACTGTTTTTGGTATTTGTGTCTGATTTGGTCTTCTTTATTTATAAGTATGTTTATGATAAATAGTTTTCACAAAATCAAATAGCATATTTCGAGGAAAACTCAGAAAACACAGGAAAACGAGAAAACGTTGGCCTTAAGTTTAATTTATCATAATGACGCTTCATTGGCAAATGTCACTTTTACAACGGCGTCGCTGATTGCACAACTAGATTCAATTGCAACCAATCAGGACACTCCCGATTTCAAGCGTAAAACAACAGAGAGTAGGATCGGAAATCTGAAGGGAGTAACCTCTGTGGGAAGAATGGACCATATTTTGAAATGATGGTGCTTGAGTGCAAGTAAATGTACCATAGCACGTTGTATAATGAAACCGTGAGTGGCACGTGGGAAAAACTCGAAAATGTATTGTTTGTTCATTGACTATTTTATATCTCCTTAGCTAATAAATGATAATGATTGACGTTCATGCTCCCTCTCTCTCTCTCTCTCTCTCTCTCTCTCTCTCTCTCTCTCTCTCTCTCTCTCTCTCTCTCTCTCTCTCTCTCTCTCTCTCTCTCTCTCTCTCTCTCTCACAACCCTCTCCCCTCCCCTCTCTCTCATTCATATATGTCAAGGGATTTATTTCTAATTGGGAAGAATACCTTTTCTTCAATATCTATTTTTGTCAGGGTTAGGCTTGTGGTGTGGGTGTAACATAGCATGGCAGTCCTTCTGCAAGTGCTGAGGGGGTTAAGTAGGCATAGGGATGGGGTTTGTATTTCTGTGAGTGGGGTAGGTTAGAAAGACTAAGAGAGGAGGGATGGGTTGTCAGTGGGATGTCATGGTATCAAGGAACCCAGGACACAAGCATTAGTAATAAATTCTTCCCTCCCTCTCTCTCTCTCTCTCTCTCTCTCTCTCTCTCTCTCTCTCTCTCTCTCTCTCTCTCTCTCTCTCTCTCTCTCTCTCTCTCTCTCTCTCTCTCTCTCTCTCTCTTTTTTACAACTATTAGGTACCTTTATTGTCCTCAGTGATCCAATGATTTCATCCAGTTTTCCGATGATGACGTCATACTCGTTTTCACTGTCGGTGAGCTCTTCCAATATCGTACTCAAGCCAAAAGATGCCAACTCTTCAATGGCGAACATAGCAACCCTTGATACCAAGGCTGCGGCTCTTTCGTTGCGCGTTTCAAATGCTCCAACTGAAAAATGAAACATTAATTATTTTCCAATTTCAGTAGGACTTACGGCTCGTCGCCACTCGTCCGTAAACTTTTACAGACCTTCAGAACCGCTGTACTGATGTACCCGCAAAACGTTCGTAAGGAGATATCTTCAAATAAGGACTTGGCAGGAATAATATCTTTGGTACTTTGAAACTGATATTTGTACATATCTTGACAAAAAGGTTGCTAAGATGCACATGTTAAATCGTATGGATTGCAACAGATTTCATTTCGTGTAATGGTAATGTGGGTCATCTTCTACTCCACTACAAAAAGGTCAAGAGAGCTGAAATTGTATGTACAGACTCCTTGGCTGAAGGGGATTCTAAATTGTAGATTTAATGACGCCGTTACCCTAAATAAGTGTCACAGGGGTCATGATCCTGTTACCCCAAATATAGGTCACAGAAGACCTGAAAAGCTATTTTCATCTTGAGATTTTATGGCTCTTCAAAAGGAGGTAATAAACAACAGTGATGAATTAAATCTTCAAGTGTGTCTTTATTTGTAAGGGATGTTATCTCTGGCCTCAAAGATAGGTCAGAGGGGTAAGGATCTTAAGACCTATTTCATCTTCTCCATTTGAGGTGCTTACTCTCACCTAGAAGTTGACATTTTGAATTAGTTAATGTAGCCTATATAAAGCCTGATGAGCTACAGAACCAATAACTCGAGAGAGCTGAAATTTTATGCGCAGACTCCTTGGCCAATGGAGATTCTAAATTGTAGATTTGGTGATCCTGGGGACCCAAATAAAGGCCTCACAGGCCATGACCTAAAAACCTATTTTCATCTTCTTCTCCAGAATGAAAAGACCTAGAAGGCTGTAATATTGTGTGCATCTTTTTCTCCTGTCCAAAAAGCTCTAGAAAGCTAAAATGGTATGTACAGGCTCTTTGGCAAATGAGGATTTGGTGAACCTGTGACGCAAAATATCGCCTACAGCCTAAAAAAGCTGTTGTAAAGAGCTTTGAACTCTGAGATTTAATGTGCGCTTTATTGAATAGAAGACATGAGAGAGTCATTTCACCTTTTCATGTGAGCATTCTAACCTGTGGTTTGAGAAATGCAGGAATTGAGAAAAGAACGTGTACGCCTGGAAATTGTTACTCAACGGAAGTGAACGAATTTGTCTGCGAGAGTCAAGTTTGTTTTTGTGCATTTGGTGTAGAAATTTGTTTGATAAATCGGTTTTCAGGTACTTATGACAAAAGATATTTCAGGCTGTAAAATAATAGACATTAATAAACACAAAGTTAGTTTTAGAAATGAGAAGCTGAGCAGAACTAGCTTAATAGAGACAGTTTTATGTGAGGCTGCATGCCGAAATATATATGCACACAAACGCGGTCGATATGTTGTTTTAAAATAAACATACGTTTGTTTCAAGTATATGTCTAAAAAGGCTGATACATATTTATCAAAACTAGAAAATGTAGTCAATATCCAACGAATAGTTACTGAGATATTTACATTCAATGACTGCTTGTATAATATCGTTGTGACGACTTCACCGGTGTCTAACATTTTACAGCCTGAAACATTTTTTCTCATAAATACCTAAAAAACGATGTATCCAACACAATCCTACACCAAATGCACAAAACTAAACTGACCTCACGCAGATAAATTCGTTCACTTCCGTTGAGCCACAATTTCCAGGCGTACACGTTCCTACGGTGTGACTTTGCAGTTAAAATTATTTCCAGGGCTCCTTTTCAATATGTTATAAATGTTGATATTTCCAGAATACAAATAAGAACTAAAACAATAAAATGCAAAGTTCTACAATATTTATAGTAAATGTGGATTAATGTGTTACCAATTTTGATAATAAGTTTTAAATTTGATGATGGGCAATGCCTTATTATGTGTTATCTTCATCTTTTCCTTAGAGATAATGAATAACATAATTCCTGATGAGCTTCAGACAAAGACCTCGGTATTATTAAATAATATATAGTATTGTCACAATATGTGTTCATGTAACTTGATCTCAGGAGAAAAAAAAGTGTTTTACTCGTAAAAAAACAACTGCATCCCCTTCTCCCATTTAACCTTAGAAACCTCAAACAATTAATTTGTAAAGTTATTACCTTTCAAAAAGACACAGTCCAAATTGTTGTCATGGAAACAGAAAGCAATAGGATTTTTTTAAAAGCTCTTTTACTCAAACGCCAACTCCAACGGAATCTAAACAAAAAACAATTTGTCTCCCGATCCTTTTAGAACCACTGTAGCATATTTTAGCTCATCATGTCTGAAAGGCATGACGGGTTTATGGCATGGGACGTTGTCCGGCGTCCGTCCATCGTCCGTCGTCCGTCGTCCGTTTATTTTTCGACTTTTCCTCCAGAATTGCTACACCCCCAAAGCTAAACTTTTGTGGGGAGGCACTAGGGGATATTATTTTGTATCCCCCCCCCCCCCCTTGAATATAGGCGTGGCAGGCAGTTTCTCTAAAAACGACTTCTTCTCCGAAACCAGATTGCATACGAAGCTGAAATTTTCAGAATAACATATTTATTATACCCCCGCTAGCTCGTCCGTCCGTCCGGAATGTTTTTGTTCCACTCATAATTTTGACAATTGTTCAAATGTTACAAAACTTGAAACATATGATCACTGTGATGTGTATATCTGCCCTTTGTATGTTTCATACCCTCATTTGCATAATTTATGCAAATTTTCTCCATTTTTCAACTTTTACTTCTAAAGCACTCTTACAAGTGTATCTATTAAGACAGTTACTTTGAAAACACACATTTTCTGCTTTCATAGTACTGCTGCTTGTTCATACAGAAGACGAAACAATGATGTCTATCTGCTATTACAAACTTTTCTTCTTTGTTAAAAAGCGATGTTAAAAGCGGGGGTATATGATCTTATTTCATGAAGTTTCAAGTTTGTTCATTTGCACTTGACCGCCCATCAACTTTTTCTTTAAAATCCCAAGACTGAGCCTATCTCTCATTCATATATTTCAAGGGATTTATTTCTAATTGGGAAGAATACCTTTTCTTCAATATCTATTTTTGTCAGGGTTAGGCTTGTGGTGTGGGTGTAACATAGCATGACAGTCCTTCTGCAAGTGTTGAGGGGGTTTAGTAGGCATAGGAATGGGGTTTGTATTTTTGTGAGTGGTGTAGGTTAGAAAGACTAAGAGAGGAGGGATGGGTTGTCAGTGGGATGTCATGGTATCAAGGAACCCAGGACACAAGCATTAGTAATAAATTCTTCAAAAATTGGACTGTTTTGTATCATGTATCATGATTTGGAGAATATAATTGAATTGTATAGATGTAGGTTACTTTGAGAAATTGTTCTAGATCAATGCAGGATTGTTATTATTTAGAGAACCATGTGCTCTGGTCGTGTTGGTCTCATGCACTGACGCTGATCAGTTATGGACGTTTTTTTTAAAAATTTATGGCTTTGAATTGTGCTTTATCTGAACTATTTGTTTAGTCTACAACATCAATCATTATAAAGCAGGATAGCTACAGAGCCCATAGATCTTTTATTATTACTTTGAACAAAAAGCACTAGAATACTGAAATCTTTAGCTTGTGTAGGCGATGTTGTATCCCAAGTATAGATCTATCCCATCTTAAGATGGGATAGTTCTCTGGGCTATCCCAACTGTGGATAAATCGCTATCTCAATTTGGGATATCCCATCTTTGATGAAAAAACCGACTTTGATGAAAAAACTGATTTTGATGAAAAATATGACTTTGATGAAAAAAACGACAGTGATGAAACATCTGATTTTGATGAAAAAACTGACTTTGATGGAAAAAACTGTTTTCGACGAAAAAACTGTTTTTGATGAAAAAAACGACTTTGATGAAAAAAACGACTTTGATGGAAAAAACGACTTTGATGGGGAAAAAGACTGATGAAAAAACCGACTTTGATGAAAAAAGGGGACAGGGATAAAATTCAATGCTTAAAATAATTTGATAACACATATTAATTTTGATAAAAAATACTTTTATGAAGAAAATGAAACCAAAGATAATGGCAGAGGAAAGTCTTCCTTGCTGGAATTGGCTATTACTAATAAGATAATTCACTTTAAAGCTATATCAATGCTTCCAATAACTACTACGTATACTTAGAGTTTAGACACCCCAAATATGGATAGATTAAATCAATTTGGGCCAAAACAGTTTCATTACAGACATTCCTTTTCATAATTCAACATAGATGTTATGAAAACATCTTCTACCATTACATTCTAATACTTAATGGCGCTGTAGCAAGCAATTCTTACTGAAATAAAGTAACCTCACAAAAAGGTAAATACATGGCTAGATAAAACTCCTTAATAAAAATAGGTATAAACACGAATGTACATGGTTCAGTTAAGTCCATTTCCCTTCGAGTGGCCATTTTAATGTGTTCACATTAAAATGGCCGCTCGAAGGTAGTTCACGTGATCTGACCGATGTTGGGATACATAGCAGTAGTCAGAGTACAATTTAAATGATTGCACCATGATGGAATGGTCATTCATTTTGCTGTCTTAACTCTCAAATTAGCATCAGACCTACATGTACAACTCTACATCTCACACTGACGAGTTCCATACCACTGTCGATTCATAGGTCGCATTGTTTCTTCAAGTACATATAACCATTTTCTATTGATATGGTTTATTGGGTCGTGTAATAAGATGGTCTACCCTCTGACGTAACAATATATGGTACAACTTATATAAGAAATGGAAAATTTAAGAATTTGTTTGTTGAAAAAACTGTGCTACAGCGCATTTAAGGAGGTTAGGGCAAGGTTTAGAAATCCCATCTGTTGATAGATTCCCAACCCACCAATGTTAAAGTACTTTTAATGATTACATAAAAGATTATCATAAAGAAGCTATTTAACCTTTAAAAAGACTAATTTCAACATTACATTATTAGAATAAATGAAGTTAAGTACCGGCTAGTTTAAAGTTAAGCTATCCCAACTGTGGATAGATCACCAACACACACAGTTTTTACATGAAAATGCTATTATAGACATTCTTTTTCAGAAATTCATAAACGATTATTACAAAGAAAGTATTTACACGTTAAAAAAGCTAATTTTAATATTGTACTTTTGGAATAAATGAAGTTGGATACCCGCTAGTCTAAGGTTTAGCTATCCGAACTGTGGATAGATCCAAGAAACACACAGTTTTGCATGGAAATGCTATTTAAGGCATTATTTTTCTAAAATACATAAACTATTAACAAAAATGAAGTGCTTAGTAGTTCAAACACTTACATTAAACATTACACTATTAAAATAAATGAAGTTTGATACCGGCTTGTCTGAAGTTTAGCTATCCCAAATGTGGATAGATCCCAGAAACACACAGCTTAGCATGGAAATGCTATTAAAGACATTATTTTTCTAAAATACATAAACTATTATCATAAATGAAGTGCTTACATGCTAAAACACCTACTTTTAACATTACACTATTGAAATAAATGAAGTTTGATACCGGCTAGTCTAAAGTTTAGCTATCCCAACCATGGATAGATCTCAGAAACACACAGCTTAGCATGGAAATGCAATTAATGACATTTTCTTTCTTAAATACATAAACTATTATCATAAATGAAGTGCTTAGATGTTAAAACACATATATTTAGCACTACGCTATTAAAATAAATGAAGTTTGATACCGACTAGTCAAAAGTTTAGCTATCCCAACTATGGATAGATCCCAGAAACACACAGCTTAGCATGGAAATACTATTAAAGACATTATTTTTCTTAAATACATAAACTATTATCATAAATGAAGTGCTTAGATGTTAAACCACCTACTTTTAACATTACACTATTAAAATAAATGAAGTTTGATACCGACTAGTCAAAAGTTTAGCTATCCCAACTATGGATAGATCCCAGAAACACACAACTTGAGCATGGATATGCTATTAAAGACATTATTTTTCTTAAATACATAAACTGTTATCATAAATGAAGTGCTTAGATGTTAAAACACCTACTTTTAACATTACACTATGAACTTAAATGAAGTTTGATACCGGCTAGTCTAAAATTTAGCTATCCCAACTATGGATAGATCCCAGAAACACACAGCTTAGCATGGAAATGGTAATAAAGACATTATTTTTCTTAAATACATAAACTAGTATCATAAATGAAGTGCTTAGATGTTAAAACACCTACTTTTAACATTACAGTATTGAAATAGATGAAGTTTGATACCGGCTAGTCTAAAGTTTATCTATCCCAACTATGGATAGATCCCAGAAACACACAGTTAGCATGGATATGCTATTAAAGGCATTCTTTTTCATAAATACATATACGATTATAATAAAAAAAAGTATTTGATAATAATAATAATGTCTTTAATAGCACTTCCATGCTAAGCTGCTAGTTTTATTTTTTTGGTTACTCTTTATAGTCGTACCTTACTCAAATTTGACAGGTATCATTGTCATTTTCTAACTTGTGTTTACCCGTGGATATCCCAATTACTCTTAATATGAATTAGTTTCAAGTACATTAATGTTTATGGCTAATGGGTCGTACTTTTCCCCTTCTTCTATGCTTTGCCGTCGTTTGTGCGAATACCTTTGCCATGGTATGACGTCAATATGATTTACCAATTTGACATCAAAATGTTGTATTCCTATCACAATGCTATAGGGCAAGCTTAAGGTTTACCATCTGATGCCGTAGATAAATATTCATTTCCATCTGAAACGATGCGGTAAATATTTTAAGTGACCTAGTAGCAGGGGAGGAATATATTAATATTATGCAGAATCGTGCACTTTGTGACCAGTTCTTGAAATTTTGCATGATGAAAGGTATGGGTACAAGGTTTTCAGAAACCATCGCAAACAATGTGAGATCGCCCTCTGGTGGCCTGTTTGCACAAATCCAAGATGGCCGCCGCAAAAAAACTTAATGGTATATGCAACTGTTTTTGTAATCTTTTCAAATGTGTCATGTTATATATCAAATGAAAGCTCTAATTACAGGCTTTCTAAAAATGTATAATGTAATAGGGTTCAGCCCTTTCATATGTGTACTATTTTAAGAAAATGTTCCAAAATATATGAAAATCTTTATTGACATCCAAATCTTCATGTATGCTACGATTAGCATTGATATATATCTATTAAATCCATGAATAATTGTTTTTAAAACAATACATGTAACTTGTTATATTTTATTTTTTTTAAATAAAATAAGAAGAATTCCTTAGAGGTCCTTAAATTTGTAATTGACTGGCGTATGTTGTCATATTCTCGGGCATTTTAGAGGGGAATATGGTCGAAACTTTCATTTTAATATTTCAGTGTATACGAATTACTAATTTAACACAAAATATATACAAAATTGCAAATTTGCGATAAATTGAAATTTTATTTCTTCAATATAAATCCAGCAATCAGATAGTAATGTGCACCTAAACTGAAATGAGTCAGTTATATGTCTTATGATAACGGATATACACTGATGGGCATAAACAAACTTTCCTTTATATTTTTTTCATCAACTTGACAAAAATAAAAAAGTATTTTTTATTTGGCTAGTATTATTAAGAGCAGGGATTGTGTCTGGTGTACATTTACGACAAAACACAACATCAGACAACTTCTTTGGGGTATTTTGCGAAAAGCTCGTGATTTAACATTTTCGGGGGATGCACTTGCAGGAAGGGTATAAAAACAGTGGCAGACACAAGAAGGACACCTGCAGTACAAGAACAACACAAAAGAATGCCACGGTTGACGACAGCACAGAGAGAAAGGGCCATTCGAATGCTGTAATTCGGAGCTACAACTGGTCACATTGCAAGGAGGTTCGTTCAGTTGCTCTGTTGTAACTGTCTGGAATATTCACCAACACTTTCAACAATAAGGGCAGACCTCAAAAAGACCACGGACAAGCAGACCCCGGATAATGACAGCGGGGAAGACCAGTTTCGAGGACGTTGCATTTTAGGAACAGCTTCCTGACAATGACGTCATCAGCGGCAAAGGCAATGGTTCACCCCATTAGTCAAAGGACAGTTGCTGGAAGACTCCTTGCCTTTGGTATCCATACTGGGGAACGGACTATCCTGGGCCACTTAATCACGACGTTGGCAGCTAAGTCAGTTGGCAGTTGAAAGTCGTTTTGCTATATCAAGAGCAGATAGAAGAGTGAGGATTTATAAGCAGGCAGGTGGAAGAATGGCCAATTGCTGTCGGAGTGTGACCTTATAGCGGTGGAAGTGTACATGGACCAGGTACTGAGATCAGTTGTCCTACCATTTCTGCAACGGCAACAACATGGAGTCCTTTCCAACACAATAATGCTCCACCATATGTTGTGAGGATGGTTCATAAACTCAACAACGTCAACATGGCCAGCTCGATTTCCAGACCCCTTACCGATTGAACATTGGTGGGACCACCTTGACAAGCTAATTCGGAGTCGACAAAACCCTCCAATCAACCGACAGCAGATGGCTCTCATCTATGAATGGAGATGTGTCCCAGCTTCCGTCATCAGACGCTTGCATGACTACTTGAGCCCGAAAACGCGTCTTTGCCGGTATCAATGCCAGAGGTGGTCACACTCGGTATTAGTGACTCAATTCTGCATTGTCAAGCCCCCAATATCGATATATATAATTTTCATGAAATCTACATTTTGACCCCATGCTCATTTCTCCATATCGTATGATTAATCAAATTGTTCAATTTTCCAATTTTTATTTCTTACAAATGATTTGTCTGAGTAATTAAATTTTTAAAACTCTCATTGACTTTGTAGTTTGTTATCTACCCAAATCTAAAGGGGAAGTTTGTTGTTCGGGGTTACCTATGAGCTGCTGCAAATGTATAAAACACCGAGTATTCACAATTTATTTTACCTGACCTGACCTCAACACTTACAGAAATGGCACACTCGTAGAGTCCTTTCTGCTCAGAGATGTGTACGCAGAAAGAGAGTTTGCCCTAAACGCCTGATAACTAATGATCATGTTACAACTTAGATAAATGATCGCATTTGTACAATTTCTGTCAGTTTTAAACTAAAATTGCAAGTGTTGATATAAAAACCATGGGTCATCGACAGAAAATCAAGGGGACATTTACTGAGATCATTAAAAGTATTGAAACTCAGTGGTCAGCTACATTAGATCAGCTGGAGTAAGATTAGCCATAGCTTGATAGTAACGTTGAAATTTCAATAATTAAACTATAACATTGAGGGACTTGTTCAATTCCAACATTTATAACAGAACAGTTAAAAAAAGTTCTATAATAAAATTGAATCGAGAGTCTTTGTAAAGGGATTCGCGTCAACTCCCTTTGAAATAGGATGCCGCCAGGGTGACCCGTTAGCGCCATACATTTTTCCTGTGTGTTGAAATCTTGGGCATTATGATACGAAACAATAAAAACATGAAGGGGGTTAAAGTTGGAAATATAGAATATATACTATCACAGTTCGCAAATCTTACTCTTGAAGGATCTGAAAGGAGTAAAAACGCCAAATAATAGAAAAATCATATCATCACAAAAATTGAAATGGATGAAAAGAATAAGCTGTAATGACCTTAAATGGACATATCTCTCCAACAGTCAACTAAAAATCAAATCTCCGTTTCTACGTATCGGTAGTTCCCTCATAAAACGGAAATGTGTTATGTCACATTTGTTTGTCAGCAGTACATCCATCTGCACATGGCAAGGTTTAATTTAATTTAATTTAAAGAAAAGTTAAATATATTTACTATCAAATTTGTTTATACTTCTCAAATATTAAATTAATATCATTGGTAAAAGAAAAAAATCATTTTGGACGAATGCAAACACTTCTGGGTAAATAAAGAAGTTATTCGCCACCCTTTATTACTTAACGAAAGTCAGTTGTTTTAATTGTTCTTATTTATGTTTTACCCATGTATAACAGCTATCAGTGAAGGACAGAACCCCATGTGTGTCTTCCACAATGAGATTAAATTACAAAGATATTTTAATAGTTGTGTAGATCACCCATGGTGGTGGCAATAATGGGATGGCAAGGTATAAAAAAGTACCAAAATCACCAGTGATGTTATATGTTGTTTTAGTTACATACACCTTTTATTTAACATTTACATTCCAAAACGACACCAATCAGGGGAAATATTCCTTAACGACCAGTGCTCGCAAATAAAACTACTTCAAAAATTTTCTTTTGGGGAGGACAGTCGTTATTGGTTAATTCGGCTTCGGGTCAAGGCTTCGAATCCCGCCAGGGGCTCTGCAACTTTGTCTGCTGTAGTGAACAGTTTTACATGCAGTAAGGTGTGGGTACAATGCACAGTATCACATAGTTCGCCAGTCGATGCTCTCAGGTTTCAACGCAACACACAGCCACCATGGCGTTGCAGGCTTTCTCCCTGCAATAACACTACCGGCCGTGATATGAGTGAACAACTCTTGAAAGTGGCGTTAAACCTCACCCCACCTCACCTCAAAGCATTTGAAAACTACACCCTGCAAACGCTGGAGTGAATGAAGGCGCGCTATGGAGCTTCAGGTATTTCTATGGTCATTGAATATTCATGAGCTAGCCATCGCGAGACGTTTCATGTAAAGCTTGTAATGGCCGTGACCAGGTATGATTCATGCCTCAATGTCAGCTTGTTCTCGTGACTGATAAGAGGTATGAACTCTGGTTTGTTGTAGCATTGATTTAGAGGAACTATAAATGTAATGCATGTTGTGTCATGTGCACATTTTACTGTCTCTAATTGAGAATAAGACCCGGCTTGTGTAACTTGTTTATGACTGTCAAAGATATCAAATATAACTACAAAATAGCTTCTTGATAAAATATCGAATACAAGGGTAATTATTTTTATTAACTTAAAAGTGTTTTCTGAGTGATTTTACCCATGTTAATGTTCACCCTTATTGCAAGATTGGTAGCAAAAATTCCAAACAGGTTTGCTTTTTATGAACGTTTATGTTCATAGTATTTAATATAAGATTTAAAGTAATAAGATTTAAATGACCCTTTTTGAAAAGACAATATTTCACAGTATTATAACCAAATACCTATCATTTTTATGCATAGTTTATATTCCGTAAAATAGTAGTAAAATAGTTGTTTACTATCTCTCCTACTTTTTTTCATTTAATAATGTTCAAACGTGCCATTTATAATACATGTCTATGGAGAACTGAAGTTCACAGAGTCCGAAATGTTGTTGCTGAGAAGCTGTGGAAGATTAGACTTGCTGTAGGTTTTGTTTTGTTTACATTTTTTTGTTGTGTACTTGGTTACACTTAAAGATCACTTAAAGTTCGACAAGCGTCACACCCTTAGAAACTATGTTCCTTATCGATAAGGCATTGAATGACGGGATATATAAATTGCAAACTTGATAATCATGGGACCCCAGTATTTATTTATAAGTTCTTCTAACTACTTGTGTGGTCTAATGTAACAGAACGAAATGGGGACATACTTGAATTAGAATAGCACGTTATTAGAATATTAATGATAGATTGAAAACTCCCCAATCTAAATAAATTTAGATCAATAGGTATATTAGGTTATACCGACTGTATATCCATGATATAGGACAGTCGATCTAAATTTATTTAGGTTGAAAACCCCCTACTCTCTCAAGAAGTATATAACTTCTCGGGTAACTCCATGTGTTATTGTGCCCTGTGGAAATGCATATTTTGTGTACATGTACATACTATATAAATTTGTATATATTTTTGTTGGTGTGTACTTCGATCACTTTAGGTGTCATTGTCTCTGATTGATTTTAAAACTAGTAGTTAAAACATCCGTTTCCTCTTTAACAAAGACATTTAACATTAAGATCTTAAAATCTTTAACTAGTGGCTGCATCATGAGTTTAAAAGTGATTGTTGAAAATACTAAGTAGATTATACTTCACACTCTGTTAGGCTTATAGATGCTAAGTTAGATATCATTGACGGTATGAGTGACAGGTTCTTCCTACAATACAGGTTTTAGAACACTTCATGTAAGGATAAAAAATTGCTCAAATTAATGTTGATGTTTTATCATATGCTATTAAGATTATTCTAACAGTTATTATGTTTATAAGAATGATAATCTTTCACAATATGATCAGGAATTATAGCAACAGTAAAGTTGTTCAATTGACTAATAATCTTGAATGCAAGAGCCAGTCAACTTGCATCACAGAATGAGACACTACACACTGTGCATTGTAAGGTCTGATGTTGGGAAAACCACCACGTCAGTTTAACTTATACATTTTAAGAAACTAAAAAGAATCAAGGCATGTTTAGTCTTGGTGGTAACATAAACCTGAGGAAACTGCTTGTGTTGACAATGACCATACCATTCGTCTCCTAAATACTTGACCGATATTTACCTCGACAACACTCGACGTTTCTCAGATAAAATTATATGGTCAATAATTTGGTTTAGTACATTGAAACATTTAGTCAACAACTGTGCAAGAACTAGACTTAGTGCCTGTTAACTTTTCTCTAGATGAACACATCACTAGACTAAATTTATAATATTCTTAACTTTTCTCTAGACGAACAAATCACTAAACTAAATATATAATATTCTTAACTTTTCTCTAGAACAACACATCACTAGATTAAATAAAGGTGCTAAGTGAATATAAAACAACACACCAACTAGAATAAATAAATGATGCAGTTCATATCATGTCTCTTGATAGCTCATCACACACCTTAGAATCGGAATAAAAAATATATAATCTGAACACTTCCAAACTTATATACATTCAAAACACGAGCAACTTACAATATATATATAATGTGATTCTTGCCTTTTATCTATGTTTATGTGTCGGAAATATACACAAAGTTGTTCGCTGATATCATAAATGTCTCGTCGTGTCCCGTCAGTGGTAATCTATGAAGAACTGTTTTAAGTAGTTGTAAATATAGCGTCGGTTATATGTCTTTGATAATCTATGGAGAGGTGAAGAAAACAAATATTTATGGATGATCAACTTCTTTATTAACAATAGCGACGTTTCGGTATAGATCCTTATACCGTTATCAAGCATATGGGAGAGATGATAAAATCAGAGGTTATATACATGAAACATTTTTAAACACATCACTAAATTTCCACAAAACAACATCAATTGGGACGCTGTCAAAACACTCACAAACAACAAACATGATTACACTCACCGCCGTTTATCTGAAGCTTTACAAATTTTGAGACATAACCCCTCTTTGAATAGAGATCAAGGCTATTTCATCCCATCAGCTTACAACCACTTAATCCACAAATAATTAATCCACTCTACTCACTCTGGCTTCCATCATTATCCTCCACTGATTGCTCACCCTCACTGCTGCATTGTATCCCCATCCCAACTTAATTAACTTACCTTCCACTGGTATCCATGTTATCACTACCTGCTTGTTACAGCTTTCATCTTATTGTTATCTCATCTTGTTGTCTTTGTTATCCCATTATCATACCAAAAATGTTTCATGTATATAACCTCTGATTTTATCATCTCTCCCATATGCTTGATAACGGTATAAGGATCTATACCGAAACGTCGCTATTGTTAATAAAGAAGTTGATCATCCATAAATATTTGTTTTCTTCATCACACCAACTTCTAGAATGCCTCTCAAACAGTTTATGGAGAGGTGTTTTAAATAGGTTTAAATATAGCGTCGATTATATGAGTTGTAGGTCTGATGCTAATTGGAGAGTTAAGACAGCAAGATGAATGACCATTCCATCATGGCCACTCGAAAGGAAATTGACTCGCATGGCTTAACCGAACCATGTACATTCGTTTTATCTTGCCATTTATTTACCTTTTTGTGAGGTCACTTTATGTTAGTAAGAATTGCGTGCTACAGCGCCATTAAGTATTAGAATGTAATGGTAGAAGATGTGTTCATTACTTGTAAATACTCGATTTATCAACATCTAAGTTGTAATTATGAAATGGACTTAATTAATGTCTGTAATGAAACTGTTTTGGCCCAAATTGATTTAATCTATCCACATGTTGGATGTCTCAACTCTAAGTAGTAGTTATTGGAAGCATTTAAAGTGAATTATCTTATTAGTATTATTGGTGAAACAATTGTGTGTTCAAATTTAAAAAATAAGAGTCAATTCCAACAAAGAAGACTCTCCTCTGCCATTATCTTTGGTTTCATTTTCTTCATAAAAAGTATTTTTATCAAAATCAATTTGTGTTATGAAATTATTTTAAGCATTGAATTTTATTCCTTTCCCTTTAAAGATATATTTTGCCCATTTTTAAATGATCCTTTGTACCATCATTGTATTTCGAAGTCTGTTTATTTTGCAACAATCATTTGTGTATTCTTAGTCTTTTTCTTCATAAGTAAATTCATTTATTATCAAATTCAATTGTCAATGTCGTTTTGTCATTTAAGTAATTTTTTTTCATCAAAGTCATTGTATTCCATCAAATGTATTCTTTTCATAAAATTAATTTTATTTTTTTTAAAAAAAATTCATCAAAGTCAATGGATTCATCAAAAGTAATGTTTTCATCAAAGTCGTTGTTTCATCAAAGTCGTTTTTTTTCATCAAAGTCAGTTTTGTCATCAAAGACAGTTTATTCATTAAAGTCGTTTTTTCGTCAGTCATTTTTTTCCCATCAAAATCATGTTTTTTCTTCAAAGTCATTTTTTTCATAAAATCACTTTTTTTTACATCAAAATAATTTTTTTCATTAAAATCACTGTTTTACATCAAAATAATTTTTTTCATCAAACTAATTTTTTCATAAAAGTCGGTTTTTCCATCAAGGTATTTTTTTTCATCAAAAACAGTGCAAAATGTCAATACATTTTTTCATCAAACTATTTTTTTTCTAAAAAGTTCTGCTATCCCAATTTGAGATAACGATTTATCCACAGTACGGATAACCCTGAGAGCTATCCCATCTTAAGATGGGATACATCCATAGTTGGGATACAACAGGCATATTGTTTGAAGCAGTTTTAATTACATAATATAAATCTGATTCTGATTTAAGAAGTTGTTAAACAAAACACTCACTAAGTCATCAACCTGAGATATTAAATCATGCAATTTCTGATGAGCTACAGGGCCATTGGCTCTATTTTTCAATTGTAACATGTAGATTTTTTTAGTATGCTTGACCATTTGACACCAAATTGAAATACTTCTCTCTCCCTGTCTCCCTTTCCCCCTTTCCTTCTCTCTGTAGGGGGATGTTTTAAGGCTGATGATGGGTTAGGGAAAATACAGATGTAGGGGAAATATGGTAAAAATATTTAACCGTTGCTCCACTGAGTTTTTTTTTATAAAGGTTATGAGGAAACTTGTATTGAAAGTTAACCCTGTTGAACTTTGTCCAAACCAAACATTGTGTTTATTTATGTATAGTAGTTATTGTATCTGTTGAGCTGCAGAGCCCATGGCTCTATTCTGTATTATCTTATGCGACCGTGAATTGTTTTGTGAGAAATAGAGCTGATTCATTGATTGGTTGAGACGATTTAGTTTGACTTATCCACACGTCCGATACGACAATCGCCGTTGTCGTTTTAAAGTCAACAATGAACTCATTTCACCTTCAGTAAAACGAAGTGTTTGTATCTTTTCACCCCTGGTTATACAAACGTCACGCCTATAAATACTCTGGATTGTGAAATAGCGAGAAGTTGCCACTTTCACTTTCGTTTGCCTTTGGCCGCTTTGTAATACTGAATACTGCTACAATACATTATCTGAATATCATCTAGATCTGGAATTGTCATTTATTAGTAATCAATTATCAATTACCAATTATCAAATGTTAACTTTTGCATATGAACCGCTTAACATTTTGTACCCGAATGCGATGAATCATACCAACATATGTCCTTACATAATTTCTTATTAACAAACTATATATAACTTACGTACGTAATACGTACGTGGAATATATACACTATATGTAGATAACTATCGCCTTTTCGGTATATGGATTTTTTTTAAATGTACGTAAATGCCACAAATAAAGGTTTATAGAAGAAATAATTGGTCATGTATTATCAATGTTATACATTGTACATGTGGTATTTATAACTAAGTAATGAATATGGTATATATCTACTAATTCGCACATTTACTTAAAAATATTGTTTAAAGAGAAACTCTCTCTTATCCAGTGCTGGATTTGAATAATGTCAGGTTTTAAAAAAGACAGTATTATATATTTACTTACCAACCAAGAGCATAAAGACAAAGAGGACCCTTTTCGTCGAATCCGCCATGATGAATATGGAAATTCCTACATTACGTCACAATATCGCCGTATGTTAACGGGGTGGTCAACCTAACCTAGTTGTAGTCCACCAATCTTGGCGATACAGTGTTGGTATTAAAGTCAGATTAAATATATTTAGAATATAAATAATACGAAAAATGCAAAAGGAAAAGATAAACATTGCAAGAAGCAAAAATGTAAAGGTCAAAGGTACTGCTATTTTAAAACAATAGATATTTATTAAGGAGGGAAACATTTGGAGGTTGGGAAATTTCGTGGTTCAGGACCCGATGGGCTTATGGCATGGCATGGCGTCCGGCGTCCGTCCATCCGTCCATCCTTCCATCCGCCCGTCCGTCCGTCCGTAAACTTTTCAATTTTCGACTTCTTCTCCAGAACCAATAAATCTAGAGAGCTGAAATTTTATGTGCAGCCTTGGCCTTTGGGGATTCTAAATTGTAAAATTGGTGACCCTATGACCTTAAATAAGGGCCTTACAGGCCATAACCTAAAAACTTATTTTCATTTTCTTCTCCAGAACAAAAAGACCTAGAAAGCTGTAATATTGTGTGTAGACTCTTTAGCCAATGGGGATTCTAAATGTTAGATTTTGGTGACCCTGAGGCCCCAAATAAGGGCCTCACAGGCCATGACCTAAAAACCTTTTTTCATCTTCTTCTCCATAACAAAAAGACCTAGAAGGCTGTAATATTGTGTGCAGACTCTTTAGCCAATGAGGATTCTAAATTGTAGATTTGGTGACCCTATATCCCAAAATAAGGGCCTCACAGGCCATGACCTATAAAACCTTTTTTCATCTTCTTCTTCAGAACAAACAGACCTTGAAGGTTGTAATATTGTGTTCATATTCTTTTGCCAATGTGGATTGTAAAGTGTAGGTTTAGTAACTCTGTGGCCCCAAGTTTGGCTTCACGGGTCATGACCTAAACATCATTTCGTCTTTTTCTCCAGAACAAAAATACCTGGAATGGCTGTAATATTGTGTGCAGACTCTTTAGCCAATTGGGATTCTAAATTATACATTTAGATTCGGTGACTCTGTGACCCCCAAATAAGGACCTCACAGGGCATGACCTAAAAACCTATTTTCATCTTCTTCTTCAGAACAAATAGACCTAAAAGGTTGTAATATTGTGTGCAGACTCTTCAAAGCCTTTGCAATTTCCCAAATTTAAGCCAGTCACTCAAACTCTCCTTGGGCTAGCGTAATATGAGCTGACCAAGGGTGACCAAGATTGCAGTGGTTTATGGTAATCAGAGCTTCATGTTATGTAATGATATCATGTTCCACAGAGCACTGAAAAGCATCTGGCAAGTACTGGCTCGTTAGACCAGACTTTATTATTGGCTTTTATTTTGCACAATATCATGGGACAGGACTACTAAGAGTCCCCCAGGGCTGTTTTTGGAGGAGGTTTGGTTTAACTTGTAGAGGGAATGGTTCAGGATATTTTTCAATGACTTTATGTATTGGTTCTTTACAGTAGTCTGACATCAATTTTAGTTGAAAATATGTATTCTCACCGATTTCTTTACCATTTTATAACATAATTTGGGAAATATGTCGGAAGGCACCATTTGAATTGGAATAGTCACTGTGTCTTAAAGATTATTTCAGTAATTGCGATACTTGGACAACCAATTTTCTTAAAATCTTTTTTTTTTTATGCACTGACACTGAACAATTTTGGTGTCCATAGCTGTTTTAAAGGTCATGATAAGAGATTGTTCTTTATCTGGAGAACAATCTATTTCTGGCTTGTGAGAGATATACCAATACTTGTCCGAGTGTATCGAATTATACCCTACACTTTTCCCCGTGGGGCCCTTACGAGGCGGAGCCGAGTAAGGCTCCAACGGGGAAAAGTGTTGGGTATATCTGTCTTATACCCCACTTACAGTCGAGTGTAAGCGGATACTATTTCATAATATTTCTAAACAAATACAGCTGTAAACAAGCTTGTGCATGAAACGCACAACCCAAATACGGCCTCGTCTGTGACAACGCAGTCCGTGCTGCGTTGTATGGTTACCCATGTTTGGGGCTCGAAATCTATGGCCCAATGACGGCATTGTCAACGCAGATGCACGTGCATCTTGCTGAAATGTACAGCTAACGCTATAAACAGCATGGCTAGTTAGAAAACCGAAACAACTTTCAGTATGTTAAGACATTTTGCACCAAAAATTAAATTACATTCTTATATAAAAAAATTTAAAAAGAATTTGTGATATTGTTTCACGCATTATAAGAACCTTATTCATTTGGTCATGAACAAATGTTGAGAGTTTCAACTGGCTTCGTGGTGTAATGGTTAGGTCGTTCGGCCAGAAAGCAACAGGACACGGTTTCCATCCCAGGTTCCTTATACGTTCATTTATAATCTGACATTTTATAAAGTATCATCACTTAGAATTTGGAAATTTAGAAAATTGACTACATTGTTTCTCAAAGTTAAAAAGTGTAGGTATATTAGAAAAGTGTAGGTATATCAGAAAAAGTGTAGGTATATCAGAAAAAAGTATGGGTTTATCAGAAAAAGTGTAGGTGTATCGGCTTATACACCTACACTTGTAACAAAAGAAACCATAGCAACGAGACCGGAAGTGGGGTATAAAAACATAAAAATATATACCCTGATTAGCTACAGAGCCCATGGTTATATTTTTCAGGATTTGGTGTTTGTCTCTGTCGTCTGTTAGCTGTATGAATATAGCTCTTCCTTTCATTATTCTGTGCGCTCGTTGAATGTTAATGTTAATGTTACTCTCATCACTTCAAGTTTATCACTAAGAACAAATCTCACATTATCTTCACATTCGAACCAAGTCGCCCTTCCTTCAGCACGAGGACTACCACTAAAGATGTATATATCTGCGTAGTCGAGTTGACCTTGAAGGCTTCTAACTTCTTCACCGTTGATTTAAGATGAGTGATTTCATCTTTTAAATCATCTACCTGATCTTTAACTTCATTAAGTTGCGTGCAACATTTGTGTCAGTGTATCGTTATCAGTTTTGATGTCAGGTTTTTATTCGAATTCTCCACCCGCTCGAATTGTGTTGACTGCCATTCATCGAGGATAGTCTGCATAGTTGGGTCCGTATTTTTGTTGTTAATTTCAGCTGCTTTTCTGTTCCCTTACCACTACCTTTAGCTCGAGTCGTGACTGCTTCCTCGTCATCGGTCCTGGGTTTTGTTCTACCCCACCAGTCAGTAGCAGCACGAACACCAGGGACGTGTTCAATAGAGGTTTCAAAGTAATCGCTTAATTAGCGATTATTTTTAAACCTCTATTGAACGGGATTGCTCACTGTAGCTCTACGTAGCAAGGCGAGCAAACTTCGAGGAATTTACACTATGTCGTTCAAGAGAGAATGAGCGCTACTTGAGCGCTACATTGAGCGATCAATGAGCGATTTAAGGGCTCGCTGTTATGGTCAATACAAGCCGTGTGTGTGTTCCGGCGCCCGCGTATAATCGGGGTATATGGGGGCCTAATCTTCCTAAAACGGGTGCCAAAGTCCCAACAGTTACCCTGAATTGATCTATAGGTATCCCCATCCGTGTTGTATCACTCGGACGTCGGGGTGAGAACGTCGGGGTGCTTCGTTTCTGGGCCGTGTTCAAGAGCAGTTTCAAAGTAATAGCTCAATTAGCGATTACTTTTAAACGTCTCTTGAACGCGATTGCTCGATGTAGCGCTAGGTAGAAAAGCGAGCGAACTTTGAGGTTTTTTTCACCATGTCGTTCAGGAGAGAAGAAGCGCTACTTGAGCGCTACATGAGCGCTACATTGAGCAATCAATGAGCGATTATAAGAGCTCGCTGTTTTGGACACGGCCCTGGTGTTACTCGCTAGGACGCCATCTTGCACACCAAAAAAATGTAGCCCCACATATGGACCTCACAGGCCATGACATAAAAACCTTCTTTTTTTGTCTTCTTCTCAAGCACAAAAAGACCTAAAAGGCTGTAATAGTGTCTGCAGACGCTTTAGCCGATGAGGATTCTAAATTATAGATTTGGTGACCATGTGACTTTAATTAAGGGCCTTACAGGCCATGACCTAAAAACCTTTTTTCGTATTCTTCTCCAAGATGAACGGGCTTAGAACTCTTAAAAATTTGGCACAGACTATTTAGCCGATGGGGATTCTAAATTGTACTATTCACCATGGGATTCACCACATTGCCTCTTCTCTCTAAGCCTTAGTTAGTTATGTGCTACCAGTGTTTACTGCCGGACAGAGGCTGTAATACTATTAATTTTAATCACATCAGCTTTCAAACAAGACACATTATATATATGAATTGAGCACCAACAATAATTGTGGGAAAACAGCATTAAAATATATTTATCTGGCTGTGAAATAATTTTGCCTGTAATTAGAGTCAAGGGTATATTATGTAATTGTGTTGACCTACCACCTGGCTTAGCTGATTGCTGAGTGCTGACCCCACTGCCTGGACAGATGCATAATGCACCTTATTATCTCTGCACTGCTAAAACAGACGTTTCTAGTTATTCAAAATTCTGATTTTGCAACAGTCTGTTAGACTTAGATTCAGGCTCTGAACAAAAGTATTAATTAGTAAATGTTAGTATTTTATTAAATATTATAAAGGGCCCGATGAGAAATTGGATTTTCAGAGTCTTATAATACCAGGCATCTATTTGTGCCATGTGTCATACTCCTGCACAATGTTTTACTCAATATATCCTTTGTCTCTTTAACATCATTAAATATATGCTGTACGCATTTTAATTCATATTTAAAATGATTTAATGTTTACGAAATCTTGTTATGATATAAACAATTGTTCGAGGTGAAATGAAAATAATCTAATAGTCTCGTAGCTTATTACTTATGACCTTCAGATACTGAACAACTCAACATCCATATCCGGTGATTTTCCTAGAATTGGTTCCGAACTTGGAATCTAGATATCAGAGACTTCTTTTCAATAATTTTTTCCATAGTATAGTTTTTGACTAACAACTAGTCTGTGTGTGAGAATGCTTGTTTGATTAAACTTAAA
This sequence comes from Gibbula magus, assembly GCA_936450465.1. Classification (NCBI taxonomy): domain Eukaryota; kingdom Metazoa; phylum Mollusca; class Gastropoda; order Trochida; family Trochidae; genus Gibbula; species Gibbula magus. The sequence continues at coordinate 37,019,554 of OW388295.1, forward strand.
ACAACAGAGGTCACACCTTTAAAGTGGCAGTAGCACGTTTTGTCAAATTTCCCGTTTATAATGATAGTTTATGTCATTGTACGGCGACCATTTTATTGCGAACACAATTTATTATTTCGAATGACGTTTACGATTTCCATGGCTTTACGGAACCATGTACACTCATTTTTAGCTCATCTGGCCTGAAAGGCCCGATGGGCTTATGGCATGGGATGGCGTCCGTCCATCCATCCGTCCGTCCGTCCGTAAACTTTTCGCTTTTTCGACTTCTTCTCCAGAACCAATGACTCCAGAGAGCTGAAATTTAATGTACAGACTCCTTGGCTGAAGGGGATACTAAATTGTAAATTTGGTGACCCTGTGACCCCAAATGTCGGTCACAGGGGTCATAACCTTAAAAGCTATTTTCATCTTCTTCTCCAGAACCAATGACTCCAGAGAGTTGAAATTTTATGTACAGACTCCTTGGCTGAAAGGGATTCTAAATTGTAGATTTGGTGACCCTGTGACCCCAAGTGTGGCTCACAGGGGTCATTACCTAAAAAAAACTATTTTCATCTTCTTCTCCAGTCCCAATGAACGTAGAGAGCTGAAATTTTATGTACATACTCCTTGACTGAAGGGGATTCTAAATTGTAAATTTGGTGACAGTGAGATCCCAAATATTTGGTCACAGAGACAATGACCTAAAATGCTATTTTCATCTTCATCTCCAGTCCCAATGGCTCTAGCGAGCTGAAATTTTATGTACAGACTCCTTGGCTGTAAGGGATTCTAAATTGTAAATTTGGTGAGTCTGTGACCCCAAATATGGGTCACAGGGATCATAACCTAAAAGCCTATTTCAGTTTACAGCATCTTTCTGAGATTATATGTGCACTTCAATCAGTAAGTAGGTAAGGGAGGTAATTTTAAAAAAAAACAGCTGAGTTAAAGGCATTTCATCTTTCTGATGTGAGAGTTCTAACATGTGCTTTGAGAATATAATATGTCTGATGAAAAAGAGATATTTAGAATTAAAAACTTAGAATTGGAGGTCTAACAAAAATTATAAGTCATATTTTATCTTTGTCTCACATTTCACATATGAGTAAATATTTGTATTTTGCAAGTGAATTTGCTGATAAAGGTACACAAGTCTAAAAGTATTCTAAAGACTTAATACAGAATCTTTTATTAAATCTAATATTATGTTCTTTGTAATTTAAGAGTAAATAATGGAGTTTTTTTAATATCTCATGATATTGTGTAATTATTTGGAGAATTAATTAATTAATTAATGAGAATTTCCAGTACGAGTCAATTTGGTATACCTTATTTATATCATATTTTATACTTTATAACTGATTTAGTTTTCTATTAACTTTGCAGTTAATTTTATTCAATAGGAACAAGAAATGAGATAGATGTCTACATCATGGACTTGTTTAATGTGAATCTATTTGAAATGAGAACTATTGAATACCCTTTGAAGGAATAACTTGAAGAGGAATTAAATTTTTTCACATTACATGAGATATGTGAACTGAATATGACTAGTGATGACTGGTGATAACATAGGACTATAAAAGAAGTAGCTATATGAGATTGTGACATCACACCTATTTTCATCATCTTCTCCAGTACAGAAAAATAATTAATTGTAGGAAAAACTGCATCTAACATATACATTTTACTGGCTGTGAGTCCAGTGTCTGCATGTTATGTAATTGCATTGTGTTGACCTCTTCCTGGCAGAAGAATGAAAACTGATAGTTACACAGAGGTTTCAGGTTACTTCAAACTTCTGTGCAGCACTGTGTTATCATAGACAGTGCGTGAGACTGCTTTAGTCTTCCACTGACTCTAAAAAAGAATTTATTCATAGAATATCACCATTTTATCAAATATTAAAAAGGAGCCTATAAGAAATGGTGAAAAAGAATTTACTAAAAAAAATTCACCAATTTATTAAGTATTGAAATGGAGCCTATGAGAAATGGGATTTTCAAAAACTGAGGCTCCTATTCATTATGTAATAAATGTTGGTATTGCCATAATGCAATTAAGAATTAAAACAATATAATGCAAAGGTGTATGATATTCATAACGAATGTTGATTTATGTGTAACCAATTTTGATAATAATTAGCAGGGGTCATGACCTAAAAAGGTTTTTTTCATTTTCTTCTACAGCCCCAGGCCATTATTGCAATAGCTTACAGTGGTGAATTGTATGCAAAGAATTGTACCCGGTATATTCATTATTATATAATGTGTGTACGATCTTAAAAAATAGTATGATCTCTCCACCACATTATTATATGTTTGATACCAGCAATTTATTTCCAAGCTTTGTGTTGCTTTTTCAACACATATATATAGCAGATTGGCATAGTTATGGTAACAAAATATTTTTAAACTGCTTTAATCGTTTCACTACCTAGATTCTTATTACTACATTCCATTATCTGACCATTGCTATAAAGTCCACTCCATAACATACCCCACTTATTATCTCCTGATGAGCTACAGAGGCCATGGCTCTATTTTTTAACTTGATTTTCCGAAGAGAGAAGGGTGTTTTACTATTGGTGACATTATTTTTCAAATACATTTCATCGAATTATTTCATCGAAAAAATGTGCTACTGCCCCTTTAAGATGGACTAGTTATTTCTCTATATTTTACCCCAGGTAGCCTACCGCTGTTAACCTGGACTTGAGTATTGACAGCTCGAATCCCCAAACAGTGAGAATCTATTATATCGTGTTTCAGTTTCAGTTGGGTTAATGAAATCATCTGGGAAGACTGAATGGATGGATATGGCTTTGTGTATTACTTATCTTCATGTCGGCAGGACACCTTTTAAGTTAGTAAATTTAGAAGAGAATGTATTTTTAAGGAATATGTCTACACCATTTCAATTGGGAGAGGTACCTTCTCTTCAAAATCATTGCAAGAATTGTGATACTTAGACAACCAATTTCCTCCAGATTTGGCCATGTTTTCATTGTGCATTGACACTGAACAATTTTGGTAACATGGGATTTTTCAAGTCTAAAGATTTTGAATTGTATTTAGAACATTTTATTTCGGTTTTCTACACAAAACAATACAACATGTTCTGATGAGCTAAAGAGCCCATGGCTCTATTTTTGAAAGAATCCCACCCTTTCTGAAGAAAATAATGTGTGTTTTATCAAGGTTGACAGTTAATCCCCAATTTTCTGAAAAAGAATCAAGGATATTAAATTGGTTTTGAAGACCAACAATCGATTCAAATACTATAGTGACATCATCTGAAATAACAGTAGAAATAATTCATACAAATCAGGGAATAATTGTACGTCAATAAATAGAGAGAATAACAACGGGGGTAAGCCATTTTGTTTCAGGCAGATCCAAAGCCTATTTCTGTCTACATACTCAAACGCCTTCTTAAAGTCAATGAAGGCTCCATACAACTTTTTTCGTTTTTTTTCATTAAACATTTTTCGATGATAGAATTGAGACTGGGATTCTGGAATATTATCTTTTATTTCTTAAACAATAAAGAAAAACGAACTGGGATTTGATTACATTTGAATGAAACATACTTCAGAAAACAGAAAAAATTATATTACAGAAATAGCCATGGTAAATACAGCATTGTGTGCGATATATAAACTACGAGATTATAAAATGCAAAGTGACCTTGTAAATGAGATACTGCAATGTTTAACAAACGTATAGAAATACAAGATTTAAATGAAAATACAATGAGATTAAATTGGAAGAAGATAATATATTTTTGTCATCATAAACTAAACTAAATAAATTTAGTGGATAACAACTTTTTTCGTTTTTTTCATTAAACATTTTTCGATGATAGAATTGAGACAGGGATTCTGGAATATTATCTTTTATTTCTGTCCAAAGTTTCAGTCTATTATTAAGCACAGTGTAGATCTTGCTCAAGACACGTGTGCCATGTCAAAAATGTCACCAAAATACCACCTTATAATGTAGTTCAACTGGATTGTGTTATAACCATGTACTAATAACATATTATGATAGAAAACAAAGAATGTCACCATGCATAAATGCATTTTCAAAGTAGTTTCTTCATTCATGAGGACCTACAGACTTTACATTTACAGAAGATAATTATACCAATAATTACTACAGCTGCTACACAACACCCGATTATAATCCACAGTGTGTTGTCTTCCCCATCTGCATCGTCCAGTCGGGTTGAATCTACAAACATATTCAACAAATTACTTAGACGTTTTATACTTTCGTCATATGAAATTTTAGCCACGTCTTGAGAATTTTAAATTTATAAGGATCCCCTTCAATGACATCTGGCCGCCTTCTCAAATATTGATATTCATATAGATATTATCTAACGTTGAATAGATGAATTAACGATTCAATTATGGTCAAGACTTGGCCCCTAGTAATTGTCACATGTGAAAATGCACAATTTGATTTTAAGATATCATTAGTTATTCACTCGTACATATATACCAACCATACTCATTCAAAGAATATGGGAAAATCTGTTCGTGGATAGATGAATTGAAGCATACAAACATAAAACTATACCTGTTATCATTGTCAATTTCAAAAAGTAATTGTCTCAAACGAGACCATGTCCCCCCCTGGCAATCAAGAAATGAGCTAAAAGGATGGACACACAGTTTCTGCAGAGAAGTGAGCTGTTCATGTTTGATTATATTATTATCATATCGGGCTCAAAACGTGTCAATGAGGTCAAGGTCAAGCAAAACAAATGGTGTCCTGGTACTCCTCCATTGAAGTATATAGGTGTAACAATTCATTAGATATCATGATATATTAGATATTGGTGGCGTTATGGTGAATGCAAAGAGACCCAAATTTGAATTTGAATTTGAATGTATTTCATACCATTACAAGTCTGAACAGTAAAACGAAGACGAACACAAACATTCTCTTCTTTCACAGGGTCCTATTGAAGCATGTGAGAAAAGGTGTCCGTATAGGACATTTGCAAGATTGTTTTGTAATAATAAGGTACATTCCTTTATTGAAATGGCCCATGATAACAGGTATATTCATTTATTCGCAAAGACCCACCTTGAAATTGGAACTGTAGATGACAATATGTGATTAACAGTTAACACGGTCTGAAATGGATGTTTTCTTTTCACATCCTGTATAGGCCCTGAAGCAACATCGGCCCTGACACTAGAGCTCTCCACTGATGTTGAATCTCGGGTGATACAGGATGTGACATACACAAATATCGATATAATACACTGTATACAATGCACTTACTGTCACATTTGAAGTCGGAGGTTTCAGGAAGGATCTTCCAAGAATTGGACTTCTGGTCATTGAGGAAGAGGACAAGAATGAGACGCCGATCAACTTTCTCATGGACGCTGGTTTTTTCTGTATGGACATTCAGAAACTTGCCTACAGCCTTCAGTGTGTAGCTACTGTCCTCACTGGCTTCATCTGCACTAATCAGGAAGAGGACTGTGCTCGAGCTCAGGGTTGGGAGACAGATCAGGAACTCAGTCCGGTCAATTCTGTCACCATCTGTCCAAAACAAAGGAACTGTTTTCTCATAGGCAATGAAGTTCTGGTCATGGCTGAGATAACACTCCTGCTTTTGCTTGATATAATATCCCCCGCGACCACTGGCACGAGCATCAATGAGCGACCATGATTCGGCAGGAGAACTCTCCATTGGGCACCTGAGGCCTGCATCTTGAGGGGATGCTATTTTCTCCCAATCAAATGTTCCATCCGTTACAATCGACGATCTTTGTTTTGTATATAAAACAAAGTTATTTGTTTCGTCAACGATCTTAACAAATCCAGTGTAACCACTTGTTTTCATATTTTGAAATAAAAACGGTGTGCATTTCTTGAAGCGCTGGTCCTGTTTTCTTAGATCATCGTCCAGCTTCTTTTGGTTTTCTTGACACTTTAAGTCATAATCGGCACAAGTGGTGTTATAAAGCTGAAACGACGCAACCTGAAAACTCATTAGACTGTCTTGGTACGCCTTAGTCTTGCCCATTGCCTGTACTACGTTATAGTCATCTGCAGAAGCTGTTCTCAGATCAACTAGGCGACTTTCAACATATTCACATGCCAGACCTGCAAGTCGTCCAGCAGCAACTGTACTCTCTCCAGTAATCACCAAATGAAACTCCGTCAGTAGACCAGGGATACCTTTCAGAGCCTGTTCAAGTTCCTCAATGTCTTTATCAAGAAGCTGCCGTTGTTGTAGGGCATCTGGATTGTTTGGATCAAAGGCTCTGATTGCTTTGGTGACAGTCTGGTAACCCTCTATCAGGACTCTCAGCTTACGTTCAACTTCCAGTGCATCAATTATGGTCTGTCTGTTCTTCAACTCTTGAATCAAGCTTTCGATTTGCTCCAGCTTACCCTGTAAATCCATAAAATTAAGTGTTGTGTTTTCTGTGGTGACAAGAGTTAGTTTATCAAGGCTTATCATTAATTTTTAGCTCAACTGGCTTGACAGGCACGATGGGCTTATGGCGTGCCATGGTGTCCAGCATCCGTCCGTCCATCCGTCCGTCCGTCCATCCGTCCATCTGTCGCTTTTTCTTCTTCTTCTCCAGAACCACTTGGTCCAGGGAGTTGAATTTTTTTGTACAGACTCCCTGGCCAATTGGGATTCTAAATTGTAATTTAGTGATCCTGCGACCCCAAGTATAGGTCACAGAGGTCATGACCTGAAAAGCTATTTTCATCTTGAGATTTTATGCACTCTTCAAAGGGAGGTAATTTAAAGGAAACAGTGAAGAATTTAAACTTCAAGTGTGTATTTTCATCTTCTTCTCCAGAACAAAAAGCTCAAGAGAGCTGAAATTGTATGTACAGACTCCTTGGCTGAAGGGGATTCTAAATTGTAGATTTAGTGACTCCGTTACCCTAAATAAGTGTCACAGAAGACCTGAAAAGCTATTTTCATCCTGAGGTTTTATGGCTCTTCAAAAAGAGGTAATAAACAACAGTGATGAATTAAATCTTCAAGTGTGTCTTTATTTGTAAGAGATTTTATCTTTGACCTCAAAGATAGGTCAGCGGGGTAAGGACCTTAAGACCTATTTCATCTTCTCCATTTAAAGTGCTTCCTATATATGGGTTGTACCTCTCACCTAGAAGCTGATCATGACATTTGGAATTAGTTAAAGTATCACAGAGGTCATGACCTGAAAACCTATTTTCATCATCTTCTCAGGAATAAAACCCTAGAGACTTGAAATTCCATGTACAGACCAATTGGGATTCTAAATTGAAGATTTCGTGATCCTGCGACCCCAAATATAGGTCACACAGGTCATGACCTGAAAAGCAATTATAATCTTGAGATTTTACGTGCTCTTCAAGGGGAGGTAATTTAAAGGAAACAACAGTGATGAATTAAAATCAATAAGTGTGTCTTTATTTCTAGGAGATTTTATCTCTGGCCTTCAAGATAGGTCAGAGGCCTAAGGACCTTTAGACCTATTTCATATTCTCCATTTTAAATGCTTCCTTTTTGTTGTACCTCTCACCTAAAAGTTGACATTTTGAATTAGTTAATATATATAAAGCCTGATGAACTACCGAGCCAGTGGCTCTATTTTTCTTTGACGTACTTAGGTAATGTTTACTTAGGTTCTCTAAAATGAAATCTAAGTGCACTGTGGGGAGATATGGTTCTGCGTTTGTGCACCCGGCAATCTTTGGAAATGTTAACCATGTTTAGGGTAAGCATGGTGCACTTCACCATCTTGGATAAATGATGACTCTAGTGTCGATCTAGGTGACTTCATCATCTTGAGGAAGGGTGGTTATAAGGGGAAAGAGGGCTCTGGTGTTGATCTTCATCATCTGAATATATTGGAGGAAGGGTGGTTCTTTGGCGATTCAAGGGCACCATGTAATCGTGGGGAAATAGTCGCATTTTCCCATCTAGGTGAGGTGAGTTGGGGTTTAACGCCGCTTTCAAGAGTATTTCACTTATATCGCGGCTGCTAGTATTATGGCAGGGAGAAAGCCCGCAACGCCATGTGGAACTAGCGAACCATGCATGGGTGGTACTGCACTGAAATTCAGTGTAGCATTGCATTACACTGCGTGTAGAACAGTTCTCTACTGCAGGCAAAGTTGCCGTGCCTCTGGCGGGATTCGAACCCCAGACCTTTTGATCCGAAGCCGAACGCGCTAACCACTGCGCTATCCAGCCCCCCTCCCATCTAGGAGAGCGGCTAGTACTAGGATTAATCTTGGTACACCTGACCATGTTAAAGGGGAGAGTGTTTCTGGCCTATATGGACAATTTAGGGCACTTCGCTATCTTAGGAAAAGGATGGTTCTATAGTACTTCTCCGGGCATCTGGTCATCAGAACGCGTGGTTCTAGTGGAATTTTCCGAGTAAAGGGTGATCCGAGAGTGCATGACCATCTTTTGAAAGGGTGGTTCTTGAGTGAAAGTAAATGTACCATAACATGTTGTAAAATGAAACCGCGATTGGCACATGGAAAACACTTAAAATGAATTGATTGTGCATTGAATATTTTATATCTAATTAGCTAATAGTAATAAATGATAATGATTGACATTCATCAAAATGTATAGTCGTATGATGTTCTGTCTCTTTTCTTTACAAATATTAGGTACCTTTATTGTGCTCAGTGATCCAATGATTTCATCCAGTTTTCCGATGATGACGTCATACTCGTTTTCACTGTCGGTGAGCTCTTCCAATATCGTACCCAATCCAAAAGATGCCAAATCTTCAATGGCGAACAAAGCAACCCTTGATACCACGGCCGCGGCTCTTTCGTTGCGCGTGTCGTGCGCTCTTACTGAAAAATGAAACATTAATTATTTTCCAAATTCATTAGGACTTACGGCTCGTCGCCACTAGTCCGTAAACTTTGACAGACCTTCAGAACTGCTGTACTGATGTATCCCAAAACTGAAACAGATCTTTGATACTTGAAACTGATATTTGTAGATTTGATCTCGAGAAAAAGGTTTGCTAAGTTGCAAATGATTTGTTAAAGCGTATCGACATGTTGAGACATGGGTCAAGTATGTATGGAATAAAAAAAATCAGCTTCTTTTTTTTTTTTTTTATAAACTTCCAAGAAATGCATCTATCAGTGTGGGATTCTTTATATAAATATGTACAGGATGATGTAATACATAGAGATTATTACCCGAGGAAGTGTGTCATACGACTTTTACGAAACGAGTGTGAATATTTGTTTTGCCCGAGCGAGAGCGAGGGTTATACACAAATTTGCACGAGTTTCGTAAAGGCCATATGACACACATTCGAGTGTAATCATTTCTTTATCATCCATTCTTTTCCATTTCGCGTAAAAATAGTCAGAAACCGCCAACGGCAAACAACAGTGACGTCACGAACAATCGTTTTATGACGTCACAGACGACAAAATACGGGAAGCCGCGGTGAAACAATCGTTGCTAGGTAAATGTGATATGTGCACATGTGCTCATATCAAAATTTTAACGTGGTTATTTTCAACCATATGGGTAATAAAATGTGTTATTGAAATTACCAAATTGTACCAATCAACAGCAGTAGCTATGAAAACTATTTATCCTGTTAAGCAGAGAGTTCTATCTGGACCACAGCAGGAGGAGCAACGAGGAGATATAGCACTGTAGGACACTTAATAGCTGTCGACAAACTGGTGTAGACTTTGATAGGTATAGAGGATAAAGAAATAAGTCCTTATTCTCAGAAAAGAGGGCAAAAATTATCATGCCCAACAGAGATATTTGCTTACGGAATCTAGAAATGATCCTAAAACATTCTGGAGACTTCTTAAAAAGCGAAATTTTAAAATTAACTTACCAGAGGAAATTGATACAGGTTAGTGGTTTAACCATTTTGAGAAGTTATTGTTTGTATGTTCTGATAATGATACTGCTGATGGTATTTATGTTATAGATACATGTTCTGGTTATACTTATGAACAGAATAATTATGGTTTTGATTTTGGTGAATATATTGATGTAAATGTTCCAGAAGAACTAAATATTCCTTTTACGGAGACTGAAGTTGAGTTTAGTTTTTCAAAGGTTAAGCAGTACAAAATATTACATTGTTCCTTTATTGACCCAAGTTTACAATAATTTGTTTGATAGAGGTGTATTTCCAGCTCAATGGGGTAAACATATTGTTTGTCCATTACAGAAATCTGGAGAAAGAAAGGAAGTGGAACATTATAGAGGGATCTCATTAATAGACATATTATGTAAAACTATTGCTGCCATTTTGGATAAGAGGCTGAGGACTTGGTGTGGAAAGTTTAATGCTATTTCAGAGTTTCAAGCTGGCTTCAGGCCAAATTATTCAACTGTTGACCAAATATTCTCTTTGCAAGCTATGATTCAGAAATATCTCTCCAAGAGAAGAGGCAGGTTTTATTGTATATTCATTGATTTTAGCAAAGCTTTTGACTGTATAAATCATAGAGTTTTGTTCCAGAGTTTGTATGATATTGGTGTTAAAGGTAAACATTTTATGTTTCTTATTTCAATGTATTTAGCTCTTTCACCATGTGTTAGAACACCAAAAGACATTACAATATTTTTCCAGTTAATATAGGAACTAGGCAAGGCTGCAGTTTAAGTCCTTTACTATTTATAATTTTCCTTAATCAGTTATCTTTAATGCTCGAGGAGAAAGGTGGAAATGGTATTTTCATATCTCAAGATTGTTCAAATGTGGTTGCTTATTTTTTTGCGGATGATGTTTCTGGTGTTACCGATACTGCTGTTTAGATAAATGTACTTGAAAGATTTTGTGATGAGTCAGGAATGAAAGTTAACAAAACTAAAATTATGGTATTTCGGAGAGGGGGTTCCCTTAGGTCATATGAAAAGTGCTACTTTAAGGGTAAAATCATTGAGGTTGTAAATAGATATCTTGGTGTTGTATTTACTCCTACTCTATCATGGACTAGGGTACAGAGTTGTCTAGCTTTAATAAAGCTTTAATTTCATTCTATGGTTATCAGCGTAAACATGGACTAGTTTCCTGTACAGATGTGTTTAAGGTTGTTGATACTATGGTTTTACCTATTGTTACCTATGGAGCCGAGATATTGGGAGTTCATTATTCACAAATCATCGAAAAGGTACAAACTTCGCTATGTAAGAGAGTTTTGAGGGTAAGTAAATATACATGTAATGTTATGGCTTTGGGAGAATGTGGCAGGGTTCCCCTTCAATATAATTATATGATGAAACCTTTAAAGTTTTGGTGAAAATTAATTACTAAGGGAAATGATAGACTACCTTATCAATCTTATTGTATGCTTAAGGCACTTGCTGATGCAGGGAGAAGAACATTGGCATCAGCTATTAAAAGTATTTTATTTGAATTTGCTTTGGGATTCTTTGCAAAAATCAGGACATAGGAAATATAAACATGTTTAATTCACTTTTTCAACAAAGACTGTTTGATTGTTTGAGCCAAGATTGGCATAATACGGTTTCAGAATTAAGAAAATGTCAGACTTACTGTCAATTTAAGACCATGTTGCATGTTGAACAATATCTTTCTTCAGACATTCCATGGTACTAGAAGCATGTTTTGAGCCAATTTAGATGTAATGATTTCAAACTTGCAGTTGAAATGGGAAGACATAATAATATAAAATATTGTAATAGATTTTGTTTATATTGTCAAGATAAAGGTTTACCATTAGTTGAAGATGAATTTCACCTATTAACACTACACGGACGCAAGAAAAGAGTATTTTCATCATGAACACAATCCATGTAAAGAGGATTTTGTCAGAATAATGTCTTGCAAAAATGTAAATGGTTTGGTGAATATCGCTGAATTTCTTTTAAAGGTTCGTAAAATTAGAAACATGTAAATAATATTATTTTCATCTAAAGTATGCCAATCACATACAGGGCTGTCAACCCAAATACATTTTATGGACGCTTCACCAACTTTCTGTATGCCTGTTACTGGTTTACCAGCATCACATGACTGTAAAATCCATTGTAATATGGGCCATGGCCTTATATACTGAATAAAATGTCTGTCTGTCTGTCTGACTTCGTTGTAATTATTCGATTAACTGAGTGAAAAGCGAAGCTTAAGAACAAAACAACAGACAAAGAGCAAACAATGCAAACAAAGTTTATTACAATGAGCATCATAAGACCTGCGGGTAAAGCTCCTAAGAGGACTGACCCCTTCTTGGTCTGGTTGGGGGGACCACCTTCGTCTGAGCGAACACTTGTGGACCCAGCCTAGAGATGCCTTCGAGATCAGCTGTGGAGACATCTCGCAGGTAATGGTTGGCGAAAACCTCTGAGGAACGCCAAAAACACCCCGCCATGACGTCCGAGACCGCGATGTTACAGTGGTAAGCCATCGTGGCTGACACTGCACGGATCTCATGCGAGTTGGAACGCGAAGGAGGAGGCAGGTCAGCGACCTTGAACGCATCAATGACCGCCGACCTCAGGTACACCCCCAACGCTCGCTTATCTAGCTCTTTGGTGCTCCTCGGCGAGTGAGGCAAGAACAGACGACGCCTGCCATCCCTCAACCTGCGTGTACGCTGCACGTACACTCTCGAGGCCCTAACCGGACACAGAGAGAGATCCACCTCTTCTGAGTCAGAACCCAGAGCCGGAATAGAGAAAGTACGACCGGCCTCATCAGCTGCCTGGTTTTTGCAGACAAAGTCGGGAGCTAAACCAAGTAAGTCTTAACCCCCCCCCCCCCCCCCCCCCCCCCCCCCCCCCCGACCTCAAAGCGTAGAAGGTCCGCCTGCAAAGCATGGATCTCAGAAATCCGAGCTGCGGAGGCCATGGCCACCAGAAAAATGACCTTGATGGTGAGAGGGAGGAGGGGTACGTCGAAGAGCGGTTCATACGTACTGGAGCGAAGATGGTTGAGCACAATTGCTAAGTCCCACTCAGGTGGACGAAGCTTCGTCTTGCCGTCAACAGAACGGAAGGTTTTAACGAGACCCTTGAGGACCGACACATCCAACCCTGGCGACCCCTTCCTGAGAACGGAGAGGATAGCAGACATGTTGGTATTAATTGATGACGCCTTAAGATGCCTGGTGTTGCGTAGGTACACTAAGTCCTCCGCCACCTGAGGAACTGGGGCCTCTGCCGGGATGAAATCCCTCTGAGCACAGAAGGAGGCGAAGGCCTGCCACTGGAAATCATAGAGTTTCCTAGTGGTCTTCCTATGAGAGGTAGCTATGGCATTGGCGACGCACTTTGAGTAACCACTGCTCCTTAACCCTCTCTTAATACAAGCCAAGCGTGAAGGCAGAACACCTGAGGGTTCTCGTGTAGCCTTCCGCTTGGCCTGCTGAGGAGCAGATCTCTCCGCGACTGAATCGGAACAGGTTCCTGATGACAGAGCCGCCGGAGAGGAACGAACCACGGTCGGGCTGGCCACCAAGGGGCGACCAGAAGAAGATGAAGAACCCGAGTTGTCCCTATCTTGGCTACAACTTGGGAGAGGATGGCCGGCGCCGGAAAAGCATCTAAAAGTCTAAGCCCATCGCTAGCGGGTTTGGTACTGGAGAGACATAGGTTGGCAATTGGTGATTGAGACATGTCGCGAATAGGTCTATCAGAGGGGTGCCGAACTGGAGACACAACCCCCTGAAGACTACCGGGTTCAGTTGCCACTCCGTCGGGGGAGGGGCATCTGGTCGCGACAGCGCGTCCGCCAAGATGTTCTTGGCACCTGGAATGTGGACTGCTCGAATGTCCAGGTCCACCTCGTCCACCAGCTCGAAGAGCCGGAGCGACAAGCGTAGCAGAGACTCTGCCTTGGCGGACCCTTGCTTGTTTATTGACCAAGCCGCCGCTGAACTGTCCGTGTGGACTAGTAGACACTGGCCTCGCAAGGGGGTCTGCCAGTGTTGAATTGCTAGACGTACTGCGTTCAACTCGAGGACGTTGATGTGTTGGTTCTACACAAGTTTCTTTTCCTTTGTTTGAATTCACAATTTTTTAAAAATAATAATGGCCGAAAACCACTATGAGTGTAATCAGTGGGGTTTGAAGAAAAGGTTTTATGACATTATCGAGATTAGTTTGCGATATATGGAGGTTTGATTTTTTCCCTTCTAGGGGAGATAACTCACGAAGTTGAAATATTGAATAAAGCTAGACAAAAAAAATAACACGATAAGAAAAAAGGTATTAATAAAAAAAAAAAACACTGCCTAAAAACAACACTGTCTGTTTTCCAGACTTCCTAATTTGGTTAATATATATGTTTTATATGATTTATCGTTTATTTAGGTCGATCACGGCCGGGCTGTTTTACCAAATGTGTTTATTTGTATCCTGGTGCTTTATTGTAAACTGCGTGACACTCGAATAAACTAAAACTATGTTTTCTCTCTACCCTAATTATAATAATAATAAACAAGCCAATAACAAATGAAATCAGCAAATTTGCTGAATACTTAATTTAAGTTTCCTAATAATATCCACACAGTATTGAACTGATCCATTTATATCAAAGATTAACTAACTTGACGAACTAATCGAACTCAAAATAATCTTAATGTATTTTTAAATTCCTATGATATACCATTTGGAGTATCATTATTGAAAAAAGGATGAAATTTCAACACATGGTTAGTAACTTATTATTGATGATAAATATGGTTTGATTCGTGAAACTAAAACAGATGACAATATAGTTTTCTTTAAATTTGGAATCTTATGTTATCGCTTCTTCTCTTGTGCACATATATATTAATTTTGCGATATTAATTTTGTAACCTTCAACATATCAGTAAGAATTGTTTTAAATGTATAAAATAAGTAACTTACAAACATACTATTTTAATGCGATGAGTGCTTAATTCAGGCGATTTATCTAAACATTTTCACAGAATCACTTTTACGTTTCAATTGTAGGGATGCTTATTTTTAGCTCATCAGGCCTGAAAGGCCCGATGGGCTTATGGCATGGCATGGCGTCCGGCGTCCGTCCATCCGTCCGTCCATCCGTCCGTAAACTTTTCGCATTTTCAACTTCTTCTCCTGAACCAATAACTCCACAGAGCTGAGCTTTTATGTGCAGACTCCTTGGTCAATGGGGATTCTAAATTGTAGATTTTGTGACTCCGTGACCCCAAATGGGGTCACAGGGGTCACATGTTTAAAAACCTATTTTCATCTTCTTCTCCAGTTCCACAAGGTCTAGAGAGCTGAAAAGTTGTGTGCAGACACCTTGGCTAATGGGGATTCTACATTGTAGATTTGGTGACCCCATTACCCCAAATATGGTCACAGGGGTCACATGTTTAAAAACCTATTTTCATCTTCTCCTCCAGTTCCACAAGGTCTAGAGAGCTGAAAAGTTATGTGCAGACTACTTGGCTAATGGGGATTCTAAATTGTAGATTTCGTGACCCCATGACCCCAAATGGGGTCACAGGGGTCACAACCTTAAAAACCTATTTTCATCTTCTTCTCCAGTTCCAAAAGGTCTAGAGAGCTTAAAAGTTGTGTATAGACTCCTTGGCTAATGGGGATTCTAAATTGTAGATTTCGTGACCCCATGACCCCAAATAGGGTCACAGGGGTCACAACCTTAAAAACCTATTTTCATCTTCTTCTCCAGTTCGAAAAGATCTAGAGAGCTTAAAAGTTGTTTGCAGACTCCTTGGGCAATGAGGATTCTAAATTGTAGATTTCGTGACCCCCTGACCCCAAATAGTGTCACAGGGGTCACATGTTTAAAAACCTATTTTCATCTTCTACTCCAGTTCCACAAGGTCTAGAGAGCTGAAAAGTTGTGTGCAGACTCCTTGGCTAATGGGGATACTAAATTGTAGATTTCGTGACCCCATGACCCCAAATGGGGTCACAGGGGTCACAACCTTAAAAACCTATTTTCATCTTCTTCTCCAGTTCGAAAAGATCTAGAGAGCTTAAAAGTTGTTTGCAGACTCCTTGGGCAATGAGGATTCTAAATTGTAGATTTCGTGACCCCCTGACCCCAAATAGTGTCACAGGGGTCACATGTTTAAAAACCTATTTTCATCTTCTACTCCAGTTCCACAAGGTCTAGAGAGCTGAAAAGTTGTGTGCAGACACCTTGGCTAATGGGAATTCTAAATTGTAGATTTCGTGACTCCATGACCCAAAATAGGGTCACAGGGGTCACATGTTTAAAAATCTATTTTCATCTTCTTCTCCAGTTCCAGAAGGTCTAGAGAGCTGAAAAGTTATGTGCAGACTCCTTGGCTAATGGGGATACTAACTTGTAGATTTCGTGACCCCATGACCCCAAATGGGGTCACAGGGGTCACAACCTTAAAAACCTATTTTCATCTTCTTCTCCAGTTCGAAAAGATCTAGAGAGCTTAAAAGTTGTTTGCAGACTCCTTGGGCAATGAGGATTCTAAATTGTAGATTTCGTGACCCCCTGACCCCAAATAGTGTCACGGGGGTCACATGTTTAAAAACCTATTTTCATCTTCTACTCCAGTTCCACAAGGTCTAGAGAGCTGAAAAGTTGTGTGCAGACTCCTTGGCTAATGGGGATACTAAATTGTAGATTTCGTGACCCCATGACCCCAAATGGGGTCACAGGGGTCACAACCTTAAAAACCTATTTTCATCTTCTTCTCCAGTTCGAATAGATCTAGAGAGCTTAAAAGTTGTTTGCAGACTCCTTGGGCAATGAGGATTCTAAATTGTAGATTTCGTGACCCCCTGACCCCAAATGGGGTCACAGGGGTCACATGTTTAAAAACCTATTTTCATCTTCTACTCCAGTTCCACAAGGTCTAGAGAGCTGAAAAGTTGTGTGCAGACTCCTTGGCTAATGGGGATACTAAATTGTAGATTTCGTGACCCCATGACCCCAAATGGGGTCACAGGGGTCACAACCTTAAAAACCTATTTTCATCTTCTTCTCCAGTTCGAAAAGGTCTAGAGAGCTGACAAGTTTTGTGCAGACTCCTTGGCTAATGGGAATTCTAAATTGTAGATTTTGTGACCCCATGACCCCAAATAGGGTCACAGGGGTCACATGTTTAAAAACCTTTTCTCATCTTCTTCTCCAGTTCCACAAGGTCTAGAGAGCTGACAAGTTTTGTGCAGACTCCTTGGCTAATGGGGATTCTAAATTGTAGATTTCGTGACCCCATGACCCCAAATGGGGTCACAGGGGTCACAACCTTAAAAACCTACTTTAATCTTCTTCTCCAGTTCCAAAAGGTCTAGAGAGCTGAAAAGTTATGTGCAGACTCCTTGGCTAATGGGGTTACTAACTTGTAGATTTGGTGACCCCATGACCCCAAATGGGGTCACAGGGGTCACAACCTTAAAAACCTATTTTCATCTTCTTCTCCGGTTCCAGAAGGTCTAGAGAGCTGAAAAGTTGTGTGCAGACTCCTTGGGTAATGACCATTCTGAATTGTAGACTTCGTGACCCATGACCCCAAATGGGGTCACAGGGGTCACAACCTTAGAAACCTATTTTCATCTTCTTCTCCAGTTCCAAAAGGTCTAGAGAGTTGAAATGTTGTGTGCAGACTCTTTAGTAATTGGAGATTCTCAATTGTAGATTGGTGACCCTGGTGCTCCAAATATAAGGGCCTCACAGGCCATGATCTAAAAATCTATGTCAGTCTGCATCATTAAAAAATATAAACCCTGATGATCTACAGAGCCCATGGCTCTATTTTTTTCATTTATCACTGCCTAATGTAATGCTGTATAAATTGGTTGAAATGAAATGTCCAGTGATAAAATAAAACTAAAAACCCCATGTAAGATATGGCTAAAATGGGAAATCTGTGGAACTTCATTAAAGAGTTTGACTTCGTTTCATGTATTTAAGTGCGTGTAACTCATTATTTATGATTTTAACAGATAAATGGTTAATAGTTAATAGCTTTAAATATGCTTCATTAACCTTCGAATGCTATTAACAAAAGTATATAAAAAGAGTTCAAACGTCCTTACTTTCTAGAAAAAAAGATAAAACTATTCGTGCATAAATTCCCTTAACATCATACTTGACTTAATAAGGTTTATGTTCATCTGAATAATGAGCATATCATTAATAAAAGAATAGGTGCTTCTCCTGTGAAGTAAGGTTATACATAAGGAAAGGTTAAACATCAGATGAATTTGACTGGAATAATCGATGTCTAATACGATGAGCTTATGTCGACCAGCGTATCGGTATTTTGAGGTATGTATTTCTACAACATACCTGATCACACTGATACACTGGTCGTCATGAGATCATCGTATTAACTTACGTTATAGCCTAGCTTCGTATTTCTTCATCAACTTTTTTTTTTTAATATTCCTTTGAATTTGTCTAACTTGTGTTCTCTTTCCTTTCGCCCAAACGTACAAATATTTACTGAATGGGATATAATACAGCGCACCTCTGTTGTTTGTGGACACAAACTCGGGCTGGCAGATTTTCTGTTTGTCTGATATACTGTTTAATTCAGCCTTTGCACGTTATTACATATAAAATCTTTGGAGTTGTACATTCAAATTATGCTTAATACGAAAATCTTATTTCCCCTTAAATTTCACTGAATTTCCCTCAAATAGATACGGACATGTACGGAAATTGTTTTCTTTGAAATTCATTGAAATAGTTTGTACTTTGTTACAGGAATAGAAATATTTTGTTCATTTGAAACAAATTTAGCTGTTGTTTGAATTTGTTTATGTTTTTACTTCGCATTTTACTGTTCACAATTCTTCTCAACTACAAAATTGATTTCATTTTCACATATTGGTCAAGGATAGATATGTTAGATTTGATAGTTTGATATTCCGGATTTTAAAGTTTTCACAATGATCATGGCAATTACATTTTATCTGAATATAACTTGCGTTTTGATTGGTTGACGGAAGTACTTTACGTTGTCCTGTTCTTACTAAATCATATAGATGAACAATTTTGAGCATAATTATTTTAAGTCAAAAGTCATTTAAACATAACAAAAATAGAATAGAATAGGCGTGATAGGAGGCGAAACATGATGCTACATAATGTCATCAACATCTTTTTATTAACTTAAGTTCAATATTCATCCATGCAATATAAAAATAAAAGCATGCATATAAACATGTTGTCCCACAACAACTTTTGAAATAGCTACTTAAGCACTCAAATGTTTAATACAACCTAACACACAAAAGCTTATCAAAGACATTCAAAACCGACTTTGTCCTGGGCCAGTTTTTTGTTATTGACTCTGTTGAAAACCTGTCAACGTTTCTTTTGGACACTAGTTTAGGTTTAGTCGATTTAACACCAAACGCCATTTTATTAAGCGTGCATTAATTGAATACAATCGTACACATCCTCATTTCTAAAGTGTATGGCAGACTTCTTTTTGTATGGCTGGGTGACACGATCTAAAGTTTAAGTATTAGTTTGTGTCCATGGGCTTGTAATGAATAACCGTTTCCCATTTTGTATCTGATTTGATAACCAGTGTGCCCAGAAACGTCATTCCAAAATCGTTTGCATCCGTAGTGAAACTGAGATTGTCGTTCATATGATTTAAAAGGTCATGGAAACTTTGAAGTTTATCTTCAGACAACGACCAAAAGATAAAACAATCGTCCAGGAATATATATAATATATATGAAAAATTATTTTAGTACAATGTGTTGTCGGCATAATGTACGTCCTTTGACTTTAAACGATGACGCTTCGTTGCTGTTGGATATCATAAAATACGCCAGAAAGGCATATTTCACTCCCCTATCCCACTGGTTTTAGGAGATTCCAAAACGACGATTAACCGTTTAACATGCGTTTAGAGACATGATGTAACTATGTATATGTGTTATATGTGGTTCAATCATGTTCATTACTCATTGATAAAAATATGTTCCGTTATTGTACATATAACTAGTATAGTTTATGATGCTTTTGCTAGGATTGCTATTGCTGTTCCATTGTTATACTCAAAATTTATATCAAACATTACCATCAACTGCAGGCTACTGTACTTGTAGTGTATGCATTGCCTAAATTAACATAAGCTTATTTTCGACTAAGTATTTATCCTGTGTTAACTTCCTATGTCAGCTATATATATATATTATGTATTTCCAGCTGTTTGAAACAGAACAATATTAAATCTCTAACTACAGTAAACAACAAAAACGATTAGATATGTGAGAAATTATCGGTCCGAACATTGCTGTCAAAACAAAACATTTTCATCTGTTCTTATCCAGGAAATACCCACATGAGTAAAATAATCAACATTTTAAAATCAATATTTCTTATCAAACATCGCTGATAAGACTGCTTCGGTAAGAAGGTATTTTGTGATCAAACGTTATTGCCATTTTAATGTAAAAACATGTATGAAATGAAGTAATTGATATATAGAGAATCTCACCCAAGTGTCTTCTGATATCAAATATATCAGCACGAGTTGATTAAAGTGACAAATATCCGAGGCTTGCCTCGGATATTTGTAACTTTAATCAACGAGTGTTGATATATTTGATATCAGAAGACACGAGGGTGAGATTTTATTTATCATTCAAAATCATTCTTCAACAATTATTAGCAAAATAATGAACATATCTGCAACACAAAACTGCCATTTGACTACTTCAGCAGTGATCTCAGTAATGTCATAGCATTGTGACGTCATCAGCATTGTGGCCTCTTAGCATTGTTACGTCATCAACTTTGTGACGTCATAACATTGTCAGCAGTGTTCACAGTGATGTCAAAGCCTTATGATGTCATTAGCTGATGATGTAATATGATTGTGACGATTTGATTGTTGCGATATCTACAATGTAGATATCGCTTGTAGATATCGTTTGATCTCACACAAGCGATATCTACTGTGGGAACCAGTTTTGGATGATAAACTGATATGATATGATAATAATGAAATTATAAAGGACTTGTGTTATTAACATTCTAAGATAAAGAAAGCTATCTGAATTGCAATCGGGAAACGAATTAAATACTGATGATGAAATACCGAGGGGATATGCAAACAAACAGAGTAATTCACAGTGGACAAAACATTGTTGTGATATCAAAATACAAATATAAATTATATCAAATATGAGATCAACATTAGAAAGGAATGAAATATCGTCAGAACATTTCAATTCGTCTGACCGTTTCAGATACATAATGTTAACGTATATATCGCACACAAAGAACACAAACACAAAGTGGTTTTATAGCTCATCAGGCTTTACATAATAATATCGCTTAGGTAAAAAAAAACTTTGAATTTATAGATAAGGTTGACTTAAATTAATTTAATTTCAGATCCGGTTTCAATGTTGTGCACTACTGAAGTGTTATTTGATTAATGTATGAGCATATTATACTGTGTATGATTTCACTTCCTAACCATCTAATAAACATAATTATGTGATATGCTCTAAACAAAATTTCGGAACGGACGGATGAACGCCCAGAATGATTGCTATATACACTCCCACTTACGCTGTAAAGGGGGTAACGTTTCAATTGCATAAGCTATAAATACAATAGTAATCACTCTATAGTAAGTTCTTCTTGAAAAGATTCAAGAGCGAAAAGGTTATAGAGGACATATTTACGGAGGCCGGGCAATAATCCTATCGGGTCGTGCTGGCCTGATGAGCTCAACTGCATCTATGTCATAATGTCATAATTGACCAAAAAAATCAAGCTAAGATGACTATGCAAAATATATTAACATAACTAATGACATAAAGTAATATCGAACACTACCTAGTTGATATTCAACTACAGATATATTTGACATGAGTTTATCCACACACACAAAAAAACATTTGAAGCAAACGTCTAATAACGTCAATTTCGCTCTACTCTCGAGCTAAAAAAATTAGCATAACCTCGATTAGCAAATGCGTCTAAGTATTTCATAACTAAGTTAACCAGGCAAGAACAATCCGACTTTGTCTCCCTGAGTACGTTTGAAATAGCAATATTACAATGCAAATAATGAAAAGTTATTTCTTAACTTGTAGAAAAGTCTTTCATAGCGTTAAGGAATTGGCATGGTATTAAAAGACAAATCTGTCTAGTTTCAACTTATTTTTGTTATTTCACATGGCGCTTCTGGAAAACTTATTTCACTTTCTTCAGGTGATTAAAAGAAAGGATGAGAAGTAACCCCAAACCATCGTGTGAAGTAAATAATAGAAGCTATCATCCTTACAATTTGTCAATTTTTATAATACGATACTGAAGATGAAGATGTACACTGCTCGAGGTTGTGCTTTGTATTAGCATGATATATGATTGATAAACAAACGGGCGTCTCATGTTATTTTGATACAACTGCTCTTACAGACTATTGAATTGAATATTTACATTCTTAATTATTCATTGATTTCTGAAAAAATGTTCAAAATCAAAGAATGTCTTGCTTATCATTGAAATGAAAGATTTATAAATACGTTATGAGAGCAATGAATTAAAAATGTTTTTTTTAAAATAGAAAACATTTTCTGTTGGAATTGTTGGTATAAAAGTGATTTCGGAAAACTTTATTACAATTCAGAGCAAGGGGGTCAAAAATGAATCGCTTGCCTCAAATTGTAATAAACATGTCTCAGACTGAAACAATCCTTTGTAAATGATAATGTTTGATGTTTAAAAAAAAATTTAAAAATTGTTTTTGTAATTGAAAACATTTTCTGTCGGAATTGTTGGTTTAAAATTGATTTCAGAAAACTTTATTACAATTCAGGGCAAGTGGGCCAAAAATGAATCACTTGCCTCAAATTGTAAAAAACTCATCTCTGACTGAAATAACCCGTTGTAAATGAAAATGTTTGATGTTTAAATAGTTTGAAAAAAAATGTTTTTGAAATAGAAAACAGTTTCTATTGGATCTGTAGGTTTAAAAGTGATTTCTGAAAATTTTATTACAATCCAGGGCAAATTGTATTACAGTTCACGGCAGTTATTACAAGTTGCGATTGTTTGACAACTCAGGGCAACACCTCAGTTGTTTTTATCATATGTATAATTTTCAATGTCAAATTTCTCGAGTTTTCGACGTCGTTTTCAAAAACTGAATAGTTTGGGAACATTAGTCCAGAATATTAAATCAGTAAAAGAATTCTTCTACGTGTTTTTAAAAAAAAAAAAAAAAAAAATTAATTTTGAAATCCCCAAAAATGTATGTTGATAAAACACAACTGTTTATTGATATATAACACATATTCTGTGTGAAAATCAATAAATTTGCCTCGTCCTGCACACATTTTCAACATTTTAAACGTGGTAGGGGTCATGTTGGTGTAAATTTCATTTCTTACCCCTGTCGAGTTTAGAAAATGATATTGTAATCTCAAAATAAAACAGTCACCAATTGACTCATAAAAACTACTGCCAAAAGGTGTTTTTGTATCTCGCCACAATCAAAAGCATCCCATTTCTTTAAAATATGGAATTAGTCGAAACCAACAGAGGTGTGATGTTCGTTTTTTTAAAGTCTATATACGGAAAAGGAAGCTATCGTCAATAATTGTGTTTAACTGTCAACTAGTCGAAACTCAAAATAATGAAATGATTTTAAAGCGAGAGTAAGAACTGTAAGATGTACATTCCAATGAGAAATGAATAGAATAAGTAATATTGACCCGAGGGGCAGAAGAAATAATATGATATTTTAAACAGAGTCAAACACTAAATATTTCTGCCGGAAAAGTTGATTTTTAATGTCTCTAATGCGGATGTATCTTGTTAAGACATATGCAAAATTGTATTCTTGATAGCATGATACCTAATATTTTACATCTGTTCAAACGCACAAATGGTGCTGAAATTGCTATTTCAAAGGTCTTTTTGAAAACAATGTTTGATATTTAAGATGAAATATGGACCTTATGTTAGTTAGTTCAAGTTTTGTTGGCTTAAAGAGCTTTCTTCGATGAAGCATCGTTTATCTAGGATGTCATAAAATAAGGTATAAATCAACAATTTCGATTAAAGGGTATTTAGAATAAACATAGTTACCCAGAAATGTGATAAATTTTAATAAATTCTATATGGCATTTTAAAATGATGATATTTAATTGTTTTTTATTAATTACCTCATCGTCGAATCCATCTATCACAAACACATAACCACAATAGCGTTGTATAATTTGGAGGGGGATACCCAGTTCTATCGGTGAAATAAACCCTCCATCAAGCTACAGTGGCGATAACCTTTATCACTACTCTACTGAGTGACGATAAACTTTATCGCAACTCGCCTGACGTTATCGGGACAATGTTATGACGTCACATCATGTTTTCAGCTTGCGAATGCTGTATGTTTACAGTTGAAATCACTCTACGTCAACATAAAACACAGAAATAATGATATAATAAATATAACATATGTTTTCCTCGACAAGTACCACGTTTATCTAATCTCGTGAGGTAGAAAAGTTAATGTATTTCACTCGTAGCTGCGCCACTCGTGAAATATCTACATTTCTACCTCACTCGATTAGATAAACATGGTAATGTTCAAGAAAAGACAGGTGTCCTCTATATCTCCGTACAATTTGGTGAGAGGGATGTTGATAGCAACTCACGTTACCATCTTTAATTATATTTTAATGCAATCGTACTTGACTAACTACATAATTAACATAACTCACCAAGCACAAACATGGTTGAAAAGCGACAAGTAAAATCACACATCAATATCTGCAGTTGTAAATAACGATTAACTGAACAGCACAAACTTTGAAGTAATCATTTGGAATACTTACCAAAAATTGATGAAAGGAGTAAAGACAATGCAAGAACCGATCTCATGGCGAAAGCGATGTTGATTTCAGTTACCTGCCGTGACATTGCCTGTAAACTGATCCGGCTACATTCCCTTGTCGCGACGGTCATGCTCTGTTTACTATTGACAATACTTATCATCTCCGGGATGCTTTCCAGGAAAACCTCATTTCTTCAAAAGAATCGATTATGGTATAGGTCTAATATCAGTTTCGTTTTACAAATGCTTTTAGATAAATACATAGAGTGTATGTTACAAGGGAAATACGTTATTGTATATTGTACTATTTTGATCATATTATTGTATTCGGAGAAGAAGATGCAATTACTCCATGTCAACGTATTTGGATTGTGCTAATAAAATGTATACTTTTAAGCTCATCAAGCCTGAAAGGCTTATGGCATGGCTTTTCGCTTTTTCGACTTCTTCTCCATTGCCAATGACTCTAGAGAGCTGATATTTAATGTACAGACTCCTTGGTCAATGGGAATTCTAAATTGTAGATTTGGTGACCCCGTGGCCTCAAATAAGGGCCTCACGGGGGTCACGACCATTAAAACCTACGTTCATCTTATTATCCAGTACCAACAGGTCTATAGAGCTGAAATGTTTTGTGCAGACTTCTTGGCTAATGGAGATTCTAAATTGTAGAGTTGGTGACCCCATGACCCCAAATAGGGTCACAAGAAGAACGCTATTGTATCAAGCTCTGAACAGTACTCTTGAGATTTTATGTGCTCTTCACTTCAGTCAGTATAGTTACTAAGGGAGGTAATCCCAAATATGTTAGTTCTAACATGTGCTTTGAGAAATTGTTGTTGAGAAAGAGAAGTTGAGACTTGAAAATTAAGAATTTAGTGCATATTGATCAAGAAGTTTGTTTAGATCTGCTCCAGAAACAAACCCTACACTTCAAATAGCAACTTCCCAATGCAAGGCATAGCTCTTGCCAGTCTCCATTACTGGCTGATTTAGGCCATGCAGTATTTCCTTAAGAAATCTGTGTTTAAAAATCCAGGCCCTCTATGCATTTCTAGTGCAGCGATTCACTATCTTGACACAACAAAGAGAGGGAAATACCGCAAGGCTTAAACCAGCGAGTAATGCAGACTGGCAAGAGTTATGCCTTGCGTTTAGAAGTTGTTCAAATAGACAAAGTCCAACTTGTTAACATGGAAAAAAAATAAAATAAAACTTGGAAAAAGTTGAAACTCCAAAAGGCACCTCAACATGATATTCATGGATCCCTTTATCCGGGTTAGGCCCCGACCCCTTGGTTACTGTTGCTACTTCCGACACGATATCGCACAAAATGGCCGCCACGATTGACATTCTTGTCACCAAGTCTATATATTGCATTCCTGAAAGCTTTTATGTGTCCTTTTTTACCAAACTCTGATCAAATATCAACCAAGAATTACTACCAACAAGGTTACGCTCATGATGTACTATTACATTTCCCAACTGTATCTGCCCCCAAATGTTGGCCCTCGGCATCGCTCCAAAAACGACCCTCCTCATCTAATTTGTTATCACTTGAATCATCGAATCAAAGAATCCCTCCGTTATATAATGTTACGGGGATTTAGGCGGAAATTTCAGGATAATTTAGGCCCTAGGCTACCCATTGATTTGATGTTTGAGTCCTCAACCCAATTTTTTAAAAATAACCCAGATTTTTTTCTTTATTTTTCTGGTTTTATTCAGGTGTATCTAATTTAAAATTGAAGGTATTTCAAAGTTAAGTTTAAGTTTAAGTTTCTTTTTGTCCAGTGCTTGCATTTTTCTACATTTTCTTTGTAATACAGTTGGAAATTTACGAGGAATGTTCCTTCCAGTCTTTCAGGATAACACTGGTCACCATTACATGTTCCCCACGCGCACCATAATACCATTTTTGTTTTTGGACAAAACCGTAACTAAGGGCAGTCGGGGATAGCTTGTGGAGAAAACATGGCGGCCACTGGTTGTTAATTACGGGCAGAATGAAAGTTTTTTTTCCTGATTGGCTGATACGATACCTCGATCACTGCGCAGAGATCTGTGATATGGATATGATAATCGCCAAAAAAACAATGAAATAGTCTACTTATTATGTACATTTTATCTGCATAAACACATTGAAAACGTAACACATCGAAACGTCTTACTGCTGTGTTGATTGACGTAATCCTTATAACTCCACTTACACTTGAGAAAAAAAAGCGGTGAGAAAGTAATTACATTGAAATAAATCGATTTAAAACTGATCAATATTTCCAAAAACAATATGTCGTGAATGTTTAACAATTTAAGACCATTGATGTCTTTCGGTAACAATTAGTCAAATCAAGATGCGTAAGACATTGCGGTTTTCACGTTATTTTAAACGCGGAATGATACAGTGAATGACACCCTTTACATCAACCTCGTGCCCAGGGCTGATCAACTATGATAAAGGCTTGACGCAGGAGAGACGTAGCAGCACTGTGGGGAACTTGCCGTCATATGTCTGTCATATACCTCTCTCCTCATCAAGTTTTTCATAAGCAAAAAAATTACCATGCAACTGATCAACAATAAAATTTAATGACTTTCAGAATAGTTATTGTTATTAGATATGGAATATGATATTACCAACACAAAAGGTAAACTGTCATTGACTGAAAACAGCGCAACGCTCATCGTAAACGTTGAAATCAAGGGACGAAATCATTTTACAAAGGGAGATAATTGCATGTCAAAGTGAGATAATCACGAAAAGTAATTCTGGCAAAACGTAGGTACGTTTGTCCACATGTGATGTTTATCGCAAATATGTTGCTTAACAAAGATGAACAACCAGTTTTCCCTATGTGCGAACGACTTCATCTTTGTTGTGCAAAACAATTGCGCTAAACTTCACCTTTGGTTTGTAACTGCAGGGAAATCATGAGTTTCTACTACTTTAAAGGAGCAGTAGCACGTTTTTTTGCAAATTTTATTTTTTCAAAATTCCCATTTATAATGATAGTTTAGATAGAGGGTAAAACATCTTATTACACAAACCAATTATCCGCAGTGGTAATAACGATGCTGCGCATAAAGCAAAAATTGCATGGCGGCCATTTTATTGTGAACACATTTTATTATTTTTAATGACAAAAATGATTCCCATGGTTTTACGGAACCATGTACACTCATTTTTAAACTTGATTTTCCGAAGAGAGAAGGATGTTTTACTATTCGTGACAGTATTTTTCAAATACACTTCATCGACTTATTTCAGCGAAAAAAGTGCTACTGCCCCTTTAAATAGTGCAAATATAGATTATATTATCATTAAATGATCACATATTTCATTACTTATTATATAATGAAAAATTACATGTACATTGTAGTTTTAACTTAATTCTCGTGGAATATACTGTAGTAACGTATAATTATAATTATACTTATTCACCTACAACCTACACCTGTGCAACTGCGTCCTATAGAAAACCATGTATTTTTGATGTCGCAGTGGTTAGGACGTTCGGCTTGGAATCAATATGTTAACTGCACAAACCTGTTTTACATGTTTAGGTGCAATGCAACACTGAATTTCAATGCTGTACCGGTTCGTTAGGTCTGGTCGACGGTTACAAGTTATGTCACAAGGCAAACAATAGCAACAATACTGTTAAGAATTACTCTACTAACAGCCTTCAAAAAAATGCCATAGGGTCTGTCAATCAATGAAACTAAACTC
Source organism: Gibbula magus (assembly GCA_936450465.1). Taxonomy (NCBI): domain Eukaryota; kingdom Metazoa; phylum Mollusca; class Gastropoda; order Trochida; family Trochidae; genus Gibbula; species Gibbula magus. The sequence goes on from OW388295.1 coordinate 37,048,075, forward strand.
TTAAATCAGCATGCGTTGATCCACATTTTATGGGAAATTATCTTTTTCAGTTCCAAGGCTACCCCACTTCCTTTACAATAAATCATAATTAGTTTTCAGACACTGACAACCCGATCAAGATACTTGCCAGAACGGTAGATCTTCGGTCGCATATTTAGGAATCTTTTCAAGGCAAGGGGGCCAAAAATGTATCTCTTGCCTGAAACAACACTTTGTAAATGATAATGTTTGGTGTTTAAATAGTTTTTTAAAAACATTTTTTAAAAATAGAAAACAGTTTCTGTTGGATTTGTTGGTATAAAAGTGATTTCGGAAAACTATATTACAATTAAGAGCAAGGGGGCCAAAATGAATTGCTTGCCTCAAATTGTAATAAACATGTCTCAGACTGAAATAACCGTTTGTAAATGATAATGTTTGATGTTTAAATACTTTTTAACCAATGTTTTTGTAATTGAAAACATTTTCTGTCGGAATTGTTGGTTTAAAATTGATTTCAGAAAATTTTATTACAATTCAGGGCAAGTGGCCCAAAAATGAATCGCTTGCCTCAAATTGTAATAAACTCATCTCTGACTGAAATAACCCGTTGTAAATGGAATGTTTGATGTTTAAATAGTTGTTAAAAAATGTTTTTGAAATAGAAAACAGTTTCTATTGGAATTGTAGGTTTAAGTGATTTCTGAAAATTTTATTACAATTCAGGGCAAATTGTATTACAATTCACGGCAGTTATTACAAGTTGCGATTGTTATTACAATTCAAGGCAACACCTCAGTTGTTTTTATCATATGTATAATTTTCAATGTCAAATTTCTCGAGTTTTCGACGTCGTATTCAAAAACTAAATAGTTTGGGAACATTAGTCCAGAATATTAAATCAGTAAAACAATTCTTCTACGTGTTTTTAAAAAAAAAATTTTAAAAAAAAATTTAATTTTAAAATCCCCAAAAATGTATATTGATAAAACATAACTGTTTATTGACATATAAAACATACTCTGTGTGAAAATCAATAAATTTGCCTCGTCCTGCACACATTTACAACATTTTAAACATGGTAGGGGTCATGTTGGTGTAAATTTCATTTCTTAACCCTGTCTAGTTTAGAAAATGATATTGTAATCTCAAAATAAACAGTCACAAATTGACTCATAAAAACTACTGCCAAAAGGTGTTTTTGTATCTCGCCACAATGAAAAGCATCCCATTTCTTTAAAATATGGAATTAATCGAAACCAACTGAGGTGTGACGTTTCTTTTCTTTTTTAGTCTATATACGGAAAAGGAAGCTATCGTCAATGATTGTGTTTAACTGTCAACTAGTCGAAACTCAAAATAATGAAATGATCTTAAAGCGAGAGTAAGAACTGTAAGATGTACATTCCAATAAGAAATGAATAGAATAAGTAATATTGACCCGAGGGGCAGAAGAAACGATACGATATTTTAAACAGAGTCAAACACTAAATATTTCTGCCGGAAAAGTTGATTTTTAATGTCTCTAATGCGGATGTATCTTGTTAAGACATATGCAAAATTGTATTCTTGATAGTATGATACTTAATATTTTACATCTGTTCAAACGCACACGTGGTGCTGAAATTGCTATTTCAAAGGTCCTTTTAAAAACATTGTTTGATATTTAAGATGAAATATGGACATTATGTTAGTTCAAGTTTTGTTGGCTTAAAGAGCTTTCTTCGATGAAGCATTGTTGCTGAAACGGTATTAGCGGTGGTTGGACCACATTCAAGGGAAGTAACTCTAAACTTAGCTCCCGCACCGGAGCTATGCCCTTTATTCACGTATTCACGCGCGCAATGGATACCAGTGCCGTGGTCACTCGTAGAAAATGTAACTTTGCTCGTATCTACGTACCTAATTTGAAATGACAGGGGCAATTATATGTATTTAATAGTGAGTAAAGTTACTAAGAACAATTTCTGATTTTCGTTCATGGCAGATTTCGTCCCTAAGTTACTTCAAGTTGAATTTTGCAAATGTGGGCCCACTGTCTCGGTTCCTATTAGGTCAGTGGGCCCACATTTTGAAAAAAACGGATTTTGACCGAGTACAGGATTCTTCTTCCTTCCACTATAATCAAAAGACAAGGTTTACATTCAACTCATTTTTATTTATCAAAATTAAATATTGTTTCCCATCAAATGTTTAAGATCAATTACCTAGGATGGAAAAGGATCGATATTCCAACATCTTTCAATCAAATGTTCAAATACAATTTTATAGAATGGAAAAGGATCAATAATGAAGCATAGTTCCCATCAAATGTTCAAATACAAATTATCTAGGAGGGAAAAGGATCAATAATCAAGCCTATTTCCCATCAAATGTTCAAATACAATTTTATATGATGGAATGGAGAAATAATCAAGCCTATTTCCCATCAAATGTTCAATTACAATTTTATAGGATGGAAAAGGATCAATAATCAAGCCTATTTCCCATCAAATGTTCAATTACAATTTTATAAGATGGAAAAGGATCAATAATCAAGCCTATTTCCCATCAAATGTTCATTTACAATTATATAGAATGGAAAATGATCAATAATCAAGCCTATTTCCCATCAAATGTTCAATTAACGTTATCTAGGGTGGAAAAGGATCAATAATCAAGCCTATTTCCCATCAAATGTTCAATTACAATTTTATAAGATGGAAAAGGATCAATAATCAAGCCTATTTCCCATCAAATGTTCATTTACAATTATATAGAATGGAAAATGATCAATAATCAAGCCTATTTCCCATCAAATGTTCAATTAACGTTATCTAGGGTGGAAAAGGATCAATAATCAAGCACGTTTCCCTTCAGTTTTCACAATAATTATCGAGATAAACATCAATCGTCAAGCTGTTATTCATTGACAGCTGATAGTAAGAATATGCTTATTTCTTAGGTCTCTGACCTGACCTACTGACCTCGACCAATCAGAATGCTCGAACGCCTCAATGTGACCATGACCTAGTCCTTGACATTGGTTCTGACCAATCAGAGAATACCTCTCACGAATATGCATTTCGTGTGGCCTACATTTCGCTGGCTACCGTTAATTCATTTCTGATGGAAAAAATAACATAAAAACAACCTTTATTTCCGAATAGAACACCTCAAACATATTTAGAAGTTGGCAATATTCGAAAGTACCGTGGGAAAGCAAATAGACAAATGTGGGCCCACTCCATTGCGGTACTATATGATAACGATTTCGATGGGCCCACATTTCAACTAACGTAACATTCCATGCCGTAGGTAAATGTGGGCCCACTCCATCATGGTACTATATGGTAACGATTTCGAGGGGCCCACATTTCAACTAACGTAACATTCCATGCAGTAGGTAAATGTGGGCCCACTCCATCGCGGTACTATATGGTAACGATTTCGATGGGCCCACATTTCAACTAACGTAACATTCCATGCAGTAGGTTCCAAAAACAAGGAATAAATACATAACTAATTTAGCATTCTAGTATTTCATTTTCATTGTTTGTAATTAACGGTATTTAATTAATGACATGAGAATACGAAACTAATAGTCGTGGCTTCCATGGGGAAGACAAGAGTTACGTCCCTTCAATGTGGTCCAACCACCGCTAATACCGTTTCGCCGCATTGTTTATCTAGGATGTCATAGGAGAAGGTATAAATCAACAATTTCGATTAAAGGGTATTTAGAATAAATAGAGTTACCGAGAAATGTGATAAATTTAAGTAAATTCTATATGGCATTTTAAAATGATGATATTTAATTGGTTTTTATTAATTACCTCATCGTCGAACCTATCTATCACAAACATATAACCACAATAGCGTTGTATTATATAATTTGGAGGGGGATACTCAGTTCTATCAGTGAAATAAACCCTCCATCAAGCTACAGTGGCGATAACCTTTATCACAACTCTACTGAGTGACGATAAACTTTATCGCAACTCGCCTGACGTCATCGGGACAATGTTATGACGTCACGTCATTTTTTCAGTTTGCGCGAAGGCTGTACGTTTACCGTTGAAATCACTCTACGTCAACATAAAACACAGAAATAATGATATGATAAATAGAACATCTGTTTTCCTCGACAAATACCACGTTTATCTCATCTCGTAAGGTAGAAAAGTTGATGTATTCAACTCGTAGCTGCGCCACTCGTGAAATATCTATTTTTCTACCTCACTCGATTAGATAAACATGGTAATGTTCAAGAAAAGACAGGTGTCCTCTATTTCTCCGTACAATTTGGTGAGAGGGATGTTGATAGCAACTCACGTTACCATCTTTAATTGTATTTTAATGCAATCGTACTTGACTAACTACATAATTAACATAATTCACCAAGCACAAACACGGTTGAAAAGCGACAAGTAAAATCACACATCAATATCTGCAGTTGTAAATAACGATTAACTGAACAGCACAAACCTTTGAAGTAATCATTTGGAATACTTACCAAAAATTGATGAAAGGAGTAAAGACAATGCAAGAACCAATCTCATGGCGAAAGCGATGTTGATTTCAGTTACCTGCCGTGACATCGCCTGTAAACTGATCCGGCTACAGTCCCTTGTCGCGACGGTCATGCTCTGTTTACTATTGACAATAATTATCATCTCCGGGATGCTTTCCAGGAAAACCTCATTTCTTCAAAAGAATAGATTATGGTATAGGTCTTATATCAGTTTCGTTTTACAAATGCTTTTAGATAAATACATAGAGTGTATGTTACAAGGGAAATACGTTATTGTATATTGTACTATTTTGATCATATTATTGTATTCGGAGAAGAAGATGCAATTACTCCATGTCAACGTATTTGGCTTGTGCTAATAAAATGTATACTTTTAAGCTGAAATGTTGTGTGAAGACTCCTTGGCCAATGGGGATTCAAATTTGTAGATTTTGTGACCTTGTGACCCCAATTAGGGTCACAGGGGTCACGACCTAAAAAACCTAGGTTCATCTTCTTATCCAGTACCAACAGGTCTAGAGAGCTGAAATGTTTTGTGCAGACTCCTTGGCTAATGGAGTTTCTAAATTGTAGAGTTGGTGACCCCCTGACCCCAAATATTGTCACAAGAAAAACCCTATTGTATCAAGCTCTGAACAGTACTCTTGATATTTTACGTGCTCTTCACTTCAGTCAGTATAGTTACTAAGGGAGGTAATCCCAAATATGTGAGTTCTAACATGTGCTTTGAGAAATTGTTGTTGAGAAGTTGAGACTTGAAAATTAAGAATTGAGGGTCTAACAAACATTGTATGTAATATTTATTTTGTAAAACCATCTTTTTTACTTTAATAATATTTTATGAAAGTAATTATTAATATTTTAATATTATGTAAAAGCTATTGAACTACAGAGCCAATGGCTCTATTTTTACATTGCAAAAATGAAAAACACCGGGGAATGCTAAGGAACTCAGATTTAAAGGCGCTGTAGCACGTTTTTTGCAAATTTTATTTTTTCAAATTTCCCATTTATAATGATAGTTTATGTCATTTATATTTACTTTAGAGGGTAAAACATCTTATTACACAAACCAATTATCCGTAGAGGTAATAACGGTGTTGCGTAGAAAGCAAAAATTGCATGGCGGCCATTTTATTGTGAGCACATTTTATTATTTCGAATGACAAAAACGATAGCCCTGGCTTTACGGAACCCTGTACACTCATTTGTAACTTGACTTTCTGAAGAGAGAAGGGTGTTTTACTAGTGGTTACATTATTTTTCAAATACATTTCATCGACTTATTTGAGCGAAAAAACGTGCTACAGCGCCTTTAAGTGATTACTTTTTGAGGGAGTTTGTCTTTACATGGCAGTAAATATGTGAGTTCTGACATGTGCTTTGAGAAATTGTTGTTGAGAAAGAGAAGTTGAGACTTGAAAATTAAGAATTGAGGGTCTAACAAACACTGTATGTAATATTTATTTTGTAAAACCATCTTTTTTACTTTTATGATATTTTATTAAAGTAATTATTAATATTTTAATATTATGTAAAGGCTATTGAACTACAGAGCCAATGGCTCTATTTTTACATTTCAAAAACGGAAAACATCGGGATATGCTAAGGAACTAAGATTTAAGCGATTATTTGTTAAGGGAGTTTGTCTTACATGGCAGTATATTCCACACTAATCTAGTTGTATAGAGACTATGTCATTGTTTGGCTGAATTTAATTTCTATCTCATCAAGAGGAAATAAAAACGACCTACCCCCAAAAAGCACAGTTGCATACTATGGGGTGGCAGTATACCATATTTAGTGCGTATTGATCAAGAAGTTTTTTTTAGATCTGCTCCAGAAACAAACCCTACACTTCAAATAGACAAAGTCCAACTTGTTAACATGGAAACAAAAAAATAAAACTTGGAAAAAGTTGAAACTCCAAAAGGCACCTCAACATGATATTCATGGATCCCTTTATCCAGGTTGAATCATCGAATCAAAGAATCCCTCCGTTATATAATGTTTTGGGGATTTAGGCGGAAATTTGAGGATAATTTAGGCCCTAGCTAGGCTACCCATTGATTTGATGTTTGGGTCCTAAACCCAATTTTAAAAAAATAACCCAGTATTTTCTTTATTTTTCTGGTTTTATTGAGGTGTATATAATTTAAAATTGAAGGTATTTAAAAGTTAAGTTTAGAATTACAGCGCGGTGCCAAACGTGTTGCAAGAATCGCCGTTTTCCCATAAGGTCCCACGTTATTTCAGTGTAGCATAAATAATTTTCACGATCGTGACAGTGAACGAAAACTTACAATATTAAACATGATTGTAATCTAACATCTTGAGATTATGTTTATAATATTCAAATTCATTAGTTTTGAGCATGGTTTTTACAGTAACGTCACTTCCTCATATAAGCAGACCTAAGGGGCTGAACAAATGGACATAGGCCTACCTCAGTAACCTACATGACCACTGACTAAAATACATACATTAGCAGATAAATATTGCATCAAATTTTAAAACATATTTTCTGCCATGAGCCAGGGGATATCTAAGATACCTGAGATATATTTCAACATTGAACGAGACCTTGAAAAGTAAATAATTTTAACTGTAGGTTATTATGGAGAGATAGGCCTAATTGGTCTTGGGAGAGGTTATCAGACACTTGCACTATCAACTGTTAAAATACTAAATTTAGAAAGTCGAGGATTTAAATTTTCTTTATAGATTTAATGTGTTTTTAGTGTTTATCTGGATAGATTGCGCTGTTCATGAGGACGGCCACCTGCTTTTATCCAGCGCTTGCATTTTTCTACATTTTCTTTGTAATCCAGTTGGAAATTTACGAGGAATGTTCCTTCCAGTCTTTCAGGATAACACTGGTGACCAGTACATGTTCCCCACGCCCACAGTAGAACCATTTTTTGTTTTTGGACAAAACCGTAACTAAGGGCAGTCGGGGATAGCTTGTGGGGAAAACATGGCGGCCACTGGTTGTTAAGTATGGGCAGAATGAAAGTTTTTTTCTGATTGGCTGATAAGACACCTCGATCACTGCGCAGAGATCCGTGAATTTGGAGGCAGCATACCAAATTTGGTGAGGATTAGCTATTTCTATGGTTGTTTACATTGGAGACCGGTGTTTCCGGATTTTATTGACAGATGAGAGAGTATACTATCAACTGAAATTTTGCTAGATTTTTAGTGTCAGTGTTTTTGAGTGGGTGGTGGGTATAATATGTTGATTTTGTTCACTTTTGTCTGTTTTCTGTGGCGCATCAGTGTATGTTTACATTTTCCACTCATATCTCAAAATCGGCATGGTCAACCCCCACTTTGGTTTGCGATTTTGTAGTGCCGAGAGGTTGTACTTTGACTTCATAACAAGTCCCCCGCTCCGGCAATGTCAGGAAGTTTAGTATGCAACCTTATTACTAATGATAAATGCACTAGAAATTAATTGTGGACTGAGGCCATATACCTCTCTCCTCATCAAGTTTTTCATAAGCAAAATAATTACCATGCAACTGATCAACAATAAAATTTAATGACTTTCAGAATTGTAACTGTTATTAGATATGGAATATGATATTACCAACACAAAAGGTAAACTGTCATTGACTGAAAACAGGTACGTTTATCCACATGTGAAGTTTATCGCAAATATGTTGCGCAACAAAGATGAACAACCAGTTTTCCCTATGTGCGAACGACTTCATCTTTGTTGTGCAACATATTTGCGCTAAACTTCACCTTTGGTTTGTAACCGCAGGGAGTTTCTACTGCTTTGAAGAAGCAGTAGCACGTTTTTTGCAAATTTTATTTTTTCAAAATTCCCATTTATAATAATAGTTTAGATAGAGGGTAACACATCTTATTACACAAACCAATTATCCGCAGTGGTAATAACGATGCTGCGTATAAAGCAAAAATTGCATTGCATCACGGTATTGTGAACACATTTTATTATTTTTAATGACAAAAATGATTCCCATGGCTTTACGGAACAATGTACACTCATTTTTAAAATTGATTTTCTGAAGAGAGAAGGATGTTTTACTATTGGTGACAGTATTTTTCAAATACACTTCATCGACGTATTTCAGCGAAAAAAAAATGCGACCCCTTTAAATAGTGCAAATATAGATTATATTTTCATTAAATGACCACATATTTCATTACTAATTATATAATAAAACATTACATGCACATTGTAGTTTTAACTTAATTCTCGTGGAATATGCTGTAGTAACGTATAACAATACTTATTCACCTACAACCTACATCTGTGCAACTGCGTCCTATAGAAAACCATGTATTTTTGATGTCGCAGTGGTTAGGACGTTCGGCTTCGAATCAATATGTTAACTGCACAAACCTGTTTTACATGTTTAGGTGCAATGCAACACTGAATTTCAATGCTGTACCGGTTCGTTAGGTCTGGTCGACGCTTACAAGTTACATCACAAGGCAAACAATAGCAACAATACTGTTAAGAGTTACTCTACTAACAGCCTTGCAAAAAATGCCATAGGGTCTGTCAATCAATGAAACTATACCAAGTTCCTTTCTTGTGATGAATCATTATAATCTCAGCTCATGATCCTAAAGCGAACGAGTCTTCACCCACCCTTGGTCTCCAATTAATGAGACTTCATATACCCTGAGTCTCCAATTAATGAGACTTCATATACCCTGAGTCTCCAATGAATGAGTCGTCATCTACACTGAGTCTCCAATGAATGATAGTAGACTCAGTATAGTGACGGTATAAAGGTTAAATAAAATAATGGGTTTTTTTAATCGAAAACCGGACACCGACCACTGCTTGCGTGCATCAATGCGTCAAACGTAATTTTGAAAACTTTTCTACAACAGACAAAAAGACAATTTAGGTTGGTAATGTTTAATAGGGAATATACTACAGTGCATGCAATTTTGAGGTTCGGTTCGGTTTCTGCACATGGTTCTACTTTTACTACTTTAAATGCAAAAAAATCACTAGAACGCTGAAATCGGTTGTAGACATACCTTTTGAAGCAGTTATAATTACATATAATAAATCTCTTATTCTTTTTTTAAACAGTTGTTAAACTATTCACTCACCACGTCGTCAACCTGAGATATTAAATCATGTATGATGATGAGCTACAGAGCCCATGTCTCTATTTTCGTCAGTTTCAATGAAAATGAGATAAGATCTACTATCAAAATATACCAATTTTAGGTGTATTTTCTCCAGGACAAGCGGCGTTAAACCCTAACTCACTCACAATATGGCTCGGCCCGATAACTTTATTACCTCCCTTGGCTCGCCTGCCTTTCCCCAGCCAACCGGGTGCGTCCTTCAAAGTGAGTGACAGCTTGTCAACTCTGCTCGCTGTGCGAGAAGCATACTTAGGAAAGGAATCGTGTATACAGATTGGCATTCGGCATGAAATGTTCGAACTTCTGAAATTTCTGAAACGAAGGGATCCGAAATGCTAACATTGAAACTAATTAAGAAAACAAGTGATAAGCCCTGTTTATACGGCGAGGGTTTGCATATGAGTAAATCATTACACATATGCAAATTTGCTCATATGAGCATAATTCGCCGTATGGACGCATTTGCACATATGTATATTTTACTACCATAAGCAAATTTTTCACTACCGTAAGCAAATTTGCACCTAGTCAGGGGCAGGTGCAAATGTTTACTACCGTGAGTAAATATGGTATTTTCACTATTCTAGTAACAGTTCGTCGTATACAGGCATAATGACTTCACAGAGGTTGAGAAAATCTATTTGAAAACTTTAGAAACTCTTAAAATTGTTTTTCAATTTCTCTATGGAGAATAATCTCCTTCTTGCACGCGATGACCTCCGAAATCCATCTGACTATCCGATTTTCAATATACTTAGGGCGATATAGTCAAACCAATGTTGACATATATATTAATTAATTTCCTTGATTTAGTTCACATCTAATACATATTAATTGGGATGTTTTAGGAATTCTCTATTCATATATTAAAAGAGTTGGAAGCCCATTTGCTTAGGCAAAAATTAAACGCGTATGAACGCATAGTAAATTTACTTTTACTCACGTGTGTATTTTACTACCATAAGCAATATTGCATATGTGCAAAGTTCGCCGTATAAACAGGGCTATAGTCAAAACTAAAATGCAGGACGAAACTAGCATTCCGAAGCTGGTCCGGTTCATGACACAATCGGGTACAAAATAAATAAATTTAAAAAATCTGATTTATGAGAGCGTTGATCATTGACAGGCCTCATGACACTTCGCAACACACCATTCATTCGAATGCAAAGGAGGTAGTAAAGTAATCGGGCCGAGCTGTGTATACGTCCAGAGTATATAGAATAGATTTATCGGAGCGTATACTCTGGATTATCGAGAATGTGAAGCGTTATACCGGGGTATGAATAGCTATCAACGATATCAATTACCTTACCACCCAAGTAAAACTTAGCTTTTCTGCTTTTTGCTGGTCCTCTCCCAAATATTACTATTTCAGTTTTGCTTATGTTTACATTTAGCTTCCAAGTATCACAATAATCCTTAAATGAATCTAGCGCATCTTGCAATCCTTTCGATGAAACATCAAATAATATAACACGTCTGCATATAATAAAACTAACAACTTGATATATAACAACAGATCTTCGTCTTCCATAAATTCAGGTGTTACCCTACGCCAATCGGCATCAAATAAATGAGATTCGATATCGTTTATGAAAATAGAAAAAAGTACCAGTGAAAGATTCTCCCCCTGTCTAACACCCTTGTTGCATGGAAAATAATTTGATACTTCATCATTACATTGTACACGAGATTTGATATTGCTATACATTGAGTTTACAAGATTCAGAAATTTACTCTCAATGCCAATCGTTTGCATTTTTTTGCATTATCCCAGCCGCCAGAAGCTTTGGTAAAATCGATAAATGCGCAATAGACCTTTCAGTATTTGCATAAGATTATAGATTATAAACATGTTGTCAACAGTTGAGAATGATTTCCTAAATCCGGCTTGGGCAGATGTTAGAATATTATTATCATCCAAGAAATGTGGGGTCACATTTATCGCCCTTCTTGTTACAGATTGGTTTAATAATTCCCGTTAACCACAAAACCACATTTTTTCAAATATAAGATTAAACAGTTCGACTTACAGCGGTACCATGATGTTAACGATATTTTAATATATTCATTTTCGATAAAGTCAACCCCTGATGCTTTACATTTCTTTAGTTGTTTAATTGCAGACATCACTTCTTCTTTCGAAATGACTTTGTTTAAAACGTTAGAGGAAAGCTGTGTTATTTTTATCGCTATTATCATGACCATTCTGTTCATCTAGTACTGATTCATTCAGTGACTTGAAATACTCAAAGAACGTCGATGTTTTTGTCATTATCATTTTCCGAAGGTTAGACGTGCAGCCTCTGTCAGCACATGCGTGACCTCGTCGGTGATGTCATTAACCAGGACCGGGTCACAGGGCTCAAGCCAAGCTAAGCTTGTCTTCTTCTTTATCCTTTATTCTTATTGTCGTGTCTAGATTTTCAATGAATTCTTTGGATTTATCGTTGTCATATCGTCTCGGTCTACGTTGAGGATTCTGTGACTTATTATCATATTGGTAAATATCTTCTGTTTATGTTTGGGAGATATTACTCGACATACTGAATGTTACTGGACAGTGAGCATCTGAATACAGGTGTGAGGAAGCAAGAATATTCAAGACTGCCATTACAGGTAAGCATGATGAAGAGCATATAACCTAATCCACAACAATAGCAACTTTACAGTTTTTCATACCAATATATTTATCTTGACCAATTCTACCATTACAGATAAATAGATATAGGTTTATATTGCTGCATGTTTCAATGGGTTTGTTACCTGAGTTATTTGATCTATCTTTATCTTCATTTGATTTGCTCTGAGCAGGGGTAAGTTGAGTGCTTCTAGTATGACACTACTAAGTTGGTCATGAGTATATTGACTCTTCTTTTGCAACTCGGACCAGGCTTCAAATACATCTTTCCAGAATGAGCTAATGAGTTTAGGAATATATTGCGTCCTAAGATAAGTTGTTTCCATTTCAACTGGAGTTAACATATTCGTTTCGTTTCATGTAAATATAAGATGTTTTAAGTTTGAATCCTGTACATATAATCTTCTAAACCATGATCTTTTCTGGGACTTTATTGTCTCAAGTAAAGCAGGCATTTTCAAACCACCTTCCTGGTACGTTTTTATCATTAAGCATCGTTTTATTTGGTCAGATTTGCCTTTCCAAATGAAGGAGTAACATTTGTGTTGCAGATTTGTTATTGTTTCTGGTCTTGGTTTTGCAAGGGAAGTAAAAAGATGATTAAGCTTTGGTACTATTAGACTTTTTAGAAGAGTTATTCTTCCCAAAGGTGTAAGGTCTCTCAGAGACCAAAGCTTCCTTTCTTTTTCAATTGCCTTTAGCTTATCTTTGTAGTTTCTTTCTACCATTTCTGCTTTGTTATGTTGAAATAGAATACCTAGCATTAAATTTACCACCAAGATGTATTGATTAAACACTGGTGATATCTGGTGCTGTATATATCATATATCATTTGGTAATACTAATATCCACGCTCGTTTCGTAAACGTCATAAGACACCTTTGCTCGGTGAATAATTTCAATGTGTTAAGTCATTCAATATTCTACAAGTTTATCAGTTAATATAATTTTATTTCATTTTGATTATGGTAACAAAGTATACTGGACAAAAAAAAATAGGGATATTTTGAAATTATAAATACCGCTGTAATTATTACTTGACAAACTTATGAAATATTAATCATTAAACATCTAATATCCCTCACTTATTTTGTGCAATATGTTTGGGACCACATGTCAATCTTTTCCACGAGATACATCGAAATTTGTTTTCTAACAGACAATCCATTTTTACATGTTGATTTTTTACTCTTCTTTTGTATACAGCAGAAGTGATTATGTTTCAAGTTATCTTCCAAAGAATCTTCCCCAACCTCAACTAGGCAGTTTCGCATACCTTCCTGAAAATGAAATTTTACGAGGGAGTAAAGAAAAGTATGACGCCTCTAACATATCTATGGGAAAATATTCCAAAGTACATCTGGAAAGAAGCACAGTTTCTCTGGGCGAGGACATTGAATTGCAGATTAGCCTATATAACATCCGTGGTGAAAGGAAAAGGCAAGGTGGGGATATCACAGACTGTGGATGGAGAATGTGAAGGTCAAGGCCGCCGTCTCTGGTAAGGTCATGGACAACAACGACGGGACTTACAGCGGTAGAGTGAGGGCGATGTGGTCTGGGGAAGCAGATATCCGTGTTGTGATCATGGGGAGACGAGAGGAAACTGCTTTCTTGTACCAGCGATACAACAAAAAACACTCTCTGTGGGATGTCTTTGCTACATTCACCAATAGAACCGTAACGGAGAAGACTTTGTGTTATGTGGCACCTTATGTCGTTAAACAGAAATGGTGCAACTTCACGTCAGAAAATGCGGGCTTTCCTTGGTTTTGTATCCAACCTAAGAACCTTAAGCTTTCGTGTAACAATTGGGTTGCGTCATCTTCAGAGGTTTTCCGTAGGAGGTGGTAAGTGTAACTGGTGACTGTGGTCTCAATAAAGGTGGTGGGAAAAACCGCTGGGTTGTTATAAGCTCCAGTGATGCTTATGCTTACTATATTCCTAATGTGTTCGTGATAGTAAATCTAGTTGTAATTCGAAATGCCATTGAGGATTTGAGAGGTGTAAATGTACTAATACGAACTGCAATCGAGGGTTTGAGAGGTGTAAATGTACTAATACAAGCTGCCATTGAGGATTTGAGAGGTGTAAATGTACTAATACAAACTGCCATTGAGGGTTTGAAAGGTGTAAATGTAGTGATACAAACTGCCATTGAGGGTTTGAGAGGTGTAATTGTACTTATACAAACTCCCATCGAGGGTTTGAGAGGTGTAAATGTAGTGATAGAAATGGTATCACACAAGTTCAGAAGATCCCCCTCGCAACTTGCCTGTTCTTAAAGAATGGTGAGTGTAACTGCAGGTTGTGGAAAGTTCCATTGATGCTTGTGGTATGTTCAAATGTGTTTGTGATAGTATCAAAATGGTTGTTGAAAGTATAAAAGGGGGTTGTGTGAAGTCCCATTACGGTTACGTTGGTGGAGATGTCAAACGTTCTTGTTGAAAATGCCTAAGGGGTCTGTGAGAAATGCCATCAAGAGTTCATAGATTTGTCAATGGGGTTGTGGGAGATGTGCTAATTGGTGGTTGTTAGAATAGTGTAATTAGTATAAGTGGTAGAAGTGTCAATTATACTTGTTAGTGAATCCGGTTGGGACTGTTGGGCGCAATCTAGTTAAAACTAGCTGTTCTTACCCAAGCGGGCACAGATATTCCGGGTATTAAAGTTTTCATAATGGTCATGGGAATTATAGTTTTCCTAAATATAACTTGCGTTTTGATTGGTTGAAGGAACTACTTTGCGCTCATTCATGAATTGCTTAGCTATCCTGTTTAAGCTAAATCACATAATTGAACAATTTCGAGCATACATAATTGAAGTCACACGACAGTAAAACATATTAAATATAAAATCACGTTCAACCTAAGTTTCCGAGACCGTAATTACAGTACTAAACTTGCAAGGCGAAGCAGCATGCAAGAGTCGACGGCTGCACTGCCGTGAGGTCATTGCTTTATGACGTCATTTTCCATGACGTCATTTAGTGACGTAATTACACTTTACCTTGCATTGCAACAGTGCGATTCTTAGTTCACGTTTTCACTAATTTTCTCTCATTCTGCGACATAGTTTACAATATAAACGAGTTGTTTACTACGTCAGAAAACCGTTTTGGCAATAAAATTCAATAGTTACTTTAGAATAGTTCTGAAAAAATAGAACAAGTTGCAAACTTTTTAGATATGCGCTTCTTGAAGGTGGGAAATAGTTTATGAAAGGCGTATGACTACACTTTATATTTTACAGTCTAATCAAAGATCGTGAATTGGGGTCTTGTTTTTCGATTTTTACGCATTAAAATGCTCTTGGGTAAGAAAAAGAATAACCAACTCGGTGCTCGGAATTACGAGTTATCTGTCCCTCGTGATTTATTATGTCAAACTCCTCGCTAAAGCTCGGAGTTTATCACAATAATTAACTCGGGACAGATAATCCGTAGTTCTCGCAACTCATTGATTATTCTTATATAATACTATAGGTCCCTTAGGTCCGTCATTACATCTAGCGAATTTCTGCTAGAGATTGTGTTCAGCTGACCTCTGGTGAACACCGACCTATGAAATGAGGACAGGAAGTCATATTTCAACCAATCACAGGCGTGATTCTAGCTCACATACATTTCTGCAGCGACTATCGATTATTATTTTTTAAAAACGGGTGCTTAGGATATTTTCATAGCATTTCCATCGCTACTTACACAATCATAGGGATATAGTGAACACATGTAGACTTCTTACATCACTAGAAATAAATTATAAAGCACTCTTTACATTATTGAAAATGATGTTTCAAGGCAACATATAAACAATACTGAAATGTAAACAATCAGCTACATTATAGTTTTGTTAAAAATCGCTGTCAGATAATAACCTTGTTTGAAAACATTTAACGGTACGTTATACTTAATTAACGACCACTACAAATTTTTAAGCTGATCGTCAATATGTTAGTCATTTGTTTCTGAAAAATAATTGTAGGCCTAATGCTTTACGCAGACAACGGGACAACATGTAAACAAATGATGAATCATATCAAAAGGTTTTCGCATCTTTTGAAGGCTACATTAATTATAATAAGTTCTCCGGACACTTCAGGACTTAAGGCGATAGGACCCCTCTCTCCTAAATTAGGCCTAAATGCAATCAACCGCCAATTAGCTTCAAGGGGTTTATTTAAATTACGAGTTCACGTGCAGATTCGTTATTAATAGCGGAATAAAATGCGTCGATGGCTGCACAATAACATGTTGCACTTTCCCACAAAATTCAGTGATTTGTGTCAAACTTACTATATAGTAATGCGAACGTGTTGGCCATGAGGCCGTAGGCCTATATATATGCTTTATAATTGACACAATGTTTACGGGTAGGCTGTACGGGTACATGTATCCGATATAATACCTTTATGTATCAACGTGACATATGTAAAAGCCCAAAGTCAACACTGGCCTTAAGTTAGCACTACCACTGAGCGTGACGTATTCATGACCTTCGAACTTTGACCTCTATGCTATTTACTGTACGACATATCGTTTAAGACAAATGCGGAAGTGGACAGCGGCTCTAACACTATACAAGGTAACATTGTAAGTTTTCTGTAAGAAAACTCATATTTATTTGAAAACATTAATTTCACATTCACAAGGGTATAACTATAATTAAAAATGAGTAACAAAATACCTAAACTAAATTTTTTATTGTGTGTTTCATACAGTTTTAACTTCAAATTCAAGAAAATATCGATGGTTCATAGTGAGTGGAATAAGCCTACATAACTTATACAGGATAAATGTAAGAAGTTTAATCCGCTCACCTTATGATATGAGGTCATTCATTTAATGTATCTAAAAGAAAATATGTTATCAAAGTAACACTTCCACCAAAGTCAATAAATATTTCCAAAGTAAAAAAAAATAAAAATAAAAATAAAATGTTTAATGTATTTTAATTATTTGAAGATGGGCAAAAACATTTTTTTTTATTATCTTAGGTTCATTTCGATTAGGCCCTATAATTATTTTATAAAATCATAGAGGGTTTCAAATGATAGTTTCATAATTTTTTTTAACACAAATCAGTGTCATTGCCATGTTTATTATTTGGTATTACAGATAAATACTATAGACCTTATTGCAGTGATCGTTATTAATTTAATAAATGATCTGCCAGATCAATATTCAAAATTGTCAAATTAAATATATAGAGTGCCAATTAAGTTTCATCTGTAGCTTTTTTTAGCAGGAAAGCTTGGGAATATTACTTCCAGTAGAATGATATTGAAATTTGCATTTATTCTTTGAACCTGCAACTTGTTTCGTTTAAGGAGAAAAAAATCATATCACTGGTAGATTATTTGTTCCCAAAGTTACATGAGTTTGGGAGAATGCTTCCTAGAATGGAATCCAAAGCAAATGCAAAAAAACCTATACTTGAGAATAGGAATATTTGCAACAATCCTTTTCCTTGGTTTGTTAAAGGGGCAGTAGCACGTTTTTCTGGTGAAATAAGTCGATGAAATGTAATTGAAAAATAATGTCACCAACAGTAAAACACCCTTCCCTCTTCAGAAAATCAAGCTAAAATATTAGTGTACATGGTTCAGTAAAGCCATGGGAAACGTTTTTTGTCATTAGAAATTATAAATTGTGTTCACAATAAAATGGCCGCCATGCAATTTTTGCTTTATACACAACATCGTTATTACCACTACGGATAATTGGTTTGTGTAATAGGATGTTTTACCCTCTAAAGTAAATATAAATGATATAAACTATCATTATAAATGGGAAATTTGAAAAAATAAAATTTGCGTGCTACTGCCCCTTTAAAATCTGCCATCCCAATCTAAATGTAATGCATCAACATGATATTGAGTGCACAGTGGGCGATATTATTCAGACCTACTATTTGTACAAACAAGTTCATTTAACGAATTTATTTTCTGAGTATATAATATCTTTACAGTATTGTCTAACTTCAACATTAACCAATTCTTATCGGTATCATTTGCTCATTTGATCGGAGAGGAGTCATACGAGGGGCGTTCAATAAGTGTTGCAACTTCAATATAAAAACCAACTCGCGTAGTCAATTTTTTACTTTTATTTTTCAATATAGTTACCCTTCACCTCAATACACGTATTCCATTTCTCTTTAAGACTTTTGATGCCGCTTTTGTAGAAGTCTTCCGTTTGCCCCCCTAACCACGCCACTGTGGCAGCTTTGACGTCTTCGTCATCCCGGAAGTGCCTTCCACGTAGGGCGGATTTCAGGTTTCTGAACAGGAAGTAGTCACTGGGGGCTAGGTCTGGGCTGTAGGGTGGATGGTTAAGCTGTTCGAATCCACAATCACGTATAGCGGCCTGTGCAACTCTTGACTTGTGGACTGGAGCGTTGTCATGCAAAATCAGAACACCACGTGTCAACATTCCACGGCGTTTCTGTCGAATTGTCTTTCGCAATTCTTGCATTAGGTTGGCATAATATTGACCATTTATTGTAGTTTTGGTTGGCAAGTAATCAATTAATAATATGCCTTTTGCATCCCAAAAGATTATCGCCATAACCTTGCCAGCTGATGGTTGAGTGCGAAACTTCAGGGGAGGCGGTGAACTCGGGTGCTTCCATTGCTTGGATTCCAGTTTAGTTTCCGGGTCCCAGTGGTGGATCCAGGTTTTGTCACCTGTCACCAGACGAGACAAAAACCTGGCTTCATCCGCATTAAACCGATCCAGGAGCTCCATGCACCTTTCGGTTCTTTTCTGGCGATCTTGTGCTGTGAGGTTTCTGGGTACCCATCTTGCAGATACCTTGGACATACCAAGATGGTCATGAATTATTTTTTCAACACCTCCAACTGATATCTGGAATTCCAAAGACAGTTCAGAAACTTTAACACGGCGGTCAGCTAAAATTCGTCTTTCGATAGCGACAATAACTTCCGGTCGGGTGACTTCAGATGGCCTGCCTGACCGTGGGTCATCGTCTAAGGACTCCCTGCCCCGCTTGAACTGAAGAGACCAGCGACAAACTGTTGAAAAGTTAGGAGCATCGTTACCCATCACATTACACATACGATTATGTATTTCTGTAGCTTTGCATCCCTCTTTAGTAAGGAACTTGATCACAGCGCGTTGTTCATGTTTGAGAGAATCCATGATTATGGAGACCCCTAGGTCAGCGCAGCTATTATATCTAAATAATTGTTATGTCTAGAAATTGTTTTGACATGTGTCAATGTTATGTTTTGACTATAGTAACACCTGCTATAAGCTGACACTGTTTATGTAAACACCAATGCCCCGCTTGCAACACTTATTGAACGCCCGTCGTATGTCTAGTTTAAATTATGTTAAACTATTTGTTCTATTTACTACGAAAAAAGGTAGCCTTACCATTATATGCTTTGCATTAAATACTATATATTGCCTTCAGCTATTCGACTGCAAACTAAAAATGTTTAACTGTCAATATAATGACTAAACATTTGTGTCTTTACGGATATACCATAGTAACTCTGTGAAATTATTGTTCACGAAATTAAGTGTGCAACAGATGAGAAAATTTTTAAAGTATTCTTGCTTAAAGTTAAATGTTTATTAACTTCTCGTAGTTGTAACAATTTACCTGTTGAGTCTTGGTTTAGTTATTTTAAAGATTTGTTAAATCCTCAAATTGTTGATGTTACTTCTGAATTTCCTGATTATGTGACTAATTTTATCACTAACCATGACTCTGTTCAATATATTGATTGTAATAATACTTGTATCTTGTCAGATCCTATTACACAAGGTGAAATACGGAAATTAATTATTTGAGGTAAAGCGCCTGGTCCAGACGGATACCCCCAGAGTTTTTCTAAAGCGTACTTTCTATCACTCCCTATTTAGAAATCTAATTCAATGCTATTTTAGATAAAGGGCAGTTTCCACATTCATGGAATATTGGTATTTTGCCCCTCTTTAAGAAAGGGGATAACTCGAATCCTAATAATTATCGAGGTATTTCTCTGCTGAACATATTGGGCAAGGTCTTTACAACAATTTTTGAGTCGAGGTTACGCAATTGGATAGATACAAATTCTATCATCCACGAGTCTCAGACAGGGTTTAGGAGACAGTATTCGACTGTTGACACAATTTTTGGGTTGCAAACATTGTGTAAAAAATGTTGTGTTGTCGGTAAGATGTTTCATCTCTTGCAAGATATGTATAGTAAAGTTAAGGCCTGTATTGTAATGTATAGTTGCAAAACTGAGTCATTTACAACTTCCTGTGGCGTCCGTCAAGGTTGCATAGTAAGTCCTGTTTCATTCACGCTAGCTTTAGAGTTGAAAAATAGTAGTTTAAGAGGTATTTTTGTCACTCAAGAAATTGAAGATATCCTGATGCTTTTGTTTGCTGACGATATAGTGTTGGTAGACGATTCTGTAATTGGTTTACAGCATAAATTATATTTCTTACATAAGTATTGTTTGAAGTGGGGTTTTTTTTAGGTAAAAGGAGCGTTCAAACGGTGCAATGTGTTGCATACAACTTGTGGCTTGCAACAAATTCGAATGTGTGAACCCCTGAGTCTGTCCAATTTTTGTTGCACACAACATGTGGGACGCGAGTTGCAACGAATGGGACTTGCTCTATTTTCATGTAACAAGTTGTATGAATGCAGCCAATCAGAACGAGTTAAATTGTCACGTGACGTTTTCATTCACTTTCGCAAACTTTTCGGATATCCAAAATGGCAGCGCCTGCGCTCGATCAAAAACAGAAAGGGCTATATTTACATCTGAAACGGACCCCTTTATAGGATCTTAGAGATAATAAATAACCTAATTCCTGTTAAGCTTCAGTGCCACTATATTTCTTGTATATCCCTTCACGAAAAATATCCTCATCACAGACATTAAAAGTTGATTTTATCCGGCAGAAATACTTTGTGTTTGACTCTGTTGAAAATTTGTTATAGTTTTTTTTGTCCTTTGGTGTATACCGGCCACATGGTCTTGTGGACGTCTAATCAAAAAGAAGCTTAGTCTGAAAGTCTGAAAAAGTGGTGGAATCCGCTTGCCGGATCCGCCAATATTTGGGAGAATCCGGAAGGATTCGGCAAATGGACTCCACCACTTTTTGTCTTGTGTATTGAAATGTAGCGAGTGCTCAAATGTCTTGATATCTAATGAAGGGCGTTTGCACAAACTACTTATCAAATCATGAATATAATTTACACGATTATACATTCACTTAAAGAGCCATTGAATATGTTATTGGAGTCATATATTCTCTAACTAACTTGTATTAATTGATCGAGAAGTATGTTGGCGCGCGTCAATGCGTCAAACGTAATTTTGAAATCTTTTCTACAACATACAAAAAGACAATTTAGGTTGGTAATGTTTAATAGGGAGGTGAAGTTCGGTTTCTGCAAATTATTTCCGGAGACATAATGTTTTCACCTCCGTCCGTCATTCCGTCATTCCGTCATTCCGTTATTCCAAAATGCTTTCTTTTCCGGGCCATATCTCAAAAACCGTTCAATATTTGTTCACGAAACTTTGTATGTGGTTAGACCTAGTGGTGGAGTGGTGCCCTTTGCTACTTTGGCTATTCTGATTTCTTAATTTCTTCTGGTTTCCATGGAAACAATTTGAACCTAGTGCAGTCTTGGGGTAGGGACCTTTTCCGGCCTCTATCTCAAAAACCGTTCAATATTTGTTCACCAAACTTTGTATTTGCTTAGACCTAGTGATAGAGTGGTGCCTTTTGCTACTTTGGCTATTCTGAATTTCTCGTTATTAATGCAGTATTGAACTTAGTGCTTAGCATAAGTGAAAATAAGGGTAATATGACTAGGTTGGATTGAAAGTTGGAGCGGGGGACATCACAGTGCATCACATGCACATAATCCTAGTTTTAACTTGAATCAGCAGGTGAAAGGTGATAGGGAGGTGAACCCGGCCAACATTCTAATATCCAACCTATCACACAATCAGGTGGGTTGACAGAAATGAATTATCTGTTAGTGTGACAATATTCATTTTGTTCGAACATGCATTTTCCCTCGGTCACAATAAAAACAATTATACACACATTGGAGCTAGATTGTGATTAGCAGATCTTATTTCAGAATGACAATAGCCTACTGAGAGAAGATGGAAGTATTTATTGAATTATTATGTTATCTCCATAACGAATTCACATTTCGTAATAAAAAAGAAATGTTTGCAATATCGGAGAACATTATAATTTTTCATTTCTAATCTCAAATTAAGCAAATAAATTATTCTCAAAGGAATGGTTTTGTTCATTCCAATTTCATTCTTTTTACTTGTTAGCTCATCAGGCCTGAAGGCCAGATAGGATATGACATGGGCATTTGTCCCGCGTCCGTTCGTCGTCTTTAAACTTTTCACATTTTCGACTTCTCCTCCAGCACCGCTACACTCCCAAAGCTGAAATTTTTTGGGAGGTACTTTGCATCAAGGGGATCTTATTTTGTTCATTATATGGGCGTGGCAGGCGGTTTCCCTAGGAAACAGGAACAAGTAATGGCAGGACGCTCAAATTTGAGAATATCATCTGTGTATGGTGGAGACAAGAACCTGTAATTGTCATTCTTCTACTGTTAAATGTAAAGATTTTAGAGCTATTGTAAAATAGAATAAAAATAGTAGGCTCAGGGGTTATGTTTGTATTTTTGTGAGGGGTACAGGTTAGAAAGACTAAGAAAGGAGAGTCGAGGAACCGAGGACACAATTGTATGTAATAAATTTCTTCAAATTAAAGATTGGACTGTTTTGTATCATGTATCATGATTTGAGGAATGTAATTGAATTGTATAGGTTACTTTGAGAATTTGCACATTTGTCTCATGCACAGACACTGATCAGTTTAAGACATTTTTGTTTGTGGCTATGAATTGTGCTTTTTCTGAACTATTTATTTAGTCTACAACATCAATCACTATAAAGCAGAATAGCTACAGAGCCCATGGTTCTATTTTTACTACTTTAAATGAATAAAAAGCACTAGAATGCTGAAATCTTGTGTACACATATCTTTTGAAGCAATTATAATTACATAAAAAAACACGCCAATAACAATAAGGATTCAGCTAAATGTCCGTCCGTCTTATCAATTAATCTAAATTAACCAAGATAGCTGCAGAGCCAATGGTTCTATTTTTACTACTTTAAATAAAATAAAAAATCACTAGAATGCTGAAATTCTTTGTAGACATATATTTTGAAGCAGTTATAATTACATAATATAAATTGATTGTTTTGAATTAAACAGTTGTAAAACGATTCACTCACTAAGTCGTCATCCTGAGATATTAAATCATGAATGATGATGAGCTACAGAGCGCATGCCTCTATTTTCGCCAGTTTCAATGAAAATGAGGTAAGATCTACTATTAAAATATACCATGCGTCCTGACAATCTCTTGACAATGAGAAGGTGCATTGACGTCACATGTTGATTTGAGATATGATTGGCCGAGGTAGCTTTCCTTAACATTTGTACTTCCAACACTCTGTAATCCTTTTAGCTCACTGTCTTAACAGGTCACGTTTAGTTCTAACAAAGTCCAGAATTATACTGAACATCATTAAGTATTAAACACGGAAGTGCATAGAATATTTCAAAGAGGAGTTATGTTAGTTGAAAGTACCTTCGCCCTACTGTTTGCCGACTTTATCCTCGACAGGGGGACTTTGGTAAGTTGGACGAGTAGGGTGGACTGCGGGTTACAGTGTGTGCAAACACGAGGCTGTGCGTCCTTTTTCTACAGTCAGAAATTGAAGACCTGTCTACTCAGTTTGACAACGTACAAAGACACTACGGGGTTAACCAACGGAGCAGGATACAAATATTACAGAATGACACAAGGTAAGTAAAGTGATTTATTGAAAAAAAATGTGTGTACTTGTTTTCATATGTGCGTATCAATCATAGGCGGATTCAGAAATTGTCCTTTTTTGTGGTGACGTCATAAAATGACTATTGATATATATATATATATATATATGATTGCACAGAATATTGCACAGAATATTGCACAGAATATTGCACAGAATAAAGTGCCATAAAACTTTCTAAACTCCTGTTCCGATTATATAATGTACCCTTGCAGAGAATGAAAAGAATATTATATTAAAGATGTTCTACATGTACATGTAATTTTGGAAACAATGTTTATGAAGAATTACGAAGTGCAACCAATATGGACATACATTTTGAATTCCATTTCACGAAAATCAAACATGCTTATAATAGTTAAATTTTACATTTGTTAATCAGAAAGGTTCTTTTGATTATTGTAATTGTTTCACTGTTTTCTATTTTTACTGGCGCCTTGAATAAAGAATGTAAATGTGTGTAAATACTAAGGAGCGGTTGTCCTTTTATTCAACGACAATTAGGGTAGAAAGATGAGGTCTGAATTTTAAGATTATGTCACGTAGTTATGACATGAATGCAGTGTTTCTTAACATTACAAACCATTTTCCGTTGTCATTACGTTTTCTGAGACTCATATTGGAACATTAGCCACAAAGTTACCCTTCAAGAACTTTGAATTTGGCATATTAAAGTAAACTAAAGTACAGAGAAATATACACTCCTCAATTGGTTTCGACTAATTCGATATTTTAAAAGAAATGTGATATATTTGATTACAATCACATATACCTGCAGTTTGTTTGAATGAATTAATTGATGTCCAGTGAATGATGAGTTAAAATCTTTGTTTAATGTAGACAGGGGTAAGAAATGATTTTTATTCCTCCGAATCGGAGATTCCGGGGGTATATTGTTTTTCACCTGTCCGTCTGTCTACCCGTCTGTGTGTTTGTCCACAAAAACTTTAACCTTGACCATAATTTTGGATTGCTGAGAGCTAGGGCTTTAATACTTGGCTTGTCTATACATTGTGATGAGACCTTTTCAGATGAGGTCAACCAACATATTTGACCTTGAGACCTTGACCTTGCCACAGTTGACATTTTCAGAAATTTTAACCTTGGCCATAACTTTGGATTGCTCAGAGCTAGGGCTTTCATACTTGGCATGTGCATACTTTGTGATGAGACCTTTCAGATGAGGTCAACCAACATATTTGACCGTGTGACCTTGTCCTTGCCGCAGTGGGCATTTTCAGAAAACTTTAACCTTGACTATAGCTTTGGATTGCTCAGAGCTAGGGCTTTCATACCTCGCATGTGCATACCTTGTGATGAGACCTTTCAGATGAGGTCATCATATTTGACCTTGTGACCTTGACCTTGCCGCAGTGGGCATTTTCAGAAAACTTTACCTTGACCATAATTTTGATTTGCTCAGAGATAGGGCTTTCATACTTGGCATATGCATACCTTGTGATGAGACCTTTCAGACGAGGTCATCATATTTGACCTTGTGACCTTGACCTTGCCACAGTTGACATTTTTAGAAAACGTTAACCTTGACCATAACTTTGGACTGCTCAGAGCTAGGGCTTTAATACTTGGCATGTCCATACCTTGTGATGAGACCTTTCAGATGAGGTCAACATATTTGACCGTGTGACCTTGACCTTGCTGCAGTTGACTTTTTCAGATAACTCTAACCTTGACCATAACTTCGGATTGCTAAGAGCTAGGGCTTTAATACTTGGCAAGTCCATACCTTGTGATAAGACCTTTCATATGAGGTCATCATATTTGACCTTGTGACCTTTACCTTGCCGCATTGACTTTTTCAGAAAACTTTAACCTTGACCTGAACTTTGGATTGCTCATAGTTAGGGCTTTCATACTTGGTATGTGCATACCTTGTGATGAGACCTTTCAGATGAGGTCATCATATTTGACCTTGTGACCTTGACCTTGCCACAGTTGACATTTTTAGAAAACTTTAACCTTGACCATAACTTTGGACTGCTCAGAGCTAGGGCTTTAATACTTGGCATGTCCATACCTTGTGATGAGTCCTTTCAGTTGAGGTCAACATATTTGACCTTGTGACCTTGACCTTGCCACAGTGGACATTTTCAGAAATGTTAACCTTGGCCATAACTTTGGATTGCTCAGAGCTAGGGCTTTAATACTTGGCATGTCCATACCTTGTCATGAGACCTTTCAGATGAGGTCATCATATTTGACCGTGTGACCTTGACCTTGCCGCAGTGGACATTTTCAGAAAACTTTAACCTTGACCATAACTTTGGATTGCTCAGAGCTAGGGCTTTCATACTTGGCATTTGCATACCTTGTGATGAGACCTTTCAGATGAAATCTTCATATTTGACCTTGTGGCCTCGACCTTGCTGCAGTTGACATTTTCAGAAATTTTTAACTTTGACCATAACTTTTGATTGCTCAGAGCTACGGTTTTCATACTTGGCATGCGCATACCTTGTCATGAGACCTTTCAGATGAGGTCATCATATTTTACCTTGCGACCTTGACCTTGACCTGGACATCTTCAGAAAACCGTTGCCATATATGTTGAAAATGTGTGAGGAATGAGGCATGTCGATTGATTTTCACTTATTGTATCTTATAAGTCGAAGAAGAGTTGTGTTTTATACTATTTAATGTTGGAAGAATTTGTTATTTAAAATGTGTGTTTGGTTTTTTTGGGGGAAAAAACCACTTAGATTAATCTGTGACTTATGACAAAACGCCTGCACCTTTACATTTTTTTTTACAAAAACGTAATATATTTGTTATCGAAAATCATACATATGATAAAATCAACTGAGGTGTGTACTTTTTTGGTACTTCATTCTAATAATTTGTTATGGGCGGGTTTGTGTGGAATATGTAAATCGTCTGACAATGGAATCCAATATCTCGTCCCGATATCTCATAGCATACAAAATGACGTTGCTTATCACATACAATATGTTGTGTTCAACCACATAACAGTTAGCAAATCTTAAGTGTTTCGATCTCCACACACGTCTCCTTCCATCGTGAAAGGCAAGGCAGAATCTTTTTTTTTTTTTTTTTTTTTTTTTTTTTTTTTTACAGACAGATTTTATTTTGTAATGTCGGCATAATGGCCCATAATACAGTTACATGGTATACAATATAAATGGACAGTGGTCATTTTAATTAATAACCTTTGTATCTTAAAGAAAATATTTGGTGTATGAAAACTGCAGTGATGAATATAACACGTGGATGTTTTGAACTTAAAATATTTTGGAGTAAGAGCGGTCCTTTGTACACTTTTCCTAGTTGGATGATATATTGATCACGGTGTTGTTGGTACTGTTTACAGAAAAAGAATACATGTTTTTCATCTTCAATTTGTTGTGAGTGGCAGAATGAGCGGTAGAGGTCTTCAATATGCAATCTGTTGAATGTTTACTTTAAAATTGTTATGGGCAATACGAACTTTACATAGAGCACGAATTAGTTGTTTACTTTTCAGTTCTGTGATGTAAGGTTCCAGGTGAAGATCGTATTTGATTTGAGAGTACTGGTTCAGGTGGTTAGATGTAGAAATGTCATAATGCCAAGTTTGGTGTCCAATGTCCTTAAGACGTTGCCGAAATACAGTTAAAAATAGATGTACATTGTCTACTCCTTGATTGAACCATACATGAGAGAAGCCATTCTGGAACAGCATCTGGACTCATCTGTGAACAAAATGTTCCTTAATGTTGCCCTCCATACACATCCACATTCAACCTTGCCAATTGAAGACAATTTCTGTGATGAACGACCAAAGGTGGACACACATCTGCTCTATAGGCAAGCACATTCTCAGTGTGAAGTCTGTTCCTAACAGTCTGAACAGAGATCTGAATTCCAGTCACATTTCTAAATTCAGGGCTCCGTTCCATAACAGCGAGCGCTTATAATCGCTCATTTATTGCTCAATGTAGCGCTTAAGTAGCGCTCAAGTAGCGCTCATTCTCTCCTGAACGACACGGTGCAAAACCTCAAAGTTCGCTCAAAGTTCGCTCGCTTTGCTACGTAGCGCTACATTGAGCAATCGCGTTCAAGAGAGGTTTGAAAGTAATCGCTAATTGAGCGGCCCTGTATTGGTCGTTTTTGCCGACTTCAGTCGACCCTTTTGGCAATGATAACTATTTCTCGTCATTGCGAGGCGTAGGTTTCTTGGGATGACCACTCCTTGGTCTCTACCTAACAGATCTGGTCTGCTGTTCACGTAGTCTGCTGATATTCAACCTTCTACCGACTTCTCTAAATGAAAGACCCGAGTCCACAAGACCCATGCCTCTGGCTGCTTCTTCTGTGGTTTAGTATCTTCTATGGAGCATATTTGAATGTGAAATTAATTAAGAAAATACAAATGACCAAAGACGATCATATGATGTGATTTGTGCACGCTATAGCAATTCAAACAGGCCAGGTCTGTTTGTGAATATCTGCGATTTTTCCTTACAACAACAGTTACACTTTCACAACTTCCACATGCAGTGGAGGCTATGGTGATAAAATAATTAGAAATTTTAAGGTGCATCCATTGAGTTTAATAAAATTATATTTGTATTTAATACGTTCCAACTCAATATATGTGCTGTTTACAGTGCAAATAAATTATCTCAGCTTGTATATTCATCCCCAATCGCCAAATATATCATAATTACTAGTTTCCAATTAAAATCGAGTAACATCATTATGCATGTGCAGAAACCGAAACTACACGTCCCATTTACATGCACAGTAGTTATATGACCTATTAAACATGATCAACCCAAATATATCAGTTTGTCTGCTACAAATAAGATTCCAAAATTACGTTTGACTCATTGGAGCGTGCCACACTCGGTACATTGTCCGGTTTTCGATCAGAAATTACTATTTTTACCTTCATATCGTCAATATACTAAGTTGACTAAGATCAAAATGGTAGTTTTCGGTAACAGTCGGCACTACCCGATAAAGTAACACCATTCATAACGTTTGGAATACGTGACCCCCAACAACACTATGGAAGGACCTTTAAACCATGTCATGACTGACAAAAATCATGTTTTGCTCAGTATATATTACATACTATGAAAGAAAACAGTATTTTTGGGGACAACAGGTTCTCTATTGTGTAGATACACGGCCTTTTGGAGTATATTATCACTCACTCCTTCATCAAGTTGAATGTGAATAACACAAACTCTCCTTTTCTTATGTATTGTACTTCTAAATGCCCTCAAAGACATACATAATGTGAATTGCCGATATGACACAATCACTTTCATACAAATTCGACATAGACAAGAAAATAGTTTCTTAACTATGGAGACATTTCATTTTAAAAAAATACGCAGCTACATTCGCCGTTGATTGTTTCGTCCTTTACTGTCATGGCGAATGTAACACAGTATATAAAGATAGTATACAAACCATGGCAAACATGTTTCGTAAAAAGTTGCCAGCTATGCGGGAAAAAGATCAAATTAAGCATATTAATCAGTTTAGAAAGAATACAACCGACTATTAAGGGGAGATAAGCCAAAACGTTTAAAATATTCAAACCTTAAAATCACAAAAAGCTTTTAGACTAAAATATCGACTTCATAATATTATCATTTCAATTGTTATGCCACAAAATAAACATTAACATGGTGATGAAGCCGTAAAACAAACGTGAATTTAACATGAAAATTTACATTTTTGTGCATTTACGTGTTTTTGATAGTTGTATTCTTTGAATAATTAAATAACAACAGCTCCGAGCCATAAAACCGTGTTTGATAGTTTGACATTCACTTTATATGAACAATATTGCAAAACTCGTTTATCTTTCATAACCCATAACACTTGAATTTTTTGTTTTTAATGACAGGCGTTTTCATATTTCAAACTGATTGGTCTTGCGAATGTACCACAGACTCACACGTATTTGCACTGATATTGAAATTAAAAAACAATATGCATATCTATGTGTTGCACTTTTCCCACCAGGTGTCATGATTACCCTGATCTAGCCCTCGTGGCTATCTCTACTATGTATAAATGAGAGATATACCCAAACTTTCCTATGAGGATATCTGTCTTATACCCCATTTACGGTCGAGTGTACACGGATACTATTTCATATTATTACCTACGAGGGCAATCATAACAGGGTTAATATTTTTCATACGATGCCCTAGGGCAAAATATCTCTTTGTCATGGTGACGTGACGTCATAAACAATGCTATGACGTCACGCTTCGTCTATGACGTTGCGTTCCAATTGCGGCGACAGCGGGTCGCTAGACTATGGTTGAAAGTTGATTTTAGCGTGTTATCATTAATTTCACGACTTCGGTAATGAACAGAATATTATATTTGTGTCTTTGTTATACTATGTTTACGACACTCGTGCCTGAATATCAGTATATCCCTCGCTCTCGCTCGGGAAATACTAATATTCAGGCACTCGTGTCGTAAACATAGTATGTCATAGACTCTCATATAATATACTCTATATATATTTCTAAACAAATACAGCTGTAAACAATCTTATGTATGAAACGCACAACCCAGATTAGGCCTTATCTGTGACAACTCTCTGGCATGCTCAGCTCCTGTTGCGTTGTATGGTTATCCACTTTCGGGGCTCGAAATATAATTGATATGGCCCAATGACGGTATCGCAACGCAGACACGTTCATTGAGCCTCAGCTAGATTAAATGAATGGACCGATCGTGATGCACATGCATGTGGCTGAAATATATATAAGCTATCGCCATAGATTGCACGGCTAATGTCAATATATCCAATTAGAAATATCATATACATCGCACTGTCGTACGCAATGACCGAGTTCCCCTGCTTTGAATAGCTAGCGATTGTGAGCGATTCAGTCGGAAGGTACACTAATTGGCAAAGGACAGTATACCCATATTTTAACAGAGTTCTGTGATGAGAATGTATCTCTAAAAGATAAACAGACTATTATTCATGAACGTATGATACTTAATATGTTTTATCTGTTCAACCACACATGGGGTGCCGAAAATACTATTTTAAATTTTATTTTTTTCAAAATTATTCAAATTTAGTTTACTTGGCTCCTGTATAGCTGGAGGACTGAAATATCGTGAATTGTCTGGAATCCTTTCTTTTGATTGTCTGACCATGGTCTGACTAAAGTCCAACAATCCACTGAGACATGGTCTGACTAAAGTCCAACAATCCACTGAGACTTGGTCTGACTCAAGTCCAACAATCCACTGAGACATGGTCTGACTCAAGTCCAACAATCCACTGAGAATTGATCTTACTTATGTTCAACAATCCACTGAGACTTGATCTTACTTATGTTCAACAATCCACTGAGACATGGTCTGACTCAAGTCCAACAATCCACTGAGACATGGTCTGAATTAAGTCCAACAATCCACTGAGACTTAGTCTGACTAAAGTCCATCAATCCACTGAGACATGGTCTGACTAAAGTCCATCAATCCACTGAGACATGGTCTGACTTAAGTTCAACAATCCACTGAGACTTGATCTGACTTAAGTCCAACAATCCACTGAGACTTGATCTGACTCAAGTTCAACAATCCACGGAGACTTGATCTGACTCAAGTTCAACAATCCACTGAGACTTGGTGTGACTAAAGTTCAACAATCCACTGAGACTTAGTTTGACTTAAGTCCAACAATCCACTGAGACTTGGTCTGACTTATGTTCAACAATCCACTGAGACTTGGTCTGACTTATGTTCAACAATCCACTGAGACTTGGTCTGACTTAAGTCCAACAATCCACTGAGACTTGGTCTGACTTAAGTCCAACAATCCACTGAGACTTGATCTGAATTAAGTCCAACAATCCACTGAGACTTAGTCTGACTAAAGTCCAACAATCCACTGAGACTTGGTCTGACTGAAGTCCAACAATCCACTGAGACTTGGTCTGAATTAAGTCCAACAATCCACTGACACTTGGTCTGAATTAAGTCCAACAGTCAACTGAGACTTGGTCTGACTTATGTTCAACAATCCACTGTGACTTGGTCTGACTAAAGTCCAACAATCCACTTAGACTTGGTCTGACTAAAGTCCAACAATCCACTGTGACTTGGTCTGACTAAAATCCAACAATCCACTGTGACTTGGTCTGAATTAAGTCCAACAATCCACTGAGACTTGGTCTGAATTAAGTCCAAAAATCCACTGTGACTTGGTCTGAATTAAGTCCAACAATCCACTGAGACTTGGTCTGACTAAAGTCCAACAATCCACTGAGACTTGGTCTGACTGAAGTCCAACAATCCACTGAGACTTGGTCTGAATTAAGTCCAACAATCCACTGAGACTTGGTCTGAATTAAGTCCAACAATCCACTGAGACTTGGTCTGAATTAAGTCCAACAATCCACTGAGACTTGGTCTGACTTATGTTCAACAATCCACTGAGACTTGGTCTGACTAAAGTCCAACAATCCACTGAGACTTGGTCTGACTAAAGTCCAACAATCCACTGTGACTTGGTCTGACTAAAATCCAACAATCCACTGAGACTTGGTCTGAACTAAGTCCAACAATCCACTGAGACTTGGTCTGAAATAAGTCCAACAATCCACTGTGACTTGGTCTGAATTAAGTCAAACAATCCACTGAGACTTGGTCTGACTAAAGTCCAACAATCCACTGAGACTTGGTCTGACTGAAGTCCAACAATCCACTGAGACTTGGTCTGAATTAAGTCCAACAATCCACTGAGACTTGGTCTGAATTAAGTCCAACAATCCACTGAGACTTGGTCTGACTAAAGTCCAACAATCCACTGAGACTTGATCTGACTAAAGTCCAACAATCCACTGAGACTTGGTCTGATTCAAGTCCAACAATCCACTGAGACTTGGGGTGACTAAAGTCCAACAATCCACTGAGACTTGGTCTGACTAAAGTCCAACAATCCACTGAGACTTGGTCTGACTAAAGTCCAACAATCCACTGTGACTTGGTCTGACTAAAATCCAACAATCCACTGTGACTTGGTCTAAATTAAGTCCAACAATCCACTGAGACTTGGTCTGAATTAAGTCCAACAATCCACTGTGACTTGGTCTGAATTAAGTCCAACAATCCACTGAGACTTGGTCTGACTAAAGTCCAACAATCCACTGAGACTTGGTCTGACTGAAGTCCAACAATCCACTGAGACTTGGTCTGAATTAAGTCCAACAATCCACTGAGACTTGGTCTGAATTAAGTCCAACAATCCACTGAGACTTGGTCTGACTAAAGTCCAACAATCCACTGAGACTTGATCTGCCTAAAGTCCAACAATCCACTGAGACTTGGTCTGATTCAAGTCCAACAATCCACTGAGACTTGGTCTGACTCAAGTCCAACAATCCACTGACACTTGGTCTGACTAAAGTCCAACAATCCACTGAGACTTGGTCTGACTAAAGTCCAACAATCCACTGAGACTTGGTCTGACTCAAGTCCAACAATCCACTGACACTTGGGCTGACTAAAGTCCAACAATCCACTGACACTTGGTCTGACTAAAGTCCAACAATCCACTGAGACTTAGTCTGACAAAAGTCCAACAATCTCAGTTAGTGTTAATCCGATACTACGAACGGGCCTTCCTTCAAATTGCTTCATATCATGCATTTTCTAGTTCTTTTGTGATACTACCCTTTGCGAAGATTAAGTCCATAATTTTATCCATATATTTCACGTATGTACATATGTGTCAAAGCACAATACTTGGGGAAGTCTGCTTCACAGCAATATTTTCATTAATATCTCAATTAATTTTAAGTATTGGAATAATGTGAAGATAAAGTTGAACTTTATACATCAACTAGATAATTATAATTTATCATACCTTAGTTTGAAAATACCTCCTAATTAGACAGACAAAAACTTTGACTTGCACGGACTTGCCCCTATCATGCAATGGAGGAAGCGCGGGCAATTAATTTGCAAATTCTTAGTAGTTTTATGCAAATTCAAGTGTCCAAGCAGTTTCTCATTTGTACAATGGTACCATCGCTTGTGAAACAATGGTATCATCGCTATACCTTCTTCCTGGGTCAGTAAATAAGACTCTATTAGAAATACCGGAGTACCTGTATACACCTAACCGCAAAAGAGCCGTTAACACATAAACTATAAGATAATTCAACCTACGACTGATAAACAGAGTTACATAATTTCTTCAGAAACTAAAAACTAAATTTGAAATTTAAAAACAGTTTTTTTTCCGTATTTCTTAATAAATACAAGTTGTAAGAAATCAGCGTTTCGCATCTCAGACAAGACGAGATAGGAGGGTCAAGAGAACTTTTTGGGGTTATTGCTTGGGGCGCATACGCCCCAAGCAGTAATAAGGTGAATTTCTCTCTTTATACTGTTGGAATTTTCAAATAGAACCTTCAGCCAATGATATGCGTTGTCTTAGTATCTTTGAAATTCTATTGACCAATGGCCAAAGCTGTAGCAAGTTATGAACCACGTGACATTGTGGGTAATCCGAAATAATTGGCACAAACAAATGTGGATTTTGATTATAAATATTTGTCATATAGATAGAATTGTTCTTCAATGTTTCATTAGAATCAATGATAAACTTGTAATCTGCAATTCAAATCAATATCACAAGTAACAAAGCGCTTTTCTATAAGTTAAGTACATTATTTGGGCTAAGGCGTAATCCGAATGCTTCCGTTTGAAATGACAGGCGAAGGTGGCGTATAATGGCTTACAAATGCTATCCATGCGACATTTAATAACTATATTTTCTTTGACTTTGCATTTGACAACTAGATACTTTGACGTAGTGATTTATTTAAGAATAATACTCGTTCTTTAAAACAATGCCTAACACGCTAATAAAATGTCAATTTATGTTTGGAAGTAATTTTTTTTAAAGTTTTCTCATTTAAATGACATGTTTATTTAAGCTGGTTTGAGGGATGATGACGTCTTTCTGTTTGTACGCCGATACACTTGTTAACTTTAAGCCTGGCTTCAGAACGGTGCATGTACTCCAGTCACTTGGTCGCTGTATATGCCGATGAAACGAATCAAACATAGCCACTGACCTACTTTTCCAAAAGTTTGCCGATGTCGAGTTAGCGAAGGCAATGTAATAGAGTTGGTCTCCATAGATGAAAATCTAAAAATTAAAAGAATAATCGCCACACGGTAAATTGACATATTTGTTTGAGAGCTTTACATTGATATGATAACACGGGGTGTTGTGTTGTGTTGTGCGTTGGTTGCTGTCTTGGAACTCCCGTTACATTTTGTCCTAAGGGTTAGAACAAGTCCGAATCCTTTCGGTGATACTTTTTTGGAATAATACATCCGATCGAGGTATTTGTGATAATTGACTGTAAACATGTGATATTGCATTATTTATACAAAGCGTAGGATACAAAGGGTAATTCTAAGGAGAGAAAATAAATCATTAAAAAGTAATAAAAAGTTTTAAAACAATTAAAATGCCAGTCTATAAATGTCTAACAAATAACACTTGATCTAGACATTAAGACAAATATATATAACATTCAAATCCTATGTTAATAGTTAATTAGGCTCTAATTTGTTACAGAAAATTCTTCAAAATAAGGTATATTGACATGTTATGATGTTTGGAGAGGACTATCGGACAACACCAATCAGGACTTCTTATGCAGACTTTCGAATTTTGTAAAATGGATATACATGTTTTTACTTGTGCACTGACTTTCATTGAGAATGAGTGAGTAAAACTTATCTCAGGTAATACATGTGTATGCAAGCTTACGTCACCTGTTAGATGTTACACGAGTAGGTCTTACGCCAACCTTTCTAATGTCAAAAATAACTCAAAATGTAACGATATAGTTATGCGAGGAACTCTTATTAATGACAATATGAAGTTAAATTTGCATATGTTACTTGAAGTGAAATTATTAAGATAAGGTTTCATACAGTTGTTGAAGGTTCCGATACAAAACTAACTAAACCGAAATATAGAATAGAATATAGAATTACTCCTTCAGCTTTTCCTCACGCAATACTTCCTTCCTTAATTGTAGGCCTATGTTCTTCCTCAACGCTTTCATCATACATTGTCGGACATCCATCCAATCCATATCCAGCACCCATATTCACCTGGAATCACCTCCCACTAACAAATCACCGCCTCACGTTCCATACACTACATCTACCCAGGTGCCCCAAGCTTGCCTTTTTAAAGGCTTTTCTTGTTTTATCACTGTGTATATCCGTCCACCAAACCTAGCGAGATGTGCATCGATAAGGTTCCAGGTTCCTAGCGAGTAGCGTAAAAGCGGACGGAAGCAATTTCATTGCTCTTATTATTTTTCTGTCAACTTATTTCAACGTGAATGGGATGTTGATAACGTCTTAAAGGGGCTGTAGGACATTTTTTTTTCAATTTTATTTTTGTAATTTCCCATTTAAAATGATAGTTAATATTATTTATATTTACTTTAGAGGGTAAAACATCTTACTACTTAAAACAATTATCCGTAGTGGTAATAACGGTGTTGCGTATGTAGTAAAAATTACATGGCGGCCATTTTAATGTGAACACATTTTATTATTTCGAATTACAAACCATGAACACCCCTTTTTACGAAAATTCCGAAGAGACAAGGGTGTTTTACTATTGGTAACATTATTTTTCAAATACATTTCATTGACTTAATTGAGCGAAAAAAAACTGCTACTGCCCCTTTAAACACTAGTATATACTTTACGATGGTTGACACTTGTACTGAAAGCAAACATGTTACTGAAACAGCATTGCTGGCAACGTGTCACGAGGTAGCGCATACATGCCACCATGTTTTCTACGAATATTGAAGCTATTATAAAGCCCTGGTTAGTACAAACTGACTCGGCCGAAGTGTTCTTTGAACTGTAGCGAAACTACAAATGTACCCAACTGTTTTATCATGTTATAGCAATAAACACATACAAAGAAGAATCATGCATTTAGTGTAATGTCCTGCTTCTGGCATTTAACGCCAAGCGACAGTATATCATCCATGTATAGAAAAACGTCCATTACCGATAAATTGAAAACACTTAATTAAGTATGTTATGAATGCATTTAGGAAATTCGAAAGCAAAAGAAACAAAACAATTCACATAAATAATGTAACATATTCACTTTATTTCTTAATAGTAGATGTAAGCAGCACATATTTGTAGCGAATGTCTGAATGAGCAATTTACACCTACATAATTAATTGTTAACCTATATTGTTTACGAAACTTGTAGACCTACATTTTACTAGGCTTTGAGACTTACAGGGACAGTAGCACGTTTGTTCACTCAAATAAGTCGATGAAATAAATTTGAAAAATAATGTCACAAATAGTAAAACGCCCTTCTATCTTCGGAAAATCAAATTTTAGCTTTATACACAACACCGTTATTTCCACTACGGATAATTGGTTTGTGTAATAAGATGTTTTACCCTCTAATGTAAATATAAATGACATAAACTATCATTATAAATGGGACATTAAGAACATTTTGCCGACATACAGCTTGCTAATTCCGGTGTAAGGTTATATATTGTGTTTATGACGTCCTAAAGTAGAGTTGCGTCAACTAGTTTTAGTCCAAGAAGGTTATTCATGTCGACATATCTTTTATTAATTACATTTCTACCATATTTTATCCATGTTTAACTCTAATGCCAAACATTGTGATTAAAAGTTATTTCAACACCTTTAGTGTAGTTGAACAGACATTAAATTAAAAGTAGTATACTCTGATGTATGTAATTATGAATACCGTTTATCGTTTACGTCCCTATAGAAATCATTAAAAACCGATTTTCTCTGACAGCTGTATTTCAATTTGCACACTATCGAAAATACGGTGACGTTCTTTTGCGGAAAATCATGTCTGGAGCTTTTTGCCTGGTGTCCTAGATAATCACTGGATCTAAGATATTTTTTCTTTTAATTTTACCATTGTCGTCCCCTTGGGGTCCTTTTTCAAAGATAATTGATTTCCACCATTCACTTTTATTCATCCCATATTTGATTAACACAGGATTCGGCAGGTCATGTGAGACCACAGCAGATTGTCGCTACCAGCATTCTCGCTGCAGAAGGGCCAAATGTGGATGCAATGTCGGGTTCAGCTATGATTCGCTGAACGGAAGTTGCGTCATGAGTAAGTTGAACTTAAATACTATCATCCACAGACACTCATTTCTTAAATTTCATTCATTCGAAGTTGTTGTTCATCAGACATTTGTAAGGCCACATGGGCCTGAGACTGCAGACATTGGCCGTGGTAAGCCGGACGTCGTCCCTGACGCTTTCCACTTGTTCTACTTCTCCTCGAGAACCAAAAGAACCTTGATCCAAAATGATTTTCACTTCACGTTTACCATTTCATTATGTGAATGAGGAGTGCATTATATATAAAGTGAATACTTTTCGATCTCAGCCCTGAGACCAATCATTGATATATACTGAGCAAACAAAGTTAAGGACCATTGGATTTTCCCCAACTTTGAAAAATGTATGTCGTGAAAAATAATTTGAAACTTTATCGAAATTAACTTCAGTGTGGTATATTAGGAGAAACCATGATACCGAGGATATGGTAAGGTTATGGAACCTAATAGGAACGAAAAACCCGAGGATGCGACAATCAGGGTCTACAACCGTATCATATCCGAGGTAGAATTGTGTCTCCATATTATCAACCGTTTTTGAGTGTAACAGGATTGTTAATTGTTATCGCGTTATATTGAGGATCCCTGGTAAATAGAGTCGTTCATAAAATTCTTGTTCGGACCCTGAAATCAGCCTGTTAACAGCCGCGCTATGGAATTTGCTTTTGTACCGTGTAATTTCATCTGCCTCATTGGCGCAGTAGACTAAAGCGCTAGTTCACGTAGTATATGTGTTAACTAGTGAATACGGGCTCTAGACGCACTTTCTTCTAAACATTTGCTGTTTATATTCTGTCTGAAAATGTTCAAAATTAGTCAAAGTTAGTTTCTTCTGACCTTTACTTTCAAGCCTTCATCTTAGCAAATATATCAGGGTTTACAATCATTGTAATTCCTTCTAACAGGGTTTACAACTTTCTGTGTAAACCCTCCTGGATGGACTTACAATGCTGTAAGTCCTTCGTACCGGGTGATACGGTTTAGAAAGGTCGTTTCAAGTATCACGTTATATGGCTGGTAGGTTGATATGTCCACTTCGTGCAGTAGTAGACTTGACAACATCTTGCAAAGCTGAGGACAAGGTCTTATGGGGAATTAATTAATTCATCAACAAAAGCTTTCAGCGATCTCAATAAGGTTGTTGATGACACATGACGTTGTGAACTGTGAAGAAAGATAGCTTTGGTGGTAGAGTGGGGATAAACTTCATAACTGCAAAATTTCAAACTTCGGAAAAATAATGTCATAATTGACAAAACAAATGATCAACTTTTTTGCTCAGTATACACGTAGTTCATGATTGATACTCTGTTCCTATTTTTCTGTCAAACTTTAATTGCTTGTGTCTTCTCTTGGAAACAAAAAAATGATTTCCAACAATTCTGCTTAGAATACTCTTTATAAATCCAACATGTGATTATACAGGGTTCGGTATGACATGCAAGACTGTGAAGGATTGTGCCTACCGACATTCTCGCTGCTACCAGACTGTATGTGAATGTAAAATTGGGTTCAGCTTTTCTTCAAAAATCGGAAGGTGTGTCAAAAGTAAGTGAATTAATAATCATTAATATAAATTCATCATACGGTTGAAGATACATAGTTGTAGGCCTCTGATAATGCCAAACGTTATAAATTGTATCGTTTCATGAAGATGAACTGACTGTTGCTGCAAATTACCATTTCATAGCAAATTAATTCAGTATGAGGACAATATAAATAGGAGAGTCGCAATTTTGATCGATAACCGGTCAGTGTACCGCAAAAATTAGCCAAAGGTCATTTTTAAAACTTCCCTCTAATACAAAAATTATTATTATTAATTATAATATTTAATGGGTCATACAACTTCTGTATAATTTCGGTTTGGACACATGCACATGATCCATTTGATATGAGATTATACTTAGTGGCATATTAGATTCTTCTAATTTCCTAATGTTTACATGCTGGTCAACATTTCAACCTTTTTGACAAATAATGATATAAAGTATACCTTGAATGATATTGTCATCATATTCATTGTAGATATATTTTGAATGTATATATATACACTCCAGTTTGATGTCAGCATTCTGTTACTATAGAAAACAAGACAAACTTAATGTTAAAGGGGCAGTAGCACGTTTTTGTCACTCATATAAGTCGAGGAAATATATTTGAAAAATTATGTCACTAATAGAAAAACACCCTTTTCTCGTTGGAAAATCAAGTTAAAAAATGATTGTACATGGTTCTGTAAAGCCATGGGAATCGTTTTTGTCATTCGAAATAATAAAATGTGTTCACAATAAAATGGCCGCTATGCAATTTTTGCTTTATACGCAACGACGTTATTACCACTACGGATAATTGGTTTGTTTAATAAGATGTTAAACTCTTTTATATCAATTTAAATGACATAAACTATCATTATAAATGGGAAATTTGAAAAAACAAAATTTGCAAAAAACGTGCTACTGCCCCTTTAATGTTAATGTCTCATTTCAGGACCAATCAATCAATTTACACCTTTCATATAATTTATCATTTTACGTAAACGAAAAGTCGTTTTGCACTTTGGCAGCACAATTAAAGGGGCAGTTGCAAATTTTATTTTTTCAAATTTCCCATTAATAATGATAGTTTATGTCAATTATATTTACTTTAGAGGGTAAAACATCTTATAAGACAAACCAATTATCCGCAGTGTTAATATCGATGTTGCCTTTATTGCAATAATTGCATGGCGGCCATTTTATTGTGAACACATTTTTTTATTTTAAAGACAAAAACAATTCCCATAGCTTTACGGAACCGTGTACACCAATTTTTTAACTTGATCTTCCATAGAGAGAGGGGTGTTTACTATTGGTGACACTATTTTTCAATACATTTCATCGACTTATTTCAGCGAAAAAACGTGCTACTGCCCCTTTAAGATGCAAAGGACGTGTAAATTGATATTGAAAACATATCCTGTAATTAGTAATCAATTAAAGACTGTTTTATGTTAATATATTCTCCGAGGCCTTGAACATTCTGTGATGAATTTACAATCTTAGACCCCAAGCGCCTTTGAGCGTTCTACGGATATTAGCACTATACACGTATTTGTATGATGATGATGATGATATATATATCTTTTTTCCTTCTTTCTGAAAGGATGCACAAGGTACGGGGACACATTTAACCCATACATCGACCACGGCATTTCGAAGTGCAACATAAGGGCCCTGAAAACGAACACTGTTGCAAGGTGCAAAGAAGTTTGTCTGGAGACATCAAGATTCGTCTGCGTCAACGTAGAGTATAATAATATTAATAAGGACTGTCAGCTGTGTGATAAGGCGTGGTTTGACCTACCAAAAAAGGATCTATACTATGATACTTTTGATAGACCAGTGGATGTCCACCAGCGGCACTGTGCTAAGTAATGTGGTTGATTTAATTGTACATCCCACTTTAGCTTGTTGTCATGGGATACCATTTTCTTTCAGTAGATGTGTCAGACCATATGCTCATACTTTTTTCACACCTATATTTTACCCAATACACTTCGATACTTTTCTCAATACACCTCCGTTTTTCTAAATACATCTACAGTTTCCTCAATTCACCTTCACAGTTGCAAATGGCTTGTACATTTTACAAAGAATAAAGCGTTATGTCTTGAATTTGAATAGGATCTTGAAACATCTCAAATATGGAAAAATAAGTTTTGCTATTAAAGAATCCGAAATCGAACACACAACCCTTTGTTTATTATCGCAGCGCTCTTATCCGTTAGGCAACGAAAGGCTGTTAGAATCTCTAAGATTGTAAGTTGAACGCCGCGTTCTCCTCTTGATGGGAAATTCATGAAACGCACGTGGTGATCGTGCTAACAACATAACAACGTGAGCACAAATGCACGTGCATTCACCGGAATAACATTACAACTACCAAGGCGTCAAACATGAAATGTACAACGATCAAATCGAGTAGCAAGATAGATGGGACCCGGCCAAGGTTTTGAGAACTTTTGAAATCTACCGTATCGGTAATCTATAAATTGTATTAACTCGACTAACATGAGGTGTAAAATATTATAAGTAGTTTATTAATAAAAAAATTTCGAGTGTATGAGCTTCATATTGGGTTTTGCGTCAATCTGTAGGTGTATCAGCTCATACACTCGGAAAAATATAGGTATAACTATCACGTATTCTATTCTAAGAGAAAACAAGTGAGATCAAATTATAACACCCTTAAGTATATAAATCAATATTAATTCTTCGAGGTGGAAAGAAAGGAAGTTAGCAAAGGCGAAAAGAGGAAAATTTGAATTATTCAAATAATCTTCTTGATTGACAAGTGTATGTGAGACGTTTTAATATGCGCGAACAGTCAGAACTGCGTTGTCCATTAAAACAGTCACATTTTATATTCGATTTGGTGACGTTCCGTCATATAATCTGTAATACGACCTAAATAAATCATAATGAAGAAGATGACACTAGCGTGTCTGTGTCGAAAATCGCTACCCATGTAACGTAGTTTTGTAAGAGTGACATTAGCGTTTGTGTCCAAAATCGCTACCCATGTAACGTATTTTTGTAAGGATAACATTAGCGTTTGTGTCGAAAATCGCTACCCATGTAACATAGTTTTGTAAGGATAACATTAGCGTTTGTGTCGAAAATCGCTACCCATGTAACGTAGTTTTGTAAGAAGGACATTAGCGTTTGTGTCCAAAATCGCTACCCATGTAACGTATTTTTGTAAGGATAACATTAGCGTTTGTGTCGAAAATCGCTACCCATGTAACGTAGTTTTGTGAGGATGACATTAGCGTTTGTGTCGAAAATCGCTACCCATGTAACGTAGTTTTGTAAGAATGACATTAGCGTTTGTGTCCAAAATCGCTACCCATGTCACGTAGTTTTGTAAGAATGACATTAGAGTTTGTGTCCAAAATCGCTACCCATGTCACGTAGTTTTGTAAGAATGACATGTGTTTGTGTCCAAAATCGCTACCCATGTCACGTAGTTTTGTAAGAATGACATTAGCGTTTGTGTCCAAAATCGCTACCCATGTAACGTAGTTTTGTAAAAATGACATTAGCGTTTGTGTCCAAAATCGCTACCCATGTCACGTAGTTTTGTAAGAATGACATTAGCGTTTGTGTCCAAAATCGCTACCCATGTCACGTAGTTTTGTAAGAATTCCATGCGTTTGTGTTCAAAATCGCTACCCATGTCACGTAGTTTTGTAAGAATGACATTAGCGTTTGTGTCCAAAATCGATACCCATGTCACGTAGTTTTGTAAAGATGACATTAGCGTTTGTGTCCAAAATCGCTACCCATGTCCCGTAGTTTTGTGAAGATGACATTAGCGTTTGTGTCCAAAATCGCTACCCATGTCACGTAGTTTTGTAAGAATTGTTTGCGTTTGTGCCCAAAATCGCTACCCATGTCACGTAGTTTTGTAAGAATGACATTAGCGTTTGTGTCCAAAATCGCTACCCATGTCACGTAGGTTTGTAAGGATGACATTAGCGTTTGTGTCAAAAATCGTCACGCAGTGTTAACCTGCTCCCATGTGTCAACTTGGTGGCAGTGTTAACCTGCTCTCACGTGTCAACATGG
Organism: Gibbula magus; assembly: GCA_936450465.1. Lineage (NCBI taxonomy): Eukaryota > Metazoa > Mollusca > Gastropoda > Trochida > Trochidae > Gibbula > Gibbula magus. The sequence continues at coordinate 37,092,106 of OW388295.1, forward strand.
TGGCAGTGTTAACCTGCTCCCACGTGTCAACATGGTGGCAGTGTTAACCTGCTCCCACGTGTCAACATGGTGGCAGTGTTAACTTGCTCCCACGTGTCAACTTGGTGGCAGTGTTAACTTGCTCCCACGTGTCAGTTTGGTGGCAGTGTTAGCCTGCTCTCACTTCTCAAAATTGTGGCAGCGTTAGCCTGCTCCCAGGTGTTAAAATTGTGGCAATGTTATCTTCCTCTCAAGTGGTATAAACAATTTAAGTTAATTACACCATAACAGCAGGGGAGGAATATATAAAAATTATGCAGAATTGTCCACTTTGTGACCAGTTCTTGAAATTGTGCACGATGATAGATATTGGTACAAGGTTTTCAAAAACCATCGCAAACAATAAATACAATCAAGATATACATTAATGAAGAAAAACACAATATCAATGTTAAAGATATTTCATAAGCAGCGTTTGCTAAGAGAAATAAACTTATGAACATTGCGTACGATTCGGATTCCTTTATATTGTCATCAAGATTATTCCATTCGGCCACAGCACTCTAGTGTTCACATTACTTCGCTACTACAATATCGTGATTCCGGAGCCGTACAACTGGCTTTTTGCCGTAGGCTGGTTATTTATTTAAAGCTTTCGATAGGGTTTGAAACAAGGGCATTATACATAAATTAAAAAGATGCAGTATAAATGGTAATCTTTTAAAGGGGCAGAGGCACGTATTTTCGCTAAAATAAGTTGATGAAATGTATTTGAAAAATAATTTCACCAATAGTAAAACATCCTTCTCTCTTCGGAAAATAAAGTTTAAAATGAGTGTACATGTTTCGGTAAAGCCATGGGAATCGTTTTTTGTAATACAAAATAATTAATTGTGTTCACAATAAAATGGCCGCCATGCAATTTTTGCTTTATACGCAACACCGTTATTACCGCTACGGATAATTGGTTTGTGTAATAAGATGGTTTACCCTCTAAAGTAAATATAAATGACATAAACTTTCATTATAAATCGGAAATTTGAAAAAAATAAAATTTGCAAAAAACGTGCTACTGCCCCTTTAAATCAATTTTCAGTTGTAAATATGGAACTTTTAAATTCAGTTCATTCGTTTATAAATTTGACAAGCAGATTTGATTTAAAATAGTGCTCCTATGACATCGTGATAATTTATATTTTATTGGCGTTCTTTTTCAGAATGTATCATTTATATCTATGTTTCTTTCATGCTGTACATTCATCATTGCATGTTTCGTATTATGTTGTATCCCGGAGGAGTATCTATACACGCATTTGCTTGTTTACCAATCCGGTTCCTTCTTTTGGGAAATAAATATGTTTAAACCATGTATATATTTAGGTTATCATTGCTACTACGTGTAAGGAAGCCCCGGAAACTCCAATGTTTTTCTGAATAACTGAATGTTATTTATCGTTAAGTATTACCGTCTATCATCGTACATCGATCGGGTGTAGAGAGGTGTATATCGAAGATATGTTTGCAGAGAGGAGTAAACACTACATTTTCAGCTTTATTTGGAAATAACACCAAGGACGGATAATGATCACAGTAAAATTGGCCTAAAATATGCCTCATATATATATATATATCCCTAAATGTCCAGAATCCCCAACAATGGCTGGTTTACGGAAGGGGCGCCTCTTCCGTTTTTGACAGGTCATATGACCTAGGGATGTAACAATGAAAATATGCCCTCTTGATATAGAATACAAATGTGTATATATTGTAAAAAAAGGGAATATACCTAATAAACTGACAGGCAAAAGAAAGTATACACTTTTTAAAATGAAATTATGGAAACTGGATAATATTGATGTTGACAGTAAGCATCGGATACACAGGGCCTAAACATTAACTTTTGTTTTTTAAAGTTGAACTAAAACTAGATTAACACATTTTGGAGAAAATTGGAAAATATTGATAACCACGTGACCTCCATACTGGTGTTAAGTCACGTGACACATAGGTAAACTTGCTACAGATTATTAACGTTGGCCATCCCATCTGTGAAAAACATACCTAAAACCCGTCAAAAATAACACAAGAAACAGTCGAATAACTTCTGAAATTTGACAAAAGTTAGGCAATGGATACCAACGCTACAAGAGTCGCCGTTGTTCCTGCACTGCTAATGTAAATGTGTTGTCAAATAACAGCCGAGTTGGGGAGACATTTGACAATCCGAGAACACACAAAACAATGGTCTTTTTGCCCCATGAAGGCTGATATCTGCTTGCGTTAGACCGCCGCCAACGCTATCTTTGAGTGACGTCATTGACGACGACCACCATAGATCGGCGTGTCACTATGCACACGTGCACCAGAAGACCTTGAACTGATAGAATCGAAGTTTTTCGACTGCTCAATCGACAGGTACTGACCGATGAACTTTGATGTATGACTAATGTCATTATGGCTGTGAGAACGTCGGTTTGACTTGCAACGTTACAGCTTTACAATAATTTCTATTTTCTCAGACGGTCCACAATGGCGTGTGAGAATCAATCCATACCCTCCAGTTAATGAACAATCATCAATACAGGTTTTGCATGAACACAGAAACAGCTGTCAGGTGATGTCATAAGACATTTTTAATTCTCGATCAGACAGTGCATTTCATAATGCCTGACACACGAATCGACCACATTTGGCACCCATTTGGCACATTTTCAAATTGAACGACTTAAGAGAATAGAAAGAATTAAAATTAACGTGTTTTCGTTGTGGTTTTTTACCCCTACATCTGGCTAATTAAACATTAAAGTTTAGGATTTTGACGTTTTCCGAAATGAATTAACTTTCCAATGTACCTTATCCCAAACTTCTACCATATTTAGTTTTTTAATTAAAGTGATTTAAAACGAGGCCTAGGTGTTCTTTAACTTCGTTTAGTGGCACTTAACTCCAGATTATTCTATCGAATGATGTAGAAACTAACCCAGGCCCAGCAAATGTAACACTGAAGGATCTAAACTCTGTCAGGTGTGACATTGTGAATGAGATAAAAGAGTTCAAACAGCTCATGGTTACTGAGATATCATCAGTCAAATCTCAACTGGGTGACCTATCAGATAAATGTGCTTCTCTAGACACTTCTGTTACGGATATCCGAAAAGATATCGATAAAATATCACAAGAACAGAACACTATATACAAGTATGTAGACGCGCTAAGCTTGAAACTTAAAAAAACATCGAGGACAAGCTAGCGTCGCATGACAATGAAAAAGATAAACTTGAGTCTTTTAGCCGGCGAGACAATGTCGTCTTTTATGGTGTAAGCGAACGTGAACATGAATCTTTCGACGACTGTAAAAATATAACTGTCGAATTACTTGCAAGGCATGTTCCAACAAAAAGCTGGGAGAGCAGTGAGATTGTACGGGCGCATCGCATAGGGAGTAAGAGAGACCATCAAACCAAACAACACACCGACCATACCTTTGAGACAATAATATGCGGGGACTTGAATGCACGTGTTGGATGTGGCAACAACCCCCCTGAGACAGTGGATGATCCAGGTGTGGATAGAGCAGCGTTCCCGGAGTGTCCTCGTAGACCACAGACACTCCTGTGACTCCACTGTAAATACGTTTGGAAGGAAATTGTTGGATGTTTGTTTTACGCACAACTTGTATATATGTAATGGTAAAACCCAAGGGGATAAAGCTGGTAGTTTAACATATATATCAGAAACGGGGGTGCAGTGTTATCGACTATTTCATAGCATCTGAAAACAGTCCCCCACTTTGTAAATATGTTCTCGTGCACTCTAGAATCGAATCTAAAGATTTACCAGTTAGTTTGAAATTAAGCTGTAAATATTCACAATATAAAGATACCGAAAAGCACTGTAATGATACACCATTCTACAAATGGGACAATAGATTTGCCAGCGAATTCCTAGACTTACTTAATACTCAGCAGCCAACTTTAAATTCATTAACAGATGTGATTGATGAGGATATAGAGGCATCATTAAATTCATTTGTCATAAATCTTCTCAATGCTGCTGAAGTGTATAGAAGAAAAACAAATAAGCCAATTCATCAGATCTTTTATAACAATAATTGCCTATATGCAAAACGAGAGGCAAGGCGTGAACAACCGGGGATGTAGCTCAGTTGGTAGAGCGTCCGCTCATCACCAGGAAGGTCGGGGTTCGATTCCCGGCCGCGTCATAAAGACGTTAAAAGATGGGAGTTGTTGCTTCCTTGCTTGGCGCTCAGCATTATAAGGATAGAACAACGCTTGAACTGGCACTGCCGGGTGCCCAGAGCACAAAATGAATTTCCAATTTACTGTGTATTGAGGACAATAAAGTGTTATTATTATTATTATTATTATTATTAAGACGATATAGAAGTACCAAATCAAATACCAATAAGCAGCGCTATTGCATATTACGTAACAGATACAAGAACGAATGTAGAAGAGCAAAATATCAATATCAACGTAAAAAAAAAGCTCTAAGTTATGTTCATCAATCAACAACCCATCTGTGTTCTGGAAGGAACTAAGAAGTTTATCTGCTAAAAGTCCAAGTTGTCCAATAGATAAACAAACCTTATATCAACATTTTAAGAAATTATATTGTGATTTTAAGCAGAACGAAGATGAATGTAACAGCAAAGATTCACGCATTGATGAACCTGTTGTTTTAGATGAAATCGACCATTGTATTTAGAGAATCCTATTACTGAGTCTGAAATAAGTTCTTGTCTCAAGCACTTGAAAAGTGGTAAAGCAGCTGGGCACGACGGAGTTATAGTTGAATTGTTGAATGCATCTGATATTTTAATCATGCCTTTTCTTGTGAAACTTTTTAATATGCTTTTTGACAAGAGTATTTTCCCAAATGCCTGGAGTAAAGCAATCATAGTACCTCTGCATAAAAAGGGCGATCGAATTAACCCATTTTAGAGGAATATCCTTGCTATATGTATTAAGTAAATTATATTCATCTGTTTTGAATATCCGTATTACAAATTGGTCTAATATAAGAGACAAGATACCTGAGAGTCAGGCAGGATTTCGACAGGGATATGCAACAGTAGATCATATTTTTACATTGAATGGAATTATACATAAATGAATCTGTAACTTTCATAGATTTTAAAAAAGCATTCGATTCTATTGATCGCACAAAGTTATGGAAACGCCTATATAAAGCTGGTATAGGAAAGAAAATGTTCAATTCAATTATGAGTATATACCATTCTGTAAAAGCTTCTATAAGATGTAATAATGAATACACCAATTATTTTGAGTGCCCAGTGGGTTTAACACAAGGTTGTGGATTTAGTCCTATTTTGTTTTCACTCTTCATAAGTGAATTGTCAGATGAGCTGTCAAAACATGGTAAATATGGCGTACAACTATTTCCTGATATATTAGAAATTTTACTTCTCATGTTTGCAGATGATGTTGTACTTGTATCAGATACTGTTCCTGGAATACAAAACCAAATACACATATTACATGATTTTACAGAACATTCTGGATTAATGGTGAACCTAGATAAAACTAATATAGTGGTTTTTCGGGGTGGGCGCTTAGCTAGACATGAAAATGTTTTTTAAATGGCAACAAAATTACAGTTGTAAACAGTTATAAATACCTTGGTATAGTGTTTTCTGTGTCTCATACAATGGGAGGATGTATTTCCGATTTAGCAATGAGGTAAACGTGCATTAATGGAAGTAATTATCAATCTTAGAAAAGTCGGAATGGTAAATTGTGATGTTTTCTTTAAGATATTTGACAAGCAAATACAACCTATTTTATTATATGGGGTGGAAATATGGGGTGTGCACAAATTTGATAAAATAGAAAAGGTTAATTTGATAGCATGTAAAATATTCTTAAATGTTAGCCCACAAACACCAAATGCCATTGTATATGGTGAATGCGGGAGATATCCCTTGTATATAAACGCAATGTGTAAAACATTAAGATAGTTGGCTTCGAGTTTTACAAATGCATGACAGTCGAATTCCACTTAAGGTATATAAAATGCACTTGTACTATTTTAACTGTGGTTACACCACTTATGCATCATATATTTATGATATATTATTTCGCATGGTTTTGGTTACGTTTGGATGTTTGAGTCTGTAGGAAATGTAAGTTCCTTTATTCATGCCTTTAAGAATGTTACTATTAATATGGTCTTCCAATCTTGGACATGTACTCTGACCAATAGCTCAATATATTGTATCTATCGGGAATATAAAAGCATTTTAGCTCCTGAAAAATATTTAACTTGTATAATTGATAAACGATTAAGAAACATACTTGTTAAATTCAGATGTGGTTTACTAAGACTGAAATACAACGAAGGGAGATGGTTAGAAATAGATAAAGCACAACGTGTATGTCCATTTTGTAACCGAGGTGTAGAAGACGAGTATCATCTCTTCTTTATATGTACTTTGTATAACGTTTTACGAGTTAAATACTTACCAGATGTATATCATCGGAACCCAAACATGCATAAATTTAGATCGATATTGTCAACGGAAAACGTGTTTGTATTACAACGTTTAAGTAAGTTTTTGTGGCATGCATATAAATAAAGGGAGAGTACCTTAAACTCCTAAATATATTATATGTATATGTATATGTGTATATATATATATATGTGTATATACTATATATATATATATATTAATATATATATATATATATATATATTAATATATATATATATATATATATTAATATATATATATATATATATATATATATATATATATATATATATATATATATATATATATATATATATCATATACAACGTATAATATTTTACTTGAAACCATGATATGTAGTTCATGTTAACAGTTTATAATAAACGTTAACATTGTGATATCATGTGTCTAAAATTTGTATTATATGTTGTATTGTATATGGGCCTGAGGCCTTCATACTCTGAATAAACTTGACTTGACTAGTTGAATATAAACAATTAGTGTCTCGCTGCAGTAACAGGTGGGAGCATGCTTATGCAGTAAATGCATAGACTTCTTGTGTTTGCGGGTGATTTCACATTTGTTGACGTTTAGCTAGTTTTAACAGCAGGTCTTTTTAGAATCCTACATTTATATCTTGAATAAAGTTTGTTAATTTAATTTTTTGGCAAATGAAGTATGTGCAATATTCTGGTACAAATTAACGGTACATCCATTGTGTTGTTGGGGGTCAAATATGACAAACGTTATAAATAGTCTTATTCTATCGAGAAGTACTAACTGTTACCGAAAACAACCATTTTAATGATACTCGACTTAGTATATTGACGATAAGAAGGTAAAAGTAGTGATTTCTGATCGAAAACTGGACAATGCACAGCGTGTGGCGCTCGCCAATGAGTCAAACGTAATTTTGGAATCTTATTTACACCAGACAAAATAACAAATTTAGGTTGATAATGTTCAATAGGTCATGCAACTACTGTGCATGTAAATAGGACGTGCACTTCCGGTTCTGCACATGCATAATAATGTTACTTGATTTTAATTGGAAACTAGTAATTATGATATGTTTGGCGATTGGGCATGAATATGCAAGCTAAGTGAATTTGTTTGCATTGTAAACAGCACATATGGTGTGTTGGAACGTATTAAGGCCAAATAAAAATTTATGAAACACAATGGATGCACCTTTAATGCTCAGTCTGAATGAATTCTTCAAATTACCCAAAATAAACATTTTATGCTAAATATTGATGACAATGTGATAATGACAAAAGCATGTAGAATCTTATTTTAAATGTAAATGTGCACAATTAATCTGTCTTTGAAATCAGTAAAATAACATTGGACCTCTGGTGAATCGTCCGGTTTTCGATCAGAAAACATTACTTTATACCGTCACTGTACTTACTTTCACAAGCATTAACACATTTTGTTTGGCTCAGTGAGTACCTATTGATAATATAACACTATGTATGACGTTTAGCGCCAGCAGCTCCGTTGGATGTTCCTCTACAAATGTTCATTTCTTTTCCACCATCGACCTTTTTTGTTCCCTCGAGTTGAGATAAAAACAAGGAAGAGAGCTCTGATACTAGCGTCCTTTAGGAGTGCCGCTTAAATATTGTTCACAAAACTTAAAGTTGTCTTGGATATATGTTTATATTTTAAAAGCTTTTCCAGGTTTCATCGCAAGACATAGTTTTAACTTAAGGTTAATCGTATTTACATTGTTCTCTAGCTTATATAGGGATATAATGAATTCTAAAAGAGTTCAATCAATATGGAAGAAATACTGTTTTATCGTGGTGTCTCTATCATTTCAACACAAAAGGTTTACACACAAAAGTCAATTATATAAAGAAAAGTATATATTTATGGATGTTCAACTTCTTTATTTCAGAATGGCGACGTTTCGGTAGAGATCCTTATACCGTTATCAAGCATATGGATATAAGGATCTCTACCGAAACGTCGCCATTCTGAAATAAAGAGGTTGTACATCCATACATATATCCTTTTCGTTCTATTATACTTCTAGAATGCCCCTCAAACAGTTAATATATATATATATATATATGAAAATGTAATGAAGATGTAGTCATATAGAACGAAACGTGAATCTTTTTCTTCTTAGGTAACACAAGAGCAGAGGAGGTACTAGGTATATAATCATGCATTGTGATAGAAATGAGAATAAAATAAGTGAGCGTAAATAAGTTAAGAAATGTGGGAGGTCACGAAGGCCGAATTATGGCGAATATATAGGTAAGCTTGGTACAAACAATGCTGGCTTATGGTGCCTTACTCAGAATGTGTGGGTTCGAATCACGCAAGGGACTCGTCCCGAAAACGTACACGAATTTGTACTTTTGCAGATAGTGTGATTCCAATTACACCCAACGTTAGCTCGTTGCCATGGGATACCTATAAGTGTACTTTACCAATATACTTAGGTACTTTTCTCAATACACTTCCACCTTTCTAAATACACCTACAGTTTCCTTAATACACCTTTATGTTCTAATTCGCTTCGCTCAAACGAACATAAAATATGTACTTTCTAAAACATACTCATATCATGGATAACGTCTACCGCAGGCTCGAGGCGAGCAGGTTTATTTCCGATAACGTATAGGTATAAACTACTTACACCACATTTTAGTCAAGATAATACAATGTTATAGATTACCGATATTGTAGATTTCAAAAGTTTTCAAACCTTGGTTAGGCCCCATACATCTATCATGCTACGTTGATCGTTGTATTTTTCATGTGTGACACCTTGGAAGACGCACGTGCAATGCCTTGTTATGTTATTCCCGTGAATGCACGTGCATTTGAGCTCACGTGGTTAGGTTGTGATCACGATCCTCAAGTGCGTTTCATGATTTTCCAGCTTAATACAGATTCTAACAGCCCTAAATTCGCACGTAACCGAATGGATAAGAGCGCTGCAATAATTAAAGGTACATCCATTGTGTTGTTGGGGGTCACATATTGCAAACGTTATAAATAGTGTTATTTTATCGAGAAGTACCGACTGTTACAGAAAACTACCATTTTGACGATAGTAGACTTAGCGTATTGACGATATGAAGGTAAAAGTAGCGATTTCTGATCGAAAACCGGACAATGCACGGCATGTGGCGCGCGTCAATGAGTCAAACGTAATTTTGGAATCTTATTTATAACAGACAAAAAGACAAATTTGAGTTGATAATGTTTAATAGGTCACATAACTGCTGTGCATCTAAATGGGACATGCTGTTTCGGTTTTTACACATGCATAATGATGTAACTCGATTTTAAATGGAAACTAGTAATTATGATATATTTGGCGATTGTGGATAAATATGCAAGCTGAGTGAAGTTATCTGTATTGTAAACAGCACATGTGGTGAGTTGGAAACTTGGAACGTATTAAAGCAAAATAAAATTTTATGAAACACAATGGATGTACCTTTACTAAGCGACGGGTTGCATTTTGATAACGGACTCTTTAATAACAAACATGTATTATCATATTTGAATTGTTTAAGATCCTATTCAGAGGCAAGACAGAACTTTAATGTTTGTAAAATGTATAAGGTATATATGTGACTTAGAGGTCTTTTGAGTAGGCCTAAACTGAAGGTAGTTGATGGGTAGGCCTACGTATTGAGAAAAAGAATAGATGTATAAGTTAAAGTAAAGGTGTATCATTAAAGTGTGAAAAAAGTATGAGTGTATGGTTTGACACATCTACTGAAGATACAAATATATCTCAGGCCAACGATCCAGTTATAAATAAGTAGGATCACTGGTTACAATGTTGCGCAGCCTACATTTCAAATATAGATGTATTAGGTAAAGTATAGGAGTATCAGGTAAAGTATAAGTGTATCAGTAAATTGTGAAAAAAAGTATGAGTGTATGGTATGACACATCTACTGAAAGAATAAATGTATCCCATGCCAACGAGTTATAAATAAGTAGGATCACTTGTTACAATGTTAATATTGCGTAGCCTACATTTCAAATAGGCAAGTAGGCTTATTCTCGTGACTAATTGATTTTGCGCGTCTACAGACTACAAATATCACCGACCTTGACCCAAATCGTAAAGTCTTAACATTCAGCTTAACAAAATTACCCCCAGTGTCATTGTTGTAAATGGTCCGGTTATATTATTGTTTATGTCGAGCAAGGGAGGTAACTCCACGACGGTGTGTTGAAACAACGGCGGAACACGAAGAAATGACAGAAACGCTTTGATTTACACATCTTATCATTTAGCTTTGTGGAAATAAGGAACGTGATAATGAAAAATCACAGGTAAAGTTCTAAAAAAATTATGTTATTTTCAATATTTTGTCAGAGCGACGTTTAGAGATGTTGTGCTCATCATCAGGGGATGCTCAGAAGGCTAATATGTCCGGTTTTCGATCAGATGTCGAGAAGTTTACCAAAACTTGTCCGTCCGAAATGAAGGAATATAACCTAAATATTACTCCGAAATGCCTTATCTTATCACCTTTTAGTTTTACCACTACAGTAAACTGAGTAAAGTGACATGTTGTGAAATACGGGGTTTCAAGAACAATATTGGGTGGATGTAAAAGTAGGATCAGTTTTGGTGGTGGAAACGATTATTAAATTCACTTCCTGTAATCTTCGGTAGTTTTGATTCACTCTTTACATTCTATCATATATAAGATTACAATACATGGTGTATATATATACATTACATCTTTACCTTTCTAATGCAGTATTAAGTAGGGCCTACCTATTACTTATTTATTAGCTGTGAAATTCATGAAAAACTAATAGGCCGGATCGAATTCATGGGGTGCCAAACGGGACTTTTATTGCTCTTTAGAAAGCTTAGTAAATGAATTAGTAAGCTTTTTAATTGGAATCGAATTAGTAAGCTTACTAAATGAAGTAGTAAGCTTACCAAATGAATTAGTAAGCTTACTTAATCGTTTAGTAAACTTACTAATTCGATTTAGTAAGCTTACTAAATATATGCCTGAATAAGTAAGTTTACTAAATAGCGATTAAAGTCCCGTTTGGCACCTATGTGAATTGGTGTTTTTCTACGATGGTTGTAAGTGGAAAAGGGTGTCTTCGGACCACTAACAGGGTATGTATAGAGAGCCATACGGTTACCCCATTTATCATACTGAAATCCCCTGCCCAGGAACGGCCGGGTTTTCCTTTGGGGACTACTAGCTAGTATTATATAGCAACAAATTAAGAGGCTCTTGGTGTTCATGACTTCATATTTATTTTTTGGAAATCACTTTTCGTTTATGAACCGATCCCACTTTTCATAAAATGCACATACCGCATGACATTTATGTGTAATGGATCCCTGTTTATTTTGGGCAAAAAGTAATAGCACGTAGCCCGGCATATAACCAGACAATGCCCCATAAATGTTTTTCGAGGAATTTCCCTCTTTTTGCGCAACATTTTGCCTGATTGTGTAAGGGTAATACACCAGAAACAAAAAATGCCCGCTAAGAGTAATCCAAACATTGTCAAGTCTCCTAAAACACGTTAAACGTTGATACGTTGATACCATTGACCACATTGTTCGACCACTTTATCTTGATATGATACGCTTGATCCGCGAGATTTAACCCTATGACATGCCGAGGCCAAGGCGAGAAATGTCCGATAATAATATATAGAGGGGGTGTAGGTTTATTCGTAGATGAAACCACTGGCACCCATATAGAGGATATTGAATGAGTGTCTATGTCATACTATGTTTACGAAACGAGTGCCTGAATATTAGTATTTCCCGAGCGGTAGCGAGGGATATACCGATATTCAGGCACGAGTGTCGTAAATATAGTGTGACATAGACACGAATATAATATTTTGTGAATTAATGAAAATACGTTAAAATCCACTTTAAACCATAAGCTGTCGACCCGCCGTCGCCGCATTTAGAGCGCAACGTCATAAACGTCATAGCATTGTTTATGACGTCAAGTCACCATGACAAAGTGATATGTTGCCCTAGGGCATCGTATGAAACATATGAACCCTCTTGTTGATATTTATTATTACAAAGGGTATTAGTAAAGGTAAAATGTGTTTGTAACCATGTATGATGCGTAGTATACGCAATACGGGCACTATACTCGCATGCCAAAATCACGTAATGTATATAACTAAAAACTGATAATTGTGTCTTCATTCTTTTCAGATTGGCATCATGAACAGACTAATGAAGCTTTTAGCTATACTCATTCAAGTGGAATTCATGGCTGTGGTATAACATAAATCAAGAAACCGTATTGTGAACAAGGTTCAAAACAATTGAAAGAACAGAAATCTGAGTGTAATTTTTTCCAAGTTGTATGCCTGTATATATTACAAAATTTAAAAAAAATCACATGATGACTCGCTCTCGAGTTCATACAAACAAACGAACAAAAAAACGAACGAAAAAACGAATGACAAAGTGCTATGTATGTGACAAGAAATTTTCCCATCTAAGTGACTTTGATATGCATATGAGGGTTCATACGGGTGTGAAACCATTCACATGCTGTGTGTGTGATAAATCTTTTCCACGTTTACATTCCATGATGAGGCACATGATGATTCATACTGGAGAGAAACCATACAAGTGCAGTGAGTGTGGTAAATCTTTTTGTCAATCGAATAACTTGAAGGGTCACATGAGAATTCATACTGGGGAGAAACCATTCAAATGCAGTGAGTGTGATAAAACATTTGGTCAAACATATGATCTGAAACGTCACATGGTAACCCATTTTGTAGAGAAGCCGTATAAGTGCAGTGAGTGTGATAAAACATTTAATCGATCGAGTTACTTGACGGTTCACATGAGAATTCATACTGGAGAGAAACCATTCAAGTGCAGTGATTGTGGTAAAACATTTAGTAAATCGGGTGACTTAACGGTTCACATGAGAATTCATACTGGAGATAAACCATTCAAGTGCAGTGATTGTGGTAAAACATTTAGTCGATCGAATAACTTGAAGGGCCACATGAGAATTCATACTGGAGAGAAACCATTCAAATGCAGTGAGTGTGATAAAACATTTGGTAAAACATATGATCTGAAACGTCACATGGTAATCCATCATGTAGAGAAGCCGTATAAGTGCAGTGATTATGGAAAATCTTTTAGCCAATTGGGTGACATGCAGCGTCATATGAGAATTCATAATGGGGAAAACCTGTATACGTGCAATGAATGTGGTAAAACATTTAATCACACAAATAAACTGCAACATCACATGTTAATCCATCATGAAAAGTCGTATAAGTGTAGTGAGTGTGGTAAAACATTTCTTCATGCAAATGAAATGCATCATCACATGGAAATCCATCATGGAGAGAAGCCGTACAAGTGTAGTGAGTGTGGTAAAACATTTTATCATACAAATGAAATGCATCATCACATGGAAATCCATCATGGAGAGAAGCCGTACAAGTGTAGTGAGTGTGGTAAAACATTTTATCATACAAATGAAATGCATCATCACATGGAAATCCATCATGGAGAGAAGCCGTACAAGTGTAGTGAGTGTGGTAAAACATTTTATCATACAACTGAACTGCATCATCACATGGTAATCCATCATGGAAGGAAGCCGTACAAGTGCAGAGAGTGTGGTAAAGCATTTAGTCAATCTAGTCTCTTGAAAGTTCACATGAGAATTCATGCTGAGGAAAACCCATATACGTGCGGACAGTGTGATAAACAAATGAACTGCAACATCACATGGTAATGCATCACGGAAAGAAGCCATATATAAGTGCAGTGTGTGTGGTAAAACATGAAGTCACACAAATAAACTACAACATCACCTGGTAATCCATCTTGAAGAGAAACGGTACAAGTGTACTGTGTGTGGGAAATCTTTTATTCTACCATGACATTTTAAAATCCTTGTTTTTGATTGGTTTATTTTATGGTCGAACGGAGGTTCGAACACGATTTTTGTGAACGGCGATTTACCGCGTTTGGATACATAGTGACGTAAGATTCTAGGCCAAGCTATGTCATTGAAATAAACATGCGTGAATCAGTTATCTTCATTTACGGTTTCCATCATGTGTTCCTTCTACGCAATTAATCTGTGTATCTGTTTTGGAAAGTTATTCTAATTTGGACCGACGTTTTAAACCGTGAAACTACAGTAGTCGATCAAGACCGCGATAAGCCGTGAACGAACTGGTTTCGGTTCGGATACAATGACGTCATAAGCTCAATCAGTTATGACGTCACAGGAGTGGTCGCGTCTATTTGACTAGTGGTGAAGGAAAGCTTTCAAGGCGGAGAAACGTTAGATTTACAAACCTGTATCTTCTATTTGATTAAAATCTATGTTATCACTTAATTATCATATTTTAATAAGAATAAATTGTTAATTTCACTAGTTAGTAAATTTCTACCGTATCGAAAACAACGGAAATGTGATGCGTCATACCTGAAGAAAAATGGGTTCAACCGATTACCGCATCACTCAGTTCACTTCCGCAGTGTCAAAGAAACACGTTTAATATACGCTGATAAAACTCGTCATGGTAGAATAGAGATAAACCTACTGGTTTGTTTTAACTTTTTGTGAGTCTAACGTAGATTCGATACCGATTTTTATCATTCGAAGCCTCACGCTGACGCGTTCGGCTCCGAATGATAAACATCGGTATCGAATCTACGTTAGACTTACAAAAAGTTAAAAACACAGTAGGTTTATCTCCTAAGTCAATGGAGTCACGTCAATGTTCATATGAGAATTCATGATGAGAAAAACCCATATACGTGCAGAGAGTGTGATAAAACATTTTGTGACACAAAACCACCTGGTAATCCATCACGGAGAGAAGCCGTGAGGTGCAGAGTGCGGTAAATATTTGTATGCATCAAGTCACTTCCAGCGGCACATGAGGATTCACACTGAGGAAAACCCATACGTCCAGTGAGTCTCATGGCGCAGTTCCTTTATGGAGTTATAATACTTGCAGCGGCACTTGGGGGTTCATACAAGTGCAGTTAGGGTGGTAATACATTTGATAAGCCAAGTCTCTTGCAGATTAACACGAGGATTCTCACTGGAGAGAAACCATACAAGTGCAGTGCGTGTGGTAAATCATTTAATCATTCAGCACAATCACATGTGGACAACGCCGAGACTCGAGACGTACGTGTAACGAGTGTAAAAACTGTTCTCACCCAGGCGACCTCGATAGACACTTGCAGATTCATACTGGAGAGAAACCACCCGTGTGTTTTGAGTGGAAATGCATTTAAATTAATGCATCAAGGATCATGTATATCTACTTGTATGGTTCAAGTTCTGTTTTTACTTACGGGGGCGCTCATGTTGACAAGACGTGTCCAAATGAGTTCTCCCCCGAAGCAATCTTAATCCAGTTTTAAATGGCCACAAACACACAAGTTACAAGGAAAATAAAAGTGAGAAAAAAACAAGAATAAAGAATAAGAACGATGTTCGTAAAAGAACTTAAGTCGTAATAGAAACCTTAATCTTTGACTGTAGATTTGGTTTCAGGAATCATGACCTAACACATATTGTCATGTTTTTCTCCAGTATGAAAAGCCCTAGAAAGCTGCAATGTTGTGTGCATACTTTTTGGCAAAATGGGAGTTAGAATTGCAGGTGTGGTAACCCACTGACCCCAAATATGGGTAACTGGGGTCACGATCTAAACAAAACTTTTCCCATTTTCTTCTCTAGTACGAACAAATCTGAAAGCTGCATTGAGATGTTTTGTACAGACTCCGTGACCAATGGGGATTCTAAATTATGTATGGTTGCCATGATTCTGCCCCCAAAAATGGGTCTCAGGGGCCAGGACCTAAGGACTTATGTTTTTCTTCTCAATTACGTAAAGTACTTGAAATGTGTTATAACTATGAACATGGCTATGATGAATACTTCTGGAAAATATATATTTTGTGACTGTTTAGTTTATTGTTTAAAGAATGGCGAGCTACAGAAGCAATGGCTCTACATTTTGTTTGCTATTAATTTAGCTTCAAATGTCTTCTAACCAAGAACTGCGAGAGATTATTCAGGCGATGCTACTGGAAAGGCTCCTTTAACATTGCGCTACATAGCAACAGGAAAGTTTCAATTTTGTAATGGTAAAGACCATGAGGTCAACCAGTCAAGCGCACGTGCAGAACACGTGCTGTACACGAGACCACAGAGGAATTGTCACCACAACGCCTCCTTGCTCGATTTGTACGTTTCCCTACATAACCAAATGAGATCCGAAGAAATCTAAATGCATTCTACCAGTTCCACAAAGCAATTGCAAAGTTACAATCAGTTATATATGGCCAATCCTTGTGACATACATTTCAATCAAAGTCAATTGTATGGCACTAGCGTTCCATTTTCCTTGATTTATCAGCGTGGTTGACTCTACTCTCGTCAACATGGTTCAGTTAGTAAATAAAAAAGTTTTGCTCATAGTGATGAGTACCATTCCTTATTCAATCGTTAAAGAGTTATGAAAGAGGTTAATTTATCCCTCAAAATTGCATCAAGACCTTAAACGTATTATATGTGTAGGATATGTTTTTTCTTTGTATCTCTTGTATCCAGGTTTTCAACTCAAATGTTCACAGGTGTTCTCATGATTTGGCTATTGAAAGTGGCAGATATAAAAATGTTAAAAAAGAAGACAGAATATGTACATTATGTAGTTTAAACGAAATTGAGGATGATTACCATTTCCTTCTCGTTTGCCCATTGTATAATTCATTACGTAAAAAGTATATTAAACGCTACTTCTATGTCCATCCAAGTACTATAAAATTCATTAGGCTAATGAGCAGTACAAATCAAATTATATTACAAAATATTGCTATATATGTTCACAATGGAATGTATTATAGAACAAACACTACAACATCTTAAAAATGTAAATATATGTATATGCCCATGTTATATGCATATGTACTACAGGCCTGAGGCCTTTTCAGTGCGAATAAAGATTGATTGATTGATAATATTATGGTGATTTGACGATATGCTGATTCGCTGGTTTGGTTGAAAAAACATAGACTTACTTAGCTTCTTACTTCTTACTCTGAGGGAACTTTCGCAGGGGCAGTATATAACCACGATGCTTATCATGGTTCAGATCTTCAAGCTAGCCAGTCTTAGACTGTACTGCCAATTGTTTTACAAGGACGATTTACGAAAGATGTTTATCCCTTAAATTTCATCGCAAAACCTTCAATTTATAATACAGTTAACTTATTTCAAAGAAGCAATAATAAAACTTTCATATTCTACCCACCATCTGTTATGTATATTTAAATAAACACTGCACTACTGTAATGTCCATGTACTGAAATCTTATCAATGTATGTATTTAAAACATTATATACAGTAACTTGTAGATATCCATCTCCATCTCATCCACCTCGTCATGCTACAATGTAGTCTTAGTGAATAAAGTTCTAATTTTCACGATCCTCATGTGAACGAGCATGTTTGTGTAAAATGAAGCTCCAATGAAGCTCCAAAAAGGACATGGTTTGAATGCATGTTTTAGGCTATGAACATGTATCTACGCGTAAAAAAAATACGTACGTACGTATATACGTGTACAGTAATAAGCATTGTATATTGGAAGGTTCTAGAATGCTGAAATGTTGTATACAGATTATTTAGCCAATGATGATTATTCAATATCAAGTAAAGGGCCATGACCTTAAAACGTATCTGTGTCTTCTTCTCAAGAACGAACTCTCCTAGAATGCCGAATTGTTGATCATGAGTGCAGACATTTTAGTCAATGGGGATTATGACTTGTAGATTTAGTGATCATGTGACCCAAAATAATGGTCTCAGTGGCCATGACCTAAAACTTATTTCTGTCTCCGTCAGAACGAAAACCCCTGAGAAGGCTGGACTGTTGTGTACAGAATCGTCAACTAATGAGGAATATATTTTGCAGATTTGATCACTCTGTTACCCATAATATAAGTCACAGAGGCAGAGCCCTCAAAACCTATTTCCGTCTTCTTTTCCAGGACCAAAGCCCAAGGAATCTGAAATTCTACTGATTCCTCGGCCAAAAGAGAGGATAAATTGTAGATTTGGTGCTTCAATGGTCGCGCTCTAAAAACCTAATTTCGTCTTCTTCGTCAGAACTAAAATTTTAAATCTTAAACTGTGTATTGCACCTTTCCCCAATGTGATTTAATTATTTCAGATTATTTAACCCGCTGACAACTAAATCCGAGTGAGCTTCAGAGCCAATGGCTGTATTATAAAATAAGTCTTTTAGGTGTTTTTTCATTGTTGATGTTGCAAAAGGTTAGTTTTCTTGTTTTGTTGTCTTTTTGTAGAGTTCTTAAAGGTACATCCATTGTGTTGTTGGGGATCAAATATACCAAACGTTATAAATGGTGTTATTTTTTTTATTAAGATGTACTGTTTCGTAAAGTTACCATATTGATGATGTTCGACTCCGTATAGTGGTGATATAAAGGTAAAAGTAATGATATCTGATCGAAAACCGGACAATGCACTGCGATTGACGTACTTTCAAACATACTTTTGGAAACTTATTTACCTCAGACAAAAAAAAACAGATTTGGGTTGATAATGTTTAGTAGGTCATATACTGAGCATATAAATGGGATGTGTAGTTTCGGTTTCTGCATATGTATAATGATGTTGCTTGATTTTCATTAGAAACTAGGAATTATTAAATATTTGTCGATTGGGAATGAATGCAAGTTGAGTGAAATTATTATCCCCCGCCACGAAGTGGAAGGGGGATATAGGTTTGGGTTCCGTCCGTTCGTGCGTCCGTGCGTGTGTTCGTCCGTCCGTCCGAGATAAAGGGGACAGCTTTTCTCAGAAACCGTTTAAGATAGGATTACCACATTTGGTGTGTTGCTTGAGGGCATAAATACCTTGATGGAGTTCGAAAATGAGAAGCGTGCAATTACTTTTTACGGAGTTATAGCCCTTGTTCCATATGTTTTTACTTTGTTCATGGTATCTCCAACGGGGACAGCTTTTCTCAGAAACTATTTAAGATAGGATAACCAAATTTTGTGTGATGCTTGAGGGCATAAATACCTTGATTGAGTTAAAAAATGAGAACTGTGCAATTTTCCGGAGTTGTTGCCCTTGATCTTTTTTTTCCAGAGGTAATTCCAGGTAATTTCAAAGGAGACAGCTTTTCTCAGAAAATGTTTCAGATAGGAGAACCAAATTAGTTGTGTGCCTTTGGGGTTTGAAAATCAGAATAGTGCGATTCAGGTATCTTCAAAGGGGAAAACTTTTCATTGAAATTGTTTAAGATCAAATCAGTTTTGTGGCTTGAGGGTATCGATACCTTGATGAAATGAAAATGTGAAGTGCACAATTATATCGTTTTAGAAATGGCGTGATACTGGGCCTGTACCTTTTGCCAATACTGGCCCAGTACCACGCCAGTGTGCAAGTTGGTACAGGGCCAGTACCACGCCAGTGTGCAGGTTGGTACAGGGCCAGTACCACGCCAGTGTGCAAGTTGGTACAGGGCCAGTACCACGCCAGTGTGCAAGTTGGTACAGGGCCAGTACCACGCCAGTGTGCAAGTTGGTACAGGGCCAGTACCACGCCAGTGTGCAAGTTGGTACAGGGCCAGTACCGAGCGCCTGCATCAGCCACTACTGGCCCAGTACTAGCCCAGAACAGTCATGTTTGCTGGGCTATTTATCACTTGATTCAGCTGTAGTATTCTTCATGAAGCCTATCATCAAAGAAAAATATAAATTTATATACAAATGTGTCACCTATTAATTGCTAGTATAGGCTTAAATTAATCAGAATAAAAAATAAATTAGCAGGTAAAATACCAATAACCTAAATATTTTCAAGACATATTGAAACATGTAAACATAACTATAGTATCGTCAAAACAAGAAATGAGTGACAAGGGTAACCTATAGCTAGCTGAAGGGCGAATATACTGAGAAAAAGCATTTGCACGTGCGCGTTGTCATAGCGACTTTGCAATTGACAAGCTCGCAGTCTCCAAAACCTGTGTTTTGGTGTTCAACATATAGGGCCTACACCTAGAATACAAGAAAGGAAAATCCGTTAAATGACTTCTTTGACGTAAATGATCTATACCTTGAAATTAAATTACATCGAATTGTCGTCGAATATACGAAAATAATATGTATATGTCATGTCGTAGACGAAATAGTCTCGAAAACCAAAGTATTATTGTCAATCCTTGTTAGGATAAGCACAAGTATTAATATTTTCTTGGAGGGTGATTGTAGTGATTGGTCCGGTACAATTGCTCCGGTCCAACAAGGGAGGTAACTCCCGACTAGCAGTCGTCTAGCAGTGCGCTGAAACAGGAAATCGCAACACCTGGCCCGATATCTAAAAAGAAACGAGGTATGTAGTCATTGAATAGTAATAAAACGAGAAACGTTATCAGGATTGATCACAGGTAAAGCTCTGATGTTGTTAGACTGCAATGTACCGGACGTATAGCTGGCTCTCGTTCAGTCTTTCATCGCTTTACGCCTGACTGATCTTGCCACAGTGCTGTTACGTCTCTCCTACGTTAAGCCTCTATCTGGGGACGAGGCAAACTCCTCACAGTGCTGTTACGTCATGCCTTTATCAGTCATCCTGGGGACGAGGATCCCACCCGTGGCCAGACTGTCAGAGAGTCTGCCTTCAAATCCGTTGATTTGTCCACACTAGTTCCATGAAAATATTCTGTAAACTTTTTATCCCCCGCCGCGCGTTTAGCGCGAAGCGGGGGATATAGTATTCGGCTGCGTCCGTCCGTACGTCCGTCCGTCCGTCCGTCCGTACGTCCGTACGAAATGGAATAACTCAAATACCATTCACTGGATTCTTTTCATATTTTGCATATGGGTTCATCATAGGAAGAGTAATGTTCCTACAGTAGTTTGAGACCTTGACCTTCATTTCAAGGTCACAACGAGACTTTGTCATTTTACCCTTGTCAGCGGGATATCTCAATAACCATTCGCTGGATTCTCTTCATATTTTATACATAGCTTCTCCAAGGCAAGACGACGGGTTGATTAGATTTTGGTGACCTTGACATTATTTTCAAGGTCACAGCGGAACTTTGAAGTTTTCAACATGTTAATGTACATGTAAAGCTTGTCAGCGGGATATCTCAAGAACCATTCAACGGAATTCAATCATTTCTTGCACAAAGCACCTTCTAGGGATGATGATGGGCTGATTAGATTTTGGTGAAATTGACATTATTTTCAAGGTCACAGCAGCACTTTGAAGTTTTCAACATGTTAATGTACATGTAAAGCTTGTCAGCGGAATATCTCAAGAACCATTCACTGGAATTCCATCATTTCTTACTCAAAGCACCTTCTAGGGAAGACGACCGGCTGAATAGATTTTGGTGACCTTGACATTATTTTCAAGGTCACAGCAGAACTTTGAATTTTTCGACATGTTAATGTACATGTTAAGGTTGTCAGCAGAATAACTCAAGAACCATTCACCGAAATTTCATTATATCTTACAAAAAGCAAAAGGACTGATAAGATTTTGGTGACCTTGACATTATTCTCAAGGTCACAGTGGAATTTTAAATTTTTCGACATGTTGATGTACATGTGTGTAATACTTGTCAGCGGGATATCTCAAGAACCATTCACTGGAATTTCATCATATCTTACACAAAGGGTAGATTAGATTTTGATGACCTTGCCATTTTTCTCAAGGTCACAGTGGAACTTTTGACTTTTTTAACATGTTTGACGGTCAATTTTGCTGATCTTGACATTATTTTTAAATTTTGAAGTATTAATTTGCGGCGGGGGATCATGTCACCTTAGTGACAACTACTTGTTTTTAATAAAAACAATAAATTTGAACTCAAAATGGCGTTTTATGAAATGGATGTGTAGGCCTACGACTGGACGAAGTGACAGTAGAGTGTAGACGAACTGATTCTGTACGAAATGACTGCTTCTTACTTTTCAATTTGATATAAACTTTTATATTTCTTTTCAATTTGTTTTTAGTTTGACACGCTTCTTTAACCATTGAACTCTGTTCATTCAATGCATTTTGATTTTCACACATATGCTTCTTATTTTTCGCTTTATTTGGGATCCTTCCATAATGGACTGGACTCTATAATGTCATGATAGTGTAAGAGTATATATGTAGCACTAAAATAATATATGTAAATAACATGCCTATAAATTTATACTAATATTTAGATAACAATAATATAGGAATTACCTTGAATATGTTTTTAAAAAATAAATTACAATTGTGTAATATGAACATTGTTGAAGTACTTTGAAAGAATGATTAGAGAAACTGGATCAATCTTAAAATTACTTTAGGCTAGTTAATACGTTTTTACACTGACTTTTTATACCTTGCGTCCGTTTTACTAACTTCTTTAGCCATTTGATCTTGTTAAGTGAATGCATTTTAACAGGTGTTAATTATATTGTATTTTTTCTGGGGTTTTTTGTAATGTATTGTATACGTTTTTAAGGAAATGTTTTTAAAATTACATTTACATATTCTTATACCCTTACAGGACGTCCTAATTAGCCCTTGGACATTCATAACTTATAATTAGGCTTGCTTAATTGTACACGTTTCGTCCCACCAGGACTCATCAGTGCAGCTGGGCTTTCTAAATAATTAGAAAACTGCAGACGTGTTAATTGTCTCTGGTGCCGCAATTGGCATTTTGTCACTTGCTAACACGTCTCTATGTGGTCGATGTGACACGGGGCCTAGTTGTCAACGGTTGGAGCAAGGGGCTTGCGTGGGGGGTCAGACGCAGCTTTCGGCTTGCTTGGGGGGTCGTACGTAGGGGTGTACACTTTCCTCACTGCATCCAGGAATGTTCGGTAGCGGCAGGTATCCTTCTTGAAGAACTTCTTCCTGAACATGTACTCGAAGAAATCGCAGACACGCTTCTGGGTCCCTGTCCGGGGCCGTTTCACTGCCCTACACGTCGGCTCTATGGTGTCGGTGTTCTTGAATTCTACACTTTGGTTCACGGTCCGATGGATGTACCCCAGTTTTCCGAGCTGACAGTAACCCTCCCAGCAATTGGTTATAATCGTTGTCCCCTTGGCAACACAAGACTGGACAGCCGTGAGTAGAGTCTCAGCCGAACGGTCGGGAACCGAGAGGAGAAAAACCTCGCTGCTTTCTCTCTCTATACCTCCAAGGACCCAAACACCTTCCGCACTCTTCCCACGATGGTACTTCCTTTTCCCAAACTTGGACTCGTTGATCTCCACTGTCTTGCCAGGTCCTCCGATGACGGTCGTGTCGAGGTTCGCCATCACCGTGATGCAAACCTCCCTGGCAAAGTTGTTCAATTCGACGACTGTATGGTCGGAACCAAGCTTCAGCTCTCTAGTGATCACATCGTTGGGTGTCTTCACAGTCCAGTAGTAAAGGTGCTTCATCATCTGCGTTAACGTGAGGTGTGAGCCCGAAAACCAGGAATTGTGACGAATGGAGACCTTCTTGCCGCAGGCCTTGAAAGTACATCTCCACACCCAGCCATCTTTCCCGTAGGAGGAGTCCCGTTTTCTCGTCAGCATCCCCTTACTGCAATGAGTGCAAGTCCCGGAGAAATCACCGAGGATTCCCTGCTTGATCAACCAATCGATCAAATGATCCTTATCCCTGCAAAGCTCTGCCACATGGTCATAGACGAAGGACTCAGGGGATTGGATACTCGCCGAGGTCATGATGAATAGGTCAGAGGTTAAAAGGTTAATCTGTATTGACTGACAGCTAAGTAAAATATGGCGGTTAACCTGAACGAGGAGATGTGACGTCACACTGCGCATGCCTATTGTTGTGCTGTTTAATTGCGCATGCGTTAACTGATTAGGCATGCGCAATACGCTTGGGGCTACGCTAGCCACGCCTGTGTTTGTGACTCTCAATGGGTTAATTAAGGCAAAAAATCATCGCCACAGAAGAAGAAGAAGAATTGTTTATTTACGTCTCACCATATATACATATAAAACGTTTACATAAAAAAATGTGTACATAAAAGTATATATGCCACTCCTATGGAGTTATGAGAGACAAATAATGATATAAAAACAAAAATTGGCAAGTTAAACATTTTACAGGATAAAACAATATAAATACATTATTTATATAAATACTTTTGGCGTTCTAAAAGAATACTGAAGCAGCTTTTGGCACAAACCTTAAACAAATATTCATTGCTAAAAAGGAGTGATAACTTTTCAACATCAGGTAAAGAATAAAAATTTGGTAAAAAGTAGCTGGCATTTCTAAAAAGTTCCTGTTGAATATTGACATATAAGGGACACTCAAATAAAACATGTTGTTCTGACTCCACTTTATCTGTACAGTAAAAACATGTTCTGTTCTCGACAGCAAGCCCTTCGTATCTGCCTGTCTCAATCCGCAGTGGTGCAGTGCCAGTCCTGAATAAAGCCATAGCGCGTCTATGGGATTTAGGCATGGAGGATAAAACATACAGTTCTGTTTTAAAAGAGGATTTAAAAGTTCGGTAAACTCTCAGTTTGTTAAGACCAGTCCCTCGTTTAGCGTTGACACGTAAGAGTGATCTCTCCCATATGATTTTAAAAGAATTCAAAGACAACAATTCACAATCTTGTACAGTTAAAACGTTGTTTGAGAGAGTTACATGGTCAATCCCGATAGCTTCCATACGTTTGTAAAATCTAAAGTGCCAAGTTCTGTGCTTTCCGTTACTCTGTTCTTTATCCCATTTGAACACACGAGAATTAAGTCGGTCAGGAGACATATTCCACATCCTCTTCCAATATCTCATCAGACACACATCTTGTCTTACACAGAGTGGCTGCCATCCCATGTCACCAATTAAAGCATCGTTAGGCGCATATTTTCCTAATCCCAGATAAAAACGCATGGCACGGTTTTGAACAGCATTAAAACACGATTGTTCCTCTGTTCCAACAATTGACATACCATATGACATAATTGGCCATACTAGTGTATCATATAGTTATGTGAAAGTCTTAAAACCTACATTTCCTAAAAGTTTACATTTGGAGATAACCAGTCCAAGTGCACGCCCGGCTGATGCTGCTACCTGCTTCGCTGTGTAACTGTAGTTACATTAGCTCGATTGGTTAAGCGCTGGGTTAGTTCGCTCCACTTGAGTGACTTGGTGGTCTCGGAAGCCTGAGGAACCAGGATCGAGCGCCGATAGCGCCCATGATTAGGGTCGTTTACTAAAGTGTTATGTTATTCTTTTGCACATCCTCATCTCAATATTAAGAGACTAATACTTTTCCCAATTATAGTTGCTTAAATCCAGGTTTCAATCAGTAGGTATAGAAGGGGTAGGGTAATGTACCCGAAAAGTGGTTATGGGAAAAACGGCACCTGAGCAAAAACGTACTAAATTTAAATGGAGAAAACGGCAAAAAAATGACCGTAACAATGTTCAATGATTTTTTGACGACTGCTAGATATTGACAGGTGTTACATTCTAATGTGTTAGATATTGGCTGGAAGCGGACCTCCTCGCATGATCACGCCTTGATTTCATCAACCATATACAATAGCACCGCTGGGTGCGCTCCTTTCACGTGCTCAGTGCACTCACAGATCACTGCTCTACTCTCGTTGAAAGAATAAAACTAATACTAAAACTAAAAAGTACTATTTCAGAGCAAGGTCAAGGGTCATTTCTTGAGTCATGTCATTATTTTAATATATTACCATCATTGAAAAATATTAGCCAAGACAACCTGTGTACATTATGTAGTAGAGAAATAGAACTGGAGCATTTATTCTTCGATTGTGAGAAAACCCAACTTCTTCTTTGTCAGCTAGCAAATTGGTACAACCTCAAGATGTGCACCAGCCTCAATTTGGATATCACAACATTTCTACTGGGGGACCCTAGGGCAAATATATTGACCAATCACATTTTTATAATAACCAAAGAATATATAAATAAAATAAGATTTAGCTCTTCTGACCTAAATTTCAATCACCTCGTCAGTTCTTTGAAATACCATTATCAATTAAAAGAGCACATTTTATTTCGGATAAATATCCTGCCTCTCAAAGGAAATGGTCTGGTCTATTTTAATGATGAAAACTGAGTACCTCTCTTAGCACTTTTCCACATTCTGTACCATCTATTTACCTATCTCCTATCATTTCCACTATCTGTCTATTTTGTTGTTGTTAACTTTAATATTAACACATGGAAAATACCTGCAATTTTGTCGACAATATACCATGTACCGTTTTTCTGTAATAGTTAAGGCTGTCTTCTTGATTTTATATAGGAGAGATAAAATTGTCTCTATTTTTAAAGACCCATAAACCCCGAACATATCACTTTTCGGTTTTTATTCCAGCATATTCCAAGATGACGAGGATTCCACTTGACATATGTCTATTCAACCAATAAACACATTTTATAACGCCTTTTAAGAACGCCGCTCAATTACGCCTCGTAAAACTTTAGCCGAGAGCGGATGCCGCGTGCTAGGTCTTGTGACGTAACATACATGAGTCGCTTGACGTCTAATGACAGAATCCACTAGAATTAGCCTTACATAACTGCCTAAATAACATTTACCTTTGTCCTTACACAACACAATTACATATATACACGCCCCGTAAAAGGTACTACAAATGGCAGCGGATGTCAACATAGTTTAATGCTGGATGTGTGACCTTTGCTGGACCCGTAATTCTGCAATGAGTTGTGGAACAATTCTTATCGTTGCCCAATATGGCGGCGGCACGCATGTCAGATGATGAAGATGTTCAAACGTCACCGAGATCTATTACACTTGCAGCTGTATTTCAGAAATAAACAACACTGACATAACTTTTCATTGTTTTATTATGTCTAGTTACATCATGATTATCATGAAAATTCAGGGCAAGTGAAAAATTGGTCAGAGCAAGTGACTCTCTTCATGTCACTCATGTCTCATTCATTGACTCACGGGTATGTTGAATAAACAATATTCACATTCGTCCATTTGCAAAATAATAAAATATATTTTCTATATTTGTTTTATCAATGTAGCGATATGTAATTAGTGATGTATTTGCGTTATTGACACTCTAACTTAGATAAATATTAAATAAGAGGGGAAATCTGTACGACTGAACCAAATCCTGAGTAAAATTTTTCAATTGCGAACGAAACAACACACACGGCCATGGTTAGCTGATCAAAGTTCGATAGTTCAATTCAATTTCTTTCATTTGAAAATGGGGAAAATACATTTTCCATATTTTTTTCGATGTGATTTGAACAGTATTTTATTTCCAAAAACACATGAATTGACAACCCAAAAATACATGAAATATAAAATGCAAGGCCTTTTTTTATATCATGCTATGGAAATGAGAAAGTCTGATGTTTTTTAGTAAAGCTCATGCAAGGCTACATCTAATGAATGTTTATGTTAGGTCAGTGGTATTGTAATTGTAAATGTACAAGACTGTAGATTTAAAGATAGCCGGAATATTATTTTTCTAAAAGTAACAATGATGAAAATTATGTGAATTTTCAGTTGTAATGCAACTATATATATATTCTATTATCAATATAAAGTCACCATTAGAAATATTGACACAGTAAACCTCAAACTATAGGCCACAAAATCAAGCACAAACAAGTAAATAATAATCACGTTTATGATAATAAAACTTTTAAAAAGTTTTTATTTTGAATTGTCCGTTATTCATTTCAAAACATAGTGTAGCTTATAAGATAACCTAACACTCAATTCGATTGGGAAAAGAACAAATCTAAATTCAGCGATTGATTATCGAAACAAGTTCCAAAAATTGCGAAATAACTCCCTACCGACGCAAACATACCAATTCTATCGGAAACGTATAATGTCAAACTTTGTTATTATGTTTTAAAACGAATTATTGAAGAACATCGACAAATCGTCTAAGGATCGCGAACGAAAGCTAACAGGGGACCGGCAGACTGTTTAAGGATTTGGAGGCCAATATTACTCACTTTGAATAACGATATCTTGGTAAGTAGGTGACGATTCGAAATAATATTGTTTTGTTTACTTGAAAGTCAATATGGATAAACGAATGAAACATCGAACAACCTAGAGAGATTATATTTTCTTAAGGGGTTCGTTCGCAGGTCGACATCTTAGCTGTTATCTGCTCCACCTGATTACGAGGAGCAGCTCACAGCAAACTCCGAGCACTGTCTTGTCGCGCTCTTTTCGTTTGGAGTACTCCGAGTAGAATTCTCAGTTGAATGGAGCCCACACGAGAATAATATTTTTGACTTTAATTCATCTTTATTTTTCTTTTTACAAATATCAACAGCTTTAATACTTAATAGGCCTATATACAATTGATATTTGTTTCTTCATTTTTCAGATTGGCATCATGACCACACTCAATGCCGTTTGTATCTTTCTCCATTCAAGTTATCCCTGCTTGTGATATGACATAAATCAAGATACAGTTTTGGAAACAGGGTTCGGCACAAACAGGAGAAAACAGAAACTTAAGTTTGACTTGAACAATAAAACATCTAAACCTTCAAATTCATATGATGTCTCACTCTCCAATTCACACAAAACAACTCGAGACAACCTGTTATGTATGTAACAAAACATTTGCCACGCCTACTAGCTTTAAGAATCACGTGGTGATTCATACTGGAGAGAAACCATACACGTGTAGTAAATGTTATAAATCATTTGCAAATTCAGGTTCCCTGAATCTTCACATGCGAATTCATACTGGAGAGAAACCGTACGAGTGTAGCGAGTATGGTAAAGCATTTGCCCGTTTAGATACCCTGCAGAGTCACATGCGAATTCATCCTGGAGACAAACCGTACGAGTGTAGTGAGTGTGGTAAAGCATTTCCACAGTCAAGTAACCTGCAGAGCCACAAGTGTATTCAAGCTGAAGAGGCTACGCACAAGTGTAGCAAGTGTGACAGATCATTTCATAGCGCAACTGGCCTGGAGATACACATGAATGTTCACACGAGGACTCCTACTGGAGAGAAACCGTATAGGTGTGGTGTGTGTGAGAGAGCCTTCGCTACGTCGAATCACCTGTACAGTCATATCAGGGTTCATACAGGTGAGAATCCATACAAGTGCAGTGAGTGTGGCGAATCGTTTTTACAATCAAATACTCTACGTACCCACATGAGGATACACACTGAAGAGACGTCACATAAGTGTAAGAAGTGTGGTAAAATATTTAATCAGCCAGGCGACCTGAGGAAACACATGCAGATTCACACTGGAGAGAAACCATACGAGTTCAGTGAGTGTGGTAAAGCATTTGCTAAATCAAGTCACGTGCAGAGTCACATGCAGATTCACACTGGAGAGAAACCATACGAATGTAGTGAGTGTGGTAAGGCATTTAGTCGACCAACTAGCCTGCAATGTCACACGAGGGTTCATACTGGAGAGAAACCATACAAGTGTGAATTTTGTGACAAATCATTTTGTCAATCGGGTAACCTATCGTCTCACGTGCGAATTCATACAGGAGAGAAGCCTTACGAGTGTAAAGTGTGTGGTAAAGCATTTAATCAATCAAGTAGCATGCGTGTACACATGAGTACATGTATACATACTGAGAAGGAAGCATACAAGTGCAGTGTGTGTGGTAAAGTATATAATGTATCGAGTCAGTTGCAGGATCATATGAGTGTTCACACTGGAGAGAAACCGTACGAGTGTAGTGAGTGCGGTAAAGCTTTTGGTCGTTTAGATACCCTGCAGAGTCACATGAAAAGTCATACTGGAGAGAAACCGTACGAGTGTAGTGAGTGTGGTAAAGCATTTCCACAGTCAAGTAACCTGGAGAGTCACAAGTGTATTCAAGCTGAAGAGGCTACGCACAAGTGTAGCAAGTGTGACAGATCATTTCATAGCGCAACTGGCCTGGAGATACACATGAATGTTCACACGAGGACTCCTACTGGAGAGAAACCGTATAGGTGTGGTGTGTGTGAGAGAGCCTTCGCTACGTCGAATCACCTGTACAGTCATATCAGGGTTCATACAGGTGAGAATCCATACAAGTGCAGTGAGTGTGGCGAATCGTTTTTACATTCAAATACTCTACGTACCCATATGAGGATACACACTGAAGAGACGTCACATAAGTGTAAGAAGTGTGGTAAAATATTTAATCAGCCAGGCGACCTGAGGAAACACATGCAGATTCACACTGGAGAGAAAATTGATGTGCGCTGAGTGGAAAAGTATCAATTAAATAAACTGCAGGTACACACACTCAAATATGTTTTACTTTCGGTGGCGTTCTTGTCAACAAGACATGGGTGAATCAGCTCCTTGTCGTATCCATCTGACTCGATTAATGAATATCATGTACTTTTACAGGTACATGGGGTTTACTTACAGGGTTTTCTGTATACATGTCTCTTTTCATGTGAATACATTTTCAGCAGGATAATAACATTAATATTATAATCATTATAGTATACTTATCTATAGAAAACAAGTTTACTTAGAGATGTGCGCATATGATTCTTGTATTGATATACGCCTACTTTGATAGAACCTTATTGCCAAATGTTAGAGGAGAGTAAGGAGATGACACCAATCTCATTAAAATAGACAGTTTTCCTTGGAATGAAGGTTGCAAAATAATACAATTATCGGGATACGAACTCAAATCGTTCGGAAGTTTGCTCGCAAAACCGTCTTATAACAGCCCGTAGACTCTCATGTTCTGACGCAATTAAGTTAACCAATCACAAGACCTCCAACAAAAGCTTTCGGTGCATGGTGCTAGGGGCAGATAACTCGAAACAGCTATCCTTCAGACTGTTCAGAAATTTAAAGCTTTCAGAACGGCGACTGTTTAAAAACTATGATGGACTTTGTCTGCGCTAATCTGGTACGAAACACGTGCCTATACGGGGTGTCCTCAGACCTTGGGGCGAGGAATCTATAGAACCAGTTCGTATCCCGATATGAACGATTTTGCAGATTTAATTCCTCGGAACAGGGTCGATTTTAGTCAGACTGTAAGTAGACTGACCATCAATATGTGAGGGTGTGCATCGTCATATGCATGGCCACGTTGACATCGTGAATCGTGATTATATCTGTTACATTTGTGACCATTTAAGTTGCTGTATCCCAATCAAATACGACAATGCATAATTCTTTACACATTTGTGAACGTTGTTTGTCATTATACAATCTGTTTTATTCATTTCTTACGATTCGGAATCCTTCAAGGTGTCATCGAGATTATTCTTTTCGACAACATCTGCAGCCTGTTGCAATGGCCAGAAAGTCGAGTTCAAATAAAAGTGAGAATAAAACAAGAAATACATGTCATTAAGATAGTGGACAAATCTGACGTCAAGTCCCCGTGCTCGTGTGGTAAATTGTTGGTAGGTCAGTGCTGGCGATAGTTGCCTTACTCTGAATGTGTGGATCGAATCCCGCAAGAGACTCGGCCCGAAAAAGTACTAAAATCTGTACTATTGCAAGAAGTGTTATCCCAAATGTAACAATACATAATTGTACATAAGAATAATACCTACAATAGTATCATAAGTACGACTACAAGAAGTAAGATTGCATTGCTAACAAAGGCCATGCTTGAAAGCGATTTCGATTAGATTAAATCTTTCATTGATTCGTTTTATACATTTAAAAAATACAAACAAATCGTATTTAAACTTGTGCACGTTGTATACTGTCAAGGCAGTTATGGCATTTATTGTACATATTCTCTGAAAAGCATATGGGGTAATGACCAGAATGTATGAAAGCGTGCATATTTACGATTTGAAAATATAATCATTTGTGTTATTTGGTAATATATTATACATTCTTGCTGTCATGATTTAAAGTTTAGATTAACTTTTTAGATATTCCATTTGTAAAATATTGATTTTGTAAAGAACAATTGCATTCAAAAATGGGTTCTTGTTTTTAGGCTTAAATCCAAAAAATACATTGTCTTCATTGAGATAAATGTTAACTTCTATACAATTTGCAAGCCATTCCGAAAGTTGTCTCCATATGATTTTTACATATTGACATGCATACACATGTGAAGGGTTTCAAGTTGCTCATTACGTAAAGAACAAGTTCAACATATCCCGCCTTCAGCAGTTGTTTATTTGTACTAATTTGATGTGAATGATCTTGAATTAAAACCATCGTAGTTCCTATGTGTACATCATTTTGCTATTTGATTGATGTTTTTTTTTCATTCTGTTTAAGTATATTCTATTTTTTAAAATGTTCTTCCTATTTAAAACATATCTTGAGTTTTGGTAACTTTGGATTCAATACAGTTATATATAAAATGATGAATAACTTGTTGGTAATTTGTTTTTGAAATGTTGAAAGGCAGAAAGGGTCTAATGTGTTTAACACAGGAATTGGTAATGTATAAAACAAAAGATCACGCCGATTACCTTCCTCCTTGAGAAAAATGTCTGTTTGTATGTTTTTACAAAATCTCTATATTCATACATTCTTCCATTCTCTTCCCACAGAGGTAGGATCTGACATCTGAAGAGAGTAACCTCTATGGGAAGAGACATTCTTCAATCTTTATCAACTCTGATTTGTTTCTGATCCATCTGATGTTAAAGACCAACAAACCTCGACCATATCACTTTTCGGTTTTTATTCAAGCATATTCAAAGATGACGAGAATTCCACTTGATATATGTCGATTCAACCAATAAACACCTTTTATAAGGCCTTTTTAGAACGCCGCTCAATTACGCCTCGTAAAACTTTAGGCGAGAGCGAATGCTGCGTGCTAG
Organism: Gibbula magus; assembly: GCA_936450465.1. Classification (NCBI taxonomy): domain Eukaryota; kingdom Metazoa; phylum Mollusca; class Gastropoda; order Trochida; family Trochidae; genus Gibbula; species Gibbula magus. Next base: position 37,125,475 of record OW388295.1, read on the forward strand.
GCCTTGTGACGTAATACACAGGAGTTGCTTGGCGTCTATTGACACTGACAAAACCCACTAGAATTAGCCTTACGTAACTGCTTAAATAACATATTTACCGTTGTCCTTATACAACAAAATTACATATATACAAGCCCCGTAAAACGAACTACAAATTGCAGCAGATGTCAACACTGTTTAATACGTAATTCTGCAATGTGTTTTGAAACAATTCTTATCATTGCCCAATATGGCGGCGGCACGTATGTCAGATGAAGATGTTCAAACGTCACAGAGATCTATTACACATTTCATACAAATTATAACGATGTTAACACGCCTCATTCATTGACTCATGGGTATGTTGAATAAATTTTTTTTTCACATTCGTCCATTTGCGAAATAACAAAATATATTTTCCATATTTTTGTTTATCAATGTAACGATATGTAATAAGTGATGTAGTTGCGTTATTGACACTCTAACTTAGATAGATATTAAATGAGAGGGGAAATCTACACGACTGAACTATAGCCTGAGTAATATTTTTTAAATTGCAAACCAAACAACACACGGCCATGGCGAGTTGATCAAAGTTCTATAGTTCCAATTCTTTCATTTGAAAAATGGGAAAGATACATTTTCCATATTTTTATCCGATGTGATTTACACATTATTTTATTTCCAAAAACACATGAATTGACCACCAAACAATACATACAATATAAAATGCAAGGCCTATTTTATATCATGCTAGGAACATGAGAAAGTCTGATGTTTTTTTAGTAAAGCTCATGCAATGCTATAATCTAATGAATGTTTATGTTAGGTCACACCGAATCTAAGTAATTGTAAATGTACACGACTATAGATTAAAAGATAGCCCGACTATTTGTATCTAAAAATGTGTAAACCAGTAACAATGATGAAAATGATATGATTTTATTAGTTATAATGCAACTATTCTATTAGCAATATAAAGTCACCATGAGAAATAATGATGCAGTAGATTTGAAACGATACGCTTTTTCAAACACAAAATCAAGCACAACACAAAAATTAACTAATAATGACGTTATAATTAAAAAAATTGCATGGTATTTTTTTATTTTTGAATTGTCAGTTATTCATTTCAAAACATATTGTAGCCTATAAGATAACCTAACACTCCACCCGATTGGGAAAAGAACAAATCTAAAATCAGCGATTGAATATCGAAAAATACTCCAAAAACTCCGAAATTACTCCCAACGGACGCACAGATACCCATTCTATCGGAAACTTGTAATGTCGAAACGTTCTTATTATATATGTTTTAAACGAATTATCGACGAAAATCGAGAAATCGCCTAAGGATTTAATTAAGCAACTCCTGTGTATGACGTCACATCGCTAACGAAAGCTAACGGCGGGCCTGCAGACTGTTTAAGGACTGGGATAATCAGCTGGCCAATTTTACTCACTTTGAATCGCCATATCTTAGTAAGTAGTTGACGCTTCGAAATAATCTTATGTGTTTTGTTTACTTGAAAGCATTGTCTATATGAATGAACGAATTAACATAGAAAAAGAGAGAGATATTCTATTATCTTTAAAGAAGTATCATCCGCAAATTTCACAAGAAGATATAGAATGTTTCCATCAGTATACCCTGTATATTTCATTACTTAACATTGTTGCTAATATCTCTGCACACAATATGAATATATAGAGATTATTACGCGAGGAATTGTGTCATATGACTTTAACGAAACGAGTGTGAATTTTTGTATTGCCCGAGCGAGAGCGGGGGAGGAGGAAGAGGGGGTAGGTTTATTGGTTAATTTTGGGTGGTGATTTGATTATTTTGGTGTTTTTAGATTCGGTCCAAAAGTCCCGAATCCTTTAGGTAAGTGCCGACCGCTTGGAAGGTACTATTATTATTGTGTGGATTTAGAATTTGATATATGTTATTTGTTTGGATGTTATTGGCCCTTAGTTTTAAGTTAAGTATTTGGCGGAAGGCCGCATACTGTTCTACCCAAATAAATACCCTAAATTCTATCCAATATCAGGCACTCAGGGTTGCTACTGTAGGATGTGGTGAATTGTTTCTGCCTGTGGGCAGTGTGGGCATGATGCGGGGGTGTTAGTAAAGTTAAGTTTGTGGATGTGGTTATTTAGTTTTGTGTGCCCCGTTTGGAGCTTAATTATTGCCCTATCAATATTTTTATTTTTGGAGTAGATTTTTTGTTTGCCCAGGGGTTTAGGTAGAAGTTGTTTGGTGTGATGTGCCTTGCTGGAATTTGCATATTGCTGGTGCCGTGCTCGCTTTGCATGAGATTTTGATAGGCTTTTTGCCTCTTGTTTCGAATGGAAAAGGGGGAGAAAATTTGGTAGTTTAAGGCCCTCCTTGGCAGCTTTGTCGGCTTTTGCGTTGCCAAATATGCCGACGTGTGCTGGTACCCATAGGAGCTTTACTGCCTTGCCTTGATTGTTTAAATTTTGGATAGAGTAAAGAATTTTGGAAATTAAATCAGGGCGATTTTTAGTTGTTTTGTTTTGAATTGCCTGAAGGGCACTGAGAGAAGGATGAGAATTTTGCCCTGATCTTTAGTTTTTGGTTGGGATAAAGCGAGTGCTATGGCCATAAGCTCAGCAGTGTAGACCGATTGGTCGTTAGGGAGCCTATTTGAGTAAGATAGTTGTTGGGGATGCTGCATGTGTATGCCTACACCTGTTGTGCGTGCATCGGGGTAGTGCTAGTAAGCATTTCCCTGATAAGTGGGTCCTCTGAAGATCAAGCCCAGAAGTTTAAGGTGAGTTGGTCCCGTCTCAGAGTGAGGGGAATTTCACCAGTTAGGGCTTGGAGTGCTTCGAGTGAGGTACCCATTTGGGTGCGAGTAGCAACCCTTAGTGCCTGATATTGGATAGAATTTAGGGTATTTATTTGGGTAGAATTAAGGGTGTTATAAATAGGTGCGCCATAGTCAAGTTTAGACCTTATAAGGGATGAATAGAGATTGATTAGGGTTTGCCTATTTGCTCCCCAGCCTGTGCCGGAGATTGCTCTCATGACATTAAGGTCTTTCGAGCATCTAAGTTTAAGTTCTTTGACATGAGCTTCCCATGTGAGATGCTCGTCAAAGATTAGCCCTAAGAATTTAGTTTGTTTTTGGAATTTAATTAGGTTATTTTTTAGATAAAGGTTAGGGGAGATATTTTCAAATACTACCCCTACAGTTTTTTTCTTCTGTAGAGTGGTTCGGATACCACTAACATACTGTTTCTCTCTGTCTGTCTCTGTCACTCTGTCTCTGTCTCTGTATGTCTGTCTCTATCTGTCTGTCTGTCTGTCTGTCTGTCTGTCTGTCTGTATGTATGTCTGTCTGCCGGTATCTCTCTGCCTCTCTCTCTCTCTCTATTCTAGATGTATAACAAGTACGCCTAGTGTATTTATCTATAGTCCGTTTCAGGTACATCGATATTTGACTCTACATATCCCATGTATGTTAATTGCCTTGTGGTGTTTAAACCTCTTGTTGATAAAATCGAATAGCGTCTTTGTCGTTTAAATGAAGATTTATATGTTACATCACCAGTAAAAGTTGGTAAAACACGTTGAAATGTCATAAGCAGGGCTAATCAAATTGTCGATTGTAGCGTAACACACGGCAGATACGCATCCTTTTCAGTGTGTTCGCCCGCTATAAATTGGCTATGTGTAAGTAATTTATCTGGCGATTTAAAAACATTCAAAGTCGAGTAATTGTCAAATTAGATTCCTTTTTAACGAATCCTATTAATGAATGAAAGTGGCATGATCCCCCCCCCCCCCCCCCCCCCCCCCCCCCTTTAATGCTTTTGTTATTTTCAACACTTGAACAGAATATGTGGCAATGTCAACACGTTTGTTTTCGTAACGGGGTAATATTTTTATAACCGGATCGACCTGGAAACGCCTCCGATTATAGTAGCAGATTATGATGATGTCGGAAAGATGTCAAATTAGCGCTAAAAAATCAATATTTTCAAAAGATGACAACACGGAGCAAAAATTAAAAGGAGCCTTCTTAAGTCTAAACGTTTTTGGCAAGTCTAGCTGAAATAAAGTATTGTTCAGTTCTCCTTTTTATTAGCTCATCTGGCCTGAAAGGCCCGATGGCATAGTGTCCGGCGTCCGTCTGTAAACTTTTCGCATTTTCATCTTCTTCTCCAGAACCACTTGGTCTAGGGAGCTGAAATTTTGTGTGCAGACTCCTTGTCTAATGGGGATTCTAAATTGTAGATTTCATAACCCCGTGACCTCAAATTGGGTCACAGGGGTCACAACCCCAAAAACATATTTTCATCTTCTTCTCCAGTTCCAAAAGGTCTAGAGAGCTGAAAAGTTGTGTGCAGGCTCCTTGGCTAATGGGGATTCTAAATTGAAGATTTCATGACCCCGTGATCTCAAATGGGGTCACATTGATCACAGCCCCAAAAACCTATTTTCATCTTCTTCTCCAGTTCCAAAGGTCTAGAGACCTGAAAAGTTGTGTGCAGACTCCTTGGCTAATGGGGATTCTAAATTGTAGATTTCATGACCCCATGACCTCAAATGGGGTCACAGGGGTCACAACCCCAAAAACCTATTTTCATCTTCTTCTCCAGTTCCAAAAGGTCTAGAGAGCTGAAAAGTTGTGTGCAGGCTCCTTGGCTAATGGGGATTCTAAATTGTAGATTTCATGACCCCGTGACCTCAATTTGGGTCACAGGGGTCACAATCTTAAAAACCTATTTTCATCTCCTTCTCCAGTGCCAAAAGGTCTAGAGAGCTGAAACGTTGTGTGCAGATTCCTTGGTCAATGGGGATACTAAATTGTAGATTTGGTGACCCCGTGACCTCAATTGGGGTCACAGGGGTCACAACCTTAAAAACCAATTTTCATCTTCTTCTCCAGTTCCAAAAGGCCTAGAGTCTTGAAAAGTTGAATTAGTTAATGTATATAAAGCCTGATGAGCTACAGAGCCCATTGCTCTATTTTTTTGCTTCCCATCAACTATTGAAAAGTAAAATATCAGTAAAGACATTTTCAGGGACTATTTGTCAGTCTAAGGTGGCAGGTTTCAGATTATGTAATGGGAGAGAGGATATGTTCTCTTTCAACCAGATCGAAGATCTGAAAATTATCCAGTCACAACCCTCCGATTTTTGCTTTGTAATAATTTCAAAAAGAAGAAAATATTGTTAACAATTACACGATCATACGTAAGTGTTTATTCATAATTTGAAATGTCAGCAAAATTTGAAATTTAGACTCTAGATTCAGACTATATGTTAAAACTGATGTATTACTATAAAGTTAAACGTAATTCTTAAATTTAAAAACAAACAACAACCCTAATATACATGCATTTTATTGGACGCAATCGTACACGGGAAATGTAAAAACTTACGCGTCCAGAAGGTACATATATTTTACCGAACCCTTCTATATGTTAAATAACCAAGAGTGCGCGTGCAATTGTGGCCATCGGTCCGGTTATTGCTCCGGTCGAATACTAAGGAAGGTAACTCCAATTCGCAGAAAACAAGGGTACCGCGATCCCTCGCTTTCTTGTGTCGAGGCAGTGAATCGCTGCACTGGAAATGCATAGCGGGCCTGGATTTCTAAACACAGATTTCTTAAGGAAATACTACAAGGCCTAAATCAGCCAGTAATGGAGACTGGCAAGAGTTATGCCTTGCATTGGGAAGTTGGACCCACCCCTACATTATTTAGATTTTTAACTAAGTCGGAGCTGCTATCCGTTTTTGCGCAGTTTCCATCGCCGCCGCCGCCGCCCGCGCGTTTTGTATTGGCTTTAAATTTTTTCCTAGAAGGTTTTTAGAACTCATATACACAACTTCTTACTTATGCCCCTGGGAAATTTTTTTGACATGTTCACATTCAAGGTCAAAGGTCAAGGTCACGAGGTCTGAAATTGCTAAAAAAAAAACCTTTTTTGTGCCATTAGGCTCTTATTTGGTATATTTGAACTATGGAGAAAGATCAAAATTTGAAAACGTTTTCGCTAAAATCTGTCAAAGGTCAAGGTCACAGTGAGGTCAAAACTTAAGCATGCTTTTGAGAATATGCCGTATTTTACATATGAACACTTTGAGTCATTGCATGTTGTTATACGCTATGAAAAGTGTTCATTGATGGTGTGACCTTGAAGGTCAAAGGTCAAGGTCATGAGATATAGGTTAAGGCCACGTTAATCCTTTGATCAAATTTTGAAAGAAGAAATAGGTTTTAAGAACACACTTGTGAAAAGTGACCCCAGTGATGATTAGTAATAACTCGAATAATGAAAAAAAAATTGTTAAAAAGAATTCCCATTTTATTGATGCTGACGAGAAGGCGGAACAGGGAAAGGCGAGACCCTAAGTTTCGGAGCTGCTCTGCTTTTGCGGTGTCCCGCAAACGCTAATCTAGTTTAAATGTTGTTTTCCCCGCACGTATTTATTTCTGTACAGGAGAAGATGAAAATAGGTGTGATGTCACAATCTGTAGCTACTTCAAATAGTCTTATCTTATCATTTCATCATAAGTCCTATTCAGTTCACACAATTTCTAAATTCTTATTCAATGTATTCCTCAAAAATTAATAACACAGCCATTGGTTCTGGAGAAGAAATCGAAAAAGCGAAAGGTTTACGGATGAATGGACGGATGGACAAATACCATGCCATGCCATAAGCCCATCAGGCCTGATATGCTAAAAGTACATATAAGTGATATGTTTATATAGATATTAAGGTACACACAACAAGTTTAACATCCAATCATTCTGAGAAAAGATGGAATAGAGGAGACCATGTCTTTGAATATCAATGTAAAATCTAGAAATCTTTCAGATCTGAATGTTTCAACAGAGAATATGTCCTTCACAATGTGTGTATAAACGTTCAAGTTATGTATGCTACGTTTCATGCTTCAGATTTAGGTGTTTTGCCCAAGAGTATCATAAGTTCTTTTTCTGATCCCATATATCTCAAGCCCTCAAACTCACAAAATCTTGTTAAATATGATATTATATATTAAATAAATTTATGAATATATGTGTAAATAGAGCATATCATGGGATGTACATTTATGTACACCCCGGCACCCCAATGACAGTTCCCGTATGTACATATGTTTACAGATTGGCAGCGAGGGAGTTAATGGTCCGAATTCCCTTTTAGTTCATCAGGCCTAAAAGGCCCGGTGGGCTTATGTCATTGCTAGTTGCAGTTGCGTCGCCAAAATAATTTCTACAGCTAATGACATGACATGGTGTCCGGCGTCCGTCCATTGGAAATTCGAGAAGTTATTGTGATGTTTTTTAATGATCCACCCCCAAAGGCTGTCTTAGTTTTTGGTGACCCACCCCCAAAAATCACAGGCCCTACCTCCCCTATAATAAATGACCAGTCCCTTAATGTTTACTTGGTAAACTAAATCGACTATTCGAACATTCATTTATTATACGATGGTTCGGAGATAACTTACAAGAGAAATATGATATTTTCAGTTTCAGTTTAACATTTAAAAAGTACCACTCAACAAATAATTGATTACATCATTTATCATTTGGTCTTTTTGTAATTTACAAATGTTAAAACATCAATCTTTGGGTATTTGTTCACACGATGAGTTGAAAAACGTACATGTGCAAACACAATATTCATATCTAAATCATAAATTTAAGTGTAGCTCAATAAACAGGGGAGACCGTCTTTGAACAGTAGGCGACGGTATTAGAGCATAAGCAGAACCACTGTATGCATGGGACCTGCGTCGACAGGAATTATTTTTAACGGGGATTGGTTACGCTGCTTCACAGGGGAGCCTTAGGTCGTGCTTTCGGAAAAGTTTTAGTTGTAAAAACATTTCAATTCCAGGTAAAGTCTACTTTCTATGTGTCTTTATATAGGTGTATGATCAAGACCATGTGTTCAAGCATAATTTCCCAACCTCTGACCAAAATCTGTGCGTTATTTATATAGATATAACAAAAATTATCACATTTTCCTCGAAAACGTTGACTATTTAGCTATTATTCTTTAAAATGAACGATTTAAACTTTGAGAATTAGATACACTGTATTGAAAGTGTAGGCTTACATCACTGTTAGAAACACAGTGGTTCGAATCGCTGTTTTGTCAATATTTTCAAAATATAGAATCTAGATTTGTGCAATCATATACTGTTTATATACGATATGGTGAGCTTATATTCCAAATTTGAGCGAAATCGGTTAAGAAATAAAGATTTGAGATAAATATCCCGCTATTCATATAAAGACACATGGGAGGACACTTGCACTAAGAAGGTCTGCTCGAAAACTGGACTGCCTATCAAACTATTAACGAGCGGTTCAATCAACCTTTGCTTTTCTCACCAAAACTGTATTGAACATATACACCCGTCCTTTCCCATTCTATGTGTCCCATTTAATTTCTCTAACTTCATTTCATATTTGACGACTGACCGTCGCAGTTAGCCACAGGCACTCGATATCGTATTTAAAACGTAGGTAAAAAAATATCCCGCATTAGATACTCCTTCGAACGTTTCCAGAGATACAAAACTTTTGACAGTTTAAGATAACACAAATAATATAGACCTTGTATTAAAACAGATTTTAATTGCAATAGCTAAAAAGGAAGGGTTATCATGTGTGGGAAACCGCCAAAATGAAATTCAGATACAGATCTAACCCTCATAAGGCATATCTAGAGATCATGGGTGACATTTATGTAAAGTTTGGTGTAGCAAGAATGTATAGTTGGGAGATATGCTCCGCACTAAATGAATAATATATATATATATATATATATATATATATATATATATATATATATATATATATATATATATATAAACTAGTGTCCAAAAGCAGCGTGCACATCCATACAACTTTTGCGTTACTATTGCCCAAATTCTATACTCCAATACTAAGAGCATACAGTAGGTCAAATCCAATCTTTACTGACAGACAGACAGACAGACAGACAGACAGATATTTTATTTAAATCTCACCTCATAAACATGTGTTATATACAGAGCATAAAATATAAATGATGAGCCATCCGGCATGGCATTATGAGAGACTATACAGATAAAATGGTATGCAAATACATAAAATGTACACTATACATATAAAACAATATATAATATAGCATAGGGTAAATGGCATTAAATAGTTATATGAGCATATCAAATATATGAAGATTTTCTAAAATCTAAAACATCCATGCAGGTTTTGGCACTCTTTCTAAATATGTATGGGCATGACATAATAAAAGCTAGCTTTTCCACATCGGACATATAATAAAACCTGGCATTGAGCATTGAACATGAAGACAACATATTTTGGGTAATTTTTTTTTTATATAAGGGGCACTTAAAAGTACATGGGTTTCGTCTTCAATATCACCCTTACAATTAAAACATACTCTCTGGTCTAACGGTGTGTTATTGTAGCGACCGGTCTCCACGTGTAAGGGGGCAACTCCACACCTGAACATTGACAACGCTCTCCTGTGACGTCGGGGTAGTGTCTCCATGATGTAGGGTTCAGCAGCAAACTCGGTCTTATAAGTGCAGGTAGGTAGGTTGTTACCTCCCTTGCCCGTATTAATGTGGGCGCAACTTATCGTCTGCTTCCAGGCTTGTACATGCTGATCATATACTGCTTCCCTGACCCTAGCAACAGACTGTTTGATGAAGGAGACGCTTGTATCTTCCTGTAAGTCCGATAGATTGAGTGACTTTAGTTTAGTTCTTATTCTTTTGATCCAGTTGGTTTTCATTCTATTAGCTTGCGTCTTTGTCCACTGTAAAATCTTGTATGTAAGGCGGTTTATGCCGAGGCTATTCATTCTCGTATATACACGTATTGCACTTCCCCATAGCTTGACAGAGGTTGGTGTCCACCCCATATCCCCCTCCACGGTTGCGTTAGGTGCTGATTTTCGAAGGCCCATAAAATATTTCATTGCACGATTCTGTAAAGTGTTTATAGACGTTTGGTTCCTGGTCCCCCAAATAGCAGCTCCGTATTCAGTTATCGACCATACCGTCGTGTCGTACATTGTAGTGTATGTACCAATAAGCATTCCTCCTATGGCCTTGAATTTCGAGATGAGGAGTCCCAGTGCGCGTGTGGCAGAACTTAAAACAGCTTTCTCCATGCATGAATAATCTAAAAACTCTGCAATGAGGAGTCCGAGATAACTGTAACTGTCCGTTAGGCCAAGGTGTATTCTACCGAAGTGACATTCTTGGTCGGTTGTTGGTGTTGCTGTACTTCTACAATGAATAACTTTAGACTTGTCTTGGTTCACAGACATCTTGTTTATACTGCACCAGTTATTGAGACAGTCCAGTAAAATATTTAGTTCCGCTTCATTCTCCGCCAATAGCACTATATCGTCTGCATACGCTAAAACACACACTTTGTCTCCTCCTATGGTAACACCGACATCCAGTCCCTTCAGTGTGGCAATCAACTCATTGATATACAAATTGAACCATAAAGGGGAAAGAAGGCAACCCTGCTTTAAACCGCACTGTACATCGAACCACTGGGAGAGGTGACCGTTAATCTGTATACATGATTTTACGTTCTTATATTATGACTGTAGAGCCACATATATTCTTCCACAGATACCTGCATGACTGTGACAGTCTTTTCCATAGGATGTCTCTGTTTATTGTGTCATAGGCCTTTTTAAAATCAATAAAAGCTAAAAACGTGAATTTCTTGAGTGACTTCCGTGACTCCACTATAGAGGTGAGTGATGATAGATGTTGACCGGCCTTTCCTAAAAACCGTTCTGCTCGTCTTCTATCAAGTCATTGTTTTCTGTATATTTGCATAGTCGGGCATTTAAAACAGAGCAATACAGTTTATAACTGGAGTTCGTGAGTGATATTCCTCTATATGATAAAGGGTCGTATACTTGTCCGTAATCGAAGTCCTTGGAATAGGGTTTATTATACTTTTCGTCCATTCTGTAGGCATTATTCCTTTTAAAAAACACAAGTTAAAAAGTTTATAAAGAAAATGTACACAGTTGGTGTTTTTCAATACATCAGCGGGGATGTTATCGCATCCAGGGGATTTGTTTCTGCTAGCCGATCGTACTGCCTGGAACACTTCTTCATAGGTAAAAGGCTGATTTATCTCAAGGCTGTCATTGGATAGATCTTTCTCTTCACTTGTACATACATCCTCATCGGCGGTTATGGGTATCTCGTCATTCAACAGGTCGCTATACTTGTCTCTCCAGGTGTTAATCACTGTCTCTTTATCACCACATATGCTACCGCCATCTAGTCGTACTTCCATAGGCACATTTTGAAGTCTGTTGTATCCAACACCTATCTTTCCGATTTTCTTCCAAAATTCGTTCTTGTTTTCTTCGCAAAGATGTCCCAGTTCAGCTAAACATTCCTTGTTGTATATGCGTTTACATATTCTTGTTTCTTTATCAAAAATCTTCCTTTTCTGGACGAATATCTCGCGTAGACTTCGTTTTCTGACTGTTTTACACTTACACCACTTATGTTCTGCTATACACATGTCAGTCCACATTTCGTTAAGAGTAATATTTCACCATGGCTTCTCCCTTAGTCGTCTCCTCCTGTTAGGTCCCCATATAAAGGTGAGTTTTCTCTTGGGCAGAATTCGATCCATCTCCTCACTCACTTGACATGTAAAATTATGATAGGCCGCATCAATATCAGACTGATGACAGCGATAAGCATCCAGTTTATTGATGGTTTCCTGAAGAATATGTATAGTACTAGTTGAACTCATAAAAGTATCCTGCACATTTGATACCTCATATTTAAATTGATGTAGGGGGTCGGTCTCACTTTCTTGAGTATGGTTATACGTAGTCACAGAAGGTAAATTCACATGCCATGATAAAAAAGAATGATCCAACTTGGTTATGGCCTGAACACTGACACACCCAACACACCCCGCTGCATCCACTAGGTCAGATGCACGTGTCACATTAAAATCATATATACTATTCACATGCTCATATGGATACACACAATAGTCAACAACTGAAGCCTCTTTACCTGAAATACAAGTGAAATCATTCTTAATATTTTGACTACTATTTGCAATACAAAAATTTGCACTAATTAGAAAATCAATACAAAGCTGTCCATAGCTATTCTTAACAAAGTGTACAGTTTCTCGAGCTGGTAGTACATCAAGACCTTCAACATAGTCCAATAGATTACCACACCTGCTGTTCATATCACCGCATATATAATTTATATTGTGCACATGATACGTTGATATCTGTGATAAAAGAGTTTCATAAAAGTCTGCTGCATCAATGTCTCTGGTCGAACACTCTGGAGGCAAGTAGCACACACATATACAGAAGCTACAAGCCGTGTCAGTCTTGTGGTTCAGCTTTAACCACATTATACCTCCATATTCAATGTCTTAAACAGTCACGTCAAAGTTTATTAAAAATTCATTCTTAATTAAAAATCCAACTCCGCCAGACCCGCGTTTGGTACGTCGATGTTGATTAGTTCTGTTATGACCATACCAGGTGTAATCTAGTACATTTAAAGTTTTATCCGAGATCAAGTGCGTTTCAGCAACGCCGATAATGTCTAAGTCAAGACACATGGATCTCAATTTAAAACCATCAGAGATATCGTCATTTACCCATCCGTTAACGTTCCAAAACCCGCATGAGGCCTAATGTTGGTATGATGATCTGTTAGCTCCGCCCATGTGCCCTCGGCTGTGACTTGTGTGTCCTCGTCGCGGCGCCCGATTGGTTGTCCCTTGTTGTCACCTGATGTTTGTTGGTAAACATCAGCCCGACCACGTGCGCTGTGTTGACCCTGTCGGCCGTGTCTTGTAGATGTCTCCCATCGCCGTGTTTCACCGCCCGTGTCACTGTCGTCGTTGTGATGTTGACGCTGTACCCGTCCACCGATGAACCTGAGTCTTCATTCCCCATAGAGTCCACAAGCATCTTGAAGTTAGTCTCTTTTCTGCGTTGTTGCAGGCTTTTGTCCGCTGTCATGAACACATTTATGTAGTTTCTCGAATCTTTGAGTTTTTTCTTGTCCGATAGGATGACAACTTTGTCCTCAATCGTACGACACCTAGCTACAATCACACCAGGATATCGGCTGTGTCTCGAAGTTTTCCGCTCGGCACTGACAAACTTTACTTCTCGTAGTTTCATGCATTCTCTCAGAACACTGTTCATTTTAGATAAAACGTCCTAATTTTCGGATTCAGGCACGATTCTAAGCAGACACTTCAGAGTTGGGCCCGGTCGGCCGTCACGCATGAACACAGATCAACGAACCTTGGCGCCGGCCAATTGACAATAATTATCACCTTGACAAATTGGATATTAAGAACACTAGTGTCCGACAGCAGCAACAGGTGTTTCTGTATGTGTGAGTGTGGTGTATGTTAACGTCCTTGTAACCGACACAATTTCAATTAATCTCAAATGATGTACAGCTTCATTCACAATTAGCTGTCGCCAAATTATTCCAAATGTTGTTTGATTATAGACAGACGGACAGAAATATGTTTTAAGTGTCACATGATATGTTACAAGTAAAATATAAAATGTAAAACAAAGGATATAACATACCACCCAGCCAAAACATTGGCTTATGAGAAACTAATGAACAATGTAACCACGGTGTAACTTAGCGAGATTACTACGCCTATGTCTGGACATAATATTTCTGTCATAAAGTTCTGGTCTACAGTCCACATTTTCTCATCTTGTCTACACATGGATTGTTTAATCACTGATAATTTACTGTTCAAGGAAGAGTTTGGCGCCGATAGTTTGTCATACAAGTTTAAGCTGTTTTCTCAACTAAACTAGGTTAAAATCGAACGATCGACCACCAAGACACCTTATCGAGAAGCCTGTCATCTGACATACAAAGGACGAAAAGGGTTGGAAGAAATTTCAAAGGTGAAAACTTTGAATCGGACATTAGTGATGTGAATAGACAGTTGACCAAGATACGTGACCCGGAGTGAACGAGAGTGAACGAGAGAGTGGAGAAAAGCATAGACAGCATGCAGTCTCGCAGTCCTATGCAGATGCGGCTAGATCAGAGGCCATACACCTGAACATCGTCATAAAGATCCTTTCTGAATCTAGCAACGAAATGGAAAGTCAATAGCCTGGTCAGGGAAGGACTAAGACTACATAACATCGACATTGCTTGTGCGGATAGGAAACAGTCATCTAACAGATATGCGGGAGTGATCATCGCTAGATGTCATAGTTTGGAAGATAAGAAGAAGATACTGAGTGAAAAAATTAAACTGAAGGACAGTAGAAATGACAGGGACGTGTTTATTGTTTCTGATAAACCTCTACATCAGCGAATTCAGGAAGCTAATCTGAAGAAGCTGGTAGATGCAGAGGCCGCAACCTGAGGATGAACGGCGGACGGATTCAAGTGACAGACAACTTTGAAAGCTCTAGTCACAATACGAGACAGATGCGGGGAGAAAACTACAACCCGAGCAGAAGAGAATATCGCGACAACCGTGTACACAACAGATTCAAAGATTTTGATGAAGAGGTTGGACATTCAGACCTGGTCAACGCTACTGGACATCGAGATTACAGCCGTACACGTGGGTTTGTTGATAAACAGCGACCACGTGGGTTAAAGGCCAACCGGGATGAAGGACATCACGGGACAGAGGTTTAAGGTCAGACCATGACGCATATACCCGCAGAAGCTTTACGACAAACAATAAACATTATAATCAAACTAAGTTTGCACTCACATGAACAGTGATGGTGTGAATAGATTTGATGCACTGAATCTACACGTTATGAAGAATACGCAATTTTAAAATCACGGTGGGATGTTGGTAACGCCAAGCGAGTTTGACACACGATGTTGGTAATGATGAATGGAGGATGTGGGTAACACTTTTGAGAAAGTGTTGTTAGTTCTGTTGTAAATACGATACGTGTAAAAGTCCTTTGAGAGAGGGGTCACATTCTTTATGTGCTAGTATTACTAATCTGAACATGTTTTCTATTTATCCCGATACACGATAAGTAAACGTGCTTATCAATTCAACATGCTTATCAATATACTAATATTGAAAGATCGTATGTAAAATGGATGATCCCTTACATCCCAAATGGTTGACCTTGATACCAGAACATTTTTGCCGGGTTCTATTAGATAAGTGATAATGTTTCTTCAATGATAGTTTGGTTTACATACAAAATCTGCATTCAGAAAATCATATTAGACAGGTGTTGGTTCAGCGTATTAATACTCATGTGTATATATTTGCTCCTGGTATGTACTTTATGCATATAAACGCAATTAAATACGTTAGTAAATATACACCAGAAGTATATTAATACTACATCTGGAGGTCATGTAAACATATATTTGCATATATGTACTTATGCATAGTGTACGTGTCATGTGTCACAGTTTTCTCAAACACATATGTGAGTATATTCTTTTATTTTTGACAATTGTCATTCTTTTAATAGTGACAGAACTATTCCTGGACTCAAAAGAAAATAGAGTCATGGGATCTGTATCTCATCAGACCTTAAACGATGAAACATATTGGGTTGAAACTTGTAACTTTCCAAAAGTAGTTCTCAGAAGCTTTACGAAAATATATTATCCACATTCTTTAAAAAAAGGTTCAAGAGTGGAATCTTTGTGGCCACGGAGTAACCAAATCTACAATGTATAATTCATAGGTGTACAAAAGATTTCACCTTTCTCGAGGCTAATGCATTTAGTCTTTCAGAAGAATACACACAATGTTCTTTAGGGAGTGGCACCTGTACCCCTAGATTGGATCAAACCAAACCAAACCAAACCTACAATTTATAATCCCCATTGACCAAATAGTCTATACACAAAATTTCATTTTTTCCCAGCCTTTGAGTTATAGAAGAGAAGATGATTGGTTGTTAGGGCATAGTCCATGTGCTCATTGTTAGGAGCCACAGTCATCAAATTACAACTATTAATAACCCCCATTGTGTTAGGAGTCCACACATAACATTCATGTGTCTATTGGTTTTCGTTCTTTGAAAAGAAAACGAAAATAAGTGTTTAGGTAGTGAACCATGTGACCACATCTAGAGCTACATAGTCACAACATCTATCATTTATAATCACCATTGGCCTTGGAGTCTGTACACACCATTTCAGTCGTTTAGGGCGTTTAGTTCTGACGTAAAAGATGAACATGGTTTTATTGCATATAGCTCCTGTGTTTCTTATCAAGGCTTGGCTAAGGAGTCTGTTCACAATTTTTCAACATTGGAGAAGAAGACTTAAAACGTTGTGGCCCTTATTTGGCAACACAGAGACACGGAAAACAGTTTATAGTTTACAGCTTATAATCCCCATTGGCTAAGGAGTCTGAACACACTATTTCAGCTTTGTCTGCTTTTTTTCTGAAGAGGAAGAGGAAAACAGGTATAGGGCATAGTACATGTGGTTCTTACTTGGAGCCACAGAGTCTCCAAATCTATAATAATCCACATGGCTTAGGAGTCTGAACACAATATTTCAGCTTTCTATGGCATTTAGTTCTGAAGAAGAAGATGAAAATGGTTTTCTATCATCAAATCTACATTTTTATAATCCCAATTGTTCAAAACGAGTGTACACAGGATTGAGCTCTCTAGAGCCAGTGGTTCTTGAAAATAAGAAAAAAATAGTAAGGCTTACAGACGGATGGACTGACGGACTCCTTGGCATGCCATAAGTCTATCAGGCTTTTCAGATCTGAGGGCAGTCTGTTCTTCGCTTTATTGCTGATAGTGTCTGCATTGTTCCAATATAACATGGTTATATCTGGGATAACAGTACCTTCAATAGTACAAATTCTTGTACTTTTTCGGGCCGAGTCCCATACGGATAAGGCAACTATCGCCAGCATTGACTGTACCAACAGCTTACCACACGACCATTTCGCCTCGACTAATGCATTGTTCCATGTGTTAAATATGGATGACAACTGTTTCAAAATCCTTAATACTCACCCCTCTATTCGTGTAAACGCATAGAAAATATAATTGTATTCCCATATGCAAAATATTCCAGGTGTATATACACTGACATATGTATATTTCTGCATGTAAACAGGGCTTAAGAATGTAAAAAATATTATAACTCTCATGGGTTATATCTAAATAACAGTACTAGTATACTTTAGTACCTTGGAATTGAGAAACCCTTTCAGAGGTATATTCACACACTACGCTAGTAATACGATATATGGCATTTATCATATTTCATTAAAATAGCTGGTTGTATACATAATAATATTTATTGCCAATATGGTTGAAAATAACCGAGTTATTATTATTGATATGAGCACTTATGTATATATCACGTCTACCTAGCAACCATTATTTCACCGCATTTCGGCGTCTGTGACGTCATCAAACAATTGTTTGTGACGTCACTGTAGCTTGCCGTCGCCAGAAAAGTGAGTCGTTTCTTGACTGATTTTACGCGAATCAAATTGAATAGAATGGGTAATAAAGATATAATAATACTCGAAAGGGTGCCATATGAGTTTTTCGAAACTCATGCAAATCTATGTATAACCCTCGCTATCGCTCGGGCAGTACACAAATTCAAACTTGTTTCGTAAAAGTCATATGACACCCTTCCTCGGGTAATAATCTCTATATAACGCATCTTGATGTGATGTACGTCAAAGTAATGATGAAACATTTTAATGGCAATGAAGATTTGTAAGTGCAAATGTAGTACAGGTCTGTGAGGGGGAAAGTCAAATAGTGTTTCCTTTGGATTATTTATAGTAACTTTATTTTGAATGAATAAAGCAAAACTATATATAAACCGTCTAAAGTATGCTACTATGATTTTGGCGTTACCAGCATCATTTATTTTCAAAACAAGAGACGTTACCAACATCTAGACTGGGAGTTACCAACATCCCACCGTGATTTTAAAATTGAGTTTTCTTCATAACGTGGACATTAATATGTAGATTCAGTGCATCAAATCTATTCACACCATCACAGTTCATGTGTGTGCAAAATAAGTTTGATTATACACCCCGAGAAAGCTGTTAATTCGTGTGAAATACTTGCGAAGCGATCTTGCCTTCTGCCATGGGATGTTGGTAACGTACCTTCGGTACAGTGGTTCTGGCGGCGTGTTTTTTTAGTCAAAACGTCTATATGTGATATATATGATGTAAAATTTTTAGACAATACTCATGAAGGTATTTTATGGTTGCAACTGAATCATAAGACTATCCCTGAGTGTCAGTCAACCCTCTGTGTGTCTTACCTGCCAACTGAGAACTCTACTCGACATGTTGATGCGTCAGACTTTTAGATACCTTACTGTTTCAGGTGTACTTATATCAGATACAAAATATCAGGTTTATAGGCGGAGACTGCAACAGCAGGTTTGCAGATCTAAGGGACTATGTGGAAGGTGTTGATTTCCTACCTGACAGAGACTGCATTGATAACACAGTGAACAATCATGGGCGTTTGTTTTGTGATTTTTTATGTAATGCTAATATGTGCATTGTGAATGGTCGAAAGGGAGTGAATGATTTTACATTTGTAACCAATAGAGGTAAATCTGATGTTGATTTTTGTGTATGTAATTATAAAATGCTTAGATAGTGTTAGTGATTTTCGTGTTGTACGACCTAATGTGTTGGTTGAGGAGGCGGGGCTTGTTGGTGTTTTAGACGCTGTGGACAACTGGACCATTCTGTGTTAGTGTGGACTCATATGTTTACGACACCCCAGTACAAGACGAAAATATGGGATCTGGTTTTATGTTAATAATTAACCCCATACCGAAGTCTGCAACTGAGGATGCCGGTAACCCACTGTCTTAGGAATAACGCTTGCCAACTCATCTTACAAGCTATATTGTGGTGTTTTAAATAATGGGTTAACAAAACATGTGGAAGACGCCGATATGTTATGTGATGAACAAAACGGTTTTAGAAAGGGAAGATCAACTACAGAGCATATTTCTACGGTGACGTCCATTATAGAGACACGTAAGAGTATGGGGAAGCAGACGTTTGCTGCATTCGTCGACTTCATGAAAGCATACGACTTCATCGATCGAGATGTTCTATGGAGTAAAGTGAAGGACATCGGGATTGCAGGAAATATGTATCGTAATGTTCAGGCATGTGTACGGATAAACGGATCTTTTACGTCATGGTTCAACCGTTCAAGAGTGGTCTACGCCAGGGGTGTCTGCTTTCTCCACTTTTATTCAATATTTACATAAATGATCTTTTAACAACTTTGAATGCCCTAGAAGTTGGTGTTACTGTGGACGATAAATGTATATCAGTTCTGGCTTACGCGGATGACATTATTCTAAACTCACGGGCAAAAGAAACGTCCCCATACAAAATACAAGATATTTCAATCATTGGGCGATAAATGCGACTGAAACAACGTTACACCATTTCTTCAGAACCCAACAATACTAAATATGAATTTTCAAAACATTATCTATTCATAACTCTGAGAAACACAAGTTTTAAGAAATGGTCGTTTTGGAATCTCCTTAACTAGACGAGATAGAAGCCTCAAAAAGCCAGTTTTGGCTTGTTTTGAGACGTCCTACAGTAAAGACGCGTCAACAAATTTAAATCAAAGAAGGTTATTTATGTCGAGGATATCTTAAGTTAATTAAATTTCTACTTTTTTAATGTTTTAAACTTAAATACTAAATATTGTGGGCCAAAAACATCTTTAAAAAACGATTTTAGCACCCCATGTCAATTTGAACAGATGTAAAACTAAAAATTGCATACTCTGATGTATGAAATTGTGAATATTTCTTAAGAAAACATGTGGCTACCAAATACATACAAAATCTATTTTCTCCGACATCAATATTTCATTTTATACTGTTTTCAAAATGTGGTGACGTTTCTTTTGCCCGTGAGTATACTTGCATAGAGCGAACTAGATTTAAATACAGTTCTTACAGAATTAGGCCAATGGTGTTCCTCTAACAAGATGACAGTTAACCCCACCAAATCGAAGATTGTGCATTTGCAGAAAACAGGCAGTCAGTAGAACGAATTGTGTTTTCCAGTGCAGTGACACAAGTAGAGAGTTACTGTTACCTGGGATTACTATTCAAGATTCATTCAAGATTCATTTATTAAGCTCAATTGCCACCAACGGTGGTACAAGAGCAATACAGTTATACAAACATATATACATAAATCAATCAAGACAGCAGAGAGAGACAAATATACACATACAGATCCATGTAAATACATATTATCTATTATGTACATGAAATATTTACATAAAATATACATTCATCAAACAAACAAAAAACAAAACAAAAATTCTTTTAGCAGTTCTTAAAGATAATGTTTATAAATTTTGCAAGTTTCTTTAGTTCTCTAATATCATTATTCGCCATTAGTTTTTAAAATTTAATCAGGTTCGGCCAAGTGTAAAAACAGCTATCAATTAGTAAGGATCTTTCATTATTCAGTTTAGGACATTTAAGTAAATAATGGTACTCGTCACCGATTAAAGGCGAGTTACAGAGCTTGCATATTCTGTCATGTTTAACAATATTTTGCCAGCGTCAAATTTCTATGGGTAGTCTATGGTTAGTGGTTCTAAATCGAAGTATTGGGGTTGAAATGGGTTTAGGAAGAAATAAATATTTTTCAAAACTTGGTAATTCTTTTAGAAGTTGGTAGTACTGTCCCTTTGAGCTAGATGTTACATCAGTACGCCAAGATTGATAAAATTGATCTGTTAGAATTAATTCGATTCGCAGGAGTAACCAAGAGGTATTACATGCTGTTGGATTGTTAAATATATACGACAAGCCACAAGTGTCTATTATATGTTTAACATGTACTATCCATGGATTAGTACCAATATTATTAGTAAAATTGAAGGAAATGAATGAATAGAGAACTTGAGATAACTTTACCTTTTCGTTATTGCCCGCTAATTTATGCCAGTATGAGATCATTCTTTTTGCTATTTGTATTGACAAAGGGGTCCTACCGAGCTCTCCATAGAGCATATATGACGGGTAGAAGATTTTAAACCTGCAGCTAATTTCAGAAATTTCAAATGGGTTCTTTCAATTATGGACGTATTTTCATATCCCCATACCTCACACCCATACAATAAAATAGGTACAACCATGGCATCAAATGCCGTTAATAGGCAATCAAGTGGCATATTTATATTTCGCGCTCTTTTTAATAGACAAAAAATCGCCTTTGAGGCGCTTTCTGCGATAGATTTCAACCCAGCTAACATTCTTCTATTTCGGTGAAACTTAATACCAAGGTAGACGTAATCATCAACTATATCTAAACGGGAGTTGCCAAACATAAATTTGAATTTGCAGTTTTTTGAGGGGCCACTTCCAAAAATTAGAATTTTCGTTTTCGAAATATTTACTTTTAGATTCCATTTAACACAATACTTGGAAAAAGCGTTGAGGGAATTTTGAAGGCCTTTAGGTGTATCACTAAAGAGGGCGGTATCGTCTGCGTACAACAATGAAAGAAACGTTATAAACAAAGATATATCATCGCCTGACTTAGTTTCAATGCTTATACCGGAGCAATCATTTTCATGCAAATATTGTTCAATGTCGTGTTTATAAAGATACAAAAAAGTAAAGGTGAAAGGTTTTCTCCCTGATGTACACCGGATCGGCAGGGGAACAGATCAGATACTTCATGGTTAAATGTGACAGAGGATTTTATATTGCGGTACATATTTGTAACTAGAGTCATAAATTTTCCTTCAATTCCGGATTTCATCATTTTAAACCACAAGCCAGCTCTCCAGACGGTATCAAATGCCTTTGAAAAATCAATGAAAACGCAGAACAGTTTTCTTTTTAATGATTTCAGTAACTGATTAAGTATATGAAGTAAGTATATATTGTCAATGGTGGAGAAACCTTTTCTGAAACCTGCCTGAGAAGGGTTTAAAATTTGATTCGTTTCAAGGAATAGTGTCAATCTAGTGTTCATGATACTCGTAAAAAGTTTACCGAAACAGCTCAAAATTGTAATCGGACGGTAGGAGTTTGGATCTTCAGCATTACCTTTGCCTTTATAAATCGGTTTAATAGTACCGTTTAACCAGGCTTCGGGCATAACACCCGATTCGAATATAAGATTGAAATATTCAACTAAGAACGGAAGTAGTATTTCATAGGAATCAATCAAATAATCATTTTCTACCATATCAAGTCCCGATGCTTTATTCCGTTTAAGATGTTTCACTGCTTTGACTATTTCTTCTTCGGTAATATCAGAATTAAGTGGATAGGTATCGAGGCTATGATCCTTTCCAATATCATAATTGATATCTGGTTGTTCCACTCTTGGATTATTTAGTTCTTTATAGAACTCAAAAGAATCTTTTAAATTTGGGGAAACAGCATTTTTCTTTTTCTGACTAGTATTTATCATTTTCCAAAATTCTTTAGGGGAGCGTTTCTTATTTTCCCTAAATAAATCAGTTAATGATTTTTTACATTTTCTAATGTATTTATTCATACACTTTTTATATTCGCTGGAAATTTGCTTTAAATGGGATCTATTCGTTTGGGATTTGGAATTTTTATACTTTCGTTTAGATTTATTAAATCTTTTTCTCATTTTCCTACATTCACTGCCAAACCAGGATTTACTATGAGTTCCTCTTACAGGCTTCGTTGATTCTGATGAACTCCGTTTAACCCCGAGCGTTTCTCGTGCAGCGTTGACTAGCACGTGCGTGATATCGTCAGTCAGGCAGTTTATTACTATGGGGTCAGCGTGACCCGTGCGCGCTAACTGTGCTTGGTCGGTCAATATGTCGATGGATGACAAGTCGATTTTCTCACAAAACAATTTGCTTTTCGAAGTATCATATCGCCTAGGGATCCTAGAACTGTTATCGGGAGTTGAAACATTCGGGCTAATATTACGTTCTGAAGCGTTGTTTGTGTCATCAGCAAGTAAAGTAAATTGGATTGGGCAATGTACATCCGAAAAGAGAGGCGGAAATTCAAGAATATCAAAATCAATAACAAGCGGTAACAAATGAACAGATGCAAGTAAGTAGTCTACAACCGATTTGTCTTTACATGTAATACTACCAATATTCATATCATTTCCAATTCTACCGTTGCATATGAACAGATTTAAATTTTTACACATTTCAATAAGCTTATGTCCAAAATTGTTAATTCTACCTCCGTCTTGGGACTTTCTGTTAATAGGCAGATTTAATTCTTCCAATACATCTTTAGGATGAAACATGTTATCATTTTCCGGGATATCAATGTTCAAGTCTTCTATTATGTGTTTATCAAATTCACAGTATTCACAAGCAACGCTAGTTCTGGCATTAAAGTCACCAACTAGGAAGACATAGTCAGTTTTTGAGAGATAATATAAAGCAGATTCTTCTACATTGATAAAAGCATCATGTGTTACATATCTGGAACCCTCTGGGGGAATGTATACATTACCAATATATATGTCTTGGTCAATGTTAAAAAGTACTTTTGACAATTTTATCCAAAACACAAACTCATTTTTTCTGATCAGCTGGAAATATCAAGTTTTTATACTTATCCTTTACTGCGAATCCTATTCCCCCAGATTTCCTAGTTGATTTTTGTCTGTGTTCCAGATATATTGTGAAGCCATCAATAATTATATCATCTAACATATCAGTCTTTGTCTCTTGGAGACAAATAACATCATTTTTATCTAGCAGATCAGTAAATTCTTTGTAGTGTAATCTATTCCTCAGTCCACAAACATTTATGGAGGTAAAATTAACAGAACACCTAGACTACACTCGGATGGGACCCCTGTATTTAGTCATATGTTTTAATTACTATAATGTATTAATAGCACATATTGCGAAAAACAGTCATGTCCCCTTAAAGGGGAAGTAGCACGGTTTTGTGCTGAAATAAGCCGATGAAATGTATTTGAAAAATAATTTCACCAATTGTAAAACAATATTTTCTCTTCGGAAAATCATGTTAAATATGTGTGTATATGGCCCCCTTAAGTAAATTTCAATGACATAAATTTTCAATATAAATGGAAAATGGGAAAAAATTAATTTTGCAAAAAACGTGCTACTGCCCCTTTAAATTTCGTTTCCACAAGATATACTTTAATAGAAAGGAAATAAGACTCGTCAACAAATATTGGCCGGATATTTTCGGCAATTACCGAAAAACAAGTTCCATACACTGATACAGCCACAGAGGTTCGAATCGCCGTTTGAACAATATTTTCAAAATTCATAATCATCATTTGCAATCATATAATGTTTATATACGATATGGTGAGCTTATATTCCATATTTGGGCAAAATCGGTGAAGAAATAAAGATTTGAGATAAATATCCGCGCTATTGATATAAAGACACAAGGGAGGACACTGGCGCTAGGAGATTCTGACTGCAAAACTATTCTTCCGTTCGGTTCACTCAACTTTGCTTTTCCCACAAAAAGATGTTTTGAACATATAGACCCTCTTTTTTTCCTTCCTGTGTGTCCCATTGGATATCTCTAACTTTCTACATTCTACATTAGACCGGCCCTCGCACTAAGCATACCCTCTTTTTTGTACATAATGATGATATCATCGTTCTTTTTTCGTAAATCAAACACATTGCTCTCAATCACTCGGAAATAGAAAACGCATCTCTTTGATCAACTTTCACGTGTGAGGATATTATGAATGTTGTGTTGTCAGTTTGTTTTGTTTATATCGGACATGTGTGTCTGATAATGTTTGTTGATTTTGTTTTCCCTTCAGTCACTTTGAATGAATCAACTACCTACAGAGTAGCAGAACAACTTGGAGATGTCATTGAAGATGGCAGGAGTTCAGACTTGTTCTCAGCTTATAAACACCAATAAGGGTTTTTGGACATTTTTTTCAATGATATTTGATATCAAAATGATGTTTGAAGAAAATTGCTTTGTAATTAATAAATAATAGACTTGTTACCCTGTCATTCCTAATTGAGGTCATTCGGTAGTCATTTCTGAAAAATTTGTTTCTTTATTTCACATAAATAGTGTTTGTTAACTTCGGATTACGTAACCAGTGAGTGATTGATAGTGGTAACTGGATACTAGGGTACTTGTGGAGAGTTGGTAGGGGGTGTGGGTAGGGAGGGGGGTGTGGAGAGTTGGTAGGGGGTGTGGGTAGGGAGGGGGTGTGGAGAGTTGGTAGGGGGTGTGGGTAGGGAGGGGTTTTGAGAGTTGGTAGGGTGTGTGGGTAGGGAGGGGGTGTGGAGAGTTGGTAGGGGGTGTGGGTAGGGAGGGGTGTGGAGAGTTGGTAGGGGGTGTGGGTAGGGAGGGGGTGTGGAGAGTTGGTAGGGGGTGTGGGTAGGGAGGGGTGTGGAGAGTTGGTAGGGGGTGTGGGTAGGGAGGGGGTGTGGAGAGTTGGTAGGGGGTGTGGAGAGTTGGTAGGGGGTGTGGGTAGGGAGGGGGTGTGGAGAGTTGGTAGGGGGTGTGGGTAGGGAGGGGGTGTGGAGAGTTGGTAGGGGGTGTGGGTAGGGAGGGGGTGTGGAGAGTTGGTAGGGGGTGTGGGTAGGGAGGGGTGTGGAGAGTTGATAGGGGGTGTGGGTAGGGAGGGGGTGTGGAGAGTTGGTAGGGGGTGTGGGTAGGGAGGGGGTGTGGAGAGTTGGTAGGGGGTGTGGGTAGGGAGGGGGTGTGGAGAGTTGGTAGGGGGTGTGGGTAGGGAGGGGTGTGGAGAGTTGATAGGGGGTGTGGGTAGGGAGGGGGTGTGGAGAGTTGGTAGGGGGTGTGGGTAGGGAGGGGTTGGAGCGTCTGGTGTCTGCAGTTTGTAGCTACAAAGTGATGTTTTGCAAATTTCAAACATGTTATATGTTTGTGCTTTGAAATCAAAGGTGTGCATTTGCGTGTGTTTTTAAATAACAATGAAGTGTTGGCCTTCCTTCAAAAGGTTTTTAGTGTATTAAAGGAATTAAGCTCTCATCGGGCAGTTGGTACTACCTGAATTACCAATTAGATATGTCAAGTCCTGTTTGTCTAAATAATAGTAGTGGGGGGCCGAATAGCGCAGTACGTGGTTGGCGCCTTCGGATCAAGAAGTCTGGTGTTTGATTCCCTCCAGGAGCACTGCAACTTTGTCTGCAGAGAACTTTTCCAGCCGATGCTCGCATGTTTCAAAGCAGACCATATGGCGTTGCAGGCTTTCTCCCTGCCATAATACTAGCAGTCGTGATATAAGTGATATACTCTTCCAAGCGGTGTTAAACCAAACTCACCTCACCTAATAGTAGTAATTATCCAGCGTCACCACCACAGCGAAATTGTGAAATTGTCGGGGATGGGTCTAGGACAAAAGCCACCCGGACAAAAGCCACACAGACATAACCCACCAGGACAAAAGCCACCTAGGACAATTGCCACCTAGGACAAAAGCCACCCGGACAAATGCCACCTAGGACAAAACCCTCTCAAGTTTTATTTAATTATTAAAAAACAACAACAAAACAGTTTTTAACTAAGTCATGTATTTGCTCATTTGCTATTCTCTTGTTACACAAGTCAGGTTACACTCGTTCAAAACACTTATCAAAACAATACTTTAACTTAGTGATGTATTTGCTTTTTACACAATTCAGGTTCCAGGATATAGAAATAATTACCCCCGCCCCAGTTTCGTTTCCGACTCAAAAATCTTAAGGCATAGCTCCATGTCACTTGATATTGATAACAATCATCACGTGTAGATGTGCCTTTGGGGTTTTTCTACAACTTTTGAATTTTATTTTTTGCCGTTTCCATGGAAATATACCTTAAAATTCAAAATGCAATTTAGCTTCCAGAAATCTTTAAAACTGTAAGGCAGATGTTAATACATGAAGAAGGAAGAATAAGAAATATAAGCTTATGTACCTTTGATATCAGTATGTCTATTCCTATATGGTGTTGAATATTTTAGTAAGGTCACATTTCAACAAAGGATTTGAAGATATGAGTCATCATTATCACTGGACAACATAAAAGCATATACATTCACAACGACTGCAAGCTGCCACAATACACGATGAACCGTAATCCTTTGCTCCTTGTGTTAAACCTAGCTATGTTAACATCTTTAAAATTAGGACTTGAAAGTGTGATTAAATGTTTAATTTATTCCAAAAAATAATCACGCTTGACTGTGGATGAAGTGAACACTATTGATGGCTGTTTTGAGAAAGAAAACTCAACTCAACTACTGGTAACGATTTCATGTTCAAACTGACAAAACATGAAACATCACTCTCTGTTCACTCATCATACTGGAGGGTGTATAAGATAAACACTTTGGAAAGATTTCGGTATCAAAGAAGACATGAAAAGTTACGTTCAAAGACATCATCTTTCCATCAAGACCTGTCCGTTTGGTGACTCTACAATAGAAATCAAGTCAAGGGGTATTTTCATAAGCAAACTCGTAGAATCTGACTGATATCTTTATCGATATGACTTATTTACTGGAAAACAACAACAACTTACATTCATTGACAATGATGTGCAGTATGTAAATGTTGCTGTTGTCCTTTGCAAGTTTATTGCTCAAGAAAGTCACAGGGATTGAAATGATACCCTATGGAGCACTGACTTCGATGGATCCAAGTCGGAGCGGCTTGACACCTTTGATACCATTTTGACACCTTTCTACGATGCTGAAAGAAATTTGTTAATGTATTTCCATGTAACACATGGTGACAAAAAAATGTATCTAAGAATTCGTCAAAATCATGAAATTATTTTAGACTAGC
Organism: Gibbula magus; assembly: GCA_936450465.1. NCBI lineage: Eukaryota > Metazoa > Mollusca > Gastropoda > Trochida > Trochidae > Gibbula > Gibbula magus. The sequence continues at coordinate 37,153,337 of OW388295.1, forward strand.
CTTTTAAAATTAGATATTTTGATGCAGATTGCTTAGTCGGATTTGTCAAGTCCAGCTTACTCATGTATTGTACTTACATACGAACTACGGCAAAGTTTTACCAATACAGTCTTTATCTCATGAATTATTCAAGGCTAGATGACATTCCAAAATCGTCTTTGATAACTAAGATCAATGCTTTGGCCATCAAAACTGTTTTTCTGTCCAATCTGACCTTCGCTATTTTGTTCAGAAATAATACCTTCGTGCTGTATAACGTGATAACACAGGAAATGAAATCAGTTTTTACCTGTCCATCGCACTATGATCTATATGGATACGTTGGAAGACTGCATGGTGACGCCTATCTTCAGTGTAGAAATAGTTTCGAAAGCTTGTTTATAATTTTTGATGTATGTGGCGATGTTAAAAAGAATTTCACGATGGACTACATTGACACCATCTATACTCTGTGAACTGATTGATAAAGCTTACACCACCCACCCCTCCAACCCTTTTGAAAAAATTTGCATGTAAATTTTGACAAAATCACCAATTGAATCCCCTCCTTTTTTGCATTCTCTCGTATTTTGAAGAGTACTTGTAGATATATATGTTTACACCAATATTGTACAATATCAACAATACAATCTTTATCATTTCTATTGATAGTTAAATCTGCTACCAATGCAGAACATGTACTGGAATAATTTATAATTATAATCTCTCGAGTAAAAGAGGTTTATTACTTTTTCATCTGAAATTACGAAAATGAATAATACTGTATGGGTATAAAACGTAAATGTAGCCTTCAGAATGTTGACAGTTAAACATGTAATAAATCAATAATATGAATTATGGAGAAAATAGCGACCAACTTGTTTTCATGTGAACTATCTTCTTGTGCAAAGGTCTGTTACATAACTGTTCATAAACTCATCACATCTATGAAAGACACATGGTTTTGCACGTCAACAAAATGTATATTGTATTTTTAAATCATTTTACATGTTAAAATCAATTACCCTACGATATATATTTTAAAATATGTGATACCCAAATTTACCCGTTCTCTTGTATGGAAATTAAATATGGGGAATTTATACATTTCAAGAAGTTGAAATTGTACATTTGTTATGTTGAAGATATTTCATTTTCGACTTGGACTTCAATGTAGTGATCTAAATGCACACAAATATTAAAGGTGCATCCATTGTGTTTCATAACAAATTATTTGGCTTTAATACGTTCCAATATGTGCTGTCTACAATACAAACAAATTCACTCAGCTTGCATATTCTTCCCCAATCGCCTAATATATCATTAAAAAAGTTTCCAATTAAAATCGAGTAACATCATTTTGCATGTGCAGAATCCGAAACTGCACGTTTCATTTACATGCACAGTAGTTATATGACCTATTTAACATTATCAACCCAAATTTGTTATGTTGTCTGTTTTAATTAAGATTCCAAAATTACGTTTGACTCATTGGCGCGCGCCACACGCGGTGCATTGTCCGGTTTTCGATCAGAAATCACTATTTTTACCTTCATATCGTCAATATACTAAGTCAACTATCATCAAAATGGTAGTTTTCGGTAACAGTCGGTACCTCTGGATAAAGTAATACCATTTATAACGTTTGGAATATGTGACCCCCAACACCACAATGGATGTACCTTTAACGATTTATACCTTCAACCTCATCCTGTTGTTATGGCCATAACTATGAAGACTCTATTCGTTACTTTTCTTATATGTCCCCTTTATAGCGATATACGACAAACTAAGTATTGTTATACACATGAATTTGACCTAAAACCAGTTCTGTTTGGAAATCAAAACTCTCCCCAAAGTGTTAAGAGAGAACTTTTAATTTCAATTCAATCGTTTATAAATTTAAGTGGCAGATTTGATTGTGAATAATATTTCAATGACATATGATGATTAACAATGATTCGTGTGTGTCTTTTCAGATATAATATGTTATATATATGATACATTCATCCTGACATGTTATGTTTTGTTGTATTCCAGAGAAGCATTAACATAAGATGTAAGCTTGTTTAGCAATCCGGTTCCTTTTATGGAAAAAATATATTTTTAAATCACATTTGTTAAATTTCAAACAATCTACTTCCAGTGATGTTGACGTTATCCATTGTGTATATGTACTTATGAAAGAGATGTTAAATTTTGGTATGGAATATGTAAAGTGCCAGATTCTAGATTGTGGGAAGAAATGCTAAGATACACTGACGGGCAAAAAAAGTATATCACTAAATTGTATTTATCATATGTTTAATTTTCAAAGTCAAATATGTAGAGTTTTCGGAAAGTTTGGGAAATAAGCCTAAAACATTAAATCAGTCAAAGAATACCTCTAAGCGGTTTTTAAAAAAATAATTAAAATTTAAATTTTAAATTTCGAAATTCCCCCAAATTAATTTTGATAAAACCCAACTGTTCATCGGCATATAACACATACTTTATGTGAAAATAAAAAAAACATGTGCCTCGTCCTGCACACATTTACAACATTTTGAACATGGTAGGGGTCAAATGTGTGTAAATTTTATTTCTTACCCCTGTCTACTTTAAATAATTACATTTTAGTAAAAATATCACAGTCACCAATTAAGTCAAGGTGTTATTGTATCTTGCCATAATCAAATGCATCTCTTTTTTTAAAATATTGAATTAATCGAAAACAAGTGAATGTTATACTTTCTTTTTCCCGTCAGTTTATGTTAGATTTAGGGCCTTTTAATGGTTAGATAAAATTGACATCAAACATTTCTACTTTTTTTATTTGGCAATAGAAATAGAAATCCAGATCAAGTAGAGTATGTATTGTATAAAAAGATTACATCATTAGAAATTAATATCGATTTATGCTGGCATGTAATTATTATCAAATTAAAGATGATGGTATTCATTTTTACATCAATAATATCACATGATTTGAATACAAATATTTATGTTGTAAAATGATGTATTGTACATTAAACATTGTAGTTTAAACACATGTGTATAACTCTATAAAACTTACATGTATCCTGCACCTTTGGCCTCCACTGCAAACGAACTAATGGATGGATGGATGGGAGATAACTCACGAAAGAAATCGAAAATTGAAAAAAGTGGCTCGACACAAACCAAGTTCTGGTCGCAATCTGTAAACCCTGAAAAATCATGGATATCAGAATAATGATTAAGAAAAAGAACGTCTCACATTGTGAAGCACTTTTGATAACAGGAGCACACTAGATTGTCTGTTGAATTGTAGAACTTCAATATTTAAAGCCTTATAAGTAGTAGTAGTAAATTATTTACCTGTATTTTAACATCTAGGCTCCATGCAAAAGTGGTGTGAAAGGAATTGCTATATATATAATACCATATTATTGCATATCTATCCACTTATAACCTTGGAGATAATGGGATAATGCAATACCTAGTGAATTGCAGATCCCATGGCTCTATTTTAGTGAATTGAACACAGCTAGTGAACAAATCTCTTTGTCATTTGAAATTAATTGACTTTCTGCATCCAAGTATTTCTAAATTTAAGTGTATGTGAGCATACATAGAGTGCAACTCTGTTTACTGCAGAACAGACATTCTGTTATAGAAAAAATCCCACATAGTGACAAGAACATACATCATATAGCTGATATTTTCCTTATTTTGACAAATGTGACAACTTTGGAGAATGATCAATCATATGTCATTAGATGCACACATTTATCAATAGTAGGATGTTTACAAAAATAGTGCTCCCATCTATTTCTACATCAAGACACCCAGTCAAGGTGTTAATTAGCCGACAGGTGATGTGCAGTCAAGCATGACGACCAGAATATTGCACCTACTTCGTTTGCCAAAACATTAAATTTACAAACTTTATTTAAGATATAAATGTAGGATTCTAAAAAGACCTGCTGTTACAACTAGCTAAACGTCAACAAATGTGAAATCACCCGCAAACACAAGAGGTCTATGCATTTACTGCATAAGTATGATCCCAACTGTTACTGCAACAAGACACCAATTGTTTATATTCAACTAGTCAAGATGTTAATTAGCCAACAGGTGATGTGCGGTCAAGTATATGGCGGCCAGAATTGTGCACATGCTTTGTATGGCAAAACAATGCAATTTATTTAATTGACTGCCTCCTCTGTATTCTATTGTAACAATATAGTATAATAATCACCTGGGAATGTTGTAAAGAGTAAAATTATATATAAGAAAAGCTGTGAAAAAAATCATTAGCGCATTCACTCAATATGTGAAACAGGACAATGGCATGAGAAGTATGTGTGTCAGCCTAATTAAGTAAGACTCTTCGGATCGATCTGTGTATCAGGGTGGTTGAGGCAGTGTGTTAATTAGAGCAATACAAATTGTCAGGCTGGATGAATCGGTGTGTCAGTCTGAGTCAGTCGAGTGTATCAGTCCGAGTGTTCCAAAAGGTAAAAATTGTGTAATTAGGCTCTAAAAGGCCAGGTTTTTATATAAACGGCTGTGTATATATAGTTTCTTGTAGAAACATGAACTAGTAAAATATTATTATTATTATTGTTATTATAATTATCAGTATCAAATAATGTGAACCATTATTAGTTTTGAAGCAGCTTGCATATCGTGTCTTCTTCGTTTGCAGATGTACCTGAAACAACAGAGTCGGTCATAGTCATAGCAACAGTTTCGGAGGTCTCATTACTTCTAATACATGGTTGCTTAGGCCATTCCTCTTCCGAGCACCTAAGAAATGGTGGACCTTCAAACCATGCTGAAGATTTCAAAAGCTTTGCACATCTTATTCCCTTTGATGTAATATCAGTAGGATTACCCTTTTAGTCCACATGTTTCCACAGCGGCTTACCTCAAGATCCCTGAGCAGTTCAAGCTCACCTTCTCCACCTTCTCCACCTGTCACAACAGTCCTTTCCAACATGATCATCCAAGTCAAGATACGTACTCGTCCATGCAAACCTCTTGCAGTAATTTCTTGGCTGGTAAGAGAACTGGAGATACGAGACTTAGAGGGTCATAAAGTGAGGATATCGTTGATAAAATTCCTCTTCGTGTAGCAGGCTTGTCTGGCAAGTCTACTGAAAACTTGAAGTAGTCTGACTGAATGTGCCATTGCATACCGAGAGTTCATTCCATTGGAATGTCGTCACATTAACTTCGATCAATTGACTGGATTGCGTTAGAACAATGCCTTTGAGGTAGGGATGACAAGACATGCTCACTGTTGCTTGTGAACTTAAATTCACCTTCAGCACACACAGAGCGCAAGCTGGAGATCAATGTAATAGGAGTCTCTTCATCCTGAACAGACTTGACAGGACAAAAAGTCATGGAATCCGTTTGTCGGATCCTTCCAGATTCTTCCAGATTCTTTAGGATCCGACAAAATTTGGGAGAATCCGGAAGGATCCAGAAAATGGATTCCACCACTTTTTGTTCTGTGATGTACGTAAAAGTAAAAGCGTAGTTTGAAAAGCTTGGAGAAGAAATAGCCCCAAAAGTGTGAGCAGTCATTCTATATTCCTTCTAATCGCAATCTACATCAACATTGGGCCACCAAAAGAATCACAGGTAATCTTGTTGCTCTTTGGGTACTTTCACTTGGTGGAACATTGCCTCTACGTCACCCATAAAAGCACTCTATTCTTTCCGGAACCTGGCGAGGAACCTAGTGAGCACGGCAATCAACGAGTTGGTGAGGTCTGGTCCTTCCAGGAGTACATCATTTAGTGACACACCGTCGAACTTGGCACTGCAATCAAAAACTACATGGATTCTTTTAGGCTTTCGTGGGTGGTACACATCGTGAGGAGGCAAATACCAGATATGACCAGGCTGACTACATAGTTCCTTCTTGGGGACCTCACAGGCATATAAAGTAGAGTTCATAAAGGCAACATAGTCTTTGTAATATGTCCCATTCTTTAACATTTTCTTTCTCTGCATAAGTACACGCTTAACGCTGTCTGTTACATGACATTACATCAGAACTACGAAATGGGAGAAGAATCTGAAAATGAACATCAAGGAACTTCACATTCTTATCAGTTTCGTTCATGAAGTGTTGATCCTCGACAGAATATCCTCGCTGTCCATGTTCTTGACCTATGTCATGCACATTTAAATCAAGCTCAAACAATATTTCAATACTTTCTCAGGAGTAAAACACTCGATTGACCTTTACCGTTTCCTGAAGAGCGTTTCTGTTGCATACTATGGTGTCGTCTTGGAGATTATGTGTGAGTTGAAGAGGTCCGTTCACTGCCCATCCAAGTTTGTAGCAATCTGCAACGGTCCAGCATCCTATGAAGGTGTGACTACTAGTGACTGTAGAGCTTCTGGGCAGTTGCATCCTATAAGCAGGCCTATATCCAAGTCAGGTTGATACACTGGAACCTTGACTGCAATATGACTACAGCTGCTGAACAAAAGTTTGTTACATTGCTATGTTTACATGACTTTGGAGACTTCAGTCACAAATAACACATTTATAAATGGTTGTATTGTAGCACTATTTGGTATCAAAAGAAAGGAAATCCAATCAGGAATAATAATCCATTTTGTTTTTCTCAGTACCTGTATTGGTTTAGACATGAATTCCTGGAAACTTCGGCAGGTATCTTTTTAGACAAAATACCAATATTTATTTACCAACTTTCAAAGCTCCTGGCTTAAAGAAGGCAGTTAGCAGTTGTGTTACCAATAATGTACAAGGGAGTCTAAATAGGGTTAATATTTTGGCCATGGGTATGCCAAGGGTATTCCAATTATGGTATGCTCCGAACAGCCCAAAATGATCGACAGCTCTTTGAAAATTGAACAATGGATTTTATTTTGCAGAAATCTGCAGAAATCAGAAATACAAGACATTCTTATTATGTTTGAAGTCGTTAATGATCCAATTCTGATATTTCTTGGAATTACAGAATACCAACCACCGTTTAAGATTCCAGCAGCAATCTTCAGACAATATCCCCAAAAATGGACTTGGGGGGTTGGTCACCTCTGGGAAATAATTTCTGTATCTCTTACTTTGAAAACGCCTTACTTACATCTTACAAATATTACTAAAACATGCGAAAATAGATTTGTCAGCGAAAGGAACATGGTTCCAATTTGGCCCCCAGTAAAATCTCCAAGTTCTTCTTAGTTTTCTCTCCAATCATTCGATTAGAGTTTTCTGCACAAGGACCTAGCATTTAAACCCAAATTGTTGAACATGCCCGAATATAGTCATGTGGCTGATCCACAAATCAAACCTGTTCTGCACAATACTCCTCAGAATGATAAGAGTCAAAACTCTGCTCCCATACACTGATTTCGTGGCAATCACACTTCTCCATTAGTTTTCTTTCGTTGTCTGCAAGATATCCCTGCAGGTATAACATGTTCTGTAGCATGACATTTTAAATCAACTTCTTCACACCATGACCTTTTTACCCTGCACATGTATATTTTGGTCAATACTTTTGAACTGGTATCCATTCCATTTCGGTATGCCTGACGGTGGGAATCCAGGTCATTTCACTAAAAGTCGTATTCGTCACTTAAACATATTCACTGCAGGATATATTTTTATTACCAGTTATCTGAGACAAGTATGCCAATGAAAGCAGAAAAAAAAATTATTTGCAATATGAATTATTAGAGATAATGGGCAACAAGTTTTGAAACATTTTTCAGAACCTGTGTAAATTTTTAAAACTTCACATTGGATTTAATAATGTACATACTTTATTCAAAAGCAATTTATGTGTTGATAAATATGCAATGGTTATGTTTCAAAACATTTTAAAGTTGATATGCAAAACAAGAATGAACTCACCGCGACGAACTGATGATACCTGCAGTATTCATATTTGCAACTTTAGCACTAATTTCAGTGCAACCAATCTAACTTACTATATGAATAATATCAACAATTTCATAACTTCATTTGCATTTACAATGAATTGACTACCTAATTATGAGAAGAAAACACTACGTTTATAAGTTTTGTGGAAAATAATGAAACAAATGTTACGAGTGTTGTGAATGTAACAAACTTTTGTTCAGCAGCTGTAGAGGGGGACAGGAGACCAACAAGTAGAAATATCTGTGTTTGGTCTCAACATGACCCATTTCCTAATAACATGTTGTTTCTGTCTCCTAAATTTCTTCCCACACGCATACAGGGCATACATCGAAGGATATATCGTATGTGTGTTGTCATTATATGATTGCAGGTGAAATACTGGAAACTATCAATGAAAATAAACCGTGTTATCATTCACTAGTGAAAATAACAATGTAGCGTGTTATCAGTCACTAGTGACTGATATAACAATGACCTGACGTCATAAAACAATGCTCCGACGTCATGACACGTTCATGACGTCACATTGTTGCTGAGGCGACAGGCTCATTCTGCAGCCGACGTAACGTAAATGCAAGTCGATTTCGGTGAAGATTTGGTCATATAATAAAAAGAAAATTTGTCTTTTCTTGACAAATACCATGTTAATCTCATCTCGTGAGGTAGAAAAGTTATATATTTTCACTCGTGGCTGCGCCACTCGTGAAAATATAACCTTTCTACCTCACTCGAAGATATAAACATGGTATTTGTCAAGAAAAGCCAAATATCCTCTAATTATTGTAGCTGAGTACGGTGTTAAGTTAGGGTCGGACCTTACTTGAGTTGAGTACGTATCCAGACTCAAGCTGAACTCAAGAAATTTTACAACCTACATACCCTGAGTTTGAGTTTTGAGCTGAGCACGAAATGTGAGTTGAGCATGAATCGAACTCAAGAAAGTTTATAACCTCGGGGCCTGGATAGCCTCAAATTCGCAGAGTAATGTCCTGTGGAGTTCATCATCAAGGTACGATCCAAACTCATGAAGCATAGGATCTGACAGATCTGATCAATCTCTTCCAAACGCCACCCATATGGCTTGCTGATGGAGGATTAAAGTTGAAGTTGATCTCCGTGTGAAGCATATATGACTGAATGTTTTCTTGGTCAAGCTGATCCAAAGATGCCTTGGGCTCTCTAGCACCACCTACATAGTTGTTCCAATTATCCTTAACTGGTCCCCTTCTGGCAATGAAGCGTCGGAGAGAGTTTATAAAGAAAATTGTTTCAAGTGAATTGGCTGTTTCAATATGTACTGCTCTGCTACTGAGACATGTGAGAGCACGCCGTAGCGTTTAACACATTTCCGACCTTCCTTCACGATGTGTGGTCCAAAGAAGTCAATTCCTGTGTAAGTGAATGGACCAGCTGGATTTACTCTACATGCTAGAATGTCAGACATAATCTGGGTATTTGTTGGAGTCGTGAATCTCCTGCAAAATACATATGTGTTTATTTCACTTCTAATAGCAGAATATGCACTAGTGATCCAAAATTTTGCTCTCAAGGTTGACAGAACATGGTTCCTTCCTACATGTTTGAGTCTATGATGAGTGTCTCTAATGATCAACATGGAAACATGGTTCTTCTGGGTAAGGATGATGGGATGTTTCATATCTTCAGAAATGCTAGCTCTTCTTAGGCGTCCACCAACGCACAGCATGCCATCTCTAATGACTGGATTCAACTTGTACAATGGGCTGCTTCTGGCTAACCGTACATTTTGTGCTCGGCCTCGTTCATCTGATGCTTTCACCAACAAATTCATCTTGGTCCGATGCTCTTGATGCTGGACAAACTTTAGGATATTTTCTCTAGCATTAGACAACTCTTCACAGGAAACAAACTAGTGGAATCCATTTTGTGAATTCCTTCCGGATTCCAGCATATCCTTACCCATTTGGTATCAAGGAATCCGGAGATAAATACTAACTCATGTCCCAGATCCGCCCGGATTCTTCCTGAAATTTTTCCTAAAATCATGTATCTGAGAATACTGAGACCTGGACAGGATATTGCATCAAGAGGAATAAGAAGGTCCACCATTTCTTAGATGCTCTGAAGAGGAACGGCCTAATCAACCATGTATTAGAAGTAATGAGACCTCAGAAACTGTTGCTATGACTATGACTAACTCTGTTGTTTCAGGTACATCGGCAAACGAAGAAGACACGATATGCAAGCTGCTTCAAAACTAATCGTCTTGGCACAAGTTGCAACGAGCTGTGGCAATCTACAGACGATTCATTTTTTTCCTCCAGTACAAGGCACAGAATGTAAAGGTCAGTAACCTAACGTCTTCACCGCTTACTGTCCAAGCACAGGACCAAAACTAGTGGAGTCCATTTTTCGGATTCATTCCGGATTCCAGCATATCCTTACCCATTTGGTATCCAGGAATCCGGGGATAAATACTTTCCCATATCACAGATCCGTCCAGATTCTTCCTGGAATTTTTCCGGTTACCTTCCTATTAGTAGGAATAGGAATACGTTATTGAAACAATAAAAGATATTACCTTCTTATGTTGAAACAATGGTTCAAATTATTTAATAATGATAATAATAACAATAATAATAATAATAATAATATTTTACTATTTCATGTTTCTACAATAAACTGTATATACAGCCGTACAGTACCGGGCCTTAAAAAGCATAAAAGACACATTTCGACTTTTTTGAACACTCGAACTGATACAATTGACTGACTCAGACTGACACACAGATTCTTCCGGTTACCCTCCAAAACGCAGAAAGCTAAAATGCAGGATTGCTATAATGCAGAACTTAAGTTAAATACTTCCTTCTCAAGATACATATATGCAGATTTAGTTTACACAATGGAGTAGGTTGATGTGATATATTTATACAATAAAGTAGGTTGATGTGATATATTTATACAATAAAGTAGGTTGATGTGATATATTTATACAATAAAGTAGGTTGATGTGATATATTTATACAATAAAGTAGGTTGATGTGCAATACTAGTGAGATGTTGTTACAGTACAAGATGAGGGATGAGAAGCCAGATGGACAGAGTGAGTTATTGTTGATTGGCCTTAAAGGGATAGTTCTGTCGCCATCTTGAATTTATTTGGCATTTTGTGACACTTTATTGTACCTAATTTTGACACTTTTTAATAACTAAAGACATACACTACTAGAGTGTTCACATAGTAACACATTACGTGTCATAAAACAAATAAACGCTTTGCTGTTATGCTGTAGCGAAGTTTCCCCCCACTCTCAGCGCCTATGAATGGCTTCTGTTTTCATTGTTGTTATGTTTTAACAAATGTACGCTTGTTTTTATCAAGTTGCGAAATATATAGTCATCAAAATATTACCTTCATTACTATCTTTCAAATTAACCGTGTTTAAATCATGTATTTATAACATATACATTTGTATGTGTAAACAGGAATACCGTTTTCCAAAAAATACCCCGATAGAATGCTCCTTTTAATTAGGTGGTGATGTTCTATACAATCTTGGAAGAACAAATATCTTAAGATTTGGACTATACCATCTTGGAAAATTTTCATATTCCAAGATCGTATAACACTTCTTAAGATATGTACGGAAATCTTAAGATATGAACAAAACATAATAATATCAGAAATATGTAACAGCTCTAAACATATTAGATATATATTCCATCAATGTAGATCAAGAAACTATCCGTGTTTGCAGAAACGTACATGGTGAACTTTTTCAAGAATCCGAATTATCACATGGTCGCTAATTAGATCCAATTAAATTCATAATATAGTGGTGATTATGAAACAATGCAAATACTGCTACTGACTCATCTGATGGCTGTGACCCAGTGGATACAGATGTTGTGGAAGGATTATGTCTCACAGATTACTGAAATACCCCCTTTCGTGACACTTAAAGGAATATTGACAATTACAAATATATCTGTAGTTCATTGTTGTCAGCTGACCAGTTTCCGAACAGGAACATCACATTTCGGATGTTTTAGCTGATGTCCTCTGGTCCTTTATTATTTCGTGGAAAGATTTTGCAACCATACGAATCATATTCTTTTGTAGTGCAAACCTGGCCATCAATGAGTTATCACTGTGGTTTTGTTTTTTTGTAAATCTAATTCACGCATCTGTAGAAAGTGCCAGAAACTAAAGCCTATTTCGAAGAACCTCATGATAACCTACATTTACAGAGTACATTTATATCGAACATAACCTGTAAGAATGTAAGAATGTAAGAATGTAAAACGGTAATATTATGTTTTTACGTCACGAATGGCTTGTGTGTATCAGAAATTACATATTGTAAACGCATGTAAGTACATAAGGGGTACATCCACCGAAACTTCAAACGTTACAGCAAAGCAGCAATTTATGATACAAACGGTACACAAGCTTCGAAAGAAAAAAACATACCGCTCTAGAAAACAATTTGAATCCATTTCCTAGGCATGGGTTCTTTTCTGCAGATGTCAATTTGTGCATACCAGTGAATTTGTTAAAACATATATTTTTGTCAACATTTCATATTAAACTAAACCGGATCAAAACTGTCGACAGGGTCGCTGAACAAAGCAAGTTTTTGATTATTTCTTTTTGCCGCAGTAGACTAAACAGCCTTCCGCATACACAAAATCATTTCCTAATGTATTCATCACTTTGTATCAAACTTATTAAGACAAAGGAGTAATCGGCGGTTACATAATGTGTATATGTTTGTCTACTCCTCTCTACAAACTTGTCACCGATGTACATGTACACCTCTCTACTTCCGGTGTACGATAATACACAGCGAGTAATCATATGCATGAGTGTCTAAAATACATTCTTAATTGTTTAAAAGATGTTAGTAAAGTCAAACTGAAACACGAAACAATTAATAATAAAAATATTGAAATAAAATGTTAAATTAATTCAACCAATGTGTGATTTAAACACTATTTTATTTCCAAATGACATATCATATACAAGAACTTATGAAAAGTGCAATGGAAAAAGGATTAGCAAACATGCTACATGTATAATAGCCTACATCAATGCTTCTCCTAATATATCATCCCGCTGGATGTGGTTACTTCAATCCAAAAGACTGACACTGGAGTAACGTCCGTCCATTCCACAACTTTCCACACTTGGAAATAACGATCTTTCCAAAACCGAAAGGCGTCCTTTCCACACTGTGGAATGACCACATTTCCACAGCCCACCTTTCCAAACTGTGGATTTCCATTGAAGCGTGAATAAAATCACATTATCTTTTTTCATCTCCTTACTTCTAAAACTAAATTAATAATCACTCTTCAAAACTCCTTTTCAACCTATTTATCTAAATTTATTTTAATGCCATTACATTTAAGTGAGAAATTATATATTAATCATTTAATGTAATATTTAATTTGTTCTTATCATTATGTGAAGCGTTCATAAAATCGTGGTTCAGTTTTCTGAAGCAACGGAAACATTTTGGAATAGTTTTATTACCAGTACAATAAATAATGATATTTTCCTATAATATCCTGAACATGTGATAGATGAGATCATTGTAATTTACATGACTAAATTATCATCATTCAGGTAACCAGAAATAATAGCTGAATAGGAAATTAAAAGGAAATGAGATTAAGACCATCCTTACATACAACTTATGGTGAATCTGTTTTCTCAACCAAACGAAGACATATCCACAGATTTTGCAAACAAATATTAACAAAGCGCGAGTGGCATTTCTGTATGACATTGAGTGAGTGAAATTTCGTTTCAATAGCAAATTAATCAGGAAATACGAGTCATACATTGCAATGGATGTAGTTTTGTTTTTTGTTAAGGGTTATAAGTATTAATTAGTTATGATGGAATGTATACGACACAATTAAAAACTACTATTATTTGAAAAGATCATTAAACGAAGCATGTTTAAAATCACAGTTCGTGTGTTTTGCCTTTGGTAAAGTTGGGATAACATTATCAGCAATATTATTATGTTCATAGTGGTCCTGCAATACACTTTACTTCATCAAAATAATTTATAAAACGTGTCAATTCTAAAAATAGTCTGTACGTTGAAACTTACATTTCTATTTTTTTTTTTTTTACTAATTTTTCAATTGCCATTATGTAATACATACGAGGTATTCGAAACTATGCAAATTTATACAATTTGACGTCATGAATCTAATTAGATTGTTCCCACTTTTAACCACCTATTCATATTTTATTCACCTAATCACATAAAATTTATTTCTAAAAGAAAACTGAGTTACTAATCCTTCATGTATGTATAACTCATTAACCACACAATGATTACAAATTTGTATTATACAGTTCAATCACTGAGGCAAACTGTACATTAAGTGATTACACAGGGAAAGGACACGCATATAAAATTACTTTTGTCCATACATCATAGTTTAATTGATCTTGTATATTATCGAATATTGCACCAAGTTACAAACAAATACCAATGAGAGACATCTCACAAGAGAAAATATTGCATTTCGTTAAACTATAACATTTGAATATCATGAATATCCTTATTGTAAATTATGTAAATAATTTGTGTCAAATACCTACATAAAGTTACAATTGATCATCAAATCAATGATGTAAACAGTTTTGTCATGTCATTTTGTTTTTAGAATCATCTGAAAGGTGCTGCCGAAAATAGAAACTTGTTACACAACGCCAACAGTTTGTTGTGCTAATTTGCCTGACTTGCTACAGTTCTTCAGTTAGGAAGATATAACTGTATAACGTTTTATAGTTATAGACAACTTGCATAGTCTAATCTCTTTCTCTCTCTTTCCCCTCTTTCCCGCTCTCCCTCTCTGTCTCTTTCTCTTTCTCACTCTTACCCTCTCTCGCTCTCTCCCCCGTCAAAGGAATCTACCTGGCCCACCTCGTGACTTACCAAGCTAATGTAACCACATATAAAAAGGTAAACATATGTCGGACTGACAGAAAAATAATTTAAAAACCTGAAACTTGTTACACAACGCCAACATTTTGATGTGTGGTAGCAAATTTTCCCGACTGGCTACAATTTTTCAGTTAGGAAAAAATAACTATATAACGTTGTACAATTATAGACAACTTGCATAGTCTAATCTATTTCCCTCTCGCCCTCCCTCTCTCTCTCCGTCCGTCTCTCTCTCTCTCTCTCTCTCTCTCTCTCTCTCTCTCTCTCTCTCTCTCTCTCTCTCTCTCTCTCTCTCTCTCTCTCTCTCCCTCTCTCTCCGTCCGTCTTTCTCCCTCTCTGTCTCTTTCTCTTTTTTCACTATTTACCCTCACTCCCTCGTCAAAGGAATCTACCTGGCCCACCTCGTGACTTACCAAGCTAATGTAACCACATATAAAAAGGTAAACATATGTCGGACTGACAGAAAGATAATTTAAAAACCTGAAACGTATTACACAACGCCAACATTTTGTTGTGTGGTAGCGAATTTCCCCGACTGGCTACAATTCTTCAGTTAGGAAAATATAACTATATAACGTATTACAATTATAGACAACTTGCATAGTCTAATCTCTTTCCCTCTCGCCCTCCCTCTCTCTCCGTCCGTCCGTCTCTCTCTCCCTCTCTCTGTCCGTCTCTCTCTCCCTCTCTCTGTCCGTCTCTCCCTCTCTGTCCGTCTCTCTCTCTCTCTCTCTCTCTCTCTCTCTCTCTCTCTCTCTCTCTCTCTCTCTCTCTCTCTCTCTCTCTCTCTCCCCACTCCCTGTATCTCTGTGAATATATAACTGTATAACGTTTTACAATTATAGACAACTTGCATAGTCTAATCTATTTGCCTCTCGCCCTCCCTCCCTCTCTCTCCGTCCGTCTCTCTCTCCCTCTCTCCGTCTCTCTCTCTCCGTCTCTTTGTCTTCGTTCTCTTTCCCTCTCGCCCTCCCTCTCTCTCCGTCCGTCTTTCTCTCCCTCTCTGTCCGTTCATCTCTCTCTCTCTGTACAGTCTCTCTCTCTCCCTCTCTCTCTCTCCGTCTCTCTCTCCGTCTCTCCGTCTCTCCTTCTCTCTCCGTCTCTCTCTCTCTCTCTCTCTCTCTCTCTCTCTCTCTCTCTCTCTCTCTCTCTCCGTCTCTCTGTCTCCGTTCTCTTTCCCTCTCGCCCTCCCTCTCTTTCTCCCTCTCTGTCCGTCCATCTCTCATTTCAGAGTGTTGTACAATGTTATTTCGATAAATACATCATCTCGGTAAAATGACAAAATTGGTAATATGAGCATTTATGCAATGTAGCAAAATCACGCATGTATTTTAATTTCACAGATATCTTGCAATATTTTACGTCATACCATCGTATGTCGTTAAATTTATATTTTATCAACATGTATTTATGAGTAGGAAATGAGCCATAATAATCTTTCTCAATACATTCCACAACAACGCAATCAAATGATTGTATATTTGAGTCATTAAGTACTGATTGTGTATTTAGTCATAATACCTGCTGAGATACACATGTGCAGTTGTTACACTGATATCATAACTACTAGCTACGACAATCTCTGCGCTCAACTTGTGCAAGACCTTATTTCGGAAGACATAAAACTAATCAGTAATGGTACCTGCTATGGTCTATGGTTATACTACAGCCTGCATTTAATTACCGACCCATTCTGTAACAAATGTTGCAATTTTTGTTTGTTAAGACAAGTTTTGAAATTAAGTTTTGGTTTTGATATTTAAAACAAAAATTCAGAAGTAAATAACAAAATATTGGAATAAGTGTGTAATTGTACATACAAAATCTTAAGTTAATGTAATTAATCTACTGCAACATTGTTAATGATTACCAAACAATATATGTTTATTTTCACAATTTCCATGTTAATTTCCTCGTAGAGCTTACGGGTTTAACAACAGATGGCTGTAGCTACAGTTTAACAACAGATGGCTGTAGTTACATGCGAACACATCAGATGAAAGTAAAATTACAATTACGTTTTGAGTTTGATTTCAATCATTTGTTAAGATATCAGTAAATCGTTATTTAATGCCAGATTTAAATTATATTCAAAATAACAATTTCATTACATTGATGATGAATTGTGATGTTTTAAATGCAACAATAGCATACCACATAGCTGTCAATTTGTGGGGAGAAGTACGTTCTTAAGACAGAGTCTTTCATGTCTCACATGCTTTGTTACGAATCAATTAATCAATTGGAACGGCGACAACCACTGACGCGGTGGGTAGATACCCAATCACAGTGCGTGCTAATAAACATAGTTGTGTATTCTGTTAATTAACAAATATGTCTCGCATTCATGTACATAAATGTCTAAATAGCCGGTTGATACCCTCATCATCATAATAAAAGCTATTCTATAATATAAGAAATTCATTCATTAAATTTTAACATTCTGTTTTTCGCTGACCTTTAAAAATGTCAAAATTACAATTCAGTGTCAATAAATCATCCCATATTTAATTACTGACAAAACAAATAATAACGAACACTTGGTTTCAATTCATAGTTCTCAATTAAAACAAAATGGACAGACAGGCAACTTGCACTATAATTACAATTATCATAAGACATCAGTTCAGTTTCAAAGAGTACGCCTTGTTGTGAGTTTTAGTAATGGTTGAATACCAGAGTGCGCCCAGACTGCAGTCGACTGCAATCAGTACCGGTAAATATATATGTAATGGTTGAATACCAGAGTGCGCCCAGACTGCAGTCGACTGCAATCAGTACCGGTAAATATATATATATATATATATATATATATATATATATATATATATATATATATATACAAGCGGATATGAATAAACATGCAACATATGCTAACCCGTCAGGTTTGACATATGTTACACTCAATTACCAATAACGTGATTATAATGTGATTAACATTTATATTATTTTAATAAATTTGTTTCCGCACTTCATTACAGTACAGCAAGAATGATTGAATATAGTGTTATCTTTAATTATTGAGTCACAGAATAACGAGTTTTTACCGATAATAAGGAAACAACGTTAAATGTGTGATGACTATTTTGTAAAACAGTAACATATAAAAAAAAAAATTCATAAAGTTAAGATAAAGTGCCGTAAAAAAATGGATAGACTTCTCAAATATGTATCCAAATGAGACATACGCGCCCAAAACACTCATAAAGCACAATAAACATACACATTTTACAAATATGATAGTGTTACTACAGTTAGTAAGAACAGATTAAGTTTGTCAATTACCATTCTCGCGTATTGCACAGACTGTTTTATGACCCGCAATTGCTATCTTTAGATAGGCTCAATAGCGTGTATTCGCGACTTCACACACATGTATATTCGGTTGTGTATTTGTGAACTCTGACGAGAGTAGTCTCTTCTTTATCCAATACACATCCACGTGTATATAGGACAAGCATTCATTCTTCAACAAATTAAATTGTATCATCAAGATAGCTAACATAAGTTTTCTGTTTAATTGTTGTCCCATATGTATATACTGTCTGTTTTGCAATTGTGTCGGGGTATGATTTGTAAATATTTTATGGCTGTATATAACAATAGGACAATCTTCAATAAAAAATAATAAAATTTATCTCATGTTCTGTCCATCGTACTTTTTTTCGGATCACAACTTGAAACTGGTGGAATCAATCAAATATTTACTTGTATGTGACGCAAGAGAGTGTCTACTGAATTTATATATTAAGAATTAAAAAAAAGCCGGGAAATATTGATTAAAGGTATCGTTTGTGGAAATAAAGTGAAACCGACTGAAGATGTGACAGAAATTTGGAATTTGTATTTGTATTTGAAAATGATAAAATGTATAAATGCATGCTTTGTTTATGAAGCATATTACATTAAAACTGAATGCGTGTGCTATGTAGTACGTTCGAAGCAAACGGCCTACTAATAGTTTTAATTAATATATATATCATACTGATGCAAATGAACACAGCTAGCAAGTTCGTATGAAATGTCAAATGCACAACATTAGTTTTAAGATACATTTTCAATAACGTGTACGCATCCTTAAATATGTCCCGTTAACACGCATTAGTTAGCTGATAGGAGAAATATTTATTGTCAAGTGGATTGTCTTATATCTGGTTGAATCAAAATGCTGGTGACAGGCAAATATTTTTGTTTATGTTTAAAGGGTATGTTTATACAAACTGGTCCGACACAAATAGTTCATCAATTTATTTAAGTCATTACATCATTTCAAATCGGGTTTTGGACCAGACTAGTATTTAAGTTTTCTTAGTGATAAGTCACTCTTACGAAATCTATGTAAATTTAGAATCGCATTACACTCCTTAAACATACAACATTTTGGAAAGGACTGTTAGACACTGGATGATCTATGATGTTCTAATTATTCTTCTGGTCAAATAGAAGACGAATTTTACAAATGGTTAGTTTGTGACGCTTTTGCAATCAACAAACAATGTATAATCTACATATTTATAATATATCTTAATATACCTTGCCATGTTTATAAAAGATTTGATGAAAACTCACGTCATCTCAAGCTGTCATGTTAAAACTGGGCCCTATATATAGAAAAAAACCTGTCTGTCAGTGATTCTTTCGCAAATAACTATTGCATATGTTTTAACGATGCATCAATATAACATGCAATAATTATGTTCGTCTGTCTGTTCTAATAGACATTTTATAAATGCTATTACAAATATACTAATAGTACCGATGAGACGTTTTCACAAGGTTTGAAAATAATCTAGTATGAATTGGTGAACTGTACACGTGTCACTCAAAAAACTCCAATACACGCAGAAGTTCCAAAGATAAAATAGATAGAGATGTCTGTAGTAGAGATCGCAATACAGTAATAACGGACATCATCAAATAATATTGTATAAATAAACAACACTATCCCAGAGAGCTAGAAAACGCAAGATTTAAAATAATTGTCATTATTTATGTAAGGTAAAACATACAGAGCGATTTTCTAATTACGAAATATTCAATGTATAATGCATAATTTCTCCCCTGGTTTATGACCCGCAATTAAGCTAGGCTTGTTGGGGCGAGGAATGTTGTGTATTCGCGACTAGCTCTGGGTGTGTATTCGGATATATATTCGTCAACTCTGATGAGAGGGTTAACTTTAAATACTAATACACATACATACACATACACAAAGAAGTGACATAACTAGAGGGAAATGTAATATCTAGATATCTAGCGTAGGTATTCGAGTATGCAATAATGAACATGTTTATATAAATCGCCTTCTATGAAATTATTTGAGCAGAACAAATATGAAAAATCACCCCATCCAAACTGTGCTAAACAGAAACATGGGTCTGTGGTGAAATGATGTGTGCTTATTTTATGTTTTAATTGGATTTTATGATTTGTAGTAATACATGTTAAACTTCTATAAATACCTTATAGTATCATTGCTTACACAACTGTGACCTTTTATCTAGGTCTATACTGTCTAAATGTTTAATTTTATAATGTGATTATTTGTAGTTATAGTAGTAATATCCGTTATAAATAGTAATATCCGTTATAACATGTTAAAGTCATTGCAATTTTACAATATTACATTAAAATGTTGTTTCGACAGATAATGAGACGTTTATCGTTTATAGGCTAGTATACAGCATTAAATTGAAGCAAATGCACATACTAGTACCTCTTTGTCATCATAACTGTTAGATTTAAATACCGATATGAAAGTGTATATAGCGATTGTTGATAGATAGCTCAATGTGGCTGCAGTACAAGATAACCAAGTCAAGTGTTACAGTCCACCAGGAAGACTTGTTTAAGAGCGAATACACATGTTACATAACACCGACCGGAACGCAGCGTTTAACAGGTATAGCCAGGGACTCCATCTGATTATATAATCCCTGGCTGACCACCGTCAGCGAAGTTTACCAAAAATGAGATTGACAAAAAGAGTCATTGCATAATAAAATACAGTTGTATATAATGTAACAAATTGACAACATTATTGTCATGATAATCACTCATATTTTGCTTAAGCTTGCGACATAACAATCAAAAATTTAATTTGTATTATGGCAGAAACTCTTCCGCATACAATCTTAAAAATAAAGAACAGGTGAACCAACACGTATTAGTATTTTCATTCAATACACTTAAACAACATGTGTTTTTTTTTTATCATTAATCATTCATATTAAAAAATATACACTTTCATAAGAGTAAGTCGTGTGATAGTTGTAAGGAGTCTATGATAAATTGTTTAACTCATAAATATAAATAAGAATTTCTTCTGTTCATTAAATATAAGACTGTAAAAATAATAAATCATATCAAAATAACCGGATGAAATATCGTGGAAACAGGCAGACAGATCTTTACCTATACACGTAACTGTTTAAAACAACAATGTTTGTTGGAATGAATGTCTTCATGCTCTGTTTGTTCTGAAATTGGATTTTTTATGCAGCATATGTTATGCGTGCCTAATAGTGTTCGAAATTTAAAGCAACACCTCATATTTTACTGGTCAACTCGATACTGTTTTAATGCTTGTTTTCGTTTTGCAATGAAATACCTCCAAACCAACTTGCCATGCTCAAACAGAGCAAGTATTTAATAAAAGTTTTGTAATTAAGAACAAGTGGAAAGGTATTGACATTAAAAGCTTTACGTAAAACACAGTCTTTGTTGGCATTTCTTGTAGATTCTCTGTGTTTGCTTTAAAGTTAAATTTTTCATAAAAAATAGTGCCGAGATATTTGTACTCTGGGACAACTTTTATGCTGGAATTGTCAATGAGAACGGGTTTACAGTTGTTTTTCTTCACTCTATAATCTATAATCATTGCCTTTGTTTTCGGGGTATTAAGAACTAAAACGTTAACAAGAGCGTTCTATGGTCTTATGGAAAGGGGAGTACATAATTCATTAAAATCATAATCAATAATTCTTTTAAATGATAAAGTCAGCAATTGAAATGTTTTAATTTTAAATATTAATATAACATACTTCAGATTGTTAGTCCCCCCCCCCCTCCCCTCTCTCTCTCTCTCTCTCTCTCTCTCTCTCTCTCTCTCTCTCTCTCTCTCTCTCTCTCTCTCTCTCTCTCTCTCTCTCTCTCTCTCTCTCTCTCTCTCTCTCTCTCTCTCACAGAGGGATGACATAGGAAAACGTAAATGTCAGACAGCATATGAAGCATATGAAGTATGACTGCAAGTTTCTCATTGCTGTGAATGTCGATCTGAACAGTTGAGAACAACTTTGACATAACAAACATATGCTAATGTACATGATCGTTTCTCTCTTCTTCGTCACCCCAACTTCTAGAATGCCAATCAAAGAAATGTACACACTCTTTGAAACATTTCTTCTTTGAAATGTACATATGGTTAATACGATCGTTTATACATAACTTTGAGTAAAAACGAAATGATTAATGGTGAGGAAACCGATATTACCCCGCATATAAATAACATGGCTATTTAACAGGTTTAGTTAACATTATAATGTCATTGATAATGTAAATGTAAAATTCAGTCCAATGATAAACACTTTGACATGTTTTTAAAATCTACCAGTGATTGATCTTAATTGATATCGAAACTGCAAGTTAAGAAGCAGTGGTGGAGCAGTAAACAGACTGTGAGATGGGTTAATCATCAATATGACAGAACATACTTTTCCCAAGTTCTTACTGTAACTCACAGTTGTTAAGTTATGTATTTTTGTGATTCCGGTCGAATGAATAAGATGAGCTTTCGGGATAGGTCTATCAAATTTATGATAATTTAGATCACTACTGCTTGGATTAAGCATACACTGACTAATTTGAAAATCGGTCATTATTCACATCAGAAAGAACATCCAAATAGGGTAATTTGCTCTCATGAAACAAAACCTCCTATTTATCTCGATATCTTGTGTGTATTCATTTAATGTTCTCAATGTTGTTGAAAAGCGCTCTAGGTGAGCATTCACTGTTTTCTGGATATACATTAGATGATATGAATGAACATGCCAAACTCTCATTCATTTTCTCTTTCGTTCCATCGTAAGTCAATCATTATACATGAATGACCTACTTTTTAACTGATTAATTACTGGTTAGCTAATGATATCAAGGAGTGGAATAAACATTTTGTCAGCCTCCTCTCTTCTTTCAGTGATTAGTTTCATTTAAAAGATGAGCACATTACGTCGGGGAGTATTTTTCTGATCATGTAGTGTTTAGACATGATCATAGTGATAACATTATACATAGTTATCTTTTCTTATGATGGCATCATGCCGGGATGGTTATTGGTTTTATCTTTGAACACATCCGTGATTCTTTGGTCATATGCAAACCTATTCTTTTAAAGCTGCATGATCAGTTTTGCATGATATTTTATTTGGTTCTAAAATGTACATATAACAATAGGTGCTGGTGTAAGTTATATCTTCTTAATCGACTTTCATTCTTACCCCCAAATGCTTAGTATAATAAATATATAAATGAAAACTAAAAACCAAAAACAGTTTCATACATGTGTAGTAGCCGACAATTATGGCTCTATTTCACGAATTTACTCGTTATAAGACCTATTAATGGCTATAGAAGCAAACTGTCTTCTTATCAACTTTATGAAAGTTTCCAAAATTACGTTTGACTTCATGGCTGCAGCGTGCCAATATTCATTGTCCGGTTTTCGATCATAACCACGACTTTTAATGGTTGTATGTTCGTTATAATCAACTGACTGACCGTAAACTGGCTATTTTCGGTTAAAGTTGATATCAAATAACAATTAAATAACACAAATTATACCACTGGATATATATGTGACTTCACCAACATGATTATGTCCCTTTAACATGAAATAGTATCGAATTAGAGACCCAGTTTCAGTATATGAGCGTTAGTGACATTGAACTACATAATATATTCTTGCTCGAACTACATAAAAACTAAGTAAGCAAACTGCATTAATGACAGGAAGAAAAAAATTGTTCAATGTATCAATGTTCAATTGTTTTGGTATCATGAAGGTTATCCATGTTGTAATTAATCCTATATTAACAGGTCACAAGGTGCATAATCAGGGATGTCTGCGGCATAGGGTAGTTGGACAGCATAAACTAAAAATGCTAATCAAGAAGAATTTCTAGAACAACTAACCTCCAGTACATTTTACATTAAAGATAATAGAACCTCTCAGTTTTGTTCTATCTTAATTCATTTATTTATATAGACAATACATTCAAGTAAACAAAACACTAACTGTTATTTCGAAGCGTCACCTACTTAGCCAGATATCGCGGTTCAAAGTGAGTAAATTTGGCCTGCTCATTATCTCATTCTTCAAACAGTTTTCCGCGGCCCCTCAGTGTAGCATAACCTTCGTTAGCGATGTGACGTCATATACAGGAGTTGCTACAATGAAATCCTTAGGCGATTTGTCGATTTTCGTCGATGATTCGTTTAAAACACAAAAACAACTTTTGACATTGTAAGTTTCCGATAGAATGGGTATTTGTGCGTCTGTAGGAAGTAAGTTCGGAGTTTTTGAAGGATTTTTCGATATTCAGTTGCTGGTTTTAGTTGGGTTCTTTTACCAATCGAGCGGAGCGTTGGGTTATTTCGTAGGCTACAATATGCTTTGAAATGAATAATTTCAATTGTAAACGTCACTATTATTTATTTTTTATGTGCTTGATTTTAAGTTTCAAGAGGCCTGTATAGTTTGAGGTCTACTGAGTCAATATTTCTCATGGTGAATTTTTATTCATAATAGAATAAATTGCATTATAACTTAGAAATTTTCATCATTGTTACTGGTTAACAGTTTAAAGAGGGAAAAAAACGAGCTATCGTTAAATTTATAATATTGTACATTTACAATTACTTTCATTGAGGCAGTTATTTTATTCAGTGTAATGCAAATGTAGAAAAATGTGGCGGGTGAAAATGTCAAAAGATTTTAAAGCCTACAATGATGTATCTATGATAAGGAATCATGAATAATTTCAAATCGAAATGAAAATGGCGTTTTCTTTTTCGGTATACATTTTCTTTCATTCTGTTCCATCAATATCATGTTATTTGGGTAAAATCGATGAAATGTTAATGTAGAATGCTGAAAATCTAGCTTTTCATTTCTATATTAATTCTATATTGTTCAGAAGTACTAGTTAGCCATGTTATCAACACTCACTAATTGCGCTTAATGCATTAACACCTTAGCTTTGATGTCAGATATCGGTCAGGGCGATGGTCACTGGACCGGTTCAATTATATAAGAGGTGGCGCGTCAAGATATTGCCAACGTCCTGTCATATGACGTAACTGCAAGCGTCATAAATGTATCGAACCATCATTAATCAATTAAACAACACTGTTGATTATTTTGTCTAAACACTTATCATTTCAAATCATATGTTAGTTTGTTTTTTTATTATTGTTGTTCCTGTCATGACAATGTGTAATATATGTATGTATGTACTTTGGAGCGGTCTTTACATAAGCTCAACTGAGCTTGTTGACCAATCCGATCCATGAATTTCATGAATAAATATGTTTAAACCATATGACGTAACTGGTGTCGTTAGTTTAAAAAAGATACACATATAGGCGACATTCAGTCTGGACATAGTGAGCCCAATCAAAATTAGGAATGTTACATTCAGCCAACGAAATTTAAGAATATCATGTTCTGTTGTTTCGTCTGTGATAGCAGCCAGTCATTCACTATTATGTATGATGCACACCGATGTACATGGCTTAGCAATCATATGGTGACAACAGGTTAGTTATTTAAATCAATAAGGACATCGTAAAGTGTTGTTTACATGAGAACTAGTCAGAAAATCATCACAATATAGTGCAATAATTGATATGTATTTCTTTTCATTTTTTAAAATGATATAGATATATACGTCGCATAAGTCTCGTTTTTCGTTGGGTAGGATTAACATGAATTCTCGTTTGTTTGCCGATACAATTTTGTATAATTGTGGAAACACATTGTTTAATGAATTGTTTTATTGAATCAAAATACTTTGAGATAGTATCATACATATGTGCTGTTATTTTATTTCAACTGTTAAATAATGAAATAGATAAACGTGAGAGTAACGAGATATGTATCCCGATCATTTGGTACATTCGCTTGTTCTTCATTCAAATCTTTGTTATCGCTTGACTTACGTTGTTCAAAGCGAGATCTCATTGCTAGAATAAGAGTCTGACATAACGGAAATGGTCTGTGATGGACATTCACGCAGTAACTCTATAGAACTGACAATTCAAAATGACACAAAGAGAAGACAATGGCGGTAGACTTACGCTGAAATATCCACTCGGCATTATCGGAGAATAAACAATCTAAACACATGTGTACAACAACCAAAGTTGATTAACGACTGAACAGAATATGCCGACATTGTGTCTAATACTTTGATCGCGTTTAGGCTGTTTTGACAAGTGAGATCAGTGAAACATACGTGACGGCTATACGAGTGTATAATGTAAACAATAACATAAGCCAGCTACTCGTTGAGCAGGACTCCTGAGTAACACGTCACACCTCTGCTAGCAGCTGATTGGCTAATGAAATGTTTGGCGGCTGTAAGAATGAAGTATTTTTTAAAAACGTTTTTTCTACTATTTAGGGTTGGATTTGTAATCCAATACTTTTGTATCGATATTCTTTACTGTTGTCAGAATCATTTCCGCGAAGTCTACCCCCTGAGGTTAGCATATCTTTAAGTTTTTCCACCTAAAGTAGGATTTGTAAAAAAGTTCTAGAAAGCCTGTTTCTGGAGTTCGTTCGTAGACTGATTACATTCCAATTAAAGTCATACTTACGGATTAAATAAAAAAAAATTAAAATCATTCAACCAAAATGGGTTTTTTTTATGAAAAATAAAATAAATTTTATCTAATTATTGTCAAAACCTTGTACATCTTTATGTTTCAAAACTTAAATATAACATTTACTTTTCAACAAGATCATTTTGGTTATCAAAATATATGAACAAATATTTTCATTAATTTCATCCTTTTAACAAAGTCAACATATTATGCTATCTCATTTTATTTTAAAGTCACTTTCTTGTTAGAATACATCTAAAATCAAAGTTTGAATTTAGTTTACAAATAATGTTTAATTAAGTCAAAATAATGAAAACAAAAATATATTTATCAACTTATTCTTTTAATGTCAAAATAGTTATCAAAGTCTAAAAAATTCCTAAATCAAAATGATATTTAATATGGTACATAAATCAAAGACAATCTAGTCATAAACGATATTTCTATGGATATTGTTGACAGGTAGCGCTTGACAAGCGGACATAACTCCATAATCTCATTAGCGTGATGGCTGTGGAAAGACCGCCTTTTGGCCTATATTTCCAAAGGGGGTTTGGAAAGGTCGTTCTTTCCGTCTTTGGAAACACGTGGAAATATGCCTCTTTCCACGGGTGGAAAGATTGGAAAGATGCCTCTTTCCACGCCAAAAGAACGCCTTTCCACAAGTGGAAAGAACGGTCGTTACTCCAGTGTGATGAAGACGATTATATACAAAATATGTACGAACATGAAATGGACAAAATCTATAATATGTACATGTTAATCAAAATAACTTTTCAAACGATACAAGAAGTACAACAGCAATATTGATATAAAACCAACAAGAACAAAATAAGTTTAGGATATTGGATTTTTGTTATTAATATTTCAGTATATTGAGTACGTCAAATAAAAAAGATTATTATTCATAATTTCAAAATTTCAAAATATCCCTAAATAATTTGTTTCAGTATATTTTACACATCTTGTTAACATGCTCTTGGATAGAGTTGTCATCATGACACATTAGGGTAAAATATCTGTACTAGTTAGCATAAAACGATAATTACCGTTACTTCTTGTTTACTGATATGCCTTGCACTTTTTGCAGTTAAACCATATTTATAGATGTATGGCATGACTTCAAGTCAATAATAAATAATCAAACATTTGAGTTGCTTGATTCAGATTTTAATTGGGTCCGTTATGAACGACACACCCATTTTGGTCTTATAAATATAATATAATATAATATAATATAATATAATATAATATAATATAATATAATATAATATTTTGAGAACTGAGACCTGAACGACACACCCATTTTGGTCTTATAAATATAATATAATATAATATAATATAATATAATATAATATAATATAATATAATATAATATAATATAATATTTTGATAACTGAGACCTGTTAGACCATTCAGTATTGAGTGTGAACCATGGCATCAAATTTAAAGAAACGTCCCCATACAAAATACAAGATATTTCAATCGACGGGCGATAAATGCGACTGAAACAGCGTTACATCATGTCTTCAGAACCCAACAATACTAAATATGAATTTTCAAAACATTATCTATTCATATAACTCTGAGAAACACAAGTTTTAAGAAATGGTCGTTTTTTAATCTCCTAAACTAGACGAGATAGAAGCCTCAAAAAGCCAGTTTTGGCTTGTTTTTGTGACGTCCTACAGTAATGACACGTCAACAAATTTAAATCAAAGAAGGTTATTTATGTCGAGGATATCTTTAATTAATTAATTTTCTACTTTTTCAATGTTTTAAACTTATATACCAAATATTGTGGGCCAAAAACATCTTTAAAAACCGATATTAGCACCCAATGTCTATTTGAACAGATGTAAAAATAAAAATTGCATACTCTGATGTATGAAATTGTGAATACTTCTTTACAAAACATGTGGCTGCCAAATACATTCAAAATCTACTTTCTCCGACATCAATATTTCATTTTATATTGTTTTTAAAATGTGGGGACGTTTCTTTTGCACGTGAGTGTAGGTAGTGTTCTGGCAACGAAGATTTCTGATACATATCAAGGAGGCAGACGCTTTAATAGCCATAGGTGGATGCAGTTTTACATCTGGTGTTGTGTGCATCAACGTCCACACTGCATTCTAGTAAACTTCTATCTATCTCATACACTATAATACCTCCTTGAATATTTTCTTACCAAAACTTGTTATATATTTATCGCTGATTTGGACGTTTTTGATGGTACCAATGCAAGAGGTAAAAGAAAATGGGAATCATGATACTGAACTGTAACAAACTCAAGTTCCTGAAGGTTGAATGATACTAAGAGCAAAATTAAAACATTAAAAAACGGCTGTATTTGTATTGTTTTCTTCTTGAGGCCAACTACTTATGGCACCCCCTCGTGCATAAATGTGCTCAAACCGTATTTCTACAGTGGGCATACACACATATATATGATATCAATCGCTAGAAAAATATTTCATCTTCAACATGGCATATATGAGTAAATATGTTCATAACACGACCATCGAATGTAATGATATCAAATCTCTCAACTACTGTGCCCAGTGATACACTGCCGGCCAAAGGAAACGCCTATCAGATATCTTATCAGATTTCGTAAACAATATAATGAACAGTTCAGCAATATTATAGCATTATAAAGTTGCATCATTTCTGCATAATATATTTAAATTTGCATGTCGTTGTTTCATGGTGTTGTCATGTCACAAAATAATGGCGATTGTTGAAATGAGATAACAGAATGTTCAAGTTTTCGATCAGTGCTTAGTCAGATAAACATTTGAAACCGATTTTCATACAACCACGAGCAACAATACAGTTAGGCATTCACATTAAAGTGGTGATGACGCTACAGATGTACGTGAGTTACGGTGGGCGCAAGTGAATAAACCCAAAATAGCGATCGGCATTGGGCTTGGACACCAATCACAGTTTTTCCATGATTTCAATGGACTTTCATATTCATTACTGTTTCAGCATAACGTGGAGACTGCCATTAATTATATTTCAGAAATTATTTCATCTTTCATTTTAAGGAAAATCAATTAGGCATTTCTTTTGGTCGACGGTGATAGTGTTTTTTTTTTAGTTTCTTTGTTTACAGTATTTGCGCGGTAAAATAGTAGACTCGATCTATATTTAGACAGAAGACTATGCATGTAATTGGAGCGATTATTCCCCTTATTTTGGGTTAATAAACCCTGGGGAAAATAATGTGAATATCCTTCAATGAGATTTTTTTTAACATGTATTTCTACTCAGTGGCATGTTAACCTTACTGACACATAACAGTATTACGATAAAAGTCAAGAAGAAAAGATTTACAGACAGTTTACTCTGTATCATTTACCATCGCTGGCTAGATTTAGTCTCAATTCGCCAAAGTCTCTGATATAGCGTCGCTGTTGCAATTGCAGTGTGCTGCTACGCTAAGCACAGAAAAGTTCACGAAATGCAGCAAGTCTTAAATTTGCTAGAGAAGTTGCTCTGTCCAACACTGACTTGAAGAGAGATTATTACTTCAAGGAGTGATCACTTGCTGGCTCAAAGTGTCCTCTCGCTATAATGACGTTATCCTCTTGTCTCTTATAACAAATCCATAACATCACTAGCCACTTTTTCGTTTTTTATAACAATATATTCCAATCGAAATAACTATCATAAGAACAATAATACCTCCAACAACAATGCCTATAATCCAAGAATAGTCGGAGCCAGTTGGACTGGATGATGTATGATCTGAAATTTGAAAAATATAATTATATATATAAATTAATAATAAATATAAATTGACATATCCACTATAACCGATTGAATCTATTTCTAGGTCAACATGCAGTTTTGTACAATTGTCGCCCGTATAACAAACGTATAACATCCTTACAAATAAAGTCTCCCACCATTTCAGAAAGATATTTCCTAAAACACATGGAATAGAAATATGACAAAGTGAAAGTACAAAATAAACAAATAGTAAACTTCCATACACTAAAGCAACATTAACATTCAAGTACACTCACTATATTTCGTCATCGTTTGGGACCGGAGACAAACTTCAGTTTAGAAATAATTTTAAAAATCGGAACCAAGTAAATATGTCAGTTTAGAAGGAGAGGCGGATTAAAGGAGTTAGGTTATGCAGAGAGTGCATCTAACCATGAAAACTGTAAAACTGTGCATCATTTACCAAAACATAACAAACTGTTTAAAGAATTCAATACATATTTGTCAACGGTCTTTGATCAACTTGAAAATTATATAAGTTCATCCATCGTATCATACCAACGAAATCTCTACTATTCAAAATAGGATTTACAGATGATAATCTCTGTTCTTTTTGTCAATCAAGAATCAAGAAACAGGAACTCTTGAACATTTAATTTTATTCATGTCGTAGATAAACGAACTTTCGACCTGGTATAAAAGTAGGACATCTCTAAAGTTAGACCTGAACATATACACTTTCCTCATTGGTGATCTAAAGTTGAATATTCTTGAAAACCACATTTTTATAATAACCAAGCGCTATATACAAAGTTGCCAATACAATAATACTGTTCCCATATTTGCACAACTATTATCTCAAATTAGATTTTATCATAATATTGAAAACTTTATTTCAGAATAAAAAAGTGAATTCACACAAAAATGAGCAAATGTAGATTGATCCAAACCAATGTCATATATTATAACATCTCACTCACAACTATGCTTCCCACCTTCCCTCTCTTTCTTTCTTTTCTTTCTATCTCTTTTGTTCTTATAATAGATCAATTAAACCTTTCATTTAATTAAAATGCAATGCTGTAAATGTTTTGGAAACGAAAGTTAATTGATATGTCGATGTTTTTGAATGTATATGTATAACCTCTGTAATACAAACAAAAATCTTAAAAAAGAAAAAAAAACTGAAATGATGACATCGTCTTATGAAATAGTGAAAATAAATAAGCATGTCATATATCGATGCCTATCACCGATCAATCAAAAACTATGACCATGGTTAATTTTTCTCAGAAAATGTATCCTACACCAAGGTCAAGGTCACATGGTTATGACCTCAGTATGTGACATTCAAGATTGGAAACATAACATTTTCAAATGCTGATGAATTATAAGTTATGGTGAAGGTTAAAGTTCCAGGTTAGAACAAAGCTAAGTTAAAGTTTAAGGGCCGTGAACTCTGAAAATATTAATCCGATTGGTCCTAAAATAGCAAATGCGTATACCCAATGTTTATCCAGAGTTTTTTGTGAAATTTCAGAAAGAGTGATTCAAAAATATGGATGGAGTTGATTTCAGAACACAGATACTGTCGGTCTGAAATCGGAAAACTGAGCGTTCTAAGTCAAGGGCCATAACTCTGAAAATATTAATCTGATCGGTCCCAAAAAAGCACAAGCGTATCACCAAGTTGGTCTCAGAACACAGGTACTGTTTTCTGGACCGACCGGTCGCTCCACGACAATAACCCCCCTGGGTTTCACCCGGGGGTTAAAAGGGCAAAGTTATGAAATGGATATAACTTTAAATATAACCAAATTAATATGGACATAAATGCAGTGTTAAAATTATTCGGGGATAGGGGTTGGTTTTTAAGCAATTGCAGTGACCGTTACCGTGAAGGTTAAATGGCTAAATCAAGGGACATCACCTACAATTGTGGGGTTTTTCTATTTCTATTTTGACAACATTTTCAACTTTCAAAATTAGACTTTGACCAAATTTGGATTAAAATATGAATTTGTAAAGAATTTCAATTTATTTTACAACTTATTTTCAACGTATGACTCACAGTGTTTCAGTGACCTACCTTTACATTCTGCCATTGATGTATTAGTGTCCGTTATTATCCATGGGATTGGTTCCAGTTTATTTAGAAGTAAAGTGACAACCAGGCGCTTGTGTATTTTCTCAAAAACGCTTGTCTTCTTATACCGAACGTTCAGATAATTTCCAGTTTTTATTTCCTTTAGTTGATAACGTGTATTTGGTGCACTACCTATGGGCAAAATCCTGAAACGTACAGCATCCCTGTAAGCTGAATTATATGTAGAGCACATCAAAAAGTTCTTCCTGTCAATTTTGTCGCCGCTGGTCCAAAACGTTGGAAAATCTTGTGTGTAATAAATAAACTTCTGATCGAATCCAAGAATACATCCAGTTTCGCTCTTCAAGTAGAATTCGTTTTGTCCGGGTGTTGATGTAGCATTGACGAAGGACCACGTAATGGACGAATTCTCTAAAGGACAAATCAACCCTTGAGGTTGAGGGGTTGTAATCCGATCCCAATCAATCAACCCTTCAACCACCAGGGATGAATATTGTAGGTTGTACAACACCTGTTTTGTCTCAGAATGAACAATAGCCACGTCAGAAAGACTCTCGGTGAAATTCTTCACGAGTCCAGGAACACATTCCTCAAAACGGGCATATTGCTCTTGAAGATGCTCTTCTAGTTCCTCTGCATCAGACTTACATAACACATCTTTGTCGGAGCAGGATATATTGCGAAGCTGGAAAGAAACAGCCTGCATCGTCATTAGAATGTCCCGGTAATTATATATCCTCTTCAGTACCATATAAAAGTTGTTTTCTTCTGAATGAGGTTCTATTGACTTCAGCGAACGGAAGACATGTGAAATGAAATCACAAGCAAGTCCAGCAGACCTTCCAGCTGACACTATACTGGAACCAACGATCAGATCATGCAGTTTCTTCAGAAGGTCTGGTATCTCTTCCGTGTCCTTCATAAATGTGTTTGCACTCTCCTTAAAAAGGCTTAACTCTTCAGTAGAATTCGTTCCATCATTACGTTGGTTTAAATATTGAAAAGCCTTAAGGAGTTTAGAGTACCGACTGATGAAGACGTTGAGTTCCAATTCTATTTCAGTGGCAAGATTAACTGTTCCCTGTTCCTTAATTTCTGCACTTAGAGCCAGTCCTTCATTAATTTTTTCCTGCAAAAAGTACCAGTTTGTAGGAAACAAGGGTGTTGATAAGGATTAAGCTTAGGGTTTGGGTTTAGTTTAGCTACGAGTAGAGTAGGAATTAGGGTAAGAGGTTGGGTTAGAGTTTGGGCTGGCGGTAGGGGTAGGGATTGTGAAAGTAATGGGTTACTGTAAAGGTTAGGGTTCGGGTTCAGGTTAAAGTTTTTTTGTTTAGAGCAATAGTATATTTCGATGTGGAGATGATGGTAGTAGGGTTAGGGAAAGAATATACACCACACGTCTGTAGACACATGCAACAATATTTGTTTGAGTTCACTTATTCTGAGGTTATTAAAACAAGAGCAAGTTGCTCGGTAGTATAGGATTAATAAATTAATAAAATAAATCATTGACAATTCAACAATAAAACATTACAGTTTGGACTGAAAGTAAATGTAAATGTCCAATGATCAGCGTGTCTACACACAAGATGCTACCTTCTCCTTTTTACAAATTTGACTTCTCTTAACTGATTTTGTTAGGACACAGCCCTACTGTTGGAATTACTACCACAGAATTTAGCTTTCTTGGGCTTTCGATGCTCAAGAAAGGGTAAGACTGGTTTCAATGGTGTGGCTGTCATTGACAATAACCTCCCGGGTACCCACAGTATCAACGTAAAATATATACATCATCGGTAGATATACATTAGCGACTTTGTATCATCAACATGGGAACACTTTATTATATCGGTAGTACAAATTCTACTTACAGTCACGGCGTCAAGATGAAAACTTATGTCCTCCAGTTGGGACTGATAGTCGTTCCCTGTGAGATCGTCGGCCACTATACCAATACCCAGTGCTAATGCCTGTTCCAGAGCAAAGTGGGTTAGTAATGGGATAGAGTTCACTGCACCTATAAATAAATAATAATTATTAGAAATAGTTACATTTTACAATTTTTATTTATATTTTTAACAAATCTTATTGAAAACGTAGAACGATTTAAAACAATATGAAGATATACACCAATCAAGAGAATTCACAAGTTCATGTTTTTCAGCAATTTAACAATTTAAATCGAAAAATGACTCAGTAACTTTAAGATCCCATTAACTGAGAAGTGTACATATAAACAGGCCACCTTTGTAAATTTTTAGAACATTCATCAAATCGTTCTTTGGGTATCAAAATACCCTAACCGTGACCTTGAAAACCATATCAAAGCAAATTCCAAGGAAATCGATTGGTTGTCAAATTGTTGTGAAATCTCTGTTGTGACATAGAAATAAGATCTTGTTCTTCTTTGAAGTCACAGGGTAACAACTTCTCCTGTAGTGCATAACTCGCGCCAGTCTCCATCAGTGGTTCATAAATATTTCAGCCTCAGTGTGTCACAATTCACGGCTTGATTGCAGCTTCCTGATTGTTTCTTCCATACCCTAGCAAATCGGGGACGTTTTTTTTATTCACATAATAATCAAAATGGCCCCTCCTACTGTACCCAAACCCTGCAGTATCGCATGTGGGGGTGGTCGCCATGTTCTTTTTGGTCTCCTGACGTAGTGTTGTAAGGAGGTTTCTGGTGTGATTAGCAAGATCAAGAGCAGAACGCTGACAAGCTGGTACAGACGAAATGCAACAAAGCTTAAAGAGAGGATTTTTGTGGAAACGGAATTCTAGAGGACATACCTGTTTACTCATATGTGGTATCAATGCGTGCTTATTGCACACTCCATGTGAAACTGAGGATAATTCTTTTATGACTTTATATTTGAAATCTTTGAACGCTAGTTATTTTTTATAGTCATTAATCGGTGCTACGAGTGTGGAAAGCTTTCCTACGGCACAACATGACATTGTTGATTAGTTTTATGTTTATGTGTTACTTAATATTCCATCAACGCATATGTTTAGTTATTTTGAAGAAAAAAAATTAGTGAAATTATATAATTAGTTCTTCATTTCACGTTTTGCAAAAAGTAAGATGGCGGACAATAAGCGACAAAACTGCCTCTTTAAATAAACAAGTGCAAGAAAGTCGTGCGAGTTATGGTTGGGGTCTTCGGAAAGATCATGCTTGCTCATTAAAATGGTGATTGTAGACGATACACATTTACTGGCATGCTATATAATATAGTAAGGATTATTGTGTCGCAGTTTTCTTCAGTTATCAAAGTAAATGTACGATTAGGACTGATGTAAGCCTACACGTTTTGTAATGAGTGCATAAACGTTAATTAAGTCACGTAAACGGTGAAGGATTACACGGATTATAACTTGGTAGCAGCGTCTATATGACTGTGAAGTTAGAAAATGATGTCTGCTTAACATTTTGATGTTTTTCTGTATGTAAATAGTTCTCACAAAGTCCCTCAGCAGGTGGAATATCATCTATGAAGGAGTTGTTATCCCGAAAATCTTGTTTTCTTATGTATTTCTTATGCCATTCACCTTCTCCTTAATATAAGATACATGTGTATCTATTGCAAATCACCCACAGGCTACGAAGTAGTTGTAATGTCATTTGAAATTAAATGTTGCTCTGTAATTGACACGTCTGTTGAACATTTAACAGCAAAACCTCTTTTTCACCGCTTGCTTTTTTCTATCTACTCTACTTTAAATTGTTAATGACATCGGGCCTGTAATTGTCCATTTGAGATCAAATCTATCGTCACAAATGTCAGATAATCAGAAACATTATATAGAGAACTTTAAAATAATTACCATACGTAATACGTACAGTTATCAATATTTAAATTATATTTTTAGCGGTTTACTTACGTTGTTGTTGAAACGGTGAAGGGCAACTTCTGAGTCTCAATAGATGTTGTGACCTTCTGACTCATGTGATCATTCTATATAAATTATAATGCCTTCCAGTTTCATTTAATAAAGTCATATCAATTTAAGATATGTCCCTAAGGTCTATAGACTATTTAGTATATGAACTAAATACTCAATAAAATCTTTGTTTAATTCACACGAACGAATTGAATATTTTTAAAATTTGACAATAACTTAACCGTTATGATATTATATTAAATATTGGCTCCAGGTGTCATGCAATTACTGTACAGCCCTGTAACATATGTTCTCAACATCTATAGTATATGAATAGACACTAAATGAAATTTTCTTTCAATTCATACTGACGTACTCATTCGTAACGTAACCATTATTGTCAAACTTAAGAAATATTGATTCCCCATGCAGGCGGCAATTGTTGGAGATATATTACACCTAGTTTTATTTAAAGTCACATATCTAAGTGATAAATGGGAAACTTAATTGTTGTTATTCGCTGCTTATTTCACTGTATAAATTATTCACATTATAAACACAATATTCGTGTGTGTCCGCGATTCTAATGTGATTTATCCTTATTCTTTAAAGTGTCTCAGTCAATGTCCAGGATTAGCTAAGATTACTCCTTAATCCACTTATTTCTTGGGTTGTGTGAAT
Source organism: Gibbula magus (assembly GCA_936450465.1). Lineage (NCBI taxonomy): Eukaryota > Metazoa > Mollusca > Gastropoda > Trochida > Trochidae > Gibbula > Gibbula magus. The sequence continues at coordinate 37,190,478 of OW388295.1, forward strand.
ATGTTTCGACCGTACTAGGCACACTAATGCACCCTAATTGGAACAGTCCATGTTCAGGTACATGTAAACGTATCACTATCACAACAAACAGTGTAGCTATCATTCCCTGTAGCTTTTATTCTATGTAGGAATTAGTAGACGAAGGTGACCGTCGATATATGGAAACGAAAGCGTTGTGACTTTGTTTTTTTTAGTGTATACATATACATGTATGTTCACAGTTATGCCAATAATGCCAGTCTACCTACCTCACACTTGCCAGCTCTAGTTTCTGGGACTGGCAATATGTGTTTAGGACTAACAAGCTTATTGATCAACCAGTGTTTGGACTGGCAACATTTTGGAACTATTTTATACACTGCATAACATGCACTTTGTTGTTTGGTATAGGGGAGTGTTTAAAGAGTACGACGTGAATAATGGCATGAATCTGAAACACAAATATATATGTTTTCAAAGTTTAACATTACAGCCAGAAATAGTTTATTTAGACAGCAAATTGCAAGTCTTGTACAAACAAATTCACCGGACATTGAATTATCACATCAGTCACATTCAGAAATTGTTTTTTTATAACAATATATATACACGGTAATATGTGTACTCGGTAACATCTCGTTTTTGTCCTATTGAGTAAACATTTAAGTACTAGATTGTGTTAATTTCCAGTCCTGGGACTGTAGATCAGATGGTACTAATGATATAATATTTCTTATATAATCATGTCCGTATTTGGACTATTGGACTGACCAGTCCAGTTGACTAAAATTAAGTTTTGTCCCGATTATAATTTCTTTAGAGAAACTAGACTAAGTGCATTTTTATTCATGCAAAATCCAAACTTACGCGCTTATTTTCAATAATTAGTCATGTATTCTTGTTTTATTCAAGATTTATTAACCAAGGATATCACTTTCATTATCTCTCAATCAAGCAATAACTAAACCAAGTAATTTATTCTTAAAAGAAATGTCTTGCAATATATTGCAATTCATATCGCAATACATGAGTTAAAATCGCAATATATCGCAATATGAAAAATCTTAGCAATACCCACCTCTAGATCACTATGTTTCCGTTTTCTATGACAATTACTTGAGAAAAAATCAAAATCGGTAGTGACATCTAAAATTGTAGATTTAGTGACCTTGTGGCCCCAAATAAGGGCCTCACAGGCCATGATCTAAAAACCTATGTCCATCTTCTTTTCCGGAACATAAAGACCTATAAGGCTGTAATGTTGTGTGCAGGATCGTTAGCCAATGGAGATTCTAAATTGTAGATTTGGTGATCCAGTGGCCCCAAATAAGGGCCTCACATGCCATGACCTAAACACCTATTTTCATACGAAAAGATCCCCAGAAGGCTGAAATATTGTTTGCAGACTCTTTAACCAATGGGTATTCTAAATTTTAGATTTGGTGGCTCTGTGGTCCCAAACAAAGGCTTCACAGGCCATGGCCTAAAAAGCCATTCCCATCTTCTCCAACATAAAGGTCTAGAAAACTGAACAGTTGTTTGCAGACTCATTCCTCAATTGGACTTCGAAATGAGAGCCTCACAGGCCAATCTATTTTCATATTCTTCAACATTACGAAAGGCTCTAGAAAGTTGAAATGCTGTGTACCCACTCCTTGCCAATGGGTATCATAAATTGTAAATTTGGTGACCCTGTTGTCCCCAGTAAGGATCATAGGAGTTTCAATCTAAAAACCTACTTCTGGAAAATGTACATTTTGACCTTGCATAGTGTACAAAGTTTTTACAGTCTGATTGTGGAATAGAAGGAAGTTGCCACTTTCACTTTCGTTTTCGGTTTTTATTCCGCTTGGTAATATTGTATAAATGCTACACGACATAATCGTCAAGATTCCGGATATGTCGCTTATTATTTATCATTTATCAATAATGTGCTTTAACAATCAACAAAAAGTCAAATTGTATATGAACATTCTGTACTCGAATGAAATGAATAATATCTTCATATTTCCTTGCATAATTTCTTAGTCACAACATATATATATAGAACTTGTACGTGGTATATTTACACTATATGTAGATGATTATAGCATGTTAGCGATGAATCTTTAAAAATAAATGTACGTAAATTCAACAACTAAAGGTTTCTAGAAGAAATATTTGGTTATGAATTACCAATTTGATACGTAGTGATACATTGTGATATTTATAAATAATCGATTACTATGATATATATATATATATATATATATACATATATATATGTGTGTGTGTGTGTGTGTGTGTGTGTGTGTGTGTGTGTGTGTGTGTGTGTGTGTGTGTGCGTTATAGCGAACATGTCATTAGGGCGACAACCAACCGTCACAGGACGCTATTAGGGCGACAGTGACGTTGAGGCGACAAAAACACTGTCGCCCTAATGTGCGAGTAGTGCACGCATTACCACAATGTTTGTTTTAATCTTTTTTCAGTTGAATTATAGAAAATAACTTTTCAAATCTTAAATTGAGTTGAGTTTGGCAATGTTGCTTTTATAAGTTATATAATTAGTAGTTTGTGATTTTACAAAATGCTGTTTGTGAAAACTGTGAAATCCGACTGTCACAAATGTGTATTATGGCAACATAACAAAAACGGATTTTATTTGGAATTGGATGAAAATATTCCAAAGAACGTTTTACATCATCTTAAGAACAAAGAAACGTAATAAATAATTCTGTCATCAAAATGTTTGTATTTCAAAAACATGTGATATGATTATTTCGGCCTTTTTACCTACTAACAACTATCAGACTAACTACCCGTACAGTTCATTTTCAACAACCCGGACAGTGTGTTTGTCAACAGGAGCAACTATCATCAATGTATACAGTTTTTAATTTTGATAATATCTCGACCTCGGTTAATCTGTGAATGCAATAACTTCGATAAAGTCCTAGATTGTCATATTCAACTTAAACCTACATAAAATATTGGCTTCATCCATGTATATTTGCTGTTTTCATGTAGAAAGTCTGCATTTCGCGACTTATCTCCCTAACTACGATTGACTCGTTTCGAAATGTTAAAATTCTAACTATATATTACATGTATTGTTCTAAAGTTGTAGCGATTGTAAACTATAGCTATCCAAGAGTTAAAACAACTTGATACGGTTAACGTTATTCAATAGAAACTCTTCAAAACTGACACACCCTATCTAAGAGAAGATACCAGTATTCCGTTCTCCCTATCGTTTCCACTACATTACCTCTGTCAGAGCTATGTACCTTCACTAGACCCACCCAGATGAAAAAACTATTGTCTGTCGAGAAAAAGGTTGTTCATGATCACGGCTGCCAACTTCCTGTTGATCATGGACAGCGCTTACCCCCTGTGGTTTAAGTAATTCATAGTGACTTATCAATATCCCCTTTTCAAACATTATTTTCTCTCATGTACTTACTTGATGTATGAAGCGGTCCAAAAACAAATGTTCACAGATGCTGTGTCTGTGACTAAAGGACGCACGCGTAAAAATACCCTGTAACATATGGTTTCTCATAGTATAAAGGATATTGAGTATGTATTGAGTATGCATCCGACTGAAAGACTCATTCTATGGGCTAAGCTAAGGCGACAGCTGCACTTCAATGTATTATCAAGACCCAATCAATTGTCAACCAATTATACACAGATTCATTCAAAACATAAGAAACACACTTCACAGGACGCCAGAAGGGCGACAATTACGTTGGGGCGACAAAATCACTGTCACCCTAATGTGCCACAGGTGCACACATTACCAAAACGTTTCTTTAAATCTTTTATCCAGCTGAATTGTAAAACTTGTTCCAATTATTACATTTTTAGATAAGTAGTTTGGCAAAGTTGCTTTCATCAGTTAGTAGTTGCGCTTTCAAACATGTCGTGTGTGAAGAATGTGTGTCAGCCGTCCATCACAAATGTGTATTATGGCAGTATACCAAAATTGATTTGTTTTGGGGGAATTGGATGAACACATCGCACAGAAAGTTTGTAATCCTCTTCATTAAATAGAAACTTAATGACATTCTGTCATGAAAAAGAGTGTATTTCAATAACACTTGAGGTGATTATTTCGGCAAGGACAAGCCTTACACTGGTGATACAAAACTAATTATGAGTAACCAGTATAATATGGAAATGTTTCAAATTTTACATTAAATCTTACATACGAAATACGGATATGAATTGAAAGTATATAAACGTGATTCATTTTCTTGGGATATACTAATATACGCATTGGTAAACACCGACATTCGTATTAGAAATAATGTTCTCTTATCAGAACATCCTTGGTAACTTGTCCACTGCTGGTAGTAGCTACACAACTGTGCAGAATTTAGTACACCAGATTTCGCGAAATGTTCGCGAACACGGTGTACTTAATTCTGCCAGTAGTGTACATGTAGTAATCGAAACGTCATATCGGAAGCTTTAATTAATAATGTATATGATTAATCTCATCATTTCGATGTGTATGAAACATCTTCCATATTTGAAGATGACGCTCGACAAATTAGTCCAAATGAAAGCAAGTGATTGGTTCAATGTTTGACGTTTCAGTAACCTGTCTGGTGAATGTACGATGATCACGGAACATTAAAGCGGGGTAATGTGATCATTAACCAAGATGATGTTTTTTTTCAAAATTGAACAGTAATCGGAAGAAAATTAGATTAATGAACACTATTTTTGCTACACTAAGTAAACCTCTTTGGAAGTTTAGTCATGGACGAATACATTTGGCATCGGTCTGTAACATAAAGTTATCCAGTGCAGTATAGTATAACTATAGGTTTTCAATGTCCTTTATTTGTCACTATATACTACCGACTAAGCGCCATTGTTGAATTTAATGGCAAAATATTCATTTTTTGTAATAGTATAAGGTCTATACTCAACTTGTGAAATATACATAGAATTAAGAAAAATATGTTACGTTTTAGTCCAAAAATATGATATAAATGATACGGATACATACTTGGTTAATCTCTATTTATTTTAGTTTGGTGAGTATATATTGATTTTAAATCAACAAACCACATTTGACCAAAAACGTTTACGTAAAGCAAGCCAAAGAATGAAAATATATCTTAAGTTTTGTTTCTCTACCATCCTGAAGTGTTTTCATATTCCACGATTGTATAGCGAATCGTATGCATGCATACATGCATGATTTTTTATTTAATATTGAATACTTTATTACGGACGCCATAAACCTGATATGAGCTAAAGTGTTTAGCGTGTTTAGCGTGTTTACATGAGACGCAACGTGTACAATTTCCAAACATAAGGGTATATGCCACACATATTTACAGATTTAAGTGAAGATATAGTAAGGTCTGTCGTCGCCTTATTAAAATTAAAAGAGACTTTCGGATGAATTCAGGATGATATCCTGCATAACTTATTAACCGTCATTCCACTTTGAGCAAGATCAGAAAATATTACATGAATTCTAAAATTCCAATTCAGTTTCTTTTTAAGATATGAGGATTTTTGTTTTTGTTTGCCTTATCTCATCCATACAAATAGTACATAAATATATAGCCTTTAGACGTTCCATTCACTGCATGCAATGTTTGTGTTCACACTGTCTACAGTTAAGGTTCTGTGTGGCTAGGTTAGAGCCGTGTAATAAGTATCAAAGTTTGAAATTCTTTTAAAAATCTATAGTCTTCATTTTAGATGTATATGCTTATGTATGTTTAATATTAGTCAAGAGACACTGGATTCAGATGACATTCTATTTATTTACATGTTTATGATTTTTTTCTTTTCATCTTCCATTGTTCATAACACCAATCAGTTTTTTCATATTACGTTATAGAACAGTCGATCTAAAAAGATTGTTAGCATAATGCAGAACGGTCGATCTAACCGAGATTAGGTTTATGGTTTTATCTTGTTAAGTCACTTTTTGTGTTGTTTGAAGTAAAGACTTAGAGCATGATAAAGCACTCCCATATTCAACATCGTGATCCGTTTGATCGTTGCTTGTCCTTTTTTATATAATTTTGTTTCAATAATGATAATGTAATAATAATGATAATGGTAGCATATTCAAACAGCATAAATAAAAGGTAAGGTAATCATTAACTAATGATATACAGTTGGACATTACTCCAGCAACGGCCAATTTATTTTACAGAAAAAGCGTTCCAATATAAGAAAGAAGACAACGTGTCAGGAAAATAATCAATAAATAAGCAATTGTTATGTCTGGGGTGATAAATTCAGTCGATTTATAATAACCATCCTAAAACACCGCATTTGATTTTACAAACTAGGGTTTTGTTTAATTAATTTCGAAGTGTAGAGTATAAACGAAATCTAGGTATAAAGAGTGAAGAGTTACTGAATGATTTGCTGTCTGAGGATTCCATGTCCATAACATTAACATACGATTAATTTATGTTTCATGTGGTCTATATTGAAGATAAAATGCAATGTTGTGTATGTCAGATATAAACTAGTAGGGGTTTACGTAATTTATATTAACTTACCAATATGATTCTCTAAGTTAACGCATATTAGGTGTACTTACTTGCTATAGGAAGCGATCCACAGTTGCTTCGTCTGTGACTAAATGCTAAAAATGTTTTCCGTGTAACATATGTTTTCTGTTTCTATAAACACTTTTGATTTCGTAATATATAGGAAATATTCAATGCATCCGACTAAAATTAAGATACATTCATTACTGCTTTGGTATACGAAATACCGTAGGTGACAGCTGCCATGTATCGTTAAGACCCATGCATCCAATTGCCAACCAATAAGCAGACTCATTCAAAAGATATAATCATTATAATGCGACTTCTTTTATGGTTGCATACACTACATGTATATTCCCGGCATAGAAGAATCGACATTTTAGGCCTTTTTAAAAAAAAGAGTCACATTGTAATAATTACTCTTAACAAAAGTATCCACATTCAGAGAAATAACATACACAACATAATTACTCAAGCATATGATCAATATGCCACTTTGGCAGAAGTCGTATGGCATACTTTCAAGTGTTTAATATACATGTATATAATTATTCATATGGTAACAACGGCGATTCAAAATAAATAATTCGTCAAAAAGTGACACGTCGACAAGAATGTATAAAACGTGTCAATTCGAAATAAAACCAACAATGCGATAATAAAGTGAAAAGTGTTTTATGATGAGTTTTATAATGTTAATTTTAATTGATTTGATTTATCCAAACTGAAATAGGTTTGTTTATTGTTCACAATATTTGTTATCTGAAAAATGCCAGTACCGTCGGTCTGGTGTCTATTTCACTGTAAGTAGGATTAAATGACTGTCGCCCTAATGGCACTTCCGTCATTATGTGTGTCGACCGGAGTGTGTTTACTCTTTGTATAATAGTTTTATGACTATAACATTTGCTAAATGGTAATTAAACCTTACAAAACCTATTTTAATGTTAAAATTAGGCATAATGTCATAATTTTCAATATACACACCAAATCATGAAACTGTCGCCTTAATGGCGCTCTGTTACGACTGTCACCCTAATGACTCTTACGCTAGTATGTGTGTGTGTGTGTGTGTGTGTGTGTGTGTGTGTGTGTGTGTGTGTGTGTGTGTGTGTGTGTGTGGTTTAAACATATTTATTTTACAATAGTGTAAATATTGTGAAAGGGATAGGCCAACAAGCTTACAACGCTTATATGTTTGATTTACACTTTGATAATAAAATATTGTAAGAAAAGACAATTATTGATGTATCTCACATGTTTTTTTTTAAAAAGACAGTTTATATATGTTTACTTACCAACAAAGAGCACTGAGAGGAAAAACATCCTTTTCGTCGAATCCGCCATGATGAATATCGAATTATCATTTATTACGTCACAATATCGTTAAAGGTCAACCTAACCTAGTTGTAGTCAACCAAGCGTGGCAATACAGACAGAGTTGATGATAACGTCAGATTAAAGAAATTTAGAACACAAATAATAAGAAGAATTTACAGATATAACGAGGAAGAAAAATGTTTAAAGAAGCAAATATGTTTTAAGGTAAGTAGGTAGATTTATTTAATTCCCCCATATTTGGAGATACAAATTGAGACATGTATTATAAACATTACACCCAGTATGGTTTAGATGCATGCTACACCGAGTTTCAACCCTTGGTTCACTTGTTCCAGGCTATGCTCATAGGTTTCACTGCAATGCTAAGCCACACGGTGTTGCGGTCTTTTGAAATAAATACTCTTAAAAGCGGCGTGAAACCCCTAATCACCTCACCTCACCTCACCTCACCTCACCTCACCTCACCTCACCTCACCTCACCTCACCTCACCTCTTTATACAAATGTACTGCTATTTTATTTATTAAGGGGGGAATATAAGAACATCTTTCTTTTCAAGTTTCTATTTTTGTTCTGGCCATGTTGTTTTTAATATGTTTTACACAATGAATATTTTAATAATAATGCGATCACATCATGCGAATATCCTTCGGACAACGTTTCATGCCAATTAGACACTTCCGTCTGTACAGTAACACATGTATGCTTGTTACAGGAGTGGATTCACAGACGGAGCATAAAGGGAAGCAAATAATTTCCATTAAAGGCGCTGTAGCACGGTTTTCTTACTGAAATAAAGTGCTCTCACAAACATATAAATACATGTTACAAATGGCTAAATAATACTCCTAAATTAATTAAAACAGAGTTCTAAAACAAATGTTCATGGTTCGGTTAAGCCATGCGAGTCCATATCCCATCGAGTGGCATTTTAATGTGTTCACATTAAAATGGCCGCTCGAAGGTAGTTCAAGTGATCTGACTGATATTGCGATTCCTAAACATTCAGATAGAGTTTAAATATGGTACAATACTGGAATGGTCAACCATCGTGCTGTCTGAACTCTCACATTCTCCTGAGACCTACAAATCTACCTCTCACACTGAAGAGTTCCATACCAATGTCCCTCTATACGTTGCATATATTAGGCCATTAGAGCGCAATCAAATGCTTTCGTCCCATCATATGATTGTATTGTGGTCACGTGGAGTACAAGTATATCCCGATAGTTGTACTGGTTGCGTTCGGGTATCATTTTCATAAAACTGGTTCACAGACTTCTATTATAAACACACAAAAAACAATGCCAACTGATTGTTTTTGTGTGGATTATACACTATTAAATATTTACCATATTTAAAATGTAATTCTGGTGTACCCTTTCCAAGTGTATTTCATTAAGATAACGAAATGTTTAAAAATATAATAGGTTATTATTAAGGATTCAGCTGCCATTTGGCTGAATCCTTATTGTTATTGGCGTGTTTTTTGTATTCAGCAAAAACGGCTGCAGAGAATTCAACCAAACTTTACAGTCTGACAGCGCTTAGTGTGAACTCATTGAAATTAGCTTTTGGGCCCAATCGTTTCAGCCATTAAAGGTCCATTTCGAATCCAAATTTCAATTTTTAACACGGGAACAATTTTCAAAATGCACTCAGAGACTTGGAACTTTTTGCAAAAGATGTGCAATAACCATACGAGCAAAAAGGTAAATCATGGCGAATTCGTAAGTCATGTAGTTTTTGCCGCCATTTTGATTTTAGACACATTTTACAATTTTCCGACCCCATGCACCTTTGGCAATCTTCTCCTCTGAAGATACTAGCATCTAAGAGCTCAAACTTGCATATATGTGCAGCTAAAGTGTTGGTGATTAAACGATACTCCAAAGCATTAGCGAACTCCTTATACTTTTTTCAAAGTAACCTTTTAAAGTCCAACAATTTTTTAAAATCGCAAACTTCAAAGGGAGATAATTCAAAAACCTACCCACCGAATTGAAAGATTTATTCAGGAGAGTAAGATAGGATTATGGCCTTTATGAATCAATAATAAAATCGCTCGCGTACAGTCATTTCCGGTCATAATAAAGAAAAACTTTTGTTTTTAATCAACTTAGAGACTTGAAACTTTTTGCAAAAGATGCCCAAGAACACTACAAGCAAAAAGGTAAATCAAGACGAATTCGTAGGTGACGTGGTTTAGCCGCAATTTCTATTTTCTTTAAATTTGTCTGATTTTAAATTTAAATTTGGGTCTCAGTAATCCATAGACATACTAGAGACTCTCAACTTGTTTTAAAAGATGCTTGATATTCAGACAAGCAAAATATGTTGCCATTGCGAAGTCGTAGGTCACGTGGTTTCGACGCCATATTGAATTTTAACCTTTTTCAAAGTTTTTGATCATGCACTTTTGCGGAAACAACACTCTGAAGATAGTTGCATCTAAGTGCAGAAACTTAGATTTATATGCAGATGAAGCATTGGGGAATAACAAGTTTGTTTTATTTTGAGTAAACTCCTAATACTTGTTTTACAATCACCTTTCAAAGTATGGTATTTTTGAACATTTGAACAAGTTTTATTTGAACTGACTTTGTGAAGATTTTATTGAAGCGTCACTAGACAAGATACCACTCCTAATTAGATTTTCACTAATTTCTATTGTAGAGGCGATGGGCATAGCTAGGGACGTTTACTTCAAATCGGAAGCAATTCAGAGACAATGCAGTCCATGACATTTTAATGTGTAAACAGAGGAAATTCCTACCTTCGTTTTGACATAAAATGTGCTGCAATGTGTTATGTTAGCTATAGCACGTATTAATCACCAATAAAATATGATGAAACACAATCATTGATGCGTTTTAACGTTCTGTATTGAACCTGAAGACATAACTGACCAAGAATGGAATTCTGTGCATTGTACATAGTACAGTAAGCCACTGTTTGAAATGACTTTCTTCAAGTCTCCTTTCATTGACATTTTTTATTAAAAAGGTCGCTGTACCTATACGACTTAACAAATCTCCATAAAACTTGCAGGAATGATGAGGAATGCTGAAATAAGTGTATAAACATTATAGGAATCATAATTACGGCTGAACTCTGTTGTCGTCGCTTGCGACTATATTTATAATTATAATCTAATTGTCTATCACCCGTAATTGTACTGCTGCTCGTCCTCTATCTATTACTTATATACTTTTTTGGTGTATTCTTTATTTAAAATATCCTCCCATTATTGTCTAGCTAGTTGGACGTGTTGAAGCCTGTGACAAATTGCAGACAGACAATTTCTTCGATTATTTAATGTCCTGATCCACATTACAGTCAGTATGAACATTGTATATGATGGTGATAATACAGAAACAGGCACGCAGTTTGATCAAGCGCCCGTAAAATATCAAATTACGGGTTTCGACAATAATTATATTGTCGAGGCATTATCACCCCTACTACACTGAGTTGGGTAACTGCAGTTACCCACTCAAAAAATGGCGGCTGGTCAAAACATGGCTGATCGCAGATTTTCTTTTAAACCATTTCACATCTATACTAAGGTACTTCCCTACATAATATTAACGCGCATGCCTTGGGCATACACCAAGGAATCTGTAGATGTCATTTTAACCTTTAGGGACTGTGTAAATACTTCATAATCTGCGTTTGAAAAATTGAAGCGGGAGAAGGGTAAATTGAGAAATATTTTCTTATATGAGAAGGGTAACTCAAATATTGGAGAAGGGTAACTTAGATGTTTGTTCAAGGGACAAATGAAGACTATATCAAATTTATTTAAGTTATGAGGTACTGAAATTCATCAAATACGTGAGGCAAACATCAAATACGTGACGCAAACATCAAATACGTAATGTGGAATCTCAAGCTCAATATCAAGAAGATGATCTGCATGTTGGGTGATATAAACCAGCATGAGATAATATAAAATGCATTTAATGACTGTTTGCTCACGACATATATTTAGTGAAAATTAGAAGTTTCTACTTTTACCATATTATCATCAAATACGTTATTCTGATAGATGTGCTCCAGTTGTCAAAATGAATTGTCCTAAATTAGTAATTTGTGTCCTTAAAATTTAAACAATATTTTTATATGTAATTCAACAGTACATATATACTCACGTGCAAAAGAAATTTTCCCACATTTTTCAAAGAGTTCACATATCATTTTTGTTTGATGACACTAGATACTAACTAATTTTGAATTGATTTTCCACAACATTTAAGCACTTCAACATTCATATGTACATTTTTGTAAGTTTACAATTGGTCTTATCCTATATGAGGAAGATATTTCTTTATGGAGAAAGCGACTAGATTGGAATGAATTTGGTGCTATCTGTGCTCTAATGCCGTGAATGTGCATAACATATGAATGTTTGTAATTATGGTGTACTATTTTATAACTCGGAAGTGGTTTGGAACCATTATGAAAACGTTAGCGACAAAGGAAAATATAACAGGTCGTACTACAAGTCGCACCGTGAGAACGGGCCTTAATGTAAACAAAATCCAAACTCAAATGGCTCCCCAATATCTTACTGAACCAAGAGCTTTGTCCAAACTTTAATACAATTTACTCCCAGTATATTGTGACTCTTTACTCAAAACTTAAACAGTCAAGACAATCATTCATTCCATCAGCAATATGTTCATGGAATAATTATCAAATAATGTCCGCAAACCAGAAAGTATCTCAGTTTTTAAAGCATGTATTACTGATAAGTATGTCTTTTCTCCATAATATTGTTCATGTGGTAAAAGAAAATTAAGCATTGTGCACTCAAAGTTGATTGAAACAAAATTGGAATGAAGTCTGATCCAAACTGCATGTGTGACACTTGATGTTGAAAACACTTACCATTGTTTTGAATGTTCATTGTACAATAACAACAGAGAGAAAAAATGGCATAATTTAAGCACATTTAAACCTACTTCATGCAAATGAAAGTGACCACCTTCTATTAAGGGGACATTGCTTTTGATGAATGTTATCTATGTGTTATACATGTGTGTATGGCTTCGTAGTTCTATGCTGATTCTCACTGCAAATATAAATGATATATTAGAATAGCTGTTTGTCCATTACATCGCCTTTTGACAGAGTAAACTTAAAAGTTACCCTTCTCCGTGTTCCATTCTCTCAACAGATTACCCTTCTCCCACGAAATCAGTTACCCTTCTCCCGCTTCAATTTTTCAAACGCAGATTATGAAGTATTTACACAGTCCCTAAAGGTTAACATGACATCTACAGATTCCTTGGTGTATATGCCCAAGGCATGCGCGTTAATATTATGTAGGGAAGTACCTTAGTATAGATGTAAAATGGTTTAAAAGAAAATCTGCGATCAGCCATGTTTTGACCAGCCGCCATTTTTGGAGTGGGTAACTGCAGTTACCCAACTCAGTGTAGTAGGGGGATTATGATACATGTCCTTAAATTTGAACACAGAATATTTGAGAAATTTGAATATTTCTAATTTTCATAACCGTATTATGGTGAAAATACTCAGTTCTTGCATCAGTACAAATCAGTAATCTATTACTAATGCTAAACCTCTGTTTTATAGATATAAACAAAGTATCTGACGTATCTGATTGTTTTCAGAGTTTAGCACGCGTCTTGAGTTACTGACACCATGTCATTAAAAAATAATAATTTTAATATTTTATATTGATTAGATGTTAACAGGACTATCAAGATGAAAAATCATTCTTAATATAAATATGAAAAATGTCAGAATTTCCCATCAGTCTCCACAGTGTTCCTGCGATTAATTCTTTACAAATAGAAAAAATCATAGCTTGAGCAGCCATTGTTCTATCGCTTTATCAACCTACCAGCCATATAACGTGATACTTGAAACGACCTTTCTAAACCGTATCACCCGGTACGAGGGACTTACAACCTTGTAATTCCCTCCAGGAGGGTATACACAGACAGTTGTAAACACTGTTAGAAGGAATTATAATGATTGTAAACCCTGATATATCTGTTAAGATGACTGTCTGAAGAAACTAACTTAGACTAATTTTGAAAATTTTCATAAGTTTACGACAGAATATGTACAAATGTTTTGCGGAAAGTGCGTCTCGGACCCGTATCCACCATCACTTGTAGTTAATGAGTCAACGCCTCAGACTACTGCGCTAAGGGGGCAGACGAGATATCATGGTACAAAAGAAACTAATATATAGCGCGGCTGTTAACAGGCTGACATCACCGAGGGATCCTCAATATAAGGCCAGGGATCCGCAAGATCCTCAATATAACGCGATAACAAGTAAAAAGCCTGTTTTACACTTAAAAACGGTTGATAATACAGATATCCCATTCTACCTCGGATATGGTAAGGTTGTAGACCCTGATAGTCAGGAAAAACCCTCGGATGCTCGGGTTTTTCCTTCCTATCAGGGTCTACAACCTTACCATATCCTCGGTATCATTGGTTATCCTTATAAAAACATATAGTACACTTTCAACTCAAGGATAGTTGTACACCTCGCGATATTTAGCAGTAATTATAATTTTATGAGAGGTTATATTTGAGTGTTAGTATTGATATGTGCAAATGGTTTAATGACGATTTTATTTTTTATAAAACAACAATGAAATATTCAAATCAGCATTTTATAATAATGAAAGAATACATCTGCAAACGTTAGCCAGGTCAGTGCATTTACAAGTCCAGTTGTTATGGTATAGTATCGTTCTGTATTGTACTGTTTTTGTTTTTTATATTACTGCTTTTTTAAATTTATTTTTTTGCTTAGTTAGATTGGATGGATATTCTATTGTCAATTTTGAATTTATATTTCGCACTGCAATGTTCATTGCATTTTTTATTTTGAAATGTATTTAGAATGTATCTTGATTTAATTGTATTTTGCTTTGCATTATAAAATTATTTTTTTTTAAATATTTATTTACTATTTATTATTATCAACTGTAAATATATTTATATTAATACTTGTTTTGTAAGGCATTTTGCATTGTTTTTGCATTGTGTTTTTGCATGTTTTGTATTTTAATTAAATTGTATTATCATATTTTGTACAATAAACTAGACTCACTGTCTGTTTGCGCTGCGCACTTGTCATCGTGTGATGTGAATACGACTGATTAAAACCCCGTAGTGACAATAAAATACAGGGAAATTCGATCATGGGGCTGAATACATCATATCTTATATTCCATCAGTTTTTCAAGGCTGTTTGTTTGAATGAAACATTCACATAACACGTAAGTCTTGTTCGCGCATGCGCATTGTTAAGTCAAGCACCATGACTAAGAAAATTAGCCAGTTACAAATCAAATGATATTTACAGATATCTTAATGGATATTAAATTAGTAATGGATTAGTAAATTTATCAACTAGGCCTACTTGAAGTGGAATGAAATGTTTGTCAACGTCGAGAAAGAAATTTTGACACTCGTTTTATTTGCATTCGTTGACCTGCAGTTTGTGTATTCAAAAGGTTAATATACAATTATTTTTGGCTCATTGAGCAATTTATTTTTAGACAGAACCCCGTTTCGACTATTTATCAAATAATAAACCTTTCCTTGTAGTGATTTCTTTTTTAGGATTATAAAATTGTTTGATATAAATAAATAATTGAACCTGCTTCAAGTAACTGTACTTCAATTTATAGAATATATCTGTAATTAATTCCAAATATACAATTCCACACTAACATATTTGTATTTAATTTGTAACTTGTAACGATCAATTCTTATTTTAGTTCAGGATTTTCAAAATGCGTTGTAAATAGCCATATTGTTTTAAATACAATTATAATTTAAAAAACGTAATCACCTAATTTTCAATCACAATGCAATGTCGAGTGTAGGTGACTACGTAGGAAGACCCGGTTCGTAGGAGAAATTTTCGGTGAATTCGTAGGAGGATTTTTTGTTTTTAAAATGCTGGATGATCGACAATGTTTATTTTGATTATATATTTAATTTGTTGTTTTAATGAATAAAGTAATCTGGTAAGTATAACATTTATTCATTGCAACAATTATATCAGCAGTGATTTGTCCCTGAAGATGAGAAGACTAATTTATGTTTTATCAGTGAGCTAAGAATAAGATTGTGTGACCTTAAGTAATTAACAATTAGCCTATCAATCAGTGCTGTTCTCAGATTAATGTCATATAAAATGACAAAATCGTAATTAAGTAACTTCATTATAATAATCCTCCTACGAATTCACCGAAATATCCTCTTACGAACTGGAATGAACCGCTCAATACTTTCATTTTGTCAAAAGTTTAATGATGAATTAATCCCTAAAATATATATTCTGTCGTTAAAATGAAATACTTGGATAATTCTGCAGACGAATGTATATTTCTAAAATTTCACTTGCACATAATACAATTGTCTATGCGGGAACCAGTGATTTCGTAGGAGAGACCTATTGTGGTTTCGTTGGAGTGTCATAATGTGTTTGTTAATTAAGTAATTAGTACCTTAAAACTATTAACGCTTAGCAATTGAACAAGTTGAAAGACTGATATTTATAATAATATGGCTTAATATAATTTATTCTATAAATATAATATAATCGACATGTAAGTATGAAATGAAATTCATCTTCGATATTTACGACTTGCATAATCTAAATTTTGGTATCTGCAGGTTTCTACCGCTAAATCTAAGTCTAACTCAGGTGTGTGTTGAGATGTGTTTATTGTCCTTTACTTTGTTGGCTAATTACCGTTTTCATCTTCACCGGCATCTGCTAATCTTCCAATCGTTGCTCATATGCGTTAAACTGTTTACACATGACATCATACTTACCCGATTATTTTTATTGTATTTATACAAACACAAAATGGGTAAACACTGCCGATCATTTGGCATACTCTGTTCGAAACTCTCTCAGGAAATCCCCGAAATTTACCAAAACTCACAGTAATGTTTACATATTCTGCTGTTATCCATTTCCCCAATTATACTTTAAACTGCAGATGCTCATTACAAATGTTATTACTAATATTATTTCCTAATATTGATATTTAAGATTATATCCTAAATATTGTTAACAAGATATTTCATGCTTCACTGATTCATTTCGATAAGACAATTCATTAGAATTTGACTAAACTTATTATCTTCATGAAAATCCATAACAATGAGAAAATTATCATAATTTATATCAATTGAAATAATCAGTTCAAATATTAGAATGCCGAACATCCTAAAACAATCATACATCACTACAACCTATACCATAATTCGTAATCAAATTGGACTCGTACGAAGAGTGATAGGCCTATACATTTTATTGGACTAAATTCAATCATAATAACTAAGTTTCACATCAATGAAACATATTAAACGATCATAATAAAATACACAAAGAAAGAAAACCAATTTCTGGTCGAATCAAATATATCTTAATACGTACACACGAATTTATGTTTTGATTACGAACTTGTCACAATACACCGAGGCTTCGCTTAGTTTAGGATTAGCTCTGACTTGCAAATGAAATATCGTTACGAAAATCAATGAAATTACTACTTATAAACTTAATTTCCGTAAAATATGTGTTATTTTACTATTGAATTTATATCAACAAGGGTTTTTCAGAAGTAATCTAAATTTAAATACTTATGAAATGATCTAGATTTTTTTTTCAAAATTATCAAAATGTTCAAACCTCGCGTCGCCCGAACTCTTTAAAGACGCTTTGTTCCCTTTTAGTGCAGTGTAAGTTGTTTGTCCTGATGGGTGTAGACAGACTCGTATCGTTTTTATTTTAAAAGCATATTATTTGAGTTTGAGGCAGAAACGGGTTTTCAATTTGTTTATTTTGTTTTAAATCCCCATATTGCTCATGGTTCCGTTAAGATCACAGGTACTGAAGTTTTATTTCGAATGTTTAGAAAATTTGTCAAACGTCAAGAATTGTCCGTCCGTATCGACAAGATCATTGATGAGACGTGCTCCCTTTTGATTCCTATTATTGTAAAAGGTCGGTATATATAAGGCATATATTCTAAACCAAATATGTTCTGACAGCAAATTGTTTCTGAACCTTGATTTAATATTAGGATTATTGAATCCTCCAATCTTTGTGTCACCATATGTTGTCGACTTTTCTTAATTTTGTCAGGTATGTTCTTCCAGATTGTTTTAAAATATTCTGTTTGAAATTGATAAGATCACTATTTGGTAAGTAGCTGAAGAGATGGTATAACTGAAGTCTGCAAAATGGTTATGTAGAAATTATATTTTGCCTATCGTTCTCCCTTTTATGTTTTTATTATTTTAAAAAATGTTAAAACATAAGTAAAATGAATGTTTAAGGACAGGGTAGACCCCTCTAGTTGCATCCTCTTTGTAAATTCATTCACCAACACATTTGATTCTATCCCGTGATCTTGTAACTGTAACTGTTGATATCAGGTACCAAATAAGATAAAATAGATTTCAGGGTTTCCCTGGTAGCGTATGTTTACTTGAAAATGACCAATGGAAGCGTCAGGATTGCTTTCCGTCAGCCAGAGAAGACTTCACTTCCCTCATTTGAGGACGAAATACATCATGGGAGGAAATGGTCGGATTGTGAATTTTACAGTTTGTCTGGAGCAATTCCATTGGAAATAATCAGCGAAAACTGATTATCTAAATGCCTCACTTTCATTAAGAACTGATAAGTGGAGGTATTTTGTCAAGATATTGGATACAAGATGAATGATGAATTACAATAGCAGCTCCTTCTCTGTATTAACCGTACTGTTAATCTCAGAATGAATGGTTTTCTCCAAGGTTGTCTATAAAGTGGTTCTTTTGTAGCGACACTCACGTGAGACTCACAGCTCTTGATTATGTATGTAACAAATCCTGCCTCTCACCTATTTCATTAGATCTATTCTTGGAGAAAGAAAAGTATATTGTATTGCTCTTCGAAAATGATTTCAAATAAATATTACGGAATCACATATTTATTTCGTCTTTAGATAATTAATCCTTGGCAAAGAGCTGTAAGATTGTGCAACTCAGTATAGTGCAAATATGAGTCGTACTCTGTCAATGTTACCTTTTAGCTCATCAGGCCTGAAAGGCCCAATTGGTTTATGGCATGGCGTCCGTCCATCTGTCCGTCCATGCGTCAACTTTTCGCTTTTTGACTTCTTCCAGTGATTCTATAGAGCTGAAATTGTATGTACAAACTCTTCAGCCAAATGATATTCTAAATTGTAGATTTGGTGACCCTGGGGCCCTAAGGAAGGGTCTCACAGGCCATGACCTTAAAACCTATTTCCCTCTTCTTCTCCAGAACAAAATTGTCTCTGACCCTAGAAGCAGTAGCTACGGAGAGAAAGAACGCTGTCTTGTTGGAAGCTCCTATAACAAAGTATTTGCCAATTGCGCACAACAAGGATCCATCGACGTTGGACTATCTTCAGGTTCCAGACTGGAGGTCGGAACCTAGACTCTCTGGTGTTCTACCTTAAAGGCTTCAAGTATGGCTGAGTCTGGGAGAGGAGATATGTAGACATGGAATCGAGTGACGAAGAGGTCTGCCAGAGGTTGGTGATGGGATTGCAGGCGAGAGCAAACGCCTCCAAATTAAGCATCCACTCTGTCGGAGACTGTTTGTCCGGCCTGCGATCCATAACTGCTAGGAAACTGCCTGTTGCCTGGTGTGTTAATACGCTCCCCTCATGTTCCCTGCACCCAAACCACAAAAGCTAGGGTACAAACAGGCCACCAATGATAGGCCAAGAATCGGAAAACCGAGGGTCATCATCTCCAAAGAAAAGTTACAACGCCGTACATTAAACCTGCGTAATCACTTCATCAATGTGACGTCACCAGCAGCTTTGGCCTAACATCTTGTGGGCAGCAGAATTACAGTTACTAAGCCTGTTTGGAGACACGGTGTTCAATGCTACCAGCCCTTCAACAACATGACGCCAGGTCAATGTAACCCACATACACCCAGGATCACAAGAGACTTCCTTTCTGCGAATAATGTAATTATCTTGCAGGATTGTACCATAAATCACCCTTAGAGCTCTTGTAGAACCGTTTGCATTGACATTTAAAACATCCTCTGTCGTCAAAACAACAAAACAGTTATTCAAGCACTCATTCGAGACATCCTCAATAATGTCAATGGACAGCTCGACTCGCACGACTGATGATTTCATATGTGAATAATTTTCTCATCGACCTGTAAAAGAGTTTAGACGGAGCAGTGGATGTTATAGGAGTAACTTTACGTTTTTCAGACATGCAATTTTGAAAGTAATCGTAACATTTGGTATGCTGCACGTTGTACTTTTGTGGAATTGCAAACAAAACATGGTCGAATGAATCCTCTGTTAAACGTATATCCCTTTATCTGATATACATGATGACGTTGATAAATGTTGGTATAGTTTCTTTTGCCCGTGAGTTTATATGCATCACAGAAACACTTGAAGAGACAAATACACCTGTCGAAATGAGCTCATCGTATTGTTTATTAACGCATTGATTTTCAAAACACATCAACATTCCATTCTAATCAAGATGAAAGTAAATGTACAGTGGGTTGCATGCGGTGCTGTAAACAACACATTTAATGCATTCCTGAAATGCATTGGTATGACTTGGCGTGGAAAATACTGATAAAGCTCCTTAGTTAAATAATACAATATGATATAGAATTATATATATAGACCATGGTACGCATGGTGATTGCACTTTAAACATTGACAGAAATACATGGCATTTTTGTATTCTTTGGTTGTTAAATCTAATCTATTTTGTGATAGTTGACAATGTGATGGCTGTTTTTTAACATTTATGAGCCCGAGTCCTCGGTACGCCGACAAGGGAATGATCGGAGGTCGGGACGGGTCAATGAAGTTAGACCCTCCGTCCCATAAACCTGTGGAAGCTGGAGATGACGGAGGTGACGTATCCGTCGGACCGGAAAACAGCGACAGAGAGATAATGGTGATTCGACATCTCGGTGTCAAAGACTCCCTTGGCGATGGAGGCGTCGAACATGACGGAGTGCGTAAAGAGAGTCCGCCCTTATGTCGCCACCCAACGGACCAAGTTTGGCATCCATGATGAAACCATGTCTTTGACGGAACCCAGAATAGACTCCATCAGGCCTTTGGCGTCGAAGGCGGGAGAGGAGGATCGGCTATGCTTCTTCTTCTTCTCCTCTAGCCCACGCTACAGCAAGTAGCAACAGATCCAATCACGTGCCAACCACACGCACGAGCGCGCACGTGCTGCCCGAGAAGAAAAGCACAAGTCCCAGTCAACACAGCGAGAAAGGCTGACCTAGATAACCTGCTTACAGTGGAGAAGCACACTGTAGATGGCAATAATAAAACCACTCTTCAAACCCAGCTGGGAAAGAAGAGCATCAAATGTACATGAAATACAAATGAAAAACACTCAAAAGAGAACTAGTAAACCCTGGTAAAACTTTGAGAGCTAGCAAAATGGACGTCCAATCTTGCTGGTTACAAAGAAAGAAGTGACGTCACTGGGGATAAGCACTAGAGAGCGGCGATAGGGGAGGTAACTCTATTCTTCTTTAACTGTGTTATTTTGGTCGAGTGATAAATTGAGAGAGACACAATGGCTACGGAGAGTTATAAAGTATGTAAATAATGTTCAATAACAATTACATGATAGGCCGTTAAAGTTACACTTGATTTGATCAAAATTGCCGTGACGTCAGGTTTTTACGTTTATGTATGTAATTTAAAGAATTACGTTAAAATGATGAAAACGTTCAGTGACCCCCTATTATTATTTCTGAATTTGTTTGTTTATTCAATTGCGCACATCATATTACAATTTTATCAGTATCTAAAATATGTGTGTCATTAAAAAATCCTGTTGAATATGCGAAAAACGATTATAAAATTTCCGTTTTTATTTAAAAAGAGCTTAATTAAAAAGTTTTGCCCTCAACAGTGTCATTAATTTTCAAAATATAGACTTGCTATGTATTTGCGTATGTGATTGAATTGTATCTGAAAGGATTCAGAGTTTAATTGTTGAAAGCGCAGGCTTTATTTAAGTTGGTGAAATCTGTCAAAAAAAGCGACAAGGTGACAAGGGTATTACTACTAATGTTCGGTAACTCTTTAAATCATTCGGTGACCCCTAAATTTTTGGATAAAAGACATAATAAACTTGCTATTTTTGAAAAATATAAGCGAATTCTAAAATATTTTATTTCATCGTCCCATCACTCCTTAACGGTACTGTTTCTCCAAGGATGTCTGTACATTGTTGATTTTGTAGTGACATCGACTCAAAAGTGAGACTCACAGCTTTTGCTCAATCTTGTAAGAACATATCATGTCTCTCACAATGTTGATTAGAACAATTCCTGTAGAAAGAAAAGTATATTAATTGCTATTCGAAAATGATTGTAATAAATTACGGAATCACATATTTATCACATAACTATGATCCCTCAAGTGAAGGTGAACTATCCTCAGGGCCCAGACTGGAGGGTGGAACTGGACTCTCTCATTTTCTACCTTAAAGGGGCAGTAGCACGTTTTTTTCCTCAAATAAGTCGATGAAATGTATTTGAATAATAATGTCATCAATAGTAAAACACCCTTCTCTCTTCTGAAAATCAAGTTAGAAATGGGTGTACATGGTTCGGTAAAGCCATTGGAATTAAAATTAAAATGGCCGCCATGCAATTTTTGTTTAATATGATACACGGTTATTACCACCACAGATAATTCGTTTGTGTAATAAGATCGATGTTTTACCCTCTAAAGTAAATACACTGACGGGCAAAAGAAAGTATATCAGTCAGCCGTATCTATCAAATGTAAAATTTTCAAAGTCAAATATCTCGAGTTTTCGACGTCGTTTTCAGGTTGATGGAAATCTCATTTCTTACCTCTGTCTACTTTAAATAATGATATTTTAGTTAAAAAATAAAACAGCCACCAATTAAGTCATTCAAACTACTACCGAAAGGTGTTATCTTATCGTGCCATAAACAAATGCATCTCATCTCTTTAAAAAATTGAATTAATAGAAAATAATGTGAGTGTTATACTTTCTTTTCCCGTCAGTTTATGAATGACAAAAACTATCATTATTAACGGGAAATTTGATAAAAATTGCACAAAACGTGCTACAGCCCCTTTAAAAGGTTCCAGAGGTTGGTGAATAGGATCGCAGGCGAGAGCAAACGCATTCATATGAAGCATGAACTCTGTCGGATAATGTTTGTATGGCCTGCCATACAAATCCGTAACTGTTGGGAAATTGTTTGTTGTCTGAGGCTTTTAGCCTGGGTAAACACGTTCCCCTCACATATAAAGTATTTTCGCTTATACACGCAGTAAACCATTTGTTCTAACTTTACTTATTTAAAGTATTCTGATTTGATTGATTATGAAGCATTATGCATATTTAGATTTATTCTGGGGAAGGCAGGCAGAATGGATCAATGGTCATATTTTGGTAATCAGTATAGGCATTCTATCGAATTATTTTAATACATGTACACGATCCCCTGTGATGAATACATTATCAGTTCATTGAGCACAATACCTATCTAAGTGTTATTGGCATTTTAAATGTTTATAATATAATGGAAAGTTGGCGTGTTGAATTGTCGCCAATATCATCGATTTGTAGATGCTTGCTTCGTGCGGATAACGTTTGATTAAAATGATTCGTGGATTTTTAGAAACTTCAGTGCGAAGATCTGCACTGAATTGGTACGTGTCTGCTCATTCATGTGTAAAATGGTTTTAATGGTAAAATCGCAACCACTCAGGGAAGTTTTATTATAATTTTCAAATGAGACTAATTGTTCACGTCTACCTTTAACAAAACTTTACAACTTCATTATTCCTAATTAAAATTCCAACTTCATTAATAATATCAGAAGTATCCTTTATGTTTAATACTTGTACTTCTCGCAAACAATTTCATCGCCTGGAGCTGGCGGGGAATACACTTGGTCCATTGAAGATGAAGGAATCAGAAAACAAAAAACTCAATTAACTGAAATGAAAAATAGATTAGACATAATGGAAAATGGATTGTTTGTCATGGGTGGAACTCTGGTATTTACTCGGAGAGAAAATAATTCATTGAAAGCTTTGAGCTTCGAAAGGAAATGAATTACTGCATATTCCTTTGATGTGAATAAAAAGATGTTATTAGATATCGATAGAGCATAAACCAGCCTTAGAATCGAACCAAAGTAAAATTTAAAGTTTGGAACGTCTCAGTATAACATGTAGATGTTTGGAAAAAATAAAAATATATATTTGATATTTATGTATGGAAAACAAAATGGACAAATCATTAAGAAAATCGTCTATTTTAGCAATTTGATAAAGAATTATTTCATCGTTTATTCTTTAAGTTGACAATACATCAACAATAGTTTGAATTGTCAATACCAGATCAGTTACCCCTTTATAAAAGCATCAACGTTGTTAATGTTACCCTATTTGAGACATGAACTGTTCAAACTCACAGATTAGCACGTTTTATTCCACGCATATTATGAATGTTGATATAGACCAATCACAACTTGTTACCCCCTAAGACGAGGTATAACAGTTATAACACTGGCTTGGAGCCACTACACTTGATGTCACTACAAAATCAACACTGTACAGACAACCTTGGAGAAACAGTACCGTTAAGGAATCCATAGTTATGTCATGATTGAAGACATAAGAATGCCGTTTGCTATTTAGAGAAAAAGTCTTAGAATATATTTTGAATTTGATCATACAATTTCCATTAAAAACTTAAATGTCTTGATTCTAAATTGAAACTAACTGAACATATATTTATGAAATTATTTAAGATATTATACATTTGTAGCTAGTGGTAAATTTTCATAACTATTTTTACGACTTATGTTAGGCTACTAATCCCATGTAAAGTTCAGCAACGTCTCACCCACTTTCATTTGAAGCCAGGGTATGAGAATTTCATGTTTCCTCGATTCAGAGATAGTTCAGTGTACTAATGGTCAAATTGTGTCTCCTCGAGGGCCAGGAGACATATTGTTTTTGGTTGAGTTCCCGTCTGCGTTCCCATTGTTTCCGGAGCAGATCTCTAAAACTACTTGACCAATCTTCACCAAATTTGGTATACAGCTTCACCATATCATGTAGATGTGCCTTTTGGGGCTTTCAGATTTTTTCAAAATTTATTAATTTGTTTTGACATGGCAACAATTTTGACTAAGTCTATTTGAATGGTTGGGTTTGCTTCCGGGGCAAATATCTAAAACTATTTCATCAATCCTCACCAAATTTAGTAGAAGTGCTTTTAGGGGATTTGAACTTGAATTTGAATGTTATTTTGTTTGGTTTGCATGGCAACAACTTTGTCCTTTGGAAGGTTAACAATTGAAATTGAATTGGGGGAAGGGGGAGACATCTGTCTTTACGAGTAAAAATACCTTCTAGTTATTTATTGATTTTCAATTTTCAAACTTTAAACAATAGTTTATAGAGCAAGAACTCGTAGTGACGAGAGACGATGTTAACTTCAAACAAACACTATTACTTTTCCTATAACCTTCAACACAACATCTCTAGTATAAAACATATACCTGTAATTCACACTGTCTACGTTTCCTAATTTAATAAGTTAAAAATTGGCCTCTGGGGTGAATTCAGTAATATAATTTCATTATTCAAAATTTGACTAGACACATTTTTTTCTAAAAAAAGCCATTTTCCCTAGAAAATACTTCAGAAATGAAAAATTTATTTTGAAATGTTAAGTTTAAACCTGAGATCTGATAACGTACCTAGGGGGTGAGTTCCAAAAATGATGACATCAACCATGCAAGTCTTGAAAAGACAAGTCAAAATATGCAAACCTAACATTTTAATCCTGTGTATCTTAAAAGCACCAATGCAAACTTTTCGAGATCGAATTTGCTATTCTAAGTCATATGAGTGCCAATGCAATCATTAGCTTTACAATTAAGCTACAATTGATAATGGAATGTGAGCATTTTTTTCAAAAGAGTGTTTAATCGGAATATTTACAATATTTTTACAATTGATTGAACATGTTATTCTATTTGATATGTTTTACTGATGCCTGAACTAGAAATAGGTATGGTTTTCATCTTTGTAATTTACATTACATCACACACACTGGCATGGAATCGTCATTTATTCATTGGTAAAACAATCATTCTCAAGCATTTTTTGTGATTGTCAGTGCTACATGTTTATGAACTTTGGCATAATGTAATAAACAGTAGAGGTCAAATTTCAACAATAAAATATTCAATATTTTCGAATAAAAAAATTCTTATTGACTAATTGCGAACACGTTCATTACAAATAGGATGAATGAGTATAAGAGTAAATATATTGTGTATGTTAGACCCAGTTGATAACTTGCCGATTATTTCCCGGAAAATAATAAAACCTGTAATTTTCCAAAGATTTACCCCTGGTGCCAAAACTGTAACTGTTGATATCAGGTACCAAATAAGAATATGTTATGGAACATTCAACTGTCTTCTTACAATGCAAAAACTACAAAGTGATCGGTCTAGATTTCGCGTTGATACGATGCTTCAAAGACATGACAAATAACATGAAATTTGTACTGAAATACACAAGGTGGTGAACAAATTTTCGGTATGCAGATGTATATAAACGGATTGATCTTACTAAGCATTCCTAGATTTGTTCACATGAAAGTAACAATCATTACATCAGTATTACATTATGGTGTGTTCAACACATTTGTTACATTACTAAATAACACGGTGTGAAAACTACTGATATATCAGCATCAGAATATACCTAGATGCTCTTAGTTGTCGCTTGATGGTTGCACATTAACGACCGTAGGTGGATATAATGACATTCTCGGACTCAGTGGGTTGTCAGAATTTTCATCGTAATAAAATATGCATTGATGTTTATTTTTAAATGGTATCAAACTCAATATGTATTATTTCTACGTGGAAAATTTATGATCCCATGTTTTAAACAATCTTGATAAAATATGTATTGCTAACATGTTCGTATTTAAGGGTTACTTGTGTGTGTATCTGCACTGTTTGCCATGTTAAAGGCGCTGTGACACGTTTTTTTTTTAAATCTCTCAAATTTGTATATTTAAAAAATAACAATGACACTTTTCAATTCGATTAACGCACGAATATTGAGAGAAATAGAGGCCCTTTAGTCGGAACGAATCTAGTAAACAGTTTGCAGTGAGTCATCCTAGCCAATTTGCGGTTATTCATTGTCATTCAACATAGGGAAATCAACCAAATTAGATTCAAGGATACACCGAAGTCATGATACAATTCAGTATCTCTATCTGACCCATTGATTTGACTGAGCATATAACATTCCATCCTGATCAAGATGACAGTGAAGATACAGTGAATTACATTATGCTGCATGTAACACATATATTGCATTCCTCAATTGCATTGGTATCACATCGCATGGAACAAACTGATAAAGCTGTATACGTTATAGAATAAAATGTAGCAAGATCTTGGTTTACATTAATATTGCACGTTTAAATCATCGATTGAAATACCTGGCACTCTTTGATTCGTCAGGTTGTTTTAATCATTTAGAGATATATGACGTTAGGTTGCATTGACAGTTGTTGATGAAAATTATCAGCATAAGTATATTTGCTACGTCCAGGGTTTATATTTCTACATTTAAGTGACCAAACAAAATAATCATTTTGAGAAATAGTTTCAGAAATATGTACCAATTGTGTGAAGCACTATGCATTTTCTTCTGTATCTGCACTGCCTCCCATGTGCCAGCTGGTCCAGTAGGAATTAAACTGTGTACATTCCTCTGTAGCAGAGACTGTTCCTGTTCAACCCCATCATACGATTCAGAACAGATGGCATGTGTCTTCAAATTGAACCCAACCTTGCCGTCAACCTGGAACACAAGGGTAAGACTTAACCTCATATCTTTCATGTACCCAACATTATGAATGAACCGCAGCATGAATTACATTTTGTTGTTTTAGATCAGATAAAATATAATGTCATATTCATGCACATATTACTACTTACAAATTATAATTGTCCACGCTATTGCCAACACATTTAATAACAGTTATAATTGACACAGCAAAACTATCACTCACGTCTGAAAAAATCATACTTCTTAATGTTTCTTAATTACTATATTCTTTAAGAAATGCACGTCCCAATCTTGCCGAGCGCTACAAACAAATGCTGGAGAACTTCACTGCATCCACAGCATTGAGAAGAGTTCAAAGCTGGTTAGTACACGAGTTTATGTTCTCACTTCCTCCATATTTTCGACATGATCATTTGCTAGGACAGCACAATAAGATAGTCAAATCCTGTGGAATGTAAAAGATGTATGTTTATTGTAAAACAGACATGTAAAACATCTACAGTTGTCTTCACAATAATGTTGAATTACCGCAAAAAGCCGTCTGTCTGTTTCTGATCTGTTTTGTGTTCATCTTCTTCTCTATATTTCTTTAAGAAATGCACATCCCAATCTTGCCGAGCGCTGCAAACAAATGCTGGAGAACTTCACTCCATCAACAACATTGAGAAGAGTTCAAAGCTGGTTAGTCCACAGAGCAGAGAGAATTTGGTCCTCATATTTATTTTCGATATGATCGATACGATAGCACAATAAGATGGTCAAATTCTGTGGAATGTGAAATATGCATGTGTTTTGTCAAACAGATGTTAAAACTCTCTACAGTTGTTTCCGCCATAATTCTGAAATTATCGCAAAAAGACGTCTGTCTCTGATCTATTTTGTGTTGCTATCTTCCTCTGAGAGAATACTTGCTCTACAGAGCTAGAATGTTGTTTCAAACACCTTTGCCAATTGGGAAATACAAAATTCTAGATTTTGTAACACATGTTATTAACTTCTTTGGCAGAAGGGAAAGCACAAGAAAGCTAAACTCTCATTTTCTGACTCTTTGATAGTCAATCTAAGGCAAATTAAGCAAGTATTTTCAGAATGAAATCGTTTCGGTATTGCTCCTTACGCTGTGAGGTGTATCAAATATATCTCACTTGAAGAGCCAACATATATGTATAGTTGCATATGTGGTGTTATTGCGTATGTTGCTTAATTGTCCATGAAAACTAGTAATTATGATATATTTGGCAATTGGAGATGAATATGCAAGTTGAGTAAAATTATTTGAACTGAAATCAGCATATATGGTATTTTGGCATATGTAGATGTCCCAAACATCGTTTGATAAAAAAGATCGCGGATCATATAATTCACTATGTTAATCTTCACTACATGTTATAACTTACATTATAACACATTTGATGCATTTGTACGCTATATTGTTTTTAGATATTGAGGTTAAATAATTAAAAAATTCTTTTGGTCATCTCAACTAACTAGAAAATACACAAATCAAGATCCTGATCCCTCAAATTCTCAGTTTATCCTGCAAAGCAGCTGGTAACTGAAATACCTTTACTGAGGATAAACTCCATCATGTCAACCTATCTGTCAGGCTGAAATTGAATTACAGGATTTTTAGAAATCAACAGTTGTGTTCAGTGGTGCCGTCCTGTTTTTTATTTTTAAAATTTTGATTATTTTATTTTTGGCAGAAAAAGATGAAGAAGATGATTACTCGGAAGAAGACAGTTAGAAACGGTTTGAGAACGCGAATACATGTGCTATCAGTTAAACAGATAATAGGTAGAGTGCATAAATTGCGCTATGTTCAATTTACAGGTTATGTGGATGACAAACGTGATATTGATATAACAATATCGATGCTAGGCAAGAAAAGGCTGAAAATTATAGGAAGAAAATGGTCAAGCATGTTTTACGACCGCAAAACAGATATCAGGGTTTCCCTGGTAATGTATGTTTACTTGACATTGATCAATGGAAGCGTCAAGATTACTCTCCGTCAGCCGGAGAAGACTTCACCTCCCTCATTTGAGGACGAAATATATCATGGGAGGAAATGGTCGGATTGTGAGATTTACAGTTTGTCTGGAGAAATTCCATTGGAAATAATCAGCGAAAACTGATTAAGCCTCACTCTCATTAAGAACTGATAAGTGGAGGTTTTGTCCGGATTTTGGATACACGATGAATGATGAATTACAATAGCAGGTCCTTCTCTATATTAACCGTACTGTTAATCTCACAATGAATGGTTTTCTCCAAGGTTGTCTATAAAGAGGTTCTTTTGTAGCGACACTCGCGTGAGACTCACAGCTCTTGATTATTTATGTAACATATCCTGCCTCTCACCTAGTTCATTAGATCTATTCTTGTAGAAAGAAAAGTATATTGTATAGCTCTTCGAAAATGATTTCTAATAAATATTACGGAATCACATATTTATTTCGTCTTTACTTATTAATCCTGGGGAAAGAGTTGTAAGATTTAAAGTGCAACTCAGTATCGTGCATATTAAGTCGTACTCTGTCTTAGTTCATCAGGCCTGAAGGTCCGATTGGTTAATGGCATGGCGTCCGTCTGTCCGTCCATCCGTCAACTTTTCGCTTTTCGACTTCTTCCAGTGATTCTACAGAGCTGAAATTGTATGTACAGACTCTTTAGCCAAATGATATTTTAAATTGTAGATTTGGTGACCCTGTGGCCCTAAGGAAGGGCCTCACAGGCCATGACCAAAATTAACGAAAGCAAGTGTGGTATCTATAAATAACCATGCCAGTCGACTGTATCACATGTGCTTTTTCAAAATCTATAAGAAGAATTACATGAATATGCTGAGATTCTATATTTCCATAAGGTCATATATAAGACTCGTTCCCTAGCCGATATAATTTCAAATCAAAGTCAACTTCCAAACGCAAAACATAAGTCTTACCAGTCTGCATTACTGGCTGATTTAAGCCTTGCGGTATTTCCATCCCTTTGTTGTACCTAGATAGTGAATCGCTGCACCAGAAATGCATAGTGAGCTTGGATTTCTAAGCACAGATTTCTTAATGAAATACTGCAAGGCCTAAATCAGCCTGTACTGGAGACGTTATTACTCTCTAATTTCTTAAAAGAACATCTTTGATTTGTTACTTCTGCTATATCAAAGTAAAACGTTCCATATTTAAAATAATAAACTGAAGTACAAAATTAAGTACACACCTCATTTAGTTTGAGATGAGATGGAAAAGGTTTTCACCGCGATGGAAAGGATTTGAGCCGTCGCTGGAAAGCCATTCCACCTCGGCTAGTTTTTGGTCATTTTCAGTTGTCTTTATTTCAATGCAATTTCGAGAAAATATTATTTGTAAAGGAGTCGTTTAAAATTTATTATAATGTCCCCCCTGGCAGAGAAGGTAGTTTCTAAGAATAATGAACCAGTTTTTTACTTCGATTTTACTTCGAGAGTATTTCGTGTTTCATTTTGAGTATTTTGTGTTTTATTCTAGGTTTTCCGTATTTACAGTACAGTGTTCTGTGGTTTCAATGAGAGAAATCCAAAATACTGTACAAAATACTTAATGTCCCTTATGGGCTTCCGTAGATACATGAGTTGTTAATTCTGTGGTGTTACCTGGGGCAAATGACTTTGTTCAAAATGTCACCCGGCAGTACAATTGGATACCTGGTATGGAAAGCAATATGAGAGCACCTTAAAGCGCCTTAATTGTCAGCTAGGTTGCATACTCCCAGTGAGTTGAGAATGAAAAAGGAATGACGTTGGTCGGGCGTAATAACGTGTTTGTGATTTGTGGATGCCCTTTTATGGCAGCATGGTATAAGTATAATTATCCTAATTATTATTGTTATTATCATTTATTTTGCGATCTCTAGCCTTGGGGTTATTTTTGTGTTTATAGTTGAATGTATCAATATAAACGCACTTGCAAAAGAAACGTCAAATACTAAAACCAAGATATTTCAACCTATGAGCGATATATACAAATGAAACAGAGGCCGACAAAACTAAGTTAGAAATTTCAAAATATTATCTGTTCAAATTTTTTGAGAAACACACGTTTTAAGAAATGGTCATTTTCGAATCTGCTTAAATAGACGAGATAGGAGAGTCAAAAAAGACCTTTCCGTCTGTTTTGTGACGTACTGCAAAAAGACGTCTGCAGAGTTAAGTCCAAGAAGGTTATTTTTATCGACGCCATCTTATACTAACAGAAGTTCATAAATTGTTTACCTTAAATACAAAACATTGTGTCCAGAAAAACCCCTGATTTAAGTACCAAATATTGTGTCCAGGAAACCCCCTGAAGGGTCTTTGAATGGACATGATATAATACAAATTATCATACCCTGATGTATGAAATTGAGAGTACTTATTAATTAAGCATGTGTCTTTTGAATACATTCAATATGTTCTTTCTTCGAAACCAATATTTTGTGTTATACTCTCTTGAAATATGTGGTGATGTTTCTGTTGCACATAAGTATAGTCATTTTGAACTGCATTCCAGTCTCCACATGTAATGATACGATCACGCTTAAAGATTTTATTTTTTTCAAATTTCTCATTTATAATTATACTTTAAGTAATTTATGAATAAATCAATCATTTGTGTAAAATATATGACAAGAAAGTTGCTAATTCGTGTCCGCCAGCCGGTGTACATTGTCGAATTTTCGATCAAAACATCACCACTGTCGGATATATATTTTCACTATGCTGAATGAATTAGCAATATAAAAAAAGTAATTTTCAGCAACAGTCAGTGTATCTCGATGAAATGACTTGTATGTGATCCCAACGACATACTTAAAGGGGCTTTTCAAATTTCCCATTTATAATGATAGCATATGTCATTAATATTTACTTTAGAGGGTAAAACTTATTATTATATGAAATACTGGGATTTATCAGTGAAATAAAGTGTCTATCAAGCTACAGTGAAAATAACTTATATTTTCACTGAGACCAGTGACTGATATAATTTGACGTCATAAAACAATGGTCTGACACAGCGAATTGGCTTATGACGTCACAGTGTTACTGT
Organism: Gibbula magus; assembly: GCA_936450465.1. Lineage (NCBI taxonomy): Eukaryota > Metazoa > Mollusca > Gastropoda > Trochida > Trochidae > Gibbula > Gibbula magus. The sequence goes on from OW388295.1 coordinate 37,223,348, forward strand.
TTTACTTTTAGTGACATTATTTTTCAAATACCTTTCATCGACTTATTTCAGCGGGTCCCTTCAGGGAGTGTTATCGTTGCTTCGAGATCGTCGTAAAAGTTTGGAGTTGGACCATATAGATAAATGATAGCTAATTTATATTTGTCCATTGTGATTTCGACGATAACAGTATCTTAAAAAGATCTGGATATCTATCTATCGCAGTGACAAATTATTCCCAAAGGAAAATAAGTAAAATGTTAGGAAGTACAGCATCAATACAGCTTGAGTGAAGAATTTGAACATTGAGATTCTTTCTTGTTTTCTGAAAAATTCACTGTCAGGCATGTAGTGTATTGCATAATTACAGTGTTATGTTGTATCACTGTGGTGTGTCGTTTTGGTGTATAACTGTGTTGCAAAAGTGTTTGTATCAAAAAGGTTTGAATTATTTTTTTTTTTTCGCATTTAGAATATTTTATTGCAAATATGTTGTGGTACATGTACATTGTATATGTTGTTGCACTCTGTATTGACTGACATTTTAACATCGTTACTGTAATGTTTTTTTTCAAATTTGGCCTTGCAATCCCTTTAACCGTCTCAGCCAATGAACATGTTTCCTCTTTCTGTGGTGTTAAGTTCTTTAGAAGAAGTTAAATACTTTATTTTAGAAAAAATGACATATATCTTTTGATACATTTGGACATCAGTTCTGTCATCAAGTGTTATGATAACAAAGGATCGAGTTTCGCTAATAATATGACAAGCAGGTGAATGCATGTTTCGCTTTCAGATATATCCGACATTGTAAATCATCATCAGTTCAAGTATATTTGCCCCTGGGCATACATACAGGGGGATATACATTTCCTATACAATTAAAGGGGCAGTAGTATGTTTTTTGCAAATTTTATAATTTCAAATTTCCCATTTATTATGATAGTTTAGGTCATTTATATTAACTTTAGAGGGTAAAACATGTTATTACACAAACCAATTATCCGTAGTGATAATAACGGTGTTGCGTATGAAGCAAAAATTGCATGGCGGCCATTTTATTGTGAACACAATTCAATCATTTCGCATTACAAAAACGATCGCCATGGCTTTACCGAACCATGTACACTCTTTTCAATTTGATTTTCCAGAGAGAGAATTGTGTTTTACTATTGGTGACATTATTTTTCAAATACATTTCATTGACTTATTTGAGGAAAAAAACGTGCTACTGCCCCTTTAAGAATGCAACAAGTTTACAAATGTTCAAAGGTAGAAAACATGAAAACACACAATTAAACAGATACTGATCCATAACAAGGTTACATTTGGGATAACACTAACTTCAGTAACACAAATTCTTGAACCTTTCCAGGCCTGAAAAAGTAAAAGAAGTTGTACTATTGAAGATAGTGTTATCCCAAATGTAACCTTGTTATATTTGTTCACTATCTAAATGGCATGTATTTCTAAGATACTGATTCATTAAGCTTTTCACACCGCGTGTTTGTCGTATGCGTAAACAAACAAAATGAAAGTTTTCAACATAAAATGTAGATAGATCATTGGTAGTAAGAATATGTTTAAATGCATGCATGTTTACATTTACATTTTTCGAAAGGTATTTTTTGTAATTCGCTGTAAAATGGACATATAATGAGAAAGTGAAATTCGTCTATTTCCTTCAATAACCTGCCAATTTTCGGCAAGTGTGAACATACTATTTAATTTAATATATGTTTGTTTAATTTATTTGATTGTCTAATTTTGAGGATTTTCTTAAGGTTTTATCGTGTTTTGTATTGTAATCGAGCTGGACATGTGTCATGCGTGGATTACATTTTATTGAATTGTATTGTATATATCGATCTTGTAACTATTGTATAGAATATTGTTTTGAAATAATATCTACTTTATGTATGGTTCTTTTCCCTGTACTAAATCTTTAAAAACATTAATCATCTAAGTTTGTTTAAAATAATATCCCAAGGGACAATTTCGATTAGGAATCTAATAAAATAAATGTATTTTACAGGACTTACTCCCTAGATACATACATACATCAATTTAAAAGTGGAAACATCAAATTAGATATTCCATTATCTTGGGAAGATTTTGATATATCTACCGTGATGACAAATTATACCAAGGTAAATAAGGTATATGTTAGAAAGCTCTACATCAATACGGTTTGTTCCTGAGTGGAGACGTAGTTCACCGACATGGAGCTTCTTCTCGTTTTATTAAGACTCACCGTGTCAGGTAAATATTGCATTGTATCATTGTGTATCAGGTAGGTATTGTATTGTATCGGTATGTTGTATCGTCAGAATGTATTTTTGTATTGTATTTTTTGTAACATTCAGTTATATTTTGCATTGTATAATGGGTAACGTGTCATATTTCATGTTTTGCATTGTATTACCATTTACAGTAATATATTTGATATGACGATTTTGTTCAGCTGACTGGTGATGTTTTTGGAGCTGTAGATGGTGATTGTAGTGTGAAGTGAGAATTATTGTTGATTCTGCTGTTGACATATTGTTTTTTTAACCGTCATTTGATAACATTCTATTGTTGTAGATTGGGTTATAGATCAACCTTAATTAATTAAGCATTCAGCCATTTGGCTGAATCCTTATTGAGATTGGCGTGTTTTTCATTATTATTCCACGGATCTTGTGTACAAAATTCAGCCAAATGGCTAAAGCTAATGCAACCAAACTTTACCTGACGATAGTCCGTACTGTCTAACCCAATCGGTCCAGCCATTAAGGGTCCAGTTCGAATCCAAATTTCGATTTTTAACATTTGAAAAATTTTCAAGATGCACCTAGAGACTTGTAACTTTTTTTAAAGATGCGCAGTGACAACGCAAAAAAAAAAATCGTGACGAATTCGTCGGTCAGGTGTTTAAATTTTTTCATTTTTACTTACCCCATACACCTTTGACGATCTTCTCCTCAGAAGATATCTGCTTCTAAGAGCATCGGTGATTAAACGATCGTCAAATGCACACGCACACTCCTAATACTTTTTCACATTGATCATTCAAAGTCAGGCAATTTTCGAAAATCGCAAACTTCAAAGGGCGATAACTCAAAACCATACCCACCGAATTTAAAGATGTTTTATGAATCAATAATGTACAGTCATTTCCGGTCATAATTTAGGATGAAAAATTGTAACAAAGGGAAAATTTCAAAACTTCACATAGAGACTTGAAACTTTTTTCAAACGATGCGCAATAACAATAAGAGCAAAAAGGTAAACCATGACGAAGTTGTAGCTCACGTTGTTTAACCGCTATTTTGATTTTCTTTATAAATCCTGAATTATACTTGTACAATTTAGGATACATAATCCTAGGGACATGCTAGAAACTTGCAACTTGTTTAAACGCTGTGCAATAACATTGGAAATATGTCTGAATTCATTATATATATAATCAATAAATTCTTTATTCGCTGAATCCTTTCATCGTCACTTGCGACTATATTTGACTTTAAATTTTACTTTTCACTTTAATGATATGTCTGAGTCAAGATTCGTCTTGACGATGAAATTATGCAAATTCCAAAAAACGTCACCTCAAATGATTTATTTTCAGCTGCTTTTACCATGACCCTATTGCTCCGAAGGCCGAAATGTCACCTCAACAATGGTGCAAGTTATCGGTCTCAAGAGGGAATTCTGGAATGCATTGAGAAGTGTCTTATCAACACCGATATTGGATGCAGCTATTTACAGTGGGACACAACGACAGGTGTGTGCTATAGATACAAACACACACCAAGGCCTTCCCCCGGATCAGGGGTTTGCCTTACCTTGTCCAAGGATGTGGTCGTTGTTATGTTAGGTGAGATGCTTCGATTTTAAACTTTATTAAAGGGCTGTGCCCAAAGAGTGAAAAGTCTCGATATGAAAGCCTAAAAGTGCTGACTTAAAAAGGTGCAAGAAATGATATGCGAACACAATAAGCTGTAAATTTGTGATTTTACCAATGTTTTTTGTAATTATACATAATTTAATTAAGGAATCTGATTTATTATTTTTGTTCGGATAGTTTTGTCATTTAAATTGATAGAGCAAGAAACAATCTCCATTACTAGCTACGCCTTGGTGTTTACTATATTATTTGTCGTTTCATTCGTCTTAAAATCGGGTAGTTGTTTTTCTCATTTTTGTGTGTAACAGTTTGGACGTAAACATAGTGGCAAATCAGGACAAGCCTTGTTATATAAATATTTGTGATGGTTAACATCTTCTTTGTCATGTCATGCGTCTTAGAACCTTTGACAAACATTCGTCATGCCTTTAGGACAGGACATGTAGGACTCCTTTTGATTCATTTTGGTTCATCCATACCGTTAATGATTTCGAAATACCACGTGTCTTTGGCAAATACTCGCTTTAAGATATGTCACAATGAACAGATGCCTGTAAATCTTCATTCCTTAACTCAATTTGACGTTATTAAAAAGATTCGTTCGTTCAAAACTGATGACATGTGAGAGGCGTCACTAATGGGAAAAAACTTTCTATTATGTTCGTCTTTTTTACGCTTACCATGAACTACCTGTTGATTTATGTACTTCGTTCACATTTGTCTCAATCTTTGTTATCGCATTCCTCTTATTCTGGCAGATATCTGGGTTTTGATATATGTTACCGTTAGGACAGCACATATACTTGCATTGAAATCACTTTACAGATACATTCTGCCTGGTTAGAAAACACCAGGGGCACATAAGCACCAACAGCAAGAAAGTGCCGGGTTTAAAGACTGAAACAGAATGCAGATCCATCTTTCTAATGAACTCGAGGTATATCAGTTACACCTGGAACCAAGACAACATCTCCTGCTCTTTTCAAAGGCGAGGACAAAAGAAATTCAGAAAATCAAAACTTGGCGAAGTTTTTGTTACAAGAGTTAAACACTGCAGTGAGTACTGTTCTACAGATGCATTCCTGGTTCCATTCACATTCCTAAATTGTGTTTAGCTGTTGTGTTCACATAATTTTCTATTAGCATTTGTACTGAAATAAGTTCAAATAATGTCCTGGTCGCATAGCTAAAATGTACCCTGGATACATTCAGTCACTTTATATATCAGAAGTAGGTTTGACGCATTGTTGAATATAGTGTAGGCAACAAATGGAGGCTTGCTCTTTAGCAATGGTCCTTCACAACAATACAAATATTGCTGCAGCTATGGCGTATGTCGGTAATGTATGGCGACGGATGCTGCAGCCATCATGTTTCTCCGCAATGTAAGGGTTGCTGCATCAATGGCGTTTCTCCTCAATGTAAGGATTGCTGCATCAATGACGTTTCTCCGCAATGTAAGGATTGCTGCATCAATGGCATTACTCCTCAATGTAAGGATTGCTGCCTCCACAATGTAAGGACTGCTGCAACAATTACGTTTCTCCTCAATGTAAGGATTGCTGCGTCAATGACGTTTCTCCTCAAAGTAAGGATTGCTGCATCAATGGCATTACTCCTCAATGTAAGGATTGCTGCATCAATGACGTTTTTCCTCAATGTAAGGATTGCTGCATCAATGACGTTTCTCCACAATGTAAGGATTGCTGCATCAATGACGGTTCTCCTCAATGTAAGGATTGCTGCATCAATGACGTTTCTCCTCAATGTAAGGATTGCTGCATCAATGGCGTTTCTCCTCAATGTAAGGATTGCTGCATCAATTACGTTTCTCCTCAATATAAGGATTGCTGCATCAATGGCATTATTCGTTCATGTAAGGATTGCTGCATCAATGGTGTTTCTCCTCAATGTAAGGATTGCTGCATCAATGGCATTACTCCTCAATGTAAGGATTGCTGCATCAATAACGTTTCTCCTCAATGTAAGGATTGCTGCATCAATGACGTTTCTCCACAATGTAAGGATTGCTGCATCAATGACGGTTCTCCTCAATGTAAGGATTGCTGCATCAATGACGTTTCTCCACAATGTAAGGATTGCTGCATCAATGGCATTACTCCTCAATGTAAGGTTTGCTGCATCAATGGCGTTTCTCCTCAATTAGGGATTGCTGCATCAATGACGTTTCTGTTCAATGTGAGGATTGCTGCGTCAATGACGTTTCTCCTCAATGTAAGGATTGCTGCGTCAATGGCGTTTCTCCTCAATGTAAGGATTGCTGCATCAATGACGTTTCTCCACAATGTAAGGATTGCTGCATCAATGGCATTACTCCTCAATGTAAGGATTGCTGCATCAATGACGTTTCTCCTCAATGTAAGGATTGCTGCATCAATGGCATTACTCCTCAATGTAAGGATTGCTGCATCAATGACGTTTCTCCTCAATGTAAGGATTGCTGCGTCAATGACGTTTCTCCTCAATATAAGGATTGCTGCATCAATGGCATTACTCTTTCATGTAAGGATTGCTGCATCAATGACGTTTCTCCTAAATGTAAGGATTGCTGCATCAATGACGTTTCTCCTCAATGTAAGGATTGCTGCATCAATGACGTTTCTCCGCAATGTAAGGGTTGCTGCATCAATGGCGTTTCTCCTCAATGTAAGGATTGCTGCATCAATGACGTTTCTCCGCAATGTAAGGATTGCTGCATCAATGGCATTACTCCTCAATGTAAGGATTGCTGCCTCCACAATGTAAGGACTGCTGCAACAATTACGTTTCTCCTCAATGTAAGGATTGCTGCGTCAATGACGTTTCTCCTCAATGTAAGGATTGCTGCATCAATGGCATTACTCCTCAATGTAAGGATTGCTGCATCAATGACGTTTCTCCTCAATGTAAGGATTGCTGCATCAATGACGTTTCTCCACAATGTAAGGATTGCTGCATCAATGACGGTTCTCCTCAATGTAAGGATTGCTGCATCAATGACGTTTCTCCTCAATGTAAGGATTGCTGCATCAATGGCGTTTCTCCTCAATGTAAGGATTGCTGCATCAATTACGTTTCTCCTCAATATAAGGATTGCTGCATCAATGGCATTATTCTTTCATGTAAGGATTGCTGCATCAATGGTGTTTCTCCTCAATGTAAGGATTGCTGCATCAATGGCATTACTCCTCAATGTAAGGATTGCTGCATCAATAACGTTTCTCCTCAATGTAAGGATTGCTGCATCAATGACGTTTCTCCACAATGTAAGGATTGCTGCATCAATGACGGTTCTCCTCAATGTAAGGATTGCTGCATCAATGACGTTTCTCCACAATGTAAGGATTGCTGCATCAATGGCATTACTCCTCAATGTAAGGTTTGCTGCATCAATGGCGTTTCTCCTCAATTAGGGATTGCTGCATCAATGACGTTTCTGTTCAATGTGAGGATTGCTGCGTCAATGACGTTTCTCCTCAATGTAAGGATTGCTGCATCAATGGCGTTTCTCCTCAATGTAAGGATTGCTGCATCAATGACGTTTCTCCACAATGTAAGGATTGCTGCATCAATGGCATTACTCCTCAATGTAAGGATTGCTGCATCAATGACGTTTCTCCTCAATGTAAGGATTGCTGCATCAATGGCATTACTCCTCAATGTAAGGATTGCTGCATCAATGACGTTTCTCCTCAATGTAAGGATTGCTGCGTCAATGACGTTTCTCCTCAATATAAGGATTGCTGCATCAATGGCATTACTCTTTCATGTAAGGATTGCTGCATCAATGGCGTTTCTCCTCAATGTAAGGATTGCTGCATCAATGACGTTTCTCCTAAATGTAAGGATTGCTGCATCAATGACGTTTCTCCACAATGTAAGGATTGCTGCATCAATGACGGTTCTCCTCAATGTAAGGATTGCTGCATCAATGACGTTTCTCCACAATGTAAGGATTGCTGCATCAATGGCATTACTCCTCAATGTAAGGATTGCTGCATCAATGGCGTTTCTCCTCAATGTAAGGATTGCTGCATCAATGACGTTTCTGTTCAATGTAAGGATTGCTGCATCAATGGCATTACTCCTCAATGTAAGGATTGCTGCATCAATGACGTTTCTCCTCAATGTAAGGATTGCTGCGTCAATGACGTTTCTCCTCAATGTAAGGATTGCTGCATCAATGGCATTACTCCTTCATGTAAGGATTGCTGCATCAATGGCGTTTCTCCTCAATGTAAGGATTGCTGCATCAATGGCATTACTCCTCAATGTAAGGATTGCTGCATCAATGACGTTTCTCCTCAATGTAAGGATTGCTGCATCAATGACGTTTCTCCACAATGTAAGGATTGCTGCATCAATGACGGTTCTCCTCAATGTAAGGATTGCTGCATCAATGACGTTTCTCCACAATGTAAGGATTGCTGCATCAATGGCATTACTCCTCAATGTAAGGATTGCTGCATCAATGGCGTTTCTCCTAAATGTAAGGATTGCTGCATCAAAGACGTTTCTGTTCAATGTAAGGATTGCTGCATCAATGACGTTTCTCCTCAATGAAAGGATTGCTGCATCAATGGCGTTTCTCCTCAATGTAAGGATTGCTGCATCAATGGCGTTTCTCCTCAATGTAAGGATTGCTGCATCAATGGCGTTTCTCCTCAATGTAAGGATTGCTGCGTCAATGGCGTTTCTCCTCAATGTAAGGATTGCTGCATCAATGACGTTTCTCCACAATGTAAGGATTGCTGCATCAATGACGTTTCTCCTAAATGTAAGGATTGCTGCGTCAATGGCGTTTCTCCTCAATGTAAGGATTGCTGCATCAATGGCGTTTCTCCTCAATGTAAGGATTGCTGCATCAATTACGTTTCTCCTCAATATAAGGATTGCTGCATCAATGGCATTATTCTTTCATGTAAGGATTGCTGCATCAATGGTGTTTCTCCTCAATGTAAGGATTGCTGCATCAATGGCATTACTCCTCAATGTAAGGATTGCTGCATCAATAACGTTTCTCCTCAATGTAAGGATTGCTGCATCAATGACGTTTCTCCACAATGTAAGGATTGCTGCATCAATGACGGTTCTCCTCAATGTAAGGATTGCTGCATCAATGACGTTTCTCCACAATGTAAGGATTGCTGCATCAATGGCATTACTCCTCAATGTAAGGTTTGCTGCATCAATGGCGTTTCTCCTCAATTAGGGATTGCTGCATCAATGACGTTTCTGTTCAATGTGAGGATTGCTGCGTCAATGACGTTTCTCCTCAATGTAAGGATTGCTGCGTCAATGGCGTTTCTCCTCAATGTAAGGATTGCTGCATCAATGACGTTTCTCCACAATGTAAGGATTGCTGCATCAATGGCATTACTCCTCAATGTAAGGATTGCTGCATCAATGACGTTTCTCCTCAATGTAAGGATTGCTGCATCAATGGCATTACTCCTCAATGTAAGGATTGCTGCATCAATGACGTTTCTCCTCAATGTAAGGATTGCTGCGTCAATGACGTTTCTCCTCAATATAAGGATTGCTGCATCAATGGCATTACTCTTTCATGTAAGGATTGCTGCATCAATGACGTTTCTCCTAAATGTAAGGATTGCTGCATCAATGACGTTTCTCCTCAATGTAAGGATTGCTGCATCAATGACGTTTCTCCGCAATGTAAGGGTTGCTGCATCAATGGCGTTTCTCCTCAATGTAAGGATTGCTGCATCAATGACGTTTCTCCGCAATGTAAGGATTGCTGCATCAATGGCATTACTCCTCAATGTAAGGATTGCTGCCTCCACAATGTAAGGACTGCTGCAACAATTACGTTTCTCCTCAATGTAAGGATTGCTGCGTCAATGACGTTTCTCCTCAATGTAAGGATTGCTGCATCAATGGCATTACTCCTCAATGTAAGGATTGCTGCATCAATGACGTTTCTCCTCAATGTAAGGATTGCTGCATCAATGACGTTTCTCCACAATGTAAGGATTGCTGCATCAATGACGGTTCTCCTCAATGTAAGGATTGCTGCATCAATGACGTTTCTCCTCAATGTAAGGATTGCTGCATCAATGGCGTTTCTCCTCAATGTAAGGATTGCTGCATCAATTACGTTTCTCCTCAATATAAGGATTGCTGCATCAATGGCATTATTCTTTCATGTAAGGATTGCTGCATCAATGGTGTTTCTCCTCAATGTAAGGATTGCTGCATCAATGGCATTACTCCTCAATGTAAGGATTGCTGCATCAATAACGTTTCTCCTCAATGTAAGGATTGCTGCATCAATGACGTTTCTCCACAATGTAAGGATTGCTGCATCAATGACGGTTCTCCTCAATGTAAGGATTGCTGCATCAATGACGTTTCTCCACAATGTAAGGATTGCTGCATCAATGGCATTACTCCTCAATGTAAGGTTTGCTGCATCAATGGCGTTTCTCCTCAATTAGGGATTGCTGCATCAATGACGTTTCTGTTCAATGTGAGGATTGCTGCGTCAATGACGTTTCTCCTCAATGTAAGGATTGCTGCGTCAATGGCGTTTCTCCTCAATGTAAGGATTGCTGCATCAATGACGTTTCTCCACAATGTAAGGATTGCTGCATCAATGGCATTACTCCTCAATGTAAGGATTGCTGCATCAATGACGTTTCTCCTCAATGTAAGGATTGCTGCATCAATGGCATTACTCCTCAATGTAAGGATTGCTGCATCAATGACGTTTCTCCTCAATGTAAGGATTGCTGCGTCAATGACGTTTCTCCTCAATATAAGGATTGCTGCATCAATGGCATTACTCTTTCATGTAAGGATTGCTGCATCAATGGCGTTTCTCCTCAATGTAAGGATTGCTGCATCAATGACGTTTCTCCTAAATGTAAGGATTGCTGCATCAATGACGTTTCTCCACAATGTAAGGATTGCTGCATCAATGACGGTTCTCCTCAATGTAAGGATTGCTGCATCAATGACGTTTCTCCACAATGTAAGGATTGCTGCATCAATGGCATTACTCCTCAATGTAAGGATTGCTGCATCAATGGCGTTTCTCCTCAATGTAAGGATTGCTGCATCAATGACGTTTCTGTTCAATGTAAGGATTGCTGCATCAATGGCATTACTCCTCAATGTAAGGATTGCTGCATCAATGACGTTTCTCCTCAATGTAAGGATTGCTGCGTCAATGACGTTTCTCCTCAATGTAAGGATTGCTGCATCAATGGCATTACTCCTTCATGTAAGGATTGCTGCATCAATGGCGTTTCTCCTCAATGTAAGGATTGCTGCATCAATGGCATTACTCCTCAATGTAAGGATTGCTGCATCAATGACGTTTCTCCTCAATGTAAGGATTGCTGCATCAATGACGTTTCTCCACAATGTAAGGATTGCTGCATCAATGACGGTTCTCCTCAATGTAAGGATTGCTGCATCAATGACGTTTCTCCACAATGTAAGGATTGCTGCATCAATGGCATTACTCCTCAATGTAAGGATTGCTGCATCAATGGCGTTTCTCCTAAATGTAAGGATTGCTGCATCAAAGACGTTTCTGTTCAATGTAAGGATTGCTGCATCAATGACGTTTCTCCTCAATGTAAGGATTGCTGCATCAATGGCGTTTCTCCTCAATGTAAGGATTGCTGCATCAATGGCGTTTCTCCTCAATGTAAGGATTGCTGCATCAATGGCGTTTCTCCTAAATGTAAGGATTGCTGCGTCAATGGCGTTTCTCCTCAATGTAAGGATTGCTGCATCAATGACGTTTCTCCACAATGTAAGGATTGCTGCATCAATGACGTTTCTCCTAAATGTAAGGATTGCTGCGTCAATGGCGTTTCTCCTCAATGTAAGGATTGCTGCATCAATCACGTTTCTCCTCAATGTAAGGATTGCTGCATCAATGGCGTTTCTCCACAATGTAGGATTGCGGCATCAATGACGTTTCTCCACAATGTAGGATTGCTGCATCAATGACGTTTCGCCACAATGTAGGACTGCTGCATCAATGACGTTTTTGTTCAATGTAAGGATTGCTGCATCAATGGCGTTTCTACTCAATGTAAGGATTGCTGCATCAATGGCGTTTCTCCTCAATGTAAGGATTGCTGCGTCAATGGCGTTTCTCCTCAATGTAAGGATTGCTGCATCAATGACGTTTCTCCTCAATGTAAGGATTGCTGCATCAATGGCGTTTCTCCACAATGTAGGATTGCGGCATCAATGGCGTTTCTCCACAATGTAGGATTGCTGCATCAATGACGTTTCTCCACAATGTAGGATTGCTGCATCAATGACGTTTCTGTTCAATGTAAGGACTGCTGCATCAATGGCGTTTCTCCTCAATGTAAGGATTGCTGCAACAATGGCGTTTCTCCACAATGTAAGGATTGCTGCAGCAATGGCGTTTCTCCTCAATGTAAGGATTGCTGCATCAATGGCGTTTCTCCTCAATGTAAGGATTGCTGCATCAATGGCGTTTCTCCTCAATGTAAGGATTGCTGCATCAATGACGTTTCTCCTCAATGTAAGGATTGCTGCATCAATGGCGTTTCTCCACAATGTAAGGATTGCTGCATCAATGGCGTTTCTCCACAATGTAAGGATTGCTGCATCAATGGCGTTTCTCCTCAATGTAAGGATTGCTGCATCAATGGCCTTTCTCCTCAATGTAAGGATTGCTGCATCAATTGCGTTTCTCCTCAATGTAAGGATTGCTGCATCAATGGCATTACTCCTCAATGTAAGGATTGCTGCACCAATGACGTTTCTCCTCAATGTAAGGATTGCTGCATCAATGACGTTTCTCCACAATGTAAGGATTGCTGCATCAATGACGGTTCTCCTCAATGTAAGGATTGTTGCATCAATGACGTTTCTCCACAATGTAAGGATTGCTGCATCAATGGCATTACTCCTCAATGTAAGGATTGCTGCATCAATGGCGTTTCTCCTAAATGTAAGGATTGCTGCATCAATGACGTTTCTGTTCAATGTAAGGATTGCTGCATCAATGGCGTTTCTCCTCAATGTAAGGATTGCTGCATCAATGGCGTTTCTCCACAATGTAAGGATTGTTGCATCAATGGCGTTTCTCCTCAATGTAAGGATTGCTGCATCAATGGCGTTTCTCCTAAATGTAAGGATTGCTGCGTCAATGGCGTTTCTCCTCAATGTAAGGATTGCTGCATCAATGACGTTTCTCCGCAATGTAAGGATTGCTGCATCAATGACGTTTCTCCACAATGTAAGGATTGCTGCATCAATGACGTTTCTCCTCAATGTAAGGATTGCTGCATCAATGACGTTTCTCCTCAATGTAAGGATTGCTGCATCAATGGCGTTTCTCCTCAATGTAGGATTGCGGCATCACTGACGTTTCTCCACAATGTAGGATTGCTGCATCAATGACGTTTCTCCACAATGTAGGATTGCTGCATCAATGACGTTTCTCCACAATGTAGGATTGCTGCATCAATGGCGTTTCTCCTCAATGTAAGGATTGCTGCATCAATGGCGTTTCTCCTCAATGTAAGGATTGCTGCATCAATGGCGTTTCTCCTAAATGTTAGGATTGCTGCGTCAATGGCGTTTCTCCTCAATGTAAGGATTGCTGCATCAATGACGTTTTTCCTGAAATGTAAGGCGTAAATGGACGAATGGCACTGATCTCCGCATTGTAAGGCAACTCATGAAGGATTAGTGTGTGAGCAGAGTAAACAAATGAATATAGCGTCCTCAATTATTGCTTGCACTATATATAGTCTTTCTAAGTAATTGACAGTAAGTTTACAGAGTTTGTTATTCTCTTTAACAATGTTTAATACAAAAACAAAGAAACTGCAAATAAACCTTGTAGACCCGCATGGTAACATTGCATCGAAGCCTATTCACCTGTGCAATCCATTCAAAATATTCCCTTTGTGTCCGGCATTATCTCTAAACACATTAACTTTAAGCAAAATAGGTACAATATATGATTAATTAATGAAATGTAGTTATATTATTAAAGAAATGTAATCATTAAACCCCCCAGAAAAACGCTGTGCTGCCTTCAGCGTGGGCACCCCCATGTCCCGTGCTCAGAACAGTAAGTGTTTGCAAGCTCACACAACCTTTCAAACCTGTCTGGGGAAGATTATGTCAACATCGCATTACTATGAATTGATATGGGACTCACGGCGAGGCAGGGCATGCTGCCTGACCTTATTGGATGGTTACCTTATTGCAGGACTCGGATTTGGAACAAATGTCATTCGAGTAAAACAGAATAAAAGATGCAATGAACGGAAATCGCATGAAGGTAAGAGCAATTTGGATATGTATGTTGTGTGGCAATATTGTTGATGACGATAACAATGACAATATGTTTTATGATGGGGATGATGACGATGAAAGTTATTACGATTTTGATAACAAAAAAATCAATTTATCATTTGAAGGGTGTAGCTATTTCATGATGTGTTTCTTTTCAAATAAAAGAAACCTTATAAAATAATGGGGTTTGTTTGTTCCCCGCCGCAACGCGGAACGGGAGACTATTATTCAGAGGCGTCCGAAAGTCAGTATGAACGTCACATTTCTTGTTTACGCTATGAAGCATTGTATCCAAAGTATTCAATTCGCAGTCAGCCGACATTGTGTGAGGTCGCAGACGCCAGTCTATTTTGGTGACCTTGAAGGCTTGAACTTATGTTCAAGGTCACCACAACACTTTGACCACTTTTCGAACTCTTGTTAACGCGATATATCATGTCCGAATGGACCCAAAGTCTTCAAATTTTGTGCCAGGCTACATTGAGGGGGATGATGCAGACACCAGTCGCTTTTGGTGACCTTGACCTTATTTTCAAGGTCATCACGACACTTTGACCACTTTATCATATCTTGTTAATGCGACATCTGCGGATTACGCAGACACCAGCCGATTCTGGTGATCTTTACATTATTTCCAAGGTCACCGCAACACTTTGACTACTTTTCGAACTCTGTTTAACGCAATATCTCATGAACCCAAGTCCTCAAATTTGCTGATTATCATGACACTTTTTACCAGTAATGCAATATAGAAAGTAGCTCCTTTTGACCAAATGATTCGTCTTACTAAACTCAATGTTTTAGTTAGATAGAAGATAGATTGTGCCCTCTCTTTATTGTACCTGTGCAAGAATCTGAATTTCATTTTTTTACAGTGTCCGTTTTATGCAGATATAAGAAAATGTACTCTTCCATATTAATATTATACATCACCATCTTTACAGAAATGTATCACACTATGTAAAAGCGATAATGTTTATAGTGTAAACTGCCTTGCAAAGTATATTTTCCTTGGAATTAAACAAAATGCCAATGTTGCAAGTTCCTTAATACACTGACGGGCAAAAGAAAGTATATGGCTCAGTTGTATTTATCATATTATAATTTTCAAAGTAAAATATCTCGAGTTTGTTTGTGAAATTAGTCCAAAACAATTTTGAATTTCCCCCGAATTAATTTTGATAAAACACAACTGTTCATCGACATATAACACATACTCTGTGTGAAAATCACAATACAACATTTTGAACATGGTAGGGGTCATGTTGGTGTAAATTTGATTTCTTACCCCTGTCTACTTTATTTAAAAAATCAGTAACCAATTAAGTCATTCAAACTACTGCTGTAAGGTGTTATTGTATCGTGTCATAATCAAATGCATCTCATTTCTTTAAAATATTGAATTAATCGAAAACAGAACAGAACAGAACAGAACAGAATTTATTCAGTTTTCAAGGCCTCTGGCCCATACAACATACATGTTACATTTGATAAATGTGCATGCTTAATATTGTTTACAATGGGAAGTAAGTTATACAGCAGAATAATTAATAGCGTAGTTTACTGAGATATTTTCCTATTTGTTAAATCGAAAACAAGTGAGTGTTATACTTTCTTTTGCCCGTCAGTTTATAATGCACTGATACTTAATGCCAAACCACTGGTGCTCCATACACAGTTTAATTGTGTTTTTTTCTGACTTGTAATATGAACCGGTGGCCTTTTTTACTTCTGAATAAAGCATATTCAACTTAACTCAATGTTAGGGGCGGGGGACATTGCCATGTTAGTGGCAATCACTTGTTTTTATTAAATTCATATGATTATTGAAAAATGCAATTCAGATCTTGTGTTGACAGAAGGTTCCCCCGACCAACCCTCTGCCCCAAAATATAACATAACGAAGCACAGTTGGTTTCTCATATGTTGTTCTTGTATATATAATTAGTATAGGCAACGTGTTGTCGTTATAAATATTCAAATTAAAAACAACTGACATGTATATTAACCAGGTAGTTCCCTAATTTTCAGGTCACAGGTAGACATGTCTATTGAAATTAAATAAAATAATCCAGTCTGAGAAGGTGTCTGCGACATACCTTTAAGTTAATTGCACCAGTTTTATATTTTAGTTAAAAAATTTAAAAAGCCATTTGTTTAGTAGCTCATCAGACTTTGCTTGGTTATTATCTCAAAGGTTGACGACTAACATATCGATATATAGGTTAAGGCCAGGGTATTGTCATTTGCTCTAGATCTGTATAATGGTTTTGACAGTCACCAAACTACAAATTACAATCAACATTGTATGACAAGATACGATTAATTTTGTTTGTCCCATTAAAAAAAAAATTAAATGTTGGTCCATTACACATATATGTCTATCTAGGTCTATCTAGGTCTATCTATGGATACGGCTTATACGGTTATGTAAAGAGATGTTTTACCCATCAACGTACAAATATATTGTATAAACTTTACTAATAAACGGCAAACTTGAGAAAACATAATATGCACAAAACGTGCCTTTAGGTAACTACAATCTAATCTAATCTGGCATGCCGGTGTGTTTGTTGAAATGAGAATAAAAACTTGCACATCTTAATCGCAATCTAAACACTTGTTTTGCTGAAAATATTAGCTTCCTTTTTTCATGATTCTGAAGATTTACTTGATTCATACACAAAGTTTTAAAACAATTATTTTGCATCCTGCTTTTAAAGTTCAAGCGTAATGCAGTTTTCTCAAGATTATTACCTTTACGAACGTTATATATCGGAATCAATTGAGCATAAAATCGGGACAATATACACTTGCAATTGATTATTAAGACGATTTAAATTTACCCATTTCAACAATGTCGCCATCAGCGTGGCGATCCGCTTTGAAGACAATCCTTGAGTCGTGACTGTAATTAACCACAGACGAGGGTCGTCTGTGACCCGCTAGGTGGAGCCTCATTAATAAATCAATGATGATTATCACTGCCGCTAAATGAATTCATGAGGTGTGTTCATCGCCAAAAAACACATGTTTATATATTAATTATTTATTCTGCGGAATTATATGGAAAATTTCAGTTATTTATTAAAGATTTGTTTATGAAATTAACAATCAAAATGTTGCGAAATTACGTTGAATTATTACTATCACCGATAATGAGTTTACTCCAGTGACGTCAAGGGAGTCATCCCATCACGGGCCACACCCCCGCAGATTTTCATTTTGGCAGCCGGGGCTAAGTTAGGCAGTTTTTTAAAAAGCCGGATATAAGTAATTTATGGGCCGATTTCAGAAATTTAAAATCGAGAAATCGTCAAATTGAAATCCAATTTTAATCAATCCGAATGTGACCATATCGCATGACATCTAACCTTTAAAACGATTTGGTGTGAGACACATACAGGGATCGGACTACATGTAACTACAGACATTTCATTCCCCTACACAATAAAGATGTGATTCTAAAAATATTAAAGATACATCCATTGTGCTTCATAAAATTATGTGTCACTTTAATACGTGCCAACAAACGATATCTGCTGATTTCAGTTGAAATAAATTCACTCAATCGTAAAATATATCATATTTACTACTTTCCAATTAAAATCGAATAACATCCATATACATATGCAGAAACCAAAACTACACGCCCCATGTCCAAGCACAGTGGTTATAAGACCTATTTAACATTAGCAACTCAAAGTTGTATTTTTGTCTATTGTAAATAAGTTTAGAAAATAACGTTTGACTTAATTGACGCGCGCCACACGCGGTGCATTGTCTGGTACAAGGCCGGTATACTGAGTCGACTATCATCAAAATGGCAATTTTCGATAACAGTAAATGGAGGGAATGGTGGTTGGTTAGGACCAGGGTCCCCTTTCACGAAGCACTAAGGTGATCGTAAGTCACCAAGGTAACCTTAGTGCAATGTTAAAGGATGGGAGTTAAGGTTAACCTTAGTAAAGGTTGCTTTGTGAAAGTAGGCCCAGGGCCATGTTGAAGAGTGGTTTCAAAGTAATTGCTCAATGAGCGATTACTTTTAAACCTCTCTTGAACGCGATTGCTCAATGTAGCGCTACGTAGCAAGGCGAGCAAACTTCGAGGAATTTGTATCGTGTCGTTCAAGAGAGAATGAGCGCTACTTGAGCGCTACTTGAGCGCTACATTGAGCGATCAATGAGCAAGTATAAGCGCTCGCTGTTATGGAACGGAGCCCAGATGTGTTAAGGTTGATCCCTTGATGCTAGGTATCTTCACACAAAATGGCAGCTTTGGGCTGTAGAAGTTCTGGAGGAGAAGTCGAAAGTTATGGGCAACAACTGACCGTCATTCCATAAGCCAATGAGGAGCTCATTGGGCCTGAATGACATTGCATGGCGCCCGGCGTCCGTCTGTCTGTCTGTCCATCCGCCTTTTCGACTTCATAGAGCTGCACTCTGAACTGCTTGATTTATGAGGATTTTAAATTGTAGATGTTTTTACGTTGTGGCACCAAATAAGGGCCACTAGGGCTACGACTTTAAAACCTGTTTTAATATTCATCTCCAGTACGAAAACGTCTTTACCGGCGCGAAATTACGAAACTTCATATCGGTATGATAATCGTATTATAAGAACACTGCGATGGTGCCGAGTATGTAAGCTAGATAGCATTGAAGACGAATTTCATTTTGTCATTGTTTGTCCAGCCTTTCAAGACTTGATATCTAAATATTGCCGTTTGTTTGTACGCCATATGCATGGTTTTAAATAGTTTCAGCAATTTAATGCCATCATGTGATACAACTATTTTTATTTAACTTCAGCTCTTTCTCCACCATGCACTCCGTCTGAGAAGCCAATTATTGTAAAATTGTACAACCTGCTTACTGCAACCTATATATGGGCCGGAGGCCACACGTACCCAAATAAAGAATTGAATTGAAAGAGTCCAGTAAATGAAAAGATCCAATTAGAATTATGAATAAGTTTGGTAACTCTAGTGTGCCATTTAAGGGTCACAGATTGTATGTCCTTAAAGCAAATAAATATCTTCTTCTCAAAAACGAAATGCGTTAGAAAGCTGAAATATAGGCAGAACCATTGCAGATTTGGATAATGAGTTGTAGATTTGATTTTATATGATTGCTCCATAGAGGTTACATCTTACAAACTACAATGTCGTTAAAAGTTTAATGTTATGAATTGTAGATATGTTGACAACTACAGTCTGATGAGATGCAGAGCCAATTGCTTTGATTTTTATTTTGTGTTTGTGTTTTGATTTTACGCTTTAAGTGTCACCGATAACATGTTCTTACCAGTTTCATCAAGTTACCAGTAAATACCCACTTGTCAAAGTTTCAGCAATTCCTACAATTCCAATTGTCATAAATAAAAAGGGGCACGTTTATAAAATTGGAAATAAATATTCCTAAAATTAATACACATAATTATGTCTATGTTTGAAAATTGTCATGAAGTAATAAAGATGGGAGGTTTTAAAAGTATTTATTTACAGCATTGATGAAACTGATGAATTATGCCTATAACATTATTTATCTTTATATAATGTACGAATAAAATACTTGTTTTTACTGCTTTACTATTTTTGTCAATGCACCTCTAGTGGTTAAAATTTGCAACAAGAATGTTTGTCTTTATTTTAGCCGATGTAAACTCGTCTACTTTTGAAAAAAACATGACTGCATTCTAACTCAGAACAGATGTGCGAACCGCAATGGTAACGTGACTGTATACTCATGGGGCTTAATAAACAGTTGTGTGCATAATGTATATGTCAGTATGCTTATGTAAAGGACCGGTCACAAAGCCCAAAAGTCGCGTAAACGCATGAATCACGCACACGATTCGAATCTTACGCGATGCATGCGCGATTTGCGCATTTCATCAGTTTGTCTGACAACGAACCTCCATAGGTGTCCGTCGATGTTCGCCGGATCGGCGCCTCTACGCGATTACGAGTTTTTAACAGCTCAAACCTCGGCTTCGCGTGAAAGTTTACGCGGTACTGCGCTGTTTACGTAAGTTTTGCGTAGTGTGCGTAGTTCTTACGTGGACAATGCGCGAAATATGCGTGGAATGTTGACATCAGTGATCATTCGCAAACATGTTGCCGCTATCGCGTTCATCGACGACTTTCCACGGACGATAAGCAGACATACGACGCATGGTTCGCGCATGTACGCAGTTCATTAGTGCAAGTGCGCAGATTTTGCGCAGATTTTTCAGCGGACCTTGCGTCGCTCACAACCACGTATGCGCCCTGTTTGCGTGTCCATGCGCTGAATTGCGGGGTTTGTTAGTGATTTGTGAGTGCACTCTCCGTAGTTCTTGCGTAATTCATCGGTGATTTTTAATCGCGTAAATGGTCAAATTCTCGACGAACAGGCACCCACAACCAAACTTTGTGCGTGATTCGTGCGTTTACGCGACTTTTGGGCTGCGTGACGGGCCCTTAACCGTTTTTGGCAACTACATATATATTCTTTATATGTCTAACTCCCACTTTTCAGAAATGTGTGTGAGAGTTATAACCAACAGAAGAATGAAGGGCGGTTTCTCAATACCTCATGACCGTGAAGGATGCGCACATTTCTGCCGTAATATTGTCAACTGCGCAGGTGTCGACTGGAACAGTTTGACTGGCAAGTGTTTATTTCATTACGTGCCGAAAGAGCTGATCTATGCTGACGGCTTTACTCACTACACTGTTGTGCCGTGTCCTTGCAGCCTTCAAACATGCGCGAGTGAGACTCGCTCCAAAGAATTCGTGGATGAGTGTAACAGATATGTTGCTTCGAAAACCGATGAGAACTGACGATAGGCCTATGCATTTCACATTACATTTTTTCCCTATTCAGGGACATTTCATTCACAGAAAATTGATAGGTTGTCTAGAATTTGTCCAATTTGTAATGAAGGAATAGAAGACGAATTTCATTTTATTTCTGTGTGTCCATATTATAATGATTTAAGAAAAATATATCTGCCAAGTATTAGAAATGTAAACATGTATACATTTAAACAAATTCTTACTACTAACGATAACTACATGTTGAAAAAATTAAGCCACTATGTTTATTATGCCTATGAAAAACGATGTAAAAAGCTAAATGAAATTTCTTGCGATTAATTATTATTTTCATGTAATCTACTTCTCGTAAGTTGTGCGTATTATTACTTAATATTATTTTTGTATACGAAATATGTGTTTCTATGTACCTGTATTTGGGCCCAGGGGCCTATATACTTGAATAAAGTTGAAGTGAAGTGAATAAAATTTCCAGGTTTTGAGGATAAGTAGATATATAGGCTAACTCTTCAAAAACACCCTGTGTCCCTTTACAAGTTCATTACAACATTATTTCTCAGTAATGACCTTTTATAAAGGGCTATTACAGTGTTTTACTACCGAAAAAGGACGGGATTTTCACACATGCATCTTAATGGCAGAATTTCATGATGAAGTGAAGACATTGCAACAGAAAAATAAGTATTGTTCTCATTATTGTTCAATCATAAACTTATTTCTATTTTTCATAATGGAGCTATAGTACTAAATTTAGTGTCCAAATTTTGAATTTCCCTAAGAATATATTGATATGATGAAAATGATGAGAAACAAATCAAATATTATTACAAACAGAATAAATTTAATCTTACAAAACAGCCGTTGTTGGTGTTTTGGTAACAAAAATAAAATGTTATCACTGAATGTGTATACAGGATCAAGGATACGCGGGTCGTATTTTACGTCCGTTTCATAATTTAAGTTATTCCAGTGTCTAGACACGGATGTAGTTTGTGTCCTTGATTTTTTACATCATTTCAAACTTAAATATCAATTAGAAATACATGCCATTTAGATAGTGGACAAATGTTACACTACCGTCAATAGTACATATTATTGTACTTTTTCGGGCCGAGTCCCATGCGGGATTCGAACCCATACCCTCTACCTAACTATCGCCAGCACTGACTGTACCAACAGCTCACCACACGACCATTTTATTTCGCCTCGACAAAAATCGAGGTCCAACAAAGGATAGTTAAGCTAAATTTACGATCAATACCCCTCTGATAGACGTACATTGGCCAAAGGCGGAATGCATTAGAAATACATGCCATGCTCGATTTTTGTCGAGGCGAAATGAGACAAGTCTCAAAATAATGACATTTGTCACTATCATTTCACACATTCATTATCATAAAACAACAAACATATGTCATGATTATGGCCTTATTTGAATCAAAGGTTAATAGTTACACTTATACATAAACAGGAAATGCAATTTATTCTTATTTTTAAAGTATTTTTAAAAATTTGATTTGAATTAAATTTTACCAAATTGTTTTTACCAGATTGTTTTCTTTTAAAAATTCATGTCAGTTAATCTCAACAATTGAACTTTTTACTAGAAATAAATATTATCCTTTTACAAAATTAACCCCTCAAACAATCATCAAGAAATACATAATTGAATGGAATGGTAAATAAATAAACGCCAAAACACATATTTCAATTTATATAAGTTCCTATAAAGATTGTTTTTCTTTCGTGTATTTGTTTACAGTTTGTGAGTCAGACCACAATGCTTTGCACTTGAAAATAATATACTTGATTTAAATTTAGACTGGAAAACACCTTTACTTATTAGACTCCACTTACTTTGAGTCGAAATAAATCTGAAAAATCTGAATTGTTGGCAATTTTCCGATATGTTGATCAACATACTCGATGGCTCTTTAATAAGAATGTTATAAACCTGAGGTGGGGTAACTTTACAATTCAAAGGGAGATAACCCCGACCCTTGACTTAGTTCAACATAATTGACCTTTTCACTTTAAGTAGACTTTAAAACAAAAATATTTGTTTCATAAAACAAATTCTATTTGTCACAATTATAATACAATGATATAATTATCGTATTTCAGTCTTTTTAATTTCCAATGTCCATACATGACACTGTTACTGAAAATTAACACAGACGCTACAAGGCTGTGTACCATCTATATCTGACAATTGAGAATGTGCCGTAAAAATGGTAATCAATCTCCTTAATATATATATTGATAGGTCCTTTTTATATCTAAATCGGTTAATGGTAAGGAACTCCTTTAAAACATTAAAACAGAAAAGCCTGAATAGGCCCCAATATGCCTGAGATACCCAAGAGATCAAATAGCATGACTAAGCGAAATGTCAATTGTTTTAATTTTACAACTGATTTCTGGCCTGAAATTGACGACTTCACTGTCTGGTAAAGACAAGTAAAAGATAGGTTTCTGTCCTTGTGTCCACGACATTGAACTATTAATTTATACCAATAGTTTTTTACAGGTACATAGAATCTCACCCAATTGTCTTCTGATATCAAATATATCAACACGAGTTGATAAAAGTTACAAATATCCGAGGCTTGCTGGAAAACAGTTTTGGATGATAAAACAATGTAAACGTATTGTAAAATGTTTCACAGTATCAGTCATATCGTTCTCCCCACATATCCTTCTCACAAAGGTAACTTCCTTCAGATTATCTACCGAAGCCTCTGTTACATATCGCATATATATGTAGCTCTAATTGAGGAGGTGACATAGAGGTAAGACCGATGTTGATGATAGATAATGCATTAGGGAACACGTGTTCGGCGATACTTACCGATGTCATTTAACGGTAACGTTTAAACAACATTTATATCGGAGTTCAAAATTCCGGTTGATAAGCCTTGTTATATATATAGTGTATTACCTATATCTACCTATATCTATATTTCCTCCCCAGCCTGTGATCGAGCACTTTCTCGGCTAAAAGTACAGACTTGTTGATTGCATTAGGAGTTAGTTTTGCAAATTTCAAATTGAACATTTCGTTACTGTCGGAATGACTATAGTTACTTTATGTGTGTGTGCGCACATATTGTTTACCACAAGTAAAATCGCAAATGTAAAAAGTGTATAAAAAATAAGGAAATTTCCAGTGTTTCAAACTTTCACTACAGTGAAATATCGCCTATATGCAATAGAAGTTACGATAGAAAATCTGAATGGAGTAACCGCAATGGGAAGAGAATACTCCTGACAAAGCTGATTCTTACATCATTTACTGTCAAAGAAAATCGAATACTTCCCCGGATCTCGGATTTGACAAGACCAAGCGTCTTTGATCAGTTTGTCGAATATGCCGTTTACAATTTTAGATTCACAGGCGTCAGCCGACTGTCTCTACACAATCAGCACATATCTATCATTCAGACGAATTTATATCTGACTTCACTGATGATATTTAACACTTTCTTCTTGGAACTTATTTGTCAAACAAAGTCGACTTAGTTCTCTCAAAGTCACAACTAGAATAAGTCTCCATCACTGGCTAATTAAAACATTGCTGCACTACATTAACTTTTATGTGTTAGCGTAGCGGCAAGCACTGTGAAGTGTTTGTGCAACGCACTGTTACGCATACATAGAGCAGTTACCGAAAACCAACAAGGCTGAAATCATTAAGGTTTGGCTTGCAGGGGAGTTGGCAGCGTTATTGTTAAATATAAGATACCTACGGCAATTAAACACAGGCGGTCAATGGGACCGACAGCGTGCTTTATGAGACAATAAAACATGCTCGTGTTTTAGACGTCAGTTTGAGCGTCGCTTAGCAAATGACGTCACATGTTACGTCACTTTGGTTGTTCAATGCTAGTGAACGTGTTCTACGACGGGAGACATTAATATTTTCAATAATATATACAAATAAGATAATATCTGCACGGCTTTTACATAAAAGCGTTTAACTGTTTAAGGGCATCTAATATAAGAAAAAGAAGACTCGTTGTTGTGCTTTATCATAGAATAAAACATAGCACTAACGTCCTCGTGCTTTATCTATAATAGTTCAGGGCAAAACTATACTTTTATTACAAAACACATTGGGGTACAGCGAACTTTATATACAGATCTACACTTGTGTACAATCGAAACGTTGGCAACACATATGCAAGATAGTTTAATGGGGCAGTAGCAGGTTTTTTCGCTGCAATAAGTCGATGAAATGAATTTTAACAATAGTGTCACCATTAGTAAACACCCTTCTCTCTACGGAAAATCAAGTTAAAAAATTGTTTTATGGGAATTGTTTTGTCATTCAAAATAATAAATTGTGTTCACAATAAAATGGCCGCCATATAAGTTTTGCTTTATAGGCAACATCGCTATTATCACCGCGGACAATTGGTTAGTGTAATAAGATGGTTTACCCTCTAAAGTAAATATAAATGACATAAACTATCATTATAAATGGGACATTTGAAAAAATAAAATTTACAAAAAACGTGCTACTGCCCCTTTAATCCATGAATAATAAATACGACTAGAACATTAGTTGCATGTTGTGTCCAGAAGCAAACTAACCTAAATCGTCAATTTTTTTAAAAATTACCATGTTATGTTCCTGAGAAACACTCCTTTTAAATATGATCGGTTTTTAATCTCCTATACTAGGCGAAATAGGAGAGTGAAACATGGCTTATCTCCCCTTGGGTTATGACGTTCAACAGTAACGACGCGTCAGCGAAGTATCATCCTCGGTTACCCATGGTTTAATATATGCTCCGTTACTCTCAACTGTATAGTGGAGAGTAACGGAGCATATATAAAACCATGGGTAACCGAGGATGGCGAAGTATAAGATGGTAACATTATGTCACATTTTTTAAAAATTAACTTTCAACTCTTATTTAACTTAACATTTCCATTATTCATGCTTTTTAAACTTACAGGCAAAACATTTTGCCATACAACCCTTTGAAATAGTGATTACAGCACCATATCGGTATTTTGAACACGCGTAAAAATAAAAGTATCGTGCCATAAAGAACAACATTTTCAATACTTTTTAACAAAACGTTTTAGCTTATCAAAAACATTGAAAACCGACTTAGTCCATAGTTTAAGATACACTGAGTTAAGATAATCTCAGACGAAAAGAGTTCAATTTGTGTAAAATTTGAAACAGCATAATTCATGTCGGTCTTTTATGTCCTTCTACACATGACTGTCGACTGTATCGATGTGGTTTATAGAGACGTTTTAAGACAACGTTGTAAACCTCCAAGCTAAATTATTCACATAAGTGGAAATAAAAAAATCAATAAATGACTGAAATCATCGACACAAGCGTGAGAGACGGGCGGGCCGGGGATATACATGAACACTTTTCAAGAGGGGGTTGGGGGTCCGCGACTAATTGATTTCAATAATTCTAAAAAATGCTTTACACACCCTGTCTCATATTGTACATCGCTCAGAAACATGTTTTATAACGGTTAATGTATTTCGGATATTTGCAACTTTTCGTCGATGGTGTAATTCAACAACGTATCCATGAGATGTTCGCTACGGTCCTTGACACCTCTTGATGAACATTGCTTTTACCTATTTTCTGAGGAGGTAAATGATTTACAATCCTTTTATTACGTTTACAAAACCATTCCAAAAAATTGATATTGGTCATTCTGCAGATGCTGAAATTAATATATTTCTTCAAGGTTGACAATATATTATTGAAATTGTTTAACAAAATTTCGAAGCATTGGTCCATTAGGTGAGCTTATATTGATGTATATACAGCACCATTTAACATTTAATTCCCTTCCAAAAATAAAACTTGCCGTTTAAGTTTAAATATTTAATTTGTGTCCTTTATGGCCTCTGCAGATGAATGCATACTGGATGCTGGCGAGGTGAAGTGTTACTTGATGTTTCTATGCCACAATAATTCTATTTCAAGAGAACGGTGTTTGTATAAACCATGTGTCCAGTTGCCATGGAGGTCTACGGGTATCAATAAGTTATGCTGCTTAGAAGATCTCAGTCGTTCCAACCTTGCTTCTGAAGACAACTGCTAGTGTTATTTGCATTTATTATACATGCTGACAATGTACACGTGTAACAAAGAGATTCCAGTATTTCACAAGCGTTTCCAACGTATAAAGTCGACTTCACTTGTATTGAAAAACATGTATGCTGAATAAAAATATATCGCTTCTCTATTACTAAAGGCAGCCCGTTTTTTAATATTATCCCATGATAAAATAAAACAAACAGGTAGAAGATAAAGGAGAACGAGTTCTAGGGATATACAATATATATATATATATATATAGAGAGAGAGAGAGAGAGAGAGAGAGAGAGAGAGAGAGAGAGAGAGAGAGAGAGAGAGAGAGAGAGAGAGAGAGAGAGAGAGAGAGAGAGAGAGAGAGAGAGAGAGAGAGAGAGAGAGAGAGAGAGAGAGAGAGAGAGAGAGAGAGAGAGAGAGAGAGAGAGAACGTTTGTACAATTGAATAGGTTTATGTGTTAAGGGTTTTGGTAAGTTTCTACGGGCATTGAATTTGGTGTACCAGGTAATAGGGGGTTGTTACAGTAACTGTTACTTGTGATAACGGTGTTAGAAGCTACACCAAAACATCGCACTACTGCAATGAAGAAGCTGTATATGCATATAACTCGTTATCCTTCATTTAACCAACTTCTAAATGCCATTGAAAGAAATATACGATTATTAATTAACGGCTCCTTGGGTGAAATGCATCCGAAATTTGGAACTCTTTTACATTGAACTCTATGAATGGTGAAGCCTAAAGCGATAAAGAGTTAAACCATCAGTCTTTATTCCTCAAAAACCACCCACGGTGGTACAAAAGAATACAAACGTACATATATTTAGTACATAAACAGACAATAATGGCGATGATAGTTCATTTTAACTTTCCAAAAACAATACGAAGATACTTTGACAGTGCCTTCATTTCTTACATTTTTCGACTACTTATCAATCTTTTATATTTGTAAGGATTTGGCCACTTGAAATAGGATTCTTTAATATACATGCGACGTTCTGGTTCAAATATTGTCCATTTAAATAGATAGTGTACCTCATCTGCAATTACTAGAGAGTAGCGTAGAGGGCATATGTTTTTTCCGCGCGGGGTAGGCTACGCCATCTGCCGGTTTCAAATGGAAAATTGTGATTGCTTGTATTTAGTTTCAGAATTGGGAGATACATGGGTTTTTGGAGAAGAAGGTAATGCTAGAAGGAATGTACCTTTTTACACAGGGGTTCGAAACGCCGTTTGTACATTATTTTTTAAAATTCAAAATCTGGATTTAATTTTTTTTTAAATATTGTACAAACGGCGATTCGCTAGATTTGAACTTTAAAAAATAATGTACAAACGGCGATTCGAACCCCTGTGCCCTTTTATGTCCTTTGCTTGAGGTCAATAGATAGTAAAAGATATATTGATGGAACTGAAAAAAGTGTAAGGCACAGTTGATCAGTCAGAAAATCATTCAAGTGACGTTTTAATGTTAAACAATCAAATGATGTACCTTTGCCCTCAAACAGACATGCAGTTTCACTTTATCATTCACCATTGTTAAATAAATTTTTATTGACACATTACTAAAATACCGTGCAGCATCCCTTCACACACAGCTCTGTGAATAGCATAAAAAGCCAAACTGCGAAACACGACACACTTCAGTGACGCGCCTCCTACAGTCGCTCCTCCTACTTTAGCAAATACATAAATTGCGCATGCGTATACGTTACAAGTGCACTCGCAGCCTCGTTTTAAAACATCTACTAAACCCAAGAGATATTCTCAAAGACAAACGCCGTACGGAACCTAAGACAGTGCATAAACTCTGGAACTCAATCAACCTAAGAATGAGGGCGATGATGATGAAGATACGCAGATCGATGATGTGGATTCTTCTAACTTTTGTCATAAACGTGTAAGTTCTATGTTCAAAATGTTGGCAAATTTTAGTTTTGTTCAGTCGAACTGTCAATCTAAGAAGAAAGAAAACAACGTGTTAGGAAAGCAATTAGTGTATTAGGTAGAAAAATCATGTTGCAGTGTTGAAACGCAAGTTCACTCAATTAAAAGTTCATAGTCCTTGGTTAACGATTTTATAAAAGCTTGGTATTTTTGTGTCAAAATCCAAGATCCGTTATAATGGAAAATGAAAGTCAATATTTATTGCTGCAATGTGATTAGGACCATTCTTTTAAGTGAAATGATGACACTTTACTTACTTAATTTTCAACAAAAGTAACTCTTGAAGAAGTACGAACATTTAAACTCCAAAAATCATAAACTGATAAATTCAATAAAATTGCCTAAATGAACAAATTCAGTGAACATGAGGTGTCTGGGTCGACCTTCGGGTGCAATGGTACACTTAATTTCAGTACAGTACAGTTCAGTATATACAGTACAGTATATGCAGTTACGGCATTGGCTTAGACATGTATCTATAGCGAGAAGACATGTTTGATTAACAGACTGAATTCAAATAATCTCAAATAATCTCAAATAATCTCAAATAATCTCTAATATTCTCAAATAATCTCAAATAATCTCAAATCACAAATCCTATGTTTTCGGCTTTCCCTCAATTATTGTTCAGGACTGAACCTGGCTAGGTGCAAAAAAAATTTCTCTTGAAATATAATTCAATAACCTTTTGAGATATGATATTCCATATAGGTGTATCAAATCAGTAACATAATAAACATACATACATGCTAAATTTCATTGATAACAAAGTGTGAATGTGAAATGTGCTTTGAATATAGTAGTTTTCAAGGCGGTGGTAATTAATGTAAATGTAACAAAATTATAATTACAATTATTTGAGAAGCAGTATGACAAGTTTTTAAGAAATATATTGTCCAAAAAAGCTTTTATTATTTATATTGGAAACACCTGAACGCTTACTGTATGTTGTTCCTAAACCTATCTGAAAATACTTTGTTTAATTGTGTTTAAGTAATAGATTTGGTTTGATGGCCGAGATTGGTCATTCGTCAACGTCCATCATGAAATTGTGAAATTGCGAACAAGTAACACTAAAAACAAGGGAATAGAAAAATCTTCAAAATGACTATTTTGAATATATTGTACATAGTTACCCAGTACTTTTCGAGTTTTTGGTTTCATTTAAAATTAACATTAAATATTGATTATGGAAGGAGAAATGCCAGTGAAGTTAGGTTTCTGGTTTAAATGATTTATTTTCCATCATTAGGATATCCGAGAGGGTCGTTTTTGAAAAATGGTTGGATGTCAGCAACATGGCCCTAAACAGAACCCATCTTGAGAGTCCGGTTGTCGTAGACAAACCCTACAAATGTGCCCAACTTTGTCACGGGAACCCATCGTGCTCAGTCGCCGGCTTCAACTTGATCACAGGATCTTCTACCTTGTACGGGGACCTCATGCTATCTGAGGACGACCTTGGGGAACAGCTGGATGGCCAACGCTACTTCGATATAAGAAAAGGTATTTTAAAATGACAGAGGCAGTGGTGGATCCGGGTGTTCAGAGGGGATCCCAAAAGTGGACCCCCGCTTTGCAGTGGTGGACCCCCCCCCCCCCCCTTAAAATTCCTGGATGCGCCACTGAGAGGCATTCAATCGTCTCGGTATCTTCAGGTGCACATTTATGCAAATGATTTTACTTATACATGGAATCTGAAAATTGTCTGTTAACCCAGAACGTTTTTGAAGTTTTTTGGTAATTTTGGTACGGCAAAATTTATTGGTTAAAAATGATATTCTAAACATAAATCTGCTTTCAAATAGTGATGATGTTCAATGATCACCAACATAATTGCAACAGACTCGTAGTGAGTGATCGTTGGTACATGTACCGAAAAAGCTTCCATCCATTACTGCTATCCTTAACAGAAATTATTAGAACACCTATAATCCGATTCTGCTATACATAATATTAATTTTTAAAATTATTATTAAACAATAATTAATAAATACTTCATGGAATCTGTAACTTTCCTTTTTCAGCCTGGTGTCCACTTAAACATGGGTTCATTGCTTTCCGGACCCCAGAGCTCTGTCTTCGGCCTTCACAAAGCCAACAAAACCCAGGGAGCGCCGCAATAGATTGTGAAAGTATGCATCCTGATTCAAGACTGGTTGCGCTCTCAAATGAAAAGAAGTTTAATGCAGTGATCAAGGCAAGGCGTGAAATGGGTAATTTCTGTAATTTTTTCTCCAATACATCAGGGCCGTGTTCAAGAGAGGTTTCAAAGTAATCGCTCAATTAGCGATTACTTTTGAACCTCTCTTGATCGCGATTGCTCAATGTAGCGCTACGTAGCAAAGCGAACGAACTTTGAGGTTTGGCACCATATCGTTCAGGAGAGAATGAGCGCCACTTGAGCGCTACTTGAGCGCTACATTGAGCAATCAATGAGCGATTATAAGCGCTCGCTGTTATGGAACGGAGCCCAGGTTATCACGCTACAATAACCCTTCAGCCAATGGCAATGCTACGTGTAACAGTCTATCGACCGAAACACACCGAACGCGTACGCCTGGAAATTGTTACTCAACGGAAGTGAACGAGTTTCTCTGCGAGAGTCCAGTTGTTGTTTTATGATGACAGATGTATTAAAACATGGGGTACGTGGGAACCTATGCTACACAAACGGGTATACGTGGATCTTCATGGAGATCTACATGTGCTTTGTTCATATCCTCAACAACCCTACAATGAAACGACTTTAGGCAACATGTTGCTCGCCAGAATTATTGTTTGCATTGACCCTTGAAACAACGAGTCCCCAAACGAAGTGAAAATTACATGAAGACATGATCTTCAAAACAATGAGATGCAAACAATAGCAACTTGCGTTTTATTATAATGTTATTAATTAAGTATTTCCGTATTGGCCCAGTTACAGGTCCAAGGACCGAGGACCTGTAACTCGGCCAATACGGAAATACTTAATTAATGACAATTCTATTGATTACTT
Source organism: Gibbula magus (assembly GCA_936450465.1). Classification (NCBI taxonomy): domain Eukaryota; kingdom Metazoa; phylum Mollusca; class Gastropoda; order Trochida; family Trochidae; genus Gibbula; species Gibbula magus. The sequence goes on from OW388295.1 coordinate 37,255,396, forward strand.
CTTTTCATTCTATTTGCCAACACTAGACATCTCATTTATATTGAAATAATAATTATAAACAAGATTAATGAACAAATAGCACGGGTCAAAGTTTTGAAGCAACAGCTTCGGGCTTCCACCAAATGTGTAACTGCGCATGCTCAGACTCATATTGGCCCAGTTTGTCTCGTATTGGCCCAGTTTTTCCCGTATTGGTCCAGTGTCCCCGTATTGGTCCAGTTGTCGAATCATATGGCCTAGGCCGTAAATGCCGTATACGTGCCATAACATTGATAATTATTTAAAAATAGTTCGTATTTCTCTGAACCATGTCATTATACCAACCTTTGTCCTTCAGATACTATTTTACGCTCACTGTCTTTCAAACAGCATTCAGCTTTAAAGCGGCTGTAGCACGTTTTTTGCAATTGTTTTTTTTCAAATTTCCCATTTATAATGATAGTTTATGTCATTTATATTTACTTTAGAGAGTAAAACATTTTATTGCACAAACGAATTATCCGAAATGGTAATAACGGTGTTGCCTATACAGCAATATTTTAATGTGAACACATGTTATTATTTCTAATTACAAAAACGATGACTTTACGGAACCATGTACACTCATTTTTTAACTTGATTTTCCGAAGAGGGAGGGTGTTTTACTATTTGTGTCATTTTTTTCAGATACATTTCATCAACTTATTTGGGCAAAAAAAAGTGCTTCTGCCCCTTTAAGCTCTTAGATAGACGAAAGTGTCACTATTTCCATAATAGTATGCGTACAGTTATCTGAATGCCAAGATTCGAACACCTGAACATGATAGTAACTAAAGCCTTTGGGACGTCTGTGCATGTTTTCGCATCTTTGCAGTATAGTTGAATGTCAGTATTCCTAGGTATTAATTAACGTTTTATCTGCAGGCCCGAGCTATTCCGCAGTGATAGTCGGAAGTTCGAATGTCGGATCGACATATGATTGGTACTGGTCTGACGGCACTAGTGTTCAAGCAGGCGTGTGGGATGTGTGTAGTGCTCCAAATTGTAATAATTGCTCCAAATTGTAATACCTGCTCCAAATTGTAATAAAAACTGCTCCAAATTGTAATACCTGCTCCAAATTGTAATAAAAACTGCTCCAAATTGTAATAACCCAATTTTCGAAAAACGTACTGTCAAGCTGCTCCAAATTGTAATAAAAAGTGCTCCAAATTGTAATAACTGCTCCAAATTGTAATAACACAGATAAAGGCGATGTAAGCTTAAATATCTTTAGTTCTGATTATTTGACGATTTTGGTTTTATGGTGATCATTGATTCGGTGTTCGTTTTGATAATGGTAATTACAATGTTTATGAAGATTGTTATTATCCCCCGTGTTAACGAAATAATAATAATGGATAAGGAAATGACCTCAGTCCGTCTGTCTGTCCGGAGCAATCATCATATCAAGATGTTCCTTTTGGGGTTGTTAACTTCTTTTGAATTTTATTTTTAGCCATGGAAAAACATCTACATCTTGATTCCCGAGCAAAATACGAAATGCGTTCTACAATATTGCTTCCGGAACAGAACTCGGTTATTTTTAGATAGACAGTATTCTGTTGTGGGAAGTACATTTCCTTCTGTAGCATGAATTAATAACTAATTAGTGATTTAGGATTTATTATAGCATTAAGCTTCACAATCATTGTTCAATACATATTTCTGTAACAGGTTTCCACTTATAGTAGACTATGTCTGCTTGTATTGATTTTAAGATTGATTTTGTGTAAACAGTAAGGTAGATATACACGAAAGTTGTATCTATATGCATGTAGATGTTGATGTTGATTACGATTTACATATTTAAGTTGACATATACGTAAAGATGAAGTTGTAGATGAAGATGTATATGTTAATGTAGACGTAGACGTAGCCATGTTAACGTTGAAGGACATGGAGATGTAAAATGTCCTGATTATTAAGCTGAATATGAAGATGTAGAGCTCTGTATATCACGATGTACATGTTCATGTAGACGTGGACATGACGGGGATGAATATGTAATTGTTAATGTATAATGGGTACTTAGGTTATGATGCAGATGTAACTGTTGATGTAATGTGGATATGAATTATAAATAAAGAGTGGTTTAGATGTGTAGATGTGGATCAAACGGACACAACGCGGAATAAGATCTTTTTGACTTTCATGTTATTATTTATAAATTAATGACATTGCCAAGTTGATGACCGAATGATGTTTTTATATCATTCAAATGTAAAACAAGAACTCATTTTAGTCGCTGTCGGTCTTAAATCTTTGTGCGAAACGAAATGCTGTAGGTATTAAAAAAAACTCTATTGATATCAGATGTACCATTATCACTATCTTCATCATAATACTACAACCGAATTTGGGGTATTAACACTATTTAGTGCAATTCGGAGCTGTTATTACAATTTGGAGCAGTTATTACAATTTGGAGCAAAGGCTTGCTCCAAATTGTAATAACTGCTCCAAATTGTAATAATGCTCATAAATTCAATATCATGTGACCAAAAATAGAAATGCTGTAAGCATAAAAAAAAACGTTTATTTATATCAGATGTACCATTGTGACTATCATCATCATAATACTACAACCAACTATTGGGTATTTACACTGTTTAGTGCAATTTGGAGTTGTTATTACAATTTGGAGCAGTTATTACAATTTGGAGCAAAGGCTTGCTCCAAATTGTAATAACTGCTCCAAATTGTAATAATGCTCATAAATTCAATATCATGTGACCAAAAATAGAAATGCTGTAGGCATTAAAAAAAACATTTGATAATATCAGATGTACCATTGTGACTATCATCATCATAATACTACAACCAACTTTTTGGTATTTACAGTGTTTAGTGCAATTTGGAGTTGTTATTACAATTTGGAGCAGTTATTACAATTTGGAGCAAAGGCTTGCTCCAAATTGTAATAATGCTCATAAATTCAATATCATGTGACCAAAAATAGAAATGCTGTAGGCATTAAAAAAAACATTTGATAATATCAGATGTACCATTGTGACTATCATCATCATAATACTACAACCAACTTTTTGGTATTTACAGTGTTTAGTGCAATTTGGAGTTGTTATTACAATTTGGAGCAGTTATTACAATTTGGAGCAAAGGCTTGCTCCAAATTGTAATAACTGCTCCAAATTGTAATAATGCTCATAAATTCAATATCATGTGACCAAAAATAGAAATGCTGTAGGCATTAAAAAAACGTTTATTAATATCAGATTACCATTGTGACTATCATCATCATAATAATACAACCAAATTTTGGGTATTTACACTGTTTAGTGCAATTTGGAGCTGTTATTACAATTTGGAGCAGTTATTACAATTTGGAGCAAAGGCTTGCTCCAAATTGTAATAACTGCTCAAAATTGTAATAATGCTCATAAATTCAATATCATGTGACCAAAAATAGAAATGCTGTAGGCATAAAAAAAACGTTTATTTATATCAGATGTACCATTGTGACTATCATCATCATAATACTACAACCAACTTTTGGGTATTTACACTGTTTAGTGCAATTTGGAGTTGTTATTACAATTTGGAGCAGTTATTACAATTTGGAGCAAAGGCTTTCTCCAAATTGTAATAACTGCTCCAAATTGTAATAATGCTCATAAATTCAATATCATGTGACCAAAAATAGAAATGCTGTAGGCATAAAAAAAACGTTTATTTATATCAGATGTACCATTGTGACTATCATCATCACAATACTACAACCAACTTTTGGGTATTTACACTGTTTAGTGCAATTTGGAGTTGTTATTACAATTTGGAGCAGTTATTACAATTTGGAGCAAAGGCTTGCTCCAAATTGTAATAACTGCTCCAAATTGTAATAATGCTCATAAATTCAATATCATGTGACCAAAAATAGAAATGCTGTAGGCATTTAAAAAAACGTTTGATAATATCAGATGTACCATTGTGACTATCATCATCATAATACTACAACCAACTTTTGGGTATTTACACTGTTTAGTGCAATTTGGAGTTGTTATTACAATTTGGAGCAGTTATTACAATTTGGAGCAAAGGCTTGCTCCAAATTGTAATAACTGCTCCAAATTGTAATAATGCTCATAAATTCAATATCATGTGACCAAAAATAGAAATGCTGTAGGCATTAAAAAAACGTTTATCAATATCAGATGTACCATTGTGACTATAATCATCATAATAACACAACCAAATTTTGGGTATTTACACTGTTTAGTGCAATTTGGAGCTGTTATTACAATTTGGAGCAGTTATTACAATTTGGAGCAACGGCTTGCTCCAAATTGTAATAGCTGCTCCAAATTATAATAATGCTTGTAAATACAATATCATGTGACCAAAAATAGACATGCTGTAGGCATTAAAAAAACGTTTATTAATATCAGATGTACCATCATCATAATAATACAACCAAATTTTGGGTATTTACACTGTTTAATGAAATTTGGAGCTGTTATTACAATTTGGAAAAGTTATTACAATTTGGAGCAAAAGCTCCATAAATCCAATATCATGTGACCAAAAATATCCAAACTGACAAAATTCGGAATAAGATCCATTTGACTTAAACGTCATTATTTGAAAATTAATGACATTACCAGGTTGATGACCGAATGAATTTTTATGTCATTTAAGTGTAAAAGAAGAAATCATTTCAGTCGCATTAGGCTTTTATTTGTCTATGCAAAAACCAAAGGCTGTTGGCGTAAATAAATCTGTATTGATATTATATTTACCATTGTCATCATCAAAACATTACAACTAGTTTTCAGGTATTTACACTTGTAAATGCTATTTGGAGCTGTTATTACAATTTGGAGCAGTTATTACAATTTTGAGCAAAGGCTTGCTCCTAATTGTAATACTTGATCCAAATTGTAATCAACAATGTAAATATCTGATATTGTAGTTTGTTTTTGATGACAGTATACATATACGACAATCAGGAATATTACACTATCAATCTGCCATGATACAATAATTAGTTAATTATATAGTGATAAAATATAACTTATATAATACACTAGTGCTCAAAATAAAGTATACACCTAAAAAAATACGAGTACTTTTTTCAAAATTAAAAAATTATTGATCAACCATACTGGAAATTGTGTCCCACGTATAGACCCATACTTTCTGTGGAAAAAATGTCGAAAACAATTACGATTCGCAAAAACGTTGGATGAAATCCAAAAATGACATATTCTTGTGTAACACAAACTGCATGTGCAAATTGATTGTATAAAACAGCCTAAGCGAGACGTTAGGGATGCAGTAGTAGGAAAAACATAAGAAGTATGCCACGTTTGAGTCCTGTCGAATTAGAGAGAGCTGTCGAATTTGCCCAGCAAGGAGAAAGACACACCGCCGTTGCCAGAACCTTTGGTGGTACCGGAACTACAATCGTAAAAACTGATGCATCGGCTGAGACACACAGGCAGTACATCGGACAAGCCTAGGAGCGGTCAACCACGTGTCACGATGCCCGCTGAGGATCGACATTTTCGAACGATTCATTTCAGAAATAGATTCGCAACGGCGACGTCAACGGCGTCAACGGCATTACGTCACCCTATCAGTCGACACACCGTCTACACTCGACTTCGAAGACATGGCATTCGGGCACATCGACCATACCGTGGTATTTATCTGACAGGTCAAAATCAACGTTGTAGACTGACGTGGGCCAGGCGGGTTCAACGGTGGCAGAGGTGTGATTGGGCATGTGTGATGTTTTCCGACGAAAGTCGGTATTGCCATTACAGAAATGATGGTCGGAAGACTACCAGTGCCCCCTGTCACAGTCCAACAACTGGAACAATGTCTCCAACAGGAATGGCAAAGAATCACGCCTGACGTCATTCGTCGCCTTACATCATCAATGTATCGACGTGTTACGGCCTGTATCAACGCCAATGGAGGTCACACTCGTTATTGAGTTCGTTATTGTTGACATTTTGCCAATGAACGACACTTTATCCTATATTTTTGAAAATGTTAATTTACATTAGTACCCCACTTGTCTCTGATTGATCATTAAACCTAATATTCAATATCAAATGCAATGTATCTGTAACATTTGTTGTAAAAACGAATACTCTATTGAAATTAACAAGATTTACAAAAATATTTGAATTTGTTTTCATTTGACGCCTGGTTTAACAACTGTATACTTTCTTTTGAGCACTAGTGTATAAATGGGTGACATAGTTTTCTCTTGAAATGAGACTTTCATCTTTCATGTGTATCAACATTTTATTTTTTAATACATTTTATGTACAACTAGAATCAACTCAACCATAACATCAAGATTAAATCTACACTAACACATACAATGAAATCTCCAATTGGCATATACACTAAGTCTTGTATCTGAATCTATACCTACGCATACAGTTACGTTTACATAATACATCTACCTCTCCACACAAAACCTTGATCTACGCGTACCTCTGTGTGTACCTTAACATCTACATCATCATACACATCTACACTTACACCCATATATACATTTAAATGAAGATCTAAATCTGTATTTAGATTAAGATACATGTATGCATCTAAAACTTTGTCTACCGTTTTTGCTACATATCTATTTACATCTACACCTACATCTTCATCTACATCATCGTCTCGATCTACATCTACATGTTCAATTACGTCTAAATCTATAACTTTACGTACATCTGCATCTGCGCCTGAGTTTGTATATGTATCTTCATATACTTCTGCATCATCTCTTATATCTACGTCAACTCTTATATCTACATCTACGTCTCTGTAAACGTCTATACCTTCATCTAAATCTAAGTCTAAATCATCATCTACATTTTCAATTTACATCTATATCTACATCTATATACACATTTTCGCATACATGTTTACCTACATCTACATCGACATCTTCACCCAGATCTACATCTACACCTACATATCAAGCTATCTCTACCGTTACGTCTACAACTGCATTTACACATACAACTGCATTTGCATCTACATCTTCGCATAATCTTTTCCTACATCTGCATCTAAAGCAACACCTATCTATTATTCATTTGTAACTCTGTCTACTTCAACATCTATATCTACAACAACTCATGTCAACTCAAATATACATCTACATTATATCTATATCTATTTCTATTTCAACTCTTATATCAACATTTACTCTTTCTATATCTTTATCAGCTCTTATATCTACCTCAAATCAACACTTACATCTTCATCTTCATCAACTCTTACATCTACACCTACATCAACTCTTACATCTACATCTACATCAACTCTTATATCCATATCTCAATCAACTGTTATATGTACATCAATTCTCTCAATATCTGTATCAACTTTTACATTTACACCTACATCTCCATCACTGCTTACATCTACATCAATTCTTACCTCTACATCTACATCTACTCTTACATCTACATTTACATCACCTCATACACATAAATCTACATCAACTATTATATCCATATCTCAATCAAGTTTTATATATCCACATCTCATTCAACTCTTACATCAACATCTACATCTACATCAACTCTTACATCTACATCTACATCACCGCTTACATCAACATCATCTCTTACATCAACATCTACATCAATTCTGACATTTACATCAACTTTCATATCAACATCTACATCAACTGTCACATCTACATCAAATCTTACATGTTCATCTACACCAGCCCTTGCATCTACATCTACATCGACTTTTATATCAGAATTTACATCTTTTCATGTAAACCCCACTGCTACTACTACTACTTCACACCTACATATTTATTCACAACACCACGAAGATCTACATCTACATCTGTTCATTTACAACTAAATATATTAGCCAACGTCAACCGTTGCTTCTCAATCTCTATTTATACATACAGTAACACGTACTTCTACATCTACTTATCTAAGCCTTTTATTTCTACATTCAATAATATATTTACATCTATGACAACATCTATACCAATATCTACTTCGCAATCATCACCCACATCCTGTTCATTTACGTCTGTATATACACCTACATCTGTGTCTACATCTACATCTACATCAGTTATTTCTACATATGCATCAACTTATATATCGATATCTATATCAACACTTACAAATTAATGATTCTCAACATGAGATATAACTTCACTCATGTTATTACAAGGCATAACCTCTGAATCGGGTTTTGTTGTACACATAAGACTTTTGCGTTATCGTACATATACATCTAAAACAAAATACAACTAAAATTAATATCAACAATTACGTCAAGATCACATCTACATTTACACCTACAATAACATATAAAATGGCATATACAATTTATCTGCAAATACAGCTACGCATACATCTATATCTTAGCATTTACATTCATTTGTATCTACATTTAAATGTTATTAGCTTCACTCATGTTATTACAAGGCATTACCTCTGTATCGGGTTTTGTTGTACACATAAAACCTTTGTCTTATCGTACATATACATCTAAAAAGATCACATCTACATATCTACATTTAAATGTTATTAGCAGGCTTATATTCGTCTACATCTACATCTACGTCAAGTCTGTTATCTACATCAAGTTGTCTACCGCTACATCAGTTATATCTACATCTATATCAATGCCTATATCTATATCTACATCAACGCCTATATTTACATTAACATCATGCTGTACATCAATACATACATCAAGATCGAAATCATCACCTTCATCTACATGTCGATTTACATCTTATCAACATCTACATAAACTCTTGTATCTTCATCTGTATCAGATCTTCTTTTCATCAACTCTATATATTTTAATTTTCAGCAACTCGAGATGTAGCTCCACCACAGTTATTACAATTTGGAGCAGTTATTACAATTTGGAGCACTTTTTATTACAATTTGGAGCAGCTTGACAGTATGTTTTACGAAAATCGAGTTTTTACAATGTGGAGCAGTTTTTATTACAATTTAGAGCAGGTATTACAATTTGGAGCAGTTTTTATTACAATTTGGAGCAGGTATTACAATTTGGAGCATTTATTACAATTTGGAGCACAACAATGTGGCTCAGCCAGACGGTTCAAGTAATTACTGCATGGTACTGAATGATGATAAAGCCTATGGCATGACTTGTGATGGCAGCCCCAAACACCATTTCATCTGTGAAGTCAGTAAATAGCATTTTTGAAATGAAGTTGTGGTACATTATCCAGAACTGATGATAATTACATCACCAATCTCACTTTAAAGGGGCAGTAGCACGTTTTTTTTTCGCTCAAATAAGTAGATGACATTTTTTTTGTAATTGGAAATAACAAAATGTGTTCACATTAGAATGACCGCCATGCAATTTTTGCTTTATACGCAACACCGTTTTACAACTACGGATAAATGGTTTGTGTAATAAGCTGTTTAACTTTCTCGAGTAAATATAAATGACATATAATACTATCATTATAAATGGGAAATTAAAAAAAATAAAATTTGCAAAAAAACGTGCTAAAGCCCCTTTAAAGGGAGAATGATATAGGGATCCCTTTATCGCTTGGCTGTGTACCCACAAATCTCCCGTGATCTTCTTCGCTGAACAGTGGTTTCTCGTTCCTTTTTGTCAATCGTTACAACACTTCACTTGCAATCCTTGTGTTGTTCATTCAATTGTGTATCATAACCGTGTGTTAATCCCCATGTCTCTTATCATTTAAATAGCATATGTATGTAAAGGAAATCTTCTTAGATTCTGTCTCAATTAATATTTTAATATTTTCAATGTAATTATGTATTGCAAGGGATCTGTTAAGTTTGCAGCTAATCATTAAGTCAATCGAAGTTTATTGGAATCACATTCCTTCTGTGACATATTTCCTTGAATTTGGAAAGACGTCTTAAAAGCAATTGGATGCTTTATTACGCAAAAGGGGTTATTTGCAAAGACCCAATCTGAATTACTCTCCCAGCCAATATGGAATAACGACAACGTTAGAATAAATAACATGACAATACATTATAAGCACATGTCAAAATCGGGCATTCGTTTCATAAACAACGTAATCAATATAAACGGAAAATTTCATAATTACATAGAATTAATTCAAATGTACCAATGCAAAACTTTCTCGAATACGCTGGTATCATCAATGCAATCAAAGTGTATTTAGTCAAACTCAACATTAAAATAGAGAGAAAACTAGAAATGCCGTTATTCCCATATTTTATTGAAAACATTGCTAGTAAGAAAAAAGGATGTCGGATATTTTACGATATATTACAGTACTCAGTATAAACACCGAGTTGGTACAAAAACAGAAAAACAAAGTGGGAAAGAGATCTCAAATGCCAAATAAACGAAAGTGAATGGAACACAATAAACAAAATGCCTTTTTTGTGTAATCTGTCTTCGAAAACAAAATGTTTTCAATATTCCATAATACATAGAATTCTCCCGACAAATGATCTTTTGCATAAGATGAAATATAAAGACGAAAATATATGCAGCTTCTGTGAGGAAGAGATAGAAAAAATAAGTCATCTCTTTTTCGAATGTACAATTGTTAAAGATATTTGGAGTAAAGTAAAAGAATGGATAGAGACACGTACACAAGCAAACATAAATTTATCAAAAAGAAACATCTGTCTTGAATATCTTGAATATAGGAACAGAATACTTAACACGATAATCACAACCATTAAGTACACCATTTTCAAAACAAAATGGCTTGCAATTGAAACCAAATTTAACCTACATTAAAAATGACATTAAGAAAACATACAATATCATACAAATATAACGCTTATTCTACTTGCAACTACTCCAAATTTATGAAATTTTGGTCAACTTGTCATTTACTATTTGACTTATTAAAACATCATTCTATATCTACCTTTGTTCCTTCTTTAACTGAAAATCCTCACAAATTGTTTGCTTAGAATTCATGTGTGTTATTGTAATATGTTGTACTCAGAATGTCACTTGTAAATTTGTATGTGCATGTACCACAAAAAGAAATAAACATTTTTTTTTTAAATATTTCCGTATTTATTATTCTTTCTTCTTATCTACGTCTAGCATTTATATGATGATGTTCAACGTCACTATATATAGGAGATATATGTCATATAAAGTAATTCACTTTAGAAGAGAACAGCTAATTATTAGAGGCTTAGAGACTGTACCACTTATTTATCATTATTTATTTTTTCAAATTTCCTAAGTATAATGATAGTTTATGACGTTTATATTTACTTTAGAGGGTGAAACATCTTATTACACAAAGCAATTATCCTTAGTGGTGATAACGGTGTTGCGTATAAAGCAAAACTTGCATGGCAACCATTTTAATGTGAACACCTTTTATTATGGCTTTGCCGAATCATATATTCTCTGAGCGAAAAAACTTGCTACAGCGCCTTTAAGGGAAGAGTCTCTCAATCTGTTCGTCAGGGAACAGGTCGTTATGCGAATAAGGTAATCGACTAGTAAGAATAAGACTAAGGCCTCTGGTTTCTGGTCTTAACAGGCTGACAAAAATGATGCGATGACGCGATTTTTTTTACGACATTTTTTTAGGGGGGGCTTGGAGTGTTAAACCAAAAAAAATAATACAATTATTTATATAAATAAAGCACAAACTCTCTTAGATATGTGTTACTATATCAAATAGACTATAATCTCACCCCTACACTCCATCACAACAGATACGATTGACATTTTCTATGTCCAATGTTTTCTGAGGCTTACAGATATCTGCCCCTTACTTTTGAAAACATAGAAAATAAGACCTGAGGCGCGGGTTTGAAACTGATGCGTACGGAACCCAGAAACAAATTCTTCTTTTTTTGGGTCTTAGTGATTTGGAGTTGATATAAGCTGAAATAAACTTAACAGATAGACACAGACAGAGGGATTCATGATAGACACATTCACACCTTGATCCGGAACCTGACATGCCGGGCAGCCAATGTAGAGCCCCCTGGGTAGTCAGGGGAGTCAATAAAAAGAAATTACAAAATTAAAAATTAATTGATGCGATTTAGAAGGATCATCATGCCATCATATTATTGTATAAATCCTTCAGTTGAAAAGCATATCTTCCTTATGAACAACGCGTATAAACCCCTTTTATTAAAATTATCAAAATTCATCACAGAATCTTTATGTCTCTATTGATTATAAAATAACTAAGTTGTCTAATTGTATTACAACTGCCTTTATGTACATGTACATGTAAATATGCAACTTGTGTATATAACTTGTATAATTTATTACATATTCTTCTCTATGTCACTAATGTGAATTATGAGAAATACATTTTTTTATACTATTGACACCATTACACTTTAGGAAATTGTTAGAATACGTTTGATATTATCTTTCACATTTTCTCGATCCGAGCTTATTCTTCCTTAAAGGAATATTCCAGCGTAATTTCAATTTTTTTCCCATAAAAGATTGAGTTATCAGGTATTTTCTCACAAAATATGTGTGTATTTGGTCAATGGGTTAAATAATTACATCAAATATAAACCGTCACTTTGGATCGACGTGGGCGCCGCCATCTTTCTTGAAAATCTGCGGTAAATGACACACCAACGATTGTAAACTCCGTACATCATTGTGCGGTAGAGTTTGTACAATAAACTAGACCCACTGTCTGTTTGCGCTGCGCACTTGTCATCGTGTGATGTGAATACGACTGATTAAAACCCCGTAGTGACAATAAAATACAGGGACATTCGATCATGGCGCTGAATACATCATATTTTATTTGTTTATTTGAATGAAACATTCACATAACACGTAAGTCTTGTTCGCGCATGCGCATTGTCAAGTCAAGCACCATGACTAAGAAAATTAGCCAGTTACAAATCAAATAATATTTCCAGATATCGTAATGGATATTAAATTGGTAATAAATTAGTAAATTTATCAACTAGGCCTACTTGGGGTGCAATGAAATGTTTGTCAACGTCGAGAAAGAAATTTTGACACTCGTTTTATTTGCATTCGTTGACCTGCAGTTTGTGATTTTAAATACCTTAGGCAGTTTTCAAATGGTTAATATATAATTATTTGTGGTTCATTCAACAATTTATTTTTAGACAGAACTCCGTTTTGACTATTTATCAAATAATAAACCTTTCCTAAGTAGAATAAAACAATGATAAAATTTATAGTTGAGTAATTTCATTTTTTAGGATAATAAAATGTTTGATATACATACATTTGTAAATGAATAATTGAACCTGCTTCAAGTAACTGTACTTCAATTAGTATATATCTGTAATTAATTCCAAATACACAATTCCACACTAACATATGTGTATTTAATTTGTAACTTGTAACGATCAATTCTTATTTTACTTCAGGAGTTTCAAAATGCCTTGTAAATAGTCATATTGTTTAAATTACAATTATAATTCAAAAAACGTAATCACCTAATCACCTAAGGGACTTCGTAGGAGGATATCCGATTCGTAGGAGAATTTTTCGGTGAATTCGTCGGAGGATTTTTTGGTTTTAAAATACTGGATGATCGGCAATGTTTATTTTTTATTATATATTTAATTTGTTGTTTTAATGAATAAAGTAATCTGGTAAGAATGAACTTTATTCATTGTAACAATTATATCAGCAGTGATTTGACGATTAACAGGTGTCGCTGAAGATAAGAAGACTAATTTTTATCAGTGAACTAAGAATAAGATTACGTGACCGTAAGTAAGTAACAATTAGCCTATCAATCAGTGCTGTTCTCAGATTAATGTCATATAGAATGACAAAATCGTAATTAAGTAACTTCATTATAATAATCCTCCTACGAATTCATCGAGATATATATCCTCCTACGAACTGGAATGGACTGCTTAATACTTTCATCTTGTCAAAAGTTTAATGAGTATCGGCAAGCTTTAAGTCGTTTTAGATGTTGTAATCATAATTTAATGGTAGAAGTAGGACGCAGAGCTGGTATTGATTTCGAATGCAGATTATGTACTCATTGTTTATGTCATGGATTAGATTATATTGAAAATGAATTTCACTTTTTATTGATATGTGTCGCATTTACTGATTTACGTAAAAAGTATATCAATTATAAATATATTGTAAATCCATCACAGGAATCTTTTATCAACTTAATGAATTCCATTTGTCAATCAACTATTTTGAATCTTGGAAAATATATATATTTTGCATTTAAACTTTATGGTTCGCTACATAAATAAATTTACCAGTAGTGAAATTTTGTATTTACAAAAAAGATATGTAAAATATACGTTGTACATAATTAATTATGATTGGGGCAAATGTTTATGTTATACTTTTGTAAAACAAATATTTGTAACTTAAAATTGAAATGTTATATCCTATGGGCCTGTGGCCTTTTTGACAGAATAAACTATCATCATCAAAGACAAGCGCGTGATATTTGTTAAAAAAATTTAAAAAATGAGAACTGAAGCATTCATCGGCGCTGCGAAAACCTCGCTACGGACAAAACGCATATTGTTTATTCGTTTTAGTATATGTTATGTGTTACTTATGTGAATTTTCTGTCATTGTATATGTTTAATTTTCAAAAAAGTTTAAAATTGGGTTAAATATATAGCGTGAATCTTAATGGCGGATGCTGCCGATAGATCGGTGATAGAACTTTATTCTATAAATATGATAAATTGGACATTTAAGTATAAAATGAAATTCATCTTCGATATCGTCTTTACACATTTGGCATTTACGACTTGCATAATCTAAATTTTGGTATCTGCCGGTTTCTACCGCTAAATTATGGGAGCTAACTCGATCTGGGGTGTCTTGATATACATGTTTATTGTCCTTTACTTTGTTGGCTATACTTACCGTTTTTATCTTCACCGGCATCTGCTAATCTTCCAATCGTTGCTCATATCCGTTAAACTGTTTACACATGACATCATACTTACCCGATTATTTTTTTTATTGATACAAACACAAAATGGGTAAACATTGCCGATCAGTTGGTACTCTGTTCGAAACTCTCCCAGGAAATCACCGAAATTTACCAGAACTCACAGTAATGTTTACATATTTTGCTGTCATCCATTTCCCCAATTATACTTTAAACTGCAGATGTTAATTACAAATGTTATTACTAATATTATTTCCTAATATTGATATTTAATATTATATCCTAAATATTTTAACAAGATATAACACTGATTCATTTCAATAAGACGATTCATTAGAATTTGACTAAACTTATTGTCTTCATGAAAATCTACAACAATAAGAACATTATCATAATTTATATCAATTGAAATAATAAGTTAATAGTAATGCCGAAATTATAAATCCTAAAACAATCTACATCACTACAGCCACTACCATAATTCGTAGTCAAATTGGTCTCGTACGAACAGTGACATAAATTTTAATGGAATACAATAAAATCATAATAAAAAGTTTCAGATCAATGAAACATATTAAACGATCAGAATAACATACACAAAGAAAGAAAGCCAATTTCTGGTCGATTCAAATATATCTTTATACGTACATACGAATTAAGTTTTGATTACGAACTTGTCACAATACACCGAGGCTTCGCTTAGTTTAGGATTCGCTCTGATTTGCAAACGAAATATCGTTATGATAATCAATGTAATTACTACTAATAAACTGAATTTCCGTTTAATATGTGTTATTTTACTATTGAATTTATATCAACAAGGGTATTTCAGAAGTATTCTAAATTTAAATACTTATGAAATGGTCTAGATTTTTTTTCAAAATTATCAAAATGTTCAAACCTCGCGTCGCCCGAACGGGAACAGCTGACAACAGTTGCAAATTATAATACACGGTATCACGGTTCCACGTTACTCCAATGCTTAAGCGAAAGTCCCGCCAGAGTTACCTCCCTTCGCTTTGCGAGTAAGCGACTTCCGGTTTCCATAGCCTTTACATTAAGTGATATATGTTTTGGTCAAAATATGTGATAAAAACGTCTAAATAAAAAAAAATTGCTACGAAAATGTCTTTGTGACCTCGTTGATGTCCAGTTTGTGCACTTGTACTGCTTCTGGGTGCTCTAAATTTTAGTGATTACGAACTTCAAAAGTGCGTTGACAATCGAACTACAAGTTACAACTGTCACTGTCGGATGAAAACACCTATTAAAATTATAATTTTCCAAAAATGTAAAAATTATTAGTCGGACTCACTTCATATGGCGGTATATTAACCTATTAAAACATAAAATTGAACGATAATATGCTGAAGTGAACTTGTAATCAAGATATAAGTAGGAGATGATAGCCTACCGTTATTTGACATTTAAAAATATTTTTCAACCGAGTGTCTTAAATTGTGTCAACTCATGAATGGTAAATTCATGTAAACTATAGATAACTTGCACTATCACAGCTTGAAATTATTTCAATATAATATTAAATAATTTACAGACTCGTAGGCCTACCCGTTATATAAGTTATAGAAGTTCTGAATTGATCAATGTAAAACTTTCAGCTTGATTTGAAATCATCTGCACTTCAAGTGCATACTTTTTAAGAATTAATTTTTCTGGGGACAATTTAAAGGAGCTCTGGTCCAAGCGATCTTGAGACTGCGGTAGAGACCGTTACGCAATGTGTAACGAGGTCACGTGACGCAAACTAGGTGCAGGCGAGCGATCGCCGGCTTTTCGTATCCAAAGTAAACTCGTCTTAATCGGGATTCGTAATCAAAACGTAACTCGTACTAAAAAGCCTGGATATAGGTTATATTTTGCTTTGCATGTATTAATAAATAGTTTGGTAGGTAACTGAACGATTGGTTGTTCAAACAAACGAGACATTTCAGATTTAGATTCATTTATTATCCTTACCTTTGCAGACAATTAGTACAATAACAAAACGGTGTGGGTACAGGTTGTATTAGCATCATAAAATGTGAAATAGATAAAATCATGTGTCTGACAAAACAGCAAAGATGTGACGAATAGAAAATGCCGGTGAAGAGAAAAAGATTAGTCGCCGACAAAGTAATTTACACCCAAAACATCTCACCACACACCAATATGTACACCTCTTCCTGAGTTGTTCAGGCTTCAGATGACGTATTTGAAGAGTAAGTTGTTATATATTTATTAACATTATTATTACTGATAATATTATATCATCATGAGACAACATTAATATAACCATTTTCAACTCGCAATTAATTGACAGGTTGTTGATACAATATTACGGAGTCTTCTTCCACAATACAACTTCACATACGGGATTAAATGTAAATGTAAGTACTCGTATATTATTTAAACGGCATTTATTTCAGGATCTTACATGGAAAGATGGGTTGACAAACAGGGTTACAAGTACATATACACGCGTATATGTTGTTTATTATAACCATACTTCATGTGATGTTCATCCATGATTGTGTTTCAACAAATTTATTACGATATTTCACAAAGAAAGCCGTAGTTTATCAAGGTGCTTAATAATACTAATAATAGAATTAAAATGCTACTGGATGATTTCAAGGAATGCATAAGAGAGGTAATAGTGTGACATCGATTTCCTGAAAATATGTCTCCGTGTTTGGCGAAAAATCAAGGTTTAATCTTACATTTCATTTAAAGTTTTTTTTATTTGTTGCTATAACGCTTGATATAGTTTAAACGTATTAAAACACTGAAAAAGTGACGGAATCGGCAAACAAGCAAAAAAATGCTTGCATAAATGCCTCTCCCTACAAACTGCAAACACACCAAACAAACAAATAAGTTGCATACATTGAACAATCATAAAATATTAAACCAACAGGCATGTATATGGTACCAGATTACAAGACACAATTGAAGGCGTTAAACTTGTAAAGACGTTGAACGTTACATAACAGCAAGGCAATAGATGATAAGAAATAATTAAGAAACAAAGATTGATTTATGAAAAATCCGAAAATCTTTTAGATTTAACGATAACATTGTGGATGGATTTTAGCAGTACACGATTTTCGTGGTTCTTTGCTCAAGCATTTCCTTGCAATATGGATGCTATATTGAAACATGTTGTAAAGAAACATTCGTTTACTCTTGTACGATTGTATATACGTTTGATATCAGTGACAAAGTATATCAATAAGTGTAATAAAGTTACATTGTGTATCAGATATAAAAGGTTACTATAATTTTCAAAAAGCTCAGTGAAATTAACATTAAGATTGCACCATTGTACACGCACATATATACAATATGATTATACACATTTATAGAACACGATCGAATGAATGGATTATGTTACCAGATGCAGCCTAATACACACTCTCGTAAATGAAAACGTAATGGCAGGGTAAATACGATGATAGCTCCAATACAAATTCTCAATTTAACATACCATATAGATGTTTCTTCAAAGGAGAGAAGTGTTGTGACAGCAAATTAGTTTACGCAATTAAGCTGAACAAAGTCGTATACGCTGAGTAGTGTAATTATGTTTTTACAGATAACAAGTTTATTGGACCGGTTCAATTATATAACGAATGGCATGTCGGTGACCGGCGGCATTTCAATTGTCATGTTAATTGTCAAAAGTCTGGTCTAGGTGACACACAAACAATCATGAAATAACATTAATGCGACTGTCAGTCTAGATATTTGTCAGCCAATTAAACGTTCACTGAAAGGTTGGAACATATATTCCACCAATGGAATTTAGGGATAGGATGAGCTTTGTATTCTGTGTTCTTTGGCGAAAAACCTCCAACAAGCAGATTTGGCATTTGAAGAATAACTTATCGCTGACATAGGACGATTATTATAGTACATGGATTATAAGGCTCATGGAGAAAACAGGTTCGTTATTCTAATCTTTGTCATCATTGTATATTGCTATATTCGCATGCGAAATACTTGCAAAATCATCACAATTGTACTTTTGTTATTTACAAAATGATATATAGATACATGTTTCTTGAAGAGCGATACGTAAGTCCTTTAGCTAGTTTGCCGATTCCCTTCTTTTTTTTATCATGATAAGAGACAATTACCATGTAAAACAAAACAGACAGTTAGAAGTATTTGTTTCGATTAAAATGCATTCATATTCGCGCTTGTACGGCAAGTAGTGGCGAGTAGGCCACTGCGCAACGGAAACATAGCTGCGTAGGAGTAACGCTAGTTCCATTTTCCCACTAATTGAATTTACGCTTTCCAGTGTTTTATTCAGGAGCATAGTGGGCCGTCCGATGTCGTCCGATTTACCTACATGTGTACATTAAATAAAAATATTTCCCATATCAATCGCCATGTTTTCACAACTATGTAGGCCTAAATATTTATATACGTTGATCAAATTACTGTCATTTCCTAGATAAACAATAGAGAATTAAATATCATCCGACTGTAACCAAGATTATTCCTAACAAATTTGATAAATGTGAATAGGATCAGAATTGTTTAAAGAAAATGTATGTATTATATAAGTGTCGCCGTTTTCCCATAAGATCCCATGTTGTTTTAGTGCAGCATAAACATTTTCATGTAATTTGTAATCTATAACATCATATTATTATGTTTATAAATTTCGATTTAGTTTTTAGCATGGTTTTGAAAAACGGCAAAATAATGACTTGGTATTTTTACAGTAACGTCACTTCCCCATTGCCACCATTCATTATGTAAGCAGACGTATAGGGTTGAAAATGGACATATCTCAGGAATCGTTTAGTTCAGTAACGTTCTATCCAAAATCAGAAATTTGGTAGGCCTACGTGTTGCGGAGTAGATACTAGATTTCCTGTTTCCGTGTCAATTATCAGTAAAATATTTTGAAAATTGAGATAATTAAAATTATCCATGCTACACTGAAATAACATGGGATCTTATATGGGAAACGGCGATTCTTGTAACACTTTTGGCACATTGCTGGCACGAGTTTGTATATTGATTTGCTTCTTAAAAGACCGATACTTACTGGTCTGTCGCTCGAAAGTTCAGTGCTGTTCAGAGGAAGCGAGCCACAGTTACCTAGTCAATATTGTTTGAAATTTTTAATTTGATTCCAAATTTGATGGGCCAATATTCCAAGTTTTCATACTAAAATTAAGCAGCCCCTGACTTTATTCAAGTGTCATGGTTACGTTTTCGATGAACGTCGGCAACGGATTATTTTAAAATCTGCATTGATATTACGGACAAAATAATTGTTTTAAAGATTGGTCTTTA
Source organism: Gibbula magus (assembly GCA_936450465.1). Classification (NCBI taxonomy): domain Eukaryota; kingdom Metazoa; phylum Mollusca; class Gastropoda; order Trochida; family Trochidae; genus Gibbula; species Gibbula magus. The sequence goes on from OW388295.1 coordinate 37,275,635, forward strand.
TTCAAGTTTCAACCATTATGCTCAAGTGTTGATCATTTATTCTTTGTGAAAGTAACATTTATTACCGTACTTAGTTGAAATTAATAAACTCACAGACATAAACCCGTAATCGCGACTATTATTTAGCGAATATAGAAATTGGAATAGTTATTGGTTATTATTAATCCTTGGAAGATATTTCTTATATCATAAAACGGTAATTTAGCACAGACGAAACGGAAAGTATACAAACGTGTATGCCATAATATCTAAGGTATCTGTTACGATAGCACAGGAAAATATTTTTTTTTAAAACCATGGATGCACAATTTAAAAAAATATCATTTACTGGTTCTAAAATCTTATAACTGTTATTGAATCATATCTATAATTTTAAATAAAAATGGATATTCAGCCGGAATCAGTGCTCTTTCTTGCAGTTTTTGCAGTGGAGCTTTTATTCGACACACAATTTATGAAATGTGGTTGTGCAGTAAATATTTTAGTTTCTTGATTCTGGACTTGACCTGTGTTTTTGGAAGCGATATTCAAACTGAGTGAATTATATAGTCCAGACTAAAGATATAGTCAATAAATAAAGGATGCAAACAGTATTCGGACGGTGACGTTATTTCCATAGACTTGCATGTTAATTTAGTCTTGGATAAATAATTTTCATGAAATAAATTCTGGTTGGATCAGTCAAATTTTCCAGCTTGAATGAAAAACATCTCAGCTTGAAGTACATATTTTTGATTAAATTTTCTGACAATTTAGCAAATGTCATCCGATTTATAAAAACGGGTCCCAAGGGCCATAGATCGCCATGTTAAATGTTTTCACAACTATGTATATATGTTGATGAAATTACTGTCATTTCCTATATATAAAACGGAAAATTAAACATAAATTATGAGGTTGTAGCCAAGATGATTCCTCACAAACATGACAAATGTGAATAGGATCGGACAAATATCCTATCTATGAAAATTATTTATCCCAGACTAAATTAACATGTAAGTCTATGCATGGCGTCACCGTCCGAATACTTTTTGCACGGCTCTGTACGCCAAGAGAAAATAGCAGATTCAAATGTTTCTGTACTGAACGTACTTCAACAATATTAACTAATAATTTACACTAACTCCAACATCAGCTGTAAAGTTTAATAAGTTTAGGAAGCAACGAAACTGTCAGCGTACTGCTTTCCCATAATTTACACAAAGGTAGTATATAGCTTATCACCTGGTTAAAATACATCATTTGATACGATTTCTGTCCAAAAAGCACTTATTCGTCATGGCAGAATGTAATATAATAATACGAACTCTCCGCCACAATACCCTGTTGACATGCTATCATAATCGTAATCTATATCCCCAAATCCTTTTTTAAGTAACTTTCACTGAATTATTCGAGCATATGATTGATTGATATTAATATTGATTAAATATTTAACGATTTCAATAGTCTGTAACTGTAAAACAAATACCCATCCCCATTAATATTTCGACGGTTTCATTCTTTAATCACTTTAGACGGCTTTAGTAATCGTATTCAACGCAATGATTCAGTTTTAAAAATATTACCGACTTTTAAATGTTAATACAAAGACAAAAAATCATTAATAATTAACTCCTTCAAAACTAAGTTACAGTTGATAAAATATTTCATTGACGAAATCATCGAGTCAAAACATTGTAAGTCGATCTGAACGGTCGGAAATGTACCTTTTATTGTAGAATTTAGAATGAAGTTTTAAAATATCAAATATTTCTGAATAAAAAGAATAAATTCCCCTGATTTAAGACAACGTAAATTATTTGATGATTTTATTTTAAAAGTGTGAGATGGACACGAAACGCCAACATACAGAGTAGAAATATAGGCCTACTTTTCAATCGGGCACCTGCACGATTTAAATTGTTTGTATATTGTGTATTGTTTGCAACTGAATTCTTCAAATAAAAACAAGTTAGGGATTGATATTTTAATTAACGAACAAAACTGTTTTAAATAATAGTTAATAAGTCATTTTTTAAAACTAAGCGATAACAACATGATATAGACATATAGTAATGCCAGTTACTGACAAGTCTCCGTCGTTCTAGCCCTTAATTAGGCTAATATTATTTAACACAAAAGAAAATTTAGTTCTTGAATTGCATTATAAGACATGTCTCCATATTTAAAATCGGTAAAAACATCTTAACTATTTAATATACTTTTTAAAATCAAAGACATTGCTTCCGCAGTGCAAACTGCCCATGCTAAACGCCTCTAACCGGAAGGCTCTTACTCGCATTGTGCGCACGCAGATCGCTGCCATTACAATTTTTCCAAACCGTGATAGCGTGTATTGTCCAAGCATATATTCCCGATTTAGTTCAGCAATCTACTGTTAAAAATCTTATATTTATTTGATCTGGGGATCGTAAATTATTACTTTTGGGCAGCGGGGGCGATCATACCCAGGTCCTTACGGTTTTAAAAAATACATGCATGACAGGCCCGCACCTCTCGCCATTGAAAACAGCGGCGTCTCCTATTTTCGTGGTGTGTCTTTCATAGCGTAATCTCGTCGTTTCACGCTCTCGTTCTGGCAACATGGCGGCGCCCTGTGAGTCCGATAATTGCGTTTTTTTCTCTGTTTGAATTTATTACAGAAGTTGCAATGTACCTAAAAAATATTGGATAGGATGTATCGATAGCCCAACAAACATTCTTTTATTAGCTTTATTTTCATTTTGCGATGGAATATTCCTTTAAGAATATCCTGACAATGAGTTTCTCCTTGTCTCTGATTTCTCTCTCTTTGGGCAGTGTATCGATTTCACATTTTAAAGTTTTAAATTCAGAGCCGCCAAAAGATGACTATATAGTGGAAGGCTTTTAAGGTCTTCTCTTCAAAGACGTCACAGAATGATTCATGCATAGCCTGCTGTATTGATTATGTCTTCCCTAGTATTTTCATTTATTGATTATGCATGATGCGTAAATGTGTACATATGTCAATTATGCTCTTTGAAACTGTTGTTTAACAAAGAATCGAGAGGTTGTATCACAGGTGAAGTTTAGCGCAAATATGTTTCGCAACAGAGATGAACGACCAGTTTTCCCTACGTTCGCGCGTAGGGAAAAGTAGTCGTTCATCTCTGTTGCGCTACATATTTGCGCTAAACTTCACCTGTGGTTCTCTGCATCACAGCATTCTGGCGACGTCATAGCATCGACATACCTCTCCTTGGGAACGTCAAATGTATTGTAATATTGACGTCATACTTGAGTTTCCCTAGCAACGTCACATGGATTGCAATATTGACGTCATACTTGAGTTTCCCCAGCAATGTCATATGGTTTGCAATATTGACGTCATACTTGAGTTTCCCTTGCAACGTCATATGGATTGCAATATTGACGTCATACTTGAGTTTCCCTAGCAACATCATATGGATTGCAATATTGACGTCATACTTGAGTTTCCCTAGCAACGTCATATGGATTGCAATATTGACGTCATACTTGAGTTTCCCTGGCAACGTCATATGGATTGTTATATTGACGTCATACTTGAGTTTCCCCAGCAACGTCATATGGATTGCAATATTGACGTCATACTTGAGTTTCCCTAGCAACATCATATGGATTGCAATATTGACGTCATACTTTAGTTTCCCTGGCAACGTCATATGGATTGCAATATTGACGTCATACTTGAGTTTCCCTAGCAACATCATATGGATTGCAATATTGACGTCATACTTGAGTTTCCCTAGCAACGTCATATGGATTGCAATATTGACGTCATACTTGAGTTTCCCTGGCAACGTCATATGGTTTGCAATATTGACGTCATACTTGAGTTTCCCTTGCAACGTCATATGGATTGTTATATTGACGTCATACTTGAGTTTCCCCAGCAACGTCATATGGATTGCAATATTGACGTCATACTTGAGTTTCCCTAGCAACATCATATGGATTGCAATATTGACGTCATACTTGAGTTTCCCTAGCAACGTCATATGGATTGTAATATTGACGTCATACTTGAGTTTCCCTAGCAACGTCATATGGATTGCAATATTGACGTCATACTTTAGTTTCCCTGGCAACGTCATATGGATTGTAATATTGACGTCATACCATGAATGTAAAACTTATTCCCTTATGTATGAAACAAGACACTAAACGTGATTCTCTTATGTATGAAACAAGAAACTAAAGTGATTCTCTTAATGTATGAAACAAGACACTAAACGTGATTCTCTTATGTACGAAACAAGAAACTAAACGTGATTCTCTTATGTACGAAACAAGAAACAAAACGTAAATCTCTTAATGTATGAATCAAGAAACTAAACATGATTCTCTTATGTACGAAACAAGAAACTAAACGTGATTCTCTTATGTACGAAACAAGAAACAAAACGTAAATCTCTTAATGTATGAATCAAGAAACTAAACATGATTCTCTTATGTACGAAACAAGAAACAAAACGTACATCTCTTATGTACGAAACGAGGAACTAAACGTGATTCTCTTATGTACGAAACAACAAACTAAACGTAAATCTCATATGTATGAAACAAGAAACTAAACGTAAATCTCTTATGTACGAAACAAGGAACTAAACGGTATTCTCTTATTACAAAACAAGAAACTAAACGTTAATTACTTATTATAAAACGAGGAACTAACATGAACTTATTATGTATGATACATGAAACTAAACGTGATTCTCTTATTATTAAAATAGAAACTAAATGTGGATTTATGTAAAAATTATCAGATATCTATTTTCGTGGCGGGGAAACTTAATATACGTTTGTCCTTACGAGAAGGACACTAATAAATAATTATTTACTTTGAAAGATTAGAGATTTTCTAATGTTCTTGAAGCAAGCACGGTCAAGCTATTGTAAAAACGACTTGATGTGTTTGTGCATTATTTATAGAGCGATCTTATTAAAATCAGATTGATCGCATCAGTGACGAAGCTAAAACTTGTGGAATTTGAAAGGTTTATAAAAAGGTGAAGATACAAGATTTCTCTGGAGCAGTACTCCGATCGAAACGCAGCGAGTGTTACGGACCGTCAGATTTTAATGAGATTGTTTTCATAGTTAACATAATTTTGTCACTGCAGTGAACATACCCATTGTGTAAGTGTGAAAGAAATCTCACCGCTTATTTTATAATACCTGTTTTCCCTAAATGACATACTTCAACAAAGATGTTATGATTTGGATAGTTAACGGGTGTTTTTAAAAAAAAATTGGTAAGTGTCCAATGACACCAATACACTTCTGTAACTCTAATCGCTCAAGCTATTTGTTTGTAAAAAATATCTTTGAAATATTTATTGGATACTGTATGACCCCAAGCCCTTTGCCAGACAAAGTATTTCACTTAAGCATAGAAACAGAATACGTTATCTGTTTTCTTTGATGACATCTACAGATGAATGCTTATCGATTTAAGTCGGTATAGACTTGGTGCTGACGAGGTAGCACGTTACGAGTCGTGAACTCTGGTCACTAACAAATAATATTTAAAAACTAGGGGTGAAACGGTTCGGTACACGGTACATCAATGTGATTTTTCGGTATACAAGTACATACCGAATATATAACTTTATTAAACAATAATGTTAGTAACTCAGATGTAATTATATTTTCGGCTGTGCACTTCTAAAACAAAATGATTTCCACACCCCACAAACTTATTTTCAAGAAAAAGCATGTGATTTGTTATGTTTTTAGTTCATATATTAAAAGACATTCTTGGTTTTGTACCGAACCGAGGGTCCTGTACCGCAATACATACCGAATCCAAGTCCAAGCCTTATATGATAGTATTATTGCTGGGAGCAGGCCCACCTTGCGTTAAACCTACGAGTATCGACTGAAACTTGCGAACCATGGGCAGTACTGCACTGAAATTCCGTTTAGCATTGCTTTTGTTAGTTGGATACCAAACCATTTATTCATTTCAAAGCATAGCATTATTATGACATGAGATCTTCGATATATACATCGAAATATCATAAATTATAATATTCATGTTACGAAAACGTATCAACTAGACCCCCCCCCCCCCCCCCCCCCCCCCCCCCCCCCCCTCCACACACACATACACACACATATATCCAGCCATCCAACCGATTTCAGTTGACTAACGAAACAAATTAAATGCCATATCTAAGAGGGTCTCTGATTGGCTGAATTTATGTAGGTGAAAGGTCAGAGTGAAGGTAACCTGATATGACCTCTGATCTGTAGTACATAACAATTACATGTACATGTTTTATATGATAAATATACTCATGGTAAAAATGATTGACACCCCCTAATGGTTATAGGAATGAAATGTTATATAAACAATGTAACGTGTCATTTTCGATTATTGTTTTGGTAACGCATGTAACTACACAATGTCTTTTTGTGAATAGGGTCCTTGAGCATTTGCTATTTCTCCACTTATACTTTAAAACATCAAAGAAAGGGAAATATCAGAAAAATGAAATTTAGTCAAAAGAATTCATTCCTTGTGTCTTGAGATCTTGGCAGTGGTACATTGTTACAGTGTTTGAGTGTTCTTATTTCACTTATAATTAATAAGTAAAAGATGCATCCGAAAAAAAAGTTCTACTGAATCCAAATAATATAATAATACAATAGCGACATAAGACGAAGGTCCGTCAAGGTTGCATTTTATCCCCTATTCTATTCATTTTATACATCGATGAACTTGTGAGGGACATCGTGAACAGTAATAATAGTGATGCATTTATCGACGAAGCCGTTCATGCACTTTCTATTCTCTTATTTGCTGATGATGTTGCAATATTTGGAGACAGTGTTATTAATCTACAAAAGAAAATCGATATCCTAGAAGTGTATTGTAAGAAATTGGGACTTTCTATAAATACTAATAAGAAAAAGGTCGTGGTGTTAAAAAAGGTGGTAAAGTGTCTCAAAATGAAAATGGTATATTGGTAACGATAAACTGGAAAATGTTTCACTATAAGTATCTTGGTTTAACTTTATCATATCTAAACATGTTTTCTAAGGCTTGTGAAATCTTACCCAAACAAACGAGAAGGCTCTGTTTCCAATCAAGAAATCCATCTATACCTACATGTATAAATCAGTAATTCCAGACACAGCTGTTAAAATATTTGATCAAAAAATCCAACCTATCCTATTATACAGGGCAGAGATCTGGAGAACATTGTATCGTAATAACATAGAAAAGTGCTTTCTAATCTTTGCAAATTTGTATTACGAGTTGGTTGCCGCTCACTCACAAAAGCTATTTCAGCTGAATGTGGGCGATATCAACTGCACGTTAAGTATAAGACACGAGTTAAATCGTATTGGATTCGGTTCCTCAGACAACCCGATTCCTGTAATTCAAATCGATGTTATCATATGCTAAACTAATGATTCTGGAGATGTAAACTGGACCTCAGCAGTGCGAGAGTTTAACCAGTATGTAGGTGATATAGAATTGTTCTTGAACATATTCAAGCAAAGATGTAAAGATATTCATTATCAAGAGTAGTCAACCACTGTGACTTCTTCCAAATATTTGAACACATATTCAACTTATAAACTTGATATAATGCCAGAAAGGTATTTACGAGTATTAACTTCATTTTATTTGCGCAGAGCACTGACATATATATAGAAGATCAAAAGATGCAGATATCACCATTGCCATGTGTCCATATTGTCCTAATAAGTTGGAAAATGAGTTCCATGTACTCATATCGTTAGTTCCAATCTGTTTTTGAAGCAACATATCTGTTACACTCATCCACGAATTCTTTGGAGCGAGTCTCACTCGCGCATGTTTGAAGGCTGCAAGGACACGGCACAACAGTGTAGTGAGTAAAGCCGTCAGCATAGATCAGCTCTTTCGGCACGTAATGAAATAAACACTTGCCAGTCAAACTGTCCCAGTCGACACCTGCGCAGTTGACAATATTACGGCAGAAATGTGCGCATCCTTCATGGTCATGAGGTAGGGAGAAACCGCCCTGCATTCTTCTGTTGGCAATACCGTTCACACACATTTCTGAAAAGTGGGAGTAAGTTATTATTAAGCCCCATGAGTATACAGTCACTTTACCATTGCGGTTCGCACATATATCTGTTATGAATTAGATGGCAGTCATGTTTTTTTTGCAAAAGTAGACGAGTTTACATCGGCACATATATCTACATTCAAACCGCCCTGCATTCTTCTGTTGGCTATACCTCTCACACACATTTCTGAAAAGTGGGAGTATATTATTAGGAGAAGATATACAGTACCGTGCCATAAGTTAACAGACGGTGATGTCTTTTTCCATAGACTTGCATGTTAATTTAGTCTAGGATGAATAATTTTCATAAAATAAGTTCTCATTGTACCAATGTCAAATTTCTCAGCTTTATTTGAAATCATTTCAGCTTGAAGTACATAATATAAATTTTGACCTGACTTCAATTCCATTGATTTATCCGATTCACCTGCATATGTACATTATATAAAAACGTTTCCCATAGATCGCCATGTTAAATTTTTCACCATTACGTATATTTGTTGATCAAATTACTGTAATTACCTATAATGGAAATGGAAAATTAAACACAAATTATGAGGGTGTAGCCAAGATGATTCCCAACAACCTTGATAAATGTGAATATAATCGGACAAAAATCCTATCTATGAAAATCATTTATCCTAGACTAAATTAACATGAAAGTCTACGGAAATAACGTCACCGTCCGTTAACTTATGGCAAAGCACTGTACATATGCACCAACCATCGGCTTCTTCGTCATAATCATCATCATCAACGTCTTCGTCATCATTATCATCTACAATAAATTCTCACAACATACATTGCTCTTACCTTCATTTGATTTTCGTTTATTACATATTTCATTTTGTGATACTCGAATTCGATCTGTTCCTAATCCGACCCATGTGAGGAAGTGACCGTCCAGTAACGTCATGCAGCATGTCGCACCTCGCCGTCGTTCCCAGAACAAGTCATAGCAACGTGACGTTGATATAATCTTCGTCAGACAGGCTTGAAGTGAGTTGTAAGCTGACAAACACATACCCTTCTGATCAGGAGATATTACACTGCCCACACTGAAGACATTGCAGCGTTTATCTGAAGAGAAATCATATTTCTTTTATGAACTAACTCCATATTATTAATTAATTAAATTAGGTCTATCCACAAGTTGAGACCATCTTTCTGTACCGTTGATAAAATGAAACGTCACCTCATTTTCAACAGATAACATAATATACTTCTATCTGAGAAAGTCGATTTTGAATGTCTTTGACAGACACATGTAGTGTAAAGATGTACTTTCAATTACATACATCACAGTGTAATGCTTTTATTTAATGTTAGTTCAAATAATGATATATTGGGGTACTGAAAACGCATTTTCAACAATGATATCTGACCAGAAACGTTGTCATCAAAGTAATATATATATATATATATATATATATATATATATATATATATATATATATATATATATATATATATATATATATATATATATATATATATATAGAAAATAGTAAACATCAGATCGTTTTGACTGGATCATTCTTCTTTAATACAATACAGTATTGTATTAAAGAAGATTTCATCCAGTCAAAACCATCCGATGTTTACTATTTTCTATATATAACCTTACTTCACGTGAGAAGCAACTCATCTTATTTATATATATATATATATATATATATATATATATATATATATATATATATATATATATATATATATATATATATATATATATATATATATATCTGTTACACATATATTGTTTGTGCAAAATACGCCTTCGGTGCAACAATCCTACATAGGTTGTCTTTTGTTGCAGGACGGTAATCAGTGACGTAATGGTGCATTTGAACTTCACAGTGCCATTGCCATTGGTGCAACAATTTTAATGCACTGCCTTATGTTGCACAGATACGCCAATGGTGCGCTATGTTTAGCAACGGATCAAACCTATTTCTTATATTGAAAGTGACAGTATGCATAAAGGGCACTACAAAACAATCACGGCAAGATGGTCTTGTTTGTCGGATGAAGAAGAGGAATTTAATTTAATACATAACTCATATTTAATAAGCAAAACATAACAACAAATTAAAGTGAGTTCATCACCACTTTCAAGTAAGTAACGACCCATGGTTTTTGTGAAAAGGTAAGATCTTTTCCCTTGTTTGTAGTACCTGCTTTATACATTTCACAGATATTTGATTTGCCCATTGGTTTTAATTGTGGGATCCATATTTTTCATTCATTGAAACTAAGAAATAAATCAAAAGTTAACAATATTCATAAATGATGATTACTTATGGAAAGTCCTTACTTTGTAATCAAACAGTGTTTCCATGTTTTAAAGAGAGATACTGCACCACATATTTTGATGAATAAAATAAATACGGTACAGTCAATTGGGTAAATTTCAGGAAAGCAAGTTAGACAATCATTGACAACATTATATTAACAATTCTTATTTCAAGAATGCGAAGTGGTCGACATTTGAAGACATTTCACGATTGCATCTGTACAACATTTGAAGACATTTCAAGATTGCATCTGTACAACATTTGAAGACATTTCACGATTGCATCTGTACAACATTTGAAGACATTTCACGATTGCATCTGTACAACATTTTAACATATTTCAAGATTGCATCTGTACAAAATATTAACACATTTCACGATTGTAACTGTACAACATTTGAAGACATTTCAAGATTGCATCTGTACAACATTTTAACACATTTCAAGATTGCATCTGTAAAACATTTGAAGACATTTCAGGATTGCATCTGTACAACATTTTAACACATTTCAAGATTGCATCTGTACATTTTAACCCATATCAAGATTGCATCTGTACAGCATTTGAAGACATTTCACGATTGCATCTGTACAACATTTTAACATATTTCAAGATTGCATCTGTACAAAATATTAACACATTTCACGATTGCAACTGTACAACATTTGAAGACATTTCAAGAATGCATCTGTACAACATTTTAACACATTTCAAGATTGCATCTGTAAAACATTTGAAGACATTTCAGGATTGCATCTGTACAGCATTTGAAGACATTTCAGGATTGCAACTGTACAACATTTGAAGACATTTCAGGATTGCATGGGTACAACATTTTAACACATTTCAAGATTGCATCTGTACATTTTAACCCATATCAAGATAGCATCTGTACAACATTTGAAGACATTTAAGGATTACTCAACAATACTCACTGCAGTGTTTAACTCTTGTGCCAAAAACCTCGCCAAGTTTTGATGTCTTGAACATTTTCGGACCTTCACTTTGAAAAGAGCAGGAGACTTTGTCTTGGTTCCAGGTGTAACTGATATACCCCGAGTTCATTAGAAAGATGGATCTGCATTCTGTTTCAGTCTTTAAACCCGGCACTGTCTTGCTGCTGGTGCTTATGTGCCCCTGGTGTTTTCTAACCAGGCAGAATGTATCTGTAAAGTGATTTCAACCCAATAACTTCATACACATTGCACTCAGTTTACCCATCTGAACACGGAAAGTACGAACCTATATTGTCGTGTGGAGCGCTTAGTAGCGGCACTAGGGCCGTGTTCAAGAGAGGTTTCAAAGTAATCGCTCAATAAGAGATTACTTTTAAACCTCTCTTGAACGCGATTGCTCAATGTAGCGCTACGTAGCAAAGCGAGCGAACTTTGAGGTTTTGCACCGTGTCGTTCAGGAGAGAATGGGCGCTACTTGAGCGCTGCTTGAGCGCTACTTGAGCGCTACATTGAGCGCTACATTGAGCAATCAATGAGCGATTATAAGCGCTCGCTGTTATGGAACGGAGCCCAGAAGTACATTCCTTCAGGGTAATAATGTCCCGCGGTGAGCAGTTCTTGCCCTGGATATTAGGCGTTAAAATGTATATCCTCATTATTTGATTATATATCTGTCAGTATCAGTGAAATGACAATAGGGGCAGTAGCACGTTTTTTTCGCTGAAATAAGTCGATGAAATGTATTTAAAAAATAATGTCACCAATAGTAAAACACCATTCTCTCTTCGGAAAACCAAGTTTAAAAATGAGTTTACATGGTGCTACTGTGAAATCGAAGAAACTCACCTTGCACCCATAAGTTTATATCCTTGAACATGGTGAGACAAACGCTGGATTTGGAGGAAGGATTGTGTGTGGATGTGTACCTATAACACACACCAGTCGTTGTGTCCCATTGTATATACCTGCATCCTATATCGGTGTTGAAAAGACACTTCTCAACGCACTCCAGAATTCCCTCTTGAGACTGATATCCACCACCATCGTTCAGTTGACACTGCAGTCGTCTGAGATATAGGGACATGGAATAACCAGCTGAAAAAGGATTTGAGGTCACTATTATAGCGACTGGACATAACTTCATCATCAAGAAATCCTTTATTAACTGATGAAAAAGAAATCCTTTACGAACTGATGAAAACTGATAAAAGATATATGATCAGTTCTGCATGATATTTTATTTGGTTTTAAAATGTACCATATTACAATAGGTGCTGGTTTAGGTTATATCTTCTTACTCGACTTTCTTATTCATCCCACAATGCTTAAAGGGACAGTAGCACGTTTTTTCGCTCAAATAAGTTGATGAAATGTATTTGAAAAATAATTTCACCAATAGTAAAATATCCTTCTCTCTTCAGAGGATAAAGATTAAAATGAATGTACATGTTTCGGTTAAGATATGGGAATCGTTTTTGTAATACAAAATAATAAATTGTGTTCACAATAAAATGGCCGCAATGCAATTTTTGCTTTGTACGCAACATAGTTTTTACCACTACAGATAATTGGTTTGTGTAATAAGATGTTTTACCCTCTAAAGTTAATTTAAATGACATAAACTATCATTATAAATGGGAAATTTGAAAAAATAAATTTTGCAAAAAACGTGCTACTGCCCCTTTAATACATCAAATATATCCATGTTCAATTAGCGATCTCATTCATGTGTATTAACCAACAATTATGGTACTACTCGTTATAAGACCTATTTAACGCTATAGAAGCAATTCTGTGTTCCTATATATCTACTTTACTAAAGTTTCCAAAATTACGTTTGACCTAATTGCTGCAGCGTATAAATAATGACGTTTACTCAAAAACGTACTATTTTCCTTATACTGAACTGATAGATCTTAAACTGGTTATTTTCTGTAAGAGTTGATAATTCTCTATCAAATAACACAAATTATAACATTGGACATTTATATGACCTTATCAACGTTCATATGAGTATGCCCCTTATATGATTTTAACACAACAGACAGTAATTCAATCTGACTCTGATTACCCGGAACCCGTTTATCCGGACATTTCATTATCTGAAGGATTTTCAAGTGAAGCGAATATTTTGTTAGCAAATTGTATGCATATAACCGGACCGCTTGCAGTTGAATCTAGTTGTGGTATCAGCGACGCCGTTGTATAAGTGACATTTGCCAATGACACGTCATAATTACTCGTTTTCTCGTTTAATGTGTTTTCTCGAAATATGTTTTTTGGTTTCATGAAAACAATTGATCATAAACATGCTGATAAATAAAGAAGACCGAATCAGAGGCAAATACCAAAACTCATTAGTGTTATTTACATCAGACATATTCGAAGGACATGCTAATAAGCAAGATCTTTAAAGATCTGATGAAATGCATTTTTCTGAATGACAGATGGTTACCTCTACGTATATTGTATATCGGAATCAATTGAGCATAAAATCGAGACAATATACACTTGCAATTGATAAATAAGATGATTTTAATTCACCCATTTTAACACTACCGCAATTAGTTGGGCGATTCATTTTTAAATGATCACTGAGGCGTGACTGTGATAAGCGACAGACGGGGCTGGCTAGTCAGCTACTCCGCCGAGTCTCCTTTATTAATAATGATTATTATCACTGCCGCTAAATAAATTTATGAGGTGTATTACATCGCCAAAAAGATTTGTTTATGTAATAATTGTGTAATTGTCATCTGCGGAATTACCTAGTTGGATATCTAAACATTCGATATATGGGAAATTTAAGTTTGTTTATCGAAGATTTCTTTGTGAAATTAACAGTCAAAATGTTGCGAAATCACGTTGAATTATGACTATCGCCGAAAATCAGATTCCTCCAGATACGTCACAGAAGTCATCCCTTCACGGGCCACACCCCCGCAGACTTTCATTCTGGTCGCCGGGGCTAAATTAGGCGGTTTTTTAAAAAGCCGTATATAAGTAATTTATTTACATATTTCAGAATTTTAAAATCGAGCAATTGTCAAATTGACATCCCATTTTAATGAATCCGATTTGGACCATATGTCATTGCATCTATCCTTTAAGAGTCGAATGCCTAGATCTTTGAAGTCACGCGGTCGACATGGCCGCTGTAAGATGACTTTTCATTGGTTTAGAAGCAGGGATACAGTATGAGGTTCATCTTTCTCCCGCTAGGGAATTTTACTGAAGTCAGCGGTTAGGATCAGAAATCCTGGAGGGAGTAACATCTGTGGGAGGAGAATGGTGGACCGCGTATATCCAGAAACCTTGTTATCCGCAGGATTTTCAAGTGAAACGAATATTTTGTTAACAAATTGTATTCAAATTACTGGACCCCTTACAGCATAGCATGGTATTTTCAACAGACAGCAACAGTAGCAACTAGGATTGATGAGCCAATATGTAGGTCTTCAAGGCTTGACCTTGACCTTGAACTATGTTTGATTTATATCCCCCGTACTTAATCAGGTCTCTGCTTTATATAGTCTTTATCTTCAGTAATTTTTTATCAAACATTCTCCAAAGAAAACACTTCGCTGATAATCTCTATGTGAATGTTGAAAAGTATAATACAGTTAACAATATACCATACAATAATGATACAATACCACATAAAATCACAATGATACAATGCAATATTTACCTGATATAGTGAATTTTAAGAAAAAGAGAAGAAGCTCCATGTTTGTGAACTACGTCTTCACTCGAGCTACACCGATGTCGTGCTCTTTGACATTTGGTATTTTTACCTTGGGAATTATTTGTCATCCGTTTTAGACATAGCCGGATCTTCCAAAGATAATAGAATATAGAATTTGATGCTTTCACTTATCAATTGATGTATTCGTATGCCTTGGGAATAAGTCCTTTAATATAATGAATTTATTTTATAAGATCAAGTTTGTCTCCGGGGATGTTTCTCTTTAAATATTCTTACAGATATTAGTTGGTTGTACCCGCGATACATACACTTAAGTGAATGTGTTAAATATACAAATATAAATATAGTCACAAGTGACGATAAAAGGATTCAGCAACATATTTGGTCTATGTCCTCTTAAAAACATCAAATGAGCAATCATTTCTGAAAGTTGCATGAAGATCTGCAGCTGTTAAGCTACATCAACCTGTACCTGTCCTTAATGTAAAACGAAAGTAGGATTTCCCCCTTTGTTTTGAGTACAAAATGAAAGTCCCAATTTATCAAAATAAAATGCTTATATTTCAATGGTTATGTTGATTATCAAAGTGATTATGCTTACCCCATTTAGAGTAATGATTTCCCATTCTGATGATGTATTAAACAACGTGCTATGATTTTACATTGTTGAGTTATGACTTAACAACGACACACTACAAATGCGACCATTGTCAATTTAGAAAGAAGGTACAAACTGTCCAACTTAAAAGACCTGTGACTCATTGGTTATAAACACTAATGTGCTTAGTTTAATTTTCGTAGTTAGGATCATGTTTTGTGTGTCTGATGAGATATTAAACAACATTCTACAAGTTATGATTTTTAAGCTATGAATTTACAAAACCTCACCAAAAACGCGATTTTTGATATTTTTAGAAATTGCAAGCTTAATTGTGGACGGAAATGACTGTATGCGAGAGATGTTATTATTGATTCATAAGGACCTTAGTCCAATCTTATTCTCCTAAAAAAATCATAAAATTCGACGGTTAGGTATTTGAGTTATGTCCCCTTGAAGTTTGTGCTTTTTTCAAAATCCACCAACTTTGAGTGTTCACTGTGCAAAAAGTATTGGGAGTACGCTCTTGAAAAGACACACCATGCATTCACTAATGACACAGCTGCATATATATAGAAGTTTCAGCTTCGTGGTGCAAGAATCTTCAGAGAAGAAGATTGTCAAAGGTGCATAGTGGAAATTGGTGTTCTTGGACATGACCAATGTGACCTTCATTTGTTACCAAATGGGTCACCATATCTGCAATTTAGAATCCCCACTGGCTAAGGAGTCTGTACATAAAATTTAAGCTCTCTGAAGGTCCTGGTTCTGGAGAAGAAGTTGCAAAACATTAAAAGTTTACAGACGGATGGACGGAGGGATGGACGGGCGGACTGACGGAGGGACGTCATATGCATGCCATGGCAAACGCCCATCGGGCCTTTCAGGTCAGATGAGCGAAAAATGATACATATCTAAAGTCATACAATACCCAAAGACTGTATGACTTTATATGATCAGTTTCATTAGAATCAGACCGTAATAGTTTCACTGCATTATACAATATACATTAATTACGGTCTGATTATAATGAGACTGGGTCCAAGATATAATTACAAATCAATAGACAATTTTATGAATCATACAAGACAGAAACTATCAAATATCAAACAAAAATAATGATACAAAGTACAAGTACAAAACAATACAAAACAATAATTGCACAATAATACAAGGAGAAAAATAACAACTACTCAACCAGTCGAATTATCACAAGACAAACGAAAATTTTACTTATATCTTAATTTAATCTTCAGGTATAAAACGAATGACCACAATAAAAAAAACAAAAATTTCTTATACGGTAAATCCTAAGAGATAAATAATCTCTATTAATGGTTTGTATGTAGCTATAGCATCCCATGATAACGTGTAGAATAATCATATTTGTGAAGTTTCCATTACTCTAGCACACTTGTCGGTCTACAATTTAGGAGATATATTTGAATGTGAACACTCGCTTTTCATATTGTTCAGCGAGTCTCGACACTCTATTACCATGAACCTCCGGTGGTTAAACAGGAAAATGTTGAAATCTGATAAAGCGCGATTAAAGATAATGTTTAAATCAAACGACGTAATATTTTTCCTGATTTAAACCATTTAAAAACCATCAATATCACATTTTCACTACTCTCACATTCACAAACTATAAACCCACGTAAAATTAATTAATGTTTTTTATTTAAAACTGCTGAGGTGGCTTAATTGGGTTGAGAGGTTTCAATATGTAATGTTACCTTTGGTCTATAATTATTTCAATGGCTGATAGAGACAATTATATCCCACTTCCGGTCTCGATGCTATGTTTGTCGAATGTTTTTTTTTAATTGTGGGTGCGAAATGTCTTAACATACTCAAAGTTGCTTCTTTTCCCTAAACTTTGCCAACACTCGGCAACAGGGCAAACTTTAATTTTTCTGTTTGTATAGCATTAGGCATGTCTGTCAAAGAACTTATTGTACTGAAGTGTATTTTTCTGACATTTTGAATTAATAACTTGGGAATTATTTGTCATTGAACTGCATAAGCAAAAGAAAGTACTCACCTCAGTTGATTTTATCCTATGTATGATTATCAATTGCAAATATCTCAAGTTTTCGGTGTCATAATCTAAAACTGAAAAGTACAGGTGTTTAGTCAGCAGTCAAAAAATACTTCTACAAAAAATAATCTTATTTTAAATTTCTTCAAAAACTATCTTTGATGATACACAACTATTCATTGACATATAAGACTTATGTGAAAATTAATAAATGTGCGTGATTCTGCACTCGTGTACAACATTTAAAATATGGTAGAGGTACTGTTGGTGTAAATTGTATTTCTTACCCCTGTCTTCATTAAACAAAGATCGTTTAACTACAATTAAACAACTGTCACCAATAAATTCATTCAAACTACTGCTGATTAATCGAAACCAACTGAGGTAAATACTTTCTTTTGCCCGGCAGTTTATGATAGTCATTTGAACATGAAAACGGAACATGTCAAATGATGCAAACATATATCTTGGGATATTTAATATTTCAAACCTATCTAGTTCCATTGAATTCAGAATCTAATTTGGCTACTGACTGAATTAACAAATAATTTGATTAAACATTTTGAATAATTATTCCATTGCACAAAATGGTGACATAAACCATGTAAATACCTATGGAGGGATAACGCTACGCAGCATCTTCAGTAAAATTTTCACTTCCATTATAAGTAAGAGGTTAATAGTTAATAGGAGAAACGATGGATAAGATTACCGAATGCCAGGTAGCTATAGGCAAGATTACACAACAACTGATAATATGTTTGTTTTACAAAGCATTGTGCAGAGATACCTAAATGTCAAAGGGCGGAAATTCTATGCTTTATTTGTGGATTTTGCGAAAGCTTTTGACACTGTGAAAAGGAATAAATTATGGGATACCATAAGTATACGTGGTCTTGGCGCTTAAATGAGTAATCTATTACGTTAATGTAAATGTTTGTCAGAAATAATAATGTATTAACAGAAATCTTTCAGATAAAGGTAGGTGTCAGACAAGGCTGTGTATTGAGTCCTTTCTTATTTTCCTTCTTCATAAATGAATTGGCCACTCAGGTTGAACTAAATTGTGCTCACGGTATACAATTACACCCAGATATCTTCCAATTATTCCTTTTGCGTTTTGCTGATGATATTGTCTTGATATCAAGTAATATCATTGGTCTACAAAAGCAAATATACGAACTTGAAAACTTCTGTGAAAAAAGTGTTGGGTGTTAAACAAAGTACTCCAAATGTCATGATATATGGAGAATGTGGCAGGTTTCCTTTATACATTTACTCATATTGTAAAGTAATTCGGTATTGGATAAAGTTATTATACAAGCCATCCTATCGCATACAAAGAAATGCTACAATATGATGCTTTATATGATACAAATGGACATATAAACTGGATAACAGACGTAAAACAACTTTTATTTACGACCTATTTTGAAAATATTTGGCACAAACAAGAACATGGAATATGTCCGGAATTCATGAAATCCTTTACTCAAAGACTAAAAGATATCTTTTTGCAAAATTGGCATGCGAAATTATCTCTCTCAAGCAAATGCGACACAAAACTAATGATTAAAAGCGATATCCATACCGAATTATATCTATCTTGTTTAAATGTTAAAAAGTATAGAATAAGTCTAGCACGATTTCGATGCTCATCCCATGAACATTTAATTGAGACAGGTAGATATGTAAATATACATAGAGAACAAAGAACATGTGAAGTATGCCTTTCGATGGTAATTGAAGACGACTACCATTTCCTTCTGGTCTGGTCTGTCCTATCTACAGTAACATTCGAAAGAAATATATAAAGGGTAAATAATATGTCCATCCAAATAAGTATAAATTTTCGTTACTGTTAAATAATTCAAATATCATAGAAATTGAAAACCTGTCCATGTATATTTTCTACGCATTTGTACATAGAAACCATATTGTTTCATGGACGATTATGAAGAAGCAAATGTATATATGCAGTGTACTACAGGCCTGAGGCCGTTTGAGTACCGGAAATAAAGATTGATTAAACATTGTATTGGAGGACTTCATGGGTAACAGGAAATACATTTTCTATTCGTGTATTCGATTTAAACAGTTGCTACCTTTAATGTGTATCTTCATTCGTTGCTTATAAACATCAATATTCTTCTATTCAAAACCTTCCGAACATGAGGTTTATTTATACACACCAAATTTGTTTGCATTGTCACGCATGGATGAACGCAACCAACTTCCCAATGCAAGGCATAACTCTCCATTACTGGCTGATTAACGCCTTGCAGTATTTCCTTAACAATCTGTGCTTAGAAATCAAGACCCACTATGCATTTCTGGTGCAGCAATTCACTATCTAGGCACAACAAAGAGAGGGAAATACCGCAAGGCTTAAATCAGCCAGTAATGCAGACTGGATAGAGTTATGCCTTATGTTTGGAAGTTGGATAGCAACCGGGTCACGATGACCGTTAAGACGCGACGATATTGCGATTTGGAATATCAATATCAATATCAATAATATATCAAAAGAAGCGTAGTATCTGAGTAGTCTGTTTAAAAAATATCAAACATTGACATCATCGCTTGAGATAAATTATTATCAGTTGGAAATATTGACTACCAATTGATACTATTTCCGTCTGAGCTGGTCTATTTCGAGCTGTCAATCATCATGGCTGGCTTTACGGCAACGTATTGTCATTTGTCAGTTATTTAACACACATTAAGCATTGGATAACACAGGGTGTCTTTTTAAACAATATTCTGATATTCACGTGTGAAATCGACAATTACAAGGACAATACGCACTTTATTTTTTAAACTGATAATTCATAACGACGTATATGTTTAAAAAAATAATCTGATACTTAAGTTGATGTTTTGTGGTAAAATCTAAACATCTATTGGAAACATTGTACTATGTACGTGCTATAATGATCTGCAATGTATGTTTCAACGTTTATTGATGTTATAAAGAATTTATGCAAGGAAATGCGCTAAATATACCATTTACTGAATACGTAATAATGCCAAATACTCTTTTTAACATTTACCCATTGAAGTTTATTATCTATGTTTGATTTCATTTAAATACAGGTTTTTCCTTTAGTATATCAAAAACAAAAACGAAAACGAAAATTAAAGTTGCAACTTCCCCTCTATTTCATTATACAAAGTATACAAAGTCATGGCGTGGCTGAATGTAACCACTAGTGACAAGGCAGTCAAACACAAATATGGTGTCAGCACTAAATATAACAACAACTCACACTATTAAAGGTACATCCATTGTGTTGTTGGGGTCACATGAGCCAAACGTTATAAATGGTGTTATTCTATCGAGAATTACTCACTGTTGACGAAAATTACCATTTTGTTGATAGTCGACTCTGTATACCGACGATATAAACATAAAAGTATCTATTTCTGATCGAAAACCGGACAATACATTGCGTGTGCCACGCGTCAATTAGTCAAACGTATTTTTGGAAACTTATTTACAACAGACGAAGAGATAACTTTAGGCTAATAATGTTTAATGGGTCTTTTAACAAATGTGCATTTGAATGGCTCTTGTATTTTTGGTCTCTACAAATTATATAATGGTGTTGCTTGATTTTATTTGGAAACTAGTAATTGTGATTTATTTTGCGATTCAAGATAAATATTCGAATTGAGTGAAGTGATTTGAACTGAAATCATCACATATCTTATATCGGCAAGTATCAAAGCCAAATAAAATGTTATGAAACTCAATGGATGTATCTTTAAATGAAGCAGCATCACCTACTATTGGGAAACGGTATATATCATTGTGGCAACCATTATTGCAGAAGACACTCTCTTGGGATCGTCTTAAAATGTTATTTATTCATAAATATAATTCAAATGATTTTAAGTGAGGGTTGGTTATGAAAATACACACATAGCATGTTAATGAATGGACATCAACAGTTTATTCATTGCCAACTTGAAATATGCTCAGTATATCTCATCCTCGGTTACCCATGGTTTTATATATGCTCCGTTTCTCTCCACTATATCACCCCTGGGGAACTCTATCAGAGAAATCTGTACTAAAATTACCCGCCCTTGGCCGGCGTGACGAATTCAGTAACCACAGAAAATACTCAATAGGATAAGATGGAAATGGTCAAGGGAGATAACCGGTGACGGATGGCTAACAAAATGACCTTTGCAACGAAGTGATATGAATTGTCATTGGCTCGCAGGTCCAAGCTGCGTAGCAGTTTCATTTGCTCACGCCGGCCAAGGGTAATTTGAGTCCCTGATAGAGCGTCCCAGGGGTGATATAGTGGAGAGTATTAAAACCTAACAAAAATTGTATTAAACACAATGGATGCACCTTTAAATAATACACATGATCGACAGGAGAGGTAAAACTCTAATAATTTCAAGTTGTTGGGTTTGGTTCTTTTATAAACCTTGCAGTATTAACGTAATGAGAAAAATGCATTTTAATAACGCTATCTTTATTAAGAGACTGATATCACCAAGTTAACCATTGATGGGACATAATGTCCTAAACCACCTTTTATATTTGAATGCAGCAATAAAACATGCATTGCCTTCACGATGATGATGATGATGATGATGATGATGACGACAATGATGTTGTTGATGATGATTATCTCAAATACAACCTTTTTTAAATTAAATGGCAAACCATGAAGCAGTTATTTTTTTGAAAATAGATGTTGAATGTGGTTTGTTGTTCAAACAAAAACAAATAAAACTACAACCTCTTTCTGGTGGTTACTCAATGACAGATTTATTAAAACTTATTCCTTATTTTTCAGGAAAAGTCATTGATGATGCTATAAATTAAGATTTATCATGAAATGACAACATGAATATTATATTGGCACTAAACGGCTATAAACGCAGTTCAGCTGTTAAAAAGTCAAGTTTTAGAGCTTCTTGATATATGTATATATCTACATACCTCTGTAATCACTCAAATATTTATGTATTTTCATTCTTTCTGTTTTGCACACATTGTCTTAATGTTGTAAATATTATGATAACACAATTATGAAATTTTCCAGGTTTTTTTATATTTTATTTTATTTTATTAATTACGACTTTTGAAATAGAATGCTTGACTTTTGACAAAAAGATTGGTAAAAAATATATATTTTGATAAAATTATTGCCTACTCAAAAACAAGATTTTTTTTTCAGGTACAGCGAACTCTATCCCATTACTAACCCAATTTGCTGTGGATCAGGCATTAGCACTGGGTGTTGGTATACTGACTGATGATCTCACCGGGGACGACTATCAGTCCCAACTGGAGGACATACGTCTTCATCTTGACGCGATGAATGTAAGTAGAATCATTATAATCAATATCATTACACCTTTTTATGTTGCTTATGGTCGCAAATGTAGATATTCTGATGAAGTTGTGGTGACTAAAACGTTTGTGTGTGCCAGAAGGGAAAGACGCTTGAAACAATGATTTCACTTTCTCAAGCCCTGGCAGCCCAGGAAACATGAACACTAAATATACAGGCACTTGTATTTTTGTTGACCTAATTTGGTTCAAAGAAGTCACGATCTGAAGCTTGTTGTCCTACGTTTCAAGTTATCTTGAAGGCTGGCTTATTGTGTACAGGTATACCTGGGTCAGAGGGATCTGTAAATTGTAGATTGTGTCATCCTGTAATACAAATAGGGATTGTAGGGACTATACAAAAACATGTTAACTACTTCTTAAACAAATAAATCTGAAATCTTGTGGCCAGGCTCTTGTTTAATGGGAATTATAGAGTGTCACATGTGACATGTGACTCAAACTATGGCCAACAGTCAACTCTGTAAGGGACAGGTTGAAATCTTATGTCATAATGCATTGCCATTTGGACTTTGTTACTACTTCCTTTTCAAACTGTACTGTTCTAGAAATTCGTTAAGTGATAGATGGTTCTTTCTACGTTTTACAATAGTTTGGGTCATAAATGCATACCCCAAAACCCCAACGCAAAACTTAACCCAGCCTAAAACAAAAATCCTAAACTCAAACTCAAATCTTAACAACTCTTTAACCCTAAAAGCCTTACCATATCCCCAGCTAAAACCCTAACACATATAGCAACCCGTATCCCTACCTATCTCTATCCCAAACTCAAACCATAACCCTTATTCATTTCAGTAATTGTGTCAATAACCCTACCTCAAACCTTTACCCTTAACGTCAATCATATTCACATAATATTGTGTTTCTACCAAACACTAAGACCACATTCTTACATTGTTAACTTGTAGTGTTTCTGGAGCTCAAGGGAGGTTGACAAATTTTAGTATCAAGGTCATAAACCTACAAACTGACTTTTTTTGCAGGAGAAAATCAAGCAAGGATTGGCTCTTAACACAGAGATCAAAGAACAGGGTACAGTTAATCTTGCCACTGTCACAGAATTGGAACTCAACGTCTTCCTCGGCAGATACACAAAACTTGTCAAGACTCTTCAATATCTAAACCAAAGTAATCATGGAACGAATTCTACTGAAGAGTTTCGACTTTTTAAGGAGAATGCAGACAAATTTATGAAGGACACTGAAAAAATACCACACCTTCTGAATAAACTTCACAATCTAATCGTTGGTTCCAGTAAAGTGGCAGCTGGAAGGTCTGCTGGACCTGCTTGTGATTTCGTTTCACATGTCTTCCGTCAGCTGGAGTCAGTAGAACCTCATTCAGAAGAAAACAACTTTTATATGGTACTGAAGAAGACTTATGATTACCGGGACACTCTAATGACGATGCAGGTTCTTTATTTCGAGCTGCGTAATATATCCTGCTCAGACAAAGATGTTCTATGCAAGAAGGCTGATGCAGAGGAACTAGAAGAGCATCTTCAAGAGCAATATGGCCGTTTTGAGGAATGTGTTCCTGGACTCGTGAAGAATTTCACTGAGAGTCTTTCTGACGTGGCTATTGTCCATTCTGAGACAAAACAGGTGTTGTACAACCGACAATATTCATCCCTGGTGGTTGAAGGGTTGATTGATTGGGATCGGATTACAACCCCTCAACCTCAAGGGTTGATTTGTCCTTTAGAGAATTCGTCCATTACGTGGTCCTTCGTCAATGCTACATCAGCACCCAGACAAAACGAATTCTACTTGAAGAGCGAAACTGGATGTATTCTTGGTTTCGATCAGAAGTTTATTCATTACACACAAGATTTTCCAACGTTTTGGGCCAGTGGCGACAAAATTGACAGGAACGACTTTTTAATATGCTCTAAATTGGACTCAGCTTACAGAGATGCAGGACTCTTCAGGATTTTGCCCAAAGGTAGTGCACCAAATACACGTTATCAACTGAAAGAAATAAAAACTGGAAAGTATCTGAACGTTTGGGAAAAGAAGACTAGCGTTTTGGAGGAAGTAGACAAGCGTCTTGTTGTCACATTACTTCTAAATAAACTTGAGACAAACTCATGGATAATCACGACAAATGACTCATCAATTGGAGAATGCAAAGGTATGTCATGATCAAAAATATTCTTATTGAAAGTGAATTCAGTGAAACTACAAAGATAACACCATCCATTGTTTTGTTTCCAATACTACTAAACTCACGGGCAAAAAAACGCTACCAGTTTAATCTAGTTTGAAGAATAAATAAAGAAGTCAGATTAAAAAAACAAAATGTTTATTAAAAAAGAACATGTGCCGTTATCATATTCATAAAAAATGCAACCAATCAGCTTCCGGTATCAACATCACAGTCTCCGATATTTGTCCGGGGGTCAAAAAGTCCAAGTTCATGGTTATGACTGATCCAGGTGCAGGGAAATCCAGGCTCAATGTAACGAAAACAGTTCACACTAATAACGTGTATGGCCTCCCCTTGCCATGATACACGCAGTGACGCTCCGACGCATGGAGAAAATCAAACGCCTGACGGCATTACGTGGAATGCGCTGCCATTCCTCTTGGAGAGCTTTGACAAGTTGCAGGCGGTTATGTGGAGGTGGTCGTCGTTGGCGAATACGACGATCCATAGCGTCCTAAAGATGTTCGATCGATGACATGTCAGGCGAGCATGCTGGCCACGGCAAAACGTCGATGTTGTTGTTAGCAAGAAAGTGCTGAGTAACTCGAGCTGTGTGCGTCTGGCATTGTCTTGTTGAAAGATCACACCTTGTGTCTGTTGTCGATTAAAGGGACAGGCGAATGGACGGAGAATGTCATCGACGTAACGCTGAGCTGTTAGATTTCATTCACTATAACCAGCGGCGTCTTCTCCTCACAAAGTATGCCTCCCCAAACCATGACACTTCCTCCCCCGTAGGGCACCACTTCCTGAATGCAACATGCAGCTGGTCTCTCGCCCCGACGGCGATAAACACGTACTCTTCCATCTGCTTTGAAGAGACAGAACCGACTTTCGTCAGAGAAAAGCACCCTCTGACACTGACGTCGCTGCCAACGTAACACCGTCCTTGTCCATCTCAGTCTTCGTTGACCCACTGTCCCCGGAACGGTCTGTATGCCCTGATGCCATGGGACCTTAGACGTCTTGACACTGTGCGTCTGCTTACCTGGTGGCCCAGGGCATTTGACGCCGATGACGTCACAGTCAAGAAGCGGTTTTTGATGTGTAACGTGCGCAGGTATCGGTCCTCCTGGCTCCCATTTCAATCATCCGGATTGCTCCCTCACGTTCTTGTAAAGTTAATTTTGCCATTCTTCAAATGTTTTTACAAAGTGGGTATCTAACAACCAATTCGCATTGGTTTTATACCCGTCGGGCATGAGTCTTGTTTGCTTTGCATGAAAAAGGCGAAAACCACAATTTGGGAAAATTTGGGAAAATCATGCGTTTGATACCACAGTTCAATATGAAACAATCATTGTTGTGTTTGGGCGATGTGTTTTCATGTGGTTGGGTTTGAATATGAGTTTGATTTTTTTCGTCATTTCAAATCTAAAGTGGTAGCATTTCTTTTGCCCGTGAGTTTACATGTATACCATGCGTGTATATAACGAACCGAAAAAAATATCACACTTATTTAAATTCATTTATTTTATTATTTGTCAAAGAACTTTAAAATCAACATATCATAGAAACAAAATGTACAATAATGTCGAAACTATTAACAGGATTATAAAGAATGTCACAAACTAATATCTTAGAGTACTCAAGTCAAATCCACAAATAAGTCGAAGCTCGAGGAGGTGAAATTTTATGTTAATATCCCCATTCCACGGAGCATACGACCCCACTGCGATCGATTTTGGTCTCCCAGTCGTGCACACTATCACTAACTCCCACTGACATCGCACTGAAGTCTTGGGAAAATCCAAATGTTCGCAAAAAGTATCTCTCTTACTCGCCATGGGTCGCATGTTGTCGCACAGGGGTTTGCGATTTCAATTGTCTGTTTTCAAAAATCACACAAGTTCTGCAATCGATCGGACTGATGTCGTGCTCGCAAATTTCTCGTAATGCGCTCGTATTGGGCTCAATGGGGTCTTGGTACGGTCGTATGTCAGTCTCATGAATCGCAACTCGATCGTGTTTGCACTATTTTGTCACTGGCGACCAAATAGTGGAACCAGTGCCGAGCGCTCTAAAACCTAAGTGCGATCACACAGAGATTGCGTTTTTTTTATCAATGGTTTAATGCAACAAATCATTGAGGTTTCCCGCGACAAATAAGTAATCAATGGCGATGCCTCTGTGAACGGACCAGGACCGCACCGAGACCTCACCATGACGTACCACGACCGATTTAGATTGACATGCGATCGCAAAAGGCATTCTCCAGCACTCGTCTTCCATTTGAGATAATGTTAGTTGTAGATCAATTCTTACAAGGCCATATTCCTCCTGGAGATGGCAAAGGCGTCATCAGCCAGTTGGGTTAACATATGAATCAACTTCCCTACGCAAGGCATAACTGTTGCCAGTCTCCATTACTGGCTGATTTAGCCCTTGCAGTATTTCCTTAAAAAATCTGTGTTTAGAAATCCAGGCCCGCTATGCATTTCTGGTACAGCGATTCACTATATTGACACAGCAAAGCTAGAGAAATACCGCAAGGGTTAAATCAGCCAGTAATGCAGACTGGCAAGAGTTATGCCTTGCGTTTGGAAGTTGCTCTATAGTTACTGGCTATGTATATAATATATATCTATGTATAACGTTCATTATTATATGTCAGCATTGTAAATCGGAGAGGGTTTTCACTAAGTTGGATAACTTGCACCCAATCCGTTCTTTTGAATAAATATGTTTAAATCAAAATCGTTGCACCTGAAATGCATTGTGGGCCCGAATTTCCAGGCACAGAGATCTTAAGTAAATATACTGCAAGGTCTAAATCAGCCAGTAATGGAGATTGGCAAGAGTTATGCCTTGCATTGGAAAGTTGCATATGAATTAGTGTCAGCTGGTACATTTGTGACAAACCATTAGTCACTTCCACTTTGGAGTATTTTGTAGATATGAATGTCCTAAAATATGATTGTACACCAATGTTGCAAATTGCACACCTCTATTGTGAAAATAAGAAGTGTTCATTTCATAAATTTCTTAAAGAGGGAGTATAGAGCCGCCATCAACGCACATATATACGCAGAAAGGCTAATATATAGAATAGTGTAAGTGAAAAGTTTCGAATGCGAGAGCCTTCTTCATCAGACGATAGGGTCTGATGAAAAGGATAAAGCCGCCATCAACACACGGAAATATCCACAGAAAGACTAGAATATTGTTAGTTACATGTTTCGAAAACGGGAGCCTTCTTCATCATTCATTTATCCTAAATGGCTCTTCCCAAACAGGTAGTCTAGCGCTGCCTGAAATATAGTTCATAAATTAAAGCTTAGTTCCAGAGTAACCCAAAAAGTCTGACAAAAAAATTATTGTTGTCAAACCAGGGCATGGTATCTTGAAACTAATAGTATCATACTAACTTCATCATTTTTGTACACCTAAAAATTACAAAATAATCCAAAATTGCAATAGCTCCACACTGAACATGAGCCGGACTTAGAGGTCATTTTTTTCGTCTTACAAGTATATACCGAAAACCACTACAGATATTCATGTATAGCTCATCAGGCCTGAAAGGCCCGATGGGCTTGTGGCATGGCATGGCGTCTGTCCATCCGTTCGTCTGCGGTAAAGGGGACAACTTTTCTTATAAACCATTTAAAATAGGATATCCAAATTGGTATGTGGCTTGAGGGTTGTTTGAGTTCAGAAAATAAGAAGCACGTGATAATTTCTTCCGGAGTTAATGTCCTCGCTCTGTTTCTTGGACTCTATTCATGATATCTTCATGATAGCTTTTTTCAGAAAACCTTTAGATAGGATAACCAACTTTTGCATGAGGCTTGAAGGCTTAAATACCGTGTTGGAGTTGGAAAATGAAAAGTATTGCGGAGAAAGATTATGATCATGTCTTATCGGTTTTAGTTACAATAACCATTTCCACGTTGTTTCAAATGAACCGTATACCTGTCACTACTATTTAAGATAGGATAACCACATTTGGTGCACATGATGCTCAAGGCCATAAATCCCTCGATGCGACATGCTTCTGTTTTTTCAAAAGTGAGTTCAGAAAACTTACTCCAGGGCACTGGATTTAGGACATTCAGGTTAAAGTTGTATGGCGGGGGTGTTGATGATCTTGTCTTCTTGTCCATCTGAACATTTTTCGTAGAACGGTAGGCTTTAGTTCAGATAAATTTAATAATTCCGTTGAGACTAATCCAGTCCTTTTGTTTCAGAAATTGCTGATTCCAGTACAGAAACCACGGACGCAATGTTGATTGTTTTTATTGTTACTCCGATCGCACTTCTTCTGATAATTTTAGTTCCCGTAGTATATTGGTGCAGAAAACGGGCAAGAGAAAATAGATAGAACTGGTCACAAACGGAACTGAAGGATGCATATTATGAGGATATTCCAGAACTGTTGACATAATATCATTTAATATATTACACCCAGTATGTTTGTGCTTTATTAGCAAGCACCAAGAACCTTGAATTTGAACTCTTTCAATACAATTTAATACGTTATAGAATTTTATTTTCGATAATTTGTAGAGGGAGTACGATAAGAAGATAATCATAAAATAAATAAAGAATGTAATGGTTATGATGTACATGAAGCCAAATGAATTTACTTCTATGTGCATACTTTGAAAAGAAATTATAAAAAATATTACAATTTGAAATGTCGGGCTCCTGTTACTACTGCTTAAATGGGTATTTTTCAAAGGGTGATTTAAGTCCAAAATCATGCTACATCATGTATACAGCTGAGTGTCGTATGGCTTTATATTTCACCATTTTATTTTTATTATTGCGGTATACTAAAAACACTGTATTGTTTTGAATTACCTTCATTTTCAACATTTTATCTTTCTGTGAAGTTGAAGTTTAATATTACACTTTAGAGAAAAATCCTTGCAGAACTTTGCAGACTTTTACCTAAAAAGATTAAATTTTGAAATAAAACTTTTGATGAAGTAGATTCTAAAACAGCCCAACTTCGTTCTACTTTATTGGTATTAACAGCCACACTCTAAAGGATAAAAAGTCTCTGGTATTAATCGCTAATTGGCATAATTATATTGGAATATACACTGTAATTGGGAAAGAAATATGTTTGTTTGTTATGTTTATATGTATTTGAATGCTTGTATCGTACCTATTCAATGCATACACTCAACCGCAAAAGAAACGTCACCATACATAATACAAGATATTTCAACCAACGAGTGATAAACACGACTGAAGCAGAGACGTATCATGTCTCCAGAAGCCAACGAAACTAAATTTGAAATTGCAAAACATTTTCTGTTGACATTGATATACCAATCATGGAAGCATTGTTGTCCTATACATTATATATTCTGTAAATAACAAGTATTCAAAATGTGAACGAAATCGCTGAAGGAATATTTATTTTAGATACTTTCTAGAATTTCGCTGATTAATTAAATCTTTATATCCCGCATGTACACTTGATTGGCATTTTAACTGAAATTTCGTTTGTTATTTCTTTCATAAACATATACGAAGTTTAATATGTCAAGCAGAATTGTCCATACTAAATTCGATTTAATGTTATTCATGAAAATACTACTTTGTTAGCGCGTCAAACGACGAGAGAGAACAGGAAATTCCCGCTTCTAAAGGCGCTCTGACAGATATCCATCATAACACAACCCCGCAAACAAAATGAGTCAGGTCCGATCTAAAAATAGGCTGAACGACCGCAGATGTCAACAACTTTCACAAGTACACATGGGCAGTGATGGCCGCCGAACGAAAACGATTAAAAGAAGATAAACTTCGCACCAAGAATTGGAAAAGATGGGGTTCTTATCTAGCAGAGCGGCAATGGAGTACGGTTAGGGAGGATTATTCGGCAGACGGAAATTGGTAAGTTGACAAATGATGTAGATTGCATTCGACCTAAAAAACATGCTGTTTTATTGACTAGTTTACCGCAGTGCCAAATCAAGTGGGTAACAAGGTCTCGTCAGTAACTCTCTTATCTGAACCTCGTAACGCCGATAACAGATTTATCACTCGGTTGGATGCCTACATGTTGTTTCAACGTGTTACGTTTTTATGTCTTGATGTTCGGCTCATGTGATGTACTGTTTTGTTGTTCAACAATTCATAGTTGTCAGGCATGTGAAAGTTAAAGTTGGATTTCTCTAAGATGTGATTACATTTTATTCCAGAATCTGGAGACATTTATATTAATACTGCAAGTGAGCAGTTTTTGATAACTAGGTCATTGACCCAGTTTCAGAGAGTCGTCTAACTGTGTAAATAGTGCTATGTTTACTGTTAGATAACCTTGGCTAACAGCTGATCAAGGAAATGGTTTAGTCAAAAGCTTGTTGTCAATATTTCCCCTGATGTATTTTTACAAGAGTTAATTCATATTTAAAGAGAAGGTTCTATCAGAGTTTTTTTTTTTAAACACAATTGTAAGGTACATATATCTGCTTATACATAATATGTTATTTTTGATACATGATTATAACACATTCGTATTGAAACATATCATTGAGGGTAATATTTTGACTTCAAATTTTAATGTCAAACCCCTGAATCAGTCTCTCTTGAAGAAAGCCTGCAATTCCATTGTGGCTATTATGCAGTGAAACCTGAGAACTTGAAGTATTGGAACAACATACCATTGGCATTGTAAGGATAATCACACATAAAATTGTACATGCACATTGTGTGGTTATTTGGTTATTTACAGTAATTGGTAAAAACATTCAACTGTTGTCACATCATGCCTGTGGCTGACAAAATCGTCAGTGTTGTCCAATGTTGCAAATTTACAAACTCAAACACTAGCCGATCCAGAGGGGGGGCCCAGGGGGTCCGGACCACCCCCTTTCAAAATTTGTTTGCATTGGCTGGTATGGAAAAAAAATTGTGGACCCCCCCCCCCCCCCCTTTTCAATTGGTGGACACCCCCCCCCCCCCCCCCCTTTCAAAATTCCTGGATCCGCCACTGTCAAATGCTTCATCCAGACCATTTTGATTGTGTGCATGATTGTGGTCATATTCTTTTTCCTGATCAAACTAAAGTCAGTGGCCTAAAAACACATAATTATGGCAAATTTAGGGTATTTTGTCATTCTCAAAAAGGCAAGAAATATGGCTGCAATCAACCACTTTTTCAATCTCATTGAAATCAGATCAAACCTAACACTCGTACCTGTGTTAGGTTCGATCTGATTTCAATGAGATTGCCACTTTTTCTGCTTTTGTAAATGCTCTGAATATCCCTCAACTGAAATTGGCTATGATCAAAGTTACAGTTTATTTATTCTCAAAAAATAATAATCTGCTTTTCCCATATTTTTTAAATAGATATAAATATTATATACAGTGGAAACTGTCTAAACCGGCACCCATCGGGGCCTAACTTAAATGCCAGTTTAGACAGGTTGCCAGATTAGACAGGTACGGTCTCTTTATAACATGACTACCGGGACCAAAAGTTAATGCCAGTATTGACAGTATACCAGATTAGACAGGTGCCAGTTTTGACAGTTTCCACTTCAATTCTTTCGTAAAAATGTACTATTGACATAAACAAAATACTAAGTATGTAAATAAATGAATACCATACCATGTTTAGAAAAGCCATCCCCAAAAAATATCTTCCCCACCCCTCCCCTAAAATGTAATTGTCAATTCTTTCAGTAAAAAATTTTGCTGAAATAAACAAAATTATGCTGTACTTTTGTTATGTAGGTCACTGTTGCATTAGAATCTATTAGCTAGGTAAAACTGAAATACGACCTTATACTGGGACAATGCCATACACCTGCCTGCAATATGAGGCATTGATTTCATGTTGATGTTTAACAGATGGTTACACTCTCTCACATTTTCAGACACCATTGTTGTTGTTTTCTGATAGAAATTCTAAATCTTTTTTTAAAATAGCGAATTAAGGGTATTTTGGTATTTTACAGATGCTCTTAAAGGGGCAGTAGCACGTTTTTTCGCTCAAATAAGTTGATGACATGTATTTGAATAATAATGTCCCTTATGGCAAAACACCCTTCTCTTTGCAGAAAATCAATTTAAAAATGACTCTACATGGTTCCGTTAAGCCATGGGCATCATTTTTGTCATTAAAAATAATAAATTGTATTCACAATAAAATGGCCGCCATGCAATTTTTGCTTTATACGCAACACCGTTATTACCCCTACGGATAATTGGTTTGTGTAATAAGATGTTTTACCCTCTAAAGTAAGTATAAATGACATAAACTATCATTATAAATAGAAAATTTGAAAAAATAAAATTTGCCAAAAACATGCTACTGCCCCTTTAAAGGCACACTCTCTCACATTTTCAGAGACCACTGCGAGCAGTGCTTTCATTGTTTTCTGAGAGAAATTCTAAATATTTTGAAGACAAAATGAAGAACTTGGTCTTCACATGTTTTTTAGGTCAATTTTCTACATGCAGGAGGCAAAACTAATAAGCTTTGCTCCAGTGTAAATGAAGTATATTCAATAAAGCAAAACGACACAAACAAGAAAATCATACCTAAATTGTTACATTTGGGATAACACTACCTTCAATAGTACAAATTCTTGTACTTTTTTGGGCCAAGTCCCTTGCAGGATTGGAACCAACACCCTCAGAGTTAGGCAACTGTCGCCAGCACTGACATTAACAACAGCTTACCACACGACCACGGGGCCTAGAAAAAGTATAAGAATCTTTACTATTGAAGATAGTGTATTATTAAATGTAACAATGTAAGATTTGTTCGCTATCTAAAATGACATATATTTAAAAACAAAATCATAATTTTTCACTTTGGTTTTAGTTCATTTGAAAAAGCGGACAACATTTTTAATTGATGAATTTTATCAGGAATATTTGGCAACGTTTTTGTTTGGGAGGGATTCTATAATCAAGTTAATCTAGCAGTTGTTTTTTCCAAATTTAGCAAAATCACGGTGGGATGATTCATAAACCAACTGAATAAATTTGTTTTGCCTTATGGCCTTGTGTTGGAATCTGATATGTTTTACCTTCCTGTTGGGTATATAAAACAGGTTGTCGATAGTCGTCTAACTAGTAGTATCTTTTCTTTATCATTGGTTGCTAGGCAACTCATCTCTTGAAGGATACTTGTCTGTTAAGCAGTCTGTATTTATGTAAATATGATATTTGGTTATGAAGGATAAGCATATTTTTTTACCTCATCAGGCCTAGAATATCTTGTTAAATAACAGAGATATTTATATATATTTGCATATAATTGTACGAGTTAAACGCTCCTTACACAATTAGAGGATTTGGAGCAGATAAAATTGCCCTGATGCAACAGGATGAAAGTTCATAGTCATGTATCCTAGCAAGGCTTATAATGGAAATTTGACACCAATCCCATAATTTCCCCAATTCAATTTTGACAAATAATGAAAAAGATTTTACTAATTCAAGTGTGACCATCTTCATGTGACCCGAACTTCAAAAGTGACCCATAATTTAATTGTGATCAATAATTAAATAGAGATTACTAATTCAAGTGTGACTAAGTTTAAATGTGACCCCTACTTCAAAAGTGACCTCTAGTAGTCTCAACTTAAAATGTGATCCTGAAACATTCAAATACATCCATTATTTAAATCTGTCCCTGATTTTTTTTAAAAAGTGTCTTCATTTTTAGCTCATCAGGCCTGAAAGGCCCGATGGGCTTATGGCATGGCATGGTGTCCGGCGTCCGTCCATCCGTCCATCCGTCCATCCGTCCGTCCAACCGTAAACTTTTCACTTTTTCGACTTCTTCTCCAGAACCAATGACTCCACAGAGCTGAAATTTTATGTGCAGACTCCTTGGCCAATGGGGATTCTAAATTGTAGATTTCGTGACCCCATGACCCCTAATGGGGTCACAGGGGTCACATCCTTAAAAACCTATTTTCATCTTCTTCTCCAGTTCCAAAAGGTCTAGAGAGCTGAAAAGTTGTGTAAAGACTCCTTGGCCCATGGGGATTCTAAATTGTAGATTTCGTGACCCCGTGACCCAAAATGGGGTCACAGGGGTCACATCTTTAAAAACCTATTATCATCTTCTTCTCAAGTTCCAAGAGGTCTAGAGAGCTGAAAAGTTGTGTGCAGACTCCTTGGCCCATGGGGATTCTAAATTGTAGATCTCGTGACCCCATGACCCCAAATGGGGTCACAGGGGTCACATCCTTAGAAACCTATTTTCATCTTCTTCTCCAGTTCCAAAAGTTCTAGAGAGCTGAAAAGTTGTGTGCATACTCCTTGGCCCATGGGGATTCTAAATTGTAGATTTCGTGACCCCGTGACCCAAAATGGGGTCACAGGGGTCACATCTTTAAAAACCTATTATCATCTTCTTCTCAAGTTCCAAGAGGTCTAGAGAGCTGAAAAGTTGTGTGCAGACTCCTTGGCCCATGGGGATTCTAAATTGTAGATCTCGTGACCCCATGACCCCAAATGGGGTCACAGGGGTCACATCCTTAGATACCTATTTTCATCTTCTTCTCCAGTTCCAAAAGTTCTAGAGAGCTGAAAAGTTGTGTGCAGACTCCTTGGCCCATTGGGATTCTAAATTGTAGATTTCGTGACCCCGTGACCCTAAATGGGGTCACAAGGGGTCACATCCTTAAAAACCTATTTTCATCTTCTTCTCCAGTTCCAAAAGGTCTAGAGAGTGAAAAGTTGTGTGCATACTCCTTGGCCAATGGGGATTCTAAATTGTAGATTTCGTGACCCTTTGACCCCAAATGGGGTCAATGGGGTCACATCCTTAAAAACCTATTTTCATCTTCTTCTCCAGTTCCAAAAGGTCTAGAGAGCTGAAAAGTTGTGTGCAGACTCCTTGGCCCATGGGGATTCTAAATTGTAGATTATGTGACCCCGTGACCCCAAATGGGGTCACAGGGGTCACATCTTTAAAAACCTATTATCATATCTTCTTCTCAAGTTCCAAAATCTCTAGAGAGCTGAAAAGTTGTGTGCAGACTCCTTGGCCAATGGGGATTCTAAATTGTAGATTTCATGACCCCGTGACTCCAAATGGGGTCACAGGGGTCATTATCTAAAAACCTATTTTTTTGCTTGTTAACAATGTATTACTTGAGATAACTTAGATATTCAACCTTAGATAATAAATCAAATCCTGATGAGCTACAGAGCCCATGGCTCTATTTTTCTCAGTAGAGATCACATAGGAGCAATTTAGATACACTGCAACATATCATGGATAACTAAGGCTGGATAAAGTCGAGCACACACATTCAGGAACAAACATTTTCCATTAATCACTCCGACATGCTTTCATTAGAAGCATCTGTAATGTACACATCAGACTGTCTACTCTGACCTGGCTCATGAACAATTGCTTGCTGGAGCTATTAAAGGAGCAGTAGCACGTTTTTTGCAAATTTATTTTTTCAAATTTACCATTTATAATGATAGTTTATATTATATATATTTATTTTAGAGGGTAAAACATCTTATTACACAAACCAATTATCCGTAGTGGTAATAACGGTGTTGTGTATAAAGCAAAAATTTCATGGCGGCCATTTTATTGTGAACACATTTTATTATTTCAAAGGACAAAAACGATGCTCATGGCTTTACGGAACCATATACACTCACTTTTTAATTTGATTTTCCGAAGAGAGAATGGTGTTTTACTATTGGTGACTTATGTTTCAAATGCGTTTCATTTACTTATTTGAGGGAAAAAATGTGCTACTGACCAGACTGCATTTTGGAAAGTAAAAAATACAATCTTGACAAATTTTTTAGTACAGTATTCGATGTAATTAGCCCCCTCTTCCTAAACAGTGATATCACAAAATCTTGAAATTCTGATCTTCGTATGAAATGTGTAGGTTGATAAATTCTTTTTTTTTTGTAGGGGTTGGATAGTAGTGTTCGGCTACAGATCAAGAGGTCTGTGGTTCAAATCCTGCCAGGGGCTTGACAACTTTTGTCTGCAGTAGAGAACTGTTCTACATACAGTAAGGTTTTGGTGCAATGCTACACTGAATTTTAGCACAGGATCACAGTTGTTTGCTTGTTCCAGCCATTCTCGCAGGTTTCACCGCAAAGCATAGCCACATGGCGATGTGGGCTTTCTCCCTGTTTGCTAGCAGCCGCGATATAAGTGAAATACTCTTGAAAGCGACGTTAAACACCAACTCACTCACACACTGGGTGGAATATCAAAACTAAAAAAGGTTAGACAGAACAAATATTTTTTGTGGCCTGATTTAGTTTGTTTGTTGACAGTTGGGACTATTTCCCTCACGACCACGCCCGGTCACGTGTTTACCGCTGGGGGGAAGATGGGTTGCTGGGTATCACCGACAGACAGTGTCGACTCTGCTTCAGTCTCGCATTGTGGAACGAGAAAGACCCTATACTCAAAGAGAGGCTCTTTGGACTCACCGGGTCACAGGTAAAATGAAATTAAGATCCTACGTTAGAACTGCCATCAAGTTTGTTGATTTAAAACATTATTCCTTTTTATACCCCCAGTTACAAACTTGCAACTGTCCTGAAAATTGTTCTGGAATCTTTTATGAGTAAAAAAATTCTTACATTTTCATTAAATTATTTTCTTATTAGAGATGTTTGTTGAATACAATTACTTTAAAGTTACTATCATCTCTCTGTGTTTTTCGATGTTAATTCGTATATTCAGATAGACAATACTTTCAAGTAAGCAAAACACAAAAGATTATTTCGAAGCGTCACCTTCTTATCAAGATATAGCCCTTCAAAGTGAGTACATTTGGCCTGCTCATTATCTCATTCTTGAAACAGTTTTCCGCGACCTCTCATTGTAGCATAACCTTCGTTAGCGATGTGACGTCATACACAGGAGTTGCTTAATGAAATCGTTAGGCGATTTGGCGATTTTCGTTGATAATTCGTTTAAAACATGATAAAAACGTTTTGACATTACAAGTTTCCGATAGAATGGGTATTTGTGCGTCCGTAGGGAGTAATTTCGGAGTTTAAGGAGCATTTTTCGATATTCAACCGCTGATTTTAGATTTGTTCTTTTCCCAATCGAGTGGAGTGTTATGTTATCTTATAAGCTACAATATGTTTTGAAATGAATAACTGACAATTCAAAAATAAAAAAAAGATCATGCAATTTCTTTTATATTATAAACGCAATTATTAGTTAAATCTTTTGTTGTGCTTGATTTTGTGTTTGATGAGTGTCTATAGCTTGAAATCTACTGCGTCCATATTTCTCATGGTGACTTTATTTTGCTAATAGAATAGTTTCATTACAAATAAGAAAATCCTATAATTTTCATCAATGCTAATGGTTTACACTTTTAAGAAGAACATATTCGGGCTATCTTTAAAAAAAATCTATAGTCGTGTACAATTTACAATATCTTAGATTCAGTGTAATACCACTACCATTTTCCTAGCATGTTATATAAAAGGCCTTGCATTTTATATAACATGTACTTTTTGATGGTCAATTCATATGTTTGTGGAAATAAAATAATGTTTAAATCACTTCGGATAAAAATATGGAAAATGTATCTTTCCCAATTTCAAATGAGAGTATTGGAACTATAGAACTTTGATCAACTAACCATGGCCGTTTGTACATGTGTTGTTTGGTTCTCAATTTAAAACAAATATTACCCCGGCTATAGTTCAGTCGTGTATATTTCCCCTCTTATTTAATATCTATCTAAGTTGTCAATAACGCAACCACATCACGTATTACATATCGCTACATTGATAAACAAAAATACTGAAAATATATTTAGTTATTTTGCATGAGGACGAATGTGAAAACAAAAATTATTCAACATGAACGAGGCGTGTTAACACCGTTATAATCCACATGAAATGTGTAATAGATTTCTGTGACGTTTGAAATCTTCATCATCTGACATGCGTACCGCCGTCATATTGGGCAACGATAAGAATTGTTCCAAAACACATTGCAGAATTACGGGTCCCGCAATGGTCACATCTAGTACTAAACAGTGTTGACATCTGCTGCTATTTGTAGTACGTTATACTGGGCGTGTATATATGTAATTTTGTTGTATAAGGACAAAGGTAAATATGTTATTTAGGCAGTTATGTAAGGCTAAATCTAGTGGATTCTGTCATTAGACGCCAAGCGACTCCTGTGTATTACGTCACAAGGCCAAGCACGCGGAATTTGCTCT
Organism: Gibbula magus; assembly: GCA_936450465.1. Lineage (NCBI taxonomy): Eukaryota > Metazoa > Mollusca > Gastropoda > Trochida > Trochidae > Gibbula > Gibbula magus. The sequence goes on from OW388295.1 coordinate 37,315,083, forward strand.
CGGCTAAAGTTTTATGAGGCGTAATTGAGCGGCGTTCTAAAAAGGCGTTATAAAAGGTGTTTATTGGTTGAATTGACAAATATCAAGTGGAATCCTCGTCATCTTGGAATATGCTTGAATAAAAACCGAAAAAGTGATATGTCGGGGTTTGTGGATCTTTAACATACATTTAAGCAATTGAATTCAATTAATTGATGAAAAACAACCAAAAATATAAAAATAATTCTTGATCATCTTTTCTATACAAAGTAGGCGTGTAAATCATATATATGACTTGAAAGTTAGCAATTGTTTAGCATGACTGCAGTAGTTTATTGCACGAGCTGTATATGAACTTTCTCACACAGATAGCAGGGATTTTGGGGATGTACAAGTATATTGATGACGCCACCATACGGTTACTCACTGTTTGGAAATTGCATGACATGCATTGAAGGAAATATACTACTGTCTGAACAACATGTAAAAAGAAATTTTGTGAAATATATAAACTTTGTTCATTATTTGATAGGGTAACCACGGCGAAGATGTGAAGGAATTATACTACTACCTTGACAACTTGCCCACACATTCCTACATGAAGATGCTGTATAAATACCCACAGAACGAATACCCGTATTCGCATCTTGTCGAGCAGAACGGATATCGGTCAGTTCATGAACCGGAATACGAAGTCCTGGACACGGGTAAGGATCTTCTCTTATCCGTCTTATCTTGAATTTTTTTTACGAATCTTGGCCAATATTTTCTAAGCTGTTTTAGTGCTAAGATATTCGTTATTCAATGTTAATGTATGGCACTTACGACGTTCTTAGCGCTTAGAGAGCCTAGAAAATATGGGTCCTGTTACTTGACAAAGTTACTACTTGTTTTACAGATTTTTAGGTCATCAGGCCTGAAACGCCTGTCTGTATGTTTGTTGTAACTTATGGCTGAGGGGGTCACTAGGTTGGCTGGGGCTAAGTTACTGTGTTACTGTACAAGCAAGGAGGAGTTAGGTAGGGAGGACAGGCCTTTTGTCCACCAAAACTATGGGTATGTTAGAACTGTTTACTTCTACCACTTCCAGTTTAAAAATAATAATAATGCATTTGTGTAAGCGCCTAATGTCCAACTAATGCTGCTCAGTGGCGCTGTCCAGTGAAAGGAAGGAAGCTAGTAGGTAGCTTGGAAGAGATGAGTCTTGAGCTGGCTCCTGGAGTTTTCAAGGAAGACACTGATCTCAGTTCTACAGGTAGAGAGTTCCATAAAGCTGGTGCAGCAGCACTGAAAGCTCTATCTCCCATAGGTGTTTTTGTAGCTGGCATTTTCTCAGATCTCAAGACACGAGTTGGACGGTAAATTTTGATTAAGTCTTTGAGATAATCTGGTGAATGAATGTCATAGAGAGTCGAGTAGGTGATGCAGTGAAGTTTGTATTGTATTCTCCTTTTGACTGGAAGCCAGTGTAGTGACCTCAGCACCGGGGTGATGTGTTCCCGGCATTTAGTCCTAATGATGACTCTGGCGGCTCTGTTTTTTAAACAAGCTGAAGATGATGGACAGCTGCTGCGCCAGACACAAGGGAGTTGCAGTAGTCCAGTCGTGAGATGACGTACGACTGAACTAAGAGTTTGGTTGTGTTGATGTCCAAATAGCGGCGGATTTTTCCCTATTCGGCAGAGATGGAAGGTCGCTGCGCCAGTATAGGTCTGGAGGTCAGCGTGGAGATGCTATGCGACACACAACTAGTCACAATAATGCTGGCGCTGATCTTGCTGTTGTGAGAGCTTGAGACTCTGGTGACATTGAAGATTGGAACACAACGCCGAGATTCTTCACTTGGGGCACAGGGCAGTTAGCCTGATATCCAACAGTGAGACTACAATCGCCTAGTTTATGAAGTTGCTGCCTAGTTCCAATGATCATGAACTCTGATTTGTCATCATTGAGCTTTAGAAAGTTGTTGGTAGTCCATATCTTGAGATCAGCAATACAACTCTCCATAACATCTTTTGTTTGTTCAACCTCAGTTGGTATTATTCCTATGTATAGCTGGTTATCGTCTGCATAACCATTGAATTTCAGGTTGTGCCCTCGGATGATATTGCCTATTGGGAGAATGTACAGTGAAAACAGAATAGGGCCGAGTACCGACCCTTGTGGAACACCAAACTTGATTTCATCTATAATCTTATTAAATAGAAAACTACTGCTCCTTCATCATGTATTGTTCCATCAAAAAGTATTGAAATATTCATACAGATCTCATCACTTTTGAAAAATATTTGCCTGAGAAAGATTAAATTTTTTTATGCAATCTAAATGTTCTTTCTTTAAGTGGCCCATTTTAAAAACTGCTTTTATATCAACTTCAATCTTGAAAATTACAAAAACATTCTTAATAAAAATAATTTTGTATGTGTCTTTCCCCCAATAGGTGCTTTTCACAACGACAAATATTGGGACGTCCTGGCTGAATACTGTAAGGCATCGCCGTCAGATATCCTGGGGCGTTTTACGATCTCAAACCGAGGCCCTACGCATGAAATCATCCATTTCTTACCAACTCTCTGGTTCCGAAACGTCTGGGAATTCGGAGAAGACAATGATGTGAGTTTGTTTGAAAGCCAATGAGGAACAATAATGATAATCAAAAGATTGTTCCTTATCAATTATGAATAAATATTCACCAAAACAAATTATTATTCAAGAAAGTTTGTCATGATTGCATTGCCATAAATGTTTGTTAATCGAGTGATTGATAGATGCCAGATCTCGATTAGAAGCCGGTGTGCAAGAGGTCTTTAAAAAAAAGCGCCAGGGGCATCAATGAGAGAAAATACAGTCCTCATTTAAACAGCTGGATACACTCAGTGCAATATGGATGAAGTGCCTCACCCAGGCAGTCTAGTTTGAATATAAACATTTGTTCTTTTAAGGGACATACAATGTAATGTTTTTTCAAAGAACATACCGGTACTCTATCGATTATCTCATGGAACTGATTGTGATGTCATTCCATGGATTTCCTTGTCCTACATATCCGATATTTATGATAAACATAGGACTCCCTCCTACATAAAAATGAAAATCAAAACGAGACCTGTCACTGAACATTAATGTTTACACTTCAGTCCTGGATTCCAGAGAAACCTTCCTTATCACTGGAGAAGCCAGGTAGAGTCAGATGTCAGCATTGCATTATGGGTAAGTGTTTACTATCATAAACATTACACATAAAATACATATTTCCTCTGAAATAATTATATACCTTCTTGAAATGTTTTTTGTCACTGCAAACAAAGAACAAGTATGAGAAAGTAATTTTTAGCTCATCTGGAAGGCACTGTGGGCTTATGGCATGGCATGGTGTCCGGCATCCGACCATCTGTCTGTCGGTAAACTTTTTGCTTTTTCATCTTCCTCTTCAGAACCACTTGGTCTAGGGAGCTGAAATTTTATGTACATACTCCTTGGCCAATGGGGATTCTAAATTGTAGATTTGGTGACCCTGTTACTCCAAATATAGATCACAGAAGTCATGACCTGAAAACCTATTTCATCTTCTTCTCAAGAACCACTGACCCTAGAGACTTGAAATTTCATGTACAGACTCCTTGGCCAATGGGAATTCTACATTGTAGATGTTATGATCCTGCGACTCCAAATATAGGTCACAGAAGTCATGACTTGAAAAGCTATTTTCATCTTGAGATTTTAATGTGCTCTTCAAATGGAGGTAATTTAAAGGAAACAGTGATCAATTAAATCTTCAAGTGTGTCTTTATTTGAAGGGGATTTTATCTCTTGCCTCAAAGATAGGTCAGAAGGGTAAGGACATTAAGACCTTTTTCATCTTCTCCATTTAAAGTGCTTCCTATTTGTTGTACCTCTCACCTAGAATTAAGTTGACATTTTGAATTAGTTAATGTATATAAAGCCTGATGAGCTACAGAGCCAGTGGCTCTATTTTTAAATTTTGAAGGTACTTAAAATTACTGTGGTAACAAATGGTCCATGGAATATGTATGTAAGTAAATGCATAACTATATGTGAAACTATATGTAGAAACGTGTCCAATCTTGTACCCGAGAACCTGAGCAACAGTCTTGTGCCTAAAATTAATATTTATGATATTTAGCATCATGTCAAAACTGAAATAAATTGTATCAGTTTAAGATATAGCTAAAATGAAAATTTTAAAATACCAGTTTAGAAAATGCAATTGATTAATACATAAAAATGTATATAATGTTGTGATAATAGGTTTGCATTCTTTCCAAACAGACGTTACTGAAGTCGTATTTTCTGACATCCTGCTCCATCAGTGTATTTGTATCCGCTGCCCTACTTCAATACCCTGATACTCTGTGCATAAGAACTCTGGTTATAAATAACCAGCCAATGAAAGAACTTAAATTTTAGCGTTAATGGCCGTACCTAATGAGAGGACTGATGAGCTATTGTCAACGTTCATATCACAACATTTCATTGGCTGAGGGGGCGGGAAAGCGCAGTGGTTAGCGCGTTTGGCTTCGGATCAAGAGGTCCCGAGTTCAAATCCCGCCAGGGGCACGGCAACTTTGTCTGCAGTAGAGAACTGTTCTACACGCAGTAAGGTTTGGGTGCAATGTTACACTGAATTTCAGCGTAGTACCACCCATGGTTCGCTAGTTCTAGCCGATGCTCGCAGGTTTCACCGCAAGGCATAGCCACATGGCGTTGCATGCTTTCTCCCTGCCGTAATACTAGCAGCCGCGACATAAGTGAAATAATCTTGAAAGTGGCGTTAACCCCAACTCACCTCACCTCATGTCACCTCATTGGCTGACAAATTGCATGCTAGATATAGTGATATAACCAGCCTGCAGCAAAACATTAGTTATTGGGCTCAGGGAATCAGGGTTTTGTAGTAGGGTAGCGGATACAAATACACTGGAGCAGGATGATTTTCAGAAACCTCTGTTTAAATTCTCTTTTATCACTGATATCTTAATAAAAAGATCAGCGATGGATATTTTGATAAATTCAATAAATATCCTCGTTTGACTCGAAGCTTAGTACTCCAGATCTAACGTAACACTTGTACCTTGGTGGGTGATGATCTGGGTACAGCGCTGCAGGGGACATATTTTGTAAACTTTCACTCCAACCAATCAGCGATGAGGCTTTGAAATCTTTGGTATAATTTGATGTGAATGTTGGCGTGTGATTGGTTGTATTCATGGAAGGTAAAAAATCAAAGAAAAAGTCGCAAGACAAATATTACTGTGACTGAAATGAGGGGTACATGATCTGATTTTAATGAGATTGCAATAAAAGAATGTGTGTCGAATCATTATCCTCTTGTTGTTATCGGATTCACTTCTGCATGCCAGATATCAAGAAATTTATAAATTGTTAGAATTTGATCAGTCCATTTTTTCAAATAATTATGGGAAAATAAATGACTTTTTTCCACAGGCACGTTCTACTTCGACATTGACAAAGGTCCAAGCAACCTCACACCTGACATCATCTTCACCGAGAACGAGACAAACTACCAACGAATCTTCAACTCTGAGAACAAGAGCAAATACGTGAAGGACGCTTTCCACAACTACGTCATCCACAGTATGTATTCATCTATTACTGCTATACTTCGTAGCCGAGCTAGCACTTCCCAGACTTATTAATTAACTTTAAATCATATGGCATGCATACAGCATTAACTTGAGACAGGCAACTGGGTCAATACGGCAAAACTGGGCCAATACATGAAAAACAGGGCCAAAATAAACAAACTGGACCAATACAAGTCTGAGCATGCGCATTTTGTCATTGTTGTCAAGTTGTCATTTCAAAACTTTGACCACCTATCAGTTTACAAATCTCTTTTTTGTAACTATGATTTCAAACTTTACTATTGTGCAAATAGGAAGAAAAGAGGTTAATTAATATCATAACATTTCTATCTTTTCATTTCAGAACATTGATAGTTTAATAAAATCACTAGGTATATTATGAATTTCTGAATAGACAGCATTCAGAATGTATACCACAAAGTAACAGTATAACATGGTTGCCAAGAACAAATCCTATATCATCTTCATTCTTTGCAGGAGACAAGGGTGCAGTGAATGACGCTAAATGTGGAACAAAGTGTGCCGGGTACTACGCAGTGCGAGTGGGTGCTGGAGAGGAAGTCACTTTCAAAATGAGGCTGTGTCCCCAGAGTGAGGCTACAGACACACCTTTCAGTGAAGAACATTTTGACAATGTCTTCAAGACACGTATACGAGAAGCTGATGCTTTTTATGATGAGGTATGACAAGACTATTAAAGACGCTGTAGCACGTTTTTACAAATTATGTTTTCTCAAATTTGCCATTTTCTATTAAAGTCAATACAATATATTGTTATGTTAATGGGTCAAATTACACAAACCTATAAGCCGTATCCACAGAAAATAGTGCACGTATAAAGCGACAGTGTTGTGAAACTCTTCAGTGTGAGAGGTAGATTTGTAGGTATCTTGAGAATTTGAGAGTTCAGACAGCAAGATGGTTGACCATTCCATCATTGTACCATATTTAAAACTCTGAGTGTTTAAGTATCGCTATATCAGTCAGATCACTTGAACTCCCTTTGAGCGGGCATTTTAATGTGAAAATCTAGTAAATCCACAAAAATGGACTATTATTATTGTTATTATTTCCAGGTAATTCCAAGCCGAAATCCTGTGGTACAGAACGTTGCACGGCAGGCATATGCGGGTCTGTTGTTCAGCAAACAGTTCTACTACTACATCGTCAAAGAGTGGCTAAAAGGGGACACTGGGCATCCTGCTCCCCCTGCATGTAGACTGACCGGTCGCAACAGCGAGTGGATGCACCTCTTCAACCGTGACATCCTCGCTATGCCGGACAAGTGGGAATACCCATGGGTCAGTGCATTGGCGACCATTTTGAATTGAAATTGAATGTTCATGACATAATATGATATATAATAAATATTTGAGAAATTATAATTATGATTATTACTAAAAAGCATTATGCTAAACTAAAATGAATAATAGAGGACAAGAACCTTTCAAACATATATTTAAGAAACGGATGGCCATGATGTTTATATTTGCTTATAATGTTTTCACTACAAATTGAACAAGATTGTAATCATTTCCGTTTAGACTAAATTTATAACTTATGAAAATTTGTAAAATTGTTGATCTCACTTCAGTAACACAAAAATTCAAACACATTTTGTAAAAATGATATGACATGCTTGCTTGTGTAATGATCTTTATATTTCAAACCTTATCTTTAATCTCCAGTATGCTTCCTGGGACATGGCTTTCCATACAATCGCCTTCGCGAACATCGATATCCACTTCGCCAAAGAACAGTTAGTGTTGTTCCTCAGAGAATGGTACATGCACCCTAATGGACAGGTGAGAGAAGAAGGAAGAACTATTTTATAAATATACAACTTCGTTACTCAATGAGGCAGCAATTTGACATAGATACTAAAGTCATTGTCATTAAAATTATTACTTGGTTGTATCTATGTCGAAACGTTACCTCCGTTACCTTCACGTAATGCAAAAAAATTATGGATACTGCCGATACATTTTTCCCTTTAATCTTTTAACTGTGGACCCCGAAAAATGTTGGGAAAGGGGATCTTCAGTAAGTGGTTTTGTACCATTTCTCTGACAGCCGTTCACATTGTCATTTTGTCCATTTTCTTCCTCCACATATTTTCGTTTCAAGATTCCTGCCTATGAGTTTGCATTTGACGACGTCAACCCTCCGGTACATGCCTACGCTGTTTTACGTGTTTACAAGAAAACTGGAGCCAAAGGTCAGCGTGACCTAGCATTCCTGGCCAGATGTTTCCACAAGCTCGTCCTCAACTTTACCTGGTGAGTCCATGTTAAATATATAAGTATTTAACATTGTGAAGCATCAGGCATTACAACATTTAAAGGTATATTTTATCTTAGGGCTGGGATCTGTCAACAAACAATCATATCATTTGTAATGACCCTTCTTAGCCTATTTGATAAAAGTGCTTGCTTAGCAGACAAAGTGTTACCGAGCCTTGGCTTACACACTAAAATTACTTAAATATTCATATTTCATGTTTAATGATCCTATACATCCAAAATACATCATTCTAGACACATGCTCTCGATTAAACAGTCAATGAGCAATGAATTTGTTGAAAATAATCCATGGTTAAAGGGGGCGGGAAAGCGCAGTGGTTAGCACGTTCAGCTTTGGATCAAGAGGTTCAAGGTTCAAATCCCGCCAGGGGCATGGCAACTTTGTCTGCAGTAGAATTCTGTAGAGTAACTGTTCTACACGCAATAAGGTTTGGGTGCAATACACTGAATGTCAGCGTAGTACCACCCATGGTTCGCTAGTTCCAGCCGATGCTCCCAGGTTTCACTGCAATGCATAGCCACATGGCACTGCGAGCTTTCTCCCTGCCATAATACTAGCAGCCGTGATATAAGTGAAATACTCTTGAAAGCGGCGTTAAACCCCAACTCACCTCACCTCACCGCCATGGCTAACACAATAGAGTGATGTCATCATAATGGACAAGAAACTAAGAATTCTTCAGTTAGTGGGTCCATAACTAGTGATGTTTTGCAAAATGTTCCTCTTGAGTTGGGCAGATTTGATGAAAATAATCTACTGTTAACAAGACAAAGTGTGACATCATCATAACAGATAAGAAACTAAGAATTCTACAGGTTAAGGGTTAATAACCAACAATGATTTGCAGGTGGGTGAACAGGAAGGACCCAAATGGGAAGAACATCTTCACTGGCGGGTTCCTTGGTCTGGACAACATCGGAGTGTTTGACCGAAGCAAACCGCTGCCAACTGGCGGAGTTCTGGCTCAGGTAGGACCCTGTCTGACCCTCTCTACCTTTGCTCAAAAATAAACAATTACAATTATTGTTAGTAATTATTAGTAAACTTACCTCTGGAATGAGTTTTGCCTAGTCCTTTCTGCCTGAAAGTGACTCTACAGGAATGAAAAAAGTAATAAAAGTTTACAAAAGTTCACACAAAGCACAATTAATGCGGTTGTCCAAAGACCAAATGCGATTCAACTCACTTGAAGTCCTTAGAAAAAACAAAAACGTAGATAGAATTCTTGGAACACTGTAGAATCACCTTGCCAATCAGAATACAGGAACAAGAATGACGTCATGACAGGGGTGTGCGCGCATCACAGACCAGAGGAAGGGGCCTTATTAGGGTAAATATATGTTCACACTTCTCTTTAATTTTTAAATATTTTAAAATATTTTATTAGGTAACCTGTAGAGTCACTTTCAGGCAGAAAGGACTAGGCAAAACTCATTCCAGAGGGAATGTTTACGCCAATAATTACAGTACCACTAAGGTAACGTTAGTGTCATCTGTTACTATGTACAAACTGATGTCTTTGTGACCATTTTACATGATCCGGTTGAGCCATGTGAGTCCATTTCCCTCTGCGCAGCCATTTTAAGGAGTTCACATTAAAATGCCAACTTGAAGGTAGTTCAAGTGATCTGATTGATGTTATGATACCAAAACACTCAGAGTTATAGATATTACGCTATGATGCTGTCACAACTCTCAAAATTGCATAAAACCTACAAATCTACCTCTCACACTGAAGAGTTCCACGAAATCATTGCTTTATATGACGCACCTTTTTCCGCCAATACAGATAACTGTTTTCTATGAATACGTTTTTAAATGTGCTACTGTGCCTTTAAAAATCCCTGGGGTGCTGGATGTTTTATGTAATGATAATTAAAAACAGGAAGATTTTCTGGATAACAACTTCTTTAATGTTAAAATACACGATGTTTCGGAGTACATACTCACTCCTTCATCAGGTGGAATGTAAGGAAATAACAATATATGGTACATTTATATAGCAAACAAAACAATAGTGAGGAAACTCAATCAGGGAGATTAACATGCATGAGAATGGTATACAATGGGGATTTGTTATACAAACATGATGGGGGTGAAGCATGAGAATGGTATACAATGAGGATTTGCAATACAAACATGAGGGGAAAGTAAGTAGATTTCCCCTCATGTTTGTATTGCAAATCCTCATTGATCTGTAAATCTGCCACCACTATGAATGGTTTTGGAACTAATTATACCCCCGCTACGAAGTAGTCGGGGGTATATAGCGCTCAGCGCGTCCGTCCGGAATCCTTTTGGTTCAGCTCATAACTCAAATACTACTCGTTCAATTGTTATGAAACTTTATACATGTACACTTTATGGTCCCTAGATGTGCCTTTTCTATGTTTCCCTCAGATTCCATGATTATTTTTTCAGATTTTCCACTTTTAAGCGTCTTTGTGTGCGCGTCTATGGTCACACTTTTGGTTCCGCTCATAACTCAAATACTACTTGTTTCCAAGAAGGTATTAACACCTCATATACATAGCTTCTTTCTTATAAATCTGGTAAATGATTTTGACATGTTCACATTCAAGGTCAAAGGTCAAGGTCATGAGTGCTTTAATTACTACAATAATCGTTGTAAACATGATAACTTCAAACGTTTTTGTGCTGTCAGGCTCTTATTTGGTATATATCAACTATGGAGATAGACCAAGATTTGAAAAAGGTTTTCGCTAAAATCTGTCAAAGGTCAAGGTCACAGCAAGGTCACAACTTAAGCATGCTATTGTGAATATGCCTTATGTTAACAATGAACACTTTGAGTCATTGCATGATTGTTATACACAATGAAAAGTAATCAGTGATGGTGTGACCTTGAAGGTCTAAGGTCAAGGTCAAGGTCATGAGATATTGGTTCAGGCCATGTTAATCCTTTGATCCAATTTTGAAATCAGAAATAGGTTTTAAGAACAAACTTGTGAAAAGTGACCCCAGTGATGATTCAACTTGTTAGAATAACTTGAATAATGAACAAATTTTGGTCCCAAAAAAATCCCATTTTATTTATGCTGAGGAGAAGGCGGAACAGGGAAAGGCGAGACCCAAAGTTTCGGAGCTGCTCTGCTTTTGCGGTGTCCCGCAAACGCTCTTCTAGTTGTTCAAATGTTATGAAACCACTTTGACTTTTACTTCTAAAACATGCTTAGAGGTGTAATACTTACTCTGCTTTAATAATATATGTTATGGTCTTTTCATACAAAAGTTTAAACATTGATACCCTTTTGCTATTTTGCTCACTAATTCTCTTGTTACTTCTGCAATTAAAGTGTTGTTCATTCCCAGGCTGACGCGACAGCGTGGATGGGATTCTTCAGTATCATCATGCTACAGATCAGCCTTATTCTGGCGCGACGTGATCCCGTCTACGACGACATGGCCAGCAAGTTCTTTGAGCATTTCATCGCCATCGTCGACGCTATGAATGCGTCATCTGATGGCCGAGGTTCTTATTCTCTTATATTCAGATCATTTTCTTTGTTCCTTTCTTTTTCATGTCAATTCTAAACCAATCATCATGCCTGTACCAAAAATTCATCAACAATTTTGTAAAAAAGTTTTGCAGTCTTAAAGTTTAGGAAGGAAATGAGAAACTAGTGGAACAATGGTCTCTGAATGGTCTCTGAATGGTCTCTGGATGGTCTCTGGGTGGTCTCTGAATGGTCTCTGGGTGGTCTCTGGATGGTCTCCAAGTATCCAGAAAAGTTTATCTCGGGGGATAATTTTGTCTACCAGTATTTGCAATTTGTACTAATGTCAACATTTTGTTTCTTTCTTATGTGTGATCTTGGTGACAAATTTTAGAATTAACAACCACTGTATAATAGATAATCAATCTTTTACATCAACTATATAGATTCAGAAGGCTAAAACAAATCCAAAAGTTAACAGAGAGATAGTGGCGAGATGAAGCTGCACATTTCGTAAAGCAAATCTCTGACACATGTTTCCATGGTGATTCCTGAGTTCCACCATTGTACTGTCACCTGCCTCTAGGTCTATGGAACGAAGAAGACGGGTTCTACTACGACCACATCCACACTCGCGATGAGACGGTACCGCTCCGTATCCGCTCCATGGTGGGGATGGTGCCGCTCTTCACATGCTTTGTACTGGACGAGGCTATTATGAAAAGACATCCTGGCTTCTCCAAGAGAACCAAGTGGTTCCTAGAACACCGGAAAGATCTTGCGTCTCAGGTGAGTATTACGCCTATATCTCGGATATTTAACAACTCTATTCAACTTCATCATGTGAGATTATCCCAAAAATGTTTAATTGAATTCATATATCCTAGCCTTATTAGGTGGAAGGGGGATATAGGTTTGGGCTCTCTCTGTCTGTACGTGTTTCCATCCATCCGTCTGTTCCTCTAAGATAAAGGAGACAGGTTTTCTAAGAAACTGTTTAAGGTAGATAACCAAATATTGTGGGTTTCAGGGTATCAATACCTTGATGGAGTTAAAATAAGACGCGTGTGATTATATTTTCTAGAGTTATTTCCCTTGTTCTGGACTCTATTCATAATAACTCCATGGTGACTCCAAAGGTGACAGCTTTTCACAGAAACTGTTTTAGACAGGATAACCAACTTTGGGGTGTATCTTGAGAGCATAAATACCTGGATGACATTTAAATGAGATGCGGTCAATTATTATGCCCCCAAATCGGAGATTCCGGGGGAATATTGTTTTTCACCTGTCTGTCCGTCCGTCTGTGTGTTTGTCCACAAAAACTTTAACCTTGGCCATAACTTTGGATTACTCAGAGCTAGGGCTTTCATACTTGGCATGTGCATACCTTGTGATGAGACCTTTCAGATGAGGTGATCATATTTGACCTTGTGACCTTGCCGCAATGGGCATTTTCAGAAAACTTTAACCTTGGCCATAACTTAAGATTGCTCAGAGCTAGGGCTTTCATACTTGGCATGTGCATACCTTGTGATGAGACCTTTCAGATGAGGTCATCTTATTTGACCTTGTGACCTTGACCTTGACCTTGCTGCAATGGACATCTTCAGAAAACTTTAACCTTGGCCATAACTTTAGATTGCTCAGAGCTACGGCTTTCATACTTGGCATGTGCATACCTTGTGATGAGACCTTTCAGATGAGGTCATCATATTTGACCTTGTGACCTTGACCTTGCCGCAGTGGACAATATTCAGAAAACGTTAACCTTGGCCATAACTTTGGATTGCTCAGAGCTACGGCTTTCATACTTGGCATGTGCATACCTAATGATGAGACCTTCAGATGAGGTCATCATATTTGAGCATGTGACCTTGACCTTGCCGCAATGGACATCTTCAGAAAACTTTAACCTTTGCCATAACTTTGGATTGCTCAGAGCTAGGGCTTTCATACTTGGCATGTGCATACCTTGTGATGAGACCTTCAGATGAGGTCACCATATTTGACCTTGTGACCTTGACCTTGCCGCAGTGGACAGTATTCAGAAAACTTTAACCTTGACCATAACTTTGGTATAACCTCGGGCATCCGTGTTTCACGAACACATCTTGTTTTTTTAAAAGTTTTAATTCGAACCCCAAAACCCCCCTCTGGAACCGCCACTGGATTCTCTTTTCTGTAGAGCTACTGGTTCAGACATGTATGTACCTAAAAAGAGACGGTAATGAATTTAGTAAAAAAATTAACTTAGGATTACGTCTTCGTCCTCAGATCTCATTCATGGTGAAAGGAGACCGAGAGGAAACCTTGATGCTCTCCATGGTAACCAAGGAACGCATCGAGAGAATGATGAAATATATCCTGGATGAAGATGAATTCCTGGCTCCTTACGGAATACGCTCCCTGTCAAAGGTAAATGTAAATTATTTCGAAATCGGGTAAAACATAACCATAGTGTCATATATCAAAGACCACATTTGCTTATAAGGTACAATGTCATTTGAGTTGGGCTTACATCTTCATGGGGGTTTCCTGAAATGTTTAACAATGACTTTGGGCTTAAGGAACGGACCACTATCTCAGCACATTTGGCTTACGATTTACAGTAAAGGCTGAAATTGTTGGAGGGCAGGGGGGAGGGTTATTAGGTTTAACCCTCATGCTTGAGTTTGTGAAAGAGGCAACTTACAGGAGCAGAATCCAATATAGAACTAAAATTAAAGGGGAGAATTATCACCCCTCAATGCAGAAAAGAAAATAGGGGTACATAGGAATTGTTTATGGCCATCCCGGGCCATGCCGGGAGCCGCAAGTTAAGGGTTAATATCTGACTGTTGCAGTACCACAAGGACCACCCGTTTACATTCTCAGCTCACTGTGAGAGTTTCCATGTCAACTACGAACCGGGGGAGTCTACGACCAACATGTTTGGAGGCAACAGCAACTGGCGTGGACCTATCTGGCTTTGTAGTGAGTATTTGGAGTTCAGTTGAGGAAAAGAAACTAACTGCTGTAAAGGCTGGAACATGGATTCAGAAAAAAAATAAATAAATAAAGGGAAAATAAATGATTAATTTGAGCACAGTGGTGTAGTGGTTAGCAGGTCTGCCTCTCACGCAAACGGCCCGGGTTCGAATCCCGATGGAGACACCAAACATTTGTGACCTGGGTCTAATACTGTGTTGCGTCCTTGGGCAAGGCACTTATCCACATTGCACTCAGTTCACCCAGCTGTACAAATGGGTACCTGGATATGGGAACGTATGGACCTAATCGGTCGCGTGGAGCGCTTCATAGGCAGCATCGAAAAGTATGATTTCTTCAGGGTGTGGAGCGCCTTGAGCATGCATTGTGGATATGTGCACATTATAAATATACTATTTGCGCTTTGAGCATGTTATCAAGCTATACAAATAGACAAATTATTATTAAAATTATTATTATTATTATTTTCCCTTTCATAGTGAACTACATTTTGATAGAGACACTACAGAGATACGACTATTTCTTCGGAGACACGTTGAAGGTGGAATGTCCAACTAGGTCCGGGCGCTGGATGCGGCTCAGAGATGTGGCCAAGGAACTCTCCGACCGAATCTCTCGTCTCTTTCTCCCCGATATCTACGCAAACAGGGCTTGTCATGGTGGGTTTAAAGTATAGACTAATGTGATTTCTTGAAGCCTCTAATCCTGGGTCTTCGCCGCTAATGGCTGCGATACTGCAGAAGCGGCGTTAAGCAATAACTCACTCACTCACTCATCCTGGGTCTAGTTTTACAAAGCTCTGTTAGTACTAGGACCATGTAAGCTAGTAGCTAATGACTAAGAACAGTTCAGAAATTGTTTCACTTGAGAAGACACTGACTGCATGGACAGTTACAAGTGTTGAGCATCACACACGGTCTGTTGATGTTGAGTAGCACAACCTAGAGAACCATTGTGTAGTCTTGATTACTTGCCTGGGAGATTCATTGAAGATTCATTGAAAACAATCAAGTTTGATAAAATACAGTTTCATTCATTCAAATGCAACATTTCTTCAAATAGAGCAATAATTCTGTTCTTTTATTGTTATGTTGGTGTGAAATGAAGTGTGAAATATCCTTATGAAATGAATATAGCATATGTTTTTCATGTATGTTAATATTAGAAATTTCTGGATTCTTTTCAAAATTGATGTTGTGGAACATCCTTAAAATTTAGTTTTTAGTTTTTAATAAATTTTTTATGTGGAAAAAAATAGTTACAACCTGTCATATACCTAAAATCAGAGATTTTATGCAATAAGTACCCCAAGGAGGATCCCTTCTGAAAAAGAATCAACATTTCTGACTGCACAACTTAAAGAGCCATCACGGACGTTGATGAAAATATCAAAAAATTTCAAAAAATCCATCTCTGTGAAATAAATACACTTAATTTTTCTCTAATTTTTCCAACTTAAAAGAAGCCGAGAAATTGCATTAATTAGTAAAGGTGTTTTCCAGTCTAAATATAGATCCAGTTTATTATTTTCAAGCGCAAAGCATTATGGTCTAGCTCACACACAGTAAACAAAGACACGAAAGAATAAAAAAAAATATTTCATTTAATTATGTATTTGCTACAGATATTGGAATAATTGTTTTACCGAACTAGGTAATTTTCTTGAAGTTTATAATTAATGAGAGTAAAAATTTGTCATAATTTGCTGGTCTTATCTCAATAAAAAGAACTTTAAACAGGAAATAATTAGTATATTCTCAGGACATTTAGAAACATTGTTTGTAAAGCTATCGTCACATTCAGTAATGTGTGACAAGGGTAACTTGCAAGAGAGACACGTGCAGCACGTTCAGCACATGGGTTGTTATGGCGACTTGCGCTAGAGAAGAGCCTTCACGCTTCGGAAGCGCTAAATGTTTGTGTAGTATGTATAATGCAAAAAAGGGGATTCTGTTTATATACGTCAGATACCCTTAGCGCGCGCTAGTCGAAGTGGTACTTCTCTTTGAAACCAAATTGCAATACATTGTCGTGATATGAACATTATTGAACATATGCCATGTTGTAGATAAAAGATTTCTCTGGCGAATGACGTTATAAGTATATTTTCCAAAAAATTGAAATACTAACATCCGTGATGGCTCTTTAATTTGCTTGAGAATCTCTGCAATTTAAAGATGAGAAAAGTTGTAACAAAAGTTGTGTAGAAGGTGAGATAATACAGAGTTGAATGCCACTTCTGGTTAGTATTACATCCTTGATAATTCCAGGATAAACGTCCCAATAAATCTCTACTATTATTATATTTTCAGTGATGACATACGGCATTTATCGGTTAAAATAAAAGCTGTATTTTCACTGAGTGAAATAACATGTTATTCTACTGCTTGAAAGAACACATTCTATCGTATGACGTCATCATAACAATAGGATGACGTCATAAGAAGACCGTGTTAAAGCAAGGGGAGCATGGATGCTCCTTTCATTTGAATAACGTCATTTTCGAACTATACATAACTGGTTAAATCTAATAAATAGAACATTTGACATTTCTCGTCGAATACCAAGTATATCTCATCTCGTGAAGTAGAAATAGTATATTTACACTCGTGGCTGCGCCACTCGTGAAAATATACATTTGATTTAAACATATTTTATTCATGAAAGAAAACAGTACATCCATGAAAGGATTAGCCAACAAGCTCAGAGAAGCTTATTTTAAGGCTGCTCCTATATACATATACAGTATAGCGTATTAATAAATACAGATGATAACATATTTATATATGAATCCAGTAATCAATATCGACATAAGTGGTTATGCATAGATATTAATTCGTTTGTTTACAGTCACTATCGAAACATATGAAAGGTCAAATCGGTCAGATTTCATTATGTAGTAGTGGATAGATTGCAGTAATGTTTGCATATCGTTGCTTGTAAGCGATGAACATCCCCGTAAAACCGTATCGATAGTAAATCCCTTTAAGTAAAAATATGAGTTTTGCCTTAAACCTGTGTATTTATTGCATGTGAAGAAATAGTGTAAAGCATTTTCAATTGGGTGACCACATGAACACGATGGGCTATCGATGATATGTCTGTTAAATAGGTCTGCATTTAGATCACTACAACATATTCGTAGGCGGGAGTGGACAATCTGACATTTTCGTGATCCATAGTTAAGATCAAAGAATACTGTCCTAATTTTATTCGTGGCTAACATCTTTTTGAATCCGGATAAAGTATCAATGTATTGGATCTCAGGACTAAGTGCATTAAATAAAATTAAATATACATTTCTACTTCACTCGATGAGATATACTTGGTATTCGACGAGAAATGTCAAATATCCTCTATATGCTCAGTCCTGTATTTACCTCCCTTGTCTTCTCCAGCTTTCTCCCAGTAACCATTCAGATAAACCAATACAACTGTGCTGGGCTGCATTTTAAAATTTTGCACGAATTTCTTCATTTTGTGGAAAGGTTTGAATAGAGTAATAGAGCCTTTAACCTCTGAAGTGCAAATATATAAAAATTGACTTGAGTTTCCTCTGAGATGAGAGAATTTGATTTGATAAACAAGTAACAAAAACATTACTTCAATATTCTAACCACTTTGTGACTTTTGAATTATTCACAGGAGACGAAGAGCGATATTCCAAGAATCCACACTTCAAGAACTTAGTGCTGTTCTATGAATACTTCCATGGGGAAACAGGAAAAGGTCTGGGTGCAAGGTAATTATTTTATGTAACAATCAGATATTTAACCCCTTCCCTGAAGAATTAGATAATTTGACATGGTTATATTTGGGATAACACTACCTTCAATAGTATCCCATGCGGGATTCAAACCCACACCCTCCGAGTCAGGCAACTATCGCCAGCATTGACTGTACCAACAGCTCACCACACGACCATTTCGCCTCGACCAAAATGGAGGTCCAACAATTGATAGTTAAGCTAATTTTACATTCAATACCCCTCTGATAGACGTAAGTTGGTGCAGCTCCCTAGGCTGAATAATGTCTCCCCTCGAAGGGTCGGGAGACATATTGTTTTTGGTTAAGTTTCCGTCGGCGTTCCCATTGTTTCTGAAGCATACCTCTAAAACTGCTTGACCAATCTTTACCAAATTTGGTATACAGCTTCCTCATATCATGCAGATGTGCCTTTTTGGAGTTTCAGATTTTTTAATAATTTTATTCTTTTGGTTTCCATGGTTACAATTTGGACTTTGTCTATATGAAGGGTAGTGTTTGTTTCCGGAGCAGATCTATAAAACTACTTGACCAATCTTCACCAAATTCGTTACACAGCTTCCTCATATCATGCAGATGTGCCTTTTGGGGGGTTCAGATTTGTTATAATTTTATTTTTTTGGTTTCCATGGTAACAATTTGGACTTTGTCTATATGAAGGGTAGGGTTTGTTTCTTGATCAGATCTCCAAAACTATGTTGCCAATCTTCACCAAATTTGGTATACAGGCTCCCAATATCATGTGCCTTTTGAGGGTTTGAACTTTTAAAATTTTAATTTTTTTCCGTTCCCATGGCAACAATTTGGACTTTGTCTCTTAGAAGAATAATAACAGAAATTGAATTGGGGGAAGGGGGAAGACATACGAGTAAAAACACCTTCTAGTTTGAATTATAAATACTTTTTCTGAAAAGTAAAGAAATATAAAATGTTAATTTATAAACTTCTAATTGTCAACTTCAGAACAAAACCCTCATTGTTAGCGGACTTCATTAGTTGTTGCTGTTGATTCATTCCTGTCCAGAAAGCAATTAACCTCTCAGTAATTAATGGACAAATTCACAAGAGTCAACTCAAGAGGTGAAAATTCTTTTACTAGCGAGCAATCACTTCTTCATTCAGAGTGTGAAATACTCTTTACTGACAGTGCAGTTTGTGGTTTGAAAATCAACTAGCCTTGTCACAATCAGTAATATGTCGACACTTGTTTTATTAAAAATCTCACAAGCCATACAGACTTGTTGACCGTATCTGGAAATAGCCTCATCTAACATGAACCAGTAGTTGTCTGTTTGGGAGGTATCGTTACTGGACAAAAATAAATAGGGATATTTTTATGCCCCCGAATCTGAGATTCCGGGGGTATATTGTTTTTCACCTGTCCGTCTGTCTGTCCGTGTGTTTGTCCACAAAAACTTTAACCTTGGCCATAATTTTTGATTGCTCGGAACTAGAGCTTTCATACTTGGCATGTGCATACCTTGTAATGAGACTTTTCAGATGAGGTCATCATATTTGACGTTGTGACCTTGACCTTGCCGCAGTGGACATCTTCAGAAAACTTTAACCTTGGCCATAACTTTGGTATATCCGGGAGCATCCGTGTTTAACAAACACATCTTATATATAAATTATAAATACAGATTTATTTATTCAATGAACGATTCCAATAAAAATTCCAATATCCCAAACTTATTTTGTCCAGTATATTGCGAACATTGAGTCTTGTTAATATTTTGTTTATTCTTTTTTCAGTCACCAAACGGGATGGACATCTTTGATAGTCGAGTTCCTGAAAATTGCAGAAAGTTCTGATAAGCTGTTCTTTTCATCAACATCTCTCTTGGACGTCTCAGACTCTTCTTGAACTCAAAGGCCAAGATTTTGTCAAAGTTTACATAGCCTCAGGATTCATGAGCCAGTGTTAAAGTGACGTCCAGTGTGCTGTTGGGAGTTCCAAATGCCAAACGTTCAAATGTTTCTTCCTCGCCGTTAATGGCTGCAATACTGCCGAAGCGGCGTTAAACAATAACTCACTCACTCAAATGTTTCTTATCGAGCAGATCTGACTGAAAATTACTGTTTTGATGATAGTCCACTC
Organism: Gibbula magus; assembly: GCA_936450465.1. Classification (NCBI taxonomy): domain Eukaryota; kingdom Metazoa; phylum Mollusca; class Gastropoda; order Trochida; family Trochidae; genus Gibbula; species Gibbula magus. The sequence continues at coordinate 37,335,308 of OW388295.1, forward strand.
GGCAGTGATTTCTGATTGCAAACCTGACAATGCACTGACACGTGTCAATTATTCAAACATATTTTTGGAAATTTCTATACAACAGACAAAAAGATAACTTTGGGTTGGTAATGTTTGTAATGTAATAGATCATATGAATGTAGCTTCAGTTTCTTCACATGTAAAACGCTGTTGCTCGATTTTCATTTGAAACAAGTAATTTGGTGATTGAGGATGAATATGCAGGTTAACTGAAATCAAAACATTTATTTTAGCATATATTAAAGCCCCAAAAAATTATACTCTGCAAATATAGTTAGGGATATATGAACATTTGAAATTATAAATAATGATATATTTATTAATTCCCTTATAAAATATCAATCAAATTCAATATCCTAACTAATTTTGTCCAGTATATAATGAAAAGCATTGGATGTCAATTTCATGTATGGCACTTATGACAATCACAATTAGGGCTAAACTGGTCTCTCTATCAAAGGGATGGCTCACAATAAGGCTACATTCATGGACCTACCGAGTCAGGCTTACCAAGTTCCAGTCAAGCACTGTGTTGATCTGAAATCCAAGCTCTATTCCAGCACTGTTTGGTGGGTCATACAAACAAACTTAGTTATTTCTCGTCTGTATAAAACTATATACTGAAATCATTCATTTAAAGATGCATCCATCCTGTGTTAGGGATCACGATGCCAAACGATACAAATAGTGTTATTTTATCAAGTACAGACTGTTGCCGAAATAACCATTTTGATGATAGTTGTTGACTCAGTACAGCGTACGATATAAAGGTAAAAGTAGCGATTTCTGATCGAAAACTGGACAATGCACAGTGATTAATGTTCGCCAATTAATCAAGCATCATACTTTTGGAAATATATTTACAACAAAGAGACAAATTTTGGTTGATGTGTAATAGGTCATGTAGATTTGTCCATGTAAATGGGACATGTATTTTCGGTTTCTGTAAATGAATAATGATATTGCTCAATTTTAATTGGAAACTAGTTATTATAAAACGTTTGGCGATTGGGGATAAATATGGAAATTGAGTGAAATTATTTGAAATCAAATCAGCACATACGATATGTTGGCACATATTCAGGCCAAATGAAATATTATGAAACACAATCGATGGATCTTTAAAGCATTTGAGGGGGGGCTATCGTCCAAACAAAACTTGGTGAGAGACAACTATAAACCATGGATATATCACATCATTGACAATGTGAACTTTGGTAATGAGATAGGTGATGTTCCACTTGTGGCAAAATAATTCCTGAAATATTCCATGTCAAAAGGTGCTATATTGTTACTTGAGAAGATTGTTTGTGATTATGTTTGCAGATTGATGAGAGCAGTGTGTGTGTGTGTACAATTTAGTATTGACGCTTATAAAGCCCTATCCACATTTTATGTAAAAGGTACCCTTCCACAAAGCATTCTTCGTGCTTGGCTCCACTTAAAAGATGAGATCATGATTGTTAAATGACACCCAGATGTAAACGTTTTGTGTCATTGATCTTTGTAGATAGTATTAAGAAAGAGAAATGAGTGGTATGACAAAGTGAAAGTACTTACTTCTAATAGTGTATTTTTTTAAAAGTTTGTTTTAAACACATGGGAATGTTTTGTGGGAATGTATACAATTTGTATGCTAATATTGTAAAATGTTATCCAGATAAATATTTTGGTATATTATATATTTTAATCCTGGATGCCTTTGGGACCTTTGGTCCATGTTTAACAACTTTAAAGTTGTCTTCTCCACGAAATGTCAATTTGTAAAAATATATTGTCATTAACTCGAACTGGGTTTACTTGGTGTTTTTACATATGCAATGTTATACATGTCAAATTTGCATAGAAGACTTTTACAGATGTGTTATTGTCAACGATATTCATGACTTAATGGACAAAATATTGAATAACATTTACCGGTGTTTACATGAATCAGATTGAATCTTGATTTTGTATTAAACTTGTATTGTATGGTTATGCTTGACAGTATTAAATTAACCTAACACTTTCTTTTTGTCTTTATTTCAAACCCGCTATAAAATGAAACCATCCCAATTACAATGGATATAAGAATCAACACTACATCATTGAAGCCAAAGAATGTGATGAATATTCTTAAAATCTACTTTTAGTTCGAAGCTCATGGTCAAATCCATTGTGCATTCTCCATCTTCATTATATTTTTTTTTCCCCCATTATTTGGCACACAATTTATTTGGGGTCTGAGAAAGGGGGTTATCTTATACACAGTAATATACGGTACTGCCAAAGCATCGAACATAGGGTTACAGTGTGATCCTCGGACCTCCCGACATGGATTCTTCCATGCACATCCAGCAGAGATTTATCACCCAATACAACACTAGGGTGGAGTTGAAGCATGCGAATGCGCTTTAACGTTTCAAATCAAAGGCGTCAAACAGGACTTAGTGTTGACTCACAGTATCAAAATTCGCCCAAACTATCAAAACAAGCAATTTAATTTTACCTTTAAAACAAATTGAAGTAATCTAAATAATACAAGTGTTTGCCACTAACATGGCAATGTCCCCCGCCGGTAACATTGATTTTAAAGACACATCAATTGGTCAAAATGAGCTACTTTATATATTGCATTACTGGTAAAAAGTGTCGTGATGATCAGCAAATTTGAAGACTTTGGGTGCTCGGCTTCATGAGATGTTGCGTTAACGTTGAGAGTTCGAAAAGTGGGCAAAGTGTCACGGTAACCTTGAAAATAAGGTCAAGGTGACTAAAATCGACTGGTGTCTGTGTCATCCCCCAATGTAGGCTGACACCAAATTTGAAGACTTTGGATGCAACGCTTCATGAGATATCACGTAAACAAGGGTTCAAAAAGTGGTCAAAGTGTCTTGGTGACCTTGAAAATAAGGTCAAGGTCACTAAAATAAACTGGGGTCTGCGTCTTCCCCCAATGTAGACTGACATTCAATTTGAAGACTTTGGATGCAACGCTTCATGAGATATCGCGTAAACAAGGGTTCAAAAAGTGGTCAAAGTATCTTCGTGACCTTGAAAATAAGGTCAAGGTCACTAAAATAAACTGGGGTCTGCGTCTTCCCCCAATGTAGACTGACAACCAATTTGAAGTCTTTGGATGCAATGCTTCATGAGGTATCGCGGAAACAAGGGTTCAAAAAGTGGTCAAAGTGCCGTGGTGACCTTGAAAATAAGGTCAAGGTCACCAAAATCGACTGGTGTCTGCATCCTACCACAATGTAGGCTGACACCAAATTTAAAGACTTTGGATGCAATGCTTCATGAGATATTGCGTAAACAAGAAATGTGACGTACGGAGGGACGCCGCTGAATACATAGTCCCCCGTTCCGCGTTGCGGTGGGGGACAATAAACATGTATCAATCATAACTCAAGGGTCAATAAATCAAATCAAACGCAGCCGCTGTGTCCTGCACGAATCTGCAGGTTCATATGAATGTCCGATGTTGTCCGTATGAACACTGGTTAATAATTCACAAGTTTCAAGTTAATTAGTCCTAGTAGAGTGCTAGATTCCATTCACAGCATCAACATAGGTAAATTTTCAAATTTCACGACTCTTTAAATTCGGAAATTGAAAGAGAAATTCACAACTACAAATCAAATTCAATGTTCGTTTCTCATGAAAGTCCTGGATAAAAACTTGAAAATCTGACACCCCTTTAGTTGAGTAAGTAACTAAGAATTAATCTGGAAACATGTTCTTCCACTCAGTCAATAGTAAGCACCATAGCAACAGTATTTTAAGTGAAACATTACAAACCATGAACAATTCAGTATTAAGAATTTATTTGACAATATTTTCATGAAATACATATGTACAGGTCAGATAATTTCAACTGAAAATAAATTTTATGTTTATGCAAACAATGAAGGTTTAGCAACATGTTTATTTTTTTGGATGATGCGAGTTTATACAATATTTACAAGTCACAAGAATTTTCCACAATATTGATGCTTTCAGTGATGAAATGAAATGTGATAATAAATATATCTGTACATTGAGAGACAATTCTGCATATCCAAATACAAAATGATCATGTGTTCGGTAAACATATCTTTCTGAAAAGTTTTCAAGACATAATCACATTTAACACAGTATCTTAAATAGCACTTTCAAGTTTAACGCAAGCAAGAAAATCTTGTTGCATACAAATCATGAATTAGATTTTCCAATTATCATGATCATGAAAAACAATTCAAAGAAAAACGGATACACCAAAAACCTCAATACAATCTTTTTAAGCTTGAGGTCGCTCTATTTAACTCGTGTACTTCAGAATCAATGTTGTCAATAATCCTATCCATAGCTAGGATATATGTAGAAGCAACACACTGCCATTAAATTGCCTTCAAAATTCTTATCATTCTTATCGTCTCATTATTTCAGCTTGATCCCTCTTCAATTACATCAATTGATAAAATCTATCATTTCCTGATGTTCTACAAATTTTAACTTGTAAAGAGCCTCAGTTTGACAGTGACCAAAGAAACATAAAACAGTTCAGATAATTCATTCATCGTAATGCACCCTCACTGGTACAGAGCCTCCGAGTCGGATAGTGGCTAAAAGAAGCAAAAGATGTCACAATTCATTCATCGTAACACTTTCTCATTGGTACAGAGCCTCAGTCTGATCATGTTAAAGAAGTAAAGGATGACAATTCAATCATCGTAACACTTCCCCATTGGTACAGAGCCTCAGTCTGACAAAAAGAAGCAGAGTTAGCTCATTGTCACTCTTCCTCATTGGCACAGAGTCTCTTAGAACTTTCTGAATATGTCCTGTGTGTGATGCTTGTTCACTGGTAGAGATCTTCGCGGTCTGCGCCGATCACCTCTTGGTCCTCCATGGTTGAGAAGTTGAGGAAGTGGGAGGGGCGGTGTACCTCATGGTAGAACTCCTTCGGGTTGGCCAGGTGCAAATCGTACTTCATGTTCGGGTCGTGCCGCACTCCTGTAGGACAGAGGAATACACCATTAGATAGTAGGAAGACGGCACATATTACAACATGGATTATGGGGATGGTTGGATTATCTCAAGTAAGAGACAGGGAGTTTGAAATATTTTGCCTTGAGGGACATAGTTTTGCATAACAATCGTCCGAAGTACACGACATGAATCTTTAATATATGTCCTCTCAACCGACATGCATTGCCAGTGTGCAGCGCCAGTTCAAGCATTATTCTTTAACATCGTTTGGTATGACATGGTTAGGATGGGAGGGAACCCTAACCTTAAGAGCGAGGCTCTGCCAACCAGGTTTATTGTGTTAAATGTTTTGGAAAAAAATTGCAGTGTAATAATCTCTCAGACTCCAGTTGACAACATTGTTATTCAGGTATATGCTTGTCATGTCTTGTCATCATGGAGATAGAAAAATCTACAGACCACATCAAGATTACTTACATAAATAAATGGATACAACTATTAATCTGTCAATCCTATTGCTAACACACAGAGTTTTGAGATTTCTCATTTTAGTAATATAAGAAGTGAGGAGAGATATAACATGGTTTTTCAGAGTTGCAGAATATTTTAAAGAATAATTGCAGGAAGACAAATCTCTTGTGTGGGGGTACTACCTCACAAAGAATCTTAAATGTAGATAAAGTAAGAGATAAAGGAGGCAGAATTCAACCTAACACCCATGAAACTGAATGGTACCCCAAGAGAGCCAGCTGCCTTAGTTTCTGAAGGACAACTCACCCATGAAGTTATAATTCCAGGAGCTCTGGCCGGGCACCATGAAGAAGCCGAGGAACCGATCGGACAGCAGCATCTGCACGCGCTCATAGTGGGAGGGGAGGTAACCCTTGGGGTTGTTTCCTGTGTCCTTGTTCTGTCGACCCCAGTCATATCCGCTTGGTGTCAGGCGGTAGGCTGTCAGTGAACAGGAGCCGGGTGTAAAGCTGTAATATAAAGAATTATTTAAGTAACATGATTGAAGTACAGTCCGGCCTCGATTATCCGAACGCTTCCGTTTTTCATCAAAAACGTTCGGATAGTGAAATGTTCGGACTACTGAGTACTGAGGACTACTAAAGACTAAAGAGATTAGTTTGGTTACATCTTCCTACCGTTCGGAAACTGCGAGATTCGGATTATCGGTGGCCGGATTATCGCGGCTTGACTGTAAACTGAAATCTTGTGAAATATTACACTTGATTGCTCAGGCAATAGAATGTTTTGATGCACACATACTCTTGATATCTATTTGATGTAGTTTAATCAAAAAAAATTGTGGATGGTTTGTATAGCTTCCCTACAGTTACTAAGACTACTACATAACTTAATCGGACATTAAGCTCAAACATAAAACAAAGTTCAAAGTTTTTAAAGCTGCCTCTCTCAGAATCCAGTTGACAACATTTATAATTCAGTTATATGCTTGTCATGTTTGTCATCATGGAGATGGCAGATTAATAAAATGATGAGAGTTTATGTCAAGCACATGGACTTTACAGTGTTTAAAGTGAAGTGCTGGGGGTATAATTAACAATGTGTAAAAACAGTATGGTTTAAATTTCTCATTCCTTAAAGGCGCTGTAGCACGTTTTTTGCAAATTTTATTTTTTCAAATTTCTCATTTATAATGATTGTTTATGTCATTTATATTTACTTTAGAGGGTAAAACATCTTAGTACACAAACCAATGATCCGTAGTGGTAATAACGGTGTTGCGTATAAAGCCAAAATTGCATGGCGGCCATTTTATTGTGAACACATTTTATTATATTCGAATGACAAAAAAAATTCCCATGGCTTTACGGAACCATGTACACTCATTTGCAACTTGATTTTCCGAAGAGAGAAGGGTGTTTTACTATTGTTGACATTATTTTTCAAATACATTTCATCGACTTATTTCAGCAAAAAAACGTGCTACAGCGCCTTTAAGGTATAGAACCAGAAAACAAAATAGCGTCCCCTTAATATTTAACATCAAATGAGTCATGATTTCTTTTCCCTCTGAAAGTCTGAGATAATACTTGGTATTATGAAAATGTTATTCATGATTCTGATGCTTACTATAGCAATAACTATTTTCCCTACCCTTTTAAGCACTAGTATGAAACTTATACCTGCAAGTGATATTAAGCAGAGTTCGAAAGTCTCTAATGCTGTGAACACCCACCTGCATGTGATAATGACGGTCTTCTCTCCGTCCCAGGTGGAGTTGTCCGCCATCACCTTGGCGTGGGTGGTGATGTCCTGGGGTGACAGCTGGGGCAACTCGTTAGGCTGTGTGTGGATCCAACCCAAAGGTTCCATTTCCTGTAGAAATAAACAATCAAATTACTTTTATGGATGTCCATAATACAGGGCGAGGTGATATGGGATTTAAAAGTGCTTTCCAGAGCATTTCACTTTGTGTCACAGCTGCTAGTTTTATTGCAAAGAGAAAGCCTGCAACAACATTATGGCTAAGCATTGCAGTGAAACCTGCGAGAATCTGTCATGGGGAAAATTTTCTCAGGTCGAAAAACCTCAGCCTTTCATTTCTAAAGAAAGCAATATTACTGAAGAGGAAGAATTCAGTTCCAATTGAAATAGTTTTTATTTCTGTGGCTAAATGGTTTACTGTCCAGTTCCCGTCAGAATGCTTATTACTAGTCTTTATAAAATAACCATACATTCCGATAGTAGGTTTATGTTCATCTCTCAGAATCCAATTGACAACATGATTTTCAGTTATATGCTTGTCAGTTTTGTCATCATAGAGAATTAATAGCATATAAAGTGCATAAATAGGTTTAACTCCAAAACGAAATCAAAAACAACATACTGGAAAGAAAAAAAATCTGTTATTTCAGGGGTGCAAAGTGTCCAGTTTTTTGGAGAGGCTAGAGACCACCTGCTTGTCACTGTCATTTACCAACAATGTCTATGTCAGGTTGATTGTAATTGACGTCGTTTCATGGCTTAAAGGTTTTCTGTCCTAAATAGTAGTTCCTGACGTAAAATGCTTCTATTCCTTGTCTTTTATAAAATACCCACACATATATATTGAATGTTTATGTTTATCTTTCAGAATCCAGTTGACAACATAATTTTCAGTTATATGCTTGTCAGTTTTGTCATCATCAAGATCTTAATACAGGCTCTATGGATTGGAAAGATATCAGTGATCTTACGAGACTAAATGTACTCTTTTACCACTGACGTGAGGTGTGAGGAGAGTTGGAGTTTAACGCCGCTATCAAGAGTATTTCACTTATATTGCGGCTGCTAGTATTATGGCAGGGAGAAAACCCGCAACGCCATGTGGCTATGCATTTACCACTGATGTGTGTGCTCTAACAGAGGTCAAACTAAATGAACACTGTTCTTTATACTTATAAGCTGCAGATGCTGTAATATTCCACTGCCACATCCAGGGGAGATGTTGGACCCCCCCCCCCCCCCCCCCCTCTCTAAGGTGACCCATCCCCTTTCCCCCCACCTCCCTCCCCTTTCAATAAGTAAACTCCAACCCCCTTTTAAAAAATTTCTGAATCTGTCTGTCGCGTAACTTTAGCCTGTCCTAAAATATTCCTTCTGTTGGCAAATTGCAAGTCCTGCTAATTGGACACTCAAAATGTTACAGCAATAATCAATTCAGTTCAAGTGAAAGCTGCCCTCACAAAGGGTTATCCTCACTAGCACAATTTGTTATAAGTTCGCCTTGGTTGCCTTCAAAGGGAAGTGGGAATATCTGGGGAGTGGATCAGTGAATTGATGTGGGTGTATTCTTGTAAACTGAGATAAATATCTCTAATTGTTGAACCGAGACAACAGAAAAAGACCTTTATTATTTTAGTAAGTCATCTCTCAGAATCCAGTTGACAACACAAATGTTCAGTTATATGCTTGTCAGTTTTGTCGTCATGGAGATCAGATATGCTCAATAAAATACTTGTCAAACTGGGCATAGTATGCAACAGCTTTATTCACCTCCTATAGATTTTTGACCTCTCTCTTAGCTCTTAACAGAGACTTTCAAAGTTTCTTATTTCTATCTTTCGAAGTTTAATTGATCTACAGATATGAGTTATATACATACACAAACTCAAGTGAAATTTGTAAACACATAAAATATACACAAAAGCCTTTACCCAGAATGAGTCTAAACAAAAACTATACGAAAGCAAAATTTTGAATACACAATGATACAAAATCTCTCAGAATCCAGTTGTCAACACAGAAAGTTCAGTTATATGCTTGTCAGTTTTGTCATCATAGAGATCCTATTCTTTCCCACTTGGGTGTCATAATTAGGCAAACAATTGCAGTCAGTTAAGTCCCAATCCAGCTCTATATTTCAGTTTCTAGTACCTGAGTACTTAGTATCTACTGCTTTAAGCCTATTGGACGAAAATTAAAACTTTAATTTTTATCTTTCAAAGTTAAGAGTTTCCTGTCTTTGATGCATCTTAATTTATTGATATAGATATCGAAACAAAGTTCCACAATCTAATAAAGTATGTGACTTCATAAACATCATATTTACTCTGACCGAGTGATGATCACCAATAACAAGTGTCTGCGATCAACATGGCAATGTTAAAGGGGCAGTAGCACGTTTTTTCACTCAAATAACTCGATGAAATGTATTTGGAAAAAAATGTCACCAATAGTAAAACACCCTTCTCTTTTCAGAAAATCAAGTTAAAAGATGAGTGTTCATGGTTCCGTAAAGCCATTGGAATCGTTTTTGTCATTCGAAATAATAAAATGTGTTCACAATAAAATGGTCGCCATGCAATTTTTGCATTATACGCAACATCGTTATTACCACAACGGATAATTGGTTTGTGTAATAAGATATTTTACCCTCTAAAGTAAATATAAATGACATATACTATCATTATAAATGGAAAATTTCAAAAAATAAAATTTGCAAAAAACGTGCTACTGCCCCTTTAAGGTGTTTGTATGTATTCCCCATTATAGGCCGTCACAAAAAGTGAAGACATCTGGTGCAATGGTTCACGAGATATCGCATTAGTAAGAGTTTGAAAAGTTGTGAAAGTGACAAGGTCATCAAATATGACTGATGTCTGCGTTATTCCATGTAGGCCGTCACCAAATATGAAAACATTGGGTGAAATTGGACGTATATATAGAGCTGATAGATGCTGACAATAGACACAAAATTATGGAATATTCAAGATACAAGATCTCTCAGAATCCAGTTGACAACACAGATGTTCAGTTATATGCTTGTCAGTTTTGTCATCACAGAGATCCTAGTCATTTATCTTTCAACAAATCCTTAAATGTCACTTGCTGACATTCAAAATTCCAGGTAATTTGGAGTTGTAACCCAAAAAAGGTATACCACCACAACAGAGGTAAAATGCATACCAAAACTGAAGTTTCTATGTCATATAGTAAGTTAAGCTCCGGAAACGATTTTGAACATAGATTGAAAAGCGCAACGCTATATAACCCTCTGACTATGTTGTAGCAGGGTTATAAAAAGACCTGTAGTGACCATGAATATGTGCCGTCACATATTTGAGGAAAAGGAATAGTTCCTGGGAGATGTTGCACAAACAAGAGTTTTTAAAAGTGGCATCTCAGTGTTTTTCCCCATTGTATGTTATTATAAAGTTGGTTCGTGTGATATCGCATTAACAAGAGTTTGAAAAGTTGTCAAAGCGACATAGTCACCAAATAGGACTGGTGTCTACGTAATCCCCCAATGTTGGCGGTCACCAAATTTGAAGACATTTGGTGCAATGGTTCATGAGACAATTGATTGGACATACATGCAGATGGACAGATTTTGCTGACAATCCACACAAAATTATGGACTACACAATGATACCAGATCTCTCAGAATCCAGTTGACAACACAGATGTTCAGTTATATGCTTGTCAGTTTTGTCATCATAGAGATCCTATTCTTTCACCAGTTAGAAATAATCTTCACTTTCTTAAGTGCATGTCATCTTTTCACTTTATCCTTAAGTTTAACTTGAGGGTGTTGGAAAAGTCCAGGTATACCTTTATGTCATCTGGATTATTTCTTTTGAGAAGAATTACAATTTGTAAATATTTAAACAATCAGTATTTAATTCAGCAGTTGAAAAGTTTATGTTTTAGTCAAATGTTGATTTTCAACGAACCTTGAGATACTCGTGTTCAGGGAGGATGTTGGGTAGATGTACTGTCTGATGCGTTCCCCACTGCGGCGGCATCACAATACAGCGAATCTCCTTCACCTGAGGGTTGTCAGGGGGACTAACTCCATACAGGTATCCAGCGATCTGTGAAAATGAGCAGAAATAAATTATTTGTCTTTGGCAAAGGCAGCTATGGATAAATCTGAGTTGTGTTCTGAACAACAAATCTTTAAAAGCAAAATTTCTTGCAAAACAAGGCAAAAGTGAGCACAGGTCACATACTCGGCCGGTAGTTTGAAAAATGTGCAACTGTCATAACTTTAATGGTTTAATCCGATTTCTCTTCAGGGGAAAATACTGTTGAAGTCAGACAAATTAGATACAATTACTTTAGAATATCAGTCTAATTCTAATTTACAAAAATACTTTCAGTTGTTATACCAACCTGAGCCCGAAGATCTGAGATGATGATGAACTTCTTGAGAATGTTCTTGGGCAGAATGTAGGTGTAGCCAGTCTCCTTGATATCATCCGACGACACGTAGATGTGGTTCGTACGCAGATGAAGGTTGGTCGCTGAGATTGCTCTGACTCGCCATTCAGTCTTAGAGGAGAATGTTGCCGACTCGTAATTGCTTGTTGTGGAGGTGATGATCTCGTCTCCATGTTTGTTAACGGTCCGTGTTGTTGTTGCAGTCAACTGAGACTGCTCCTTCGTCTGCTTCTCGATCTCTGCAATCTGCTGACGCTGTGCCGACGGGGCGGAGATCTCCATACCCAGGATGATGTCTCTGATCTCGGACTGGGTCAGGGACGCAACATTCACACTGGGGAGTAAATGAGAATACATTGAACAGGTTGTGTAGCAAAGAAGCATGGAGAATGAATGGTCTTTTCTACAAGACATAGTAGAGTAGGATTTTACCTTAATACTCTCACTTGCATGGGCGATGTAACAAGTGCTCATGCCCATCTTATCAACTTACTGCTATCAACTAATGGCATAAAGTAAATACAAAGATGATTAAACTTATTTCTTCTTTGTGAATTTTTGGTTATAATGGAAATTAATGCAACTAATTGTGTACAATCAATCTATGACACAAATGTAATTCCACCATTGAGACACGTAGCACATTACTTAGGAGTGTCATGTCTCCTGAAAACAAACTGAACAAGATACAAAATTAACACTGATATAGTTTATAGATGGAGAGTCATCTCAAATGCATGCTAATATTTTCAACAGAAACTTTGAAAGGAGCCCGTTATGGTTAGTTTTGGTACGTACTTGTTCTTCTTGCCGTAGTCAGCCAGAATGAGATCCTTGAGTTGCATTTCAATCTTCATCCACTCCTCGTCCGTCAGCGTCGGCCAGATGTGGTGTATCTCCGTGATCGTCGTCTTGTCAGGCTTCAGAATGATCTTTGTCTTGTCATTGTTCACATGTAACGCTCGCAGGATCAGGATAAGTCGGGAGAAGGCCTGGTGTCAGGAGGACATAGATTAGTGGAATACATCAGCTATGAGGTGAATTGGTGTTGAACACAGATTTCAAGAGTATTTCCCTTGTATTACCGCTGCTAGTACTATGGCAGGGAGAAGCCCATAATGCATTGTGGTGAAACCTGTGACCATCGGCTGGAATTAGCAAACCATGAGTCGTACTGGCAGAAATACAGTGTAGCATTGCACCCAAACCTTACTGCATGTAGAACAGTTCTCTACTGCAGACAAAGTTGCCATGAACTTGGCGGGATTCGAACCAGGACAGCGTGATCCGAAGCCAAACTCGCTGGCCACAGAAATGAAATGGTCATCTTTATATTGATGGTTGCATTGTTTTAAGAGACCATTTACCTTTGTAAGAAGTTATTAATTAGCATCCATCAAAAGAATAGGACATGTGTCATAACACATAAGACGCTTAATGAAAGAAGTCAAGGAAAATAGGCAAATATTCATGGATATCATTAACTGGTATCAATACAGATAAAAAGACTGCAAAGCATTTATAAGACTAAGGATATGAGGTTTTCACTACTGTCGTAATGTTGTCTTAATTGTTTGCCTCTCAGAATCCAGTTGACAACATAATTTTCAGTTATATGCTTGTCAGTTTTGTCATCACAGAGAATTTATATTTGAGTTGTCTAAGCAGTTGCAAGTCGACATAAAGCCTGGTATCAGGACGTAGGTTAGTAAAATAAATTTGTAAAGTAAATAAAGAGAAAAAATAAAGGATTTGCATTTAACAGAAATTGAAGTATCATCAACCATTTAATTGATATACTGGTTCTATATATTAATGGTTGCATTGTTCTATAAGCTAGAATCATCACTTATGCCTGTGACACTGTCCAAGCAGCGTTAAAAAATAACTTACTCAATCGAAGCTAGAAAGAAAGTGCCTTGATCTTTCTATGAGGTAAAGCATTTGCTTGTTTCAAAACAACAGGATTGCAGTAATCGAAGCTTAACAGAAGAAATTCAGGCAGTTCAGTTTATTCCTTCACTAGTATTTATACAGACGCAGTTATAATACTAGGACTATAAGACTTCTATGGTCGTTAAAGTTTCTTTGTTTCCCTCTCAGAATCCAGTTGACAACATAATTTTCAGTTATATGCTTGTCAGTTTTGTCATCACAGAGAATTGATATACATGTTGTCAGATCAGCTATGTGCCAGAAGCCTGGGATAATAAGAAAGCACAATCTTACCGTGTAAGAAGAGATAGTCTTCAGCCAATCATCGTACAAGTTGAAGAGAACCATCTGTGGTTCTGTCGCCTTCAGAATCAAGTCTCCAAACTTCTCTACCTGGTAAACAAAGAATCATTTAGCAATAATTAATCAGGATGGAACAAAAAAATATAAATTGGTGGTTCTTGAAATATTTTTAAACTTGTCTGGATAAATACGAAGCTCAATTCTTTGAAATATGAAAGAAAGCACAGAGCACTCATTTTGGTGGATGTGGCGCATTATTAAATGCAATATATTATTATTATCATAAAGGAAGTTGACGACTCACCTTCAAACAAGCCTGGAATGGCAACTGCAGTTCACTTCCCTTGATGACAATGTTCGGGAAATCCAACAAGTGTACCTTGAAAGAAAACATTTAAGAACATTTGACACTATGGTATGAATAGATACAAGTTTTCTCTATATGTCCATTTCTTCCATCATTACAAGTGTCAGTATCAATTGCAACTTCAAGAACATTTGGAGACCATTTAACATTTTACTTTAACAGAGATCCAAACAGTTGAAGGTCAGTTACCAATGAAGATACAAATCAGACGCGATTATCAAAGTCAACAAAATCATTATCATCAGTGTAAATATATACACACCTCAAGAGGGTCCAACATGCCCTTCCTGGTGACAATGATCTGTTTGGGCTGCTCCTCCACAGGCAGAGAGCGAATCAGGGCAGCCACTTCTTCAGCTGTCTTCCATTTGGCCAGCTGGAATATACAAGAAATCAGTGGTTAAACAATCATCAAATCATATCTACAAAATTGTTATAATCAACTCAATTCATAACCTTTTAATACATTAGGAAGACAGTGAAGTACTAAGAAGAATCAGTTACTTACAAAATCTTTTAAGACTCTAGATGCTTTTTCACAAACGAACCCAAACCAATTTTTTACAATTGGCTATGATTGATCTAAATATAAGAGCACCTTACTGGGACCGTCACAATTAGATGTATATTGGCCTAGACAATGTGAAATGGAGATTATTCATGTTTGAAACAGCAGATGATCAGAGTATTGAGAGTACCTGTCCGAGACGTTTCTGTCCGGCCCACACAGAGGTGTGGATGATCTTGAGGAAGAGCTGACCAGTTCGAGGGTTGAAGATGAAGATGGCTCCATTGATTGGCTTTGTTGTCAAGTTACCCTCAAATGTCTGAAAACAAACATTGATTGAGATACAAATTTAACATATGTAAAACATCATATCGATTCCATAATATTTTAAGCACACAAAACTGATTGCAGCAATTTGCGTCTTTATGGGAAAATAATATTTTCACAAGGATAACAACTATATTAGGTTTAAGATTTCATGAATTCTTGCTGGCCCTTCTGCAGTTGGATTAATCGGGTCAAGTTGGGACACCAACAAAACAACCTCTCATAACTGTATCAATGCATGCAAAACTTGTGACGTTTTTTTTAGGTTTTCAAGACTTTGAGAAGAGTGAGAGAGTTGACTTTGGCAGATAAGATGAAGAGTTTTGCCAACTACACACCTTGTGTATGGTGACTCTATAGACATTAGTGTCGTCAACAAACCAGATGATCTGGTTAGAGAAGAGTTCCCCGTAGTTCTGGGAGCTGAGGTAGGGTTCAGTCGGCTCCGAGGAGTACAGCTGGAGACCCTTCCTGATCCTCTCCCTCAACACGTACAGGGCCGGGTTCGCCTTCATTATCTTGGCCTTTGCCTGCTGTATCAGCGGCTTGCAGCCTGGGAACCAGTTGCCGTACGCACTGTAATTGAAGGAATGAAAATGAGTTCTCATGGAGTAGGCAAATGTCTTTGAAACATTAGCAACAAACTCTGGTCTTTCTGTGGATAGCTTCATGTGTTGATGACAGATTTATCCTCTCTTAGAAACAGTTAAGCATTTTGACAATCAGAGCATTACTGAACGGAATTGTTTTGTTGAAAGACAGCTCTGAGAATTGAAGGTATCGTTTCACAATTATTTTTACATTTTGTATGTTACTGACAGATAACCTATTAACAGAAACCTGAGTACGCTTACATCAAGATCCTAGGATGTTTAAGTCAACAACCATAACAACTCACCTGTGAAGATTGTATGCCAGATCAATGGCAATGAGGAGCCCAGTGGGGGATGGATAGATACTCATGTTGTCCGTGGTGTAGTCCAAGAACTTAGCACGGGCATATCTCTCAATGTCATGAGAATCATAGTCACCCCATCTCAGCTGCACGTCGATCCAGTACTTTTGTGTTGTTGCTCCATCCATAACGTCTCTACAAAGGGAACAAGTTATATGAATTAATCTTTTTATTTAGATATTAATCTAAAGCAATAAAGTTTCTTATCTCGCAGGAGAAATAACAATGCTCAAATGCGATTTAAAAGCTATACTTATGAAAATCAAATGAAGAACAAACAAAAAAAATTATTTGAAAATTGCTTCATACTTAAGTTTTTGATCTGGGAACAGAAAATCTTAGCAAAATTTTGATCAAAATCTAAGAGCCAATGGAAAAGAGAGAAACATTCTCAATTTAATTGGAAAATCATTACCTCTCCAAATTCGGGCAAAACAATGGTTTAAAGCTTACTTCGAGTCAGCAAGAAGTGACGGCTTGGACACGTTCCACTTGTAAGCGGCGAAGAGAAGGATGTCCGCACAGGAGCTGTTCATTTTGTAGGACTTCCTGGGATGGATGGTTTCCTTCTGAACAGTTTCTATCTCTAGTGCGTCAAGCTCCTGGTCAAACACCTGGCACAAGTCCATCACCACGCTCTCGTGGATCTTCTGCCACAAGTGAGCTCGGAATATCTGGATCAGCGAGATCTTCAGTGTCGGGATCTTGCCGTGCATGAAGATACCCGTCAGATCTAGCTGCACCTGGAAACCTACGTACACCTGTAACCCAATAAATGTAAAGATGAAAAACATTTCAAACTAGAGTTGAACGAGCAACAAGGCATTAAATTTAAGAAATGAGAAATGACAGGTAGCATACCTAGTAACTGTGGATAAAAAAAACTTACGATACAAAGACATCTGCTAACTTGAATGCACTAATACTTCAGGTGTATTTTTACCCCAAACTAAACTCACTGAGAAATGGCAAGCTTTGTTAGGATTAATATTCGATCACTTTGAACTTTCAGGTGAGGTGAGATGAGTTTGGTTTAACGCCACTTTCAAGAGTATTTCACTTATATTGCGGCTGCTAGTATTATGGCAGGGCTTGTTAGATGAAGTTAGGACAGAGAATATACAGCAAATTAACGAAGTACAATCGTACATACATTTGCTCTGTTGATTGTTGGCGACCACCACAAAGTGAAGCGACGGTTGGGAATCTGATTCAAACCAGACCTCTGGGCGTTTGTCAACTTCTTGTATTTCATCGACTCCTCGAAACCACTGGCTTTTTCCCTGAGGAGACAATGAGACAGTATTTATCATATATCTACTTATGTTATATATCAGGTATTAAAGACATAAAAACATTAATTTCCATTTTGAAGCTTCTTAACATAAATGCTTTTATGATTATGATTCTCTTGACAAATAATACTCTTGAATATTAAACATAATGGAAAATACTATTCACTTGATAACCCTAACTCAGTGATTGTGATTTGCCTCATGCAACCTTTTGCTTCATGACTGAGGTTAATCAAATCACTGCATCACCCTAAATCAGTGATTGTGATTTGACTAAAGCAACATTAAGCTTCATGTCCGAGGTTAATCAAATCACTGGATCACCTTAACTCAGTGATTGTTTTAAAACATAGCAGAGCTACTCTAAACCTACCAGAAGAGACCACACAAGATCACCGTAACTGGGAGATTGTTTAACATAGAAGGGCTACTGAAGCAGATATAAACCTACCAGAAGAGACCCTCCCAGGTGGGGAAGTACGTCCCCTTGAAGAGCGTGTGCTCCAGGATGCCCTCCACACCTCCTAGAGCCTGGATCATGTCTGTGCGGTAGTTGTTCAGGTTCCACAGTTTGCCGTCGTGCCGCTGATGCGTCCACCAGAAGGGGTTTTGTTTCAACACTTGGTACTGCTTGAAATCTGTTCGAACTCTCCAACCCTTATCGTAGGCCAGAGTGTGACGGTCTTTCTGGAACAACGTGTTGATACGGGGAATGCCCCTGTCCCAGGAATCTTCCAGATCTTCGAGTGTAAGACGTCTGGAAGAGTTTTAATTTGTAAAACATCATGGATTTAAAACATCTCACATAAATATTGTTTAAAATTTTCATTATGTTCAGGTATGAAGCAAATACATTTTTTTAATTATTGTTTTTGACTGCCAAGATGTTTAAACTTTGTAAAGTAAAAGGAACAAATGTCATTTTCAGACTGCCTTATTTCAATCTTTAATTATACAATGACATAGCAAGATCCATCTTGGAAAAAGTCAATTTGTCAAACTAACAAATTTATGGACTGAGGATCAAGGAGTACAAACTGTAAAGTGAGATTCTCATAATGATCAATAACTAAAGTGACAAGTAATGGAGTTATCAGGTACCTGTTTTGAGCATTTGCCTCTTGTCTCTTCAGAGCGTACTCTGCCCACACTCGCTGAGAATCTATGAACTCGCTCTCCCATGGCATAATATATCTGAAACAGCAAGAAATCACTTAACTTTCTACACATTTGATGAGTCAAATTTTCACGTAAAACTGCTTATAGAAGATAAATATACAAGAGACAGAAATGAAGATAATACCAAGTTTCAGATTCCTTGAGAATAATGTCAAGGTCACAAAACTCTGTAGGAACATTACTCTTCCCATGATGAACATATATGCAAAATATGAAAAGAATCCAGTGTATTTGAGTTATTCCATTTCGAATGGACGTATGTACGGACGCAGAAGAATACTATATCCCCTGCTTCGCGCTAAACATGCAGCGGGGGATAACAAGTTGATCAACTGTGACAACAAAATACAGGACTGTCAATCTAAATTTATTTTTAACTGTTTGAGAGCCATTCTGGAGGTTATTGTGATAAAAGATAAGGAATTCATGGATGATCAACGTCGCCATTTTGAAATGATCATCTATACATTTTCCTTGTCTTCTAAATTTATTTAGATTGGATTTGTGACGACAGTTTTCAAATGCTTTTTTTTACAGCACAAAAATACTTTCATATACTGAATGTATGATAGAAAGAGGAGAAACAATAGAATGCAACATTAAGATGATAGCAACTTCATTCTTACACAAGGGACAAGAACGGAACATACCTGTACAAGTTAGGGATAAGCTGGTCCTCATCGTGACTCATTCCGGAGCGGAAATGTGTGATCCCAACGTCGGTTTGCTTCGACCACCGCAGATCAGATTGAGGAATCAACACGTGACCCATGGACAACATACCCAGGCCACCTAGTTCTTTGGGTGTGTAGAATACTACTGGAGGGAATCGACTAGGCATTTTAGAGTTCAACCCAATCTTAATACGGGTCTGGATTTTGTTTTCACACTTCACAAGCAAGTCCAGTAACTCTTGAGTGTTCACTACAGCCTCTCGGAAATATGTCATCAGGCCGATAAGAGCTGTATTCCACTTGTTCACAATCTGAAATAAATACAATCAATTGTGATTATAATAAAGATCTTTAAAAACATATTAAAAGAATACAAATATGTCAGATTTTCTTGTATTTTTCCAATGTTTTACAACCAAGGAGAGGTGAGTTGAGGTTAAACGCTGCTTTCAAGAGTATTTCACTTATATCTCTGCTGCTAGTATTATGGCAGGGAGAAAGCCGGCAAAGCCATGTGGCCATGCATTGCGATGAAACCTGCAAGCATCGGCTGGAACTAGGGTGGTATTTTACATCAAAACATGTAGTTAAGGAACAAATAGTGATATTACTTTGTGGGCAGTAGAGAATGAATCCCAGTCGTCCTGCACTAGTCATGAACAGTGTATGAAATAAACCTAAATCCTTACACACTCGACACTATGATAATGTCAGTTTTCATGGAAAATAAAGCAAAACCTCAAATGTTGTCAGCGCAGATCAAAAGGAACCAGGTTAAACAGACCTTACCTCATACATTACCCTACTGAATTATAAGAATCTCCCCATCACTTAATATTCAGAATATTTTTAATGTTTACTCACCTTCGTGAAGGTGGTAGATCCAGATGCCATGAGGATCTGTCGGACTCTGTTGTGGAATCTCTGCATCGACTCGTCATCAACACGCAAGAAACACTGGGCTGTACGCTCCTTAGTAACCTGTAATACAACTC
Organism: Gibbula magus; assembly: GCA_936450465.1. Lineage (NCBI taxonomy): Eukaryota > Metazoa > Mollusca > Gastropoda > Trochida > Trochidae > Gibbula > Gibbula magus. The sequence goes on from OW388295.1 coordinate 37,355,495, forward strand.
TCATTTTAGGAAATCAGCAACTTGACAATGAACAAGAATTTCATCCTAAGACAGTGCAGTTATATTCTGAATTAGTTTCTAGCCTATACATGTCCATTACTGAATATGCAACTCATGTAAAATGGTCATCCAGAATAGTTTGATGCTTATTTATTATTTAGTATTAAGAAGCTTTATTTATATTCATGAAAACAGAGAATGAACTAAATTTTATCTTCAACAAGAACTCAACTGACGCATAAACACATTTTAAGAATTGCTATCGAGGGACGAAAACCTAAACTGACAGCAAAACAGCAAAACATGTTGACAAATTATTATAAACTAACTATTCCCACTCACCTCATTCTGCAGATTCCAGACTCCATCTTTATGTGTGAACTCTTCGTGTGTGGTTCGACACTTGGGGAGGATGCGACACTCGAAACCGCACATGTTGAATAGCAGATTGGGATTGTCCTTACTGTACACAGAAACAAAGCTGCTCTCCCACTGAATCGTGGTCACAGATCTCGGCAGACGGTTCTTGATGTCCCAGAACACAGCTCGACCCCTGGAAAAACATCATTTCCACATGTTAACTGATGCAGTGAAGTGAGGTGATTTCGTGTTCAATGTCACTTTCGAGAGCTTTCTACTTGAATGTGCAAACTATACAGCACCTTTAGCAAAGGATTATGGGATTTATGTTATAGAACTATGGCGAAGTTTGCATCTCATTTTTTAATAGTATTTTTAATAAATCATTACTGCACGGAGGAGTGAGTGAGTTATTGTTTAAAGCCACTTCGGCAGTATCACAGCCATTAGCGGTGACTGCAGGGAAGAAAGCCTGCAACAATTTGGCTATATCATACAGTGACACCTGCAAGCAATGGCTGGATTAGCTGACAATGGTAAGTACTAAATGAGCTTTTACCCCAAAAAGGGTCACAGATGACCAAGATACACATACCAACATTCCTAATGTGTCACTTCAGGACGACACTAGCGAATCGATGTAAATGCAGTGAAAGTTTGAAGTCACAATAGTGCAAACAAAAGCAAAGTGGGCACAATGAATTGGCGATCAAATTAATGGAAGACAGTTCCAAATCACAAATTGTGGTGATAAAATAATGAAGAAAGGACATAACTCATTAGGATAAGAAAATAAACCTTCACTCACAAGTTGACATCATGTTTCATGAGTCTCATCCTGGAGTCGCGAGGCCAGCACTTCTTGTTGTTATATCCGACAATGTTCTCGTTGTTGGGGTCAGGGTGTTCCGTCAGGTAGCGCTGGATCAGGTCACGGGCTTCCTCTGCAGTAAATCTGAAATAGACAACAGACAACTTAAGTGATGTGTTCACTGATATAATTTCATTGAAATGACCTTGGACAATAAATAGAATCTCCTTCTCCTGTATTCCGATATCAAATATATATCTACAAGTCTTGGATAACTGTAACTTTGATCAACTCGTGTTGTATATTAAATGTCAGAAGACACTTGGGTGATATTCTTTATATACACATACTTCGTATCAAAGAGCACTATCAGCTTAATATTTAAAAGGAAAATGGTTGTGAAAACACATCTAAGTTGTTCCTCATTACATACATGTATGTTGTTTCAATGTAATAAATTAAAACCTGATTCCCTGACTTTCATCAAGGAACCTAAAACCTGATAAGCTTGAGTCTATAGGTCAAGACGGATATCATACACTTTGCTAACCTTACCTGAAGAAAATGTGTATTCTGTCGATGTATCTGGAGAATAATCTGATAGGATGGGCGCTCTCTGTAGCAACATCCTGAAGATGAAATAAAGAGAACATTTACAACATTTCACAAGATGAACTAGATAAATGTTCTGGATAAATGTTCTGGGGTTTTTTGAGGGGAACAAAATTTTGCATTTTCTGCAGTGTGTTTACTTGGAATGTGTGAAATTATCATCTTGGAAAAAAGTAATGAGGGTCAAAGTTGAAACTTATCTGCACTAAAAGCCTTGTTTGAGCTTACTTGGAATGTGAGGAAGTCGTTGGGCATCTGAGGCGGACCTGACATCTCACTGGCTCGGTGCAGACCCAACACCAGAAGGTCCAGGATCAGACCGTAGAACTGCACGATGAATGACGCAAATTGCAGGCCTCGAATGATTCCATACGAGTTGGTGTGATTCATGTCCTGAAAAAGACGAATAAAAACATTAATTTCATGGCTCACACAACTTTACACAATGTAAATGAGATAAGATCAAAAGTACTTTCAAGAGAAGGGATTGGTGATGTGATATTAAAGACAGCCTCAATGGAGATCAAACATCAACCCAAATCAAGCAGAACATTATCAGGCTTTCAAAACAATTCTACCAGGATAATTTCGACGAGAGAGAAAAAACCCAGAGTCCAAATATTATCTGGAGCCCTTATTTTGACAATATTCTTGCATGATCACAATATTCCAGTGCGCCAGGTTTGTTTATGCAACGTGATATTGGTGGGGACAGCACACTCCATCATGAATACAAATTGAAGTAACATTATATCTATTGCTTTTAGGAAATGTTCTCCTTTTGAAGAGACTGATGCCTATTCTTACCTTATAGTTGATAACCACGTTGTTCTTGGCAGTCATGTAATCAGCAATGTTATGGTCGACTATGAGACGAAGAAGTCTGTTGAGGAGGGTCAGATCGATCTTCTCGTACATCTTCTCGAAGTGGGACTCCAGCATGACGTTACATTCCCCCTCGCTCGTGTCCCACACATCCTGCAGGTTGTTGATACCTGAATACGAGGATTTATGTTTCATCAATATTGCCTATGATAAAAGAAAGTACATTAATGTTTACCTTTTAAACTTTCAAAAGTGAATGATTTGAGTGCTAAGTACTCAATAACAATATTTCATTTGTAAAGCTCTTTCCATTCATGAGCATGCTTAAAGTATTATTACCCTGAAGAAATTTTACCTTCTGTGCCACTACTAAGCACTTTGTGCCACCATATGGGTCCGTACTTTGAATGTTCAGGTACCTATTTAAGCATCTGAGTGCTCCACAATAAAATGAAGCGAGTACATAGCACTGACATTTAAGGTAAATCACAATTTGACCATTACATTGATACAGGATTTTATATTCAAAAAGCTTTATAAATGTTTTAATCATCTACACGTCGATACTGTAACACTCAAAACCCATCTAATTAATGGCCCAAACTCAACGACTACCGTATATTACTGTGTATAAGGCGACCCTGTGTATAAGACGACCCCCTTTCTCAGACCCCTAAAATCAGGTAAAAACCATGTATCTCATGTATAAGACGACCCCCCTTCTAGCAATCGTGGAAACAGGTCGACATGCCATGATGGGAAAACACGTTTGGTAAGATTTGGTAACGGTAAGTTGATACTGTAATTTTTTAAGTAACATGACATAAATGTTTTGTTATAATCGTTTGTTTTAAATAAATTGTTTTAAATTTACCAAAATAAAAATTACATACGTTTTCCTACTGTGTTTGTTCTTATTTTTTAATGATTTGTCATTTTCTTGTCAGTTCAAGCGAGATTAGCAAAACTACAGTCAACAATCTATCGTAAATATTCGCCATGTTATAACATCTAAACAAAGCCGATACTCCATACACAGATTTGGAAGTCGCTTCAGTGTTTATATGATAAAAATGATGCGAAGAGCTTTGATAACCAAGCTTGATTGCGCATGTCCGAAGCCAAGCAAAATTTAATGTCTAGATTTCCATCGTAGTGATGTAAATATTTGTCCTTCTTATAAACAAAGTTGAACTAGTTGTATTTAATACTGAAGAATGCTTTTGAAAGGTTGGTAATGTTTGATAGCTGAAGTCAAGCCATTATTTTACATTCCAACTCTGGTTCGCTTTACCGCTGATTCTCTATTACGCGGCTGTCAGTATGGCTCCCAACATGTGTTATAGCGAGGGGCCACTCAATGCAGTAAACTTCTCAAGCTAAAGACGTGTATATTTAACGTTGACACTTCAATCCAGAGAAGGATATACAGACCAATTACTGATAAGAACACAACAAAGCTAAGATAATTACCGGATACATGAATGAATAACTGCCCTGATTGGAATTAAAATTACGTCAATGACACGTGATCGAGATAAGCTTGTCAAGTTTTATGAATGAATAGGTTAGTTGTAGAATTTCATTGGTCCCCGTCATGAATGAATTGATAAGTTGTAGAATTTCATTGGTCCACGTCACTGAATTTATCGATCGTTTGCTTGACTGCTGGTACCACTTTTGGTCCGTCAACCTATTATTTTTAAATGAATTATCAAATATATTTTATGTATTTAACTCCATATAGTAATAAAAAAAAATAACATAATAATACATAACAATTATTTATAAATATTTATTTCCATTTTGTAAACATGAGTTGACTGTATTGCTGTTTCCGGTTTCAACATCGTGAGTTCGTCAATGAAGCTTCAAAATTGTGTATAAGACGACCCCCTTCTTTGACCCCCTATTTTCTGGTATAAAAAAGTCGTCTTATACACAGTAATATACGGTACTTACCCTGACACCACTTGTATGTGAGTAGCGGTGGCGGCTCAGAGTCGGATGGTTTACTCCAAGGTGGGAAGAGTCTTCGTTTATCGGCCTCGTACCACAGATACTGGTCCAGGTATGCATCGGTAATCTTCTCCAGTGGTTCTACATCGTACACCGGGATAAGGTGACTGTACAGATCCATGAACTCTATACCAACCTGAGGAATAAGGACTTCTTGTTGAAATCACAACAGGGTTATGAACAAGGCAAGAGTTCATCACATTGCTTTCAGAGATACATACCAAAACCTTAATGGCAACGCAGATCATTAATTTCATAAGCAATTAGACATGATCGTTAATATGCCAAGACATTTAGTTTATCTTTCATAACTAGTCATACCAATTACTAAACAGTTTCTCATTTCTGTCAATTTCTCCCATTCTGGACTTCTTCCTGCACTTCTGTTTTTATTGACATGCTGTAAGATACATTTTTCATGAGTACAAAGACGAAATAACAGAGTTTAAGTAAACAATTTCACATTTTTTAAAATTTCTCGCTTTCTGGAATTATTCCTGCACTTCTTTTATTCTGTAAGAATTTTTCTCGAGAAGATAGCGGTGCTACAAACCTCTTTGAAAGCTCTCTGTGTGAGGAGATGACGTTTGATCCTGGACAAGGCCTCGTGAGGGTTGTCGTACGCCTGTTCTATCAGACCTAGCTCCTCTCTCTGTGACTGGTTCAATCGGCTCTTCACACTGAAGTACAAATTGTTCATACATTCGTCAACATTGCGTGATGTGAAGCTTAGTTGTATAGAAATTTACACTTAACTTCCATATTTATCAAATGTGTCGATGATAAAATTTTCGATTTAAAAATTATGCAACTATGCTCAAGTTTAATAGGCTCAATGGCTTACAGTACATGAAATGATTCATTGGGTAAGGTCAAGTAAACAATACTAGCCCGATGAAAAATATCAACCAATGTTAAAAGATGAGCTTGTGATAGACTTAAAGGCTACGATCAGTTAATGGATATTCCCAATTTGTCAAAAACACAAGCATGGCTGCACTAAGGATTTCAGCAGAAAAACTATTCATACGAAGTCAAAGTGCTTACCTATAAGCCTCCTTTAACCTCTCAAGAGCAAGGATGAGCAGCTTGGTGTCGTGTTTGTATGAGAGTGGGGGGAAGGGGATCGGAGAGAAGCGGCGGGACTCAAGCCAGTGAACCATCGTTGTGTAGATAGCTACAGCCTCCTCTGCAGTGATGTACGGACCGTCCTGTGGTGGAGAGGGAAAACAATAAATATCAACATTTGGCTACATTTCCTGTTTTAGATATTTAAGTCTTAGTCGTTAGATAATCAAAACTGACTGCTTTTTTAACATCAATCAAGCAGGTAACCAACCAAACTATTGCATTTGAATATTAATACACTCTTAATTCAAAATGGTTTTTTTATAGCCTCCGATACTGTGCACAGATAGGTTGATTGCTATTAGTGAAGTTTCCCAAGAATAAGCATTGAGAACTGGAGACTTTGATGGGCGAAACAGACACGAGTTGAGATATTGTATCACATGGTATCACCTTGGGCAAAAGACAATTCAAAACGCGGCAGCAGCACAGATAGGTATCTGACGTCAAATGACAAACAAATTGCATTTCAACAACATAGGTAGGGACAGTTGTATCAAACCTTGAGATAGTTATGTTGACGTTCTTGCTCAGCCTTCAGGTAAAGTCGAGTCAGTCGTCCCAGGTTCTTTTTGCAAACAGTCTTGTCAACCTGAAAGAAGAAAAGCTCTTTAGTATCAAGTATTGAACACCTTGATAGTCTAGATAGACAGGGCATATTTTGCCTGAGATGCTACAGAGAGCTGCATGACTGACTGCATGACTAATTGTAAACAGTTCCCATATTTAATCATAGTACCACCATATTGAAAATGAAGTCTCAGCAAAAATTACATAGTTTTAGAAACATAACTTGATAAAACTGTCAACTATTTCGTGACACAATTAAATAAAATTTGCAATGAGTATTTACATAGTGGCGGTACCCTCTTATGTTTTATATCAACCTAATGTTTTACATTAAATGGATGCAAAAGACCATTTATCAGATAATGTCATATCTAATATTTTGTTTCTTAAAATCAAGTTGGGTCAAATAGACATTACTCAATAAAGAGTTAACCCTTTACCTACAGACGAATTAATATTCTGTGAATATGAAGACCATTGTTTTCTACATACCGTGGCTCCTCTGCGGATTCTCTCTCTGTTGTAGTGGGCTGTGTTTGTCCACCAGTCCGCCTTCGCCTTCACGAACCTCAGAATCATGTTCTCGATCGGGGTTGGCAGACCTGGCACCTGGAACAAACAGATACAAAACTGAGCTAGGAGAAAAGGAACGAGAAGTGATTGAGATAGAGAGAGTAAACAACTTCTCTGTGTGTATTTCAAAATTATTTGAGTTAAACTTGACACTGAATAAATTAACTTACCTTCCAGGGGATGTTAGCCTTCCAGCAGCGCCAGGCCTCACTGAGATGCTGTAGGATGGTCCTGGCCTTGTTCTGCTTGATACCCTCTGGCATCATGTCCAGGATGTCGTGCATTACCTGTACACACGGACGTGAAAATCAGATTCAGCAATATCCACAGATTACGATTTCTTATCACATTCAAACTAAACAAATTTTTTCTTGCGATATTAAGTACATATATTCATCCATGCAAATATTTAGGCTAGCACTAAAAAATAAATTCTACAGTATTATTAAGCAACAGAACTGTGAATTTATGAGACGATAACTTATTTTAACCTAAGATGATTTTTATATGGTTGATTCTAAAACAATGTACACTTACAGCTGCTCTCAACTCCAAATCAAAGTGACTCTCTACTCTTTGCTTGGTGACAGTTTTGGCCACACCCTTGGAGTGTCGTCCCTCGAACTGACGAGAGAGCAGATTGCCGAGCCAGCGCTCCAGAAGTGGAGTGATACCCCTCATGAAGAAGAGCCACACTCTCCAGCCAGGAGCCCAGATACCACAGCCTGGACCTTTACCAACCGGACCCTGGAAATGGAAAGAATACATAGATTTTCAGCTTTGTGGTAACTAAATCTAATAACAGACCTCTTTTTTAAAATCCCATTTGTTAGCAAGTCTTGGAGAAAATATTAAATTGTCAGCATCTTATAATTGCACTCTTTTGCTTGAGAGAACATATACTCACAGTGTTGAAGCGGTAGTAGATAAGATGCTTGAGATCCTTGCACATCCGGATCTGCCTCATCAGCTTGTACTTGTATCGGTACATGCCTGTCAGTTGTCCAACATGGGCAAACACGTACTGTATACCATCAGACAACTGTAAACAGATTAACCCATGACAGTGATACACATTTTTAAAGTGTTACTATAGTGTTACTAGAGAGTAAACTGATGATTGGGTGGCCCTGTGAAAGGGTTATTGATCACAATCACACGTTCATCACCAGAATCGGAGAGGTTTCAGGGTAACCCTGCTCGACTTAAACCGACACAGGACAAACTTCATAAGGATTATGTTATATAAAGTAACATTTACGTTGAATGATGTAGCTATAAAGTTCTGCAGGGAATCATGGATAGATATAAAGAGCTAAATTATCAAAATGTCAAGTCATTCTAAAGATTAGAATTCTTTACAAGATTTATATGAAATTTCATGCTGTCCAGATTATACACCTAACACACCTGAAAAGCGTCCACATTTCCAAGCCTGTACTGCACATGGCTGTCCACAACAAGTTTTGTCAGTCGGAGGATTTCTCGACACAGATGGAAGGCATTGCCAAATCTAGACTTCTTCCTCTCCTGGAAACAAAATCAGACCCACATTGATAGTCATTTGAGTATATTTCAGTAAGTTTAATTTGCCAGATGATTAGAAGGACGTTGAAAGACATTGCATTAGAACCAGTATGAATTGATGGACCAATTACATTTCAACTACAAATCTGGTCAATACAAAGAGTTTTTAACAGACAACAAGAGGTATGAATTTCATTTACATGATCCAAATTTGTATTTACTTCCTTTAATCCCTTTAACAGGGCAGTAGCATGTTTTTTGAAAATTTTATTTTTTCAAATTTCCCATTTATAATGATGGTTTATGTCATTTATATTTACTTTAGAGGGCAAAACATCTTATAACACAAACATTTTCTGTAGATCCAAAAACGGTGTTGCGTTTAAAGCAATAATTGCATGGTGGCCATTTTATTGTGAACACATTTTACTATTTCGATTGATAAAAACTATTCCCATGGCTTTACAGAACCATGTAAACTCAATTTTTAACTTGATTCACGAAGAGGAAAATGCGTTCTACTATTCATGGCATTATTCTTCAAATACATTTCATTGACTTAATTCACCGAAAAAAACGTGCTACTGCCCCTTTAAAATCTTTACCAGTTACATTGTGATGTTGGTTCCTGGCAAATAATAAGACTATTCCAATTGATACATTGATTCATCTGGTCAGTTATTTTCAATGTTTGTAGTTGATCGCTATATTTATTTGACTGATTATGCTTCTAGTTTACCTTTGTGGTCAGAGTTTTGACAGGTTTCAGGTTGAAGTTGTAGTCGAGATGGAGATAGTTGAGATTCTTGCGGTGGATGAGCAGGTTCAACATGTTGTAACCTTGGCGACACACCTGCAGGCCCACCTCCACCCAGTCCAACTTGGTCGTCTGGAAAAACTTGGTCGCCTTGAACGAGCGGAACATGTATCTGAAATACAAAATAACAATGAGAATTTATTATTTAAGTTTGTGCAACAACTATAGACTTATTACTATTTTTCTTTACTATTTTATTTGTTTTTAGGTAACTTTCATTCACTTCCATCTACCCGAAGTATGTCACTTTCATTAGCTATTTAAGTACCTGGGCAAATGCTGCTGCCTGTTTATGCTCTTTTTCTAATCACTCGCTTGTTATAACATAGGCATGATAAAACAGAAAGGAAACAATGTATTGTATAATTGCCTGTGGCCTTCATGCATGAAAAAAGATAACTGTTAAGCTTTTCGTTATGCACTGTGAGTGCTTTAAAAAAGTTTATTTCAACCAAAGCATGCACTGTTTGATAAAATGTTACAATAGACTCACCTCTTTTTCTGTGCCTTTGGTGGCTTGTGTTTGAGTGCATTCAACACGTAGTACTTGAGGAGTTTCTGATAGGAGACTCTCACCTTCACTGGCATACCCGCAGGACAGTGCTCTCGGTACCTGCACAGACAGAGATTTTACCTTTCTCTCCAACTATCTTTTAATTCATATAAAGGTATTTTAAATCTCTTTAATCTATTCATTTTGACAAAACAATGGTCCCGACTATCTTTTCTTTTGAGCTATATTACACTATATTATTACATTAAAATTTGAAATGTCAGTCTTTGTTATGGTCATTATTTTGAACTTTTGTGAAGCACAGACCACTTTTCAAGAAGCTTGTATGTTGAATTGTTCTTAGACTGACAGCATCTTTATGGCAAAAATTATTTCACAGTCATTTGGACTGTTTCCTTGGAGTGTTTCTCTAAACCAATATGACGTATCACAATCTTGTTTACAAAGTCCAACTTACCAGTTCTTGACAATGGGTATATCCATGGCACGCCGACAACGACCAGATCGGAGGTGAAAGGGCCTGGGAGCCCAGAGCAGGGCGATACCATTAGCAGTGTTGTCAGTGTAAAGCGGCGTCTCGCCAAGGAAAGGTTGTACATAGTCTGGCAACTCAAACTCTTCCTCATCATCTGGGAGAGGCTCTGTCCCCTGGAGAAAATAGGTCAGGGGTTAAAACATTTGAGACTGGATATGTATGAGCTGTAACTCAAGCAACAAAGCATTTGCTAGAAAGAGTACCACCTTGCTAGAAGCTGGATAGTTCTCCACAGCAGACAAGCCACTCTGACTTTGACGTGACGATTTGAAGCAGCTTAGATAATGGCCACCAAAACGTGAGATCATACAAATCAAGATTGTCTTCAGTCTACATGTACACATTGTTGCATCAATGTACATAAATAGTTTACATGAGGGCTGGGTTAGCAGCATTCTCAACGAAAGAAATAGGATAGCCACTAGCATTTTGTTCATGGCAGTCAAAATGGTGAGATTTCATTCAAATTATTACTGGCACCTGTCCCAAAAATTTTACCACGAATAAGCTATTACGGATATCAGAATAAACAGACAATCAGAAATGTCATTTTGACTTATATACCTTGACTGTGTTTCTGTGCGAGATGGGATTGATGAGAGGATCAAAGTAGAAGGCCGGCAAGTCAGGATCCTCCGTTTTGATGAACACAACATTCGGGGTGTGATACCTGCAGATAAAGGTCATCCAAACTGAATGCTGCATGTCAATGAATCATATAAGAGATTATGAACATTATGGAAATGAACTTAGTAAAAACATGAAGATGGTGGAGATGAAATACTGACGATAGCCTGTGCTATGCCAATTATGCCCATCAAAACATGAATGGTCATCATTATTCCCCGCCATAATGGTTCGCACTTAATCTTGCAACTTTTCCTAAATGTCTTAAATCTGAGAACTATTATAAACCTAAGAAATAATTGTGCACTTGTCATTTTTTAATCCCATCAAGATATTGATCCCTTCAAGCAACACACCAACTTTGGTTATCCTAATCTTGAACAGTTTCTAAGAAAAGCTGGATACATGGAAATTTGTTTGTCACAGATAAAGAGGTGTAAATCAAGGATCATTGATTCTTAAATCTATTTCTCCTGCTCCTTCAATTTATTTCCTTTTCTAAAAAGCTCATGTTAGGGATATATAGGAGTTTCTTGAATATGGAGATTGCCTGTGCTACACGTTCAGCAGCTGACAGAAAACTCTCTACTGTCAACGAATATCCATGTGGCAGGGTTATATATCACAACGATGTATCAGAAACACTCACTTCATGCTCTGAGTTGGTAGTCATGAACTCATTCACTAACATTAGTTCTATCTATAGCTATCTTTCCATGCATAAACAAGGTTTGTTGTAGCAAGCACTTCAAGCAGAATGTTGAGAAATAAAAACTAAATAAAACATGTTGACAAGTTCATTCCCTGGTGATGCACAAATCAATGAAGTAATCGGTTTAACAATCATTGGTGAATTTTTAGTAAAAATCCTTAAAAGTCAAACAATATTTTATTAACATATTCATGGACATATATTAAACTTGAGCAGAATATTACTGTTTTTGCAGAGGGGGCTGCATGCAAATGGATTATATGTAAAAACACAAACACCAGGATACGATTTAGAGAAATTTAAGTTCTACATACCAGGAGAGGTGGACCTGGAAGGGGATGTTGTTGTACAGGTAGGGGAATGCGATTCTGTACTCCGTCCTCACTGGCTGTCTGATGATGATCTTGTTGATGTCATTGAACTCGTTCCAGTCTTCATCCCTTTGAGAAAAATTGTATTGATAACTGTGCACAAATAATCAAATGTGTCCTTGATTTCATGGTCATGAGGTGAGGTGATTTAGGGTTAAATGTCACTTTCAAGAATATTACACTTATATCACAGACTGAAAGCCATCAACATCATTTTGGCTGAAGTGAAACCTGCAAGAACTTGCAAACAGCGCTGAAATTCAGTGTAGCATTGCACCCAAACCTAGAACAGTGTAGAAAAGTTGTCTACAGCATACACAGTTGCCGAACACCTGGTGGAAATTTAACCCAGAAACTCTTGATCCGAAGCCGAGTGCGCTTACCCACCCCGATTTCATACTCTGAACACTATTCCAAACAATAATTAGTTGTTAGTGAAACTAGACAAAATGTTATCCAAACATATTCCAGAGTTGTTTATCAGTTTAGAAAAACAAACGGCCATGGTTCTGTAATTAGACCCAAATATTGATTCCTAAAATGCAAGCATGTGGAATAATAATTGTTGTATATTTTTTTTTAAGGTTGATATCCCCAAGTTCAAAGCTTTATTTTCAAAACTGGTGTCTACTTACTGCATGTCCTTGTCTTTGACCAAGGGCTCAAACTTGGGTCCACCAGGAATAGCCAGATTGAGCGCTTTCGCTGTGAAGAAGGACTTGAGGTCGAACAAGTAGAAGTAATTCTTGTCCACTAAATCTGTGAGCAGCTGATTGGCTAATCGATACAACACAGACATCTGGGGCAGTGTCAAATTCCACCTCCTGTATGTTGGGCCATTCACTTGTCTATAACATACAGAGAAGGATTAAACAGTGTATCATAAAATAACGGTTGACATTCCTATTTAAGTTAAGTTGTCATGTAGAGAACATTTCATGTAAGAAAAAATGTTGACGCATGTGACATCTAAGTTCAAGAAAATAAAGTAAAATGCTACTCTAGCAAAACAGAATAAAAATAAAATTTTCAATATTTTCACCAAAGAGGCAGTTAAAATCTTTACCCAGCAGAGTTGAAACATCCTACTTCAAAATTATGTTTGCCATGAAGACGACAAACCTTGCAAACTTTATTCAAAATATTTTCCCACTTCACAATTTGAAAACATGATGCAGATAAGCCAATGGAATGAAACAGTATGAAATGGTGGAAATCCTATACAATCAACAGGAGAAAAACAATCTACTCAAAAAGATCCAGATACTTGCATAGATACTTGCAATCCGTAAGATATAAAATAAACCATTCTAACAAGTTTGAAATGTTGGTGATTCAGAGCTGCCTACCCTCCTTTCAAGTTAAGTGTAGATATATAGCTATTTTGGAGTATTTTGAGACTGTCAAGTGTACAAAATACACCAAAAGTGTACAAGTAGGCAGCCCTGGTGATTATCTGATACCTACTTGCTATCAATGAGTGGTTTGTGTTCATACAGCCACTCCACCACTTCCTTATCTTCCTCCGGATCGAGGTCCATCTGGATAGCTTCCAAGGGCTCCACATCCAGGACGTTGTCAGCATAATCCAGGGGAGGTTCCTCATCGTCGAATGGAGGGAATCTCATCCGCTTGAAGTGACGACGATCTCGCTTCTCACGTCTCATCATGATCCACATGGTTCTGTGAAAGAAATATATCACATTGCTATTTATTGAGGATAATATGACAACTAATGAAACGGAACAAATGCTACCGAAGCATGACCAAAGGGTTAATTCAAATTACTGCAAATAAATATCCAAATAAATACTACACTATCCATCATATGCATAGTATTTTTGTGATAACACTTATATAAACTTGATGAGGTAGATACAAGGTGAGGTGAGTTGTGGTACTCCGCTTTCAAGAGTATTTCACTTTTATCGTGGCTGCTAGTATTATGGCAGGGAGAAAGCCCGCAACGCCATGTGGCTATGCATTGCGGTGAAACCTGCGAGCAGCTGCTGGAACTAGCGAACCATGGGTGGTACTGTGCTGAGATTCAGTGTAGCATTGCACCCAAACCTTACTGCGTGTAGAACAGTTCTCTACTGAAGACAAAGTTGCCGTGACCCTGGCGGGATTCGAACCCCAGACCTCTTGATCCGAAGCCGAACGCGCTAACCACTGCGCTATCCCGCCCCAAGGTAGATACAAAAATAATTTTGTAAAACATCAAAAATGCGGAGCATAAAATTCAAACTTCTACAGCTCTAAGAACCCTTTCTCACAAAACATAAACAGACTTTAATGATCAGATCGCTGCAGATAGACCCAATGTGTATATTTCAAAGACACATTCAAGGAGTTAGTAATGCATTGTGAATCTAAACTTGCAAAAGCATTTCTTAGGATTTAAAAAAACAGTGCAGACATACCCCCACTGTGCAATATAGACAGGTTCAATAGCCCAGGGGATCTCATTGACGAATGTGATGGCTCCTGTGAGATGGAAGAGCACACTGACATCTCGGATCTGTTCCCATGGCATCGGCATGTTTTCCATCAGTTTCATCACTGCATGCGGCATGTACTTCAAAGCTCTGGTAAAGGAAAAGATTTTTTATTGCACATTGTCTGGTTAAATACTAGATGATATTGTACAGGATGCGTTTCAAGTAAAACATGCATTAATTAAACACATGAAAATTTAAATAGATGAATAAAAGATACATTTTATTTGATGGTTTCAAGAGTCATATTTACTTGGAAGAGCAAAGCACCCAAGAGTCAAAACTATTATGTGAAGGCCTGATTCCATAAGAAGAATATTCTAAGAGTTTATCCAATAAAACCATACTACTTTTTCATCCATATCATGCTATTACTAAGTATAAGAATTAAGACGGATAAATGTTATTTCTCAAGCAGAGACAGTAGATTCATTCACTTTTTTAAACTTACCCTAAGTAAACTCTTTTGTCATGTCTGAATTTCCTGTTTGTCATATCGCCATGGTCGCGAACAATCTTTCGGATATGCTCAGGTGGAAAATCTTCCTTCTGGGCATCAATGAACCCAAATTTTCTTTTTTCTGCATATCTTTTGGATTGTAGCTGTTTCCATTTCTGAGCTGTCAAAAACATGCACAATGAGTAAACACCAATATTGGTATAGAGCACATACAAAATCTGTTACAAATAGAGCTAAGGCTCAGGCTTCATGTAAGGAATTATATTAGGGAAAGTAGCACACAAAAAAAACCCTTTAGAGAAGCAGTTATCAAGGCTAACAAATTTACAGATATATTCTACATTTGTCAAGGAATTTGAACAAAAGATTTTATCTTTCTAGGGCTTTTGGTCTTAGATAACAAGAGTAAAAGGTTAAATAATATTAGGTATAAGGGCATGGCTTTTACATGTCTTAGGGGCAACAGTCACCAAATCAATTGGTTATCTCCAGAGATACCATATACAACATACCTTTCTCCTGCAGTTTCTCTTCCGACATATAATCAGGCACTTTCGGCTGCTGAGGGGGTGGGGGTTGAGGGGGGCGTGGCATAGGTGGCTGTTGGGGAGGGGCCATTGCTGGAACCACAATCTGCTGTATCACAGGGGGCTGACTGATGAGGAAAGGCTGGCCCCCAGGCCCTATAACTGTGGTATAGGGGTAGGCCATCCTTATTGGTTCTTTTCTGCTAAAAAAGAAAAGCATTTGGTTGCAGAATTTTTCACTTTTGAGCTAAGATTTACATGTTGCAACCAGGGATGCAGAAATCGGTCTATTTGCCGGACATGTCCGATTGTGAATCCAGTTTGTCCAAATGGAAAATTTACCTAGATTCCTATCGGACATCAGTTGACCGATTGAAGAAAATCAAAGAAAAACTTAATTTAATTGATATTCTCAGTGTCATGTAGTGAAGATGTGACCCATTTTACAACATTATTTACCAAAAAGGTTTCACTAACATTGCATTTTAAACAAATTTTCTCAAAGATAAACATTGCAAGAGCGTGTGGCTTCACCGTACTGGTGTTTCATGAATTTGTTACAGTCGAAGTTTTGGCTACTTTGAATAGTTGAATCTCGGTTAAATTTAGAATATATCAGTCTTAATAAAACATACAAAGCATACTGCTACAAATATTATGGATGAATATATATGGTAAAGCTATTATATAAGTTCAAAATAAAAGTTTGACGTCATAACTGCGACTTCACTGCAAAAATCCATGGCAAAGGTGACGTCACACTTCCGCAAAGATGGTGGCAGCATTTAATTCTCGGCCATCATACTTTCCAAGCGAAACTGACTAATTTTTTAATTGCAAATCAAATCACTAATTTATCGACTAGAACAACTTCCGGACAAGACAATAAAAAGTTGGTGCTTCAGGTTGTAAAGGTTTTAGATAGTTAGGGTTGTTTTTGTGTTATTTCGCTTTTGAATACTTTAGAACTGTACCGTGGTGATGTTTATTGCCTTCAAAGTCAATAATTTGAGGGTTTCAAGTCAAAACTTGCATATAATCGGCAAAGTGCTAAACGGTGTGTTTGATTAGGCACTTGCCGAATACTCGGAAAACGGTGTACGTTAATCATCTGGCCAAAATTTTCAGAATACTTCAATCGATGTATGGTTCTATACGCCAATTTATGTATAATACACCGATTGGTGTACATTATACGCAGATTTCTGGATTTCCCCAACCTGGTTATTATAGTGTTGTTCCTCAAGAGGGTCCTGGGGACTTTTGGTCACCTTTTTGGCTTGGTGTCCCTAAAAATTTGGAGCAGTAGGATACTTTTACCATTGCAAAGGGCCCCACTTATTCAGAAATGTCCAAAATGACCCCCTCAGCAGATCACCTAGGAACAACACTATAAAACTAATAAATACTTTGCTGTTATGCTGTGATGTATTCACTCGCTGCGCCGATGAATGGCTTCAAGGGAGTACTGCACTTTACCGGGTGCTACCAACCCTTATGCTAGTCAAACTAACCCTAAAAGATTGTTGAAAGGGATCAAGGGTTAAAGTCTACAGATATCCAAGGGCTAAAGAAGATAGTCTAACTGGAATCCTAGGGTTAAAAAAAAATAGTACGAAATTACCAAGATTTATATGCGTCCGGTAAAGTGCAGTCTAGCCCAGGAATATCCTCTCGAATTTCGTTTCCACAAAAATATCCCAATAGAACCCTCCTTTTAAGATTTTGAGTGCATAAAGTTTCTCTAAGTAACCAGTTTATAAAATGACAATTGCAAACATTATAAATACAGTACATTATTACAAACAATTGCATTATCTAAAAGAAATGTGGTTGATTATCGTTTAATAGATTGTTTTAGAAGTGTTTAACAGAAACTACTTTAATAACACGCCGATAATATAAAATAATTTTCAACAGAGACATTTGTTGGTTTGTTGAGACCAAAATATTCCGAACACAAGCATGTTGCAAACAAAAAATCCTGGCTAAGGGACAATGCAGAAAGGGAGTTGAAGTTTGATTGCAATATGTTTACAAATAATAATCACCTTGACTATTCGCAATAAGGTGTCTTCGTATTTTTCTTCTAAAACCGCCGGTTAAAAGATCATACTTTCTCAAACGCGCACAAAGATGGACGCAACGTGCGACCAACGCAAGTCACGTGACTCACGACTTCCGGTACTGGGGTTCGCGAAAAGTAGAACGGGCACCTGTTATGCAAATAAAAACGAAACGAACATCATTTGTCATACAAAAATCATTTGTTATATATGTGATCATAACCCATGACGATTGTTTGTTCTAATTTGGTTTAAATGAAAATTATCTTTAAACACTACTTTGGTACCTGTATACGATTATAACCTGAACAAATTATACATTTCCAATATGAAAACAAGTTTACTATCTTAATGATATGCAAATTTATGCAATCATGTACAGGTCAGAAATTTGACTGAGAGCAATTAAAACAGAGACAGCGGATGATTCTGTTGTGAATTTACTTTCTTGTGTAAAACCACCCGTGAGTATTGTTTTACGTTCAGTTCATATACACTGTTATCATTTTCTTAAGATTACACAGTCCATGCCAGTTGGATCAGGTTAGGTCGGAGGGTAAATATTGTTATCATCCCATTGTGTGAAAATCTTACTCATTGTTCATAAAGAATTGTGTATCCATAACCAAGGTCAAATCCATCACGGAAAGACATGCATGAACTTTGTCTCAAGTAAGTATATTATTTTGTTTAATTTATAAAATTTTTACAAATTTAAACTTTTATTTCAATGGTACTGATATTTGTGGAAACATATATCTATATAGTTTGATATGTGCATTTATCTTTTACAATCTTGTTTTCAAAACTTTTCTCACAAAAATGAAAAATGTGATAAAATGTGCTTTGGAACAAATGTTATGAGAAATTCATAACACGAACTGTGACCTAATATTATAGTGTTTATTGAATGTACATTCCCTGTATCTGAACATATTATGTTATATAAGTTATATAACTCTTTCATTGAAAAAAGGACATGCATAATGTAAATAAAGTAATGGCCCCTCCATTCAAAATTATCAATAGTGTATTTAAAATAAAATAATAAAATATGATAATTATAATTATCAATATTTTTTTTCAGATAGCAGCCTGCCATGTGACATCATATCAAATCATTGTTTTAAAACTTTCTTAGAAAATGTCGTATCCTTTATATCTCTTGTCCTGTTGTCATGGTGACCATGACGGCCATTTAATCAACTCCACAATATCCCGTGACCACCTGATTTTCACGGATGACGTTACAAACCTATTCTGCATTATTTCTTCAACTGCGAGTTTGCTCGGAGTTCTGTATTTATTACTGCCTCGGAACAACCTTGACCTTTCAACCCCGTTGACCCAGCACAGACTCCTCACTGGCCCATCTTTGAAATCAACAGTGTTTTCTTTATTTGCTGCGGATGTGCTTGCGGCAGCAGGTAAGTTATTTTTTTAAAATAAAATAAAAATATTAAATATTAAATATTTCAACTAAAATTCAATGGTCTAATTTATTAATTTGTCAATACTTAATTTATATTATGGGTTGGCAGCAGATAAATTCTATCTTTTAAAATTGTGTTTCTTCATAGGTAATGTGTTTCATTCATTTTTTTTTCATTTGTGAAATGTATTAATTTTTCATCCATCAATTGATATTATGCGTTTGAATTTCATTATATAAATAATTAACACAATTTCAATTTCTCCACTGACTAACATTAGGCTTTGCATTACATTAAATCACTAATACATCGCCAATTTAAATGTTGTTATTGACTAACATGTACAGTCGAGCCGCGATAGTCCGGCCACCGATAATCCGAATCTCGCAGTGTCCGAACGGTAGCAAGCTGTAACCAATCTAATCTCTATATAAACTCATTAAATGATGATTCATTAATCCGTTTACATAATTCACATAATTCAGTTCAGTATATCATTATTTTTATTCACAAAGTGACTTCATTTACATAATGTTAATAAAAAAAGAAGAACTAAGTATCATTTTTAATAAATTACGTTACCCCCTCTAGGTGTGTTGATTCGCTCCTGTGTGTGGCTGGGTGGATATCCCGTCCCTGCTGCGTTCTCTAAGGGAACTCTTGATCAGGACTCCTACGGCTTCTGTGTTACTATAAACGTGAGCACTTTATTATGTTGCATCTTCCCATGTAATGACGACCATCAGTAAGTCTAAAATCATAAGCCGACTGATCCATGTATTGCTTTGGGCTGTAAAGCCTGTATCACATCCAGGAAGGTATATATAACCTAATGTGTAGGCTATCTTTTCAATATGAACACTTTATTAGATGAATCTTTTCATGTAATGACGACTGCCAGTAAGTCTATAATCATAAACCAACTGATCCATGCCTTGCTATCATGAGGTAAAAAACCTGTATCACATCCAGGAGGGTGTGTATAACATAGTGTGTCTCATTCAAATTACACTAATTCTGTATTATGTTCATCTTTACATCTAAGGATGACTACCAGTAAGACTAATCAAAAACCAACTGATCCATACCATGAGGTGTAAAACCTGTATCACATGCAGGAAGGTGTATATAAAATACCGCGTCTCTTTCAAATTACACTAATTCTGTATTATGTTGCATCTTTCCATGTGATTATGGCCATCAGCAGAGACCATAAAATACATTTATTTTATGGCCTTAAATTTTCATTTCTAATTCGACAAAAAAATCCAAAATTGTACAAGTCTATCTATTTCCGTAGGTTGAATATCTCATAACCGACCATGGTGATTATGATATAACCAACCTGCGCAGATAGTGGTTATGACATATAACCTGCAACTCAAACAAAATAAAAAAAACTTCCCAAGGGGTGTAAAATGAAATGCATTGCTATCATAAGCTTCAAACTGTACATCATGTGTAGGTGGCACGTGGTCCTGTGTATAGCTCAGTCGACCGCTGTCAGTGAAGTTCAGCAACAATGGTTACCCGCTACTGAGAGTTTGAAGGGTCATTCCCTGCCCCACACTGAGACATGAGTTGAAAGACTTGTGGTGTCACCCTGGGCAAGTGACTTAGTTCGAAGTGTGCCTCTGTCCACCCAGCAGTAAATGCATGGGTACCTGGTATGATACGATGGTAGTCTGAATTTGAACCTTGAGCGCCTGACAGGCGACCGGTTGTATACTCCTCAGAGAGTGTTCTGTACTCGTGGACCAGGGGTAATATGTCGGCAAGCGCTTTGAGCATGCAATGTGCGTGGATATATGCGCTATATAAATGGACTATTATTATTATTATTATTAGGTAGATATCTGGTAATGTTCTACAATGTATCATCGGAAAACACGAGCACTTTATGAGATTGCATACTTCTTTCATTCACCATGGTCTTGCTATTATGAACTATGAATCCTCTATCACATTCAGGAGGATGTGTATAAAATGTATCATTTATTACTTAAAATGTGATCACTACAGTTTATATTGCCAGTTCAATGATGGCCATCAGTAAGGCTACAAATAAAGACCAATTGAACCTTGCTATCACGAGCTGTAAAACCTGTAACTGTAGGAGGGTGTTTGAATCGTGTGTTATGTATAACCATTGACTCTCTAATTGTAAATGAAGTCCATGGTATCGCCATAAAAGTGACCACTTTATCACGAATTGATAAAGAGTTTGACCACAGCCATCTTCAGTGTATACATTCTGACACATCTACTTATTTTCAAGCGTGAACTATAACATCAAATATGGAGTTTGTGCTTAAGGAACTATAAATGTATTACATTTATTTCTTTGAAACTCCACATCTCTTTTAAGAAGAGATTACTATGTATAATTAAATAGAAGGAAAGTGATGATTACTAAATGTCAGTATTCAAAGTACATAACTCATTTAAAAGAGAATATTCTAATTCAATTATTTTTATAGTGAAAATAATGTCCAAGGAAACATTAACATTATATCACATATATATCACATGTACATGTATATATTAATCATTTACCTTTCAGTTATGGATCCAGTATTTCTACCTGTGCACTTATTTCTGGAATCTCAACTTTGGTCTGGAACTGATTACAACTGTCAAAAACTGCAACAAGTAAACATATTTATACATTTCATATCCGCATTTCTCGACTGACACCATAGCAGTCTGATTAAAATCGACCTTGTTCCGAGGAATAAAATTTGCAAAATTATGCATCTACCGGGATACGAACAGGTTCTGTAATTTTGCGTGGGACCTACGACTGATATGAGTTCGTATCCCAGTAGATGCACTATTTTGCAATGTTTATTCCACGGAAAACCGTCGACTTTAATCAGACTGACACCATAATACAATATCGCAATATCGAGACAGCGATTCCAATGCCGTTCTTGAATCTTCTATACATACAGCTGCATACCAAAGGTTTGTTCACCTGCATGTGTATCTTAGTGGAAATATCATGTAAATTGAAGATCATTGTCACGTAAATAAAATTACATCATATACAATGACAATGATCGTCATTTATCCACGAGTAAAATAATCATTCCCAAACTGTGTATCAGTGGCGCATGTTCATGTAATTTGGCATAATGAAATAGACAGAAGGGGGTCTTGAAAATTCAAATTTCTTTAATTTACGAATGAATGTTTCATAATGATTAAATGAGAACAATTTCATCATAAATACAATGAATGAATATAAGAGATAATATATGATGATGTTTGACCACTTTGATCATTTATTGAAAATGTCACAGAAGAAAATAAAAACTGTAGTTTTGAAAACATTGACCCCTGGTCACTTCGAAGAGCTTCCAGAATTGTAACTGTTTACTATAAGGTATCAAATCAGATTAGGTTAGGGAACACTCAACTGTCATTTCCGATGCAAAAATGCAAAGTGATCGGTTTGGTTTTCGCGTTGATACGATGCTTCAAAGACACGTCAATTTACATGATATTTGCACTGAAATACCATGTAAGTGAACAAACATTCGGCATGAAGTTGTACACAACGTCCTTTAAAGGGACAGTAGCACGTTTTTTGCAAAATTTATTTTTCAAATTTCCTATTTATGATGATAGTTTGTGCCATTTAAATTTACTTTAGAGGGTAACACATCCTATTACACAAACCAATTATCTGTAGTTGTAATAACGGTGTTGCGTATAAACTAGAAATTGCATGGCGGCCATTTTATTGTGAACACATTTTATTATTTCGAATGACAAAAAACGATTCCCATGGCTTTGCGGAATCATTCACATTCATTTTTAACTTGATTTTTCGAAGAGAGAAGGATGTTTTACTATTGGTGACATTATTTTTCAAATACATTTCATCAACTTATTTGGGCGGAAAAACGTGCTACTGCCCCTTTAATCCAGCTTTATAAAGACATTAATTCTGTGCTCACATATGAACTATATGTGGAAGTGATGACAATTTTTCATCTTTTAACTAAACATTTTATACAGGTTTTTAATATTAGGGATATACTGTAAAGCACCACTTTCTCGTAAAATCACTACTTTGCATTCCTGAATTAGATTTATCGCTTAATCTTTTATAACAGATAATGATATTTATATTAGCACATATTATTAACTATCAAAAGTAAGTTATTGATTTGCAGGTAAGTAAACCATATTTTTAACTTTTTCATTTAACTATATTTAGATAAAACTTCTTTTTAAATAACCACTTCTATCCTTTGCTTTAAACCAACTGGCCCAAAATGAATTATATATATACGATATTATTGTCACAATATCTACTATCAAATAAAAAATCTATTCAAATTGAAAGTTTACAATCAGCTCCTTCAATACAAGTTAGTCACTTTTAGGCAAAGCTACTTACGTTCATTTTGTTGTTAACATTTTCTAATATTTTAAATGTCAATTCAGCAACATTTTAAGTGCCTCTTTTCTGTCTTAAACGTACATCCATTGTGTTGTTGGGGATCACATATTGCAAACGTTATAAACTGTGTTACTTTATCGAGAAGAACCGAATGTTACCGAAAACTATCATTTTGATGATAGTAGACATAGCATATTGACGATATGAAGGTAAAAGTGGTGATTTCTGATCGAAAACCGGACAAGGAACAGCGTTTGGCGCGCGTCAATGAATCAAACGTAATTTCGGAATCTTATTTATAACAGACAAAATGTCAAAATTGAGTTGATAATGTTAAATAGGTCACATAACTACTGCGCATGTAAATGGGACGTGCAGTTTCGGATTCTGCACATGCATAATGATGTTACTCGATTTTAATTGGAAACTATATATGATTATATTTGGCGATTGGGGATAAATATGCAAGTTGAGTGAATTTATTTGTATTGTAGACAGCACATGTGGTGAGTTAGAACGTTTTAAAGCCAAATACAATTTCATGAAACACAATTGATGCACCTTTTAAAAAAAATTGTGCAAGATCATAAACATTTTAAAATTACATTTCAGAGTTTCTTGGCTCAAGTTCCCAATAGGCTGGGGAGTACCAGCACTTCTGTGTTCGTTGGGTGCAGTTGTTGCTTATTTCCCCGACCTGGACAGGTAATTTAGGCATGACAAAATTAATTACGTGGTTTACATATTTTCATGAGCAATATATTAAAAAAACGAGGCAAAAAATAAAAAATAAAATAATTTTGCTCTAATGTTAATCAACAGTGCCTGAATGTAAGCAAAAAAAGGTTCATAATTGGATCATTTTTTTATTTTCTTAGTTCGTCTGAAAATAATGGTATTTTTAATTGAGATGGTAGATTTGTCTACATTTTTATTTTGAACAGATAAAGTAATGTAACGTCTTGTCAATGTATTGTGACGGTTTCCTTAAAGTTTGAGAGACAGAACTAATTGGTCGATGTTTCAGGGGGCGGGATAGCGCAGTGGTTAGCGCGTTCGGCTTCGGATCAAGAGGTCCGTGGTTCGAATCCCGCCAGTAGAGAACTGTTCTACATGCAGTACGGTTTGGGTGCAATGCTACACTGAATTTCAGGGTAGTACCACCCATGGTTCGCTAGTTCCAGCCGCTGCTCGCAGGTTTCACCGCAGTGCATAGCCACATGGCATTGCGGGCTTTCTCCCTGCCATAATACTAGCAGCCGCGATATAAGTGAAATACTCTTGAAAGCGGCGTTAAACCCCAACTCACCTCACCTCACCTCACCTCGATGTTTCAGTTGCTATGGGACAAGGACCGTGGAATGGACGCTGTTGTTTCTGGTTGTTTTTATTCCCATACTTCTCATCATCTTCCTTAACCCTATAGTCTTCTGGCTTTCTTCTCGCGCCAGTGAGTGAATTTTATTATTTTTAAATTGACAAATATGTAGAGCGTACAGCTACATAATGTCCATCCCTGCCATATTACAAGCAGAAGCATGGTAATGCAATAGGGATAGAATAGTAAACAGTATACACAAATGTACAGAGCAAGAATGAAGACGTGACGTGATGCCATTGCTTAATGATGTAAAAGCATTGTGATGTCATGTAACTGACGGTGGCAGGGCATTGTGCAAAATCTACTGTCAAAATAAATCTTCAAGAACACAGTTTTGGATGATATGTTCATCTTATGTTTTTTTTTAGTCAAGCACTTATGTTTAGTGATATAAAAAATTATAATTAATAATACTGTTTTTATTTGTTTTGAACGAAAGATACTTAATGTATCATAATGTTTGTAATTAGACAAAGAAGTAATGTTTTCTTTCTTGAAATTTGAATTGCTACATTTTGAGATTTGTTTATTATATTTTGTTCAATTTTCAATTATATGGCTATTTGTATTACAGTTCGTAAACAGTTGATAGTGCATTCTGGGAAGTACACGAGAGTGGAGAGAGATCTTATAGAGGCAATCCAGCTGAAACTTACCTTCATCATGTTGACTTTCATCTTTTGGTTGGTATATTTAGTTAAAGTTGGATGACAGTTCACCTTTGTGAAACAATTGCTGTTTCTGTGCTAATTTGCTAAATTATGATCTATAGACATGTTGTTGAATTCACATGTCAAATTTTAGTTAATCTAGAAGTACTTACACTGTTGCAGAAAATTGTCGTTTTAAAGGGGTTGTTGCACATTGTCAAATGAAAAAAATATATTTTACAAATTGGAGAAAAAAATGGAAAACTATCCTCATACAGAGCTGGTTATGGTTTAGTAAAGCAGCGCCAATCCATTTCTCATTTTCGAAATGGCCACTAGCAGTTTTCGTTTCGTTTTATACATGACACGGTTTTCTACAACGGATACTTGGGCTGTTTTTATTTTTTAAGTGAAGTTATACTGCATAAAGTCATAAATGGTAAATTTAAATATATGAAAATGCAAAAAAAAGTGTTACAGTGCATTTGATAAACAGAAATTACAACATTGCCTCTATTTCAGTTGGTCGCCAAATCTCATCGCTGCCACTTTAGAAGGCATACCAGGAGATGATCCACAATTTTTCGAAGTTCTTCAGATTTTGTGGATAGTCATGGTAATTATCATTACCATCATAATTATCATTTGCACCCAATGTTTGTAGTTGCAGGTTCCATGACAATACATAGCCATATGTCGCGTGCTTTCCTCTTGCGCTAGCTGTCATGATATATAGTGTAAATCGGCATAAAACATACCATGACCTAATGTCTCCTCTTTGATCCTTTTGAGACGTATACAAACAGTACCCTTATCAACTTCCCAATGCAAGGCATAACTCTTGCCAGTCTCCATTACTGGCTGATTTAGGCCGTGCAGTATTTCCTTCAAAAATCTGTGTTTAGAAATCCAGGCCCGCTATGCATTTCTGGTGCAGCGATTCACTATCTTGACACAACAAAGCGAGGGAAATACCGCAAGGGTTAAATCAGCCAGTAATGCAGACTGGCAAGAGTTATGCCTTGCGTTTGGAAGTTGTACACTTATACGTATTCCCCTGTCAGTAAAAATTTAGTAAATTATGTTGAAATTTCCTTTAAACTTTAACTTATTGTGTTATCAAATTAACTCAATGAAATATTTATTTTTTTTAGTTCTAGAATGATAAAACACTGTCAACCTTAAAATAGTCACAAATAGTCAATTTCGAAATTATCTAAATAAATTCTATTCAACATTTTTATATGCTACAATATGCTGAATAAGCTGTTTATTTATGTATTTATTTATTTATTTTATTTATTTTTGTTACAGGCAATTTGTAACCCACTTCAGGCTTTATTAAACTGTTTAGCCTATTATGGATGGCCAGGGTGGCATGCTTCGCTCAACGCAATCATCAAAGTGATTTGTCCAAAGTGCAGACATTCCTCTGAAGAATCGTTCAGTTCACTTTTCAAGTCTATCGAAGAGAAAAACTCAGAGACTGCGCCAATTTTGACATTTTCAAATGGAACTGGAAGTTACAGTAGCAGGAGATCTTCAACATACTAATGTATTGGTAGAAAGTCATTCCTCGCATGTTGATATAAAGGAACGATTCTATTAGGGTATTTTTCGTTGAAACGAGATTCAAAATGACAATTCCTGTTTATAATCAACTTCCCTGTCTCAATTACTGGTCGATTTAAGTCTTGCCGAATTACCTTAAGGTTTCCGTGCCAGGAAATCAGAGCCCACTTTTAAGGTGCATCGATCCACTATCTTGGCATGAAAAAAGTGTGGGAAATACTGCAAGGCTTAAATCAGCCAGTAATGGGAGCTAGCAAGAGTTATGCCTTGGGTAGGGAGGTTGGTTTCTAATATGTCATCAATACATGGTTATAACACAACCAGATTTTAAAATATTACTGAGGGTAATAATTAAGTTGATAACTTTATATTTGATGATTTGATAAAGAATAGCACACATTCATTCAAAAATAAAAACAACGAGAAGGGAAGTAGTATTAAGACAACAGCGCTGCTCGCTACAACAAGTGTGGACACCTGTGGTACAGCATATCAATACATTGTAGATCAGTCTTTATGATTAAGTATTTGTTACTTTGTAATGTGTTTTATTATTCAAAAGATGTAGAATTACAGAGATGTTGTCATTTGTCAAAATGGTTTAATAATCCGACAGAACTTGGTGGCTGCAAAATGGAATTATTATACTCTAAAGGGAGCAATGTTTGATTTTTATTTATTAAGAGTAACATTCAAGGATATAGGGAAATAAAGGCGCCTTGAGCAGCGGACTGTAATTAGTTACACTACGTTACACATTATACGTATATAAACTTGTATGTTGTTTAACTTAGTGCAACTAATTACTGTCTGGTTTTATCAGACTGGATATTGGCCGTATACAAACGTTCCGTGTAAGAATTTAATTCTGTCATCGTTCCGATGATTAAATGAAAATAGAAAATAAAATTTACATTCATCCACAGGCGCCAGACGCTAAATATACATATAAGTATACATACCTATCTATATAAGATGAACGACCAGTTTTCCATATGTGCGAACTTCGTTAGCACATATGGGAAACTGGTCGTTCATCTCTGTTGCGCAACATATTTGCGCTAAACTTCACCTGTGTCTCAAGTGTGACCTTTTACTGGTGACATATTTCACTTGGTATCCAGACACTTTCTAATTTTTTTTAAAATGAATCTATTTACACATACTGTATTTCCTCAACTGAGCACCGTGCCTCTAAAAGGAGTGTCGAAAAAAATAAAGCGCCCAGGCGCTTATTAGAGTAAATACGGTGAATTCACTGCATCAACGTAAGTAGCCATATTTGCTATTTTTAATTAAAAAAAACAACTCAACAGAATAGGAAATAACTTGTCTGATTTGCCAAACAGTGGTAGTCTCTGAAAAAAATAGTGACCAAAATATTCACAAGAAGCTCTTTTCAGAAAATCCCATTACTTACAGTCTCCTTTTAAATATGTAATAAAATGGTGATATTTTCAGAATAAGTCTGAGTGTAAGAGACTAAAAAATGGTTATTTCCATTAATGGATCAAACTGAACAGACAGAATTGGAATTTTAGTTTCGCCAGCTTATCAAGATTGTATATAAATACAATACGAAGTTTCCAACCTATTTCAAAAAGAGATATGCCATGCGAAACAAACATATTTGTGCATCAGAGGAGTTCTCAAGAACATATGTCTTAACGAATTGATGTTGAATTTATTATATAAAATTAACTTTATAGAGTGTGTTAAAAAAATACAATATAGAGAGTGTTTAAGACTGATTGATATATATCTACTATATTTATTATCATGTTCGTTCTTTCAATGTCAATATCTTATCATTCCCATATCTATTCATTCATAAATAAAGAATATTAAAACAATTATTTGCGTTTTTTCTTTGATGATAATACTCATAATGATACTCGACTCATTTAAATAAATCATTAAGTGAAAATGATCAAATGGTGTTGACATAATCAAGTGTCAGATATTCACATTCAGAGTTTATTTGGTTAATTCAGGGTTTCGAACTAGGCTTTTAAAATTTGGAATTTTCTGGATCCGTCTCATTCTGTTTTATGATAATGAATACAATAGAACATTAAATAACAACAAGTATTGTCTCTGGTGGGACTGAACGTTCATGATAATCTGCTAACGAGGTCAGTGCTTTTATTTTCTGATCTCTGCCTAAACATAATGAAATTTTTTTTTTTTTAATTATTTAAATATTCTAATGTTTGCTGAATAAATTGCCATACACATGACATTTGAAATGATAACAATTAAAAAGAACAATATTAAAAATAAAAATTAGCAAAATTAATATGCTTGAAACCTGAGCCAAAATTGAAATTTGATACCATTACGTAAGCTGATTTCATAGACATCTGTTTCGGTTCTTGTCCGTTTCGCGTTTCACATATTACCAAGCTACTGCAGCGCTCAATCCCAGGTGTGAACTTCTTCCGGTTTGAGAAAGTAATAACTTGAACGATGTGCCTACGTTCTGTAACGTCATTGTGAGGTAAGTTTATTGTTATTGTGTGGTAATTTTGGCAAGATGCCTAATATTATAGCCAGTCGCATATTAATCAACTTTGTTTATTTACAGATATTGGAATATATATCGCGATCAGTCAGCGCAGGAAAATGATGTGCAAAATTGTAAAAGTGACGAAAACGGCTTAGTTAATAGTTTCTCTGAAATTGTATTTGTATTATGTTTGCTGTTTGCACCAATGATTAAATTAAATGTTGGTTATTATTTTACATTAAAGTAATAAAGTTACACCTTTTAAATATGTAACAAAATATCAAATCCACATTGAAACAAAGTTTAATGATGCATTCATTGTGTTTCATAAAATGCACAACGTGCCAACATAGGCCTATCATATCAATATGAAAATACACAAATTTGGATTAATTTTAATAGGCCACATAACTACTGTGCATGTAAATTGGGCGTAGACTAAAGTTTCGGTTTCTGCAATTGTATAATGTTGCTCGATTTTCATTGGAAATAAGTCATTATAATATGTTTGGTGATTGGGGATGAATATGCAAGATGAGTGAAATTATTTGAATTGAAATTAGCAATGTGTTGTGTCCTTCGGCAAGGCACTATGTGACTTCATCCACATTGCACTTGGTCAAAATGGTACCTAAACTCAGGGGTAGACGCTCGCTGGAAATCTTTATTAATCTGTAGTGATACAAAAAATTTCACTAGCCCTTCTGAATTTTCACTAGCCTCGGGCTAGCGGACTAGTGCGAGTGTCGATCCCTGAAACTAAGTAGAGACAACAGAAGAACATTATAAAATGATGTACCACAAATGAG
The DNA here is from genome assembly GCA_936450465.1 of Gibbula magus. NCBI lineage: Eukaryota > Metazoa > Mollusca > Gastropoda > Trochida > Trochidae > Gibbula > Gibbula magus. Next base: position 37,385,815 of record OW388295.1, read on the forward strand.
CAATACCTCGCACATGATATTGCTAAATTATTACTGTCATTATCTCAAATTGTATCACTTTTTCTTTTTCAGAGATTTCCTGTTCAGGAAGAAAATACTTCACAAAGTGATCAGACAAATTTACAAGAAGCAAATATGGGTCTGAGAAAAGGAGGAAAGGAGATGACTCATGTCTCTATTGTGAAGAAACTATCTCAACATATCCCTCACTTTACAGACATATTTGATGAGGAGTCCTTTTACATATTTGCCGTTTTCTTCACGGTTGTGACAATTGTTGCTGCAGTTGTTCTTGCCAAGAAAACTACAGTGCAAGATGCTGGACATCGTGATTAACTCTTTGCCAGAATTATTTCTGGATATTTATTTCCTGGCAGACACTGATGCTGGCCATTGTGATTAACTCTTTACCAGGATTATTTCTGGATATTTATTTCCCGGCAGAGTGATATGCTGGACATCAATATTTACTCTCTGCCAGGAATATGGATTCTAAACAATTAGCAGGATGCAAGATACTGTGGTTCATCTTTGCCAGGAATAATTGAATTGATTTCCCTTGCTGATCCAAGGTAATGAAAAAAGTGCAAGATGCAGGACATTGTAATGAATCCTTTTTCCGGGAATTAAAATTCCAAGAAGGCTGAACTATCTTGCAAGTCTATCCAGGACTCGAAGAATACAGCTGAGCAAGAAACATTGCAATGTGAAATCTCCTCAACATGATCAACCACATCTATTCCCTAAATGCTGAACTATTTGTAAACTGACTTCTTTCTTCATGCAATCCTTATATGTGCGCTTTGAGCATGCAAGTACTCTATTAATTAATTAATTTCACATTTCTAACCTTGTAATATACTAGGGCTGCAACGATTCACTACGATGTATCAAAAATAGATACAAACTAAAGACAATCGAAAATCGATTCATGATTCAAAATTTCGGTTTGATTCATACGTGTTTAATTTCTGCCTAAGCAAATGGGCTTCCAACTCTTCTAATATATGTATAGAGAATTCCCTAAACATGCCAAATAATATGTATTAGATGTAAACTAAATAAATGATTATGATATATATGTATATCTGTCAACATTGGTTTGAATAGCCCTAAATATAACGAAAATTGGATAGTCAGATAGATTTCGAGGGTCACCGCGTGTAAGAAGGTGATTATCCTATATAGAGAATTTGAAAAACAATATTAAGAGTTTCTAAAGTTCTCTAATATATTTTCCCAACCTGTGTGAAGTCACTATGTCTGTATACGACAAACTTTACTAGAATAGTGAAAATACCATATTTACACACGGTAGTAAACATTTGCACCTGCCCCTGACTAGGTGCAAATTTGCTTATGGTAGTGAAAAATTTACTTACAGTAGTAAAATATACATCTGTGTGCAAATGCGTCCATATGGCAAATTTTGCTCATGTGAGCAAATTTGCATATGTGTAATGGTTTACTCATATGCAAACGCTAGCCGTATAAACACGGCTTCAGATACTCACTGCTGTAGGACTTAAAGGGACATAATCATGTTGATGAGGTCACATATATGTCCAATGTTATTATATGTTTTATTCAATTGAGAATTATGAACTTTAAATGAAAATAACCAGTTTAAGGTCAATCAGTTCAGTGTAACAAAAATACAACCATTCAAAGTATAACAGCAACAAATTTCGTATAACATCGCTCCGCTACGCGATGTTATACAATTTGTTGCTGTTATACTTCGATAGAGGCACAAAACATGTAAAACAATCCTTAAAAAACGGACAATGGACCTTGGCTCGCTGCAGCCATTTAGTCAAACGTAATTTTGGAAAAACTTTAATAATGTAGATAGAAAGACAGATTTGCTGCTAAAGCGTTTGATAGGTCTTACAACGAGTACATACGTGAGATAGAGCCATAAGTGTTGGCTGCTACACATGTATGAGACCGTTCCTTGGTTATCATTGAAGCATTGTATATTTAATTTTTTAAGCATTTGGGGGTGAATATGAAAGTCGAGTAAGAAGATCATGCAAAACTGATCAATCATCTTTTATGAAACTTATAATTGTTTGAGCCAAGTCAAGTTGAGTTGAGAAATGGGGAACTGGTGTTCAAAACCGTTCAGTATTTTCACAGAAATAATGAATCCTCAGATAGTATGAAAATAATGAAACAATTTGTTAAATATTTGGATTTGATTCCATCCAATCAACCAAATTTACATCATGGAAATATTTCTTGTTTTTATTCATCTTCTTCAGAAGTTCGTGTTATTAAACAGGAAACAAATGTGAATTTATTTTCTGACAAAACAAGTTTTAGGTTCTTGCTTTTGACAATTTAGATGAACTTTGATATATTTTGATAATAGTGTCAAATACTTTTTTCAAATGATCACAAGTCTTTCAATATGTTATTTTACTTGTTTACTCTTATATTTTTTCTGTACATTGTTTCCCCACAGAGACTTAACTCATATCTTCCTACGCAACCTCTGTTACATTAAGGTGAAGGAACTCAAGTCTTCCTTATTCTTACCGGAACAAACCAAATACTCATGTTGGAAGATAAGACTTGAGTAACCTGTGGGGAAAGCATGACACTATTGTTATGAGATTCTAGTCGGTGAACGTCCATCAGATTTTGACACATCCCATTGACTCTAGTGTAATAGTATCTATTCAATGAAACAATAAGTCTTACTGTCTTTCAGTCTGAAACTTACTGTCTTAATAATTGTCAGGGACCCTCAGGACCTTGTAATTGATAATTAATTTAGTTACAAAGAGATGTAATGTTTATTTCTGTTCTCCAATTCCTGCCTGTTTGTTGTGAGTGTGCAATGATTTTCAGGTGAAGACTTTTACCACCTTTAATTTCACTAAGTTGTGCAATAGTTTTGTGTTCATTTTTAGCTCATCTGGCCTGAAAGGCCCGATGGGCTTATGGCATGGCATGGTGTCCGGCGTCCGTCTGTCCGTCCATCCATCCATACGTCCGTCCACTCCTTGGCTAATGGGGATTCTAAATTGTAGATTTCATGACGCCGTGACCTCAAATGGGGTCACAGGGGTCACAACCTTAAAAACCTATTTTCATCTTCTTCTCCAGTTCCAAAAGATCTAGAGAGCTGAAAAATTGTGTGCAGACTCCTTGGCCAATGGGAATTCTAAATTGTAGATTTGGTGACCCATTACCTCAATTGGGGTCACAGGGGTCATAACCTTAAAAACCTATTTTCATCTTCTTCTCCAGTTCAAAAAGGTCTAGAAAGCTGAAGAGTTGTGTGCAGACTCCTTGACTAATCATGATTCTAAATTGTAGATTCCGTGACCCCATGACCCCAAATGGGGTCACAACCTTAAGAAGCTATTTTCATCATCTTCTCCAGTTCCAAAAGGTCTAATCTACACAACAACTTTGTTACCTCATTTCATTTCATGACGCCGTGACCTCAAATGGGGTCACAGGGGTCACAACCTTAAAAACCTATTTTCATCTTCTTCTCCAGTTCCAAAAGATCTAGAGAGCTGAAAAATTGTGTGCAGACTCCTTGGCCAATGGGGATTCTAATATGTAGATTTGGTGACCCTGTGACCCCAAATAAGGTCTCAGGGGTCACAACCTTAAAAACCTATTTTCATGTTCTTCTCCAGTAAGGAAAGCTCTAGAACAAGCTGAGAAAATGTATTATAACAATACAAATCTTGATGAGCTACAGAGCCCACGGCTCTATTTTTATATACCTATCCCAAATATCTCACTGTATGTGCAATATTGTCCAAGATCTGTCCATCAATTTTATAAAATGTCAAGTACATTTGCCTCATTTCTTTATTTATTTTAACTATTTACATCATGATTATGGGAGAGTTTTTTCCCCCTTTATTTTAAATTTGTATTACTTGCATAAATTAATGTTCAATTTCTTATAAAGCTGGAGTATTATATATGAATTGATTGTACAACAACCTGAGGAATTTGAATAATTATGTTTGTACTCTAACCTTTGCCATAAGTCTCATCGTGATCAAATAAAAACATTTGAAAGTCAAATTTGTTTGGTGTCTTCTTTGCTATTTTGGGTGGGATAGCGCAGTGGTTAGCGTGCTCGGCTCCAATTCCACCAGTGACTTGGCAACTTTGTCTGAAGTAGAGAACTGTTCTACATGCAGTAAGGTTTGGGTGCAATGCTACACTGAATATCAGTGCAGTACAATGCATGGTTCGCTAGTTCCAGCAAATGATTGCAGGTTTCACCACAATGCATAACCACAATGGCATTGTGGGCTTTATCCCTGCAATAATACTAGCAGCAGTGATATAAGTTAAATAATCTTGAAGGCGTTAAACACCAACTCACCTCACCTCATCTTTATTATTTCATCAAGAAAGACAAGAGAGAGAGACAGTTGTAAATGACTTTGGCAAATAAGCATATATTCTAGTTTAAAAAACGATTTGTAAATAACATTTTCTTCCCCAAAGCTATAAGGTTTGAAGTACAAGAATAATGTAGCTGAATGGTTATGTAGTTTGAACCTCTTTTTATTCACTTCATTTGGATACAGTCCAGATACAGGTGCATTCACTGGAAGGACTGGACAAATAGTATTATTTTCAAAACAGCAAACATAAATGGCATAAATACACATTTAGTTACATTTAAGTGGGAATTCTAGTACAATAACGTTTACACACGCCGCAAATGGCTGCGATACTGCCGAAGCGGCGTTAAACAATAACTCACTCACGTTTACACAATTTATAGCAGTCAAAGTTGACCCATTTAGATTCATTACAAATATATGCCGTTTGGCTAATAAAATCATGTGATTGAGTAAGTGGAGTCAGACTTCATATCTCATGGTGATGTTGTTGACTGTGCATCTGCACCCTGTTTCTGGGGCAGTACTGGAAACTTTTTAATTTATCATCCAAAACTGTTCAACAGGGGATATGCTTGTGTGATATAACATGATATATCCAAGGAGATACCCTATTGGCAGTAGATTTCGCACGATGCCCGGCCATGTCAACTACATGATATCACACAGCTTTTACATCATCAAGTAATTTTATTGGCGCTTCGATAATGTGCACAGTGTATGCTTTGTATAATCGGACTGTCGCCCCTTTACTGAAATAAACCTCTCTCTCAGTAATGACATAAACATGATGACCTCACAATGGTATGACATCATCCATTGAAAGTTAAATGGCAGTGCTGTGCTCAGAGATGTACAACTTCCGTAGAAAGCTGATGAAGATTGAATTTGGATGATAAATCGAATCTCACATTTGTGTCTTCTGATTTCGAATATATCAACACTCCTTAAAAATATCCTTGTCATGCCTCGGGTATTTTTAACTGTTAATACCTGGTGTTGTTATATTTCATATCGGAGGACAATATGGAAACTGGTTAGAAACTGTGGTCCACAGGATGTCACTTGTATGAGATAAAAAGATCCAATATATAGCATTTACAGTGTATATGTATATGTATGAAAGGGAATAATTTATGAACTATTTCCTGGATTCATAGTTTGTATGAAGGTTCACTACAGTAAAACAATGTTAATTTCCACCGAGTTTCGTGGCATTTACCTTCATTTTAATGTTACAAGGAAAATTTGCCAGTTTACCTTTGTGGACAAGTTATCAAGAGCCGTTTACTGGATTCTCTTCATATTGTTCATACAATGATTCTCGAGATGGCATGCTCCCAAAAAGTTCGAACTGTATGTACATGTAACAAAATTGCCACTATTTTTATGTAAAAAAGTAAGCAAGCAAAACAAATGAAATACACTTTAGCTTGTCCTACATGTGGAGTCGGACGCCTGTAGCGACCCAAAGTTAGACCCTGAAAACGCTCTTATAATTTAATTACATGGGTGAGTGATCAAATAGTACAAGGCTGTTACCCATTAGGAAAATTAACAGCCCAATTCCTACCCCACTTATTAGACAAAAAGGACAAAGATTAGATTCAATTTCAAGCAGTTTTAATCATTGCATAGCACAGCATAAAGACAGCGCTAGCTGTATTCGATTTCTTCCTATTCAAATCTCACCCTCTATGTTACAAAATGTGTGTAGAATATTCAACTGATGCTGCGAACAATAAATGAAGCCCTAACTATATCTGCAAATAGCAGTAAAGTAGATGCTTGATTATGCGAACGCATGGTCCATTATTACATGATGCATACGTATTATCTACAAGTTCAATAATTAAAAAAGGACGAATAGTAATTTAAGGGTCTTAATTACGACAAAGCCTTGCCTTACACCAGCTGAAATATCAAACTTTTCAGAATTACCAGGATTAGTTTTAACAGAGACTGCAACATAAATTCATAATTATATGTATATGCTTCTAAAATAGTATACATTCTACCAAGGCCTCATTTGGTATGTAACGTGAATAATTATTTTATTTCGGTTAGCCAGATCGAAGACATTCTTAATGTTAATGAAGCGCAATAAAATCACTCTATGTCTGTGTGCATAATTAGGAGATAAACCTACTGTGTTTGAAAATCAGAGACATGTTATACTGGATTGATAGCGAGTAAATTTAAAATTGAAACCGAACGTGTAGCATTTTGCGTCATCATGATTATGACGAGTATCCAGCAATGTCATGGTAGAATACCATCTTGAGCTTCGTCAAGCACTTCATCTATATGATATCGACAGAGACGCGCAAATGCCTTTCTAGAAGATATAAGCAAATAGTTTACCAGAATATTCAAATATATTTTCACGATAGTTATGGATAGTTTAGATGCACTAAAAAGAGGAATATTCATATAAATTTTCCATATCGATGGGCATATACCGTCATTTAAAATTGAATCGAATAGATCTTTCGGATAAGACAAAAAGAAGTAACACGGTAGGAAAACATTTATAAAATAAAGAAGAAAAGGAAGAATGCCATCGTGCCCCACTGTCTTAATTATTTCTTTTTAACTCATTTGATTATACCTCTTCGGTAATCGGAGATGACATTTTTTCATCCAAAACCACAGGCGCCAGACCCTAAATATACACCTACGTATATATACCTACCTATGTAACATATAAAGAAGGTATGACACTGCCGCCATTTTGAATCCTGGCATAGGACCGGAAATGTAAACTTGGATCAGTCTACGAATGTTACAAGGCGTATTTGACCCAGCAAACCAGTTCCGGTCCTATGTCAGGATTCAAAATGGCGGCAAACGTCTTTGAAAATATGTTAGTTGTGCATCTGTAATTTATGTATTTATGTTGAAAAATTATTATTAATTCAACAAATGATGCCATTCTGCAGTATTTCTTTGACCTATAATGAAAACCTGATAAAGTGAATTTAGTTCACTTGTTTCAACAGTACATGTCAGGCTGAGTTAATTACTTCATGTGTTGTGATAACATGAGTGAATCAAGTTAACATGTTGTGATAACTACAGTGAGTGCAAGTCGGATTAAGGTGGAGTTGTAACAATAAATCAATTTTAAATGACTCTACTCTACACACAAAGGATTAAAAACAAAAACATTCGGACTTTAATCAATACTTTTTCTGACACTTGGTGAGTACGTTTCTGCTTCAGTCTAATTTTGGTGTCACCCAGACAACGTGTTTTCGGGCAAGTTACGAGCTCTTTCGTTGCAAGGATGTGTGCGTGTCATTCTTTCTGGATTAGTTCATCTTTGGATTATATTTTGGATTTCAGATAAGGTTTGTTCATGTGTTTCATATTATGTTTTATTATGTTCATATAAATATCTAGAAATCTACGACATTTTAGATAGCCGTGAGTTTTGACTCGTATCTCAATCGGACATATTCATGGCCGAATACATATATATTTTACAAATTGTATGATAAATAACCAACAATAACCACTTATCTTGCAAATAGTTTATTAAATGTCCATAGGGACAGGACAAAATATCGTTTGGCGAAAGGGGTAAAATATTCCTAGGCGAAAAATCTATTAGGCGAAAGCGGTGCAATTCGTGCCAGGGGTGGGGTGCAAATGATTGTTATGCTTGCTTATGTAACCATTAAGCACTAAATAAAATTTTTAAAATGTTGTCTTTGCGTGAAGAAAGCGCATCATTTGACAGTCCATAACAAAAACATTGAACTCGGGGACAGTCTACTATTCGTTGTCGTTTATAACGGGATATAGCGCAAACGCACATAATTGAGAAAACCAGTTACGATATAAAAAGGTCCTCTCGTGCAGTTCCGAATGTCAGATTGTCAACAGTAATGTAGAAAATGTCTGCAGTCGATCCTTCTGACTTCCACAGGACAATTTTGGACATTCCGGACGAGGTGATAGAAGATATTCTCAGGCATGAAAGCTTGGATCATCAAGATTTGAGATCGATCTCCCAAGTGTGCAGATTCTTCAATCGGATATCGAACAGTAATGAATTGTGGAGGATAAAACTTCAACAGAGGTGAGTACAGAATATAAAAAAGGAATCTCACCCACGTGTCTCCTGATATCAAATATATCAACACGAGTTGATTAAAGTTATAAATATCCGAGTGTAGATTTAATCAATGAGCTTGTAGATATCAAGTGATCTCACACAAGCGATATCTACTGACTGGGAGCCAGTTTTGGATGATAATAAGCACTACTATACAGTATACACTAGGTGTTGAAGCACTGGGTATTACATCCACTAAGCACTGGATATTGCACTGAAATTTTTACCCACTCTCAGCGCCTATATGGATGGCTTCAGTTTTCATTGTTTTTAACAAATGTGCTGCTGCACTTGTCTTTATAAATTGTGAAATATAAAGTCATCAAAATATTAATTTCATCTTTCAAGTGAAGAGCCTTTCAGCACCAAAGATCTTTGAGATTCACTTTAAAGTTTTAATAAAACATTTCATTTGTTTTGTAGATGGCCAGGGCTATATGACAGGTGTGAGAAGAAGTCATGTCAATCATGGTACGAAATCTACAAACAAAGATTGCAATATGGAGAGAAAACGAGACGCTTGGTGGCAGGGTTGTCGGCAGCTTATTTCGACCTTCCAGAGATGTCGAAAGATGGATTTGCTCCCTTTATCGTGATGATGGACCAAAGTGATGATGTTGCACAATTTGTCATGGATGAACTGCTGTGTCAGATTCTTGACTCAAAAAGGTAATAATCCAACATCGTTATATGCAGTGAGACCTTGTTTATCCGGACTTCATTTATCCGGACCTCGTATAGTTGGACCTCGTATATCCGAATCCCCCATTTTGGTTTGTATTGTTCAATGGATTATATAATTTGAGTACTTGTAAATGGGGTGCATGAATTCGGCCTCTCATCATGTATTAAGCCGCTGCTGGATTTTCATTGAAAGCAAGTTATTTTCATCATTTGGCATTAGGGGACAACTACCAAGTATGCAAGTTGAGTGAGACATTGATTTGGACATAAGTCAGCACATTTGATGTATTGGCATATGTCAAAGCTAAATAAAATTTCAAGAAAAACACTTAGTGTCCCTTTAAAGGTGCATCCATTGTGTTTCATAAAATTTTATTTGGCTTTAATACGTTCCAACACACCTGGTGTGCTGTTTATAGTACAAATAAATTCACTCAGTTTGCATATTCATCCCTAATCGTCAAATATATCATAATTACTAGTTTCCAATTAAAATCGAGTAACATCATTATGCATGTGTAGAAACAGAAACTACACGTCCCATTTACATGCACAGTAGAACTATTAAACATTATCAACTCAAATTTGGCATTTTGTCTGTTATAAATAAGATTAAAAAATAACGTTTGACTCATTGGCGCACATCAATCGCGACGCATTGTCCGTTTTTTTATATCAGAAATCACTACTTTTACCTTCATATCGTCAATATACTCAATCTACTATCATCATAATGGTAGTTTTCGGTAACAGTCGGTACTTCTTGATAAAGCAACACCATATATAACGTTTGGAATATGTGACCCCCAACAACACAATGGATGTACCTTTGATTGTCAGCTGTGAATTCAAAGTATTGTGAGATCAATAACTGATGATTATTATGATTATTACAATGTGATTTAGTGGTATCTACAATGTAGTTTATATAGCTTGTAGACATCGCACATTAACTAAAAATAAAATATCCAACAGGAAACATCAACTTTCATTCTATCAAATAATTTTACAGTTGTAGCACTTATTTTTAAATTATATTATATTGAAATAAAAATTTAAATCCCAAATATGTTTATTAATCATACACGTCAATGGTAATAAAAATATTCAGCGAGTGATAAATCAGATTTATCCTACCTCATGTAAGAATGTCAATCCCTGATTGGTTCACGTGATCATTAACAAATATCAATAAACACTGTCATACGGGTTGATAAATCTTCCCGAGGGTGATTAATGTTTTATATCCTGCAACATGAATCCACGTCAATCATTCCATGTCACGTGACAATAGTTAAAGGTCATAGTTTGTTGATCGATCAGCTGTTTTCTGTCAAAATGTTTCTTTGTTTTTTTTAATGATATTTTGAGACATGTGGTAAGATAAATATATTATAACATTAAGTTTGTTCGGTTGACATCGTAATTTATCAAACCCTTGTTTGTGTTTATCAAACTTGCCTATGGCTCGTTGGATAAACACTAACGTGGCGCTGATAAATTACAATGTCATCCTCCACTGAATGTCAATAAACATGATAAATATGAAAATTTAAAACAATAAATATATACTTCGCTGAGTGGGTACATTAAAGATATACATGAATCTGCACAAGATTTTGATGTGTGAAAGTCAACATGGTAACTCCATAGTAACAGCAATGAGTTTTTAACACCTGAAACATAAAAGTTATCACATATTTTCGGTACAAGAACAATATTTATTTGTAGCTCAACAGGTTGACTTGTTTAATCTTACATTCAAACTGTGAAAAAGGTATTTATTTTTGAAATATCACTATTGTATTATATATAATTAAGTATTGAAAAGGAGCATATGAGAAATGGGATTTTCAGAAACAGAGGCTCATTTTCAATATGTAATAGATAGAGGACGAGTAGCAGTACATTATCGGGATATAAATGTACGGTTTTGAGAGGGTTGGGCGAGGCGTTAGCTGTACGTTAACCGTACGTTTATATACATATAATTATGTTGCAGTCTGTGTTAAAACTAATCCTGGTAATTCTGAAAAGTTTGATATTTAATATATATAAATAATAAAACAAATACTGATAGAATATACACAAAGTAACACATAACGTATCATACAACTAATAAACAATATGTTATTAGGCCGTAGTGAAGTTTTCCCCACTGGCTTCAATTCTTGTTGTTTTTATTTTTCAACAAATGTGCGCTTGTCTTTATCAATTTGTGAAATGTAAAGTCATCAAAGTAATATATTTCAATTTGACTGTGTTTTAATCATGTATTAATAGAATATATGTGTAAATGGGAATATCCTCTTGAATTTTGTTTCCACAAAAAAATACCACGATAGAACCCTCCTTTTAAAGGTACACTATGATGCTAATTTACACGACCCAAGATTAATTATGACCACACCGTGGCGCGCCGAAAATCTCAACTAGTGTTCTGTCTGCTATACGCGCCCTGCGTTTGCGTCTTACTGAACCGAATATAATTATAAGAGTACAATTATGAATGTCTGTTTTGTTTTACATGCTTATGCTTTTTATCAATGTCTTTCCATAATTAAACAAGAAATTGGATCGACAAACAAGCCATGAATTTTTGCTAATCCTTCTCAACGAAAAACGAGACTTATGCAACGTATCCATATCTATATCGTTTTACAAATTCAAAGAAATAAATATAAAACAAATTGTTTTATATTGTGATGGTTGCTCAACAAGTTCGCATGTTATTAACAATTTAGGATGTCTTCAATGTTTTAAATATTAATGAACCTGTTGTCAGCATGTGATTGCTAATCCATGTACATTGGTGTACATCATACATAATAGCGAATGACTGGCTGCAATCATCGACGAAACAACAGAAAAACGAAGCTAACCATATTCCTAAATTTCATTGGTTCAATGTCATGCCAAAATTTAACAAAATGGTGGATAATCAAATGGGACCCTTTCTTTAATAAATGTGTTTTTACTTCTTATCTAACACTAATGTGCAATCTATTTATGACCCTTTTAATCAATTATAGGCCTAATACTTTTGAAAGTAAATTACGTCAATTATTATGAACACTGAGATATATATGTCCTTTAAAATTGTTTGGTGACTCAGATTACAATCAATGGTTGACAAGTTAAGGGAGATAACTCTGTATTGCAGACATGAGAATCTAACAGAGAAGTACTATGCAGAGAAGGTTCTGCGACATCTGCATCAAATCCAGATGAGGAAACAATGGCTGCACTTTCTTCAGCTGCCTCAGGACCAGCAGAAGTTTGAAACAGGTCGGGAAAATGTTTGTCTCTGAGTAAATACTCCCCTTAGTCCAGGCTTTTAAACCATGTACTCTGATATGATCAAGGAAAAAATCAGAAGCTCTTATACGAAAAAAATTGTAATAGCAGTTAATAAAACAAAATGCAGATAGCGACTCTTTAATCCTTCCAGGATAGAGTGAATGTTTTTGTCTTGGATGATTACGAAACCATTGATCCAAGTCTTCACTAATCCATCCCTCCATTGAATCCATTAATTCCTCCATTCCTCCATCCCTTCATCCCTCCGTCAATTCATTTCTCTATCCCTTCATTCATTCCTCCCTTCATTCATTCCTCCATTATCAATCATCCCTTTATCCCCCATCCATTACTCCCTCCCTCCCTCCATTCATCCATCCAAGTCCATCTATATTCATCCCTTCATTCATCCATCGCTCTATCCTTCCATTCATCATCCATCCTTCCACCAATTCCACCCTCCCTCAATCCATTCATCCTTCCATCCTTCAATAAATTCACTCATCCATCTTTCCAACCACCATTCAACTAACCTATCCATCCATCACTTCAAAAAAATCCATCCATCCATCCATCCATCCATCCATCCATCCATCCATCCATCAATCCATCCATTCATCCATCCACTCAACCATCCCTCCATCCATCCATCCATTCATCTATCATCCATCCAGCCACTCACTTATTCACCCACCCATTCATCCATTCATTCACCCACCCAACCATCCATCACTCCAACCACCAATCCAACCACCCACCCACCAACCCATCCACCCATCCATCCATCTATCTATCCATCCACCCACCCAATCCACCTATCCATCCATCCAACAATGCTTCCATCCATCATCCATAGAAAGTGTCATACAATGCAAAAACTGTCCTAGTCGAAATGTGAGCACTTCCACATACCCCTCTTAACTTCTTGATCCTTCACTGTGTTATGATCTTGCCTTGCATATCACAGGAGCTGTTCTCATAGCCAGATGGTGCCAGCCTACAGTCTGTGTAACTGAAGAAAAGGTCAATAACGAACTTGACCGCGTCGCCTCGTTGGTCAAAACTGAGCTCAGACACCGGTCACCCAATCACCCAGCATGTGGTACATCTTTGAATATGAAACGTAAGTTAAATACTTGTTGCTTGAAGATGTGTTAAATAAATCTGTAATGTTATAGCACATTATTTAATTACATTGTTTGCTGGAATTACATGTAGGCCTATGTAATCATGTGACCTAACTAACGTGATCATTTATATACACATTTTATTGTATGGGGAACCCAGCTTGTATTGCACTGATATTGAAATTTTAATTCTGAAATGGTATGGGTGACAGCAGTTACAGTGTTGCACTTCACGTCTTTCATTTTACGTCTCATTTGTGTGCAGATTTGCTTCTTTTCATTCCGTTTCGCTAATTTACAATGCTGATTCGTGTCTTTATGTGTGCATTTCGGTTCTTTTCGTTGCAATTCGAAATTTTCTTTGGTAGGTCTACCATTGATTCTAGTTCCTCTGCAGCGACGATGAACGAGGGACTATGTATTCAGCTGCATCCGTTTGTCCTGTTAATTCTCAAGAACTGTTGCACCAAGTGTCTTCGTGTTTGTGGACATTCTGGAAACGTCGGCCATTTGTGATGATTTTCGCCTTATTTTCAAGGCCTTGATGCATCTTCGGCCATAGGGAACATTGTTAGATGTAGATCACTATTGATACATTTATATTTGTTACAGGACTGACAGAACATCTGTGGACACCTCAACAGAGTAAAATTGTTCTGGAATCCCTCAATTTTGTATTGTTCGAGATGCTTGGTTTCCGTGGTAACCAGGACAACTATTATGACCCAAACAATTCCTACATCAATAAGGTCAGTTCAATTTGTAGTAGTCCACACTAGAACCAAACTTCAAGGGGGAATTATCAGAAAAGAGGGGGGATTTAAAAAAAATAGAAGAGGATTGGTATAGCTTCCAAAGATGGGGATATACTTCAAATGCATGGCAGTCCCTGTTATGATTTTTATAAGGGACTATTTGATAATTTAAGCGTGATACATGCAGTTGCTTTCCCAAGATTGGACACTGATGCAGTATGTGGTTTATAATTTAAAGGGACAGTAGCACGTTTTTTGCAAATTTTATTTTTGCAAATTTCCAATTTATAGCGATAGTATGTGTCATTTATATTTACTTTAGAGGGTAAAACATCATATTACACAAACCAATTATCCGTAGTGGTAATAACGGTGTTGCATATAAAGCAAAACTTGCATGGCGGCCATTTTATTGTGAACACATTTTGTTATTTCGAATGACAAAAACGATTCCCATAGCTTTATACTTTTTCATTCATATTTTAACTTGATTTTCCGAAGAGAGAAGGATGTTTTCCTTCTTGGTGACATTGTTTTTCAAATACATTTCATTGACTTATTTCAGCAAAAAAACGTGCTACTGCCTCTTTAAGATTGTACAAACATTCAATTAATTTGGCATTGTTTTCTCTAAATGTAATGTGAAAATTGATATATTTTCTTGTTTCTATTAGTAAAGTACTTTGTTGTTCAAGCTCGAGAGGTTAAAGTCATCTGGATGTTATATTAATAAGCATGAAACAAAAATTAATTTATCTATGCTCAGGAAGTGCTTTAATACTGGTCATGTATGATGGAACTAGCGCTATATAAATACTCTTATACCCTACTACTACTAAAGGAAAAATTGATTGAATACTTATGAAACTGTTGTTTTTTTCAGTTTTGTCTAACAGTTTTTTCCATGAGAGTTATGAACATTGGAAACTCCTTGTAGTCGTAGTTTATCCTTTACATATTCTCTGTTGTCAGGTGCTAGAGAGGAAGAAGGGTATCCCTATCACTCTTGCTGTTGTGTACAGCGCAGTTGCTAGGCGACTGGGCGTTCTTTGTGAGGCTGTGAACTTCCCTTCCCATTTTCTACTTAGATGGCTGGACAGGCCTCTGTGAGTATCCAGTTAAAGGGGCCGTTCTGTCGGCAAAATCCGCCATATTGGATTTTGTGCATTACGTGAAATGCAAACACGCTATATTTTACCAAATTTTACAACATTTTAATGATAAAAAGTAAACACTGAAGAAAGTTCACATAGTAACACATTTCGTGTCATAAAATTCATAAACAATTTGCTGTTATGCCGTAGAAAACTTTCCCTCACTCGCAGCGCCGATGAATGGCTTCAGTTCTCATCGTTTTTATTTTTCAACAAATGTACGCTCGTCTTTTTTTTAGTTGTGAAATATAAATTCATCAAAATATTACCTTTATTAATAAACTATAACTTGACTGTGTTTTAATCATTTATTAGTAGCATATTTGTGTAAAGGGAGATATCCTCTAGAATTTCGTTTCTACAAAAAATACCCCGATAGAACCCTCCTTTTAAAGGGAGTATTTGTCATTTTGTTTTTGTGCATTATGTCAAATGAGTAAATAGAGGAAGTTGGGAAGTTGGACATTTTTCATTGAATACCATATTATCTCATCCAGTGAAGTAGAAATGTACACTTTCACAAGTTGCACAGCCACAAATATAAATTTATGATTTCTACTTCTCAAGATGTCAAATGTCCTATTTATTAGATTTAACAAAGTGTGCTTAGTTTATTAATAACATAAAACTTTTAGTGGAGCTTCCATTATCGCCTTGCTTTATCATGGTCATTTTGACATCATCAAATTGTTATGATGACATCATATGATTGATAGAGGATATTTTGTGTTTTCAGTGTGATATCACTTATCTCTCATCGAGGGACGGGGTAAAGCCGATATTTTCACGAGTGGCTTTACCTCGTCACAAGATGAGAGATAAGTGATATTGCACTAAAAACACAAAATATTCTGTTTATTATATGCTTCTGTGGTAGGAAATGTGGTGTTTTATGTAAAAAATTGCTTCAATTGAGCGAGTTCTGGCAACGTCATACATTGTAGCTCTGTCACTTAGCAACGAC
Organism: Gibbula magus; assembly: GCA_936450465.1. Classification (NCBI taxonomy): domain Eukaryota; kingdom Metazoa; phylum Mollusca; class Gastropoda; order Trochida; family Trochidae; genus Gibbula; species Gibbula magus. The sequence goes on from OW388295.1 coordinate 37,402,316, forward strand.
GATGACGTTGCATTGATTGTAAACGTGACGTCATACCACTGTACACATGACGTCATACCCTCTGTGATATTTCACTGTTGAGAAAGTGAAATCGAACTGCAGTGATGAGAACACATTTTCTCAAACTGAGAAAACTCAATCTCACATCGCTTAGCATATAATAAAAAATATTATGTCAGTATGTCACTAATTAGAATAACATGTTATTTCACTCAGTGAAACTACAGATTTTATTTCAGCTGATAGATGCGTTATTTAATCATTGAAAATGCTGTAATGTTTTATTAATTTATAAACGGACCAAACGTGCCAGGCTGTCTCAAATTTTATTATGTGTAAATAGTATTACCTGAATTTAATATACTCCACACCAAGATAAATTTGCCCCTAAGGAACTACTTATGTTCTGTGTTGCAGAGCGTCACTCCACCAGATGTATATGTATATAGATGTGTTCCAAGGTGGCAGGTTCTACAGGCAGGGGGAGTGTTGCCAGGCTATAGGTATTCCTGAGAGTATCGGATCACTAGAAGAGAACTATATGTCCGCATCAACGAAAAAGGTTACTGATATTTCTCTTTTATGCCAACGAATTGAAGATTTTTTTTCGAAAACCTTAACCATGACCATTACTTTTGATTGGTCAGTGATAGGCCTTTGGTACTTTGCATGTGCGTCCATTGTGATGAGATCTTTCAGATGAAGTCATAATACGTGACCCTTGACTTTGGTACAGAAAACGTGGGTCACGAACCAATTGACAAATAACACATGTAATCCCAAATATTGTCATGTTATTTGACCTTTCCAATAAATGCTAACCTCAAAACATCTATTCGTTTGTGTGTCGTATGGTTGTACATGCCTCTCAAAAAGGTAGGCTTGTATCTTTATTTCTATGAGTTAATATGCCCATTTTATATGGAATAAAAGATAAATTTTTAATACTTACCCCACTTCAGATATTGCATATTACCTAGTACTTCCGATGAGAGATTGGAAGAGTAGAATCCTTGTCTTTACGAAGTAATAGTGTGAACGACACGCAGACAGGATGCTATGATATAGCCGGAAGGCTATACCAATCTGTCACGTGATAACGTGACGCAATCACATTTCCTTCTATCGATGAATCGGCAAGACGTGTTCTTGTCTTCAGGTTTTTGAAATTGCTTAATTTTGTGTATTTTTCTACAACCTACGGTATGTACTGTGTGTTTTTATATACCTGCGAAGTGTGTGAATAAAGCATTGGTTCACTTACCATATCGACGAAATTTTCATCGTTCCTCACTTTGAAATTTCACCCGTTTTCCCGCATGTTGGCATGTTTCGGCCCCATTTTGCTTCGTTGATAGCTTCCTGGGGCCCTCCTACATCCTATTTCACATGTTTAGCTCCATTTTCTATCCCTATTTCACTGTTTTTTGGTCTTTTGACCACGTAAACATTCTTCATGTTTCTTCCATTTTTCTACTTGTGCGTATTCCTACGCCGAAGCACATGTTACGGTTTTTTCTCAAATTTTCACTGAGTAAATTCCTTTTACTTTGGGATATTATTTCAATGGTGCTTATTTATGTTTGCAATCCCCTTTGGGGTTGTTGGTAAGTTTTAAAATGCTCGTTTTCCCCTTTTTCAAACGCACTTTTTTTCTTTGCTGTTTGGCTTGCTTGGGGTAGTGGCACGCCCTTCTCGGGTGTTGTCTGTGTCGCTATTTTTAGCTATTGCATCACCCTTTGTTTATCTCCTTGAGATTGTTTGTTGGGATTGTTATGATGCTTTCTTCATTTCACACTCGTATGGTAACGTTTGTTACTATTTTTTGTTGTGTATTATAATATGCTTGTGCATTTCATTATGTTTATTTGGAATGAAAACTTAATGTTTTCTTTCTTTTATTTAAATTTAAAATTTTAATTTAAATTTAAATTTCTACTTTTTACTACTATATATTGCTTGCGTAATTGCTTGCTTATGTATTTTAACCTCTTGCTTTGCTTGAGTGTTGTAGTAATTGTAAAATGTAAACAATTTTCAATTTTTGGGTAACTGACTTCTGTTATGAAGTTTGTTTACCGTTTTTTAAAGGGGCTCACTGGCGTGTTTTTCCCTTTTTTCTTATGTTGATTGTTTCTGTTCTTTACAGTCAATCTTATGCGAGTCTTCTGCTTGTCTTGCAGATCACCTAAATCTGCTAAGGACCCGCACCCTCAGTGCCCTGACTGTGTGGGGTCTCTTTGTGATACAGACTCTAAGTGTATCTTTTGTCGTCCGCTGTCTACTGCTCAGTTCAAGGCCTTCACAGTTGCCAGACGTAAGAGGTTTTCACAGAGAAGACATAGGACTATGTCTGAGAAAACTTCTCCTCTCTCTCGGGACGATGTCTCTGTCTCGGGGGACACTGAGGTTGTGCCTGTGACTGTGAGTGTTGTGCCTTCGGAACCCGCATCTGCTACTCAGGTGAGGGTAAGGCACGGCCCTACTTTGGAAGAGGTTGAACAGGGGGTCAACCCAGGAGCCCCTGTTATTGACCCCAACCTCTTAGCGTCGCTTGTGAACAAGCAGGTGGAGATGTTGTTGGAGGCACGGGCTGCACAGGAAGTACCAGTGCTTGTGCCTCCTCCACAGAAACAACAGCAACAACCTCCTCCTATTCGCCCACCAGTGCCTTTGGTGGTTAGGGATGTGTCGGAGGACCGTCGGCGCGTGGAGCGCTCCTCCACGGTTCAGTTTGTGGACGCTCCTGTGGACCCTGGTTACCAGCGGTATGACCAGCGCATGGATACGCGCGCTGGTGATGCCTTGCGCTTTGGGGAAGCGAATAGAGACTTCGTTTTCAAGGAGGATCATCGTCGACGCTCCCGCTCTCCTCGGCGCTCCTCGAGGAGCTCACGATCTCGTTCTCCTCGGCGCTCGCGCTCCCCTCGGCGCTCCCGCTCACCTCGGCGCTCCCGCTCACCTCGGCGCTCCCGCTCACCTCGCCGGCGCTCACCTCGGCGCTCAAGGTCTCCTCGAAGGTCACGCTCTCCTCGGCGCTCACGCTCTCCTCGGCGCTCCTCGCCTCTGCCCAAGACTGCTACAGTGACACAGGCACGTCAGGACCGTTCTCGTTCTCCTCTGCTCCGGGAGGAGCATGACTTCGTACCAGACTACGTTGAGGAGGTGTCAGAGGATGATCAAACTGACACGTGCCTGGAATACGGGGACGTATTTACCTGGATCGCTGACAGGCTGGCTACCTGTCCTTCCCCAAGTCAGACAGTGGATAAGATGTCGCGATCTGGGACGACCCTGAACTTCTCATTCCTCCTCACCCGACAGTTAAGGAGGCCATGGAGAACTTGGACGAGGACTTCGCCAAACTGGACTTGAATCCGTCGATTCATTTGGCGAAGGCGACCAGTGGGAAGTACAAAATCCACTCTGTAAAGGTCTACCAGTCTGGTGCGGTACAAGACGACCAGGTGCGCAGGCTCTCAGATGCCTCCCAGTCTATGTACAAGGTCCAGGACGTGAAGTTGCGCAACATAGACACAGAACTCAAGCGGGCTCTCATCCCGTTATCAGGATTGGTCTCCTCCTTAGAGGCAGTGACACAGGACTTGACAGAGGAAAATCCGTCCCGCCTGGAACACCAGGCCACTATCTTTAAGTGGCAGGCTAACGCCTGCGCAGACGTGTTGAGCCATGTGCGTTCGGCCATTGCGATGAACACGGTGGTTCGTCGCACTGGCCTGCTCCAACCTTGTCACTGGGAACAAGAATTCAAGAAGTCTGTCATGCGTGCCCCAGTCACTGCAGAGACCCTCTTTGGAGAGAAGATAAAAGAGGTATTCAAAGAACAATCGGACAAGGCCCAAGCGGATTTCACGTTTCAAGCCTGCAAACTCGTGGCCCATACATTTCCGGCCAACACCAGCAAGGGGTCACGAGTTTACACTGGACGCAGGAAGTCGGTTCGCGGGGCCTACCAAAGCAAGTACGCCAAGAGAGGGGGTTACGACTCCGGTCGAGGCCGCTACCAGCCCAACAATCAAGCTTCCCGGGGACGAGCTCCTACCACCCCCGGGAAGAAGAAGACCCCTTATAAGTCCAGGCGTTGAAGGTCTGGGTGCACACGACTGGAAACTCCCGCCTCCAGTCGTCCCTGTTACAGATACTCCAGTAGGCGGGAGACTGGGGGTCTTCTGGCCCAACTGGACAGTACTAGAGGACCCCTTCGTCACCAACATTTTACAGGCCGGCTACAAGTTGCCAATAGTCAGGTCTCCGCCTCTGACCAACCTGCCCCGGTCACGCGTGTATTCGTCAACCCAGCTACTTCAGCTATCCAACAACATCGCCATTCTGCTGGACAAGGGTGCTGTGGAGACTGTGTCTCATCCAGAGAACACCCCAGTTCTTTTTCAGAAGGGATCCTCCTTGGGGTACATATAGCATAAAAATCCTAATTTTTAACTTGATGACAGGTTGTAACTTAATTTTTAAAAATAACAGTAAAAATAAGTTCAAAAAACACAAAATAAGTGTTTTCCGAACGTGTGACCACCCTGTGTAGAGCCCCATCCCAGTGCAAACCAAGGGATGTAACTCTAATCTCGCCACTTATCAATCTGTCATCGAGCAAGCAAGACGTTCTTCTGCTCCGAAAGTTTTTTGACTTTGAAATAAGTTTCCACTTGAGAAAATGGACAAGACAAAGAGTACTGTATGTGTGGTAACCCCTTTTTATTCGTAGAGGCGAATGTTTAGGTTACTTATATGGTTTTTGTCGCGTTGTAACTTCGTTTTTCAATTCGCACGTGCTTCGAATTGAACGAGTAATGGCGGATGGAAAACGCTCAAAATGGCGGATCTCAAACAAAATGCACTGTGTTAGTACTTTGCTATTCTTGTATTGAGATTTGATTGTTTTGAAGGTTCTTTATCGTGCTTTGCATTGTAGGGCAGCACTTTACTGACGAGGATTTCTCCCTGTTTGAATTTTTTCATTCTCGGGGTCATCGTCTCAGTCGGCAAGCATGTACTAGGAATATTCATGCTTTATTTCTTTCAGTGGCTTACTATTCATTACTTGCCTAGTGCTTAGTTATTATAGTATCGCCTCTGCGTTTTGTTTGTATGATGCACATTTATGAAACATAAACATTGCACTTACACACATGCACACCCCTAAGCATTCTGTGTTTGACTTGCAGTCTTTCACCGAATGTGTGGGGTGCAAGACCCGCATTCCCCCTGCCGACAAGCATAACAGGTGTCTGCCTTGTCTTGTCGACGATGAGCACGACGACACCACCTGTAAGCTGTGCATCGCTTTCACCCCGAGGGCCAAGAAGGAGCGAGGTATCGACATGCTCTTCTATAGGAACCTGCAGAAGGCAGGGCAGGAAATTAAAGGTGCTATCCCCCCCTCTAAAGAAAAGAGGAGTAAGGGCAAGGGTAAGGGTAAGAAGGTGCACTCCCCTCCTATCCCCTCTGCCTCATCGGATGAGGTGGATATGGAGGTGGGGTCACCTGCTGCGGGGGGTTCTACGCCCCCTCCAGTTCTTTCACCTCAAGCACACTTGCATGTTAAACCTAAATCTAACACTAACCCTAATCTGGACGCGGCAGCTATCACTGCCATAATCCAGGGGCAGATGACGGGGATGGTGGGGACGATGATGGCTCAGCTCCGTAAGGAGTTGACCGTCGTCGCCCTGCCGGACCCTGATGTCCGAGGGTCAACCGGCACTCGTGCGGGTAATGACCTCGGGGGCACTACTGAACCGGGCGCAGGCCCCGGCAAGGTAGTGGCTCCCGACGCAGGCATCCGAGAGACTGCTCCGGCTCTGCCTCGTACGCAAGTAACCAAAGCCCCCTCGTCGGTGCAAGGTACTCCGGTGCCGAGCACGTCGAGGGGCACAGGTAACCCCAAGGCCACGGTCACCGGTGCTTCGGCGCCGGTGCAGTCGCAGCCCCGGGGACCGGCTCCGGTCGGGGAACGAGCGCCGGTGAGCAGCGCTGGGTTCCGCATCCCTCTCAAACGGACAATCCGAGATCGGGCTTCGGACACCGGGTCACAGCTTAGTGGCTCCGGTGCCGGGGATCCGGAGGAGGAGGACTCCGACTATTCAGAGGAGGAGGATGAGGAATCCGGCCGTGCTGTCTCGCTCGCCGAGCTTCTGAAGGAGACGCGTGACCGAATAGCGATCGCTATCCCGCAGACGCTCGTTCCCGTCCCGGAGCAGGTCACCGAGGAGTTCCGGCTTCCGGGGGAGGCTTTTGCTCCCAGCAAGCCTCCGGCGACCAGGCTCCGCATCATCGACAGCTTGTTGGTTGAGGCGATCAATCCTCTTCTATCTGGTGCCCGTACGAAGGCTGATTTGCCTGAACTCAACAAGAGGTACCAGTTGGGAGAGGATGGTCTCTTCGACCTTCCGGTTGTGGACGATTGCGTCCTGACCTCCGTCACCCTGTCCGGCGCTCAGGCGCAGCCTTCTGTAGGCAAACAGGGCCGGCGACTGCCTCCATTTCTGTCACAGGCTGCCATGTTGAAGGCCGAGTTCCGTGCCCATGAGGACACATACCGGAACGGAGCCCAACAACTAAGGGTAGCAGTACACGGGGCCTACCTTGCTGCTATGCAGGCTAAGGACCTGGCAGAAGTGCAGGAACTGGGCACCAAGGTGTCCACGTTCCAGAAGCAGTTGGCGGAGGTATCGAGTTATCTGGCTCGGGACTCAATCAGGAGTGCCTCGAGTCAGATGATGGGCGCAGTCATGGGGATGCGCCGGCTGTGGCTAGCGACATCAAAGTATTCGCAGTCCACACGCCTCACCTTGCAGAACCTGCCATTCAGGTTGGGGTCCACCCTCTTCCCTGGATCGCAGGCCGTAGTCAAGGAAGCCGCTGAGCAGAAGGTTGCCTTCGAGGACTCCAAGGTGCTCCTCGAGGAACCAGCTCCGCAAGAAAAGCGTGTGCGGCTTTCCCCCCTTGATGGCCTATACCCCACGCCGGGGGGTTCGGGTCAAGCTTCTTGGAATGGCCCTATGGGCAACAAGAAGAGATTCAAGGGGAAGGGAAAGAAAGGGCACTTCCGTGGGGGCCAAAGGGGCCAGCGGAATTTTCGGAACCGAGGCAGGCAAAACAAGCAAACCTAGGTTCTCCGAAGCCCGTGTTACCACCCAAAAGTCCAGCAGCTCGAATGCTGCCGGAGACGGGGGTACACTGTCTTTCCAAAGATCTTCCAGTGGGGGGCAGACTATCTCACTTCGTCTCAGAGTGGGAGAAAGTCACCTCGAATACCTGGGTCCTGTCCACACTCAGGGAGGGCCACTTACCACTTTGGAAGTACGACCCACCGACTTTCTCCGGGATACGGCACACGAAGGTGCCCGAGTTGCCCGAGAAGGCGGAAGTCCTTCGTGCCGAGGTGCAAGCTTTAATAGACAAAGCAGCCATCGAGGTAGTTCCGAAGGGTCAGGAAGAGAGCGGTTATTACTCGACCTACTTCCTGGTGCCCAGGAAGGACGGAGGGTTCAGACCGATTCTCAATCTGAAATATTTGAATCGCAGTCTACAGGTTCCAACGTTCAAAATGGAAACCTTGAGATCGGTCATAGCGTCAGTAGAGACGGGAGATTGGCTATCGTCAATAGATCTCAAAGATGCTTATCTCCATGTTCCAATGCACCCCGACTTCAAGGAGTTTCTTCGGTTCTCTTTCGACGGGACGTGCTACCAATTCCGGGTGTTACCCTTCGGCATTTCGACTGCTCCGAGGGTATTCACCAAGTTGATGTTGGTGCCGGCACAGGCCGCCAGGTCGCAGGGCAGGTGTTGTCATCCGTACCTGGACGACTGGCTGATCAGAACCTTGTCTCGAGAACTAAATCAGGAGGCCACCCAGCAGGTGTTAGACATCTTGCTCAAGCTGGGTTGGATCATCAACCTGAAGAAGTCAGACATAGCGCCCAGGCAGGACCTGGTCTTCCTGGGCGCAAGGTTCGATACGGCCTCCGGTTCCGTGTCCCTGGCCCCGGATCGGGTGTCCAGAGTGATCGGGGCAGTCCACTTGTTCCTTCAATCGCCGACCCACACAGCCAGGACTTGGCTGCAGTTGTTGGGTCACATGGCGTCGACAGTGGACGTGGTTTGGAGAGCTCGCTTGAGTATGAGACCGGTTCAGCAAGCGCTGGCACGAATGTGGTCACACTCGGACAGCTTCGAGAAGGTTCTAACCACGCCGGTTTGGGTGCTCGAGCACCTTCGGTGGTGGGTTGTCGAGAGCAACCTTCTCAAGGGTCTTCCGCTAGAGCTTCCAACGCCTTCGGTCACCATCCAGACAGACGCCTCCCTATCAGGCTGGGGGGGGGTCCTGGACGACCTGACAGCCTCGGGCCTTTGGTCACAGGAGGAGTCGAAATTGCACATCAACGTGCTAGAGCTCAGAGCAGTTCGACGTGTGTTCGAGTGCTTCAAGGAGCGGATCAGGGGGCTTGTGGTTCGTCTAGAAATGGACAACCAGACAGCCATATCCTACATTCTGAAACAGGGCGGCACAGTGTCTCCATCTCTCCTTCAGGAGTCGTGGCAGTTCCTACTGTGGTGCGACCAGTTCAGCATTCAGGTGGTTCCTGTTTATCTCCCGGGAGTGGACAACGTCCGTGCGGACGCTTTGTCTCGGCGCATCCTAACACCTCACGAGTGGATGCTCGACCGGGGGATATTCGGAACTATCTCCCTGTTGTTCGGGTCGTTCCAGGTGGATCTGTTTGCGTCAGGGATGACGAATCAGATACCTGTGTTCTGCTCCAGAATACCAGATCCAAGGGCTCTAGCCAGAGACGCCTTCGCGATCGACTGGTCGGACAGAGTACTGTGGGCGTTCCCTCCAGTGCCTCTGATCCCCAGGGTTCTTTCTCAGTTGACCATTCAACCAGCTCGCCTCCTAGTGCTTGTAGCACCACTTTGGTCGGCTCAGAGTTGGTTCCCGTCCGTTCTCAGGTTTCTAGTGCAGCCTCCTGTACTGTTACCCTCGAGACGAGACATACTATTTCAGGAAGGGGCACCACACCCGAATCCCAGGATTCAGTGGGTGGCTTGGCCACTGTCCGGAATCGCCTCCAGGAGAGCGGTATTCCTGCACGAGTTGCAGACACAATACTGGCTTCGAGGAGGGATTCGACAAACCTTCAATATGAAGATCGATGGGCCTGTTATGCGCGCTGGTGTGGCGATAGAGGGCTTCTCGATCCCTTTTCTACAGATCTAGTCGCTGTTTTGGAGTTCCTCCAGTCCAGGTTAGATGCTGGTTTAGCCGCATCGACCGTCAGGGGATACTCTACGGCTATTTCTGCTTTCCACATACCGGTGGACGGTGCTCTTTTGGGATCGCATCCACTGGTACAGCGTTTCTTAGCAGGTGTGGACAGGATACGTCCGGTTCTCCGGCGTATCAGCCCCACTTGGGACCTTTCAATTGTTTTGGATTGGCTCTCAGGTCCGGGGTTCAAAGATTTGAACGCACTGTCATTGCAGCTTTTGACGTGGAAGACCGCTTTTTTGGTGGCATTGGCGTCGGGCAGGCGGGTAGGCGATATCCATGCGATGTCTGCTGATCCCGAACTGACTGTCTTTCACAAAGACAGAGTCAGTATCAGGCTGCCCGACAGCTATCGTCCCAAGGTCGACCATTCGTTCCATGTGACGGCTCCTATCGAACTGCCGACTCTTATGCAGCCGGCCTCTTCGGGGTCTATGGGGAACCATGCTCACATTTTGGATGTGCGCAGGGTTCTCAAGGTCTATATCAAGCGCACCAGGGCTATCCGTAAGGACCAGCAACTTTTCTGCTGTTACGGAGGCACCAAGCCTGGTTTGCCGGCATCTAAGCAGTCAATATCCAGGTGGATAGTGTCTGCGATTGTCATGGGCTACGTTCACAAGGGCTTAGAAGCCCCAGGTCAGTTGAAAGCTCACTCGGTTAGAGCGGTTGCGACGTCTAAGGCGTTCGCGGCGGCTCTGCCCATCGAAGAGATCTGCTCCGCCGCTATCTGGAGCCGGCCGAGCACGTTCATTCGACACTACCAACTAGATAGGCACTCTAGGGAGCGCGCTCGGTTTGGTCAGTCGGTTCTCTCAGGTGGGCAGAGTTGAAACTCTCTAGCTGATTGAGCTTTCGAGTTATTGTTCAGTTTGGTTCAGTTCAGTTTTCTAAGAAGACTAATAAACTAACCTAGTTGTTCATCCTAACCAGTTGCACTGTTTGACGGGCATTTTTTATCCCCCGCAGCAGGTGTCCCGGTGGCACTGCCTAGCGGGTAAATACCTACTCCTATTGATCCCCAATAGTCTTTTGAAAAAAAGAGGGGGGGGGGGGGTATTTGGCCTACATAACGGTAATCAGGCGGATTAAGCCGATTGGTTAGTCCCCAAGGGATCACCCATCCTCAGCCCTCGGCGCGGGAGGTCACGTGATCTGGTAAGTGTGACACCTTTATTGGATTGAGTAGAGCACTTTTAAGGGATATTTAGTGTACAGACAGAATCCACATCCTAAGTCTTCTTTGGGAGTCTGCCTTATGCTATATGTACCCCAAGGAGGATCCCTTCTGAAAAAGAATCGAACCAACCTGCAGAGGTTGCAGATTCTTTGAAGGGATCCTCCTTGGGGTACGGCCACCCACCTCCCCTTATTCTGTCTGACTTGGTTAGATTGATAAGTGGCGAGATTAGAGTTACATCCCTTGGTTTGCACTGGGATGGGGCTCTACACAGGGTGGTCACACGTTCGGAAAACACTTATTTTGTGTTTTTTGAACTTATTTTTACTGTTATTTTTAAAAATTAAGTTACAACCTGTCATCAAGTTAAAAATTAGGATTTTTATGCTATATGTACCCCAAGGAGGATCCCTTCAAAGAATCTGCAACCTCTGCAGGTTGGTTCGAGTTTTTACTCTCCCATCTTCCTCGTCCCCAAGAAGAACTTGGACAAGATGCGGATGATCCACAACCTGGCGGTGTTCAACGAACTGTATCTGGCAGAGCCTCCACACTTCAGGATGACATCCTTGGACCAGCTACGTTCCAAGCTGGCCCGCGACGATTGGATGGTCAGCCTGGACTTGCAGGATGCTTACCTACACGTTCCCATCTACAGGCCCCACAGGAAGTACCTGAGGTTCGTATTCCAATCTATGCATTACCAGTGGAAAGTCCTGCCATTTGGAATTTCCACGGCCCCGTGGCTTTTCACGCGAATAACGACACCGATCGCGCGCTATCTACATCTGCGGGGGATCGAGTTCGATCCCTACATCGACGACTGTCTGATGAGCCACGCTGCTCCTCTCGTGCTACGCAGACAGTCACAGTTTGCTCTAGATCTACTTCACCAACTCGGGTGGATAGTCAACGAGGAGAAATCCCATCTGATCCCGTCTCAGCGTCTTACGTTTATCGGGGGGTTTTTCCTCACGGACCTCGATTTGGTGAAGGTCCCGCCAGACAGGTGGGTCAGAATTCTGTCCTTCGCGAAGAGAGGCCTGTGCGACAGTATGACCCTCAGGGAGTGGCAGTCTCTTCTGGGTCTCCTCTCTTCCGCCCAGTATCTCACCACCAGGGGACGCCTGATGCTTCGGCCCCTACAGAGGTTTCTCACCCCGTTTATTCAGCGGGACGATCTTCAAGTGAGGTTCCCTCTAACAGCAGGTCTCCGTCCCTACTTGCACTGGTGGACGACCCAGTCGAACGTCTGCGAAGGAGTCTCCTTGACAGACTTCCCACCGGACTTCCAGTTGTTTGTGGACGCGTCACACCAAGGGTGGGGCGCCCATCTGGAGGACAGGACAGCAGCAGGGCTGTGGTCCGACGTACAAAGCCAGTGGCACAGCAACAACTTGGAGTTGCAAGCAGTGATTCTGGCAGTCACTCACTGGTTGTCGGTTCTGCGGAACTCGCGCCTCTTGGTGGCGTCAGACAACTCCACAGTGGTATGGTTGATAAAAAATCAGGGCACGACAGGCTCGTGGAAACTCCTGGACCAGACGTTCCAGTTGTTCGACCTATTAGACCGAAACCACATTCAGGTGAAGGCGCGACACATTCCGGGATGTCAGAACGTGTTGGCGGATGCTTTATCGCGACCAGACAAGCCGTCCCCGACAGAGTGGATGCTTCACCCGGAAGCATTGAACCTATTGTGCACAGGTCTACATCGTCCGCTGATAGACCTTTTCGCGACGAAGTACAACGCGCGCCTACCAGTTTACGTGTCCCCCCTGCCCGATCCGGCGGCATGGGCGGTGGACGCATTATCTCTAAGTTGGGAGGGGCTGGACGCTTACGCGTTCCCTCCTCCCATTCTGCTCCCAAAGGTAGTGGCGAAGATAAAGGCGACGAGGTCACTACGTCTGCTTTTGGTAGCGCTCTTTTGGCCTGCGAGAAGCTGGTTCCCCGTTCTTCGCGGCCTCGTATCAAGCGATCCAGTTCCGCTGCCTCCGTGGCCTCGACTGTTGTTACACCCGAACAGTCGGCTACCCCATCCGGACCCCGATCGATTTCATCTGTCCGCATGGGTCATTTACAGAAGGCTCTGAAATCAAAGGGGTATTCGGCACGAGTGGCAAGTGCCATTTCTCAAGCTCATAGGGTTTCCACTAGGTCACTCTATGATGACAAGTGGTTATCTTTTGAGAAGTTTTGTACCTCTCGTTCAAGGGACCCCATGAGTGCTTCTCCGCAGTTCGTGGCGGAGTTTCTTTTGTATCTGCGCAAAACGAGACATCTAAAAGGGGGTACTATCTCGACCTACTTGTCTGCCCTCAATTCTGTATTGTCAGTTAAAACAGACACTAAGATATCCAAAACACCGGAACTTATTGCAATGTTGAAATCATTCAAATTAGAGGACCAGAAGCAGAAGTTTCGTCCCCCAGCTTGGGACCTCAATCTGGTCCTCCGACACTTGCGAGGTTCACCTTATGAACCCCTGAGTGAGGCTTCGTTTGAAAACCTAACGCGAAAAACCGCTTTCCTCATCTCTTTAGCCACAGCGGCTAGAGTGAGTGAGGTTCATGCTCTAGACGTGATGAGAGTACGGTTTGAGACTTCTCGTCATGGGGCTGTTCATCTGGGGTTGCTCTGGAACTTCGTAGCGAAGAACCAGCTTCCAGGGCAACCGGACAGAAAATTTACAATTCCGCCTTTATCTTCTATCGTACATGAGTCAGAGAGAGAGGAGCTCTCTCTGTGTCCCGTAAGGGTACTCAGAGAGTACATTCGTCGCTCTTCGTCCAGGAGGAAGGGGCGTAAAAGGTTGTTTATACCCTTTTCAGCTGCAGCCAATGGTGAAGTAAGTAGGAACACCATTGCGCTGTGGCTGCGTCAAACCATTTTGGCAGCGTATGACGCTGAGGGTTTGCCTCACCCGGCGGCAAATAACCCCCATGAAATTCGAGCTCTAGCCTCGACTATGGCTTTGCACAGAAACATCTCTGTGCCCCAAATCATGGAGGGGTGTTTTTGGCGGTCCACTTCGGTGTTCGCCAGCCATTATTTGCGTGATCTGGCAGTAGAGGATGTGCAAGGACTACAATCCTTTGGACCGTTGGTCGTGGCTCAACAGCTCACCCGACCACGGTTGCACTAGGTAACTATGTTTACCATCACGCTAGCCTTAAGGTTCTTCCATGCTGTGTCAGGTTTTTCCTATAAGTGCTTTTGACTAAACGTCATTCTTCTCCTTACAGGAGTTGATGTCATTGTCTTGCCTCTTCTTGTGGGTGGGTCCTCTAAGAGACCTGCCCGCCATCCTTTACTGTCGGATCAACATGCAATATCTGAAGTGGGGTAAGTATTAAAAATTTATTAAAATCTAAATATTTTAGATATTTAAAAATACTTACCCCACTTCCAAGATTCAGCCCGCCCGGCGAGGACCGCCTCCTCCCCACAGACGTTCTCTTCTCGGACCGTAGTCAGGAAATGTGATTGCGTCACGTTATCACGTGACAGATTGGTATAGCCTTCCGGCTATATCATAGCATCCTGTCTGCGTGTCGTTCACACTATTACTTCGTAAAGACAAGGATTCTACTCTTCCAATCTCTCATCGGAAGTACTAGGTAATATGCAATATCTGAAGTGGGGTAAGTATTTTTAAATATCTAAAATATTTAGATTTTAATAATTCTTTTCTCTTTATTGTGTTATAAAAAGTATGAAATTGCACTGAGTAGTTCAGCAGATATAAAACGTGCAAGAAGTTGTGAAAAGTGCCGCTTGTTTGAAATTATTGCGGTTTCTTTATTATAACCCGTTATAAATTCCCGACATGTACATTCTGACTTAGCCACGAGACACGAGCACACGCAAGCAAACAGCCCGGGGCAGTGGAATCACAAGGGTGGTAATTAACCCTCGGAGAGATAGGGCTACAGAGCAAAGATGGGCAAAATTGGCGAGCTGCGAGACCAAAATAAACAAGTTTTCATGTAGCTATCCACGTACACATATCGTCTCGGGCTGATACAAGTTATCTGTCCTTGATGACAGACTAATACAGGTTATCTGTCCTTGACGACAGGTTGATACAGGTTATCTGCCCATGACGACATTGCTGATACAGGTTTTCTGCCCTTGACGACCGACTAGTACAGGTTATCTGCCCTTGACAACAGGCTGATACAGGTTTTCTGTCCTTGACGACAAGCTGATACAGGTTATCTGTCCTTGACGACAGGCTGATACAGGTTATCTGTCGTGTGGGCTGATACTGGTTATCTGTCCTTGACGACAGGCTGATACAGGTTATCTGTCCTTGATGACAGACTGATACAGGTTATTTGTCCTTGACGACAGGTTGATACAGGTTATCTGTCGTGTGAGCTGATACAGATTATCTGTCCTTGATGACAGGCTGATACAGGTTATCTGTCCTTGATGACAGACTGATACAGGTTATCTGTCCTTGACGACAGGCTGATACAGGTTATCTGTCCTTGACGACAGGTTGATACAGGTTATCTGTCGTGTGAGCTGATACAGATTATCTGTCCTTGATGACAGGCTGATACAGGTTATCTGTCCTTGACGACAGGCTGATACAGGTTATCTGTCGTGTGGGCTGATACAGGTTATCTGTCGTGTGGGCTGATACAGGTTATCTGTCCTTGATGACAGGCTGATACAGGTTATCTGTCCTTGATGACAGACTGATACAGGTTATCTGTCCTTGACGACAGGCTGATACAGGTTATCTGTCGTGTGGGTTGATACAGGTTATCTGTCGTGTGGGCTGATACAGGTTATCTGTTGTGTGGGTTGATACAGGTTATCTGTCATGTGGGCTGATACAGGTTATCTTTCGTGTGGGTTGATACAGGTTATCTGTCGTGTGGGTTGATACAGGATGCTTTATAGGTTGTCTATACATGCAAAATTTATGTATTTATCAGCAAATATATGATAAGTAATACATTATTAATAGTATATTTTGCACTCAGCTACTGGAGAGGATGGCAAGGAATCTAATAGGTATCGGTCGCCACCAGAGTGCGGTTGGGGATGGCCTCTTCTGTTTACGCAATGCTCTCGATCTCTTCTTGATTATCTGCCCTGATGACCTTGAGATGAGGCTGCTTCAAGTTCGCATCAACCTTCACCTCAACATCAACCTCACAGATGTAAGTACTGTTTATTACTGTATTAAGTCTAATAACCTTCAGGTCTCTAATAACCTCCAGCCTCCAATAAAGGGGAGGTTACTGCAACTGATCTTATCTTTAATAAGCGTTGGGTGTGCTCCTTATTAATTTACATTGTTTGAAATAAAAATTCATTGTTCCAAATACAAATTCACTGATTCAAATATGAATTGGACGGTTTCCAAAAAAAATTGCATATTATGGTAAAGACTTGCCAGACGTCATGATCTTAAGCAAGTTATGATTTAATCATTTTCTGCAGTTAGAACTTAGATATCAATACAACAACAGCATGATTCTGTGCCAGGTGATCGACAGCCTGCAACACGTGGCTGACCTTGACCCTGCGAGGATGGGACTCGTAGCCTACCTCCTGCAGGAAGCTCAGATACAACTCCGGGACGACAGAGACGGGTCTGGCAGAGAAAAGGTAACATTGTAGGATTTCTTTGTTAAAGGTAGGGTATGATGCACCATGGTCACTTTCGGGGTCCATGAAAAGGTGATTTCAATTTGGCAAATCACCCCATATATGGCTTTTTAATTACACCGCTTAATTCGTGCCGAAAAACAATTCACTAAAGTCACTGAAGCTTGTCTGTCAGGTATGACGTCCAACCCAGTGCTTGTATATCCGCGTACATGATATTTCAACGTCTTTTGGCACTTTTTAAACTGTCTATTTAACATGCTAATATTCATCAAAACAATATAAATCTTTGATATATCGAATCCTTAGATACCTAACTTGGTTATTTCGCAAATTATTGTATTAACATGTGATTAAGTCAATTTCAAATACTCAATGATCTAATGTAATTGCAGTGACAATTCACTACGAAGTTACCGTAATTCTACCTTAATTCCGCCCCTCTATAAGTTCGCCCACGTAAGATCATCCGACAACCTCATTTCAAAATGCCCTTCAAAATTACGACCGTTTGCCCGAAGTTCAGTGTTGACAAAACAAAAATTCGACCACATTCCGAATTTGGAAATTAAATTATTCACCAGACATACCAAGTTTGTCTCTTCCCCCGGTACTCTATCGGTTTCAAGACCATTCTACCGACCTGCCGGGGTCGAGGTGTCTTCTACCGGGTTTTAAAAAAATTAGTAAAAACATAACAATTTAAAGCATGTCCCACAATTTACATTAAAAGACTTATATATAATATTCACTCAGTGCAGTAAGGTTAATATGAGAAAACAGCCATTTTTTGGTAGCAAAAATATTGTTGAAATGAACTCTACAACGTACGCTGGTCACAACAAGATATACTAATCGATAAATGAGCAGTGAAATAATTTCACACTTCCTTCCTAGTTAGTAATGACATATAAGAAAACTGCTACAAAAACAATGTTCATTCCTAATAATGTTTGCTAAAACATACCGGTAGTATATATAATATAATAAAACTCTCCATTTTATCAAATCCAACCTGAAAATATGTTTGTCACTGTTATCAAATAGTTTAGCAATGCAATTGCCAGGCCACTTGTTTTGATTTTCAACATTTAATAATTTCACGTAACTTACATCCTGCATATTTTGACCTAAAAGTCTAATAACCAAGTGTTATGTGATTATTTATGATTTATGAATAATTAAACGTGATCAAATTGCGACAATACAGCCCTAAACAAAACATTGTTTTTCCTGGAATGTTTATGTAAGGTGAAAGTTCAGCCAATCAAACGTCTTGGATGTCTTAAACGAGGTCACAGGTTAAACTTTGAAACAAAATATCACTGTGGAGACAGGAACTGTTTACATGTCCTGTTTATGTGTGTGTGCTGTCATTTGATTATTATGTCATTAAATTGATTTATTATACCCCCGCTACGAAGTAGTCGGGGGTATATAGCGCTCAGCGCGTCCGTGCGTCCGTCCGTCCTTCCGTCCGTCCGGAACACTTTTGGTTCCGCTCATAACTCAAATACTACTTGTTCAATTGTTATGAAACTTTATACATGTACACTTTATGGTCCCTAGATGTGCCTTTTCTATGTTTCCCTCAGATTCCATGATTATTTTTTCAGATTTTCCACTTTTAAGCGTCTTTGTGTGCGCGTCTATGGTCACACTTTTGGTTCCGCTCATAACTCAAATACTACTTGTTCAATTGTTATGAAACTTTATACATGTACACTTTATGGTCCCTAGATGTGCCTTTTCTATGTTTCACTCAGATTCCATGATTATTTTTTCAGATTTTCCACTTTTAAGCGTCTTTGTGTGCGCGTCTATGCTTACACTTTTGGTTCCGCTCATAACTCAAATACTACTTGTTCAATTGTTATGAAACTTTATACATGTACACTTTATGGTCCCTAGATGTGCCTTTTCTATGTTTCCCTCAGATTCCATGATTATTTTTTCAGATTTTCCACTTTTAAGCGTCTTTGTGTGCGCGTCTATGGTCACACTTTTGGTTCCCCTCATAACTCAAATACTACTTGTTTCCAAGAAGGTATTAACACCTCATATACATAGCTTCTTTCTTATAAATCTGGTAAATGATTTTGACATGTTCACATTCAAGGTCAAAGGTCAAGGTCATGAGTGCTTTAATTACTACAATAATCCTTGTAAACATGATAACTTCAAACATTTTTGTGCTGTCAGGCTCTTATTTGGTATATATCAACTATGGAGATTGACCAAGATTTGAAAAAGTTTTCGCTAAAATCTGTCAAAGGTCAAGGTCACAGCAAGGTCACAACTTAAGCATGCTATTGTGAATATGCCTTAAGTTAACAATGAACACTTTGAGTCATTGCATGATTGTTATACACAATGAAAAGTAATCAGTGATGGTGTGACCTTGAAGGTCTAAGGTCAAGGTCAAGGTCATGATATATTGGTTCAGGCCATGTTAATCCTTTGATCCAATTTTGAAATCAGAAATAGGTTTTAAGAACAAACTTGTGAAAAGTGACCCCAGTGATGATTCAACTTGTTAGAATAACTTGAATAATGAACAAATTTTGGTCCAAAAAAAATCCCATTTTATTTATGCTGAGGAGAAGGCGGAACAGGGAAAGGCGAGACCCAAAGTTTCGGAGCTGCTCTGCTTTTGCGGTGTCCCGCAAACGCTCTTCTAGTTGTTCAAATGTTACGAAACCACTTTGACTTTTACTTCTAAAACATGCTTAGAGGTGTAATACTTACTCTGCTTTAATAATATATGTTATGGTCTTTTCATACAAAAGTTTAAACATTGATACCCTTTTGCTATTTTCAAACATTTCTCTTTGACCAATGTTAATGTAAAAGCGGGGGTATCATGAGTGAGCTTTGCTCACTAATTCTCTTGTTTGAACAATCACTCACTGTAAGGTTCTTTCAACTTCATTTTGTATTTGAAAATAAAACAAATATGAAAACAGCGTGGAAGGTCGTCTGAAAGTGAAAACATGGTCGAAACATCTGGTCTTTCGGCATAGGCTGTCATCTGTCGTCCGTTGTCCGTAAAACAATTTACAATTTCAACTTCTCCTCCAGAACCATTCCACCGATAAATGTTGTGGGGAGGTACCTTGCTCCTGGGGGATCAAGATTGTTTATTTGGTCCTCCCCCTCCCCCTACCCCTCCCCCTCAATGCAGAAAATTGTAAAATATTGACACAACATGTACAACTCTTGGTGCAGATAAAGGCGAAACTAAGGAAAGATAACCCATCAGTGGAGTTCTCTGTCGGCATGGTGATGAAACACAAGAGGTAAGGAGATCATGGAGTTTTATTTGGTTGTTGAATGAGAACTTGTGCCAACATCATTTTACTGTACATACGTATGTTACATATGTATACATGTGTAATATATGTTTGATATATGCTACATATATAAAATACTAAACTCGGTCCCGTTTGATAACATGTTTATGAAACGAGTGGATAGTTTGGTATTTTAACGAGCGAAAGCGAGTTAAATACTGATACCATTCACGAGTTTCATAAACATGTTATCAAACGGGACCGAGTTAAGTATTTTATTTATTACTCAATGATGTAAATAGCGCGGAATTGCAAGAACATCGTTTTTAGTGACGTTTACTTGCAAATAGGCCACCCACTATTGCAGTCGCGCGGTTAGCATTGTCAACCAATAACGACTATGACTGCACACGCCGTTTATGACGTTACGGCAGCACGCGGTGATATCACACATGTGTGTAACCAACTCATTGTTATCTAATGAGTGATCTCACCACGGTTGAGTAATAAATTCTTATTGCAACTTTCATATGTATGTGATATATGTTGAAGTATGACTACTCTTCTGTTATATATGTTCAGGTACGACTACACCTGTGTGATATATGTTCATGTACGACTACACCTGTGTGATGTATGTTCAGGTACGACTACACCTGTGTGATATATGTTCAGGTACGACTACACCTGTGTGATATATGTTCAGGTACGACTACACCTGTGTGATATATGTTCAGGTACGACTACACCTGTGTGATATATGGATGGGACGAGACGTGCAAGGCGAGTGAGGAGTGGATCATCCAGATGGGGGTAGATAATCTCTCACAAAAACACCTTCAGCCCTTCTACAACGTCCTCGTGGAGGACGGCAGCAATAGATACGCAGCTCAGGGTAAATATCACTTCCTGTCAAAATATCTTTCGTGATCATAAGGAATTGCATGGACACGTTCAGATTAAAATATGAAAAATAATGATTATACAAGCAAGATTTGTTTGCAACATTTAAAAACTTCACCTGTGTGGCTCACCTGTGCAACTATATTTTGTCAGTGGCCATTCAATGAGTATTCCTTTTGTTTGTAATTTCTGTAAATTTGCCGTCAAAAATGGTCTGGTACCGATTAATTCACGGTATAGCGTGGTGACGGCATCATAGGGGCAATGAGGTGAGGTGAGGTGAGATGGGGTGTAATGCCCCTTTCAAGAGTATTTCACGTATATCTCGGCTGCTAGAATTATAGCAGGTAAAAAGCCTGCAACGCCATGTGGCTATGCATTTGGGCAATGAAGGGTAGTGGTTGACAATTGTATCATGCTGCTTGAATGATATTGATTCATTTTCACAAATTCACTGCTCCAAATACATTCTCAATTATATAAAATTGTATTTCTATTTCAGAGAATATGTTATACACAGACAGCCCAAGGGAGATAACTCACCCAGAAGTTGGACGATACTTTCAGACGTTTGTTGACACACACTATATCATGAATACAGAAAAACACTCTCAGTACCCAAACGATGAAGAAGTCACAAAGAGACTTATACAAGAGTACTATGGAAATAAGTAACTGTGCATAAGTTAAAGGCACTGTAGCACGTTATTTTTTCTCAAATTTGCCACTTATTGTTGAATTTTATACAATATATTGTTACGTCAGAGGTAAAACATTTCATTACATGACCCAGGGGTTCTTCAATAGCCGGGTACAGGGGAAACTTGCCCACCTGTGTGAATGTAATTACCTGGCTATGAAAAGTCAAACACACTGCTTAACAGCCAGGACCCATATTTTCGAAGCTCTCTTAGCGCTAAGATAGTCGTAAATGCCATACATTAACATTGACTTACGACTTTCTTAGCGCTAAGAGAGTTTCGAAAATATGGGTCCTGCTTTCCAATTTATTGTTACATTAGAGAGTAAAACATCTCATTACATGGCCAAGTGAGTCATATCCATAGAAAATGGTTATCCCTATTGGTAGAAAATGGTGAGATGTGTAAGTCAACAATTTTGTGAAACTCTTTAAAGGGGCAGTAGCACGTTTTTTCGCTCAAATAAGTTGATGACATGTATTTGAAAAATAATTTCACCAGTAGTAAAACATCCTTCTCTCTTCGGAAAATGAAGTTTAAAATGAGTGTACATGTTTCGGTAAAGCCATGGGAATTGCTTTTGT
Organism: Gibbula magus; assembly: GCA_936450465.1. Lineage (NCBI taxonomy): Eukaryota > Metazoa > Mollusca > Gastropoda > Trochida > Trochidae > Gibbula > Gibbula magus. The sequence continues at coordinate 37,423,924 of OW388295.1, forward strand.
AATACAAAATAATAAATTGTGTTCACAATAAAATGGCCGCCATTCAATTTTTGCTTTATACGCAACATAGTTTTTACCACTACAGATAATTGGTTTGTGTAATAAGATGTTTTACCCTCTAAAGTTAATTTAAATGACATAAACTATCATTATAAATGGGAAATTTGAAAAAATAAATTTTGCAAAAAACGTGCTACTGCCCCTTTAATGTGAGAGTTAGAATTGTAGGTCTCATGTGTTTTTGAGAGTTCACAGACAACGAGATGGTTGACTATTCCATCATGGTACCATATTTAAAACTCACTATCACTACATCAGTCAGACCACTTGAACTATCTTCGGGCAGCCATTTGAGTGTAATATATATCACTTTAAAATGGCCGCTCGATGAGAATCGGACTCGCATGGTTTAACCAAACCATTTGCATTTATATTAGAACTCATTTTATTGATTGAGGAGTATTAGTTAGCCATTGGTAACAGTTATTTTCCTTTTCATGCAAGTGCTTTATTTCAGTAAGAACCACATGCTACAGTGCCTTTAATGGATATTCACTGTACATAAGTTGGACATAAATAACTGTATATATATAATGTTTATGTATATAGGCAGCGTTCAAAGAGCTCAAATGATGAACTATTCTGGAAACAGTCTTAGTAATATTTGCCACTAGGAGGACACTGTGATTGGAGGATTTTTAAATATAGTGCTTGTGTCATAATGGCAAGTCATATATAATTCATATACTAGGAAAGTATTTGATAACAATCTCTCCTCTAACATTTTGCAATATTTTATCATGATTTTTAATATTGCAAAAAGCCGAATATTGAATTTTAAACAACAGTACAACAGTACCCCTATTCACTTTCGGTTGTGCTGCCTCATACACTTTTTCACAATTTGTACCAAATATAGTATTTATATCAAATTTGGTGAGGTATGGTCAAATAGTTTTAGAGATGGTTTAAACATATTTTATTTCACAAAATGAAATCTGGATTGGAGAACAAGCCATATGGCTTATTTGAACACCGCTCCGTTTTAGAGATCTGCTGAGTGCTCCGGAAACAAACCCTATCCTTCGATAAGACAAAGTCCAAATTATTACCATGGAAACAAAAAAATATATTAAATTTTAAAAAAGCTTAAACCCCCAAAAGGCACATCTACATGATATGGTGAGGCTGTTAGTGTATACCAAGTTTGATCAAGTAGTTTTCGAATACTGTAATATATACTTCTTATATTATAACTACGACTAGGCTATGTTGTTGTTAAGATTAAGTTGAAAAGGATGTGTTATGCTTTTCATAATATATATTTATTATAACTGTGACTAGGCTATTTTGAGCTAATCTGGCCTATAACCTAATAGCCCAGATGTTCTCATAGGATCAAAGTTTGCACAATTTGTGCTTACCCCTCCTCAAATATGGGCGTGGCAGGCATTATCCCTAAACCTTAAATTGCTTCTCCCAAACCAGTTGACAAAGGTAATATTTTGTCTGTAAGGGATGTTTTCATCTGTTAACCCATTCAGCGCTTTTTCACATGATATGAGATTTGAAAGTAAATAAATGATAGTGTTGCATTAGTGACACTGTGTGGTTCATATAAATCATTCTCTTTTTTTAGCCTGGCTTAAAAGGCCAAATCGTGATAATCAAAAATATGCCTACTCCAGTTAAATTGGACAGGTTAAAGGGGCAGTAGCACGTTTTTTCTCTGAAACAAGTTGATGAAATGTATTTGAAAAATAATGTCACCAATAGTAAAACACCATTCTGTCTGTGAAAAATCAAGTTAAAAAAACAAGTGTACATGGTTCCGTAAAGCCATTGGAATCTTTTTTTGTCATTTGAAATAATAAATTGTGTTCACAATAAAATGGCCGCCATGCAATTTTTGCTTTATGCGCAACATCGTTATTACCACTACGGATAATTGGTTTGTTTAATACGATGTTTTACCCCCTAAAGTAAATATAAATGACATAAACTATCATTATAAATGAGAAATTTGAAAAAATAAAATTGCGGAAAACGTGCTACTGCCCCTTTAATATCTTTAGCATTTGTTCCAGCTCATTACAGGAATTGTGATAGGAAGGTGAATTTTTGTTCGATTTTCTTTGTTTGCTCTTATTCACTGATACTTGACAGTTTTGTTGATCTTGTTTTCAAGTTATGGCAAATGTTTGTACTTTATCTGGAGGACTATTTATGCCAGTCTACAACATGAAACAGACAAAGTCTGATGAGCCTTAGATAATAAATCATGCAAATCCTGATGATCTACAGAACCAATGGCTCTATTTTCTTATCCCCACCCATCGAAGGGTATTAGTAGATATCTTTGATATTATTATGCTTATATCAATGTTCATCAAACATTTCTTGTTTTGTGCAAAAATATGAAATCTTCTCTTCCGTATATGTAACATGAAATGGCAGCATTGAGAATTTATATTTTAAAAAATGCTTATGACAAAGTTTTTATTAAATATTAAAAACATGTGCCTTTAGTAATCAAGATATATACAAGAGTTATAGAAGAAGTAAACCTTGTATGGAAAATCATACAACTCAAAATATCAGTCAGTCAGGGAGTCAAGATTTGAATTAATTACCTACGAGGGCAATCATATCGGAGTTCATATTTTTCATACGATGTCCTAGGGCAAAATATCACTTTGTCATTGTGACGTCACGTCATAAACAATGCTATTACGTCACGTTTCGTCTATGACGTTGCGTTCTAAATGCCGCGCCGCCGGGTCGCCAGCATATGGTTAAAAGTTGATTTTAACTTGTTTTTATTGATTTCATGACTTCGGTAATAAACAGAATATTATATTCGTGTGTATGTAATACTATGTTTACGACACTCGTGCCTGAATATCAGTATCAATACTAATATTCAGGCACTCGTGTCGTAAACATAGTATGACATAAACACTCATATAATATCCTTTATTTATTTAGAGGAATGAATTTCTAGCCTCCTTTTCAGGTGAATTTCCACTCATGAAAAAAGTAACTTTTTCTCTTACGCTCTCTCTCTGTTGTTATTGAACATGCTTGTACGGAAAATTTCTATAATCAGATCTCAATGAATACCTTGAATATTTTTTTAAAAAGAAAATGACAAAATTATTCTGTGTTTAAATTTTATTTAATATCTTGCACATCTTTGCTAAATGATATAAGAACAAAATATTCAGCAGTATATATATATATACATTTGATAAAGGTAAACATTATCACAGATTGGTGACTTTCATAACATGTAGTAACCTGGTGTAAAGTTTCAGAATATGTACATTGAAATATCTAATTTTAAAATTTGTAAAATACGTTTTAAAAGTGTTGAAATAAATTTAGCATAAATAAAGTAAACACTTATATATTTAAAATCAGGTACTGTGTAAAACTATTTTGTCTGCATTTATAAACTCATATGTAAAAATCCTTGGAAATAAAACAATTTTATATAAAATTCACGTGGCTTGTATTATGTGACAAATACTGAGTTATCTCCCTTGTCTAAAAGCTTTGGATGTTGATGCTTTTCCTCATGCCCATGCATTCGACCTCATCGATAAACAGTGTGTTGGCCTTGACCTCAATATCTTCCTCGAGGGATAACTGGTTACGAATAAGTCCTTTCAGGGAATCCTGGGATTGCTTCAGTCTCTCCTGGAGACGGACGATTGACGTTTCGATTTCTCCGACCTCTTCGATGAGTCGGTATTGGACGTGGTCGCGACAAAGTTCCACGTTGGGCCTGCTGGTACGGGTGTCGAGTCGAGTTTCAGCCAGTTTGAGTGGAGCCTCTTTGTCAGCAGATGCTTTCTGCAGACGTGCAATATTCTCCTCGATCTCCTTGATCTGCGACAGAACCTGAAAAAAACAGATGTTTAATTTATTGTTAACCTTTGTGTCACGAATATTTTAAGTTATGTTTTGTTATAAGATAAGTTATGTTTAGTATGTAAGTTGTTAGTCTAGGAATAACCTTTTTGTTAACAAGGTGTAAATTTGCCACTCAGAATATTTGGGCACTAGTTGATTGTACAGCTAAATTACAGGGAACAAACTGAGAAAAAAATAGGGAGCACATACTCCAAAATTGGTTTCTATATCGACAGTGGTAAACATCGTTAAATTGAAGTGATTTTACAAGATGATGATAATAATGATGATGATGATGATGAAATAATAACCTCTATGACTTAATTTCAAGAATTTCTAGTTTTTTTTGGAAATGTCATCAAAACTATGATATAGAATCAATGGATTACTGAATAACTCCCTGGGAAATTAAAGCCTAACTGCCTTACTGCTCGAAAGTGATCTTTGACTACGGATGTGATGTCATTAGCTTAAAAGTTTATTTTGACGGTATTTAGATTTATTAGCATGTAATGCAATCTGATTAAAATCTAAGGTTTCAAGGAATAACATCTGCAAAATAAATATGAACTGGTTTTATAAATTATTACAATAAAGTATATGCGCATATTCTGTACCAGTTTACTGCAGACACATTTCAGCCAATCACATCCTATTTTTTAAACAGTCGTCGTTTTGAACACATTCGGAATTATTTGGTAATATGTTTCTAATGTTATGGAAACGGAGGTGAGGTGAGGTGAGCTGGGGTTTAACGCCGCTTTCAAGAGTATTTCACTTATATTGCAGCTGCTAGTATTACGGCAGGGAGAAAGCCTGCAACACCATGTGGCTATGCATTGCGATGAAACCTGCGAGCATCGGCTGGAACTAGCAAACCATGGGTGGTACTATGCTGAAAATCAGTGTAGCATTGCACCCAAACCTTACTGCATGTAGAACAGTTCTCTACTGCAGACAAAGTTGCCAAGCCCCTGGCGGGATTCGAACCCCGGACCTCTTGATCCGAAGCCGAACGCACTAACCACTGCGCTATCCCGCCCTCTATGGAAACGGATGACGGCTGCCTGGAGTTACTTGCCCCTCGCCTGTCTCACCAAAAGCTTTTGTTGGAGCCTTTACGGTTGCCTAATGAACTTGTGTCAGAACATGCGAGTCATGTGGAAACGATTTGTATCCCGGTAGACACATAGAGAATACTAAACTATGTCCCGTTAAATAACATATTTATGAAACGAGTGAGTGGTTTGGAATTTGGCGAGCGACAGCGAGTTAGATACCGATACCATTCACGAGTTTCATAAATATGTTATTAAATGGGACCGAGTTTAGTATTTTATTTATTACGCACTGATTAAGTTTCACGAACTCGTCAATAAATTGGACAAACTTCATTGCAATCGCGGCGCTGATATTGTGACGTCATGTTTTAACCATTATGACGTCATGTCAATCGAAAGCATGCGATGTTATTACATAAAGTGTAACAACACGGTAGATTTATTAAACCGTGATATTTTCAACGGGTGAGTAATAAACTATTTTGTTACTTTTATTCCAAGGAATGCGGTCAATTTCTAATCAGACTGGCTAGTCATGTTATGCGGGTTAACAAATACTAAAGAACCTATGAGGCCATGTCCTCACCTTATTGAGGTGGTCCTCCAGCTTGCTCTTTGTGTCCGTGGACTCAGCAATACGCTTGGTGAAGGCCAGGTTGACGGCTTCACACTGCTTCTGCATATCGTTGGCGGATGACTGGAGGATTCCGTCAACCAGTGATCGAAGGTCAACCGAACTCTGGCGTTCTCTCTCTGCTTTCTCAATATTGTCGTTTGAGAAATCTTGCCAGTCTTCAGGGGATGCAGAACTGCAATTTTGAGGATAAAGTGAAATTTGTTTGGAAGATTTTTTTTTTGTAGTTAATCTGTCAGTCAATGGTACATACCGGTAGATACAGTCTGTGAAATGAACCGTAATCAACCAAATAAATGCTACAAACATTAAACTTCGGGAACACTTTGGGTACACCCTGTAGGTTGAGTGAGGGGATTTGGGGTTTATTGACTTCACTTATATTATGGCTGCTAGTAATGTTGAAGGGAGAAAGCCTGCAAAACCATTTTCTATGCATTGTGGTAAAACCTGCAAGCATTTGAAACTAACAAACCATGGGTGGTACTAAGCTGAAATTCAGAGTAGCATTGCACCCAAACATTGCACTGTAGAACAGTTCTCCACAGCAAACACAGTTGTCAAGCCAGGATTTGAACCCCAAACCTCTTGAGCCGAAGTCAAACATGCTAACCACTATGCTAGCCTCATGTAGGGAGAGGAATGATAAACAAAAGGGCTAGAGCATAGATCAAGACAAGAATAGACTTTTGTTGCTCTGTGACATGACTGGTCACATGATTACACTCAAAGAACAATAAAATTATTGATAGATGCCTTTCTTTTAAAACTATATAAAAGTCTGATTTTGGTTTTATTATGTCAGTTCCACAATTCAAGTTTAACTTACTTTGCTTCAATTTTGGCTGCGCCTGCTTTGTGAGCGAGGTTTGCTGAGTTGTTGCGCAGATTCTGGCAGTATTCGTCGATGCTCATTGCCGAAAACTTATCCTTCAGATCCTTCTCCAGTTGGAAACGAGATTTGCGGTTGAGTCTGTAAGGTAAAGTGTTCATCATGTCAGTCATATAAATTGATATTATAATGAGGGCAATCATATCAGGGTTTTTAATTTTCATACGATGCCGTAGGGCAAAATATCAGTTTGTCATGGTGACGTGACGTCATAAATAATGCTATGATGTCACGCTTCATCTATGATTTTCTAAATGAAGTGAAGGTGGGTTGTCAACCTATGGTTGAATGTGGATTTAAGCGTGTTTTCATTAATTTCACAACTTTGGTAATAAACAGAATATTATATTCGTGTCTATGTTGTACAATATTTACGACACTCGTGCCTGAATATCGCTACATCCCTAGCTCTGGCTCGGGAAATACTAATATTCAAGCCCACGTGTTGTAAACAGAATGACCTAGACACTCATATAATATCCTCTATGTATTGTAAAGGTGTTTTCATAACACATTCTGCATCAACCAGAGGCTCCAATCAGCAAGAGACTCAGAGATTTAGCAAAATGGATATAACCGTAAATAGCTAGATTGGAAGGCTCCGTGTTGAAGATCTATAGAATGTCAACGAATGTAAAGACGAACCTGACTTGCTCCGTGGCCTGTTCGAGAGTGCGACGAAGCAGAGCCTGAACACCTTCGATTGTCTCCACCTCCTTGATCAGCTCCTTCTGTACATCGTCGTGAACCAGGTCGATACCCACTCGTTTCTCTCTGGTAGGCAAATAAATGAATGAATAGCCTATAACTGTAAATGTCATATAACACTCTTTCAAACAAAATGTTTCATTATTAACCATTTGATTAAATATAGGTAATATTAGATTAGCCAGCAATGACCATCTCCTTTGGCTCATTGACGTCGGGAACAGAGGACAGGTTACAGGAAACATAAAATCAAGTTTCTAATTGTACCATTTGACAGGTTTTGATCATTAATCTGAAGCTGTCAAATATTTGAGTCCAGTAAAGTTCTTTGACCATATTGAAGAAGTTATAAACAACGTGAACAGAAATATAATATACGCTTTAACCCTTTATACGTCCTTAAAGGTGCATCCATTGTGTTTCATAAAATTTGATTTGGCTTTAATACGTTCGAACACACCATATGTGCTGTTTACAATACAAACAAATTCACTAAGCTTGCATTTTCATTCCCAATCGCCAAATATATCATAATTACTAGTTTTTAATTAAAATCGAGTAACATAATTATGCATGTGCAGAAACCGAAAGTGCATGTCCTATTTACACGGACAGTAGTTATATGACCTATTAAACATTATCAACCCAAATGTTTTATTTTATCTGGTTTAAATAAGATTACAAAATTACGTTTGACTCATTGGCGCGCGCCACACGCGGTGCATTGTCCGGTTTTCGATCAGAAATCGACTCTTTTACCTTCATATCGTCAATATACTAAGTCGAGTATCATCAAAATGGTAGTTTTCAGTAACAGTTGGTACTTCTCGATAAAGTTAGACCATTTATAACGTTTGGCATATTTGACCCCCAACAACACAATGGATGTACCTTTAAAGGTGCTGTAGCACGTTTTTTTGCAAATTTTATTTTTTCAAATTTCCCATTTATAATGATAGTTTATATCATTTATATTTACTTTAGAAGATAGAACATCTTATTACACAAACTAATTATACGTAGTGGTAATAACGGTGTTGCGTATATATATAGAACATCATTCTTGTGCATTTGGATCGTTTGTATTGAACGAGAAGATGTCATGGAAGCGGAGGAACAACGAGTTCGAAGAACGAGTTGTTCCTCCGCTTCCATGACAGTTTCGAGTTCAATACAAACGATCCAAATGCACAAGTATGATGTTCTATATTTATTATATACCCCTTTTTATTAGCAAATTGTTAAACAAATAAAGTTGCGTAAATTTACTGGGACGACGTGCTGCGTATTGATACACGGACAGTTGCTTGACCAGCACGACTCATGATTTGAAATCTTAATAATATCTTTATTTTCTCATTTGTTAGCCCAAAAGAGCTTTAAGTGAAACTTTTTTCAGTGTGTTAACATAATAAATCCATCAAATTTGTTTTACTATCATTAATTACAAAGAACTGACAATAATGAACAATATTCAGGCTTCCGTCCGTCGTGCTTCTTTCGAATGACGTAACCATGGTTATGACGTCACAATAGTAAACCGTTGTGACGTCACAATGACGCAGCATCGCTAGCGAAGCTTTCGGCAAAGCGCTTTTCTTCCTTGGTAATGATAATTTGAGTAACATTTTCCCTTCTTGTGCTGTTAATATTTGGTCTAAATCCAAATTGATACTTTAATCAACTGAAACATTACTTGTTAATAAAACATAAATTTCGGAGATTGAATAGGGAAAACATTTAAAATTACGGAAAATTACGAGAAGTGCCGAAGTTTAGAGAAAGTAGAACCGTCAGCCGTGCAATACGGAATTCACCGTGCAATACGGAAATCGACGACGGAAACCGTATTGCACCCCTGTATTACTATCTTAAGTTTACATGGGTATATAATAAAAAGCTAACATTGCATGGCGACGATTTTATTGTGAACACAATTTATGATTTCGAATGACAAAAACGATTCCCATGGCTTTACGGAACCATGTACACTCATTTGCAACTTGATTTTCCGAAGATTGTAGCGTGTTTTACTATTGGTGACATTATTTTTCAAATACATTTCATCAACTTATTTGAGTGAAAAAACGTGCTACAGCGCCTTTAATTGATTATTGACAAACATTTCGGAGTGGCTGACTTTCAGGAAATATTTAAATATTTAAAATATTTAGATTTTAATTAATATACTCTATAATACGGACATGGGCTTCATGATGACAATGAGTAAAGGGCAAAGGGGGCAACACAATGTATCATAATTTTAATTGAACACATGATTAAAATTAAATCTTTAAATCTATATTGATATACTGTAAGTGATGTTACTATGATGAGCATTGATAGCAAAAAGATTTAAAAAACATAAATATTCTCTCAGACTCAGTTTCCACCCTGCTTAGTGCTGCCCCTTTAATTTGCCCCAAGTAGAATTTATAAACAAGACTAGTACCTGTTCATGAGGCATTGTTTAGCTATATGCAGAGGTTCCTCGGTTGATTCCAATGCTTTCTCAATTCGTGTCCTGAACGCTTGAAGGTTATCTATTTCAGTTGCGAGTCCATCAAGTTTGTCATCAAGTTCTTTCTTCCAGTATTTTATGTCGTCAAGACGTTGTTCTGTTAACAATCAATTACAAAAATAAGTATAAAGGATAAGTATTTCGGTACATAAAAGTTTACATTTAACATCCAGTTCCAACTTTTGTGCACTTTAATTCTAATTGTTTCATATATTGTAAAGTTATATATATGTGTTATATTACATGAGGAATTAATATAAAAAGAAGAATAAACAAACTATTTCATTTAATTTGACAGTTAGGTTGGTGTCACATTTAGGAACTGAATTAACAAGTTATATTAGAGGTATTAAATTTACTTTTCAATTTCAATCTGTTAATAAAACACGAAATATTAATTTACCAAATTTCTTGTTGACGTCTCTCTGTGTCTTATCTGTTCTTTTTTCTGTTTCATCAGAGAGGCGTTTAGACTCCTCAACAAGTCTTTCAGATGCAGCCCTTTCTACTTCAGCATTTGCATATTTTGTTAAATTGGATCTTGTCCAGTCCTCATGTGTGAAGCGTGATGGGGCTGATACCACCTTAGCCATGGCTTGTTTATCTAAAATTAATTATTCATAATGCAAATTCATATATATCAAAAGACAACTTTACACTTGAAGAATAAAGCAGACGATAGTGTATAAAATTTGATAATTTAAATTTAAATTTGGTAATATGTTAACAGGTTTCTTTTAAATATAACAGTAGCTTTATATGTCATATCACATGGTTGTGGATCCATCAAAAGGAAATTGGAATGCAACACATATTCAACAAACCTCCAGTAACAACGTCAAGAAACTGCAACTGCCTTGCCCTAAACACCGAATCGTATTTCCAACTGCAAATATGCGTTCCACTAGAGGATGTAGATAAGCAGAATCATTTACCTACCTTTGAAACTCTCGATATATTATGAACACAACTTTTAAACTGGCTGATCACTATGTCTGTCCACAACACGGCATAAACGATTTCCTAGCAACGGGGGTTGCTACAGCAAACTGAGCCTCCGTTAACCGGAAGTACGCTGTAAGCTATTGCCTTTACAACTAATTATATTTGCAATATTTGCATTATAACTCGGCCCGAAAATTACAAGAATTTGTAGGCTACTATTGAAGGAAGTATTATCTCCAATGTAACCATGTTGTATTTGTTCACTATCTAAATGGCATGTATTTCTAATCATATTCACGAGTATAGAAATACATGTTAACGACGATAAATCGGGGACGAGTTCGTTCTGGGCACGAGTTTTCCGCATTCCCGATAAATCCCACGTATCAAAAGCACGATGTTTACGATATGTGTCGAGTATATCTATCAGGGTTCAGATCACTTCACCCGAACATCACTGTATTGGACCATGTAATATGTACAGCCAAAACGTATTATCAAATGTACGTCTGCGTGGTACAGCGCTACTACTTTGGCATATCAAGTCACCTTTACCGTGTTGGAAAAGATTCCGCATATATTCAAGGAATATTATCGCATTTCATCAAGGAATATATTATTAATTTACTTTCAGAATACAGAGAATGTATACACTGCAAAACAAACAAGCACCATCGAGATGAATTGTTCAATTGGGATTTCAACCCATACCTCATTTGCATTTGAATGAAAAGGGGTGATTTTGAAACCCAACTCAAACCCTTTTGGAAGGTATATGTGCCGCTGTGCCAATGCAGTGATGTCATAGCATTGTGACGTCATCATGTTTATGGCGTCATAGCATTGTGATGTCATTACTCGATGATGTAAAAGCACTGTGATGTCCAAACTCCTCACAGTGCTGCTACGACTCTCCTGCGTCCTGCCTTTATAGTCGGTCGATCAGCCCTGGGGACGAGGTTGTGTGATGTCATGTAGTTGACGGTGACAGGGCATTGTTCAAAATCTACTGTCAAAACGATATCTCATAGGAGATATTTAGTTTGATCTCACACAAGCTTTATCTCCCGTGGAACACTGTTTTGAAAGATAACTTAATTTACTTTCAGAATACAAGAATGTATACACTGCAAAACAAACAAGCACCCGATGAATTGTTCAATTGGGATTTCAACCCATACCTCAGTTGCATTTGGACGAAAAGGGGTGATTTCTAAACCCAACTCAAACCCCTTTGGAATATTTTGCATGGGAAGGTATATGTGACGAACCCCCTTGGTTACCATAATCCTTACAATTTGTATTTGGTCATACACTCTGGTTGTTATAATTCTTGTCACGTCATTATGCAAACAATGAGTGTATGGAATCTGTTAATGTAGTACAGTCCACACTTTCATCACGACAGTAAACCAATGCATTGCACATACTTCATTTTTGATACCGATTATAAATATTTATTATATGACGAGAAATGAAATACTGGGATTTATCAGTGAAATAAACTGTCTATAAAATAAATAACTTACATATTCACTGCGACCAGTAACTGATATAATTTGACGTCAGGGAATACGTCACCCTTTTAGGACGTAATTACAAGGATAACATCATACAATAAATAGAATATCACTCAATTCATGACAAATACCATGTTTATCTCATCTCGTGAGGTAGAAAAGTTTAAAAAAATTCACGAGTGGCGCAAACTTTCTACCTCACTCGATGAGAAAAACATGATATTAGTCAAGAAAAGATAGATATCCTCTATAGTTTCAATTGATCTTGGATATATTGCATAAAGTTAAATAAATCAATATTTAACCCTTTTCTGCCACAACATTCACCCATTAAATTTGTGTCACCAATGATGCAATGTCACTGCACGTTGTCAATGTTGAATGTAAACAATATCACTTATAAAGATAAACCAGAAACACAAATCAATCATGTTCTGAAGAATAACAGTCTCAGACTATTGCCGAGATACGACATCCTTTGGCTGTTTTCTCTACATATACCGAACGAGTTGGTGAAACACAAACACCGAAAATATGCACATCAGAAAAAAAATTAGGCCGATGTAAAATATGATAATCAACAATTGTTCAACAGAAGCCTTTGCAATATTGATATGTTGTATGAAAATATTATCTGTTCTAAAAATACTTTTCCGGAAATGACCCGTTTCCCTTTTTGACCTCTGACCCAGGTCAAAGTGTTTTCCGATACCACGTGTAGAGGGCGTTATACACTGCTAGTAGCGTGATTATCGGGCGAGCAACGGGTGACAGACAGTTTCGCGTCTTAGTTCTACTGATGCAATAACAAGACAGTTCGCTATGGACAGAGGGACGCAAACATTCGCTTCCCCTTTCCCAGGGAGGGACGGGAGCAAAATGGCAGCGGCACCAGCTCCTAAGAAAGCAGGGTTTGCAAAGACGTTAAAAGGAATTTTAGCAGGTACGTGAATATTATTTTGTTATTTGCATCGATCGTTTCCGAACAGAAGCGGCGAAGCGAAACGATTTATATTTGTTTACATGTTCTGGAGTTGTTTCGTTGAAGATGTGTCAGTGCATGCAAATGGTCTCTCGAAACTTTCTTGCAGGATTTGTTTTAGTTCTACTTAGTTTTGTGTGCGTTGTCATGCGACAAAAGTCTATACTTTGATAAAATATTCGATTCGCCCGGAATATTTTTATCGATGGTCGAAACAGCTGACTGTTATCGGATTGACCTACTTTCTAACATGTGTCAAACTTACGTTAGGCTTAATTAGATATATACTGACAGTAGTCTTGGCCTATAATAAACACGATATATTCTTTTTTTTCGAGTGACAATTGCAATATTATTTGCAAATGCATGATCATCATTGATTTATTTTATATATTCCTGTCACCATTTATTTTCTAGGCCTGTAGCCTAATCATAAGATATATGTAAAGATATAAATATTTTGAATTTTTGTTTTCCAATTTAAATTATGTAATAAAAGTGAATCTTAATTAGTATACCGTATACATTTGAAATGAAACAAACTATACTAGGCTATCTATGTGTAGGCACGTTTTGTTGTTAAAGCAAAGATATTCACCATACACCTCAAGCACATCTCTAATAAATTTATGTTTTAAAAATGATTCAGCTTTGAATGTAAGTGGGAACAATTTGAATTAATAACCTTGTGTACAAACTGGATATTTTGTTTGCACAAAATTCATGAATTATTCATGACTTTCTTAAGTTAACTGATGTATGAAATTGTTTAGACTGTTAAGTGATGCATGGGATAGTGTTGGCTGTGTTACTCTACATGATTTAATTCAAGCATATAAGTAATAATAGCTTGCTTTATCAAATATCCTGTTGTCATCCGACTCATAATAAAACTTGACTTATAAACAAGCATTTGATACAAGTAACCTTAACCCTCTCTGAGCTAAAGACCAGAAGTGGTGCCAAGAATGAGGGTACCTTATGATCTGGAGATAGGACATAACTAGGGCCAGATACAGATGTGAACATTTTAAAAATGATGGTAGAAGCTATAGTCAAACAATGAGAGAAAGGGTTGACATACACCATACAAATACTATTGTTTTTAGTTTCCATAAATTACAGTTTAATCTTTTAAAGTCTTAATAAAGTTGTATCTACATGCCACAAAGTATTCAGAGGGCAAGTGGCTAATTCCATTTAAGTTGTGGTTCCTGTAAAATAGCCACACAGAATGGTGTGGCACTTTTTCTTTTAAAAGCTTAAGTGTTAGTGAGGACACAGTGCTTTAAAAGGATAGTTCTAAACATCTTTTGGAGTATCCACAATTTTTGTTTTTGTACATTATGCACATTGATAGAATATCTAAAATAAAAAATAATCTATTATTTATTAGACAGATCAACAATGTCTTGTCATACCGTAGCAAAGCATTCCACATTCTTAGCATCATAATGAATGGCCTCGCTTCTCATTTGTTTTTTATTTTTTAATAATGGCAGTCATTATTGAACTGTCACATATAAAGTCATAAAATAATTACCCTCAGTAATATATTTCAACTGGATTGTGTTATAAATATGTGTATCAATTTAAACAAGTACCGGTATGTGTAAACAGGAATCTCCCCTCAAATTTCATTTTCACCAAAAAAACCTTAAAGAACCCTTCCTTTAAATATGCATAAAAACAGTTCATTTGAAACATTATTGTTGTGTTTGTGTTTTGGCTTTAAATTGAATTCATAACTTTTATGAATCTGTTAATTATTTCTTCATGCTGGTTTATGCTCTAAGAGTAAGTGTTTATGTCTACAGTAAAGCTATTATCTTACACACACACACATTAAACTACAGAACAGATATATAAAATCAACTTTCATTCAAATGTATATTGGTATGTCAGACACATCCTGTTTTGTTGTTACCTGGTAGTCTGTTTCTAAGTACATAACAAAAGCAAACAGCCAATGTAGGTATTTAAGTAGATATAGTTTCAGGAAGTGCAGGGGCCTCCCCATTCACAGTATTTAGGCTATTGTTCTCTCACAGACCAGCCCACAATAGAGACTGGAGATATTTTTGATCTTGGAAGACTAAACATAGAAAAGGCATCTCGGTTCATTAAACTGTGAATATTCAGGTCACAGGGTTTGTCAGTGGATTTTGTATCCTGTTGACTCTTAGGATTTTGCCTCCAATGAAATAGAATTATTCAGATTTTGTTTGTGAATTTACTTAAGTAACTTTTGAATTGTTGTATAGTAGGTGGTGTCATTTTAGCAAAATGCTTCTTTATAAGTTTATATCATTCATTTATTGATATTTGTTACCCGTTTCAAAGACAAAATGTTTCTTGGTTTGTTGTGAACTATGACAAATAAAAGCATTGAAACTAAAAGCCCTGATATCTATATTTTTCATAAATCTGGCATAATAAAATAGAAAACAAAATTTATAACATTGGGGCACTTGAGAAATAAAACATTTTGTACAATGAAAATTTATTAAACAAAATCAGTATTTATCTGAACATTTGAATCATTATTTGTATGTTTCCAGTCCAGTTTTAGGTTGTTTAACCCTCATACGACCAGTAATACATAGATAAAATGATCTAATTTAACCTGGTTCTGATAATGATCAAATTAACCATATTTACACAAGACAAACATATTGATGTTTTTTTATATATATTTATTATTTTCAAATGTATATAATTTTAAATTCACACACCCCTTGCCCACCAGGGGGGTTTATTAGACCCCAGCGCTAAACAGGTCACGAATGGCATATATTAGCACACAATATTCATTAAAGGTACATCCATTGTGTTTCATAAAATTTGATTTGGCTTTAATACGTTCAAACACACCATATGTGCTGTTTTATACAACACAATAAAATTCACCCAGCTTGCATATTCATCCCCAATCGCGAAAAATATCATAATTACTAGTTTCCAATTAAAATTGAATAACGTCATTATGCATGTGCAGAAACCGAAAGTGCACGTCCTATTTACATGCAAAGTAGTTATATGACCTATTGAACATTATCAACCCAAATTTGTTATTTTGTCTGGTTTAAATAAGATTCCAAAATTACGGTTGACTCATGGGCGGGCGCCACACGCGGTGCATTGTCCGGTTTTCGATCAGAAATCGATACTTTTACCTTCATATCGTCAATATACTAAGTCGAGTATCATCAAAATGGTAGTTTTCGGTAACAGTTCCCCTACAAAAAAAAATCCCTTGAAAACATATTACTGCACCATTGCCACAAGGAAAATTTTACCATTGCCACAACCCATCCGCATAAATTATAAAATGAGTTGCGGATATGGTTTGGTAATATATCCAAAGGGATCCCCACCCTATCCAATAAAGCCATAAACCATCCACAGGTAGTCCATATGCGGATATGGTTTGGTAATATATCCAAAAGGATCCCCACCCTATCCAATAAAGCCATAAAACCATCCACAACTAGCCCAGAATGGAGCTGCGGATATGGTGTGGTAATATATCCATAGGGATCCCCACCCTATCCAATTCAGCCATAAAACCATCCACAGGTTGTCCATATGCGATCCCCACCCTATCCAATAAAGCCATAAAACCATCCACAACTAGCCCAGAATGGAGCTGCAGATATGGTGTGGTAATATATCCATAGGGATCCCCACCCTATCCAATAAAGCCATAAAACCATCCACAGGTTGTCCATATGCGATCCCCACCCTATCCAATAAAGCCATAAAACCATCCACAACTAGCCCAGAATGGAGCTGCGGATATGGTGTGGTAATATATCCAAAAGGATCCCCACCCTATCCAATAAAGCCATAAAACCATCCACAACTAGCCCAGAATGGAGCTGCAGATATGGTGTGGTAATATATCCATAGGGATCCCCACCCTATCCAATACAGCCATAAAACCATCCACAGGTTGTCGATATGCGATCCCCACCCTATCCAATAGAGCCATAAAACCATCCACAAGTAGTCCAGACCCGCATTTGCATATATTTGCATAAAACCGTCCACAGGCACTCCGGTAATTTAATGCTTTAGATATACAATATATATACATCAAAACAAAAAACAAAAAACATAGTACACTTCACGATTTTTAATAGTACAAAATAAATACTATAATATTAATGTTCATCTTGAGATCTTGCGTGCTCTACAAATATATACATATAAATATCCTTGAAAGGAATTCAACATTCAACTGTGTTCAGGAACACTTCGTTTTGAGATTCAGCAACTTCTTCATGATCTTGGAATCTCCAGGTCACTTTCGAGGGCCATGGGGATCACGGTGAGCGCGCTGAGCTCCTGAAAAGTAGAATAGTAAGAATATAGATACCATGGTACAAACAGGCAAGTTACAAATCACATGATATGAAAAGACTTTTTGATATATATAGACCATAACCATTGGCACATTCATGTCCCATTACATAAAGGACATTCATACCCACAGGACTCTTGCAAAATATAAAGAAAGCAAAAGAGATATTATATCTTTGGAAATACCTAATTTCCGGAATGCCTTCCTCAGGCTGCATATCTTCTTGGACAGGTGGTCGGTGTACTGTGAATAACAGGTGCAACACCCGGACGGCAAACACTGGAAACAAAGAACAGTATTAGTATTTCAATAAATTAGTCATGATTGCATATAGTAAAATGATTTTAATGTTTTCAAACTCTTCAAATTGTTATTCAAATTCATATGATATGACAATATATATATATATATATATAGAAAACAAATGAACTCAGCTTGGAGTAGTGTAACTGTTCCTTTAAATTTAAATGTTTAATTTAAATGCTTAATATGAAATGACAATATACATCATGTTAAATTCGCACCTTCAATGGCTTGAAGCACAGTTTTCACTGTGCTGCCGTCTTGAACCCTAGAACTTGACTTGACTTGAGTATCTAAACCAACATAAACATTTGTAAGTTCTGGTTCAAACTATAACGAATATTTATAATATAATCAAATAAATTAGTAAAATAATGAATTATTACAAAATGTGAAAAAACAAATTTTATTTTCATGATTAATGACTGATAGCAAAAGTTGTATGTAAAATATAATCAGTCTGACTGGATGCATATTAAGGTTGTAATTTGTAATCTGCAATAAATTAACTAACCATGACCGTTAGTGTCCATTAAAGTAATCAATCAGCTTGATTGGGTGCATATTCAGAAAGAAGATTATCAATTAAAGAAGCTAATTGTAAATTTCAATGCCAAACCCACCTTCAACAGACCTTGAATAAACATCGTCTGAGAGTTGTGTCCACAAGGTTAGTGTATTTTCTGTCCAGTTCAGCCGACACTGAAATCAATATTGACATTTTAATGAATAAGATACAAACTATTTGATGAAAATAAAAAGATTTTGAAAAGTATAATCCAAAATAAATCTTATTAACTGATAAACATATACTGAACAAAAATAGTCATGAATAATAATATCTTTATAAGTTGAGTAACTAGTGAAATATTATTCTTGATAATCATAAAACATCAAATATCCCTTACTAAACAGATTACAAATAATCAAAATCAATTTAATATTTAATATTATATAATTAATATTTAACATGTAAATACTTTTGAAGAGTATAATGACAATAAATGTGTTTATGATAAAAATAAGAATACAGGGTATTTTAACCAACAAACAATTGTTTGGAATTCTTTATAAAACAACAAAATTAAGATTTGTAAGTCAAACAAATATAATTGATTAAATTGGTAAAATAAATATGGATTAAAAAACCTTTAAAACACAAATGCATTTTTGACTATTAATGACTCACAGCAAATTTATCTGTAAAATGTTATATTAGCAATCAGCCAGTCTAGATACATTTCGAGAACATCAATTAAGGAAAACAAATGTCTTGATTAATTGTTATTTAACAATTTGTTTGTTTAAACAACAATATGCAAGCATCTCAAGTCTTACCTTGAGAGGTTACATCATTTCCTGTCTGAGAGTAGGTTACATCATTTCCTGTCTTTCCCCAGACCACCTGTCTGTCATGGCTGAGTGCACAATCACCTGTGTTAAGAAAAGTGACATGTTTATATAGACTGGTTTTTAAAATAAATTTAACATATATTCCTAATTCAAATCATAATCTGATACAAATTAAAGCAATATATTGCAGGGGTTACTCTGGAAAAATAACCATGTGGGCCATTGGCCCACAGAGTTCAACTGTAGTGGGCCCTGTGTCCCAGGCCCGGGTTTGCGCGCAGCGCAGACCCGCCCGACAACGTATAGTTGTCGGGGGGAGGGAATGGGAGGGTGCGCCCTCCCATAGGTGGGGGTTTGGGGGCCTCCCCCTAGAAAATTTTGAATTCTTAAGCTGAAATGGTGACATCTGAGGGGTTTCCCAAGCCAAATAATCACTCTTAATAGTTTTTAAAAAAAATCAATTTCATGAGATTGTTTATATTATATTCAGTTGAGATTTATCAAAGTAACATATATTGAATGACATATGTCAGTTCAATACATGACATGACGTAAAAACCCATCAAACTGCTTTTTAAAAAAATTATCCAGTTGTCTGTAAAAAGAACTCATTTGACTATAATATTCAACTTTAAAACAATAATATTTGTTTCATATGTGTGGCAGTGAAGTGTAGTACATGTCATGTCGTACTGTTGAAAAGATCCTGTTCCAGACGACAACGTTCATGTTTTCTGTCTTGAATTAATAATAAAATATTCAATGGATGTTATTTACTTTTCAATTTTGAATGTTCCACGAACAAATTGACATTAAATAAATACCCGTAAAACAGCCAATTCATCACAGATCGATCGGCGTATGTAGTCAAAATGTAATTCCACAATCACTGGTGAAACTCTTGATTTTCAGATATAATATGAGTCATGATAGCTCCCAAATAGTTATTATGAAACAATTTACACTGTAACATATTAAGTTTGCCGTGTTTTGACCAACATCTATCTATTGAAAAATTGACATGCTCTCGCAGCCATGTGCTAAACGATTCCGTGAATCTGATTGGTCGAATATGACAGAGGTTGCAAGGGGCCGTATACCATTTATTATGAAGTTTATTTTGCAGTGAGCGTAAATACATTTGAATGACCTCTTCGTGTTCATATTAGATTTTACATTATTTCATCTTACACGTTATATAAGTACAGAATTCTAACAATAATCAAAGCAAGGGAAATAACTGAAAACACATGAAAATATTGTTTTACTACACTAGAGATTTAATTTGTAACAAAAATCTTTGAAACGACCCCTTCATCGATGCTCAATAATGACAGCAAGTTACGCACACGAGAGCAAGCTTGTAATAACTTTTGTAATAAAACTTCATGATGTTAAGCAGATGACATTTTCTATTTTCACCGTGATGTACTAAAAACTTTGCTACCACGTGAGAATTCGTTTAATCGTTTACCGTTTACATGATTTACTCATCAAAAAACGATACCGTGCCCTAGTATTCAGTAATACTTGAATGATGTTTACTACGGTTGCGGGTACAAAAAACGAATCGTTCCAAATGACAAACTCGATTACGCATTAGGCTAAATGAATGCATAAACGAACACTTCGGGGTTTACGTTATCGATTCAGAAACGAATGCAATGAACGAGTTGAACATATTTTTTTGACAGAAAATTTTCACTAACGACTGGGAAAGCCCAGAGTAATTTTAGATGTGCGCCATTTCGTATTTAACTGCGCCAGACAGGCGCAGGGTATATTTTTTACTGCGCCATTTCGTTTTAGGTAGCGCAAATGGCGCAATGGCGCGGTCCAAAGTAACCCCTGCATTGCATATAAATATCACAGATACCTTTGTACACATGCCATGAGACATGAGTGCCTTTTTACAAATGAAGCCAATCTTATGTCAGAAAATGTTACTCAGTCTGTTCATGGAAATGGGTGAATGAAATTAGATTGATACATTTGGAATGCAGTGAAAATAAGTACTTGCCTTGGATTAATCAACTGAGAAATCTTGTACTTCTTGGTCTTGTGAACTGTAAAGGTTGGGGAGCTTCTTCTTCTTGTTAAGAATAGCCACTATGGAGAAAACTTTACTGCAGCAAGACTAAGCAGGCTTCTGATTGGCTAAAATTGGTTTATCTGATCATAATGGCAAAATACTTCTTTATATATTGGTTGTGACAGTTTGTAATATATAAAGGATTTGAATTGACTATGAAGAATATTTGTTTTATCTATCAATTGTAAAACACAAGCAAATGAAAAGCACTAAATACTGAGAATGCTTCTGATTGGCTAAAATTTATTTATCTCATAATAGTGGCAATTATTTGGTTAAATATGACAGTTTGTGATATTTAAGGGATTTGATCATGAAATATTATGAAAAGGTTTGTTTCTATCAATTTATTAAACTAAAAAATGAAAAGGACTCATGAAGTTTAATTTGGTATTTTATTTCCTTCATTACATGAAATGTGTGCCAACTGTGTCAATTGTTGATTAAATCAATGAAAGAATAAATGTAAACTAGATATCAAAGTCTTGACTGTGAAGTACAAGCCAGCAAGTTTACATGAAATACATAATAATACAAACATAAATAAACATTTTGACCAAATGATTTGTTTTAGAACATCTCAGAGCTAATATGTGAGTAAAAATTTTTTTTCATTTGGTATCAATAATCCATTGTGATAAACTGTGATAAATACTTAGGTTATTAATTAGATATACCTTCACAGCCAGTTTACAACTTGAAACAACATTCAATCAAATACACAGCGCCCCTCAACATCACTGCTCAGTTCTTAAACATTCAAATTGGTTAATCTAATGAAATGTATACAGTAATTAAGCTACTTGTTAAGCAATCCATTAGGTGTTTTTAAAATGTATATTTGGTGTCATTCCTGTAATCTGACCATTGGACAGTTATCAATTAATTAAGCTCCACCCATTTCAAGTCTGATGACCAATAGTTTTGCACTTGTTTGTTGTTGCAATTTCTCAGAGGTATACACATTTTAGTGATTGTAAATATGTAAAGACTGCACTTGTTTTATACAACTTTGTCAAGTATTTCAATTTATTGTAATTTAAGGTCAGAGAAAATTAAAATTAAACTTAAATTATTTTTATTTTTATTTCTTTCTGATATCTTCACTTTGGCGAAGTGTATAATTATTTATTAAAGAATATTTTTAACTTCAACAATTTTAATGTAGGTTTTGTAATGCATACATACAATAAATATATATTTCATGCAATTTTTATCTTTAATAAAAAATATGGATGATTATTTCAATATCATATATTGACATGGGATGAATGTTTATATCTCAATTGTGTAAAATTAATATATTTTGAAATACCAATTGAATTTATGAGTGTGATAGTTACATAGAATAGGCATATTTCTAAATCACAACCCAAATTCTTTAAAAGATAAAAATGGGCTATTTTTATATATTTACAAACACTAAGCTCTGGATTTTCAGTCATGTGAAGATATGCCAAAACTTTGTTGACATAAGACTCACATATTCAAATAACATAAAACTGTTAATTAAATTAATGAAAATTAACCTGACGTTTAGTTTAAAAAAAATAATGTTGAATCTTACACCAAATGTATTAAATTGTTTATTTGAAGATAGTAAGTAAAATGTACGAATGTAATATTTATTGTGTAAGCTATCAAATTATGGTCTCTGATATATATATTTACATTGGAACCTGCTCTTTCTCTGTTTAAAGTAATACAAGTAACACCACAGTCATTTAACACGATTTGAAATAACAATAATTTGAGAGATGAATAATTATTTTGCAATCATATTTGACACACCTTTAGAAAAAACATAGTTCTTATCAAAACTAAATGTTTAAACCTTATTTCCTTGCCCATTCATACTGTTATAAACATATTTTTGTATGTTGTGCTTTTCTCAGTATTGCATGAATGAATATTGTGTTAAGTATAATTTTGTACCGAAGACGTATTTACATAGGCGTAATGCATCTTTACCAATCCATTAAATTTCAAAAATAAATATTGTTTAAACCAGAAGGATGATGGTGATCAACAAAGTTTTTTTTATTGTCTAAACTCAAATCATAAGCTTTCTTTATCACATCTTAAGTGCTAACATCAATTCAATCTGTTTTCACAATAACAGGACTTGTTTGGCTTTTTTACCAACGATTTTTTACCAATACTTTCAACAGAGGACTTTTCCCTTGAATTTACCACAGAGACTTCATATAATTACAATCTATAAGCAGCCAACTTCACATCGATGCCCATCCGTAGCATTCCCAAAAAGCCAGTTATCTTGTGTTCATTTGTGGCTATGCTGTGGACAACAGGGACTCGGTAGTGGATATGTTACCGTAACATATTCAGATACGTTTGAGGGTCAAACAGCCAATGGATACATCGTTGAAACCAATCCACAAAGGCAGCTATCTTGTGCTCTTTCTTGGCTATACTGTGGATAACCCGGACTCGTCAGTGGATATGTTACCGTAACATATCCAGAAAAGTTTGAGGTTCTTACAGCCAACGGATACATCGTTGAAACCCATCCACATGACCCATCCACACCACGTCCGGATCTGATCCGCTAGCGGCAATGGTAAAATTTTGCTCTAACTACCTGAAAAGATGCTGTGGTGCTACTGTGGATATATTGCCAAAACATATTTTCAGGATATTTTTTTTGTAGGGGTTGGTACTTCTCGATAAAATAAGACCATTTATAACGTTTGGCATATTTGACCCCCATCAACACAATGGATGTACCTTTAAGAAACTTCACGATGCCTTTCTTGTATGTATCTAAAATAATTTGTATGTATAATTGACTGAAAAATGTACCATTTTTAATTATGCAAAAAAGTTTAAACTAAGGGGGTGAAATCATCCAATATCAATCAAATTTGGTGCGTGGATAAAGCAATGTTTTCAATAAAAAAAATTGTTTTTAAAATATATTTGGGCTCAGGAGACTCACCCTCAAAACCACAGAAATGATTATTATTTACGCCCAATTTTCTTGGTCGGGATCATTTGAAAATATATTTACTACCAACAAATACAGCTGAGTAAGCCTTGGTAATCATTTCTTTAATCTTTGGTGCCATTTGTGTCAGAAATTCTGTTGGGTCTCTTAGACCCCACGGTACTTAGTATAACGTTTCTCTGTGAGTTGTATGAGGGTTTAAGCACCATATTTGTGTCTATTTGGGTCACTGGTTTCTAGAATGACCGAATGTAAATGAGTTAATATCATATTACCTTGAGAGTTGTTGAACAATTGTTTTGAACTGGATTTGTTGTGGGCGTTTATTCTTCAAAATTTTGAAAATCAAGGATGTATGTGACACGGAGGAGTCATGGGATCATTTGATTTCAACAGGATTTACCAATTTTACCAAATTTTCAAAACTATCTTTACATTTACAAATATATGATGATTCACCAAATTCAAATAAATTGGATTTGATCTTTGAATTAACATAATTTGTCCATTAATTCAACCCTTACAATTGAATTGTAAAAGAAAATTCAGGAAATATTCCTTGTTGAACTATTATTGGTTTGCTCAATGACTTATATTATCACATCTAATTCCTTGGTTTGTTTGTTCATCACTATGGTCGTAATTCAAGAAATATTATTTATGAAAATTAATTCTACAATAATAATAAGTCAAGCTTATAAATAGTTTGTGAAGAATCTTGAATAGAAAGTAATTTTAATGTGTTATGGATTGAAACTCCGAACATGTTATAAGCCCCTCTAGAGACACTAACATTGTAGAACTGAAAACTACACATAAAATGTAAATATAACATTTGGGACATAAATACCTGTACTTATATACTTACTGCTTAAACATTATACAGTAACAAATCAACCATGGGTAATTCAAAGGACATTATTCGAAAGCATAGAAATCCACCTGAGTATTTTATTGTACAGTGTGGGACTTATATATAAAATCACTGATGCATGCTGCATGTGTAAAATAAAAACACTGAGAGGAGCTTTATCCTGTACATGCAAAGAATGTTTGCTTGGTGAAAGTATACAATGTCATGTGAAGTGATTTCAAGATGATTTTGGTTATATCACGTCAGATGGTATTTTTGCAGAGTGAAAGCCTTCAGCACAATTGTGGTTATTCATTGCTGTGAAGCCTCTGGGCATGGACTGGAACTAGCAAACCATGGGTGATAATGTGATGAAATTCAGTGTACATTGCACCCTTATCATATTGCATGTAGAACAGCTCTTCAGCAGACGATGTTGCAAACTCCTGGCGTGATTCGAACCATGTTTTTAAAATGCTGACAAATGTGCTATCTCACCCCTGAAAAAAAATAAAAAAAATAATAATAATAATTTGTTTCTATATTTTCATTGGAATGTATATCTCATCTGAGTTTAATCAACAGGAGGTTATTGCAGTTATTTACATTATACATGAATAACATGAATTATACATTATAACATTCAGTTACAAAGTACACTAATTGGAATAACACAATGTGTTGCTGTTTTTCAGTGAAGGAATGAAATAACAAAGATATTATATTTTGCATTGATAATTTGATATTAATATATATTGTGGGTGTTTGAAATTCTGGTATTTTGTTAGAAACACTTCAACACTTTCCAATGAGTATTGAATTTCATCACAAATCTAATGATTAAGCTATACTCATGCAGCTCCACATCTAGATGGGTGACAGTTGCAGATCTAGAAATTTGGGGTCCGTAAACCTTACATGCAAAATTTTTTGGAAATTACGAACCCCCAGAAAGCCTCCCACCCCCCCACCCCCCCCCCCCCCCCCCCTCTGGATCCGCCACTAATCTGAAGGGAAACAATGGCCAACCTTCAGGTGCAGTTGCTGCTATACTAGCACAGAAAATTCTACAAAAGCAAGCAAGGTTTCAATTAGCCACTGATGGAACTGGTGTGAGTTAAAGCTTGCGAGGGAAGATGCTTCCATTATAATAGTGGGCAGGATAGCACAGTGGTTAGTGCGATCAAGAGATCCGGTGTTTGTATCCTGCAGGGACACGGTAACTTTCTCTGCAGTAGAGAGCTATTCTACACGCAGGTTTGGGTGCAATGCTACACTGAATTTCAGCATAGTACCACCCATGGTTCGCTAGTTCCAGTTGATGCTCACAGATTTCACGCGCAATGCAACATCCAGGTATATATAAGGGACAGATATAACCTTTTAGCATTGAACATTACTACAGTTTGGCTTATGAATTAAAAAAAGATCTTATTGTTGGTGTTCAAAAATGCCATTTTAGCCCATAAGGCCTAAAATGCCGGATAGGCTTATAGCCTATGAATGATTGACAATTCTAGACTGTGCTTGCAGGTTTCACTACAATGCAACAATGGTCAAGCAGGAATTCTGCCATTACATTACTAAAACATTGAAACCATTCTCACCATTCACTTCCTAAGCGTAGACTGTTTATTGGATGAAATACCAGCCAAGGGAGGTAATAATGTTATCGGGTCAAGTCATGCATGGGTTCTGACCGTCCAGAGTATACTGAGTAGATTTGTCGTAGCGTATACTCTGGATTATCGAGAATGCATTCTCACTTCACCAATTATATCCATCTCATTGGCACATCGCATTTGCAGATTACAAAACTATCATCTGCTCTCAGAATTATATTAATCACCAGATATAGTATAAATTTCAACACTAATAGAGAATGCACAATGTCAAAAAGTTGATTCAAATCCAAAAGAATTCAATCCTGTAACAGTAAATTTACCAACAATTCCCAACACTCATAAAGTCGGCAAGAAACCAAATTGTATTAAAATTTAGACAATTCAGTCTTATGATAGTAAATAAATAATTTAGAATTTTTAACATATTCACTAATGGCCTTGTCACTTTAATAACCAACATAATTCTGTGACCTCAACACCTGTACAAGCTGACCTTGACGATCAGCTGATAACGACAGGTAGATAGAAAGGTGCAAAGTACAATGACCAGACAATTACCTTATCTTGAATTGTATCAGATATTCCAATGTTAGATACCGGTCTTGTCTTTAACCCTTTAACTAATTTGTATTAGATATTCCAATGTTAGATACCGGTCTTGTCTTTAACCCTTTACCTGCAACTCGGTCAAGGAATAATCCAAGGCATCATGTCTTTTGTCACTGGCCCCAGTGGTCAGTGGTCCCAGATACATCTTTGCTCAAGATTTGTGATTCCTTCACCCTTCAAGAGGCCAGCAAACAATAAGTGTTCTTGTTTCTCAGTGGTGAAAGGGTAAAGTGGCACCTCAGAATAGTTTGGCACTAATAACTTCAGCAGCTAAAGTATTCATCCTTTGAAATTGAGGTTAAATGGGAAATCTTCTCGGAACAGTTAGAGTATAGATTTTATGCTGAAATTAACTTTTGTTTCTGGTTAAGATCTGTACAGAATATACCTTTTGAAATTGAAATATACCTTGGTTATGGGATCAGCCCATATTTATATGCAGTCTATGGATGGATGAAATCACTTTGTGTAGCATCCTTAATTCTAACTGTATATGAAATAAGCTTTTAAGTGGCACACAAACTCCAAATCATCTCGCCTCGTCCTAAGACATTTTATATTTTCACCAAACCAGCTTGCATAGTGGAAGTTTACTTTGCATACCAACCAGCCTGTTTATAAAATCCTTGGGATAAAACCTGGAAATTTTGTCGTCAACTGCATACCAGCCTGTTTATAAAAATCCTTTGGATAAAACCTGGAAATTTTGTTGCCAACCGCATACCAGCTTGTTTATAAAATCCTTGGGATAAAACCTGGAAATTTTGTTGCCAACCAAGATATGTGAATACACTCATCATTACCCATCGTTAGGGATAATTAATTTATTTTCCATTACCCTGATTCAGATTCACACTCGCCTATTTAGGAAGTAATATTGCAAGAGTAGCCACAGTCACAGGGCCATCATCTCCAAACCAGGTACCCACTTTTAATGCTGGGTAAATAGAGACCATTTTGAATGAAGTCTATTCCCCATGGTGTCATGTCTTTGTTGCTCAACCTCACTGCTGTATAGAACTTAGGAAAAAAAAATGGCAGAAATTCTTCACACTCATTGATGCTGGTTGTAAATGCTGTTTCATTGATTAGTGGCAGCTGTCATATTGTCAACAGATCTAACCTGGTTATATTGCAATAGCATAGCTGTACACATACTGGACAAAAATAGAATTTTGAAAATTTGAATTTATTAATAATGACCTGTTTATTAACTGACAAATTGATAGTATATCAAACATATATATTCAAATATTCTGAACTTATTTTGTCGAGTATATAAAACCAATGGAAAAAAAATTCAAAATATGATTATTGCAGGTTTAAAATGGACGTGACTTGCAGATGTAAGAACAACAAAACAAGTGCTGTAAAACAGGTTCCAATAATTGCAACAAACCTATGACAAATTCATTCCTTGCAAACAATTTTCAAAATATGGTGTACAAGCTAATAGTAAAAGCTAGTTCCATTTGGCTCAGTTTGCCTTGGGTTTATACAGCTTAGACAGAATCTCTCAACAGTGTCAGTTCATTTCCGTTCTCATTTTATATCAGACCTCTGAACTTTCTGTTGATTCCTGACATTTAAAGGTACTGTAGCATGCGGTTCTTACTGAAATAAAGTGCTCTCAATAAAAGGTAAATAAGTGTTACCAATAGCTAGATAATACCCGTGAATCAGTAAACAGAGTTCTAAAACAAATGTATTTGGTTCGGTTAAGCCATGCAAGTCCATTTCCCATTGAGGGGCCATTTTATGGTGATCACACTGATGTAGCGATACCTAAATTTTGTAACACTCAAAGTAGAGTTTTAAACACGATACCATGATAGAATGGTCAACCATCTCGCTGTCTGAACTCTCAAATTGTCATGAGACCTACAAATCTACCTCTCACACTGTATAAAGTTACACACCACTTTCGCTTTTTTACGTTGCACCATTTTCTTACAATACTGATAACTGTTTTCTATGGATATGGCTTGTCAGGTCTTGTAAACTTAAATAATAAACAACAAATTTGAGAAATAATAATATGCAAAAAATGTGCTACAGCCCTTTTTAATGTGTTTATCCTGTGATAATGTAGGCGTTTCTCCTTGAATAAATGTGATGACCTCAAACTAATGGTATCTCTATCTCAATAATCATAGTAACCATTGCCTGAATATTAGACCTGTGACCTAAAAGCGTTGTAACATCTGACCCTTTATGTAATGTTAAAGGAACACTGCTTCAAGGATAAAAATGAGGCTCACTTTTATCTACCTATGCTTATTAACGTGCCTGCTAACGAGTTACGCTTCGCTTCACTGTCTACATGCAGTAGTTTTTATTACTTATTACTTCAATTGTCTGAAATTGGGGGTCTGTGACTCGTTACGAGACACGTTAAACAACAAAAGTAGATAAGTCTGAACTCATATTTATCCTCGATGCGGTGTCCCTTTAATAATGTACCATCTCACCTTTAAGTAATGAAACATTTGACCTCAAGTGATGTAACCTTTAACCTCAAGTACAATGCATCTTCTGACCTCAAGTGTCACTACACACCTCTATTATTGTAATATATTGATCTCAAGTGATGTTTCCTCTGACCTCAAGTAACATTTTACCTCAAACTAATGCAACGCAAGTGCCCCGTGGTTTACAAGTTCCAGCTAAAGCTTGCGCCACTGGTTTCACTCTCAGTAGTGGATAACCACAATCGTGCAGGCTTTCTCCAACCAATAATACTTGCAACCGTAATTGATATTACCTGAAACAAATGGAACAACGGATCTCACTTTACAAGTTGATGTCGACCTGTTGACCTACGATTCAGCTTTGACCCCTGCAACAGGTGCTTGCCTTAAACCAAACACATTTTACCTGTATTGATTAATTAATAAAATTATGACGTTTCAAAGCAATTTTTATTTGTTCAACATAATTAACCATGACACAAACATCTGCGAACATAAAAATTATACTATTATTTGTACAAACACAAAGCAAATAGTCTTGTTCATTAATTTTCATGAAAATGTAATATATTGTACTGGACTTTCATACTTTCATTGAGAAATCAGTCACAAGTCAGTCGGAAAGAAATTTATGTTCTGGCGCAATATCAATATTAATATCAATATCAATATCAATATCAATATCAATATCAATTCAGCAATCTGTTAAAATGTTGTATAAATATTTGTCCTGATCAAATTGATTTCAATCAGAATCTGTATGACATTATTGACATGTAAAAAGTCAGAAATTCTGTTTGCAATACTACATAGGTTACTTTATTTATCTATGGACTGTTGACCTTTAACCTTCTGTGGTTTGTTATAAGCAAAATGGAGTCTAATAGATTCTATGACTCTGAAATAATCCTGAATATAGTTGAGTTCTGATGATTGAAGAGGTCAATACCATGTTTTCTGTGATTTATCATTTTGCAGCCTCGTATTGATTTGTGTGTGTCAGGCTTGGTGCAACTCAATGCTTCATTACTACTGTGTCTTTGACATCAGGTGTATACATTCTTGGGTTATTATTAGCAGCTCCGACTAAGTCGGAGCTGCTATCAGTTTTTGCGCAGTTTCCGTCGCCGCCGCCGCCGCCGCCGCCGCACGCGCGTTTTGTATTCGCTATAACTTTTTTCCTAGAAGGTTTTGAGAACTCATATACATAACTTCTTACTTATGCCCCTGGGGAATTTTTTTGACATGTTCATATTCAAGGTCAAAGGTCAAGGTCACGAGTTCTGAAATCGCTAAAAAAATCCTTGTAAACACGATCACTTGAAAAATATTTGTAGTATCAGGCTCTTATTTGGTGTACATCAACTATGGAGAAAGGCCAAGATTTGAAAAGGTTTTCGCTAACATCCGTCAAAGGTCAAGGTCACAGCGAGGGCACGACTTAAGCATGCTTTTGCGAAAATGACTTATTTCAACTATTAACACTTTGAATCATTAAATGATTGTTATACACAATGAAAAGTGATCACGGATTGAGTGACCTTGAATTTTAAAGGTCAAGGTCACGAGATAGGGTCAAGGTCACCAGTTCTGAAATCACTTAATAACTTTTTTCCATGAAGGTATCAACACCTCATATATATAGCTTCTTTCTTGTACACCTGGGGAAACATTTTGATATGCTCACATTCAAGGTCAAAGGTCAAGGTCATGAGTTCTGAAATCACTACAAAAATCCTTGTAAACACGATAACTTCAACAACTTCTGTGCTATCAGCCCCTAACTTGGTATATATCAACTATGGAGAAAGACCAAGATTTGAAAACGTTTTTGCTAAATCTGTCAAAGGTCAAGGTCACAGCAAGGTCACAACTTAAGCGTGCTATTGTGAATATGCCTTATGTTAACAATGAGCACTATTGAGTCATTGCATGATTGTTATACACAATGAAAAGTAATCATTGATGGTGTGACCTTGAACGTCAAGTTCAAGGTCATGAGATATTGGTTGAGGCCATGTTAATCTTTTGATCTAATTTTGAAATCAGAAATAGTTTTTAAGAACAAAGTTGTGAAAAGTGACCCCAGTGATGATTCAACTTGTTAGAATAACTTGAATAATGAAAAACAGTTTGTCCAAAAAAATTCCAATTTTATTTATGCTGAGGAGAAGGCGGAACAGGGAAAGGCGAGACCCAAAGTTTCGGAGCTGCTCTGCTTTTGCGGTGTCCCGCAAACGCTCTTCTAGTTTGTTTAGAGA
Source organism: Gibbula magus (assembly GCA_936450465.1). Classification (NCBI taxonomy): domain Eukaryota; kingdom Metazoa; phylum Mollusca; class Gastropoda; order Trochida; family Trochidae; genus Gibbula; species Gibbula magus. Next base: position 37,456,006 of record OW388295.1, read on the forward strand.
TTTGGTTCTCAATGCCACATTGGAGGGTCATCACAGCAGATCCAGGGGACAGGATATTATTATTATTTAACAGATCAACAATGTCTTGTCATACCGTAGCAAAGGGGGGCTGGATAGCGCAGTGGTTAGTGCGTTCGGCTTCAAGAGGTCAGTGGTTCGAATCCCGCCAGGGGCACGACAACTTCGTCTGCAGTAGAGAACTGTTCTATACGCAGTAAGGTTTGGGTGCAATGCTACACTGAATTTCAGCTTAGTACCACCCATGGTTTGCTAGTTCCAGCCGATGCTCGCAGGTTTCACTGCAATGCATAGCCACATGGCGTTGCGGGCTTTCTCCCTACCATAATATTAGCAGCCGTCATATAAGTGAAATACTCTTGAAAGCGGCGTTAAACCCCAACTCACCTCACCTCACCTATTATTTGTTTAGAGATTTGGTTCTCAATGCCACATTGGAGGGTCATCACAGCAGAACCAGGGGACGGGATAGGGCAGCGGTTAGTGCGTTCGGCTTCGGATCAAGAGGTCCTTGGTTCGAACCCCGCCAGGGGCACGGCAACTTCGTCTGCAGTAGAGAACTGTTCTACATGCTGTAAGGCTTGGGTGCAATGCTACACTGAATTTCAGTTTAGTACCACCCATGGTTTGCTAGTTCCAGCCGATGCTCGAAGGTTTCACTGCAATGCATGGCCACATGACGTTGTAGGTTTTCTCCCTGCCATAATACTAGCAGCTACGATATAAGTGAAATAATCTTGAAAGCTGTGTTAAACCCCAACTCACCTCACAGCAGATTCAGGAATTTTTAAGGGTTTGAGGTTCATATATTGAAAGGGGGAAGGGGGGGGGGGGGTGCTATTATCAAATTTACATACAAAATGTTTCAGAACTTGAGGGTTGGAATCCCCTGAACCCCCAGTCTCTCTCGATCAACAATAGTTGCCAATGTCTCAGTAACCTACTGTCAATCTTGCTCATCCCAGAAGATGACCCTGTATGAATAGATAAAGTGTAACATTTCAGTTCATTCCAAGAGGATGGTTAGTGAGGTCAGGGGTTTGTATCCCCGATTCCGGCCAGCGGCTAATCAACTTTGTCTGCTGTAGATAACTGTCCGACTTGCCGTCGTAAGGTTTGGCTATACTAAATTGCTAGTTCCAGTCGATTCTCATAGGTGTCACCGCAATGCATAGCCACAATTGCGTTGCAGGCTTTCTCCCTGCAATAATACTTTCTGCCATGATATACGTGAGATACTCTTAAAAGTGGTTGTAAATCCCAAATCACCTCAACTCACAGTGAAAACCATAAATTGGACCTTTTCTGCAAGTGTTTGCAGCCCTGAAATTCTTGAATTTGATGAAATGGTTATCTTTATAGGAATCTTTATTGCTAACAACCACGGTGAAAACAATTTTTCACAATTCATGTTAGATAATGAACAGAGATAATAAAATTAAACAATTTTGTAACAATTCTGATTATTTCACAATTCTGTGAAATAATGGAAGAGGCAACTCTTGCGTTTTTTGTGATTGATAATTTTGCTGCACTATCGATTTTCTGGTATCTCTCCTGATTCAGCTAAATGCCTCAATTACCTGTCGACTCAATAATATCCCTGAGTCTCATTTCAAACTGTCTCGTCTTGGCTAGCTTGATAATCTCAGAATGAGGCTGAGAGATTGAGGGAAGCAGAACTATTCGGTTTGACATCGTTATTTTTTCGTTTGTTTGTAGAAGCAGCTTGATTGATTTAGTAAACTGTAATCCTCCACTGCCGTAACGGTCTGTTTTAAAAACGAAAACCTGAAATTATTGTAAATGTCTGCCTCAGTCTAAATTCAGTGTTATTTTTCACCCTCTGTACCGGGTAGTTGTATTTGTACTTCCTTGAATTAAAGTGATTGTGTCATTTTTGTAAGGCACATATTAATGGAAATTTAGGAAAATTTGTGTGACTAACATCACTCAACCCTCTCACCATTGCAACAACTTCCTGATCTACCGGTATATGCCTGACGCTTAATATTTAGCTTCTCATTTATTATTTGCAAATAACTTTCAGCTTTGCAAAAGTCGTGACGTAAAGTAAATAAAAAGAAAATAAAAACAATCCACATGATACACAATAAAAGACGCAAACAACATTTTGTCATTTAGGTTAATATATAGAGAATCTCACTCGGATGTGATGTCATTACTAGATGATGAAAAATCATTGTGATGTCATGAAGCTGACGCCAACAGGGCATTGTTCAAAGTCTACTGTCAAAACAATTTCTCCTGTGGAACCAAGTTTTGGTTGATAAATATATTTATATCAAAGTAAACTGGAAAGTGCGGTGGAGCTAAACTTATGATGTTTGCATCATCATATGTGTTACTAAAGTAGTGTAAAATATCGGAAATATATTTCCATAATTTCTTGAGCAATAAATGGCCAGGTTTACAACATTTTCATCTTGTTATAATACGTAAAAATATTGCACTTCCGATTAACATGACGTCATATAATGGTTGCAATGGAGTGTTTCCATTTATCAACGAGTTTGTCCAAGAAAGTGTGATTTGAATGAGAGACTAAAAATAAAATACTAAACTTGGTTCCATTTTGTAACGTATTTATTGAACTCGTGTATGGTATCACTCGCTTTTACTTGTCAAATATCAAACCGCTCAATCGTTTGATAAATATGTTATTAACTGGGACGTTGTTCAGTATTTAGTATTTAGTATTATAAAACATATTTAAAACCTATATATTTGTCTTGTCAACATGACACAATCACTGGCCGTCGTTACAATGTCTGACAATATTGTTCACTGCCATTAATAACAACTGCAGACAATTGTATAATAACATAACACTCTCCTTTCTCCCTGAAGACTCCACTAACAGATTCCAACTAATTATCAGCGATTTATTATCGCCACATGTTGCTTGTTAATATTCATAAGGGAAATATTGTATTTACAGACATGTGTAGTTAATTATCAACCTATCTAGACCTCTTGTAGAAGACATCCTGTTCATATTGATTAAGCTGTTTCACAGTCATGCTTAAGCTACCAAATTAACCGGACACGGCAATTATAGCTTTTATTGAATTCCATTGGATCAATAACATCGATGTGGAGTTAGATGGGGGCCTAATCAACCCGGTTCGTGGAGGCTTCAGTTAGGTTGCACTCTCATGAATTCACACAAGCCTCAAGTCTCAGTCCATCTCCTTCCCTACCTAACTCTGACTTCACAGGGGTGGATACAGCTTTTTTAGAAGGCTTAGTCATGCCAGTACCGATAATCGAATAAGAAAAGTTTTTCAGCATAAACCTTGACTGCCCAAAATGGTCATTTATATTTTGCAGGTATTCGCTAATGGTAGAGAAAGCTTTTGAAAGAACATGAGTCCTTCTTTGCGAAACATTGCATAGAATGAACGTGGGAAAAGACTGCAGACTCACAGTCTAGTGTTTTTGTCAGGCATTCAAAAACGCAGCCTTATAATCCTGTCTTTTATCAACATAGGTAGCAGTTTTTGCTTCATGTGCTTTAATAACTGCCAATGGCGGATCCAGAGTGGGGTTCAGGGGATTCGAACACCATTGTGCGTGTAAATTTTATGGACCCCAAATTTGATGGAGTATGTGACTTATGTCTAAGATGACAACATATTGCCAGACTTTCAACGCTTATGATGCATTTAATTCAGTCTGTCTCGTTCTAATTCGTCACTCTCCAAATTCTTATCTCATACAAGCCAAAGCATGTCACAAAACTTCTTTGAGAGGCATTTTAGTCCATCATGTTTAAGCAAGTGAATTCTTTTCTCAAATGACATCCCAATGCTTTGGAAAAACTTAGGATTTACACACCCATTGTACTCATAATTCATTCTGACATTTTTCAAGGTCAAAGCATTAAATTGCATAGTCATATCAACGATTTTCTGATCTATGATCCTTTGTAATATTTTAAAGAGGTGCGTCTTGTCTTGTTAATTGACGTCATAGATCGTAGACTCCTCCAGAAATCTTTAAAGGGGTTCACTTATTTTAAAGGGAGGTGTACCTCGGGGGTCCATTAACTTAACATGCAGATAATTTCAAAGAGATCCACCACTGGCCATGCATCGTATGTAAAGAATGTAAATGTTGGGTCAATTCATCTTGTGATATTGATCAACAAGATGGATGAACAATTTTCTTTCTTCTTATTGATTTTGTGCAACTTGCAGTAGAACGCCTTCATGGTTGATATTGACTCTCTGTGTACATCTATTGTCAACGGGCTACACAGTTAGTTTAGATGGCATTATTGTGAATCGTCCAACTCTTAGATATTTGATGTCTCTCTCCGTACATCTATTGTGAATTAACTACACAGTTTGTTTTGATGGCATTCTTGAATATTGGCAAATTATTAGATATTTCATACTGTGACAGGTCTGAATTATTTTTCATAGGAGTATTTATATTTTCATTAGTAAAGGATGAGTACATGCTTGTGTTGGACACATGACATGAGTACGACACATGAGTATGACATGAGTACGACACATGAGTATGACATGAGTACGACACATGAGTATGACATGAGTACGACACATGAGTATGACATGAGTACGACACATGAGTATGACATGAGTACGACACATGAGTATGACATGAGTACGACACATGAGTATGACATGAGTACGACACATGAGTATGACATGAGTACGACACATGAGTATGACATGAGTACGACACATGAGTATGACATGAGTACGACACATGAGTATGACATGAGTACGACACATGAGTATGACACGTGTACAAGTACGACACATGAGTATGACACGAGTACGACACCAGTATGACACATGTACACATACGACACACGAGTATGACACGAGTACGACACCAGTATGACACGAGTACGACGGGAGTATGACACATGAGTATGATACGAGTACCGCACGAGTAAGTCACGAGTATGACACGAGAATGACACAAGTATGACACGTTTACATGACACATGAGTAACAATAACAACTATTATTGGAGGACATTATTTCATGTCCTATTTAGTCATCACAATATTGAAGGAAGCATGTGAAAAAAGAATATTCATTAACAAAATTAGGAGCAAACCTGGAGTGGCTGGATGATTGGCACCACAACGAAAAAGTCACGTCACGAAAAAAACGGACACAAGATGAATTTATTGATCTTGCCATTTTGGCTTGCAATCAGTAACACTCCAGATATCCTATATCAACTCTAAACACTCCGGGTATTTTCTGTTACCTATTGTTGGACCAACGTACAGACACTTAAATGAAAACATAATTTATAGATTTTACCACTATGATATACAAGACCAGTTTATGGTTTTGATGAGCTGATAGAGGAATGAAATATTGTGAGTTTAGGATAAATAGAGAATACTAAACAGCGTCCCGTTTACGAACATATTTATGAAACGAGTGAATGGTTTAGTATTTTAACGAGCGAAAATGAGTTAAATACTGACACCATCTCACAAGTTTCATAAATATGTTTTTAAACGGGACCAAGTTTAGTATTTTCTTTATCATTGCTGATTTAGTTGTATGAACTTGTCTGTAAATGGGACACACTCCATTGCGACCGCAACACTGATATTATGACGTCATATTTTCACCATATGATGTCATGTCAATCGAAAGCATGTGATTTTATTACACAATGTTAATATCAATAAGTTTGGTTAGGAATCCATTAGTGTACATTATGATTCCTCGATAGAGTGAGCATATACTCCGAAATGTTGTATATCTACACAATATAGAAGTTGTTATCAAGAAAATTTTTGTGACCCCAAAATCAGAATAATTAAACTCAGTTAATTTTGTAACAACATTTTTGTTGTTGTCAGAAATAAGCTGAAATGTTTATCTGAACTCTAAGTTTTTTTAATTTGAGCAGCAATATTTACCAACTGAGAACAAAGAACTTTATCACACTAAGGGTTTGCAGTTTGCAGGGTTCGCTGTCCGGACCCCCTTGACTCCCCCCTCCCCCCCTGATACAGATCATGAAGTTGAGGAAAGTACACTAAAATCTACTTCCATGAATAAGCTGAGTACCTACCATAGCAGCATCTTGAATGTGCAACGTCATGGTCAAAATGTGACATCAAGGCATTGTCATGACGTCATCACCATGACATGGTGATATTTCGTGTGAAAATACGAACCCTGATATGATAGCTTTTTGTTATTTATCATCTCCATGCACAGAGGGGAAAAATGCACTCATACATACAAATATCCTCTCAATAAATTTCAATCTAAACATTTCTCAGTCATTGAAGCCCTTCAATTGCCAAAACAAAAAAGGTTTTTCGATTATTTTTTTTAACTGCAGAAAATCTGTAGGTGTAGATCTAGTATGTTTGTGTAATACTGTGTAAATATTATGATAGGTCAACCGATTCGACCTCTGTTCTGCCACTGACAACATAACACATAACCAAGCGGTATCGCCATTCGCTTGTCAGTGTTAACTGAATTAATGATTATGAAATGAAATTATATGCATGTGATAAATAACCCTTGTTTGAATTTAGGAATATAAAGCTAGACTTTGATTATCAATCCTTGTCATGTTAAGGGGTTAGTATAATAATTGAATACATCTCAATGATTTGAAACAAAGCAATTACCGTATTCTCTCGGGTATAAGACAAGTGGGCCTGGCAAACAAACATCTTGAAAACATGGGGGTGGGCTTTTAGATGGGAGAGACCCCAACTCAGATGAAAATTTATACCGGAGACCTTAAGACAGTTAGAATAGGTTTTATGTAGGTTTTTTACACTTAACTTAAAATAATATTATATATGTAATGTACGACCATTTAACATTTGGCAAAATTAGGGGTTGGCTATAACCTGAGAATAACCCCAACCAGGACAACCCTCTGAAAAGTGTATACCTTGGAACTTACCGGTAATGTGAGGGTTCTATTGGATTTGATTGTTATAGCTAGAACTCTTTACTTCAGCTTTTTGGCTCCATATTTTAGCTTACCAATTGAACAGATTAATTCAAAATCTACAGCTTGTTCTCAGGGATCAACAAAAGTGATATCAGGGTAGGGCAATAGGAGGTGGGGTACCTGGGTAGATGTTTTTACACGTCCCAGTCCTAGAAAATGACATGTGGTTTAAGAGTTCCTTCTTAATATTGTGTGGTCACATAATTTGTAAGACTGGATATTGTGGCAAAATTCATATTGCGATATATTGCGATATACAGCACACATATTGCAATAATACTGCGATGTATTGAATGACTTCTACATTGAGTTTTTTACATGCGATTTAAACATGAAATATTTGATAAAATGCCTTTCAGATCTTACAAACTATATACAACAAGTCTAATGATACATGTATTTACATAAAGAAATGTCTCCCATCATTTGTCCAACACATATTCCTGCACATCAAACATTTTTGGGAGAATTAAACCATGTGTCTGTGCCTAAAAGCAATATTTTAAACTTAATTTTACTTGAAATGCATTGGTGCGATATATTGCGATATCACAAATTATATTGCAATTATTGCAATACACACTTTGTACCGATATATACCGGTATATCGATAGTATTGCATAGCCCTAATTATTGGTAAAACATTCTACAAACAAGGTGTCATACAGTATCACTGATACTAGTCTCTTCATAATATCAATGGCTGTAACCAATTTTGGGTAGCAATTTGGCGATAGACTGACTTCCCATAACCACATAGACGCATCTATATTTGTGTTCCGATTTGGTTCCTCTTATTAACACCAAACGTGTTATTGGACATGGCCAGGCATTGCCCTGTTCTTTGATCTAACTTTCCTCAAGAGAATTTCTGATGATGACCAAATATGATTTGCATAAAGGGTGAAATAGGGTCATGGCATGAATAGTAGAACTCTAGTTTTGAGGAATAGCATCCACTTTACCAAACTGGATTTTGCAAAATCTCATGTGAAAAAAAAACTTTCGGTGCCTTAAAACAATGCTTTAAAGGTGCTGTAGGACATTTTTCTTACTGAAATAAAGTGATGTCACAAAGAGGTGAATAAGTGTTATCAATGGCTAAATAATACTCTCGGATCAATAAACAGAGTTCTAAATTGAAGGTATTAGATACCTAAACACTCAGACTAGAGTTTTGAATATGGCACCATGACAGAATGGTCAACCATCTTGCTGTCTGAACTGTCAAATTCGCATGAGACCTACAAATCTACGGCTTATCGGGCTGTGTAATGAGATGTTTTACCCTCCAACATAACAATATATTGTATAAACTTTAAATAGCAAATTTGAGAAAACAAAGTTTGCAAAAAACATGCTATAGCGCCTTTACAATTATTTAGCCCATCTTTAGTTCGTGGTCACTCCAAGATTTCCGTTTATCAAGTTGTTATTCCTCTAAATTGGCCACACAGAATTCTTTGGTGATTATTATTGAGCAGTTAAGGTATCAAGTTTATTCATCTCATAGTCTATGTTTATGAACACTGGCAGATATTTCAATGTGTGGCCTTCGTGCCGTGTTCTGTTTTTCAATTGCAATTTTCTTTTTAAATTAGGCATATAAACTAAATATCTCGCCGCTAATGGCTGCAATACTGCCGAAGCGGCGTTAAACAATAATTCACTCACTCACTCAAACCTTTGTCATATTTTTTATCATATGTAGAAGAGATGTCCATAACAACAACTAGTCACAGAGTAAAAAATAATGTTGGAATTAAATTTAATTTTTGAAAATGAAGAAATGAACTAAATATAAAGTAATATTTTCATATCTACAGTTTTTTAGATGACCCCCCTCATTCCTGTCACCACTCCGAGCGACATCTGTCCATCAGATTCTCACCTAGACTCGGACAAGTCTCATATTCCAATATTTATTCTGACAAGCCAATACAAGACCTTTGGTTGAATTGCAGAATCATATTTGACAAATATAACATACTTATTTCTTTAAATTCGAACACATGATAAATATTTTACAGTTATTATTTTAATGATTTTTCTTTTTAGATTCTAAATTCTAATTGGTGTAGCCAATCTTAACAAAGAGTAATAGCTGTATCATTAGTTCTCCATGATTTCAACATTTTCATTTGCTAATGATTCTTTTTATGGTTACTACAAGATACTATTTGTTCTACAACTGATGTTATTTGTATGTTGGTTCAAAAACATGACTGTAAACCAGGGTCCCAGTTTTTACTCTGTATTCTCTTTTATATTTCTTAGCTATTCATTCTGATAACAAAAGGAAGAAACATAGAGAATTAGTTTTCAATAAACACACAGACTTCATGGATAAATTTAGGCAAAATTAGCCCCTGAATAAGTTTCTATGAATTTATTTATTGCATTATCTTTGCCAAAAAATTTCTAACATTTTGTTTACGTCCATCTGTACGAAATGGAATAACTCAAATAATATTCACTGGATTCTTTTCATATTTTGCATATAGGTTCATCATAGGAAGAGTAATGTTCCTACAGAGGTTTGTGACCTTGACCTTCATTTCAAGGTCACAACGAGACTTAGTCATTTTACCCTTGTCAGCGGGATATCTCAATAACCATTTGCTGTATTCTCTTCATATTTTACACATAGCTTCTCCAAGGGAAGACAAAGGGCTGATGAGATTTTGGTGACCTTGACATAATTCTCAAGGTAACAGTGGAACTTTGAATTTTTCGACATGATAATGAACATGTAAATCTTGTCAGCGGGATATCTCAAGAATCCTTCAAAGGAATTCCAACATATCTTACACAAAGCTTAGATTTTGATGACCTTGACATTATTCTCAAGGTCACAGTGGAGCTTTGACTTTTCCGATATGTTTGACAGTCGATTTTGCTGATTTTGACATTATTTTTCAATATTTAAGTATTAATTTGCGGCGGGGGATCATGTCACTAATAGTGACAACAACTTGTTTTGGTTTGGTTTGATGATTTCATTTTACTGATTGAAGTTACAAAATGAGCATTGATTTATTTATGGTAGCTAGGAGACTAGCAGCAAGTGTTCTTCGACTGGCTGACCTCTGCAAACAGTCAACAAGACCTCAGTGGTATTTGTCACTGGACTTAAACGATTGAGTCAACATTTTCAGATAATTGTAGCAAGTTACATGCAGAAAATAATTAAATGAAAGTTAAATGTTCTTTTGCATTTCTATTTGTAAAAACATCATAGCTTTAACAGTAAATATTTCATAATTTTTATTTTTTGAATTTAATTAAATTAAAATTAAATTTTGAAAAGAAGATGCAAATTTCGAAAAGAAAATGACTTTAATAATTAAATGAAAGTTAAATGTACTTTTGTATTTCTATTTGTAAAAATAAAATAGCTTCAGCAGGAAAAATTTCATAATTTTCATTTTTTGAATTAAATTACCGGGTAAATTAAAATTAAATTTTGAAAAGAAGATGCAAATTTTGAAAAGAAAATGACTAGATTTATTAAAGTCAAATGAAAAATTCACAAACAAGACTTATAAATAAATAAACTGGTGGTGGTGCTTGACACAGGGAGGGCCAGGTCAGTCCTATGCAACGAAGGGATTCAGGATCCACTACAGGGTACGGGATGATGACACTAATGATAAAACATAAGTGATATAAGGAGAGTGTTGGTATACCATCCGACAGAAAACCAGACTCGGGCATAGTTGACAAATAATTAATGGTAACATCCATTCATCAGAAATGTCTTAAAATGTTACCATTAAATCTTTATCAACTGTGCCTGATTCTGGTTTAATGTTGGATGGTACATACAACCTGCCACCCCCCAGCAACCCAACTGCCAACTACCTCTCTATTGAAAATTAATTTTTTATATGTATGTATGGGAAATTATGATTCAATATTCAGTATTCATGTCTAAAAACTGTATTATATATAATATTCTTGTTAAACATTTTAGACTGTCACATATTTTAGATATGAATTTTTCAAATGGACAATTTGTAGACTAGTAGATATAGATACTCTTAAATTGAGATTAAGAATCATTTGTCTATCCCTTGATATTCTTGGACAACATATAATCTTGATTAGAACTTAAAATCTGTTTTGATCGCTGAAAAAGTGTCTTTCATTGAAATTCTCAAGCATTACCTCTAATTTCAATCAAAAACAACCGGATGAAAACATTTATAAAACATCTACTGCTTAAGCCCAGAGGATAATGCATGGTTCTATCCAAGTCACGTTATCATCAACCAAAAATATCCTTCGATCCCTTCAACTTAAAGAGATCATTAACTCAGCCAAATAGCCATCGATTGGAGTCCCCTAGGGATTTTGGCCAATCAAACGACTTTGTAGCCTCGACTCCTGAACCAAGGGATCCATTCATGTGAAGACATATTGTCTCAGAGTTACGCGCTGAACCCCGTTAATTATGTGTACTTGTTACAGGCTAACTACCTTAATCACTAGTTGCATGCAACAAACTGATGGAATTGAAGCATGACTTTGGAATTGTGGGACAAAATCAATTACGTTTAGAACCTAAGTTATATCTATAAAATGACATGCAAGTAATGGAATTGAATCATGACCTTGGAATTCTATGAATGGTTAATTTCACTTGAATGATAAGTATCAGGAATTCATTGGATTCAAGACTCCAAATTAGCTGCCTGCTTGCCTGCCTAATTGCTTGAAAATCTCTAGAATTTAGTTTGGAATCTATACGGTATCCATTTTGAGAGGTAAATCCAAGACGTAAATCCAAGCTGTAAATCCAAGCTTTGAAGTAAATAAAAATAAATTGTCCCTCTTTAAGAAAACTGGTAACTTGTTTTCATTAATTCAAAAGAATCCTCTTAAAATCTCTAGCCTCGTGATGCTAAACCGAAAAATTATGAGCAGTTTATCAAGGACTAGATTTTCAAAAACACATGTTAGAGTAAATCCTTCTCATATTTCTCATCATTCAGACAGTCATTGCTTAACCGCTATCCACTTACATGATTCCTCAAAGGTACAAAAGAGTCTACAAAGCTGCTTTTATTGAACTTGCTGCAAACTAAGCCTTCAAAATCTAAAGTAATTATTTTAGCAGTTAATCCAGAACGATGTCCATCACTCACTCCCTCGGCTGAGATAATCAACCTGATATTTCTTGTCGCTGCAAGATTCCCCAAGATGCTAATTCTATTTCCTGCTAAATCTGGCAGATATTGGTACGTTTTCTTGCTTCACTTTGTCAAAATCAATGCCAACCGCGACGCTAGAAATCAATATTGTTCTGTAGAGGGAAGAGAGGCAATGTTGTAGGAAGGGGCTACAAGTGATAGACTCCTCAATTATTCAAGAACCCTGTTTGTATCCTGGTGTTACAAATATCGCCTTATGTTAGCCCCTTGCACATTAACTGTTTGAAACTGTGGACATGTTGACACTTAACCATTGATTTAATTTGAGCAAAATAATGACTAAACAATTTAGCTTCTGAAATAAATGATTAATTAATGCAGGGCTAACTTTCAGAAATGAAGGGCAAGACCAGAATAAAATTAGCTTTACATGGAATGGTACTGTATCAGTAGGAAAAGGATTAAAGACGGGGTTCTGACGCCATTTTGTTTTGTGCATTACGCGAAAAAGAAAATTGCTGTATTTTCACGAATTCAACATCTTTGCAAAACTAAAACATATTTATTGATATGATATCCATAAAGTGACAAATAATATATCATAAGACTGATCAACGATGATGCTGTAGTAAAGCTTACCATACTCCCAGCTCTGATATATGACTTCATCTTGTTTTTAATTTTGACTAGATTTTCGCTGTTCTATGTCAAATTGTTTAATCTAAAGGCATCAAAATAATCTCTTATTATTTATAATTAGTGAATATATTTCAACTACATTATGTCCCCACCCCACCCACTATAATCATGTAATAATGATAATAAAACCATTTTGTTTCCATAAAGAATAGCCCAATAGAACCCTCTCTGTCATGTTGGGTAGAATCAATTGCTTTCCATAACCAGCATTTGTAAAATTGCTAATACAATGAGAGTCAGGTTAAAATTGTTCATAAAATGCATCCATGATTAGCTATGTTCACTTATAGATTATCCAAAATATTATAAGGTGAAAGATCAGAACTCTGCCACCGATTTACTCCTTGTAGTGGAACTCCCTGAACCCCCCAACAAGACCCTAGGACACTTAGTCCAAAATCTCACAATCACAGGCATCCTGGCATCTTATTCAACTAGCCCCCATCTAAAAGTGTCCAGCAACTTTGCTTGTTGGTGAGATTCTCAGGAATAATCCAGCAATGGAGCAGCCGGATTTGCTCGACTAAAGGTTGATCCTGATATATCCTGATCACTTCAAATTGGGAACAATCTACAGATGCTCTCTCTCTCTTTCTACTGATAAAATTAAGGCCTCTTGAATCCACCATTATTGCTAAAATGAATCTTTATTAGATCAATATCACGGCTATAATTGTTTCCTTTATTGACAAAAAGCTCAAGCAGTTCGAACGAGAATTTGAATAAGACTGCCTGTTTTTTTTATTGACAGATTCAATGTTGTGTTGTTGTTTTGAGCTCATCATGCCTTTGATAGTTATGATTATTATATTAAATTGTTTTTTTGACCTTGTATTACGATAAACGTTTTTATTCAATTGACTGATTTTATGTGTGTAAAATTTATGAATTAATGCTTTCTGAAATATCTTAAATTCTTTTGCTATATCGTAATTATATGCAGCAAAAAATAGTGTATTGCATTATGTTGCAATACAGTAATGCTGCAAAACACAACTATAGGATCCACTGAGGGATCCCTGATAACGACCATTATCCAGGAGATTTATGTTACTATGTCTGATCAGACAAAATCCATATTTGGGGAAATGACTGTCCTGGTATTAGACAAACCAGAGAGGTTACGTACTGGACTACCGGTATATTTGTCGCTGAAATGTGCTGAGTTTGGCTAATTCAAACCAAAACTGATTTTACTGTGTCGATGCTGAAAAGAGGAAAACGAAATTGAAAGCTAGCGAGTGTGCAATGCAAAAACAATTCTGACGTCTGCTTCAGCTTATGGTTATATGTTACTCGCCTGACAACTGATGATAATTCAAAATATAATCGAAAGCAACAGTAAGAGGATTCAGCCCAATATGAGTCAGTGGTTAAATGATGCAGTACGCTATCTCTCTTCGAAATTCGTTGTTTCTCCATTTCCACGACATCAACTCATTCAATGCAAAATGTGTAACAGTGTTTGGAAATGGCAGATGATCTTTCCCCCGAGAAGACAAGGATATTTATGGATGATCAACTTCTTTATGTAACAATGGCTTGTTAAAAGGAGGCCTGGGTTCTATCTGGGTATTTTTTGTGGAAACGAAATACGAGAGGATTTTCCTGTTTACACATAATATGTTAATACATGATTCAAATTGAAAGATATTAATGAAGGTAATATGTTGATGACTTTACATTTGACAACTTGATAAACACAAGCGCACATTTGTTGAAAATTAAAAACAATGAGAACTGAAGCCATTCATCGACGCTGGGAGTGGGGAAAACTTCGCTACAGCATAACAGCAAAGTGTTTATTAGTTTTATGACATGTAATATAAATATCCAAGATGGCGACAGAACTCTCACTTTAAATATTCTTGTCTCCTTCGTAACAACAACTCCTAGAATGCCTCTCAATCGTCTCAAACTTGAAAGATAAACCCCGGGCACTACATAGGCCCTACTTGTCTCAATATCATCATTGATCCATGACATGAGTTATTATGTTTGCAATAATGTTCATTTCTTTTGTCTGCAGGAGGTATAACTGGTGGTCTGGAAATCTGCATCACATTTCCCACGGAATACGTTAAAACTCAGCTTCAGTTAGATGAGCGGACAGGAGCAGTAAAGAAATACAAGGGACCAATAGATTGTGTGAAATTGACAGTTCATGAACATGGTGTGCGTGGTTTATATCGTGGACTAAGTGTGCTGTTGTATGGATCCATTCCAAAATCTGCAGTCAGGTGGGTCCAGTTACCTCCCTTTGTTGAGCACAGTTATCTCCCTTTGTTGAGCACAGTTATCTCCCTTTGTTAGAAGTTATGATATGCCAAAAGCAAGTTATCCCAACCTTTGGACACAATTAGTTACATGGTGTTTTGACAGGATTTACAGGTCTATAAAAACCTTGTATATTCCAAGTTTTCCTGACGCGTAGTCGAAGGAAATACAAATATACAATGGTACACTCTGTGAAAACAGTGTGTAAAAGATTTATCACCCTTAGGATCCATTATTGTACTTGTTTCAGTCATTTCTGACTAAATATATAGGCTATTTAGCTATACCATTTGTTATGAAAACCATGCACACTGTGAAACAGCGAAAAAGCCGCATGGAGTCTCCCCGTGTGTTATCAAGGGAGGTAGTTACTCTGTGACTTTAATATAATTGATGTTCGGTTTATTATAAACTGAAGAATAAAAAAGTAAACCCATGTCTTTTATTGAATTACTTTTTAGCTCATCAGGACTGAAAAGCCCTATGGGCTTATGGCATGGGATGCATGGCGTCCGTCCATCCGTCCGTCTGTAAACTTTTCACTTTTTCGACTTCTTCTCCAGAACCAATGACTCTAGAGAGCTGACATTTTATGTACAGACTCATTGGCCAATGGGGATTCTAAATTGTAGATTTGGTGACCGTGTGACCCCGAATAAGGGCCCCAGGGGTCATAACCTTAAAAGCTATTTTCATCTTCTTCTCCAGAACCAATGACTCCAGAGAGCTGAAATTTTATGTACAGACTCCTTGGCCAATGGGGATTCTGTATTGTAGATTTGGTAACCCTGTGACCACAAAAAAGGGCCACAGGGGTCATAACCTTAAAAGCTATTTTCATCTTCTTCTCCAGAACCAATGACTCCAGAGAGCTGAAATTGTATGTACAGACTCCTTGGCCAATGGGGATTCTGTATTGTAGATTTGGTAACCCTGTGACCACAAATAAGGGCCACAGGGGTCACAACCTAAAAAGCATTTTTCATCTTTTTTTCCAGTCCCAAAAGCTCTAGAAAGCTGAAATGTTATGTACAGACTCTTTGGCCAATGGGGATTCTAAATTGTAGATTTAGTGATCTTGTGACCCCAAATATGGATCACAGGGGTAACCACTTAAAACAGCTGTTTTAATGAGCTGTGAAGATAATGAGATTTTATGTGCACTTCATATGTCAGCTTAAGATTAATACTACATTATGGACATGTTTGATGTAATCAATGTGAAATAAGAACTATTGAATAGCCTGTGAACTGAATATTGTGACAGGATGCATAGGAAAATTTAAAAAAAAGGGTTAATAAATGTTTTATTTTACATTAGATATGTGAACTAAATATGACTGGTGATGAAGTAAGATAAGACTATTAAAACTAGCTACATGAGTTTGTGATACCCCATCTTCTTTTCCAATAAAGAAAAATAAATAAAGATGGGGAAAACAAAATTTAAAATATATAGTTTACTGGCAGTGAGTCCAGGGTCTGCATGTTGTGTAATTGCAGGTGTTGACCTGGGGAGTGACCACTCCCTGGCAGAGATGCAAACAGCAGCTAATACACAGAGGTTTCAGGTTACTTCTCTGCTGTGTTACTGATTTAGTCTTACACTCAGATGCTCAATAGAATTTATTAATTCAATATTGAAAAGGAGCCTATGAAACTAAGAGCCTAGGATTTTTAGAAACAAATAGGGGCTCTTTTTCATTATGTAATAAATGTTGATTATTCCAGAATAAAAATAAGAAGTAAAACAATAAACTGCAAAGGTCTACATGGGCAATGGGCAATGACTTATTATGTGATATCTTAATCTTTTCCTTAGGGATAATTAATAACATGATTCCTGATTATAGCTTCAGAGCCAGTGGCTCTATATTTTGTTATGCCAAAATGATTTTGAAATTTCTCTACTTTTGATTCTGAAATTCTGAGTCGAGAAACGAAGAAAATGCAATTAAATTGTTATTTTGAGGCATTTTGACTAAAATTTAGATTTAACAAAATTTAATTATTATCATATAATAATTCATATTCATGTCAATGAGTCTCAAGAATTGCAGGAAAAAATCCCTGTTTGATAGAAATATTATCCACCAAAAAAATTAATCCCCAAAAATCACATTTATCCATGCTAACTGTAATAATATTTTTTAAAAACTGAGATATGGTGACTTTACAATTTCAAAGGGAGTTAAGTTCAATGTTTGATTGAGAACTACATTAATGACCTTTTTCACTTTAAATAAGATTATAAAGCAAACATTTTTTGTATCATAAAACAAATACTATTTGGAACTATTATAATACAATGATGTAGTTATAGTATTCCTGGAAGTAAAATTTTGAATTTCTAATGCGCATGCATACACACACGTAACATGACACTGTTTCTGAAAATGGACACAAAACCTACAATACAACTGACGATGTGAAGCAACAATGGTAAGGAACATCCTTAAATCATGCTTTACCGACTTAAACTCTGAATGACTTTTTTCTTTTAATTAACGCCCCAGCATATAATTAAGCAGACTCTGCTACCAACTCTTATTGGTTTCTTTGGAAAACTGGGATCTGAAATATGTATCAGCACTTGGAGATCTAAAACTTTTAAAGGGGCTTTCAGTGTGTTGTTGGGAGTCGCATTATCGGATTTATCCAAACATTTTTAGTGGTGTTACTGTGTGACTGTTCAGGTCTTTGAAGAGCATTTAGAAGTGGCATACATAAGAACAGGAAGATTTTCTGGTTAACAACTTCTTTAATGTGAAAAAAACACGACGTTTCAGAGTATAAACTCACTCCTTCATCAGGTGGAATGTAAGGAAATAACAGAATGTGATACATTTATATGGCAAACAAAACAATGTTGAGGAAGTTTCTGTTCCTGTTCGTACTGACTGTTGCCTAAAACTACCATTTTAATGATAGCTGTTGATATAATGACGATATTAAAGTTAAACTAGTGATTTCTGATTGAAAACCAGACATGTATTAAAGCCAAATAAAATATTATAAATATCAATGGACGTCTCTTTAAGAGAATATACCATACATGGGTGCGAGAGAGATCGAAAGCGTGGTTGAAAAAGTGACTTTGACCTTAGTGACTTAGTGTTTATCATTTGGACATGAGTGTAAAAATAACAATGAATAGTTATGGAAATATTTCATACCATTCTGGCATTGTTTCATTAATAAATCCATAATAAATATTGTGGCCGACAATGACATGACTCAAAATATTTATATATGTATGTAAATATTAGTAATTATTATGGATGCAATATGCTGTGCTGTTATATTATGTTGTAGTTTTTAACACCTTTTTCTGGAACCATGAATTTGTTTTAATTTTGTTTTTAAATATCATTTAATTACATTTCCATTCCTATTTAGTGTAATAATTGGACTGAAAGCTTTTCTGTTTCATTGACTTCTAAATTGCTGTTGAAACTGAAATAAGAAACCTGAAACGTGTATGTTATTTTTCACAAAATTTCCAAGTCCAGTGTTCAACAGAAATTTTTCATCTCAAAATAAATCATCTCAGTCAATTCACTTGATGGCAATTATAGCAGTACAATTATTATTGCAATATTGAAACTCTGTAACACACAGGGTTATGATCAAAGTTAGAATTCCAAGCGAAGGAAAGTTTTGAGAAAAAAGCACAGTGCTATCAGAAACAAAAAATACTTCCTCCAAATATATGACAGTAAACACGAAGTTTTATGTATTTGTCAACAGCATCCTTCTCTGTGTGAAAGGAAAGATACTGTCAATATTGTTATAAAAAGATTACTGAATTTGATTATGTATAGCATTAGATGTGATCAGCAAAATGGCAGCACAATTTTTAGAAATCATTTGAAACTTACTACATGAAATAAGCTTGAAAGATGCAGCCCAAAAGTGATATTCTGTCAATCTAAATGGCAATATTTAAAAAAACGGTCAAGTACCAGCTAGGACCAGGAATTCCAGGGTCTCGGCTGTCAGTTGGGTCTTGTTTCATGCACTGGTATTAAATGTACCTGTGTATGCAATATTTTGATTTTCTTGTTTTGACCAGCCATGTACAAATAACTGCAATTACCTGTAAGAAATCACTTGAATCTTACATATATAATGTATATAAATATGTAATAGTTTAAAATTCTTGTTTTGATCAAGCATGTGCACAAAAAAGCTGTTGTTGTGGAGAGAAATTACTTGAATCCTGTATACATATATATATATATATAAATATATATATATGTAAGTTTTCAATATTCTTAATTTAACCAACCAAGTATATGACAAAAAATGGCTGTCACTGGTGTAGAGAAAACACTTTAATCCTCCTTACAAATATATATGTATAAATATTTAAGTTTCTAGTTTTAACCAAGTATGACACAAAATGGCTGTCACTGGCGTAGAGAAATCACTTGAATCCTGCTATATATCCGCTGTCCCTGCCGTCAGACAAATTGATCTGGGAACCCACAACCCTGAACAAATATTGACATCGACGTGCATGTCTCGCCAGCCTCTTGAAGGTCGTTCAGCTTTGATCAAGGCTTTTTGGAAAACTTTCTAAACATGAAGTGGAAATTCGAACTTTGTTTCTTTTTCAAAAATGTGCTGACATTTCACTTTCGACAAACTGAATTAGTTATGTTGGTTAAGAACATTTTAGTTTTTCTCAAAAGGAAAGTATATTAATTAGTATTTAAGAAATATATTTTCAATATTCTGTAAATAATTTAGAATAATCACAGTTAATAATTTATAAGTATAATATAGGTATATGAATATGAGGTTTCTTGCTAATCTTGCTAACAATACAATGCTTTCTCCCTACATCTTACAGATGTGCGTTCTCATTTAGGTGAAAGGTTTTCTCATAGCATTGAATGAGAACATTCCTTTCAATGTACATGCTGTCTTATAGACTTACTGAATATGAACTCAAAACTGGATAAAATCCTCGACAGAGGGACCAAATTATATTTTAATAATGTGATTTTACACTTTTGTTCATGCATTTAATGCTGTTAATGCTAAAAAAAAAGTAGTTATTGTTAATATTTAATATATTGTATATATTGTTAAATGTAGATGTTATGGCATAAGCATTATTTTGTAATATAAATAAAATACCAAAATAATTCTAAGCAAATTAACATTTACTTAAGAAACATATTTCATAATGAATTTGTTCACTGGCGTATAAATAGTTTGAAGCATGCAAGTTAAACTGGTAATTGTCACAGTTTGTTCACGACAATGTAAATGCACAAAAAAGTATGAATAATTACATTGTCAGAAAAATTATTTAAACCTTCCTAAAACAGGCACTTGGCTCCCACATCAATCACGAGCAAAACTTAGTTTACACAAAAGATGATTAAAGTATTTTGAATATGATTAGCACTTTAAGAATTAGTAGGAACACAACTGATTTAGTATTGACTATGTCATACCTGTCCGTGGCAGATCCAAAACTTTAGGTACGGGGTGGTTCAGCCATTGAATAGGGGCATGTTGCCTTTGGGGTCCATCCAATTTCTACATGCAAATATATCCAAAAGGATTCCTCATTCACTGCAATGCTACAATGACAAAGTAATCCTGACATTTTTAGTAGCAACCTCAAAATATGAATCAAAGTTATTCTTTTTAACAATAAGTTTAATGTTTATGAGAATGTAGACTGACAAATTTAGAACTTTGTGCTCTCAGATTAAAGAAGTTGTTCATCCATAAATATTTGTTCTTATTAGAATGTATACAAGTCACATGATCTTGTTCGTCCAATCAGAAGGGAGCATATCGCTTATATCTCAAAGTCTGACTTTTTGGTTTCCAGATTCGGTGCTTTTGAAGAGCTCAAGAAGAACTTTGCTGATGAAAGAGGTGTTCTATCTCCGCACCAGAGGATGTTGTGTGGTTTAGGTGAGGCAACTTATCTTTGATTTCAACGGTCACCAAATCTAAAATTTAGAATATTGGCAAATTTTGTTTGACCATCAATTCTTACGTTAGTTATCAAGTCTCGACTTCTCTTTTTCAACAACCATTTTCTCAAAGCGTATGTTAGAAGAACTCACATCAAAAATGATGTCAGCTCTCTAGAGCCTAGAGCCTAGAGGACCAAATGAACAAACTTTAGTCTTCATGTAACAATGATATTATCCTGAAATTTTATCTTCATATATCTTTTTGTTTTGGAGAAGTCGTTAAAAGGTTTCAGGCAAAATGCTTGCCACGCCCATATGAGGGTTTCAGGACAAAATTAATAAATTTGTCTTCAACATATATATATAATAAACCTGTTTATCTGAAAATGTTCTCCCGCCAGGGGCACGGCAACTTTGTCTGCAGGAGAGAACTGTTCTACACGCAGTAAAATTTGGGTGCAATGCTACACTGAATTTCAGCGTAGTACCACCCATGGTTCGCTAGTTCCAGCTGATACTCGCAGGTTTCACGGCAATGTATAGCCACATGGCATTGCAGGCTTTCTCCCTGCCATAATACTAGCAGCCATGAAGACTTATAACTCACTTCTCCTCACCTTTGTTTTCATTATTTACAGGTCGAGGATAATTGCAATTATAATCAGAAACCTTAAAGTTGTCTGGCTATACATCAATTTTAAATTAAAATCAGCAAGTAGTATTACCAGTATATGGTATTACTTATCTCGTCTTTATCTCTTAATCTTTTAATATATTTATGTAGCACCCTTTTTTTTATGTCATAATTTAGGTTAGAGTCATTGATTCAACATGGAGCTATGTTACAAAGTGCAATTTGATTAAAATAAAACTTTATATATGCAGAAGTGATTACATGCAAACATTTGTGGTTGGAGGGGGGGGGGAGAGGTAGGTTTGAACCCCCTTAACCCCCCATCCGCCACTGAAATTAGTGATTTTATTTTCTAATAAACATTTACTTATGATATCAAATTTCTGACATTTAGGAGGAGGTTGCAAGTTTAAATGAGAACCAAAATGGCGGGGGATGTTGATGACCTTGCCTTCTTGTTAAACTCTACGTTTACGTAAAAGATACAATTTATTTCATCTGACTGTGATAAGTGTATACAAATGTAACGATTTTGAATACAAGATGTACTTACGTCAAAGCTGAGATTTTATGACCCCATCTCTAAATCTATCATTTCTGAGCATATATCAATATGATATCTATTGCATATGTCCTTACCCTCTTTATTTGCGTTCTAAGTGTATATAATGGATTACCTATATATGTTGTATGTAAGTCTGTGTGTTTAAGATTGAATGAAGCAGATGTTGTCACTACTGACAGCCTGTATTGACCCAAAGATTAGAAAACCCTTTGTAAACATTTCCCTTTATTTACATAACTCGGTCTTGTTTTACAGTTCACATTTGACAATGTGTAGTACAAAAACTAAATTTTCCAGATAACAACATCTTTATTATCTAAACATTATGTAAACATACACAACATACCACAAAGTGACACAATCTAAACTTTTGCAAGATAGCAAGCACCTCAGTTTCGACGTACTCTGACAGGGTATAGTGAGCACTAGGGAGTTGTCCCAGGCCCACACTGGGCGCCAAATATAACTGGAAATCGAACCCGGGAACTTCGGTTGAGAGTCCTGCGCTCTACCAGTTACCGATAAGCTAAAGGGATATCCCACTAGCCGAAGCCAAGAGGAACACTTTCATCTCACCCTGCCATAAATGCATACAAAAATTCTTGAATAATCTCTACATTGACCGCAATTCATAACCACATGGTGTTGCGGGCTTTCTCCCTGCCATAATACTAGCAGCCGCAATATAAGTGAAATAATCTTGAAAGCGGCGTGAAACCCCGCTCACCTCACCTCACCTCTCTACATTGATATGGTGAGCTTGGGTATCATGAGAGGTGTAACTGTTACCATAGCATAGCATAGCAGATTAGCATGCAAAATAACATGTCGAACAAATCTAGAAATGTATTTTGCCGCAACATTTGAGTTAGGACTTCATGTGTAAATGTTGTATATCCCAAGTTTGATAAAGCCTACCAGATACTGATGTCCATTGTTTATTTGTTTTGTTTATGGTTTTCTTCAGGTGCTGGTGTAAGCGAAGCTATTTTAGCTGTTACTCCCATGGAAACAGTGAAAGTGAAATTCATCAACGACCAAACATCGAAAAATCCTCATTATAAAGGTTTCTCCCACGGTGTGCGTTGCATAGTTAAAGAACAAGGTATTTAATTATGTGTCTGTCTATTTATAATTGAATTAGAACAAGTTCCATGGATATTTATTTTCACCTGAAAGGACTGATGCAATTATGGCATGGCACATCATTCATCTGTCTGTACACTTTTCACATTTTCCACTTATTAACTACTGGTTCTATTTAAGCTGGATTGGCATAAAGGCAGTTTTGATGTTTTGGGAATAACACTAAATGCTAATCTTGATGACCTGTGGGTGATCAACACGAAGAAGAGACTTGAACATATTAAAAGAATTCTGTTTAATTGGAAAAAACGGAACCTAACCTTGATTGGTAAAATAACAGTTATAAAAACTTTAGCTTTATCTACTATTGTTCACATCCTCACATCTCTGCCAAATCCTCCTAAAGAATTCATAAACAATTTGAACAAATTATTTTTCAAGTTTATCTGGAACGATAAGAAAGACAAAATAAAGCGGTTAAATCTAATGCGAAAATATGAAGATGGGGGTCTAAGAATGGTTAATATCAACAATTTCATTGATTCGCTAAAACTTTCTTGTCTGAAAAGCTATATCAATAAACCGAAGGGCTATAGTTTAGCAGGTTTTCCGATAAGACACACTCTTCTCTTAGGATCAAACATTACTAAACAGTATAAACCTGAAAACCAGTTTTGGAAAGATACATTGGATGCATGGGCTAGATATACTAAGGGTTTTGATAGTAATAATGTTATAAATGAAATTCTCATGCAACCTATTTGGCTAAATCATTTCTGTAACCAACCTAACTTAATTATACTTAACTGGTTTAAAAAAGGAATAGTTCACATTAAAGACATCTGTAAGGACAAAGATTTCCTCTCATTTTCAGAACTAAAAACAAAATTTGATATCAGGGGTACAGTACTTGATTTAAATCGCGTCATTCTCAGTATTCCTAAAATATGGAAAAATGTAATCAAAAATACAAAAACTCCAAATGAGGCAAACTTATCAAAATGTTCCCCCTGGAATGATTTACAGAGGCCCAGCAAAGGTTCTCGACATTTTTACGACAATATCAAGTCAGAACAAACTTTCCCCAAAGTCTGTGATAAATGGGACCACGAATTAAATGAGAACTTGGATTGGAAGACTATATTTTTACAATATAGACAAGACAATAGAGACACAAAACTCCTAGAATTCCAATATAAATTCTTACATAAAGCTATTTACACAAAAAGAGAGCTACTTAAAATGAAACTTGTTGATAATGATCTTTGCTTGACATGTGGTTCGGTTAGTGAGAACATATATCATGTATACATTGAATGCCCAACTATCAAACTGTTTTGGAAAGATTTTAACAACTTCGTTAGTAGATTATTCAATATAACATATGAACTCTCCACTATTGATATTTTATTCTGCTGCACCAATAACCATCTACTCAACCACATGATTTTATTGGCCAAACGCCATATATTTGTAATGAATATAAAAGGTTTAAAACCCAATTTTACCGGGTATAAATCAACTTTAAAAGATGTCTATTACATTGAAAAATTTATTTGTTCAAAAAACATCAATTCGAACTCATTTAATAGAAAATGGAATGTTATTTCATCAGAACTGGGATAGTTCTTGATCTTGTTTACGTATGTCATGTCCATGTTCTTTTATTATTATTCCCAATTCTCAGTATCATTGTTGCGATGCCTATCCATGTAACATTGTTCTTGATATCCTTTTTCACCTAGAGCATATTATCACATGACTGTATCCAAATGAAGTGAATAAAAATATTAAAAAAAAAACAACAAAAAAAACTACTGGTTCTAGAGAACGAACTGGTATCTTGTGTACAGATTCCTAGGCAAGGAATATTAATTGCAGATTTGGTGCCCCCAATAAGGCTCATAGGGGCCACGCCTAGTTTTGTCTCTTTCTCAAAAGTGTCCAAAAGCTGAAATCTTGTGTAGTCTGTGTCGCCCTTACGAGGACGACTAAAAGCCCTATAGATCGATCTGAAATCTTGTGTGCAGACTCCTTGGCCAATGTGGATTAAATTGTATAGGACTTTCAGGAAGACCCATTTCAATTGTAATAAATATAACACTAACCTTGCTGCATGAAATACCATTATTTTAAACCTTTAAAGGATATTATTAACCTGTTGGATAAAACAGTACGTGGAAGCTCTGTCCTCTACTTTCCACAGGTTTCACCGCAATGCATAGCCACATGGCGTTGCGGGCTTTCTCCCTGCCATAATACTAGCAGCCGCGATATAAGTGAAATAATCTTGAAAGCGGCGTTAAACCCCAATTCACCTCACCTCACCTCCTCTACTTATCTAAAGGATAAACTGTAATCTGTCACTAGTGATGAACATCAGTGATACAGGACATTTCACTTGTGATTGATAATAGACACTTTTCATTTCATTGTGCTAATATGGCATTTAGATAGATGAACAAAATGTTAAAGGTTGGAGCAAAATATAAAGAAAAAACTTAAAATCAATTGTGAATAGCTAGTTTTCATGAATAAACATAAGGTCAGGCAAAATCAATAACTTGGTTTATGGATGTTTTGGGTTGGTTTAGAGGACACAAAATTTATTGAAAAAAAAACATTGTTTCAAGTGTAGATGAAAAATGTGAAGGGTCTCCTTTCGCAAAGTGCTAAGGTGATCATATGTCATTATAAGGTAGCCTTAGTGACTTGTTGAAGAGTAAGAGATAAGGTTAATCTTAGTTAAAGTTGCTTTTTGAATGAAGGCCCATGTAAGCAAAACAGACAGAGAATTGATTAAGAAAATACAAATTTGTCACTTACATTTTTAGTTTGTCTGTAAAATCTAGCAACATTTTACTTGAGAGAGACAATACGACACACTTTTTATTTGGGAGGAATTCTGAGTAGCCTTGTTTACCTAAAATGGTCAGAAAGCTTACAATGTACAAAATACATGGAGAAAATACGTAATAAAGAAAAACACTTGAGTAAGTCGTAAATTTCACTTTTGTTCTTTGAATTTGTATGACCCACTTGCTTGTGTATTAATCTGTTTACTTCTTACCTCAGGTTTGAGAGGTGTATATCAAGGTCTGACCCCGACGATAATCAAACAAGGCAGTAATCAGGCAATCCGATTCTTCGTCATGGAAACGATGAAGGATATGTATCGAGGGGAGGATAAAAAGAAACATGTCCCCACACTGCTTGTTGGATGCTTTGGCGCCATTGCTGGAGCAGCGTCGGTCTTTGGTAACACGCCCATCGATGTCATCAAAACAAGAATGCAGGTACGTTTGAAAGATTCCAGGATAGCGGCAAAGGCAACCTTTAGTCATGGTAGTATCTGTTTTGTATATACAGTGAGACCGGGTTTAACCGGACCTCGTTTATCCGGAAACCCGGCCACCCGCACGGTAGTATTTCAAATCTCCTTTCATTTTTATGCAAATGGTGATTCGCTTAACCACACGTCTTTCTCTCAACACAATTTTCAACTGTAACCCAATTGTGCGAATAAACAGGATCTGACTGTTTATGGAGACTTTGGTTTGAATTTTGGCCGCTACCCTAAATAGGGATTGTCTGCTCACCACCTTCAACTTTAGATCATGAGTTTTCAGAGTTTGAACATGCTACCAACTTTATTTTCCAGATTCCCCTGGATAACGTAAATTTAAGAATAAACTGCAGAAATAGCCTTCTGATGTAGAGCCTGGTTGAATATTATCATAAAATTTGGTATATATGTAAACCAAATGGTGAAGTAATGCCTCTTTGATAGTAAGAATTGTCAACATTTCATATTTCATATCATCTTTTGATGATAGTTGAACATAGAAAATATCCAGGGTAGAGTTCTTTTCAATCTGAAGATATATCAATGAAATTTGGTATACATATAAATGAAATGGTGAACTGATACCTTCTGATGGTAAGAATTTTCAGAAGTCAAGGATCTTGATTTTACAATAGGGGATGTCATTGTCATACTTCCAGGTTATTTTTATTATTGTACTTATATCATAAACAAAGTGTCCAGGTTGTTTTTATTATTGTACTTATATCATAAACAATGTGCTGAAATGCCTTTTTCCCCATAAAGAATCCTGTTTTGAAACTTTGTATTTCTATTGCAAGGGTCTGGATGCATCAAAGTACAAGAACACTTTGGACTGTGCAGTGCAAATCTTCAAACACGAGGGACCGAGAGCGTAAGTCTCAAACACAACCAGATGTGACACAAATTCTTAAGTGTCCATGTCAATGTGTTCTTGCCAGCATTTAAACCAAACAGACGGATCCAGAACTTTATATCCTTCTTTCTGGTCTCTATACAGCTTTCAGCCATTTGTATTTTATGTTTCTCGTGTGAGCCATTTCCTGCATGGGTTGCATGTGGAGGGTTAAACAATGGTCCTTTGTAAACAAGCAAAAGAAATAATGCATATAAATGGAGTTGGTGGATAAAGTGTTTCAAGGAAAGGGTATAATAAGTTGGATCAATTTTTCCCAATCCGTTTCATCATGAATAAAATATTTTTATACCAAACAAGATAAAATGATGATTTTTTAACAATAATATTATAAAATTGTGATAAATAATGTTTCATATAAAATTTAAAAAATTGTGGAGTAAGTTGTGAAAATAGAAATTGAAATTATTTTATCCTTGATCTGACAACCTTGTTATGTGCCTGGGCCCCCTTTTACAAAGCATTAATAAAGGTGATCGTAAGTCACTTAGGTTACCTTAGTGCAATGTTAAAGAATGGAAGTTTTGGTTAACCTTAGTTAAGGTTGCTTTGTGAAAGGGGCCCAAGGTCAGATTGACATTTTTGTTACTATCACCTTAGAATGTAATGCTAATGGAACAGAAAATATGTCTTCAATATTTCTTATTAGTGTGTTAACTTGTCAATTTTAGAGTTCCTTTTCAAAGATACTCAATAATTTTTTCCAGGTTCTACAAGGGCACCATTCCTCGACTGAGTCGAGTTTGCCTTGACGTCGCGATCACGTTCATGATTTACGACAACTTCATGTACCTCTTCAACAAGATATGGGTCACAGACTAAATCCATCACAACTAGTTATAGGATTTATTATCAAATTTATAGGGAGATTTATTCGCAATGTTTGTTGACGGGCTACTAGTTGAAATTTGACAGAATTACCAGTATATTTTAGAGAAAAAACAGGAAGTTAGTTTTCAAGGTAGTGGTGATTTTTAGAAATGTTTATAAAATTGGCAGTAGAACGTTAGTTTTACTGTTGTGATGCAAGCTGTGCTTGTCGACTTCATCTTCCCACTCAAAGCTGACCATCACAAAGCCTATCCACCTTGCTAAATCAGACCTTGCCTTCACAATAAATTGTTTATGATTCACAATCACTAAGACACGATTCACAAATCTTTCTTTGGTTAGATATATTCTTCAACCCTTTATTTGTGGATTTTGGATTAATCAGAGATGACCTAAAGTCAGCGTGGCTAGTGTCAGATTATATCTAAGTTTACATGCAAAATTAGTCTTGGGGAGAGTTTGAAATCCACCACTTAAGGAAGTTGTAATTCCCATAATTTACCTACGGAAAAGGGTTTGGTATTATATGAATTATATCGTCATTTTTAAGGGTTGAACACATGATTTCAATGTCTGAAAAGTCACTATGTAGGTCAATGTTGAGTGGGAAGATGGAGGATTAATGAAATGTTTTCTTGACTATTTGGTTGGCATTTACAAAGATAGTTTAGCATGATTATTTTCTGGGGATTCTAACATTGACACTGAATCATTTCTCATTTCTTCTCTTTGCTTGTCTTCGGGGTGTTATTTCCGCCAACTGGAAGTATTTTGTGACATCTTACATTTCACCAAAAAAGAACCATTTTCCAAGATGCTTTTCACAATAAAAGAACCATTATCAAAGATGCATTCACAAAAAAAGAACCATTATCAAAGATGCATTTCACAAAAAAGAACCATTGTCAAAGATGCATTTCACAATAAGAGAACCATTTTCCAAGATGAATTTCACAATAAAAGAAACATTTTCAAATATGCATTGACAAAAAAGGACCAATGTCAAAGATGGATTTCACAAAATGAACCATTGTCAAAGATGCATTTCACAATAAAAGAACCATTGTCAAAGATGCATTTCACAATAAAAGAACCATTGTCAAAGATGCATTTCACAATAAGAGAACCATTTTCCAAGATGCATTTCAGAATTTTCTGAGATATATTTCACAAGAATGATATTTGTTTTTTTCTTCAAACATTTTTCTCAGGAAATGCATTTAGCTTATCATGCCATATGCATACACCCCTTGCAATTGTGATCTTCAACGAAATCCTGAATATTTTGAAAACAATGAATGCTTTATTCTTTCACTTATTATCTGTCCATAATCAATTGTTGGTGCATTAAAGGATAGCAAGTTACTGAAATATCTTTTGATCAAAGCTTGGTCATATAAATTGAATTGTATTTTATGAAAGATTTATCCAGTGTCAATAACTGTTAATGTCAACCAAATTGTCAAGCTTTGCTCTACTATTGTTATAGATTTATAATGTGATCGTTTACATGAACTTGTGTCCACAGAGCGACAATTTACTGTTGATATACAATTATTTATTTTGGAGCATTTTTGTTTTGTTATATTGAAATGGTTCAAGTAATTTTGTACAGGTGTGTTGTATAATGTGTATATGAGGAAACGTGTGTTGATTGTTTGTAGATATGTATGTTTATATTTGCAATTATTTATCGATATTCAGCAAGAATGGATTGTTGTATGAAGCGTTACATTTATTGACTCTCCGTTGTTTTTGATGATTATAGAAAGTCTCGGTGTTAATGAACTTAGTTACTTTTCAAGCTTAATTCATACACAGAAGAAAATGATTTATTATATGACGAGCAGTGAAATACTGGGATTTATCAGTGAAATAAACTCTCTATCAAGCTACAGTGAAAATAACTTATATTTCCACTGCGAACGGTGACTGATATAATTTGACGTCATAAAACAATGGTCTCACGCGGCGAATTGGCTTATGACCGTCACAGTGTTACTGTGGTGACGGGCGGTTCCTTGCGGCCGCTCGGAGTGAAAACGACCCTTTTCAGACGTAATTACAAGGATAACAGCATATAATATATAGAATATCCGTCAATTCTTGACAAATACCATGTTTATCTCATCTCGTGAGGTAGAAAAGTTATATATTTTCACTCGTGGCTGTGCCACTCGTGAAAATATAACCTTTCTACCTCACTGGATGAGATAAACATGGTATTAGTCAAGAAAAGACAGATATCCTCTATGTATCTGTTTTGTTAATGGGAAAACAGTTTTTAAATCAAGTTTTTCTAGGTAATATAGTGATTGATAAATAAACATGAAAAATAATGGATAGCCCAGCTACACAAAGAGAGATAACTCTGACAGGAAGATTATTGTGTTCAATCGTTTTATTTTTATTATAGGACTTGATTCCAATTAACATATTTATTTGCATATTGAGTAAAAATAAGCACAAAGACATTAAGGAGATTTGAAACGGTATTTATCGTACTAGAAACCGTTCTTAACAATATGCCTGTATAAAAATGATTGTATAAGTAAACACTCACATACAAATTTTTTAATGTTTTTGATTCAATATATAACACTATTCACATATTCAGGTTATATTTAGAAGTTTAAATAAATGAAAGCTAAATAACAAATATCTTAATGATAAAGTGGTGTAATTAATATATGCTTTATTTTCCCCTGATTTAAAAACATAAAAGAAAAAGATTCTTCTAGGGGTAAAGACAGTTGTAATAAAGGCAGTATATAATTAGTTCATGTGACTGATTTATTGTTTACTTGTCTTATGTTAAATCAAGTCTTGTAAACTTTGGGACCAGTGCTTGGATGATAATGATGCATTTATGTTGCTAATTTGTGTTATGGTATAGCAATGTTCTCTAAATCCATATATATATATATATAGATATATTTATATATACATTCTTTGTAGTAGCACATTACTCAATAACTAGTTTTGTTTTGTCCTTGTTTGTCAATAAGTATGCAAAGTTGCAATAAAATGGCAAAATTCCATGGAATAGTGTGTTTGACCTATTCTAATTTTAAGGCATTTCTTGAAATTATTTTTAAAAACTCGTTTTTATAATATATAAGTATAATATGAGAAATTTTGTTTAATTTTGTTCATGAAATGCAATATTTCACCTTTATTCTCTTTGAATATCACAAATTGTCTTTGAATGATTTCAAGCTCTCTAAAAACCTCTTTTGTTAACTTTGCCACTCCTCAACATTTGACAAATACACCAATAAAATATTATTTTATCAGTAATCCACAGTCGAC
This sequence comes from Gibbula magus, assembly GCA_936450465.1. Taxonomy (NCBI): domain Eukaryota; kingdom Metazoa; phylum Mollusca; class Gastropoda; order Trochida; family Trochidae; genus Gibbula; species Gibbula magus. The sequence goes on from OW388295.1 coordinate 37,487,805, forward strand.
AAATACCTCAGGTATATTTTAGTAAATCAACACAAATTTCTACATGAAATATCTTCATTTTGCCGCCAATCAATAGTTCTTTGTTCATACGTTTGTCTCTACAAGTTATTTTGTTCTTTTATATTTATTTTTGAGATTTTATGTATTTACCAGCTTACATTACGTTTTCAGGCTGCAGGCTATTCCAGAATACTATTCCACGGCCTGTATGTTACTGTGTAACCATTTCCGATTGTTATTATTATTACAATGTTACATTGATTGTGTGCTGCAACCGGTACTTTAGTACACAGATACATGATATAGAATATCTTTCAACTATGTGTTAAGATTCAATGGGTAACACAATATTTTTTGTTATTTCTTTTATTTTTTTTATTTGAAAGTAACAGCATAAAGTTTAGAAGAAACCACCAAAATTTACAAGATTCTTAAAACAACAATATGTTAAGAAAAATCATGATAACCATAGCATCCGAATATTGTCACAAATGTAGATAAGAATTCTGACTGCAATTGTTGTAGTTGTGATATATGAAGACGTGGTCATGTTTACTTTCTGGTGCTAGCAGACAGTACTTGTCATCAATGATTTGAGTACTTTAGTATCCGTTCCCTCCTGACGATGAAGAGACAGACGATGATGCGTAGTATGAATGTAACAATGAATGCACAAATAATGTTGGTAATAAACAAGGGAGAAATCATGGATTTTGTTTCTTCTTATTTGCAGTCAATGGACTTTATGGAGACATTTTAGGAGGGCTTCAAATACATTGTTACATTGAGAGTAGTAATAGTAGCACCAGCAGCAATGGTAGTAGTAGGATTTCTTAAAGTAGTAGTAGTAGTAGTAGTAGTAGCAGTAGTAGCAGTAGTAGTAGAAGCATTTGTAGAAACTGCTGTAGTAGAAGGATCTCTTTAAGTAGTAGTAGTAGTAGTAGGATTTCTTAAAGTAGTAGTAGTAGTAGTAGTAGCGGGAGAAGAAGTAGTAGTAGTAGGAGGAGGATGATAAGTAGTAGAAGCAGTAGCAGTAGCAAAAGTAGTAGTAGTAGTAGTAGTAGTAGTAGGATTGTTTAAAGTAGTAGTAGAAGTAGTAGTAGTCGGAGAAGTAGTAGTAGTAGGATTTCTTAAAGTAGTAGTAGTAGTAGTGGGAGAAGTAGTAGTAGTAGCAGTAGTAGTAGTAGTAGTAGTAGTAGTAGTAGTAGGATTGTTTAAAGTAGTAGTAGAAGTAGTAGTAGTCGGAGAAGTAGTAGTAGTAGGATTTCTTAAAGTAGTAGTAGTAGTTGTGGGAGAAGAAGTAGTAGGCTTTCTTAAAGTAGTATCAGCAGCAGCAGCAGCAGTAGTAGTGGAAGTAGCAGTAGTGGCAGGAGTAGTAGTAGTTGTAGTAGTAGTAGTAGTGGAAGTAGCAGTAGTGGCAGGAGTAGTAATAGTAGCAGCAGCAGTAGTAGTAGTGGCAGGAGTAGTAATAGTAGCAGCAGCAGCAGTAGTAGTGGAAGTAGCAGTAGTGGCAGGAGTAGTAGTAGTAGTAGCAGCAGCAGCAGCAGCAGTAGTAGTGGAAGTAGCAGTAGTGGCAGGAGTAGTAGTAGTAGTAGCAGCAGCAGCAGCAGCAGTAGTGGTAGTAGAGGGGCGGGGTGGGGCTGGGGGCAGGATAGCGCAGTGGTTAGCTCGTTCGGCTTCGGATCAAGGGGTCTGGGGTTCGATTCCCGCCAGGGGCATGTCAACTTTGTCTGCAGTAGAGAACTGTTCTAAACGCAGTAAGGTTTGGGTGCAATGCTACACTGAATTTTAGCGTAGAACCAACCATGGTTCGCTAGTTCCAGCCGATGCTCGCAGGTATCACCGCAATGCATAGCCACATGGCGTTGCGGGCTTTCTCCCTGCCATAATACTAGCAGCCGTGATATAAATGAAATACTCTTGAAAGCGGCGTTAAACCCTAACGAGGGTTGAGGTCAAGGGCGGAAGGAGAAGATATGGAAATCTTTTCGTTACGCAGTGACGTTGTGAAGATGAACCTTTAAAGAAAAAATATATCACATTTTGGTCGCGCCCTTAGACCAGTAAGCACATGAAATCGACAATCAATCCATTTATACTAAAACAAATAGTAAAGAAATGAAACGAAGTCAACACCCCATGTCAGTTCGATACATAATTTCAGAAATGTTTCGTCACATTGTCCTTCAATATCATATACCACATCACAGCCAATACATTTTCCTTTAAAATAAGCCATAAAACCCCAATGAGTATTTACAAAGATATGAATTTCAAAGCTTTAAATACTACTAGCGAAGTGAGCCACGAGTATAGCCAATACAAAAATTATTGAAAAAATTATATAAAATCGCTTAAAATATTTCTTCAGCTAAAAGTAAACCAGTTACAAAGCCAAGAATTTGGTGCATAATGACTGACCCTGTGTCGACGGAAAGTCAAATTTTGGCTGTACAGAATGGGATGGAAAAAACCTGTTTGTTGATCTCCCAGTATCTGAGTACATTAATAAATATTGTTTAAACCACATGAAAGTTGTCATATGACTTTTACAAAACTCGAGCAAATATAGTGTACAACCCTCGCTTTCACTCGGGCAATACAACAATAATTCACCCTCGTTTGGTAAAAGCCATTTGACACATTTCCTCGGGTAATAATCTCTATTTCTCACTTGTAGTTAAGGTAGCAACCCATAATGCAGAACCCCATTAAGGTAATCAAACTCGTTACCATGGTCATTGCTGTCATGACGACATCCACAGTGTCCTTCACCTTGGTGATAAGAATGTAAAGCGCAAAACATGACATTGGCAGACCGACAAGACCGCTGCGGCGTAGTGATACAAACACTTGTTGAAATGGCCAACGAGATCACAGATCCGGGAGTGTTGTTCAATTGCTTTGTCCAATCGCTTCGAAACGTCGGTTACTTTGTCGTTGACATCAACGTTGATCTTGACGTTGACGTTGGTTGTAGAGAGCAAAGCCTTTGAAACCTTCTTTCCTTCACAGCAGCTGGCCAAACTTTTGTTTACTCGATCCATCTCATGGCTTACAAGATTTGAACAAATCTCCACAATGGGTCCAAGGTTGGAAAATGAGAAGTTTTGAAGGAATCCAAAAAATATAGATGCGAGAATATTAAGGATACGCATTTCGTACGGGAAGAGGTATATGCTTTGGCTCATAACTGGTACCAGCTCGTATATAGTCACTGCTACACCTGTCATTATTGTGTTGTAAATTAGGTTTCGAATGACATTTCGTGGGATTTTCTTTACTATTGCAACACATTTCTCATGAAGTCCTTATTTGTCACAATATATGGACACCTCGTAACACCAAGAGTAAAGATTGCCTCGTCCAAAGTCGATCATGACGCTCAGAAGCCACATATGAAAACATTAAAATTCTGGATCCAGTCGGTTGTAAAGAGCGTCTTGGAGTGTAATTGGTAGTCATGTAAGCTAGTAGGTATAACACGAGTTGAATTGGTAGTCATGTAAGCTAGAAGGTATAACACTGCCAGACAACACTGATAATACGCTATATTCTTTTCAACCATTCACAGGGGCTTGTATTGTCGAAACAAGCGATTACAACGAATATGAAGTCGACGATCCAGCCCCATATACTATAAAAAAGTACTTTTTTTTATAGTATATGGGGCTGGATCGTCGACTTCATATTCGTTGTAATCGCTTGTTTCGACAATACAAGCCCCTGTGGCTGAACCTTTGTCATTTCTCAATTCTAAAAATATGTTAGACAATACTATCACGCAGGCTTTCACGTGGCTGTTTGACAACATCACTCAGTCTGAGATCAAGCAATCCACAGTTTGCTCAATGGTACAAGTGTGAAACCATCTACAAAAACTACAGAAAGCATCAACCAACACGTTTAACATCCACGGATATCCGTTAACACACGAAAAAACCATAATATGCCATGTTACTTGCAGATGCCTCTGGTCATGATGAAACATCAATTGTACTTTGGGCCAATGGGCCTTAAATATTGAATAAACCTGTCTTTCTGTCTATATGTATGTCTGTATGTCTGCTTCTTGAGTTTGCGTGGTGCTTGTTGAAAACCTCGTACTTTAGCAAATATCCGTCGCGTTTACACACCCGTTTCATTCCACAGTGCTTGAATAACTGTGGAAAGAATCTGTGAGTGCTACAGAAAATACCATCCTTTTTTTGCACCGCCTCCACTAAGAAAGGACAGCTTCGGCAGCCAATTTGCCAATATTCAAATAAAGAACTTCACTGGTTGGGATTGATATAGGAAACGACAGGAACTTTGTCCATTACCTTGAATAAGTTGTTTCATAATGTTTGCCACTGGCAGTGAAAACAATCTTTTGCAAAATTCAGTTGCAATCAATAACATTATTTACCTTGCACTTTCCAATAGCCGGGTAACATCACGATCCACTTATCAAGGACAATTGTTCTCGTTACAATTAAGTGATAATAGTTGTTTTGCATCTGATTGTATACCTAGTATTATGCATAACACATACAATGTACAATGTTCGATTTTTAAAAGCTGTATATTGACTTAGGCGATCGCTAAATTATGACAAGGTAAAAGGATATACGCTTGTAAGTGGTGTTATATTGTAATATCATTAAAATCAGATGAAAGGTATATTAAATGTATATATAGCGGTGTATCTAAGAGCTGTTCGGCATTTGAAGAAACCCCTCTGAACGTGTGTATAGTTCTCAATCTAAAAGTGATTATTGTACAAACAACCTAGGTTCACAAGTTTCGCTCCAAAATTTCTATGCTGGCAGAATATAATGATTATAGTGATGACCAAGTTGTTTCACGATAATTAAGATGATGACTTCTTAACAATCTCTACATCGGAGACTACCTTTTCTCACCCAAAACCACTGAATGGTTAGATGTCATCCCAGTTCTGAAAAACAATGAACTTCGTTTTTTAAATTTTCAGATCGAGTTATCCATCTTAATACAAAAGTAAGTTTACAACTTATTGACAATGAAAAGGTTGCGTAACGACGTCATGACGCATTTTTACATTGATTTTGGAAAAATAGCTTCCACTCTAACCTCCCTGTCACACTGGGTATGCGTTCTCACGGCGTTCCAATTGGGTTCTAAAATGAAGAAAACACGAGAGAAGCGCAGTAAGAGCTCATAGAACGTGTTAGGGTCGCAGTGGAAGCTCTCAAGGACGCACTGGGAACTCCAAGAACGACCGAGAACCCCGAATCTCTGCGTTTGTTTTGAACATGTTCAAAACAAACGTAGCGGTTCTGGGTTCTGGCGAGAGCGCCGTTTGAACGCAGTGCAGTCACCGTGGCAACCCAACGGAAACTCCTTGGACGTATTAGAAACGTAGTGGAACCAGTTGCAAACGTACTACTTCTGTGTGGATATGCATGGTGTTTGCTACTACGCGCCTATTGTGTTCCTATTGCGCTGTCACTGCACTTCTATCACTTCAGTTCAAAGGGTTTTTAGGGGGTTCACAACAGGTTTGCACTGTGTTCAATTTGTGCTCTCTGCTAGAAATAACACTATTACCATTTATAAGTCCACCTAAAGCATGATGATGATGATGATGATGATGAGAGAGACAACGTCTTGTCATTGCGCAGTTAGTACATTTGCAGGCAATAGACTAATGAGCAGTTTGAGCTCGAATCTACCACTGATCAACGCACCTGCGTAGTGGGGTATTTCTAAGCGTATTATACACGTTGTAGGAACCCAGTAAGAACGTAGGAGGAACTTCGTGAACTTGGTGTACACTCTCAGTACGCAATAGCAACGTAGTAAGAACGCACAGGAACGCACATGGTTGTATTGAGAGCTGACAGTTGAGTCGAAAACGCAGCTAAAACGAGTTAGAAGCCATGGTAAAGTCTAACTACAATCCGCTTGTTCCAGAGGTTTAGTTTGATCACAACCATGGAACATAAAAGAGCCATCAAGGATGTTGATGAACATATCGGAAAATTACCAAAAAATTAGTAAAGGTGTTTTCCAGTCTAAATATAGATCATGTCTATTTTCAAGCGCAAAGCATTGTGGTATAACTCACACACTGTATACAAAGACACGAAAGAAAAGCAAGTTTATGAAAAATTTAAATATATATTTCTTGCCGGTTATTCATTAACCATTTAATTTAATTATGAATTTGCCACAGATATTGGAATAAATGTTTTACCCAACTAGGTATTTTGCTTGAATTTTATAATCAATGAGAATATATTGGTCATAATTTGCTGGTCTTATCTCAATAGAAAGTACATTAAACAGGCAATAATCTGTATATTAGCAGGATATTTAGAAACATTGTTTATAAAGCAATCGTCACACTCAGTAATGTTTGAGTAGGGTCACTTGCAAGAGAAGCATGTGCAGCACGTGGGTTGTTATGGTGACTTGCACTATAGACGAGCCTTCGCGCTTCGGAAACGCTTGCTGCTGTGTAGTACGTTTTATGCAATAAAGGGAATTCTGTTTATATGACGTCAGATACTCTTGACGCATGTTACTGGAAGGGTTACTTCTCTTTGAAACCAACTTTCATTGCATTGTCGTGATATGAAAATTATTTATCGTATGTCATGTTGATTAAACATTTCTCTAGCGATTGACCTTATAAGTATATTTTCCACTGAACGTTAGAAACGAAACGGTGTAAGAAAATAGGGACATAGCCTCCATAGGCTATATTATGTAATTGAGAAACCTAAATTTCGAGGACTTACCAGAGATTGTGGATCCCCGAGAGGAGATTACCGTCTCTCATGGTCCACAATCTCTGGTAAGTCCGAGAAAGATGGGTTTGTCCATCTTATCAACCATTTTAATGTTTAAAAGACGCTTTGTTATCGCATTATCGAAGATACCTGGTAAATATGAGAGTCGCTCGTAAAATCCCTGAAATCCTAGTTAACGCCACGCCATACGTAAGTTGGTTAAATACCGCTGTGTTCCATCTGCCTTCGCGACGCAATAGGCTAAAGGGTTAGCTTACGAACCACATATCTTACTGGTTACGGGTTCGAGTTCGGGTTGTACTAGATATATTTGAGAAATGCTTCAAAATTCGTCCAAGATAGTTCTTCAGATTTATCACATCATCCCCTTAGGAAACATATAAGGGTTTACAACCATTGTAATTCCTTCAAACAGGGGTTACAATTGTCTCTGTAATCCTCCAGAGTCAGGTTGATAAATCTATACAGTAGCATTGTTGACACACCACGAAGGTAAAGTCTTGTTGCAATCACTGCTACAGTCCGCTTCTTCCACAGGCTTGAACTGGATCACCACAATGAAGTAGGTCAGAATACAACCAACAATCTGCCAAAAGAAGATAGATATGATCAATGTGAAATGTAATCCACCCAATTTTCTAATTGAGTCCTCACTAGCTGGGTAATAAGTATAATGGCATTCAAACATATTGTTTGTCATTATGATCTGTCGATGAAATTCATCTTCAGTTTTGAATTATTTTCTGCATTTTTTTAAATTAAAGAGAATTAAAGAGAATTGGTAGGAAAACGAAGTAATACATATTAATATATTAAGATTTATATAGGGAATAAATGAAACGTTGACACACAGGTGTCAGATGTATAAAATATATCATCCATTTATCTGAAATCTTGTGTAAGATTATGAATAAAGCATATGCTATATCTTATCACGAGGGATTTATAGGTTTCAAAAGCCAAAACCCTCAATTAAAGTGCTTTCCTTCTGGAATATATATCTCAGTATTTAATATCTTTTTGGTAGCACTGCTGTTTTGACCTGCAAATAGCCGTTTGAATTACAGTCGGTAGGGTCTTCTTGTATAATCACTACCGACAACTTTGAACTCTTAAAGAATCATTGACAGAACAGTAGGGACACATACACTATACACCCGTGACACAATCAAGAACTGGTTAGCCTGTAGTTAATCATTTATGTTCCCTTGTTGTTTTGAGGTTTCACCTGCCGGTGACATTATTGACGGAAGGCTGGATAGTTGTATTGTGTAAAGGATACAACATACCTCAGAGGTTTTGGTAAAAAGTGTAAACTGTATTAACTCCTGAAGACAAGGTGCTAACTGAGTGAGTTATTCTTACCGACAGAACAGCTGGCATCGAGAAGGTGAAGAACCCGTACACGGTGTATCCTATAGACGTTCCAGTTAGCCGGACTGTCAGCTGTGATAACTATTGGGATATGAATATTAAAAAAAATATATAACAAAGTTGTAAACGAAAATGAATACTACAGCAATTGTGCTTTGTAATCATCAAAATAATCCCAGGATAGTTGTGCCCTTTCTGTGTTTATATTTCTAAGACACTGCGACATTTAATGTCTTGATTTTGGAGATGTTCTTTTCTTATATGTATGAATATCACTTGAAGGTACATACTATACAATTATGGACACTCGTACTAATGATAAATAGAAAGCTAAGATTTCCCTTAATTCTACAATAAGATTCCTCAATTTACTTATCATAGTAATATAAAGGCGCTTTATCACTCCATTCTTACTGAAATAAAGTGTTCTCACAAAAAGGTAATTATGAATTTACCAATGGCTAAATAATACTCCTCACTCAATACATATATTTCTAAAATGCCACAGGAGTCTATTTCCCATCTAGCGCTCATTTTAAAAAGTTCACATTAAAATGGTCACTTAAAGCTATCTAACTGATGTAGCGATATCTAATCTTCAAATACAGATTTATACAACCGTTTTCTACAGATAAAGCTTATCGGCTCGTGTACTTTGATGTTTTAACCTCTATTGTAACAATATATTGTATTAAATTTAATAATAAATGACAAATTTGAGAAAAGATAATATGCAAAAACCCTGCTACAGTGCCTTTTAATATGAATGTATTATATAAGGGCCAGTTTTACCTGAACAACCAAAAATCAAAATGACATTGTGCCAACAAATTGGTAGAAATATCATTTTGATCACAGTTTCATAGGTACATATAACCCAAATATGTGAAAACTGATCCATCAGCCATCTATCAACTTATTTCGTTTTTAGGCCGATTGTCCATTCCTCTTTACAATAAAAAACCCCATTCGCGGACACCCTCAATAAAGTACAAGACCAGAAACTGTATTCGGTTGTTGTAAAAGTATGATATTTACTACTTTTGTAAATGTTTGTGAATATAAGCTTTTCACCCAGCGAATGCAGTACTAGGTTGAGTGAACTATATGCTAAAACAGAGACTGCATTGGGTTAAAACCCACATTGCAGTAAACTATTGAATATATACTCACATTCCTCATCGTTGATTCATGTAAGTTCGCAGTTGGCAATTTCCATATGTAGTCAAGGGCTTGGTGGGCCTGCCAAAAGTTAAACCAATATATTTTAAACTTACTTTATCAGGAAGTATCGTCTACACTTGTTATGCAAAAAAACGTTAACTCACATCACGGGACTATTGATATTTATAGGTATCACAATGATTGCTAGGGACAGGTCCTTGATGCAAATACGATACGACCACATAGGTCATAGCTGTACACGTAACCTCTGTTACAAAGCTTTCTTGTGTGTGTTATAGAGACTACTGGTTGTAATTTCTCATTGTGAAATCAGAAATCTTGTGTCAAACTGAGCAACTGTTCATGTCCGCGTCGGGAAGATTGGGGTTTCTTCACGTAAGGGACGTGCATACACATCCCTTAAGCCGAAGTGTTAAAACAAAAATGTAAAAATTTTGATTGGGCGGAAGAGAATCATCTAACCGGGTATACTATGATTTCTCTGTAATAACTGTCGACCTTTAAGAAGAGGGTGGTGTAATGGAGAATGCATGAGGAGCTGTGGATTCCGAATGCATTCTCCATCTTAATCCATATATGACGTCACGAAACATGCATATGTGATTATTTTACATTTGAAACAATGAATTTCAATTATGGAATACCAAAATCAATTATTTTGCTCATTCATCGGATATGGGACAAGTAGCTGCGGCCGTCATGAAATGGTTTCTTCAACGACCGTGCAGCGAAAAACTTCCACGCGAAGCGAAGTGATTGACAGCTAAAACTCTGCCTTTCCATGCCTTCCATGCCTTGAATAGAACACGGGATTCTTACTGACAAACAATCCTGAGGTTTCTAACAGCGTCTTGTGGCCTAATTGCTAGAAGCGCTGATTAACAAGCGAAGGGTTGCATGTTCGAATCCAGGTTATGCATTACAAATATTAAATTGTCTTTTAAGATCATATTTAGATACACCAAGACAAAAAACATCAGTCTTGAAAAAAGATCTCGACTAGCCATTACTGAACATGTCTAAGTCTAACACCCCTCCTGACTGGGACAGTCAATGACCAGTTGATTCCTTAATAATAATCAACTGATAACACAATAGAGTGACGTCATGACCATGGATTAATCCCTGTTAACCAGGACTTCATCTTCCGATCTAGCAATAGCACCCCTGGGATATTTCATCAGGAAAGCTTGAAGCATCCTGCTTCATCAGGCTATTCAATCTATAACTCTACACTACTATCCTGACTGTGTAAGACGGCAAACACTCCTTAGCTTACCACCTGGATACGCATTATTGATTTTAACATGTATATTGCCAGCCAGAGGCGCCGCTAGACCCTAAATATACACACAAGATAACTAACACAAGAAATGTTTGTAACAGCTATTGGACAGCTATCAATATATTACTGTTGAAAAGACTTGTAAACAAGTCGAAATGCGCCGCATCCAGTCATCATTAAAATGGTATCTACAGCAAGTGTCGTCTGAAGTATTCTATATTTATATACATTTACTTTACGTGAGACCCTCTTCATATTATATATATATATATATATACCTATGTAACATACATATAAAGAAGGTATGACAATGTTCGCCATCTTGAATCCTTGCATAGGACCGGAAATGGTTACACTGGTTTGCTGGCTCAAGTACGCTAAATGTAACATTTGTAGACTGATCCAAGTTTCAATTTCCGGTCATACACGATCAGAGTATAAAGTTGTCTTTCCGTTTTAAATACACTAATGTAGTAGGATGATCTTAAGGGGTTTATATGACTACTTAATTAGAAATAGTTCATTTGTAGGCGAGAGGGGTTTGAGAAAGATGTCAGTATTTACAAAAGTGGACTGAAAAGATTAACTCATGCATAAAACAATTCTCCGGATGTCATTGTAGCTGGCCGTCGCAAGACTAGTGGCCCTTCTTATAGTTATTTCTATATGATTCATGTGCAATAGAACGAATAATAAAGACATGATTTCGCTGGAAAGTGTACCTATGACTTTTTTAAAAATTGTGCAAATGTGTGCAACATTGGGTTCATATGGGCAATACAAAAATTCAGACTTGTTTGGTGAAAGGCAAATGACACATTTCCACGGGTTATAATCTATATAAGTATTCTAACCTTGTAGTTTACTTGGCATCCCATAATGCAGATCCCCATTAAGGGAATCAAACTCGTTACCATGGTCATTGCTGTCATGACGACATCCACAGTGTCCTTCACCTTGGTGATAAGAATGTAAAGCGCAAAACATGACATTGGCAGACCGACAAGAAAGGAGGCTGCAGCATAGTGATACAAACACTTGTTGAAATGGCCAATGAGATCACAGATCCGGGAGTGTTGTTCAATGGCTTTGTCCAATCGCTTCGAAACGTCGGTTACTTTGTTGTTGACATCAACGTTGATCTTGACGTTGACGTTGGTTGTAGAGAGCAAAGTCTTTGAAACCTTCTTTCCTTCACAGCAGATGGCCAAACCTTTGTTTACTCGATCCATCTCATGGCTTACAAGATTTGAACAAATCTCCACAATGGGTCCCAGGTTGGAAAATGAGAAGTTTTGAAGGAATCCAAAAACCATAGATGCGAGAATATTCAGGATACGCATATTGTACGGGAAGAGATATATGCTTTGACCCATAACTGGTACCAGCTCGTATATAGTCACTGCTACACCCGTCAGAATTGTGTTGAAAATTAGGTTTCGAATGACATTTCTTGGGATCTTCTTTACTATTGCAACACATTTCTCATCGAGTCCATATTCGTCACAATACATGGACACCTCGTAACACCAGGAGTAAAGATTGCCTCGTCCAAAACCGATCATGACGCTCAGAAGCCACAAAGTTACGCCTGTACCCCATATAAAAACATTAAAATTCTTGAACCATCCGGGTGTAAAGAGCGCCTTGAAGTGGAATCGGTAACCAAGGGTAGTCATGTAAGCTAGTAGGTATAACACTGCCAGACAACTGATAATACGCCATATTGTTTTCATCCATTTTCGCTTCTTGGACATGTAGGTGACGTCACCAGGAGCGTTGCCTAGATACAGACCGCTCCACTGACAAGACATGAACCACCATTGCATCTTATCCTCAAAGAGTTGTCTGACGTCTTCTTTCATGTTGCTGAACGGCTGAACCTTTGTCATCTCTCAATTTCAGGTAAAGTCCAGGTTAAATAAGTGTTAGACATATAATCAATATAACTATCACGCAGGCTTACATGAAAACTGCTGTAAACGGTTGGAACGAAAGAATGTCAGCAATTAAACACACCACCAGGTTGTTCAATGGTACAGGTTAAAGATTTGGCTTTATTCGTGATCCTCTTGAAACATGACCAAGGTCAACCAACGCGTTTAACATCCAAGGATATCCAAATGGTCGGGGTTACACAGTATTGCTCCATGTTACTTGGAAATACGTTCGGATTTTAATCCGCTTGTGCTAATGGCTTGCTGAAAATATCTACATTGGAAATATCCGTCAAGTTTACACTCACACATTCTCATTCCATAGCGCTTGAATAACTGTGGACAGAATCTGTGAGTGTAAATAAAATCACTTTCATTTCTAATGTCACTACCTCCAATAAAAACTGGACGGCTTTGTCAGCCGATTTTCGAATATGCAGAACTTCTGGTGGAGATTATTTTAACAGATGACAGAGCTTTGTTCCTTATCTAAAAAGAGTTGTTTCGTAATGTTTGCCACAGGGAGTGACTAAAAGCTTTCAAATAATTGCAATCAATTACATTATTTACCTTGCGCTGTTAATTGTTTCTCCACTTTCTACTACTCTGTCACGATCCGTTTAACAACGACAATTGTGCCTGATTTCAATGTATTGTTTGTAGCTTGTTCACATCAGTTTGTACTATTATGAATCAAACGATGTCGTGTATTGCGTTGCTATAGTCTGATTAAAATCGACCCTTTTCCGAGGAATTAAAACTGCGAAATAGTTCATATTGAGATACGAAGTGGTTCTATAGATTCCTCGCCACAAGGTCTGAGGACACCCCTTGTACCAGTTTAGCATAGACACGGCCCAGTCAAAAAGCTGACCAATCACATCATAGATTTTAAATGCTTGCTGTTTTGAAAGCATCCGGAATAGGCGAAAGGAGAGCTGTTTCGAGTTATTTGCCCCTAGCTTCTCGCACCGAGAGCTTTTGTGGAGGTCCTGTGATTGGTTAACTGAATTGCGTCAGAACACAGGAGTCAACGGGCTGTTATCAGACAGTTTTACGAGGAAACCCCCGAACGAGTTTGTATCCCGATAAATGTACTATTTTGCAACATTTATTCCTCTGAAAACTGTGTATTTTAATGAGACTGTGAATTGCTAAGCACTAAATAAGTTGCATAAAGTCAGACCTGATTTACCCAGACCCTGTATATCAGGAAATATTAAAAAAAACATCTCTATATATTTCTATGCAAATGATGATTTGCTTAATTGCTGCTGCTGCTGCTGCTCCTCCTCCTCCTCCTCCTACTACTACTACTACTACGACTACTACTACTTATATTACTGCTACTGCTACTGCTACTGCTACTACTACTACTACTACTACTACTCATACTTCTACTACTACTACAACTGCTGCTGCTCCTACTACTACTACTGCTACTACTACTACTGCTGCTGAAGCTCCTATTACTACTACTTCGACTACTACTACTGCTACTATTGGTTGAAAATGAAAACATGAGGGAGAGGGAGAACCCCCGTACCAAAGGTCAAAGAGTTCTCCCGAGCCTGAATTTTTACATGTTCAACCAAAAACGTGGGAGAGTGTTATATCTGTCATATAAAGCTAAGGAAAATATCACAAATTTATCAAAATTGGTTGGTTATATATCATGAAATATTTTTCCTGTGAATAGGCGTAGCCATGCTGATTAAACGTGAACACAGACGGGTCTGTCAGACTTTCGCAAAAAAGCTTGTGCTCCCCACGCACTACGAAGAGTGAGTGAGTTATTGTTTAACGCCGCTCCGGCAGTATTGCAGCCATTAGCGGTGACACTACAAAGAACATGTCTTCCTAACTATCGTTATGTTGAGAGCCTAGAGGAAATGTGACTAAAGGTGGAGTTATTAAACGTTTCATTGCCAGGTCCTTCGTGGTCCCTTGATAGAGTGTCCAGTTTAAGGTGCGAATGGATGAAGGTTCGAATCCCATTACGTCAAGTGTGAAATTTTCGATTTGTTCTTTGATTGAAATTGAACCTTGAAATGAGGTTATTTACAATTCTACTATCAGGGCCAGGGATATTCTATAAACAAATTTATTGCATGGTAATTGGAAATGTGCTTGTAAATTAATTGATATTCTATTTCAGTCTCATTACAAGCAGATCAAATGCCATCCTCGTACATAACTTGATCTGAGTATTTACCCAAGTCAATCAGCTACGAAGTTTCGTAACCGTCCCTCAAAGAGTTTCTTATAAAAATTTAAAAGTTCTAACGTGTATAGTTTTTATTTTAGATATGATTTATCAACATGGAAAAGCCTTTTATTTAATTGATACTGTCTTCATAATTGTAAATCTTTAAATCTAGATCAAAATAAGAAACAAATAATGCATATTTTGAAATTTTCTAATTGTGTAAGACTTAGATGAAAAGTATAATAATTGTGGGGTCCTCATGAGCTTGCGGCGCCACCTAGTAGAACAGTTTAAATGGCGAGGTACCCTATTTTAGTTTCTTTGATAGAGTCAGTATTTACTCTATTTTATGACCAGTTTTCATGAATTTGTAGTGGATTTTACTTGATGTGTGGAACCTCCTTAAAGAAGATGAAGGTCACAGACAAGATTATTTGAAATGACCCGTGCCAAGCAGGACTCATGTCAAGAATGCATCATGGTACGAAAGTTACATCAAACTGAGTTTAATGAGATTTATTTTTATTGCTGAATACAACTGGGATGGGGCTGTTGATTAAAGAACAAGGTGTTTTATTGCCCTTCGGAGTAAAACACATATTGATGGAAACAACGAAATCACATACACCATAAACATGCAACTGAATATTTACGTATTACAACAATTTGCTGGTGCCAATACATACTCAGTTAACTTCTGCTATAGCGTGAACAGAATCCACGGTGCAGGTGCACAACATTCATATTGCTATTTACATGATGTATACGATTTATTTTCTCCCTTACATATCCGTTATTGCTGATATAAATGTGTGTAATATCGCCCAATAGCATTGTTGACCATGGTTTTGTTATGAGCAAGGAGCTTGAGCTGGTTCCAATCCAGAGGATTGAACCACAACGCATGATTACCATGATCCATGGCATCCATCCCATTGAAAATGAAACTGTATAGCATATAGGGATATAGCGTGCAATATACAGTAGCATTGTTCACGATGGTAAAATGTTGCTCGATCCTGAGGCTACAACTGAATCCCAATGTTGGTACATCACAGTATCCATCCTAAACGTTGAAAATGAAACGCTATCAGGAAATAGGGACGTAGCCTAGACATGTTATATTACATTTATACAGTAACATTGTTGACACACCACGATGGTATGGTATTGTTACATTCACTGCTACAGTCTGCTTGTTCCAGGGGCTTGAACTGAATCACCACGATGAAGTAGGTCAGAATACAGCCAATAGAAAATAAAAAGTTTCTGTGTGAAATTTAATTCATACAAATCCCTTATTGATTTCTCACAAGGTGGGTATTAAGTATAATGACATTTATAAATGTTGTTTCTAATTATGATTAGCTGATGAAATTCATCTCCAATTTTGAGTTTTACCTTGAAACTTTTCAAAACTGCAGAGCAATTGTGTAAGTAAACAATATATATAAAAAAGGAATTATAATAAAATAAATCATGCATTAAATTTGAATCTGTGATTCCATGTATTAAGCATATGTTAGATCTTCTACAGGAGTGCTTAAAAGGTTTCAAAAGCTCAAACGCTACCTTAAAGTGCTTTTTGATAGCAACAATGTATGCTCCTAGAAAGAGCCGTTAAAGGGAGCTTTGAATTAGATTCAGTAGGGTTACATGTTTCATCACAACTGAAATCATGTTGACGTCTCAGGGAATCACTATTTACAGGACATCGGCGTGGAGAAGGTGAAGAACCCGTACACTAAACACCTACACAATATCTAATGGAAGTACTGGTGAGCCATGTTGCCGGCTGTAGTTCATAAATTCAACTATTTCCCCTTGATGTTTGTATGGAAGGTGTTCACTACAACTGACATTATGAGCGGCAGGTTTGAACAAACTTGTATTGTGTAAAGGATAGAGCCTGCCACCGATGTTTTTGTAGAAAAAGTAAACCCGTATTAACTCCTGAAGACAAGGTGATAACAGTCAGCGACGATAACTGCACGAGGAAATAAGTAAATGAAGTGACAATATGGAAGGTAATTACAATAGGTAGGCGGTATATATATATATATATATATATATATATATATATATATATATATATATATATATATATATATATATATATATTATATGCACTAGGAGACAAGTGAATTCAATGCTATTAGACAGCTTAATGAACGCTTAGTGGCCACTCAACTTCTGATTAATATTATTAAGCGATGGCAATGTTAAGATTGGCAACAATGATTATACTTCATAGTGACTGTTTAGCTCTCAAGGCTTGTCACTAATTGAACAACACCCAGAGACTGCAGTGGGTTAAAACCCACATTGCAGTAAACTATTGAATATATACTTATATTCCTCATAGTAGATTATTGTAACAAAGTCAAGAGCTTGGTGGATCTAGTGAACATATTCATATTGAATACATGAATATACATATAGAAATAGAAATATGGGTTGATAACTATCAACTAATAATTAGATTAACATAATACATAATCAGAATCGTATTTGTACCTATCACTATCACTATCTAACGTGTATGTTTCCGAGATTAAGAAAGCAGAAGTGAAGATACATTTATTTTAATAAACTCGGCAGAAAATCATATAATCGTGCCCTTACCTTGTAGTTAACGTAGCATCCCATAATGCAGTTCGTCAATATGGGGATCAAACTCGTTACCATGGTGAAGGATGTCATGACGCCGTCCACAGTGTCCTTCACCTTGGTGAGAATAATGTAGAGTGCAAAACATGACAGTGGCAGACCGAGAAGGAACGAGGCAGCCGCGTAATGACATATACACTTGTTGAAGTGACCAATGAGATCGCAGATCCGGGAGTGTTGTTCCATGGCTCTATCCAACCTTATTGAGATGTCAATGTCTTTGTCTTTGACGTTGACGCTTGAGAGACGGGTCTTTGAAACATTCCTTTCTTCACAACAGATTGCGAGATCTGTATTAACTCGATCCATTTCGTAGCTGACAAGATTAGAACAAATCTCCACAATTGGACCGAGATTGAAGGAAGTGTAGTTCTGAAGAAGTCCAATAATTGCAAATATAAAGACATTCAGGATCCGCATCTCAAGTGGGAAGGGATATATTGCTTGACCGAGATTCAGTATCCCATCGTAAATATACACTACTATACCCGTGAAGATAATGCTGAATACAAGATTCCGAATGACATTTCTGGGGATCTTGTTCAAGTCGACAACAAACCTCTCATTGAGTCCATAGTCCTCGCAATACATGGATACCTCGTGACACCAGAAATGTAGGTTTCCTCTTCCAAAACCAACCATGACACTTACCAGCCACAGTGTTACGGCTGAACACGATACTAACACGTTGAAACTCTTTATCCAGCTGGACGTGAACAGCGTCTTGAAGTGATACCTGTAAGCTAGCAATGACGTGTAAGTAAGAAGATAAATGAAAACCATACAGCTGATGAACTTCCAGACCCTCTTCAGCCATATTCTTCGTTTTGATGCGTGTATGGCGTCATTAGATGAGTTGCCAAGATACAGACCACTCCATTGACAAGACATCAACCACCACTGAATTTTATTCTCAAAGATACGTCGGGAATCATCCTTCGTGGTGCTAAGAGGCTGACTGTTTTCCATTTCAGATACAAGATTATTTAGAAAAAATGTCAGTATAATATTTCAACTTGAGATACACAATGTTTAGTTAATGTCCCGTGATGACATTCTTTTGGTAAACTGTTATTATAGTTATTAAACACAGAATATATTTATGGTGGCCTCAAAACCATGTATTCATATGTAATGATTTTGTTAATGAGGAATTTCTTTCGACCTTTTATAAAACATTTGATGAACGAAAAGTGTCAATCGCCCTTTATCAAACCTCAAACTGTCCAGATGTTCGGGTTTACTGTTCTACCACAGGCAAGGATCAATTATGGTTGTTAAACATTCCTGAAGAGCTCCTTGTTGTGTTCCTCCAAACCAGAGTGAACGTGTTACTCCGAGGGTTTGATACTGTAAAAAGTTCAAATGATTCAGTTCCCATTCGTTTCAGAATCGTTGACTCAAATATGAAGAAGCTGAACGTATTGGACATTGAACGAACTTCAGCCTTTAATCCCACTGGTACATCAAGGGAGATTTTGCAAGTCAGCGAAGTACATGATGTATTTCTAATTTTGATGATTTTGTCTGAAATAATCCGAAATAATCTCAATGAACCTCAGAAAGAACCAAATTTCAACTGGACAACCATGCGCTCTGGATACTTGTGGAGTCGAAGTAGAATATGGAATCCATTGTGATCCATATCAAACCGTAGAAAGAATCTCCACACTGAATATATTGTGAGTTGAACTAATCCTGATAATCCCACGAGGCTATCAGAACGAGACTACACATGAAGATAAATTTAGAAAACGACGTATCAATTACTTGATGAGTTGTTGCAGTAATGTTTACCCCAAAGTGCACTTTAACCTTCAAACAGTTATAATCAATTGTACCCAACACATTTCACTGCTCTAACGTTAACAGAACCATTATACATGGTTCCCCAAATAATAAATCAATCAGTAAATGAAAACATTGGTTCTGTTCGCAGCAGACGAATAAAGTGATTAATTTGTTTGTAATGTCAGTTGAATTCAGTAGGCCCTAAGTGATAGATACTTTTATTGCCATGGAATCAGTGATACATTGTCAATGGTCTATTACGATCGCCACTCTTTCATGACATAATATGTCCCATTTACTCATTGATTAAACACAAACAGTGCATTGTGACTACCTCAGCTAAAAGATATATGTTGACCCATCATTCCAAATGTTTTTTTCAGAATAGATAAAAAAGCAAGCGAACAATTTAACGTAAGATACTAATAATCATATATAAAATGGATCTTAATTAGAACAAATTTATGATGTCTACATATCAAACTATTATCTTAGAAAATTTGAAGTCTTAACGAAATTTTTACCTAAAGGCAGAAGATAGTTAAGATCGAGAAACCAGAAGTAGAAAGAATCAATAAGAAGAATCCGGAATAAGAACCTGGAAGAGGAATCTGTAAGAAATATCTGGGAACGGAACCCAGAAGAAGAGGAACCTGCATCCAATCGTCCAAAAAAATGCATAAGAAGAAACAGGAAAAAGAAGAATCTGGAAGAAGAATCCAGAAGAAACGTCTGAAAGAAGAAACTTGGAAAAGGGCTGGAAGACATAATCTGAAAATGAAACTGGAAAATATGTCCGGTATGAGAAGACGGGTCAAAAATGAAGTGGCATCTGAAAAAAAGGATCTTGAAGAATAGTATTCCAGAAGATTAATCTGTATTGTTAATACAGAAAATGTCTTGATGAAACATCGTGAAGAAAGGTTTTAAAAGATACAAAAGAAAATACACACCTATACAGATGTAAACATTCAGAAGGGTACCTATAGTTGAAATACTATCACAATCCGAAAATAATCCATCTTATCCAATATTCCTGAATTTGTTTTTCTCTTCACATCCACTTTATTAGATAGTGTTTTGGCCCCACGTGTTATTATATTGTCATGATTATTCAGCTCCCAAACATAAGTAAACACAAAGCTTTTAGCTTCAACCCATGCAACCAGTAATGGTTGAGTATAATACAGGGGAATGTATTTTGGTCAGGCCATTCCTTAACATGTATACCAACAGTAATCTATCAAACGACTACATAAAAGGCAATGGAAAGTAGATAAAGAGAAAGCTTAATAGTTTATTTCCCACAAGCAAATGAAATGATTGAACAGAGCTTTGTCGATGCAGAAACGATAATAATCCTTGTCGAAACTTACTTTACAAACAATTATTTTATACGATCGCATGCACATGCGTATTTATTCACGTTAAAGAGAACTATATCCAACAATGGGATTATTGATTAGGTCTACTATGTGTTGGTTTAAATGATTATTTTTGCTCAGCATTAGTGAAGCATTTATGGCAACATTGACTAACGTCCATCAGTAATGCAATGAACTCATTCTTATTGGATGCAATTCTACATACACAAATCCGCCGATTTCAACAGATATTGCTTGAAATTATTCAGACCGGTTCACTAAATCTTCTTTATAGGGTGACACTGGTCAAACAATGCCTCGTTCTAAAACAGCTGCTGCGCAGAATGCTTCAGTGGGATGATAAAAGCATCCAATCAGATTTAATACGCAACCGTGATACAAGTTAATTAAGACAACACTTTGAAAGTGTCGACAAAAGCATTACAAACATGACACTGACTGCAGAATTATTGGCCAATGATTTATGCCGTTTCATCATTGTCATTTAAAGATATTATCATAAAGGTGAGTGGGCCTCATCCTGTAATAGGAGGATCCCTAAACTACATACAATACAGGAATTGCAGCAGGTACAGACATCACCTTGCAGCTTCTCTGTTACCATCTCCAGAGAATTTGCAAATCGGTTACTGCAGTGGTCCATTGTTAACTTAACTACATGATCATCTCGTGGGATTATTTCGTAATTTGACCAGATATTAGATCTCAACAAGCGATTGTGATTCTCAGAGGATCGTGCATTAATGCTTTCATCCCACAGACTATAGATAACTATAGATATGTAAACATACCTTTCTATAAAACATAGACACAAGGTGAGACTTGGTTGGTCGTCATGGACTCGCACATGTGACTTGAAATGGAAATTGGATCGGTCTACGAAGTGTATAAAGCGTAATTGTTCCAGGGAACCACCTGCATTTTAACCATGTTCAGACACATGTGAGAATCCAAGATGGCCGACCATGTATGGCCTGTTTATATTTTACATTAATAAGTATGCATACATCTATATTTGGTGTCAGTGCTTCATACTTGTGGCACGGTTGCGACCAAAACACAAATCAGCTACTTTGTAGATCTAACTTAATGTTTCAACAGAACCAAAAGGTTATTTAATCAATATTGACTTTCAAAGGCTTTTATTTTTCCTTCATCTTTTCTGAAGAGTTTTCAACAGTATCATGCATTTCCGTTTGACTTGTCGTCAACTAAATAAATCTTTATTTGAAATATATTTAGCATTGCACAACAATCGTTAATATCATATACTGTATTTCATTTCAGAAAAGACAAAGGTTTTCCCTATCAGCAGCATGAAAGAAGACAGCAGAAGAATCTTCGAGAACAAGATACACTGGTGGTTGATGTCATTTCAGTGGAGTGGTATGTATCTAGGCAACGCCCCCAGTGACACCATTCATATATCGAAGCAAAGAAAATCGCTTAAAAGAATATGGTGGGTTATTAACACTTTGGCTGTGTTATTTCTACTGTTCTATATGACATTCCTTGGTTATCGACTTCACTCCAAAACTCTCTTCACTTCAAGCTGGATCAAGAGTTTTAACGTGTTTATGTGGTGCTCGGATGTCTCACTGTTGCTGATGTCTATCATGTTCGGTTTAGGACGAGGTAATCTACATTCCTGGTGTCACGAGGTGTCCATGTATTGTGACGAATATGGACTCAATGAGAAGTGTCTTGTGGTCTTGAAAAAGATACCGAAGGATGTTATTCGGACCCTGATAATCAATACCATTGTCACAACTGTGGGGGTGGTCATCTATGAACTGGTACCTAGCCTTGGTCAAAGTATATACATTTTCCCTTTGGAGATGAGGTTCTTGAATATATTCACTGCCTTAGTTCTGGCACTCATTCACAACACCTCATTCAATCAACATGGACCGTTTGTGGGTATGTGCTCAAGTCTCCTGACCCATGAAATGAATCGCATAAATAAAGAGATTTCAGAGTGCTGTGAAGAAAAGAAAAACCTCAGCAAAACAACCGACATATCCAACCGATTGGAGAAAGCCATTCAACACCATTCCAGAATCTGTGATCTCATTGGTCACTTCAACAAGTGTATATGTCACTGCATGGCAGTTGCATTTCTCATTGGTCTGCCAGTGTCATGCTTTGCACTCTGGATTCTTATCACCAAGGTGAAGGACACCGTCGATGTCGCCATGACAACAATCACAATAATGATGTTTCTGTATCCCTTCATAGCGAACTCTATCCTCGGCTGTTTCGTTAACCATAAGGTAAGCTTACAAATTTGATAAGAAGCATTACAAGTTATATGGATTTACAGCTTCTATATTGCAGTGAGATGCGACGATTCAGTGTAGATACTAACACCGTTATCAAGCACCTGATGCTTGATGTCAGTTAAATGAAATATAGCTAGGAGTTCCAAATTCAACTCGGTTCCTACTTAGGTGACTATGATGTATATATTTGTAAACACTTATTACCTTGAAACATTTTGGGAGGAACTGCATGAGCCGTTGATTATCACAATGTAAGACTCCATAATTCATTATATGTGTAGATTGAGAAGCGTGGCTCAATCTCAAGATCAGACTCAATCAGATCGAACTTCTGCCTCGCTTCGTTTTGATCTGAGTACTGCTCTGCATGGGTCACATGACTTTTAAATCCAGCCAATCAGCGACTAGGCTAAGAAATTGTCTGCACAATTCAATATGAATGCCGGTCTGTGATTGGTTGAATTACTGGATGGTTAATCGTCGCAGAGAATGCGACGAGCCATTATCCGTGTTGATCTGACCTTTATGAGAACTAGGGCGGACAGATGCATACCTAAGCATCATTGGTACAAATTCTGTGACATGGTAAAGGCAGTCTGATTAAATTACCCTGTTCCGACTTAAGTTAACATGCTACAAACGCTTCTAGAACTTCATTGTATTATCTCCCTTGACAATGATGCAGAATCTGATACTGAAACCTGCATGCGTCGGGGACCTTATCAAAACATCCTTAGAATGGTAAACTAGATGATTTTGATCGACCAGTTGTGAGGGATGTAATTCGGCGCTTACATAAGTCTAATTAGTCTCTTTCTTCAAGAAAGTTGAAAAGATACTCCAAGGTGACCATGATATCCATGTATCCATAAATACACAATATGCAAAGTACCGTTTAAAAACCTTTTAAGTTGATTGACAGACGTCAAACGTGTAGCAAGTGACGAAATTTGGAATGTTCCAACATATCTGTGGAAAAAGTGTGTGGATGATGTCATGACAATAGAAGAACAATACTGGCAAAAGGATGGTTTAAAAACCCAAACCGATGATCATAGATTTGAACTCTGAATGTGACACAAACACTGAAGTCGGGGCTTCTGGTACATCTGCATATAAATATGAACATTGATCATCAGTTTCATCTTCATATCTTTATCAGTTGTCAGGTGTCAGGTGTTGTTTGATAAACACATGAATAACATACTTCAACATTTTCATACAAATACAAGGAAATCTGTCTAAAATGAAAACATGTTCATTGAAACGATCCCTTCCCAGCATGACCTTACACTATCACGATGTTACCCAACATGCACGTGCGACACATATTGTGACATTGTTGATAGCTGTTCCAGTACTTGTCAGTATTCCTTGGTGAAAATGTTGCTTTTGCCAGAAACTTAAGTAAACTAAAGTAAAATCCGTAATAATTTAGATAAACTTGAGAAATTCAGCACCACATTTGGTCACCATATATAATTATAAAGGAACAAATTAGACTTTGGTATTATGTGTTCCAAAAGTGAGGTTGACGGACTATAGTGGGTACCTTGTAATATTGGCCTGTCGGAATCCCTTAGTTTACACTGGAGATAATAAAGTGATTTCCGGAGGTATACTGACTGGCATACTCGGAATTTCCAAAACAGTAAACGACAGTTTACTCGGAATTTCAAAAATGTCCTGATCAGGAAACACAGGGTTTCCAAACTCAGGATACTCTTGTATATTTTTATTGATAGTAAATTATGTTGCAACGTAACTGATCACTGGCAGGGTTCCACTGTTCACTTAAACGAGCTAAATGAGGGTATGTCTTATAGCCCCTCTGGCCCAAAAGACACACCTTGCTTGAATAGTGAAGTCCATGTTTAGTGTTGTCAATATAATGGAACGTCTTGACCTTTATTTCGTTGATGCATCATTGCTGTAGGCCATACAACAGGCAAAACAATTAGTCATATTTTACTCTCCAAACTTGCCTTATAATATTTTCAATTTTTAATTGGCATCGTTTCTTTTGCCCAGTAGTTTAGATTTTTTTCTACGAAACATCATTATTAGGATTGCATCTTTAAGAATACTTTCATGAAAATGATCTCGTTTTATTAATACCTTATATATATATCCAGGCCCACAAAGCCCTTGACTACATCTGGAAACTGTCTGGTTCGAGATTACGAGAATCAAGCATGTGGGATGTAAGTAGTTTTTCATAAAGTTTATATCCACCAACTTGTTACTAGTAAAGAAGTCAATATATGCTGCCTACTTACACTTAATATATTAAAGATTGTAATAAGAAGGAGTCCA
Source organism: Gibbula magus (assembly GCA_936450465.1). NCBI lineage: Eukaryota > Metazoa > Mollusca > Gastropoda > Trochida > Trochidae > Gibbula > Gibbula magus. The sequence continues at coordinate 37,513,018 of OW388295.1, forward strand.
ACAGATATGATTGATTTCATTATACGTTTTGATATAATTTAGAATTGAAGTTTTGTCTTCGCCCATGTGAAGGTATCACAGCTGACAGCCCGACTGACTGGAACTTCTATTGGATACACCGTGTATGGGTTCTTCACTTTCTCCATGTCAACTGTTCTGTCGGTAAGAATAACTCCCTCAGTTATCACCTTGTCACCAATACGGCTTTACATTATCTACTAAAAGGCAGGTTGTATCCCATACCAATAACACACCTCTGCAAATGTCCATCACGTCACTCATTCAAAAAGTTTCCCCAATCGTCAAGATCAAGATCAACAACACATGGTAAACGAACAAATACAGAGTCATATACATTCTTTGTAATTTCCACATGAAATACCCCAATAGAACCCTCTCTTTAAACAGAATAGCATTCAATAGCAAGGATGTCATGCAAGACCCTTTACTCTAAACAAGAACATGCATCATTTAAGGTTCATTCAGTCCTACTAATTAGGAGTCGATGTCGGTCGCACAAGAACAATGTTGAATTAATACAGGAGTAGCGTTAGAAGACTGTTGGATGTATTCAACTGGCTCTTGTGGGATTATATTGATCTATGTTTCACATCGAATATTTTATCTTCTATTGGCAGATTGGTGGTTGCATTCTGACCTACTTCATCGTGGTGATTCAGTTCAAGCCTCTGGAACAAGCGGACTGTAGCAGTGAATGTAACAATACTTTACCTTCGTGGTGTGTCAACAATGCTACTGTGTAGATGTAATAATATGTGCAGGCTATGTCCATAATATATTATATCAAGAAGGCCATTGTGGTACTGGACTCTTGTGATTATATTTATCTTTGATTTTAGCTGGTTTAGTGTTGTGTGATAACATTGTTACTTGACGTTATTAGTAACATTCATTTCGGATGTCCAACACCTGCACCAGAGATTCTGTTCAGAAACAATAACATGACGACAGAAGTGGTTTGTACAAAATATCAGCAAGCTATCACATTATTTCAGGCGAAACCCTCGAGCAGTGGTCTCTGCTGGGTGTGTAAAAGCAACATAATTTGGATTCAATTCGGTCACAAAAACAACAACATAAACTGTAATTTCTATGTATTCAGTTCACATGAACTGGGACGTTTTGTGTTTATTGAAACGTATTAGATTAATTAGTTAGGGAATCTTAATTTTGAATGAAAGACTCTTCGAATCGTAAAAGTAGCCGTTTTCTGATTGGTTATTTTCATTCGGCCATCTTATGTTTGATTGGAATGTCATAGGTCGCTGAAAGGTTAGCTGATGCGACCTCTAACTCACCACTTGTAGTTCGACTGCTGATGAGCTCAAACCTCTCGCTTCAACTGCACTCACCATGACTGCCCAACCGCTAATTGAGAGAAGCCTATCCTCCATGGAAACCACCAACAAGCTCCTCTCTCCCTGGAGGTTCCTGTAAAACCCTTATGGACCAAGACTTCATCATGAACCACACCAGCAACATCCCGCTAGAAGAAGACACAGCTCTCTACTCAAGATGAATGAAATAAACTGATCAGCTTCAGCAGTGACAAACTGGACTCGGAAGCAGAATTCAAACTAGGTATCCAAGACCGCACCACCAGAGACATAATCCTTGTCGGCCTTTTTCTCAACTCCTTTGGAGACTTCATCACCACCAAGAAAACACCAACATCCAATCAAAATGAATTCCTGTCCCATAGCCTCCTACATCCTAGCTACAGACGACAAACTTCTTTTCCTGAATAAAAGCCCGAACTCTTTCAGAGTTGATATCTGGCTTGTTTTCATGGAACCCCAAAATGTTATTTTGAGAAATCCGTAATTAGAAAAGCTTATATCTGCAATGGTTGCTTGTCGAGTTACAAAACGAAACCACTGCTTGCTGAACATCATGCTACCTTTTAATTAGGAGTCTTATAAATAACGGATCAACATAACCTGATGAAGCAGAATGCATGTCGAACAGACGAAGAGACAGGTGACACTGTTAGGCGGAGCTCATATACTTACTTACATATACATCATACACCTGCAACTTTTTTTGTCGTCTAACACTTAGGATCCATAGGAATTATGATATTCATTAAGGAAAAGATACACATATCAAATAATAAGGCATTGCCCAGTCATCAAATTTAAAATATATTATAAAAATTGAACATATTCATTATCACAAATTAACATTCCGATGTGATTCATTCAATATTCGAATGCTGATTAGAGAAAATTAAAAATAAACATACAGACACAAAAATAAAACTTTGTATATATAATTGCGTAAATTATTCACTAAAATTGTCAATGTACGCACCAGAAACGTACATTTCGACTTTTATGATATATTTGAAGGTTAAAATTTCAACATCAAGTTTTACATTTTCAATTTTTTTTTAAAATTAATTAAAAATTAAATTGATCACGTGGCCACAATCGGTCCTAATTGAATGAATGATATGTTATGAATAAGTGCCAGAAATGAAGCAAAGAATATGTTCAGGGATTTCATTTCCAAAGGGGAAATGTACATTCTTGGAACAACATGCACATACATGACCAACCCCACAAATGTTGAAAATTAGATTGGCTATGAGTGTCCGAAAGACATCGATCTTGGGTATATTCCTCAACACTACAATAAACTTCTCATTGAGTCCATATTCGTCACAATACCTCGTCCTAAACCGAACATGATGCACAGCTGCAACAGTGAGATACCAACACATCAGATAAACCCATTACAACTCTTGATCCAATTTGGAGTGAAGAGTGTTTTAGAGTGAAATCTGTAACAAAGGGATATCATATAGAACAGTAGATATATCACAACCAAACAGTTGCTTACCCACCATGTTTTGTTAAGACAAGCCATATATCAGCATTGCCTAGATACATACGGCTCCAGTGAATAGAAATCAACAACCGGTTCATCTTTTCCTCAAAGAGCCTTCACTCTTTTCATGCTGATAAATGATTATACACGATTGTTGCTCAAGTCTAATGACTGTGTTTCATTAGTTAAAGGGGTTCGAACCCCCTCCCTTGATAGGGTATGTAAGAATTGTGGTTGAGCCTCTGAGTGAACCCTCCCCCTCCATTGCGATATATGAGCATTCTCTCATCACCCTCCTCCTTTGAAATTTGCTAGACAGTCTCTGTAAAGAATGAAGGAAAGTTACCTTTCCTTAGATCCAAAAGTAGAGACTCACAATCGCCCTTTGTGGTCCTGGTTGCTTTCACATGTAGAAGAATCCGATGAGATGATTATTTATCCTAAACAGGATGCAGTTCTTTGCAGAATTTAGGCAACGGATATTTTTTATATCCGTTGGGGTCATATGCAGATAAAGATGCAAATTGCAGAGGTCAAGTGACTGGACTTCTTTTGAAAATTTAAATGGCATGACACTCGTGAACATTTGCATGCAATAACGGATAGAACTTATGTAAATATAAATGCATTTTTCAATAAACAATAATTTGAGAAATGACAAAGCAAATACTGTGCAATGAAAAGTGTGGCCAAATGTATTATGATCAAGCAGTGCCAACAAATTCCGTGGCGAATTGAAATCTATAGAGCTAACACTTTATTACTCACAAAGTAACAAAGGCAGTTTGAGTCACGTATTCTTTTACCGAACGTCTATCTTCATTCTTCCATAACTGTAACTTGTGTAAAGGGGATTGAGAATTTTGCAGGTTAATATTCACTTTTTATATAATGAGCTCTCCATGTGAGGATTGTCATATGCAACCGAACAGAAGGAAAGCAACTCTTTTCGCTCAGTGGGATAGACTAGCGAATATGATTATATGAAAGCAACAGGGAGCAAGTTTTAATTTGCCGTTCTACAGTTATATACTTTTCAAAGTTACATTCAAAGTTAAGATCATGCAAAAGTGACAATTATTTTAAACGAAAGCATCATTTAGGAGGGGTTATTGTGTGTCAATTTACCGTGAGAATAGCACGGAGTTCATTTTCATATATCAATATGCATAATTGAATAAAATATCAAGTTTGAAATTATTGTTGCCAAACGGTTTTGCGCAAAATTAGAGAAGAATGACATTGAATGATATCCTGCATTAGGAGCAAACACTATGTATTTAGCTCACCATGGTTCTCAAAATACAATTTTTTTCTTAATGCAGGATATTGACCATCCCAAAACACACGACCATGATAACCTCTATTTATCCGAAATGACTGCTTCCACACGGAACATACCCCTTGAAAATTCTTTTGACAACGGTGGCAGAATAGTTTAGAGATGATTTCTGTTTTTGCATCAATATAAATCTTTTATTTTTTATGTTTTAGAGAACCCTTCTATTCTACGATGTGACCATACACCCACCTCCCACCCACCTCCCACGGTCACTGATATTCTTTGTGACAGCGCTGAAATTACCTCAGCCATTGGCCAATAAACACAGTGCCAAGTTTTATAGCTTTTGTGTAAGCTTTCCAAATGTTGACTTAACTAACTATCGTTGATTCTGTTGCCTAATGAAGCTTAAACAAATTGGACGTTGTTATTGAACTCTCTGAAACGATTTCAATAGATACTACTCTGGTCCGAAGCCACTTGTTTATGAACAAATGTGTCATTAATTATAAAGTAAATTGAGAAAATGACGCTGATCTGAATATCATCAAAACAAGATCTGTAGAAATCAGGTGAGTTGTGTAAATACATTTTCTAAGTCGCACCAAAGCCTGTTTCTATATGTTTACTTTGCTCATTACCGGGTATGTAGACATTGAGTACATTACTGTTGGTGTAACTTAAGTTGGAAGATCACAACACAATACCACAATACTTCCCATTGTATTATATCATATTTGCGATTAAATCGATTGAAGCTAAAAACTTGATGTTTACCTTTGTTTCGGAACTGAATGAGAAAATATAATAAAATAAAGATAAACGCATGTGGAGCATCCGATGAACTTGATGTACAGAGGTTTTTCTATATGTTTTTTTGTAATTATAATCTAGAGTAATGACCTGGAATAATTTTGCAGATTTTTCTTTCAGATTCTTCTTTCATATTCTTTTTTTAGATTCGTCTTCCAGATCATTCTTACAAATTCTTCTTGCAGATTCGTCTTCCAGATTATTTTTCCAGATTTATCTTACAGATTTTTCTTCCAGATTCGTCTTCCATATTCTTCTTCCAGATTCGTCTTCCAGATTCGACTTCCAGATTCTTCTTCCAGTTTCGTACTCCAGATTCATTTTCCAAATTCGTACTCCAGATTCTTCTTCCAGATTATTTTCCAAGATTCTTCTCACAGATCTTTCTTCCAGACTGAAAACTCTTCTTCAAGTCGTTTCTTCAAGAACAATTTAAGTATTTATCATCTGGATCATCATGTCTTTCCTTAATCTTCTGGAATCACCTAACATATTTTCTTCTGATACATTCTACACAGAGTACAATATCAACAGAAATTACACAATAGTCGCATTTAAAACTCTTTAATATAGATTTACACTGAACATTTCAACGAGCAAACACGAATTTTGTTTGTACAACACATTTTTTTAATTATGTTGTTGAGAAGGAGTAACATTGAAAATTGCTTCTGATGAAAAAAACAATAAAGACGATCACCTCGAATGGACAATGATGATTGTCTATGATGACAACAACAAATGTGATGCATATAACCAAAAGATACAATGCTACAGATCACAATATAATTATAGTATGTCAAATATATACGAATATTACAAGAGGCATTGTTGTTGTTGATAACACATTCTAGGTGCCTTTGTTTGCTTCCCCGTTTGTGTGTTTTGTTCCCTCCTCGTGTATCTATTAAGTGGACCGAATCGCTGGTACAGCGTAACCTTTCACAAAGCAACCCTCTCAAATTTTAACCTTAACTCCAACACCTTAAAATTACACTAAGGTAACCTTAGTGACTAACGATTATTTTAGTGTTTTGTGAAAGAAGGCTCTCTCTTACATATTCAGTCTTAAATGTTTGTAATGACCCCAGTAGAATTGTTGACATACAAACATGTATTCGTTGTGACCAACGAATTTCAAACCTGATCACACGAGTCCAGTATGATTGTTGACACACCACAATGGTAGATACAACACACCTTCTGGTCCAGAGGCTTGAACTGACTCACAACGATGAATTACGTCAGAATACAACCAACAATCTGTCAATAAAGGATGGAACAGTTCCATGGCATAAATAAATCCATGACAAAAGTTGAAAATCACACACTATATTAGAATAGGGACGTATCCTGCCAATGTTATATTACATCTATACAGTAGCATTGTTGACACACCACGAAGGTAAAGTATTGTTGCATTCACTGCTACAGTCCGCTTGTTCCTGAGGCTTGAACTGCATCACCACGATGAAGTAGGTCAGAATACAACCAACAATCTGCCAATAGAAGACAAAAACATTCGATGTGAAAGAGAATTGGTTCTTATCAAACCTATATATTTGTACTGCTTCTCATTTTTGAACTGCTTCAAGGTATTGATACCCTCAAGCATACATCAAATTTGGTTACCCTATCTTAAATGGTTTCATGAGAAAATGTGTCCCCTTTGGAGTTACCATGAATCAGAGACCAAGTTAAGCACAAGTATGTTCCGCACCAGAGATGAACGACCAGTTTTACCAGCTATACGTTCCCGCATAGGGAAAACTGGTCGATCATCTCTGTTGAGGAACATATTTGCTCTAAACTTGGTCTGTGCATGAACATAGATAGATGAAATCCAGAGCAAAATAATCATGCTTCTTATTTTCGAACTCAGACTAGGAATATACCCCATTAGCACACATCAAATTTGATTGTTCAATTTTAAACAGTTCCAAAGTACGCACGGACAGATGAAACCCAAACCTATATCTCTTTTCCACTTCGTGGCGAGGGAAAGTATAATAATTCATCCGAAATTCTAGTTGGGATAAGTTAAAGACCATTAACAATTAACAATTAACAATAATTCATAATAGCCATCTATTCAAAGAGTGTAAATTATAACACCATTTCATATCAGAGGAATTTTCTCAGTATAGGTTACTCATGTCTTCCTACGTAACCTCTATATTAATTTAACAATTTTCCTGTGTGACTGATAGAGAATCTTGACTGGTTGCATTCAAATGTATTTATCAAATCATCGTCTTTGGTTCAAACTTAGCATACAACCTGCATGTATTGTGTGCGAGAGAAGCAATTAAAATGTATGTCTTCAAGTCATCATTAAGAAAAAATGATTAAAATACTGTTTATCTTTCTTTGACAATGACGAGTGACTAGCACTACAAAAATGAATACGATAAGGAATGTCAACCCAACCTTTTGAAAAAAGAGTCACTGTATAAATGTATAATTTGTACCAAGACTAACAATTGAAAAACTAGGTTTATAGTATAAATACAATGCATCGCCATCATGTGTGCATTCGATTGATAACGTTTATAAAAAGATATTATTACCCGAGGAAGTGTGTGATATGACTTTTCCGAAACGAGTGTGATTTTTGTATTTCCAGAGCGAGAGCGATGGTAAGATAAAGTGGCGTCACAAATAATCGTTTTATGTCGTCACAGACGAAAAAGTTGCTAGGCAAACGTGATATGTTCACAGTTGCTTATATCAATAATATAAACTCAGTTATTTTCAACCATATTGGAATAAGAAGGAGTAGTCAACATAACTATTAATTCAATGAACCGTCACCAAACATACAATTCTAGTGTCACGTCTTTAAGAAGAAGTTGAGAAATAACTTTGAACGAGTGATCTCCAGGATTCACACTCAATGTCACTTACTCTCATAAATTCACTCTCAAATCATGTGAAAATGCCTTCTTAAAGGGGCAGTAGCACGTTTTTTCACTGAAATAAGTCGATGAAATATATTTGAAAAATAATGTCACCAATAGTAAAACATCCTTCTCTCTTCAAAAAATCAAGTTAAAGAATGAGTGTACATGGTTCTGTAAAGCCATGGAAATCTTTTTTGTAATTCAAAATAATAAATTGTGTTCACAATAAAATGGCCGCCATGCAATTTTTGCTTAATACGCAACACAGTCATTACCACTACAGATAATTGGTTTCTGTAATAAGATGTTTTACCTTCTAAAGTAAATTTAAATAACATAAACTATCATTATAAATTGGAAATTTGAAAAAATAAAATTTGAAAAAAACCTGCTACTGCCCCTTTAAAATGCTTCAAGCTTTATGGATTCAAACCAAATGATCTGCAAATATGCCTGAAAAAGAAACACAGTCTTGCCTCCGTTTTGGTAGAGAATGTAAAACATATACAATGGAGTTATTCTTACCGAGAGAACAGCAGGCATAGTGAAGGTGAAGAACCCGTACACGGTGTATCCAATAGACGTTCCAGTTAGCCGGGCTGTCAGCTGTGAAACCTTCACATGGACAAAGACAAAAATAACATCAAAATATATAATGATTTAATGCAATCAATCGTAGTTTATTTTCAGCAGCTGTATAAGCAATATAAATTGACTTCATAACAGTATTAATTTAGTTGAAATATAATTAACTTGCTGAATAAATACTTACATCCCACATGTTTGATTCTCGTAACTTCGAACTTGGCAGTTTCCAGATGTAGTCAAGGGCTTTATGGGCCTGGTAATAAACAAATTAATTAATAAAATGTGTGGCAAGAAACAGTGTGTTGGAACAGACATATACACGTATATTAAGTGTCATGTGATGTATCCAATTGTGTACACTACTTCACAAATTATATACTTACCAAGGACATTTGAAATTGTTAATAACAGCATTAGTTATTGGTTTGGGCAAATTTAAAATTTAACCGATAGTGTAAGTGTTATGCATTCCTAACACTTTGGAGATTTATTTAATTTGACAAAGTGCAAAGTGAACGAAATGTGCATGGAACACTGCTGTTTTTTATTGAAATTAAGAGAGAGATGTGGAGTCATAAATGAGAAATTGAAGGAGTATTAAATGTTCTAGCTTAACTAAATTTTGGCTAAATTTCACAGGACAGTCCCAACTCTACTTGTGAACCAAAGATGGCGACCTCTATCCCGTCAAAGACTTTTAAAACATATTTTAAAGGTACAAGTTTGATCTCAATCTCATTAAGATGACACCTGAAGGGATAATGTTTCGTGATCTTTTTTGTGTCCTTTTAACATTCCATTCTTTATTCAACTTAATACACACCCACTTTTATATTGAATCTTGAAGACTATGTACTTGCCTCATCGCTGATCTGCTGGAGTACAGAGTGCTGAAACTCGTTTGGAAATGTACTCAGGACAAAACGAAGTGATTGTAATGTATCCACCCTATCTTACCAAGTCTCCTCGCTCGCTGCCATCCCCAACCCCTATTAGTATATATACACATCCAATTTCATATTGAAATGTGTGCAACTGACCACTGAATTGATATATGGATTCTTAGTTCTTGATTGAGTGACGGTAGGAACCAAGGTGTGAATATCTTTTTAATATTTAACCTAAATCCTTTTAACATTACTTTTCATTTACCTTATGGTTGATGAAACATCCGAGGATGGAGTTCAGCATCAAGGGATACAGAAACATAGCGATGGTGATTGTTGTCATGGCGATATCGACGTTGTCCTTCACCTTGGTGATGAGAATGAAGAGCGCAAAACATGACACAGGCAGACCAATAAGAAATGCAGCTGCCATGTAGTGACATATACACTTGTTCAAGTGATCAATGAGATCGCAGATCCGGGAATGTTGTTCAATTGCTTTCTCCAATGGCTTCGATATGTCACCTGAGTTGCTGAAAATCGTATTTAAAACGTTGTTCTATTCATTACAACAGGCGGCAATCTCTTCATTAACCCTATTAAATTCGTGGCTTAGGAGACTTGAACACGTGGCCACAATCGGTCCAAGTTGCATGAACGAAATGTTGTGAATTAGGGCCATAATTGAAACGGAGAATATATTCAGGAATCTCATCTCTAAAGGGAAAATGTACATACTCTGACCAAGGCTAGGTACAAGGTCATAGATGACCAACCACACAGCGGTGAAAAATAGATTGGTTATGAGAGTCCGAATAACATCCTTGGGTATATTCCTCAACACCACAAGAAACTTCTCACTGAGTCCATATTCGTCACAATACATGGACACCTCGTGACACCAGGAATGCAGATTACCTCGTCCTAAACCAAACATGATGGACAGCTGCAGCAGTGAGACACCAAGACACCAGATAAACACGTTTAAACTCTTGATCCAGCTTGAAGTGAAGAGTGTTTTAGAGTGAAATCTGTAACCAAGGGATACCAAATATGACAATAGATACATCACGACCAAACAGTTGCTTGTCAACCATATCCTTTTAAGCCACTTCCTTAGCCTCGATACATGAATGACGTCACTAGGGGTCTTGCCAAGATACATACCACTCCACTGAAGGGACATCAACCACCAGTGTATCTTATTCTCAAAGATCCTTCGGCTCTCTTCTTTCATGTTGCTGATGCCTTTGTCTTTTCTGAAATTAAAAACAGCAAATTTAATTATTGTATTTCCATTGTAGATATAGCAAACGCTATTTAAACACTGAATGCTCATGGAGTTAAACGTATATGAAATTCACTTGAACTCCAAAAGCGCTGTAAGATAAAAGTTTAAGAGTTTTCTAACTCCATCCACCCTTGAAAAGGTGTTGTGAATTTTGGTTGAACCCCTAAGTGAATCCTCCCCCTCAATTCCGATATATGACCTTCCTCTCACCGCCCTCCTATTAAAAATTGCTGGACCGTCTCTGTAAAAAATGTCAGAATGTTACCTTTCCATAGGTATAATGGTGCTAGATCCTTGGAGACTCCCAATCGCCTGTTGTGGTACTTGAAGAATCCAACGAGATGATTATTTATCCGATTTCAATGCTTTCACAAGGAACAGTCCGCTCTTCAATTCGCTTAAAAGGTGACTGGAATGTTTAAAAATTATTTCTGTTTTTGCATAAATTTGATTCTCTTATTTTCAGTGTTTTATAAAACTGTTTTAACCATAAAAACACTGACCTTTATGATGAATTCTCTCAGCGACAATGCTGAAATTATCTGCCATTGGACAATGATGCTTCAGCCAGTGTACTGTTTGTAATGCTTTTGTCGAAGCTTTCAAAATGTTGACTTAACTACCGTTGATCATGTTGCCTAGTAAACCTGGCGTTAATAGATCTCTCAGAGACAATGTCAATATACACTGCTCTAGAACGAAGTCAGTAGCTTAATAACAAAGGTGTCATTAAATGTATGGTTAATTTAGAAAATTACACTGAACAATGTAATTTGATGTCGGCTATTGTGTTCAATTACAATATAAGCACACAAGCCCAGAAGCATTGTTGACAAAACTCTTGTGCAATATAGCTTCTTCCCCCTAACAAATTCCACCCGCAAACAGCTATAATAAAAAAAATACAAAGTATTATCATTATTATTATTATTCATATTATATTGACTAATATGCACAATTAATAGATTAATAATATAGATTTTCAAATGAGATACAATAGAAATATAATTTGATCACAACAAATATAATAATAAATCTACCAATGTTAATTTATAGTCACCACAGGTGTCTTTTACCTAAATGTACAGTGTTGGATGTTGACAGTGAAGTGTTGACAAGGTTAGTAAAATGTGAAAAATGTAAATGTGAAATAGGTGCATAGCAAAGCACATCATATATGTAACAGTGAGACCATGGGTGCCTGTTGTGTAATCATTGATATGGTGAAGCAGACCACGAGCACGTAGTGTGAATGGTCCAACTAACCATTTCAATGAGTAGGCAACAAGGACTGAATGGTCTAACTCACTCAGACCATATCAAAAATATGATAATACATATGTAACGATTTATCTAATCAACTAATTTAGCATTTTTTTCTCGCAAACTATATTGTTTTGGACAACACACACATATGAAGCCCATGTAACACACGAAATTGACATCAAAACAATACCACACAGCATTGTCACAATTTGCACATGCGAGTGAACCTCTGACATGCGAGTGAACCTCTGACATGCGAGTGAACCTCCGATATGCGAGTGAACCTCTGACATTCGAGTGAACCTCTGACATGCATATGAACCTCTGACATGCGTATGAACCTCTGACATGCGTATGAACCTCTGACATGCTAGTGAACCTCTGACATGCGAGTGAACCTCTGACATTCGAGTGAACCTCTGACATGCGAGTGAACCTCTGACATTCGAGTGAACCTCTGACATGCGAGTGAACATCTGACATTCGAGTGAACCTCTGACATGCGTATGAACCTCTGACATGCGTATGAACCTCTGACATGCGTATGAACCTCTGACATGCGTATGAACCTCTGACATGCGATTGAACCTCCGACATGCGAGTAAACCTCTGACATGCGCAGGTGTCGCTTCAGTTATTTAAGAACAGACATTTAAAATGTTCCGACGTGGATTTTTTCAGCTCAATTCGACGTACGTGCAGGGATTGAAACGTTGTTCTGCTTGTTAATGAGGATTATCAGAATTATCATGAACATAACGAACAACTACTAAGTAACTTTTCATGAACTTTAAAGTATATAATATTCTTGAATCTATCTCACGCAGCCTAGATAGTTCAGTGGGAGGATGGACACGTGTATCTCAGTCTAATCTCCCTAAACTTGGAAATTGATCAATAAGTAATATTAACTGAGTATTTAATAGATTTTATGGGTTTTTTTTTAAATAGTACGAACTTTTACATAACTATAAATTAGTGTAAATATTTTAAAAACTGAAATATATCTTTAACTTTCGCAAGTATTTTTAATTTGTTTACTTTTACATCAGACATGCTGGTATATTGTGGTATGAATAAAACAATATCATTTAAAGGAATAAATTCTTAAAGATACAATACTAAGGCTGATATTGTGTAGAACAAACTTAACTGTAGGGCAAAACAAAAGATACCAATAAAAGTTAAATATATTGAAATTCACGACTGATTGTATTTTCGGAAACAGACCTTTAACAAGACCCATCTGGGGAGATGGAGTATACCGTCTGTTCCACACAAGTTGAATGATCGATTTAAACAGTATATAAGTAAAACTTTAAGGTGTTTTTCCTCATACAAACATATGTCTTCCCCTCCCTCAATTAAATTATTTTTTATTACTTTTTAAAGACAATGTCCAATATGTTGCCATGGAAAAGGAAAAAAAATAAAGTTTATAAAGTTCAAATCCCCAAATGTCACATTTACATGATATGGGGAGGTAGAATGAAAAAAACATTTGCTGAAGATTGCTTATTTGAAGGGTAGGGTTTGTTTGTGACCAAAGTCCAAATTGTTACCATAGAAACAAAACAAAAAACATTTGAAAAAAGCTTTAATCCCAGGCCCAAACCCCAAAAAGGCACATCTACATGATATGGGAAGGAAGTATAACACATTTGGTGAAGATTGGTCACAAACAAACTCTACCCTTCTAATAAACAAAGTCCAAATTGTTACCATAGAAACAAAACAAAAAACAATAGAAAAAAGCTTCAATCCCATAAAAGGCACATCTACATGATATTGGGTATTTGGTGAAGATTGGTCAAGTAGTTTTGGAGGACTGTTCCAGAAACGATGCGCTTTTCATAGTCCGAAAAAGTTCGTTATTCAATTCGTTGCTTAGGAGACTTGAGCCCTTGACTTCAACCCTCGCAATTCATCTGCAGGCTAATCGAGAAGAGAACTTACAAAGTGAACTTCCGATTTCATTGGCTGTATGTAAGCAGCTGTTAGGGGCGTAAATCCTGATCACAATAGATGCCGCTGGTTCGTTTCACAGTAAAAAAAAAAGGGTAGATATGTTGTCGATATGTTTTCACCTTGCCGTGGTTACATGTACAAGACCAAACAGTGATGAACATTAGTAATAAGTTTAAGGGTTCGAATGACATCTTCAATACCACAGGACACTTCTCAATGAGTCCATATTCGATACAATACATGGTAATTCGTGAAACTAAAACGCAGATTATCTCGTCTTAAACTGAACATGATGGACAGCAGCAACAATGTGATACCATATTACCACATGAACTCTTGATCCAGATTGAAGTGAAGAGAGTTTTGGAGTGAAATCGGTAACCAAGGGATATCATAAAGAACAATAGAGATAGCACTACAAAAATGTTGCTAGCCAACCATATCCTTTTAAGCCTGGATGTACGAATGACGTCACTAGGGGCGTTGCTGAGATACATACCGCTCCATTGATCCATATCAACCACCTGGTACATCTTGTTCTCGAAGAGTCTTTACTGTCGAATTTCATGTTTCCGATGAAGATACTTTTTTTTAAAAGTCAGATACCATATATGATTCAGCGATTGTTGAACGTTGCAATATCAATGATTATTTTTCAAATGTAGATCTATCAAACGTTAGTTAAACATGCATTATACTGTTGGAAACCAAATGAACTATTTCAAGAAAAGAAGGTAAGATAAAAGCAGCCTGACGACTTCACAGGCATTGTTCCTTGATGCTGGGATAACTTACTATCACCTCGTGGTTCTGTTACGTTGAATCAAGTAAGTGAGGTGCACAAAGTAGCTGATTTGTGGCTTGGTCAGAACCTTGCCAAAAGTATTAAACACAGGCACCAGTCATTAAAGGTGCATCCATTGTGTTTCAATTTTTTTTATTTGACTTTAATACGTTTCAACACACCATATGTGCTGTTTACAATACAAAAAATGCATTGTCCGGTTTTCGATCAGAAATCTGTACTTTTACCTTCATATCGTCAATATACTAAGTCGGGTATCATCAAAATGATAGTTTTCGGTAACAATTGGTTCTTCTCGATAAAATAAGACCATCTATAACGGTTGGCATATTTGACCCCCAACAACACAATGGATGTACCTTTAAATACAGACATATGTACACATTCCTACTTATATATAACATATACACAAGACGAGACATGGTCGGGTATCTTGGATTATCACATGTGCCTGAAAATGGTTTAATTGGTTCCCTGTCACAATTACAATATATATGTAGACATTAGGTAGATTAGATTAGTGTAACTTTAGTGAAATGACCTGGCCACTATACTTTCCTCTGCATTATAGTCATCTGTTCGTGAAGTGAAGCTTAAAGCTTTATGTTTACTTTTGCATAGACACTGAATGATCAAGACGACACAATAACATGTTGAGCCGTAACATTATCAAATGAACTGGATGTAAAGAGAAAAACAGTTTCTGAGATATTGGTCAAGATTGATTTTTTTCCGAAATGTGGTAGTAGTTGAACCCTTCTTCTTGACGTTTCTTCAAGATTTAATTCTTTATTAACCATCTAGATTCATGACCTGAATTAATATTCCGGAATTATCAAACGGATTCTTCTTCCAGATCCTACTTCAAGATCCTCCTTGCAGATTCCAATTCATTGCTATACAGGTCTACTTCTTAGACTGGGGATTTCTGCCAGATTAATTTTCAGGTTACTTTGTTCATATAAACAAAGGGCAGTATGAACTGAGATTACAGAATACACTATTGCCAATAATGGTTGTCATTCCCTGAATACTTCACGATTTTGCTTAGTGTAAATATAGAATGAGTGTATGACGGTTTAGAGGTGGACTTAATGAATGGTCCGTGACGGGTTTCTGTTCATGTATGAGCTGTAAATCACCATAACTGTAAAACTACCATGGTAGCTTTAAATCGAAACATACAAAAACATAGAAAAAAGCAACCAAACCAACGTTGTTTCCGCATAATCAGAATGGTGTTTTGATAGAATTCATTTGGTGTCCTTGAAAAAAAAGGTGGCGGCACACGTCATAAACTGACGGTTGAGAGAGAGAGAGAGAGAGAGAGAGAGAGAGAGAGAGAGAGAGAGAGAGAGAGAGAGAGAGAGAGAGAGAGAGAGAGAGAGAGAGAGAGAGAGAGAGAGAGAGAGAGAGAGAGAGAGAGAGAGAGAGAGAGAGAGAGAGAGAATTTGTAATCATGCTCTGTCTTGGTACATACAAGTATATAAGGATGTGGTTACGATCATCCAACAGATGTTGTTTCTAACAACAACAATTATAATGATTATTGCTTCTAACAGCAAGAACACAGATGATGCTTGTTCTGAGGACAATGATAGTTTCTGCGACAATCAGCAATGACATTAGCAACGACTATGGTTCTTTCTAATGACAGCTACAAGTTCCCAACCTGATTAATAATGAGGATTGTCTCAGACAACAACAACAATTATGACTGGTTCTGACGACAACAAATATGATGATTATGACTAAAGGATACAATGTTACTCATCACGATATAAATACATTATGTCAAAACTCTAAGAATATTACAAGAGACATCACGATATAACATTTTTATTGATGATAACACAAATCCGAGGTGATTTTATTGCTCCATAATATTTACGTTTTGAGGAGTTCCCCCCTCCTTTTTTTTCTTTGAAGCTTTGAAGTTGGCAGATTTCCCGGTAATGGTTTTCCTTTCAGAAAGCAACCTTTACAGAGGTTACACTGTACTGCCATACTTTCATACAACACTTAGATAATCTTAGTGACTTACGATAACCTTAGTTCTTTGTGAAAGGAATCTCGTAAGCACAGCATCCATATTGTTTGGAATTACTCTGTACATGATGAACACGCTTTATCTGCTCTCTCACATTGTCTACTGGCGAAAAATTAATGTTTGTAATAACCCCCAGTAGCAATGTTGACACACAACCATCGTTCCGTTATGACCAACGAATTTCAACCGTAAATGTAAGTCAATGTCAATATGATCACACGAGTCCAGCAAGATTGTTGACATACAAACATGGATGCGTTGTGACCAACGAATTTCAAACCTGATCACACGAGTCCAGTATGATTGTTGACACACCACACTGGTAGATACAACACACCATCTGGTCAGGAGGCTTCAACTGGATCACAACGATGAATTACATCAGAATACAACCATCAATCTGTCAATAAAGAATGGAACAGTTCCATGGTATAAATAAATCCATGACAAAAGTTGAAAATCACACACTGTAAGAGAGTAACGACATATCCTGCAAATGTTAGATTACAACTATACAGTAGCATTGTTGACACACCACGAAGGTAAAGTATTGTTACATTCACTGCTACAGTCCGCTTGTTCCAGAGGCTTGAACTGAATCACCACGATGAAGTAGGTCAGAATACAACCAACAATCTGTCAATAGAAAATAGAAACGGTCGTAATGATAAATAATCCACCCAATGTTCTAATTGATTTCTTACTAGGTTTGTATTACATATAATGGTATTCATAATTTTCAATTAACCAAAAATTCAAGTATAGTGTCACGTCTATTAGAAACAGTTGAAACTTTGGAGGAGTGATCTCATGATTCACACTCAATCACTTACTCTCATAAATTTGCGTTCGAATCTTTTTTTTTTAAAAATGCCTTCGAGTGCTTTATGGACAAAATAATACAACATCTGCAAATATGCCTGATATAAGAATTTTTTTTTTTTATTACTAATCCCCTTTTGTCCAATTTTCCACACACACATCAAAAGATATTTCCCCGCAACATTTGAGCTTAAGTGATGCAGTGGTTCTGGAGAAAATGCATCGATTCTGGAGAAGACAAAGAATATGTCAAATGTTTACGGGGGCGCCCGATGAACATACTATGTTGTGTCCTTTGGCAAGGCACTTCATCCACATTGCACTAAGTCCACCCAGCTGTCTAAATGGGTACATGAACAAAGGAAGTACGGACCTATATGGTCGCGCGGAGCGCTTAGTAGCGGCACCGAAAGTACAATTCCTTGAGGGTAATAATGTACCGCCACTGAGCAGCATTTCGTTGGATAATATATATAATATCATTAAAATTATCATTATTATTATTATTAACTACTGGTGACATTAGGGCAATGCTTATACCGACAATGTACAAGTGATTACGGAGTAATTCTTACCGACAGAACAGCAGGCATGGAGAAGGTAAAGAACCCGTACACAGTGTATCCAATAGACGTTCCAGTCAGCCGGGCTGTCAGCTGTGATACCTTCACATTGATGAAGACAAATAATGATATAATGAGTATAATGAAATCATTCATAAGTGTTAAAAATTCAATCCAATCATGTTTTTGGTATTTTACAATGCCATTTAGCCCAAAACCGCTGCATTCCCAAAGCGGACATTTTTTAAGAGATCTATTGCACCTTGCGGATCAAACTTTCTCTCTCTATATTTGGTTTTAAATACCTGGGAAAAGAAATTGAATTTATTCATTGATCATATTGATAATTGATCATATTCTATTGGTGTTTCTTCTCTAGCTGCTGAAAATTAGTGATCATCTTACAAATATATATTGATTCCATTATTAGAAACAAGTTAGTGGAAACTGAATTAACTTGCTGAATAAATACTTACATCCCACATGCTTGATTCCCTTAACTTCGAACTAGGCAGTTTCCAGATGTAGTCAAGGGCTTTATGGGCCTGGTAATATACGTCATATATGTCATCATTTACATGAAATAATTCTTAAAGAGACAATACTATCAATAATGTAGGCAAAACAAGATACCAACGCAAATTCAGGATATTTGAATTCAGGACTGATAAAAAATGCTGAAATATTTGGAAACATTATGTTTTATGTTTCTGAAATTATACTCTTGTCTAACAAGTATGCTTAGGATAGAGAATAAAGAACAAGTCTGCTTTTTCGTATATTTGTTGGTTTATTTTTTTTTGGACACTAGTTTATGTTGAATAGTTTGAAATTCGGCATGGAAGGGCGAAACAAATTGGTAAATTAAGAGGTGAAAAGGGAATCCACTAAAGCACCAATATATTATGGGTCATTAAAGCATGTGAATGTAACCTCACCAAAAAGTCTGTTTTCAAAGAACGTCGCTTCAGTGACCTCAGTGAAAGAACGGTAATTGGTCAATCAGTTTATGTTTATGATTTATATGAATATTTTACATGGGTCTAAGGAGGGTAAGTTGACCAACTTATCTTGATAAACTGTCCAATACCCGAAATATTCCTGATTTCATTTGACTTTATCAAATAATTAATAGTTTTATAGTCACTGACAGAAGGAACCAAGATGGCCTTAAATTTGCAATCTCTGTTGCATTTCACTTTAACCTTTCTGCCATTACCGTTTAATAATAAACAAAAATGTTTAACCTACCTTATAGTTAATGTAACATCCAATGATGCAGTTCGTCATTAAGTGATACAGAAACATAATTATTGTGATTGTTGTCATGACAATATCTGTTGTGTCCTTCACCTTGGTGATGAGAATGTAGAGCGCAAAGCATGACACAGGCAGACCAATAAGAAATGCAGCTGCCATGTAGTGACATACACACTTGTTCAAGTGACCAATGAGATCGCAGATCCGGGAATGTTGTTCAATGGCTTTCTCCAATCGCCTTGATATGTCACCTGAGTTGCTGAAAATCGTATTTGAAACGTTGTTCTTTTCTCCACGACAGGCCGCAATCTCTTCATTTACCCTATCCAATTCGTGGCTAAGGAGACTTGAACACGTGCCAACAATCGGTCCAAGTTGCATGAATGTAGTGTTGTGAATAAGTGCAAGAATTAAGGCAGAAAATATATTTAGGAATCGCATCTCCAATGGGAAAATGTATATACTCTGACTTACACTCGGCACCAGTTCATAGATGACCATCCCCGCAGTGGTGAATACAAGAGTGATTATCAGGGTCCGAATCACATCCTTTGGAATCTTCTTCAACATCACTAGAAACTTATCATTGAGTCCATATTCGTCACAATACATGGACACCTCGTGACACCAGGAGTGCAGATTACCTCGTCCTAAACCGAACATGATGCTGAGCAGCAAGAGGGAGACACCCGCACACCATGTAAATACGTTGAAACTCTTGATCCAGCTTGAAGTGAAGAGAGATTTTGAGTGAAGTCGATAGGCAAGGAATATCATATAGAACAGTAGAAATAACACCGCCAAACAGTTGCTTATACACCATATTCTTTTAAGCCATTTTCTTAGCCTGGTTTCATGAATGGCATCACTAGGGGCGCTGCCTAGATACACACCGCTCCACTGAACTGATAACAACCACCACTTGATATTGTTCTCGAAGAGTCTTCGGCTATCTTATTTCATGTTGCTGAGAGGAGATATCTGTGTCTTTACTGAAATTAAATGCGATATGTAATTCAACGATTGTTGTACATTTCAATTCTAATAATCGTATTCCAAATGTACATCTATCACAAGTTAGTTAAATATTGAATAACGAGAAGTCAGACGGAAATGCATGACACTGTTGGAAACCAAATGCACTGTCTCCAGATAAGATGTAAGATATAGCAGAATTAAGAACTTCGTGGGCATTTTCCCTTGATGCTTTGAAAGCAATCACCGAATAAATACACCTTTTGGTTCTGTTGAACCATTAAGTGAGATCTACAAGTAGCTGATATGTGTTTTGGTCGCAACCACGAATGTAACACAGGCATATGCATACCTTTTTATACACAAGGGGAGTCATGGTCGGGTATCTTAGATTCCAACATGTAACAGGAAATGGTTAAACTGGTTCCCTGACACAATGACGCTTTGTAGACCGACCCCAGTTTCTATTTCCGGTCACGTGTAAGAATCCAAGATGGCCTACTGTGTCTAACTATGTGTAAATATTTTATAGTTTTGACTGCTCACCTTTGTTGAGAGCCGTCAGTGCAGGATCCTCTGCAGCCACAAATGCCTCTTGTGTTCTAATATCTTTTCAAATGGTCAAACATCCAACGAGATAATTATGTAGTTCACTACCCCTGCTTGGGATAGATCACTGAAGTAACCGATTGGCAAATTCACTGGAAATAGTGAGAGTAGTTGTAAGGTGACTTCCATCAAATTGATACCCTTCTATTTGACGATTGGGCTCACTGAGCTTAATGACAATTTCTTCAAATTGCAGTAATGAAATTGCGTCAGTCAAGAGCCAATCATTCTGCAGTCAGCGCTATGTTTCTAATGCTTTGTCAAAGCGTTCTTGTTGACTTAACTAGCGTGGATCCCGGTTGCCTATTAATTCTGACGTAGTTGATTTTATGATCTCTTTGAAGTAATCACCAGTGTTCTAGGACGAGACCAGTTGTTTGAACAATGGTGTCAGCCATCAAAGTAGATTTAAAAAATGATGCTTTTCTGAATAAATTCAACCACTGCTAATGCTTTTGTCGAAGCATTCAAAGTGTTGGCTTAACTAAAGTGTATCACTGTTGCCTATTAAATCAGATTGGATGCTGTTATGATCCCTCTAAATGTTGAAATCGGCTGATTTGTTTTATACAAAATCGCATCCAACGCAGAAAGATTATAAAAATAAAATAAAAAGTATTTAATTCTATGATGGGTACTAGTCAATTTTGCCATTAATTATTCACTACTGCTTAGCAAAACTGATCAATTAAAACAAACACATGGTACGCATAATCAATACCACCTCCCCATCCTTTGATTCTCATTAACATAGCTAATACCCAATATATAGAATAAATAAAACTACCGGTGGTTTGGAAAGCTAGTTTCGACAAGTATTATCGTTTCTTTATCCACAAAGCTCCGTTAAAAAAAACAATTTCTTCTTTGGAAATAAACCTCTGATGAGTCTCTCTATCTACTGTGTGGAATGTTTAATCAAATCCAGGTAAGATATGGTTATTTTTTTGTTATTTTACCCTTTGTTTTTCCCCTGCTTGTTTTAATCTATCCTTAAAAAGTTTGGAACGAAGTGTCACTATATAACTTTCAGCTAAAATACTCTCAATGCAGCACGTGTGTTAAATTAAGTAAATAAGAAAAATTACATAATGTCATGTATTTGAAGCGATTATAATGGTGTGATGACGAATCACTGATTTTACGCAAATAAAACTATCACTTAGGGCTTAATGGATTCCAACCACATTGAAGATCAGCTAGGCACTTATTTCGATCAGAATCAATGTTTTCACTTACTGATTGAATCAGTATTTGTCAGGAACCATGTAATATATTTCTGTTAATGTTAGATTATTAAAGCGTGTTGTGCCCATAATACAATTGCTATTTAAGTAACGCTCAGTGGCAAACATTGCACTCCAACTACCGACTTCATCAAGTAATGGATCAGTCATTATCTGAATTTATCTTCATATGTAGTCTCGTTCTGATAGCTTTGTCGAAGTATCCGGATTAATTCAGCTCACAGCATATTCAGTGCGGAGACTTCTCATTCGGTTTTATATGTATCAGTATAGATTCCATTATAGTGAGTGCATGAGTATCCATCTGGTTCTCTCTGAAGTTTGTTTAGATTATGTCAGACAGAATCATAACGATCAGAACTATATTCTTTGTTGAATTGCAAAATCTCCATGGATTACTAGTTGGATAAAAGGTAAAGTGTATTAAATTTCCAATACGTTCAGCCTCTTCACGATTGAATCCATGAAGCTCAAACGATAGTGCACTGAATCATTTGAACAGCTTACAGTATCAAACCCTCGGAGTAGCACGTTCATTCTGGTTTGGAGAGGAGCACAACGAGAAGCTATTCTATGAATGTTAAACAATCATATTTGATCCATGCATGTGGTAGAACAGTAAACTCGGACATTTGGACAGCTTGCAGTTTGATAAAGGGCGATTGACACTTTTCGAAGTCTGATCAGACAATTTTAAAAGGATAAAAAAAAATTCATATTGATACATGCTTTTGATGGCAGCCTAAAACTGTTAATCAATCATAGATTTGTGTTTTGATAACGATCTATGATTTTGGTCACAGTTTACTCAACGAATGTCATCAAGGGGACATTGACTTAACACCACGTATCTCAAGTTGTCAAGAAATATTATACAGATTGTTTTTAAAAGATTTTTGCGTCCCCTCTGAAGTTTTGAAATGGCAAACATTCAGCCTCTTAGCACCACGAAGGAAGATTCCCGACGTATCTTTGAGAAAAAAATTCAGTGGTGGTTGATGTCTTGTCAATGGAGTGGTCTGTATCTTGGCAACTCACCTAATGACGCCATACACGCATCAAAACGAAGAATATGGCTGAAAAGGGTCTGGAAGTTCATCAGATGTGTGGTTTTCATTTATCTACTCACTTACACGTCATTCCTAGCTTACAGGTATCACTCCAAGACGCTGTTCACGTCCAGCTGGATAAAGAGCTTCAACGTGTTAGTCTGGTGTTCAGCCGTAGCACTGTGGCAGCTTAGTGTCATGGTTGGTTTTGGAAGAGGCAATCTATATTTCTGGTGTCACGAGGTATCCATGTATTGCGAGGACTATGGACTCAATGAGAGGTTTGTTGTCGACTTGAACAAGATCCCCAGAAATGTCATTCGGAATCTTGTATTCAACATTATCTTCACGGGTTTAGCAGTGTATATTTACGATTGGATACTGGATGTTGGTGAAGCTGTGTACCCTTTTCCAATTGAGATGCGGATCCTGAATGTCTTTACATTTGCTGTTCTTGGATTTCTTCAGAACTACACCTCTTCCAATCTCGGTCCAATTGTGGAGATTTGTTCTAATCTTGTCAACTACGAAATGGATCGAGTTAACAAAGATCTCGCAATCTGTTGTGAAGAAAGGAATGTTTCAAAGACCCTTCTCTCAACCGTCAACGTCAAAGACAAAAACCTTGACCTCTCAATAAGATTGGACAAAGCCATGGAACAACACTCCCGGATCTGCGATCTCATTGGTCACTTCAACAAGTGTATATGTCACTACGCGGCTGCCTCGTTCCTTCTCGGTCTGCCAATGTCATGTTTTGCGCTCTACATTATTCTCACCAAGGTGAAGGACACTGTGGACGGCGTCATGACATCCTTCACCATGGTAACGAGTTTAATCCCCATATTGACGAACTGCATAATGGGATGCTACGTTAACTATAAGGTAAAGACACGAATATGAGTTCATTGAAAACTTATCAGATATACTTTGTTACCTTCGGAGATTAAACCCTTAAATCGATTATTTAGATAACATTAAGTGATAGGTGCAATTTAATGTGTTATGTTAATCTATATATCACACTCTTATTTCAAGGGATTACAAAATATAAATATAGTCACAATTGACGATAAAAGGATTCAGCGCATAAATGAGTCACATATTTTGAACGTTATTGACATTTTCCATCGTTCAAAAGAAGTTGCAAGTCGATAGATTAGTTTAGAAATATTTGCCCATGCCTCTAAGTGAAAATTGAAAACAAATCACACACTAATGGACTCCTACATTATGTTTCTCCTGATTAAGATAAAACGGTTAATATTTTCATATTCAGGTGAAGTATAGAAAATGTTGTGCTTTAATTTCCCCGTAAGAAAATGTAATAATCATTCAGATTGCATAGATTATTTATACCACATGTTCTTTTGAATATTCACGAAAATTCTGAAAATGCTTATTTTCGGACCCCTAAATGACGTTTGCGATGTTTCAAGCTTAGGTGTCATTTTCTTATGAAAGGATTCAACATGAAAGGTGTTGCTCTTTAAATTGTTCACACACACGTATGAATTATATGTCAATTGCTTGTTTAGTTAAGCACTTGTGTATGCTTGAAGTTTGTTGAAATAACGATTTTTGAAAGAAGGCAATATTCAATAGACTGTTACTTGTAAACCGTTATTGATCCATGTTTGAAACATATTGTGCGTAATTAATTATCATTTTGCTTTTAAAATGATAAATCAATCATGATTGAATCTTTATTGATCGAAGCACAATAAATGTCCAAAGAAAATGCCCCTCGCAAAGTCGCAAAATCATATAATTTCAATGTGTTTTTAAACTGATTAAATGGTGCCCGAACTATCAACTTTTATATGAAAAGGCATTATGGAACCTCACATTTGAACAGAGATAAAACAAAAAAAATACACAAAAAGTATCATACTCTAGTATATATAAAATTATGGGTACTTAAGCCTTCACAATCGGCTTTCAACGGCAGCTGTATTTCTTGACTTGTTCGTCAGTGTATATTGCAAATACCTTTCTTCTCTTATTTATTTCCATGATATTTTATATTTCGAAATAAAGAAAATTAATACATTCAGTGAGAGCGTATAGAGACTGCTTCTTTGTTGAATATATACCAATATAAAAAAATTTATTTCAATATTTTTACCAGGCCCATCAAGCCCTTGACTTCATATGGAAGATGCCAAATGCGAAGTTAAAAGAATCAACTATGAGGAATGTAAGTATATATTTAATAGCTCAGAACAATGTCTTGTTCATAACAACCTACTACAGTCCATTGGTGAAAAGGTTATATTTACACATATTTACAAAATAAGAAAATATCATCTTTACTCATACTGATATTTCAAATTTGGCAAATTATTGAAAAATTAAAAGGAGGAATGTAAATATATATTAAATAGTTAATACAATATACGTTTCACAACAACTTTCCATTAAGCTGATGAAAAGCTCTTAGTTCATCTGTTTCTTAGTGCATGCATGCAAGCTCACCTGTGATAATGCCCTTCAAATTAATGTTGTCACTTAGAGAAAGTTGACTTTGAAATCTCGTCAGAATTTAACCTGACATATAGTTTACCCTGAAATAGTTGAAAACATTAACTTGTAATTTAGGATTAGTTAATATCTCCATACTTTAGCTATACACACTATAAACATCTCCAAAGATGGAAAAAAAACGCGCCTGTGTCTTACTTCTTACCTCCTACAGTTATCACAGCTGACTGTCCGACTAACCAGTACTTCTATTGGATACACCGTGTACGGGTTCTTCACCTTCTCGATGCCTGCTGTTCTCTCGGTAAGAATAACTCCCGCATATAACAGCTGGTCTTCAGGAGTTAGTAAGAGTTTACATTTATTTACAAAAACCTCGGAGGCAGGTTGTATCCTTTCTCCAAACTGCCGCTCATAATGTTACTGGTAGTGGAAACCTTTCATACAAACATCAAGGGAACATAGTTATATTGATCAGCTACATTTATCACACATAAAAAACATTTAATTCTATAGGATATAGGTGTTGAGTGTATGGGCTATTCACCTGCTCCATGCCTGCAGGTCTGAGAGGTCGACTTGATTTCAGTAGTGATGTTACATGTAGCCCCTACTTGCTCTTTATCAAAATCCCCTTAAACGGCTTTATTTTAATACAACAGTTCTAATCAAAAATAAATTCAGTTCTCAGATATACTAGTTACAAGGCCCTTTAAGTCATGGTTTGGGCTTCGTATAGAAGATCTAGTATATGCTTAATATATGGAAACATGTTAATCAAACGTATTTAATTTATCCTGACACCTACATCGCATTAACATGTATAAATCTGTATATGTATAATTTCTCTGAAATTTCGAAAAGTTGGATGGTAAAACTACTAATTTGAGATGAATTTGTCGTCGAGATATAGTTATGAACAACATTTATAAATACATTATACTTGATACCAAGCTAGTGAGACATCAATCGGGCCATTGGATTGATTATATTGTATTTCTATTGGCAGATTATTGGCTGTATTCTGACCTACTTCATCGTAGTGATTCAGTTCAAGCCTCTGGAACAAGCGGACTGTAGCAGTGAATGTAACAATACTTTACCTTCGTGGTGTGTCAACAATGCTACTGTATAGTTATATGGTAACATTGATGGGCTAAATCACTAATCTTTAACCTCAAGCCTCAGGAACAAGCTGACTGTAGCAGTGAATGCAATAAAACTTTACCTTCGTAGTGTGTCAACAATGCTACTGTATACAATGTAGATATAAAATAACATATATAGGCCATATCCCTAATCTCTAAAAGCATGTCATTTCTCAATATCATAGTGTTCTATCGTTGGGATTCAGTTCAATCCTCTGGAACAAGCAGACTGTAGCAAGACTATACCATTGATGTGTAAACAATGCTGGAGTTATGTAGTTCTGTTGGCATTAACTAACATTTATATTTGTTATTTGTAGGTCGAAAGTCAACAAAGCTAATGGGATTTGTAAAAACATTTATTCTAGCGATTAAGGGCTATGTAAGGGAGAACAAAACAGAACAAAACAGAACCGGCGCCTCATTGATTTATCAACATTACTTCAGACGACACTTGCTGTAGATATCATGTTAATGATGACTGGATGCGTCCCATTTTGATTTGTTTAAAAGTTTTTTCAACAGTGGCTATCTACAGCAAGTGTCGTCTGAAGTAAAACAATTTGATATACATTTACTTCAAATGAGACCTTCTTATATATACTAGTAGGAGTCTATTGGTGTTGTGTGTTTTTTAACTTTTGAATATATATATATATATATATATAGTTATCACAGGTTCAACTATAATTGCATTCAACGTTTACATTGTTTCAAATAACTGATTCAATATATCTTGTGAAATATGCATGATGTAGATTTAATCCAGTAATAAGATTATTAACTGTGCATTTTTATTTGCTGTACCTTTTTGCATGTATATTAGTTACATTTTTTTTTCAAAATAAAAATAGTTCCAATGTATTTTATTTTGGTAAAAAAAGACAATATGCATCCATATGGTTTGTAACTATAGTAATTCATGAAGAATAAAGATTAATCCAAGATGTATTCTCATAGTAAAGAACATAATTGTGATTAGCAATCACGGCATCATTTCACATGCATAATGTGTATATTTCATGCATGTTAAATTTTATTTTTATGTTTCAACGACATCAAATGTGAAAGAAAATACACCAGGGGCAAAATACACAATACAGATTTCGACGGAGTCATTTCAACTGTGCGATTTGATTTTAATGAGATTGCAATAAAATATAAATAACATTGCACATTGCCGGTTATCTTGTCATAATTAAACCCTTTCAAAAGTCAACATACAGCTTTTAGATGCAATACGGCTCTGAACAGTTAATTGGAATCATAACAGTTGTTTTGTCAAATGGGTGGTGTAGAGTATTGAAGAGTGCAAGGTAAATGATGTAATGATTGCAAAAGTTAAAAGCTTTTAGTCACTCCCAGTGGCAAACATTACGAAACAACTCATTCCAGGTAAGGGACAAAGTGTCTGTCATACCCTAAATTAATCTCCACAGGTCTAGTTTTGCTTTTGAATTTTTGTAAATCTGCTGCCAAAACTGTCCTGTCTTGAATGGACAAAATTTTATTCAGCACTCACATTCTGTCCACAGTAATACTAGCACTATGAATTGAGAAAAAGTGTATAGACTCGCCGGGTATTTTCAAAAGGAGATTATTTCAGCAAGCACCACAAGCGGATTCACAGCCATAATCATCTACAAGTACGTGTATGGAAAAATGAAGATTTTAGAGCATGTGAACCCAGCAATTTGTATATCCGTGGATGTTAACCTTCATCTTCAACTTCAACTTTCTTTATTTCTCCATCAACCACCCAGCGGCACAGGCCCTTGGGTCATTCCTTATCCCACCAATTTTTTAAAAAATAAAAAAAATTAAAAGTTTGAGATGACCCCCTGATTTTTCAATTATTTAATAGTGTGAAAAGCAATGCCCAGCGGTGGTACACGAGTACAAAGTCATCAAATTACATATATACAATCACAAGATGGGCTTAATTAACATTTGGTTGATGCTTTCAATAGCTTTTAATGGTTTCAAAGAAGATAACGAATACGTTTCTTTCACAGGAGTATCATTAACTACCTACTGTTGGTGCACCTATTCTCAGACTTTCTGATGTTCGTCCAAAATGTATCAGCAGAATTACCAAAATGAAATACAACCACGTCTAAGTCTGTATAATAGTGACCCCTTTTTTATAATTACGTTTTCAACATCTTTTTACACATGTGTATGACAATTATCCGCAATTGAGAAATGTCATATATGTCACTAGCCCGAAGAGCACTTCCGGCTAGTAAAGATTTCCAGCGAGCGTCTACCCCTGAAGCCTGCGTGATAGTATTGTCTAAAATATTTTTAGAATTGAGAAATGACAAAGGTTCAGCCGTTCAGCAACATGAAAGAAGACGTCCGGCAACTCTTTGAGATTAAGATGAAATGGTGGTTCATGTCTTGTCAGTGGAGCGGTCTGTATCTAGGCAACGCTCCTGGTGACGTCACGTACATGTCGAAGAAACGAAAATGGATGAAAAGAATATGGCGTATTATCAGTTGTCTGGTAGTGTTACTAGCTTACATGACTACCATTGGTTACCGATTCCACTCCAAGACGCTCTTTACACACGGCTGGATCCAGACTTTTAATGTTTTTATGTGGAGTTCAGCTATAAATTTGTGGCTGCTGAGCCTGATGATCGGGTTTGGACGAGGCAATCTTTACTCCTGGTGTTACGAGGTGTCCATGTATTGTGACGAATATGGACTCGATGAGAAATGTGTTGCAATAGTAAAGAAAATCCCAAGAAATGTCATTCGAAACCTAATTTACAACATAATAATGACAGGTGTAGCAGTGACTATATACGAGCTGGTACCAGTTATGGGTCAAAGCATATACCTCTTCCCGTACAATATGCGTATCCTGAATATTCTCGCATCTATGGTTTTTGGATTCCTTCAAAACTTATCATACTTCAACATGGGACCCATGGTGGAGATTTGTTCAAATCTTGTAAACCATGAAATGAATCGAGTAAACAAAGGTCTCGAAATCTGTTGTGAAGAAAGGAATTGATTTTGTAGTCTGTAATCCAGCACTAGTATAAGTTTAATTTGTCTTTCAATATGCATATGATAACGGCCTGTTACACCAAATATTTACCTATTAGAAGCAAATTTGGCTACTGTAAGAAATCGTTTAAAATATTACGTGTGAACAGCTTTGAAAAACTTTCTGAGGCAAAAAATAAATCGACAATATCAAAAGTAATAAATTTATTTACTTATTTACTTTACTTACTAAGTTTTAAAATGGGAATTATTGCCTTTTATGTTTGAGAGACGAGAGTTTTACATGCCATGGACATAGTCGACTTAAAAATGAAATGCCCAAATGTTTGTACTGAGAGCCAACCTTCAATGGTGTCTTGCAAATTCTCCAATTCTTCCTTTTAGCCACATCCAATCATATCAACTCGGAAAACTTTCACTTTGTATACTTTTCGATAATAATGTGTGTGATTACAGTGTAGAGTTGTTTTAAAAATTAGTTCGTTGGTCAGAAAACTCATTCATTTCAGGTCTTACTTCAAATTTAAAATCCAGGAAGTTATTTT
The DNA here is from genome assembly GCA_936450465.1 of Gibbula magus. Classification (NCBI taxonomy): domain Eukaryota; kingdom Metazoa; phylum Mollusca; class Gastropoda; order Trochida; family Trochidae; genus Gibbula; species Gibbula magus. The sequence goes on from OW388295.1 coordinate 37,543,447, forward strand.
TCTCGGAAAATAAATACTCATAACGAGGCCATTAAAAGAAAAAGGTGACCAACAATACAATAGGCGAAATCCGACCTAGGTTTTTAATCTATAAAACATTCCATACCAAATGTAGCCAACATTAGTACCTGTTAAAGTAAGTTAAAATTTTATTATTTCCATATTTTTGTCAGGCCCACAAAGCCCTGGACTACATATGGAAAATGCCAACCACGAAGTTACAAGAATCAACGATGAGGAATGTAAGTCTATATTTAATAGGTTTGTACAGTATAGTTCCCAACGACCAACCTGGTAGCACAGTCGCTGGGTGAAAAAGGTTATCTTTACAAACTTTTCCAAAGTTAGTAAATATCATCATTACTCAAATCACGTTTTTAAATGAGCAGTCTTTCAGCTTTTAATCAAGAAGGTTTTTGTGAAATTACTTAACATAGACTAATTCATTTGGAGTATTATGAAATTTTGTAATTTTTGGCACAGTTTTTTTTCCGAGAATATCACAGCTAAAATATGTCATCTTAGTTATGTAAATGTTTGCATAAATATGGCGGCTAAACGGGAAATGCATGACTCACGTGACGATGGCTCGGCATGAACCTAATACCCTCGACAATCCTATTTTTGGTTACAAATTTGGTAAGGTATAATATTAATGTTACAAAATAGTCAGAAATGAAATTTTTTTTAAAAATGGCCAGAATGCTCCTTCAACAACCAGTCGATGGTAAATGCACTCCTGTTCTATATTACTGAGGATCCGAGGTTTTGTAAAAGTGGACAAAGGCCATGCATTAAAACAACAAAACAAGTTGATATTCTGGCTTATAGTCTGGGAGCCAAGTCCAGATTTTTATTTTCCGCTAAACAATTAGTAGAGTAGAGGTTGCCAACATAGTTTAAAATGTTCATTGGATGCTGTGCATCGATAAAAAATATGTTGGCACCTTGGGAATACTCAAATGATTTTTCAGCAGGTCTTCCAAGTTTACCACTGACGCTGCCAATTTACTATGAGAATTGTAAATAGTTGTTAGGAAGACATAGGAGGAGCTACTTCCCCTGCCAGCATCCACCTTGTAATGGCTGACTAAACACTGAGCTGTCAGTTCACCTTCCATTTTATTATGGCCTTTGGAGATATGTAAACATGGATTTTGGATCACTACAATTGTAAGTATGATATTTTTTATTGATTTACTTCAATTGAAGACTAGTGGTTCCCAATTTAAATATATTGAATTTTTTTCTAGAACTTGTCAGCAATGTCACTGTGACCTCTCAATGTCATCAAACATGATCTAGTGCAAATACACTATGGATAGATTTGCAGCATACACAATATATAAAATGTGCATTTAATTAATAATGATATCTATTGCACTGGCATATTTTTCAAATGCACTTATGTTTGGTGGATTTTGGAATTTGATGAAGCTGTAAAGTGTGGGTTTTTTAAGGCTTGTGACAGTTAATATGAACTGACAGAACTACATATTTGTTGTTCTGTTCTTTGCAGTAATTATTTAAAGCTCATACTTTTAAATTTTTGGATAATTTGATCTACATCCTTGCAGTTTGGATGAAAATATTTTGATTGCAATATAGATCTAGGCCACAGTCCTTGTCAGCTGATTACTACTTTCCTTCAACTATTTTTATATCTTCAAATCGTCTGCTGATTTCTTTTTTTATTAATGTGATTTACGCCTTAATTTCTATATTTCAGCAAGTTAATTATTTTCAATGTGAAGAAAATGAAAACAAAATTATTATTTGCTTATTATTGCAATGAAAGTATGCGCTTATGAAGTTTTTAGAAAGAATATTGGTATATTCGTTAAAAACTAAATTATTAATGGCTTTCAAAGTAACTTTTTAAATCTGTTGATTTTATAATTTTATAACTTTAAAGACATACATTATGGGTAACTTAATGGACAAATCCAATAAAATCCTAATTGTTTATTTATTTTGCAGATCAACATTGTGATGACGGTAATGAAAAAGTCACAACTGATTTAAAGGGCACCATCGTTTCAAAAGGCGTTATCTTTAGGCTAATTATCAGTAAGTATATCTATTATGGAAACATGATATGAAATATTCAGTTTATTTTAAATTTGGAAGCAATTTAAAAGAAATCTGCAAGATAATGAAGAACTTACATATGTAAATGGAGTACCAAAATATGATCATGTATACAATATGTTTATTTGTATTATATTGTATTGGTGAGGTAATCAGAAAAGTTTACCCTTGATTGTTTACCAAACTAAATTTCTTTTATTTGAATATAAAGATATATGTTTAAACCATGCATGTATTTTATTTGCAGCTTTTCATGATGAAGTCCTGCTTTCAACTGCTTTGATAATGACTACTTGCCACAAGTGGCCTAGCTAATTAAGGTAGATGTGTGTATAAACTTCTGTTAGATAAACATTAGCATAATAAAATTGTAATATTGTAAGGTATGTTTGTGAGGAGACACAGGTGATTATTTTGCACACTGATATTTGCACACTGTGTATTCGAGTGATTCTAAACGTTGATTGGTCGGTTACCCAGTGGAAGACGTAATGAAACAATGGTTTGACGTAGCAAATTATTTTATGACGTCACAATGTTACCGCCACGGCATGGGTCCTTAACAGCGGCAGTCAAACATGGAAATGTGAAAATCAAGCGTATCTGTTCATTTTTATTAAATAAGGGGTAATATACTCAGTCTCGTGACTGAACATTATTTCGACTCGTGCATATTTCCAGTAAACATTCGTACCTCGTTGGTTATTGTTCAGTTATTGTTCAAACATGTTTGTGTAGTTAAATGCTAGTACCAAACAGAATTTTTCAATGGATGCCTTTAGCTTTAAAGTAGGTTTATATACATTTGCATTATAAAATTTGTAAGATTTTATGATATTGTTATTAGTTATCATATGTGAGAACAATACTGCAGTCTAACCAATAACATATCAGTTGTTTTATGGTTTAATAAGTAAAAACTAATTAGTCTATATGAAATGTTAAAAAACAGGTGGACTTTTTGTAATTCTTAGTTTGTTGTTAAATTTTGGCAACACTTTAATGATGGATTACATTTTGCAACATAGGGATGCACTAAATTATCGCAATATTTCACACACACATGCAGCAAGTTAAGCATGCTCACTTTTCATTTCAGAAGACGCATTGAACCAACATGGAACCAACACCTATCCTTCAGCGAAGACGAAGTAGGAACTTGGATCCTGATTGGACGAAGTGTTTTATTTGTCAACATTATTATCCACCAGGGCAGACGCTTAATAATGTTCCAACACATAAAGCTACGAAAGATGGGATAGATAGGATGCTAGCTGTTGCTTGTGAACGCTGGACATATCATGATGTACAGTATATTGATGTATGTGAATATATTGAATACTACAGTGCAGGACTTCCTGGGGACGTCATGTGGCATAGATCATGCTACTCCAATTTCACGAATGCAACTACCACCAGCAGATTGAAAGCCTGATATGCCAAACAAGCAACGGTGATGGAGACGATGAAAAAAGAAACACCCTCGAGCTCTCGAAGTGTCTAACCAAGAATGGATTGGAATATTTGTATTTTTTGTCAAGAAGAAAGTCCGGCAAATCTCCACAACATACAATGTATTCCGACATCTTACAAAATCAAGTCGTTGGCTTGTCAAGATCCTATCAAGAAATGTCGCCTTGAAAGTACCCATGAGCTGATTGCTGCCGAAGGTAAATACCATCTCCATCTCCGGAATCATAGTAAATATACCCTTGATGAATATAATCCAAGGACAGAATGCTTCCTCACAGTCATGAAAGAGCTGCGTTGTGGACTGGCCAGAGGATTTATATTTTCCCCCCAAACAGTATGGAACAGATATTGTGAGAAGCTTGCTGAACTTTGTTTGTGAACCTGGAGTTTATCACAGTAGAAGATTTAAGGATAAAATCCAGTCACATCTTGGAGAGGAAGTTAACACCATGCATGAAAACACACAGAAATGTTCAATGTTGCTGTGAAGATAAAAGCGGACATTGAAGAAACAGAAGGACACAAATCTGTCGGTTCCTTGACTCCAGAGAGTGCACAGAAAACTGTTACCGATAGCTTGTACATCCTTCTCAAATTACTGTGTGGAGATGCAAATGAAAGTGATACTGAGCATCGCCCAGGATATTGTATTTATCACGTCCAGTGGTCGAAAGTTTACTCCAAAACATATTGGACTAGGACATACTGTACACCAAGCAACACGCTCTAAGGAATTAGTACAACTCCTTCATGCTGCAGGTCACTATATCAGCTATGATACAGTTCTCAGATTGGATACAGCAATTGCCGAAGACACCCTCTCTCGCTATGAAGAGCATGCCCAGACTGTCGTGCCAAGATGTTTTTCTAATGTACCCAGGGATTGGGAAAGACACCTTTGACAATGGGCCGTTTTTAAGGCTTTTAGTCATTTTCAAATTGTAAATGGGTCATTCCCCTTTGTAGCAATAGTAAAATTTTAAATTGTAATGGGCCATTTTTTAATCTAATGTGCAAAATGGCCCATGGCCCCTGCCTTTCTTAATCCCTGTGTACCATTGTCAGGATACATTCGCTTTGCAAATGACAACATTGACATTAATGAGGAAACACTGGATGGAAAAGGGACTTTCCATGCAAGGCAAACTGCAGCTTTCCGGCGGAATATTGTCACCTTATCAAGTACCTATGAGGGATTTACAGTTGACTATCATGGGAGATCTTGCTCAGTTCAAGTGCCACAATCTTTCACAGATATGAAGACAGCCAACATGCAAGCCCCAAAGCCTGACGCATTTCAACATACTCCTGAAATTGAATGATACAATCCCCATAATACTGAATGACACTTGCCATGAGAATCATGCAGAGATGGTCATAACATGTTCTTTATAAACCTGATTCGTATTCTTCTCATTTAAAATTTTCTCCAGGCTAAAATATCATGAAATGACTCTGATCAAACTTTTGACCTTTAAATGACCTTGAAAGTTATTTGTCGTATTGTCCATATTTATAAAATCAATCAACAATGTTATATCATGTTAATGTTTATAAGAGATGTGAACATGTGTATTTGTTTTGATCCAGTAGTGAGAAAAACTCTTTGTGATAAAACATTATGAAATGACTTTGATCGGACTGTTGACCTTGACATGACCTTGAAAATCAGTTGTCAAAATGCCAAGATTTATCAAATCAATCAACCATGTTATCATATCTAAATGTAAATACAAGATGTCAACATGTGTGTTTGTTTTCTTCAAGTAGTGAGAAAAACTTTTTTTATGAGAAAATTTGTAATTATACTGATCGCATTTTTGACCTTGCCTTGACATTGAAGGTCATTTGTCAACTTGTCAACATATATTACTTGAATCAACAATGTTATATCATCAACTCTTTGATATAAGATGTGAAACAGGTATGTTCTTTTTGTTCAGGCTGTTTGAAAACAGTTTTACTGGCGGAAATATCATGAAATTACACGATCTGACCTTTTGACCTTGACATGCCCTTGAAGGTCATTTGTGAAAGTGCCAACATATGTGAAATGAATCAACATTGTTAAAGCATTAAAACTTTGATACAGAATGTGATTAATGTCTGTTTATTTTGTTCAGGTACTAAGGAAAACTTTTTGGGCGAAAATATCTTAAAATTTCAGTGATCTGACATTTGACCTTGACATGACCTTGAAGGTCATTTGTCAAAGTGCCAACATGTATGAAATGAATTAACAATGTTAGTACTATAACATTTAAACACCAGAACACTTCTACTAAAAATGTTTATCGGAAGTGATTTCTAGCCCTCTTTTCAGGAATTGCTCCAAGACTATTATGGATCGCTGCTGAACAAAAGTTTGTTTACTTTAACTGTTTCCCGAGCTCAGTGCAAATATCATGTAATTCTGTGTTCATTTAAGTTTGATTTATTCCTTAAATATGCCCGCAAAAGTATGAATCTTTGTTGAGACGTAGACAAATCATTTCTGTATCATATACTTAAAGATTATACTAATATTACTACAGGAGCAAATAGTGCAAGGATTTATATAACACGGGGATCCAAAAATCCCAAACTCAAAAATTTATATTGTTTATAAAATTGTCATTTTTTAATCATTTAGGGAAAAACATAATTCCTATCATCACCACATTGACCAATATTTTTTATTACTGTCGAAATGTTACCGGCATTACGTTTAATTAATATTTTATTGCAGAAACAATGAAATTTAAATTTTCTAATTATGACCCCTTGTCTCTTTTGTTGTACGCCAAAATTGTTTCTGGCATGTTACATATCTGTCTCTTGTATATGTAGTGTAAAAATGACTTCCCTGCATCTTGTCCAAAAATATAATCCATAATGTGGTCTGTTAAGAAAAAGTGCCAAATTGAAGTAGTAAAAAAAAATGCTGTTTTGTATGTAAGTTTTGCATAGTTAAACAAACTTTTGTGCAGCAGCTGTACTTGGGTCACATGTACATGAACCCGCAATCCTGATTGACAACATTTAACATTGACAACCAAATTGTTGTCACATTATCACCAAGACTTTAAGCAGTACTATAGGTACTAAGGTGTATGCCCAAAATCAATTAATTCATATTTTATGCTGCTCTGGTAGTTAAATGAAGGTGTTGGAATCTCACAGTGGAATTAAGGAAAATCTTACAACTACAAAAATTATTTTAATGATTACAAGGTTATAAATGATAAGAATTTCACAAATTTGTAACAATTGATTATTCTGGTATTTAAATCTCTCTCCCAATAGTTATCCCAGCTGACAGTCCGACTAACCAGTACTTCTATTGGATACACCGTGTACGGTTTCTTCACCTTCAACATGCCTGACTGTTCTGTCGGTAAGAATAACTAGCTCAGTTACAATCTTGTCTTCGGGAGTTAGTAAGGGTTTACATGTTCTACGAAAACCTCACAGGCAGGTTGTATCCTTTCTCCAAACTGCCGCTCAAAATGTCACTGGTATTGGAAACCTTTTATCCAATATCAAGGTAACATAATATGTTTAATGTAATGTATATTTCTTATTACGAAGTTTTGAATTTCCGGCAAAACACGTTTTTCTTAATGCCTGTTTGTCTATCATAAAGTATAAATGACTCGGTTATTAACTTGCAATAAGTAGAGTAGTGTTAATGCATGGCAAAAGCTAAGGCTCGAGACGAAGCAAAATTATTTCACTCCAGACATGAACTTGATATGAAAGTGGAAGCGTGTTAGATGTCCTATAGCTGATGGATATACAACCTTTTTTTTGCATAGGCGACTTTACAACATAGGTTCAATGTCAAGGGCAATGGCATACGAACCTTTGTTGTAATTTCTTCATCCTAAAGTTGGACATTTCAAAACAACTCAAACCGGAGTCTTGGTCTTGGCCAATCTAAATCTATTTTAGAAGCCTACATAATTTACTTTTATTACATAATTTCCATAGAAACGTGTTTGATTTGGTCTTTGTTCAGATAGGTCTGCTTCAGGAGCAGAACTCCAAAACCTTTCAGCATATCTGAAACTCAGCATGTGTATTACCCACAACTGATGACTCATGTTATAATAACCAAGCGCTATATACAAAGTTGCCAATTCAATTAAACTATTCCCATATTTGCACAACTGTTATCTCAAATAAGATTTTATCATAATAGAAACAATTATTTCAGAAGACAAAAGTGAATACACCCAAAAATGTGGGCCCCCTTGCAAACGTAGATTGATCCAAACCAAACCAATGTCACATATCATGTCACTCGCATGAAGCATTATGTTGAATTAATTTCCAAAAAAAAGTTGAAACCGGTTGTAATGGTAGTAGTGTATTATGTTATCCCTACCTTTTCAAGTTATTCGAACTCCTACTTTTTCAAAACCACCTTTTTACATGAAGAGACTTTTCCTTCCCTTTTCACGAACACTTTAATCTTAGCATATACACATGTACATTGCATAGCTTATCAATCCTTAGGTGTGCAGACACCTCTCTCTATAAGTAAAATAAAATGTCAAACTTTAACAGTAACACCTTTTTGCTTGTTTGGGACTATTCATGGTACTCCAGTGCACTGGATGTAGGACATTCAGGAGAAAGTTGCCAGCTTTATTGAGAACCACTATGGCGGTGATGATGATGACCATGTCTTCTTGTTAAATAGTTTTATAGGCCGAATTCAGAAAGGGATATATTATACAACAGATAATGTGTTTACTTTACAATGTCTTGTTCGAAGTTTTTATCTCAAAGTGAAGTTGATTTTTTCTGTCTGTACATCGATTTAAAAAAAACTTTTTGATTTCAGTTATGGAAAAAATGAGTTCAATTGTTAAAATTATAAATTTGCAGTTTTATGAAATATGTAAATATGGTCGGCGTGTACAGTGTTAAAATTCTTGCACAATCTGATGCACCAAGTACTAATTTTAATAAATTGTTCATGTTCTCTCTAGTCGTTTGTTTGCCACTGTGGTAAGAGACTTTAGGGGATATTGAGGCCTATTAAGATTTAAGTGCAGTACCACTTCGATGTAATATGAGATTGAAAGAATCTGTAAGCTCTGATGTTACCTGTAATATGGGCAATAGCAATAGAAATGAAAATGAAGTTTAATTCCTTTTTGTCGATCTTCTGTAAATTGATTATCAAGTGTCTGTATATTGCAATTGTATACACTACTGTTATTGTACATTGGTCAAATAAACTTCTTCTTCTCAATCTTAATTAGATGAAATATCAGTATTTAAAGAAGACAGGGGTTAGAAATTAAAGTTACACCAACATGACCCCTACCATGTTCAAAATGTTGTAAATGTGTGCAGGACGAAGCACATTTGTTGATTTTCACACAGAGTAGGTGTTATATGTCAATGAACAGTTTTGTCAGAATTATTTGGGGGAATTACAAAATTTAATTTTTAAATTTTGATAATTTTTAAAAAAAATCCGTAGAGGTATTCTTTGACTGATTTAACGTTTTGACTAATTTCCCAAACAAGTCAGTTTTTGAATACGACGTCGAAAACTTGAGATATTTGTCTTTGAAAATTGTACATATGATAAATACAACTGAGTGATACACTTTCTTTTGCCCGTCAGTGTAATTAGAAACGATAATTAGTGATGACTTCAGAAACAATCATGATTCCGTTGTATCACAATTTGGTGTGTAAACAATTTTTGTTTTGTTTTGTGATTGCTCCTTGATATTCTTAACATATTTTAATATAACAGTGTTAACTGTAAATGAGTGAGAGGGAAATGCGACTGTATGCTATAATTTATGTTTATACTGCCCTGTCTTCATATGATCATCATCACCTGGAAATGAATCCGGCAGAAATATCCAGTATAACATGAAATTGTGTATATCATTTAATTGGAGTCTTGAAGAAGGGTTTGAAAGAAGCATATGAAAGAATAATTCGGGAGAATGACATGGAAGAGGAAAATGGAAGGTGAACAAGAAGAATATTGAAGAGAGAGTTGAGAATTGAGAGTTTATATAGGTCCTAAATCCAGAATATTAAAATAATAGGCAACCAGGATCAAGGTATAGTTAAGTCTACATTTAGAAAATTTCGAGTAAGGAAGTATTGGGCAATGTCTGAGGTAATTTCTGCATTGTCACTTAGAGAATTCATCATAGACAGTGGGTTTATGGTCACATCGTTCTTAGTTCTAGTTTTTGGCCAATTTCAATTGTCCTGGAAATACTATTTGTAAAGAAGTCTTTAAAACACATCATTTATAAAATACAACAACACACTGTTTGGAGAGAAAGAGGGAATGATTTTTATTCTAAGAAGGACTAAAATAGTATACATAACGGGATGAACAAAGGCAGAAAGAGAAATATTGAGGCCCCCTCAACATGCAAATGCAGGCAAAAGGTACATATGGTATGAGGAAATGGAAAGACAAAAAAGATGGCGTTTGGGTGAGAGGTGGGAAAAATCAAAACAAGAAACTGCTGAACTGCCATGTTGCAAGCCAAGCTAATAAACCGGATAATACGGAGAGCTTATGCAAGGGATACAACTCCTGCATATAAAGGGAAGCAACTCATGGTTTAAATTCATTTTAGTATAAAATTCATTTCAATATTAAATTTATTATGTCCCTTTAGGCAGAGAAGATAGTTGTCTAGAATTTCATGAATCAGTTTCTACCTTTCAGTGTGAGTATTCCGTTTTTCAATGTGAGTATGTCGTGTTTTATTTTGAGTTTGTCGTGTTTTATATTAGGTTTTCCGTATTTTCAGTGCAGTTTTCTGTATGTTCATTATGAGCCATCGTAGAAACAACAACAGTTACAAAATACAGAATGTATCATTGGGACAAGATCAGCAGAATATAAACTGCCATTTGGATAAATAAAAGGAATAGGACAACTGATTTGGAGCCAATCAGAAGAGTCTCGCTATCACTATCGTCATCAACAAAGATTTCACTGTAATCCTTCATATTCGTAGAGATTTGACATCCTGTAATTTATGTTTTTATTGGTATTGGTAATAAACTTATAATAATTTTGTCTTGAAAATTCATCGTTGCTGCTATCGTAAGAGACAATCATTGATGTTTGTCATGTAATATTGTTGTACTGGGATCTCAGAATTTCGAAAAGAACAATGCTGTAGTTTTTTTTCGGGACGAGACCCATGAGTAGTTCGAACCCAAGCCCTCAGAGGAAGGCACCAACCGCCAGCACTGTTTACCTTTTCGGTCACCAAAAAAAAGAAGAAAAAAAGGTGTGATCCCTAATAAAACAATGTTACATTTTCTATCCTCGAATGATTCAAAGGTGTTCACACTAAAATGGCCGTCGGCACTTTTCGTTTCGCGCGTGACATCGTACATCTACGGATACTCGGATCGTGTAATTGGGAGTTTCACCCTCTCGTGTAAAGAGACGCACTACCGTACCTTTAAAGGCGCTGTAGCACGTTTTCTCACTGAAATAAAGTGATCTCACGAAAGGTAAGTACGTATTACCACTGGCTAGATAATATTTCTAAATCAATACAATTATAAAATGACTATACATTGTTCGGTTAAGCCATGCGAGTCCATTTCCCTACGAGCAGCCATTTTAATGTGTTCATATTAAAATGGCCGCTCGAAGGTGGTTCTTGTGATCTGACTGATGTAGCGATACCTAAACAGTCAAAGTAGAGTTTTAGATATGATACCATGATAGAATGGTCAACCATCTTTATGGCTGAAATCTCAAATTCAATGAGACCTACAGATCCACCTCGCACACTAAAGAGTTCCACACCACTGTCGCGTTACACGTCGCACCACTGATATCCGTTTTCTATGGATACGGCTTAACGGATCGTGTAATGACTTACCCTTAAACATAAAACAATATATTGTATAAATCTTAATAATAAATAGCAAATTTAAGAAAACAAATATTCCAAAAACGTGCTACTGTCCCTCACTTTTTGTGTAAGCCTATTTAGGCTGTTTCTAATTCTTATCACAATGTTATTGTACATGGAAGAATTTTCATGCTTTGATCATTGTCCAATTCTTCGTTCCGAGCATGTAAACGGTGTCCACTACCTTTATTTTTGAAGAAAGTAACAATATGTGTTTGTTAAACACGGATGCCCCCGGATGTAGCAAAGTTATGGCCAAGGTTAAATGTTTCTGAATATTGTCCACTGCGGCAAGGTCAAGGTCACAAGGTCAAATATGATGACCTCATCTGAAAGGTCTCATCACAAGGTAATTGAAGGTATGCACATGCCAAGTATGAAAGCCGTAGCTCTGGGCAATCTAAAGTTATGGCCAAGGTTAAAGTTTTCTGAAGATGTCCACTGCGGCACGGTCAAGGTCACAAGGTCAAATATGATGACCTCATCTGAAGGTCGCATCACTAGGTAATTGAAGGTATGCACATGCCAAGTATGAAAGCCGTAGCTCTAAGCAATCCAAAGTTATGGCCATGGTTAACGTTTTCTAAATATTGTACACTTCGGCAAGGCCAAGGTCACAAGGTCAAATATGATGACCTCATCTGAAATGTCTCATCACAAGGAATACACATGCCAAGTATGAAAGCCGTAGCTCTGAGCAATCTAAAGTTATGGCCAAGGTTAAAGTTTTCTGAAGATGTCCACTGCGGCAAGGTCAAGGTCACAAGGTCAAATATGATTACCTCCTCTGAAGGTCTCATCATTAGGTATGCACATGCCAAGTATGAAAGCCGTAGCTCTAAGCAATCCAAAGTTATGGCCAAGGTTAACGTTTTCTAAATATTGTACACTTCGGCAAGGCCAAGGTCACAAGGTCAAATATGATGACCTCATCTGAAATGTCTCATCACAAGGAATACACATGCCAAGTATGAAAGCCGTAGCTCTGAGCAATCTAAAGTTATGGTCAAGGTTAAAGTTTTCTGAAGATGTCCACTGCGGCATGGTCAAGGTCACAAGGTCAAATATGATTACCTCCTCTGAAAGTCTCATCATTAGGTATGCACAAGCCAAGTATGAAAGCCGTAGCTCTGAGCAATCCAAAGTTATGGCCAAGGTTAACGTTTTCTTAATATTTACCACTTCGGCAAGGTCAAGGTCACAAGGTCAAATATGATGACCTCATCTGAAAGGTCTCATCACAAGGTATGCACATGCCAAGTATGAACGCCGTTGCTCTGAGCAATCAAAAGTTATGGCCAAGGTTAAAGTTTACTGAATATGTCCACTGCGGCAAGGTAAAGGTCAAGGTCACAAGGTCAAATATGATGACCTCATCTGAAGGTCTCATCACAAGGTATACACATGCCAAGTATGAAAGCCCTATCTCTGAGCAATATAAAGTTATGGCCAAGGTTAACGTTTTTGTGGACAAACACACAGACGGACGGACAGACAGGCGGACAGGTGAAAAACAATATACCCCCGGAATCTCCGATTTGGGGGCATAAAAAGTAAATTGTTTCAAAAGACTTTAACGGATGGCATAAAAAAAAACATAATGATGTTTATATTATAAATCATTCATTTAATATTCGAACACTGCCTCTCATCACTCTCCCACCCCCTTACCCCCCGGGTTGTATTAGAGACCCGGGTTGTATTGGAGGCCGGGTTATATCTCTTCAGACATTAACTGACGTTTATAATCTTCTTGGGGTCAAGTATTGTAAAAAGAAAATTAACTGAACAAGACGGATATTTGTTATCATGGACCAGTTATGCTGAATCTCACATGGTCACACCAATATTTCTCCTCAAAACGAGCGTATAACGATTGTATATTGCAACACGGGGTATTCAGTTGTTACGTAAAACCCGGGTTCTAATAAAGACCCGGGTTCTATTGGAGACCCGGGTTGTATTTACCGGCTCAGCACCCCTTACCCCCCGGGTTCTAATATAGAGGCCCAGGTTCTATTAGAGGAAATACGGTGTAGTATGGCTTTGAAAAAAATAAGAGCCTGCCTCGAATGATAGTCTGCCTTTAAAAGGAGGGTTCTATCAGGGTATTTTTTGTGGAAACAAAATTCGAGAGGATATTCCTGTTTACACATATATGTTATTAATACATGATTAAAACACAGTCAACTTGAAAGATACCGATGAAAGTAATATTTTTATGACTTTATATTTCACAAATTGATAAAGGCAAGCGCACACTTGTTGAAAAATAAAAACGATGAGAACTGAAGCCATTCATCGGCGCTACAGTCTAACAGCATATTATTTATTAATTTTAGTATGGGTTATCTGTTACTATGTGAATTTTCTATCATTGTATATATTTGATTTTTTATTAAGTGTAAAATTGGGTTAAATATAGCGTGTTTTCATTTCACATATTGCCAAGAATCCAATATGTCGGATGCGGTGATAGAACTTTCCCTTTAATAATCGCGGGGTCAAATATGTGTTTGAAATTAATTACCGCCGGGCGATTATTCAAGGAAATTATCCACCCCTGATTAGCAAAACTTTTGCTTACGAAGGAGGGAGTCGGAGATGGACGTTGAATCATATAACATCAGTCTTGGCTGGTTACCTTACTGTTATGCTCAAGTGTACGAGGACACCCCTGAGATCAACGAAGAAAACCGAGGTGTTCCGAATGGGGAAGGCGTAAGCGTAACTTTGAACTGCATCATAGGGAACCAGTCCATAACATTTATGGTTAAATGCCCCTGTTACGCTTATCGAGCTATTCAACCTATTTGAAACTCGCATTTTCGGATATTTGATCAGGAATGATGGAAATAAATGATCATGAAGCGTGAACTTAGAACGTGCAAGTTGACGTTATTTCGCGTTGCGCGAGATTGCATCACAGATACTGACTTCCGGTCCTCGCCAATCGTGAGTGTGTTTCAAATTATCAAATTGTCGACTGTTTCATAACATGCAAAAAGTAGTTCAGGATAGAGATAGATTTTAAGCTTAAGAATGAAGTTTGTGTGATATTACAAATATTAGGAAGTTTCACACGAAACATGTTATTCTGACCGCTACTGGCACGCGACCAGTGACCGCCATATTTTCGATATGTACTGATACAGTAGCGGAGAACTCTCCTTTGTATTGATGAATAACTTTGTAGCCATGTTGAACTTGGATTACTAAAATACATAACAATAACAAAAAAATTTATATAATATTTGAAGTTTCGTATATAAATCCTTAGATACTGAGTAGTCCAAGTTCGTGACGTCATTTACACATGTGCTTGAGCAAAAAACTTGAAACGTAGTCATATAGATTTGGAGTTAATAAACTATTTCGGACGGACACACGGACGGACAGCTTGAAAGGAGTGACATAGGTCGGCGTGATTTTATTTATTTATTAAATTATTTGATCTTTGATTTATTTGACAAATTGCAACAACAGTGCAATTGACAGCTAGATGTGCACACTTTTGTCTCTCCTAAGTATGCAATTTTCATGCCTTCTGTTCGCCTTCTTATGTGGTAAATGTGGTGTTTTTACCACGATGAAAATATAACGGTAACAAGTTTTGGCGGGCGGAAGTGAACCTGTTTAATCACGGGGTACGACTCGATTACAAAGACACCGATCCAAAACTTCGCGCATGCGTAATTTCAGCCAAACAGAGCGGCGAGATTACCACGCGGCTTTGTCAATTTTACTTCCGGGGACAAACAAACCGATTTGGCGAGTTCGGTGGTTGCAGAGATTTCAAAACATCTTGACGTTCCTTTTAACTTTAATGTATTTATTTCACGACATGGTGGTTTCTTATTATGTAAGGATTAAATTATTGCCGTTTTGAATCGCTGACAACGTGGAAAACACTCATCATCCGATAAAAAAAACCCTAGCGTGTCTGACGTTAGCTGCAGAACTGTACTAGTACAGTTTTCAAATCTCCGATACATAAATTTAGCGAGGTGACAGTTCAAACAAAGTTTTGATTATAGATATTTAGGACCTCAAGATTTAAAAACAATCTTATTTCGAAGTTTGCTTAGATTCTTACATAAACTGTCACACTACTGCAGTATACATTTTTGGCATTTTAAAAAAAATCTGCGACCAAGTAAACAAACCATGTCAAACGTACGTTGTGTTGTACATGTACGTAGTCGTACTCAATGTCTTGAAATTAGATACGTGTATGTATGTATCTAGAAAGGATAATTATATGTTTTATTTTTTTTATAATTGATGTAACCAAACAACTGACAAGTTTGCAGTATTAAATATTCAATGTATGTAAGTTCATTTTAAAAAAACAATTGGGATAATAAATATCCATGCATGCAGGATGGGTTTTTTTTTTAAATATTGGTACGTAATAGAAAAATACCAAGAAAATATGTTCATCTTTCAGTGGAAAACTAATATTAATTTTTCTGATTTTTTTCAAGTTGTCTAATTAACACATATTTCAAACTATAGCTTTCATTTCTTCATCACCAAGTTCATATCTGGTCAATACATATACCCATATAATTCATAGTAAAGGCTATGATTTTTTTATAATTGTTTTGAGACATTGCCTTAACAAAATTATGCCATTTAAAAAATTACAAATTTTTATAAATAAATAGGAGGTTATGAGATAAGATTAAATATCAAAAACAAGCTCAGTATTTTATAATTAAACATAGTTCAAACCTATTTTTTCAGTTTTCATGGTCAGGATGTAGCAGATCAGAGGATACAAGCAGACACTTTCTAAATGATAAATAAACATATGCCATATTTATTTATCATTTAGAAAGTGTCTGATTGTATCCTCTGATCTACTACATCCTGACCATGAAAACTGAAAAAAATAGGTAGCCTATAGTATATATAAGTTGTAGTGAAAACCTTATCAATAATTTATAAAACTGTATCCAAAATCAGTTGCAACAAATAATCATGTGTTTATCAGAAGAAAAAAATCAAACTTTTATTTACCTTATGTATGCAACTGAAATTAAACTATGTTATTTTCAGAAATATTATTCTATAAAAAAAAAACACTATTCATTTCTCTACATGGCTCTAATGTGCACATATAACATTACTCTTTTCTCAAAACTTATTCATGATTTTAAAGACATATTTAGAAAATTTTACAGACAGGTATACCAAAATCCAGGTTCAATAAATGTGAAACTCATTAATATGTTGGTCCAGCAGTGCTATAGACAGGAATTTGCTTTCATATCTTGAAACTGAAATGTATTATAATACATTCATAGTTTTGTTTTAAAAATATATTATTATATTTCATTTATATTAGTATTAATTCAGACCAGCCTATTTTGTGAATACATCATCTGCTTGCAATTTACATTGTGTAAATATACTGTTAATCAATTGCATTTAAAAACAAATTATGTGTCTAATATTTTAAAAAGAGTACTTAGACTATTAACTAATGAAGACACGAACAGATAATTGCGTATTTGAACAAAGAAAATGATGTGTATCTGAAGACCTGTAGACATAGGTTTAATATTATTTTCCCAGAAAAGGTAGCCTAGAGCTAGGCCAACAATGGCCTAATATACACAAAAATACATAATTACAGTCATAAATCTAAGATCAGTAGTTGAATTCAAAATTTTGAATACAATTTATGTTATTGAAACCAGTTCTATCTTTATTTTACAAATAAATATTGTCCAACAGAGGCTGCTTTTCTGAGTTTTCAAGTAGAAATCTAGGTGAAACTGTCAACAAGTGAAAGCGACCTTGACCTTAGCTGCAGAACTGTAACCTCTTCCTCCAGTATCATCGTGTTTATAGGCGACGTCAGGGTGTCAAAGAGCCTATTTTGGCGAAGCAACTGCAGCTACCTTGACCTCTGCTGATTTCACTCCTTCGCTTCCGAGGTTTTTCTCACTGAAAGGAGTAGAGCTGCACTAGATGATTATTCGTGAAATCATTTTAAACACATGTTAATGTTAAGCTGGAAATAGTATGGATAATAATGACTTATAAGCGAAGGATGTGTATACCTTAAAAATGATCGAGCTTGAATGGACCTCGATCGCTGTGTTCGCGGCTGATTGAAAAGTCCAAACACAACATGAGTTTTGATGAAATGCAAGTTTATGGATTCCAAATTTATATCTTATTTATAATATTTACATGATTTAAATGTACAAACAGCTTCCACCTGAACGAAAGCCGAAATCATAGCGTGTGTCGTGTTGAGATTCGCGGCCCGGCTCGCTCTGAGCCTGTAACTTGTCCCCCCCTAATATTTCAGCCAATCGCGTTGAAGGGGCGGGGCTTATACTGGATCGGTGTACATCGAGGTTAATTGATCACGGGATGCATGGTCACATGACATCATTCTAAATATACCACAATTCCTCCCTGCTAAATTTGAACTTCTCAAAGACACAGGGGGTATTCGACTGTACAGGGAAACCGGATGTTGCACGCCTGCAACAACCAATTTCCCGCTGTACAGTTTTTACGAAGTACCCCTGTCTTCACGTTCAGGGTTAGTTTGAGTTATTCTCCTCCTTTACCTATAGTAATGCTATAAATTTAAGTTGTTTAACATTTTCTCCTCATATTTGCAATCTCACAATAACGATAATGTTTCTATTATTGTCATAAATGCCTGTTCCAAGTGGCAGGCCGATTGAAGCTAGCGTAGCGATCGCGAAAAAGCATGTTTGAGTCATGTTATTACGCACGTGGTGATCATACAGTACTTTTATAAAGTTATATAGTAAAATAATTCTTATTCTAAGACTTGTGTGACTTTTCAATGCTCATCTCTTTATATTTAAAGAAAAACAAGGCAAAATAGTGACTGTACGCTCTAATGGTTGTTGCACCAGCACTGTACAGGGAGTTGCAGTTAATGATTTTTTGACTGTACAGGGAGTTGTAATGATTCTATGATGCATGATATATAATACCATTCGTGTTCAACTTCATTTACTTTTTAAGACTACATGCATTCAATATATATCATTTCAATTATGGCGGCTTTCCATTACTTCTATTGCACCTTTTCGTCGGACTTTGAGACTGTCATTAACCATTCTGTAGATGCTCATTTAACAAATGTGTTAAAGGTCCGCCATCGCATCTTAGATTGCAGTAATGGTAAATTAAAACTACAGACCAAGAACTTTCAAAACATTGTACCTGCCAAATTAATTAAAGACAAGTAGTTGTCACTAAGGTGACATGATCCCCCCCCCCCCCCCCCCCCCCCCCCCCCCCCCCCCCCCCCCCCCCGCAAATTAATACTTCAAAATTGAAAAATAATATGTCAAGATCAGCAAAATCGACTAGGCCCTGAATTTTCCCTAAAAGAACCACTGGTGTAAGATAATGATTAGTGTCTAATGAACAGTTCTTGTGATATCGATTTCCTGACACGCTTAACATGTCGACAAACTCAAAGTTCTGCTGTGACCTAGATAATAATGTCAAGGTTAACAAATATATAATCAGCCCTTTGTCTTCCCTTGGAGGTGTTTTGTGTAATATATGATGAAATTCCAGTGAATGGTTCTTGAGATATCCTGCTGACAAGCTTTACATGTAGATTAACATGTCAAAAAAATCAAAGTTCCACTGTGACATTGAGAATAAAGTCAAGGTCACCAAAATCTAATCAGCCCTTGTCTTTCCTTGGAGAACCTATGTGTAAGATATGAAGAGAATCCAGTGAATGGTTCTTCAGATATCCCGCTGACAAGGGTAAAATGAAAAAGTCTTGTTGTGACCTTGAAATGAAGGTCAAGGTCATAAGCCATAGATAGGAACATTGCTCTCCCAATAATACACTCATATGCAAATTATGAAAAGAATCTAGTGAATAGTATTTGAGTTATTCCATTTCCTACGGACGTATGTACGGACGGACGGACGGACGGACGCAGTCGAATACTATGGGATAATAATAAGACATGCATTCCTGATAGAGAAATGCTCACAGTGAAAATAGTAGAATTCATTACATCAGTGGAAGCAGCTAGTACATCACAAGAAAATGTGTATGATGAACCTGTCAGCTCTGAGTCAACCCACCTTTCACTTGTGACAAGTGAAGAATTTAACGAAATACAAGACTCATTCTAAGGTTCGACATCCATTTCTGAAAGAATCAAGAGGTTCAGAACAATATGTTTTCATTCCACATAAAACTGCATGTTAGTTTTAGTGAAACACGGATACTTGAATGTTAGGTTAACCATTTGTGTCGAATCCGACCTCAATAATACATGAACAGGTTTACAAATAATACAAATTAATTACAATAAACATGCACATATTTTGTGATATTCTATTTTTCGGTTACCAATCAGACGGCTGTCACTCTGTAAATGCACAACAACCTGTACAGTCACTGCCCGAGACAGCATCAACAACCATTTAACGTACAGTTTAGTTTTAGGCAACATAGGGGCTTGAAACAGTCCGAATTACGTGCTTTCAAAATCATATAATACAATCTGCATTCGCTTTACATAGAAAATGTGTAATTGAGGGAAATAATTAATCTATATTGCTGTAATAGACAAATTTAGACATATTTTCGTAGGGCATGCTAACGTGATATGAAAGACGGCAGTAAATCGTCCCGATAAAGAGATTGAACGAATGTCACATTATAAGGAGGGTAGTTTAGGGTACAAGAAAGCTTCATCTGTCGACATATAAAGTTTGAGTCCATTTTAAATAAAATATGTTCTATAATTACCGTGAGCGTGAAGACAGGGGTACTTCGTAAAAACTGTACAGCGGGAAATTGGTTGTTGCAGGAGTGCAACATCCGGTTTCCCTGTACAGTCGAATACCCCCTGTGAAAGAGATAAAATCTGTTATAGATATAAAGTCAATAGCCGACTCTTAATATTTATGCATAGCGGTGACCTACATGTCGAAAACGAGGCTAAGCCCGCAAGCTTCCAAGATGGCAGACGAAAATGCCGTGATGCGACGTGCGAGTCCGGTATCGTATTTCATGAATAGCTTTACTGCAAACTCTCAAAGAGTTTTCTACTTTTGCACAAAAGTCTGTTACTGTTTTCTGAAGGAGTCCGCGTTAAATTTGACAACGGTGATTAAAATTTTCATTCATAAATTATTAAAGTGCCTTGCTGAAAAGTCAAAGCATCGTTGAACGTTGATTCGCAGATATGAGTACTTGTCAAATATCTCGAATTATACAAAATTCATGTGATATTATACGATAAGAAACACAATTTTAGGTTGAAAATAGATTTTATGGATTTTTTAAAACAATCTTTAGTCATCTAGTCATGTTAATGATTTATATCTTCGCTTTTTTTTCTGCCGTTTGTACGTACCGTATTTCCTCTAATAAGCGCCCGGGCGCTTATATTTTCAGCATCCCTTGATCCCCCGGCGCTTATTGGAGACCCGGCGCTTATTGGAGACCCGGCGCTTATTTCTTTAATAGAACATTGAAGTTAACTAAGGGTGCATTAATCTAATGGTTTAGACCCGACGCTTATTAGAGACCCGGCGCTTATTGGAGGCCCGGCGCTTATTTCCTCAACTACACTGGACCCCCGGCGCTTATTAGAGGCCCGGCGCTTATTGGAGACCCGGCGCTTATTAGAGGAAATACGGTAATCTCTAACATTCGATCAACTTCCGGGAGGCTTGCAATCTAACAATGCGTCACTTGTGCAACTTTCCTACAGAAACAGTTTTATTATCTTTGTCGTATATCTATTTAAAAAGCAAAATAATAATAATACTCAATTTGATATGTTTCTATTTACGAGTTAAAGCGCTATACAGACCGACCAACGGGAATAGAATTTTTAACTTATTCAGTAGCCTCTACATAGTCCAATGCAGGTCTAATGTGCATGTATAATTGTATATTTAATAGATTTACAAACGAACATTCTTCAACTGTAAACACATTTTAATTTTAAGTGTTTGGCATGTTTAAGTATATATGATTTTTGTTATAGTTTTAACAATTATTTAAAAATTCTGTATCATTTTTATTTGGGAATGGGTAAAAAGTAAACTTTCAACTGCCCTTTTCATTAGGAAATACAATTCTACAAGTGCAAATTGGTTCCTGATTTTAAAAAAAGTAAAACATCACTCAAATAACAAATTTATATAATATATGTCTGTACCTGAAACCCTAATATCAATTTAGAGTTTTATGGATATAATTCATGTACATCTTAATCATGTTTTGGACCCGACTCAGAAATTTATATGGATTGATCATGTTGATACAACGAATTAAGTTGATCTGTTTAGCTTTAGTAATTAGGTTTAGTTATGATTTTATAGAGGTATACATTACTCAAATTGAATTATCAAAATTAACAACATTTTCATATTTTAAGAGTTTGGTTTGACTCAATCACGTTGATACCTGACAAAATAAAGCTACACTTTGTAAATATATTAACAGTCTAATCTAATTATTATATGTTATCTCTGAAGGTGTAAGTTTCCAAGGCATAAACTTGTTTATATATGTCTACAGCTTCAATATTAAGAACATGAAAATTCTATAATTTATGGTCAAACTTTCTTTTAATGAAACTTTCTATCTCACTTCAATTTACAAAATAAATCATTAATAATTTAGACCAATTATATTATATGCCTCAAATCTTTGATTCATTACATTTTTACAAAACCTGAATAATGATGTATATATATATTTATCAACCTACCAGCCATATAACGTGATACTTGAAACGACCTTTCTAAACCGTATCACCCGGTACGAGGGACTTTCAACATTGTAATTCCCGCCAGGAGGGTTTACACAGACAGTTGTAAACCTTGTTATAAGGAATTATAATGATTGTAAACCCTGATATATTTGTTAAGATGACGGCTTGAAAGTAAAGATCTGAAGAAACTAACTTAGACTAATTTTGAAAAATTTCTTAAATTAACAACAGAATATGTACAGCAAATGTTTTGCAGAAAGTGCGTCTCGAACCCGTATCCACTATCACCTGTAGTTACTGAGTCAGCGCCTTAGACTACTGCCCAAAGGGACAGACGAAACGTCGCTGTACAAAAGAAACTCATGTAGCGCGGCTGTTAACTGGCTGACATCACCCAGGGATCCTCAATATAACGCCAGGGATCCTCAAGATCCTCAATATAACGCGATAACAAGTAAAAAGCCTGTTTTACACTTAAAAACGGTTGATAATATAGATAACCCATTCTACCTCGGATATGGTAAGGTTGTAGACCCTGATAGTCAGGAAAAACTCTCGGATGCTTTGCATCCTCGGGTTTTTCCTTCCTATCAGGGTCTACAACCTTACCCAGGGATCACTTTAGGCAGGGATTTGGGGATATTTACCCGTTGATGTACCAAGATATCCCATAATAAATACTGACAAGGGGAGAAAATCCCATTCCAAAAATTTGAAATTCTTAAAATCAGTATTATTATTTTGAAATATCCCATTGCTTTATCTGAAAATCCCATTGTGAAGGCAAAGGGGAGATTATTCTCCCTTTGACACTCTGCTCCAGGGTGATCCCTGAACTTACCATATCCTCGGTATCATGGGTTATCCTTATAATATAAACTGACATCAGAACAATCACAAAATAATTTACAAGTAAACTCCAATCCATTTGTGTACATATAGGGATACATAAATATATAGGAATATTTCAATCCAGATGATATTTGGTTTTGATTGCGACTGTCATATTTTTCAAAATCATCTTATATGGAAATCATATTTACAAATGTACCAGGTTAAACAAAATATAAATACGGCACATATTACAATTTACCATGTAACATTTTTATTAACTTGAGATATAATTAAAACTCTAATATTAAATGCATAATAAACTCAGATAATATTTTGTATACAAAATTAATTTTAGTTATTTATTTTCTTGATTTTCTGTTGAATTTACAGTTTTAAAAAAAAGCATGCACATGCTTTATATTAAAATTATATTATAACTACTTACCTTATAATTGATTTATTATAAAATATTCACTTCTGCCAGCATGAAAGTACTTCTACTATATAATGTATATAATAGGTTTGCTTGAATCAATTCCGCCGGCTAATTAAAGTCAGCGCATTTACGAAATTATAATATTATTTTTACATTTAGGCCTATAAGTTTTCACAGAAATCGGCATGGTAACAGAAACATGTTTTTGTCAACATCACTGGTTGGCGAGACAAGGCATGCGATTGTTCATGTCGATTGTCTATGTCGAGTATCTGCATGGCTACATCGAAAAGTCGGGAAAATAAAAAAGCTCACAATGTATTTATCATCACGATCCGATAGAGCTTACATCAATATCACAATCGTATTTAGTACTTTGAATCAAGATTTAAGTATGAAACAGCAATTGGAAAAAAAATCTCTCTTGATTTCATGTTTCATATAATGAGCGCAAGTTTACTTCGGCAAACCAACGTTGTCATCCCTTCAAAAACTGGATTTACACCACACGTATTTTGAGTCAAATAAACATTTGAGATATTGTTTTAGCTTTTAGTTCCGTCAGTAACTAGTGACAATGTTTGAAAGTGGTTAGGTATAAAACGAACTTTTTGGGCGACAGAAAATCGCGATCATGCAGTCACTTCCGGATCACGCTGTTCGTCCATGTGAGCTTAGCCTCGTTTTGGATAGCTTATGAATATTCATGACGTAATATTAAGAGAAGTCTATTGGGGATTATTATGCCCCATAAACACTATCACCACATAATCATGACAATAACTTTAAAATTCATAACAAATCGATATATAGGCGAATGCACCAGACTAGTGTATGATATCATGGACTACACTGAATGCATGGAAATACCTGGATTACTCTTACTAATAGATTTAGAAAAAGCCTTTGACTCGGTAGACTGGGAGTTTATACAAAATGCCTTGACTTTCTTCAACTTTGGCCCATCTCTTAAACATTGGATAGACACTTTTTTCAAAAATATTAGATCAAGCGTCCTTATAAATGGTTTCGGTACAGATTTCTCCAATATTACAAGAGGCTGCAGACAAGGAGACCCAATATCACTCTATTTATTTTTGATATGCGCAGAAATATTAGCAATAATGCTCCGTAACAACAACAAAATCAAAGGTATAAAAATTGGACAGATCGAGTATCTTATTTCCCAATTCGCTGACGACACAACGTTGATTCTAGATGGAAGTGAAGTTAGTCTAAAAAGTCTAAATACACTAGACAAATACGCAGCATTTTCAGGTCTTAAAATAAACAGGAGCAAAACACAACTTTTTTGGATAGGCTCAAAGCTTTTCTCAGAAGCAATACTATGTAAGCAATGGAAACTAGAATGGGGCAAAAAGGAATTCACCCTCCTTGGCATCACCTTCACACACAATCTGGCGGAAATGGTTGAAAAGAACTATAAGGATAAGCTTAAAGGTATTAAATCGATTATGAATTTATGGTTGCAACGCGATCTAACTCCAATCGGTAGGAATACGATACTTAAAAGCTTAATCATACCTAAACTCAATCATCTATTTGCCTCACTTCCAGATCCAAATGACAAACTAACTGAGGAAATAGAATCGCTATGCTTTAAATTCATATGGAAAAATAAACCAGATAAGATTAGTCGAAAATTAATTACAAAACCATACGACGATGGAGAATTACGAGCAACGAACATTAAACAGATAATCCGATCTAAAAAAATATCATGGATAAGACGACTACTAAAAGCAAAACCCCACTCAAAAATGCTAGAATTATTCCTCACAAATACTACACGATCATCCATAGACCGCCTCATAAATAACGAAGACAACCTCACAAGCAAATTAACGAACCAAAAAACAAATCCCTTCTGGAAAGATGTTTTGAAGGCATGGGAATTATACCTAAATATTAAAGGAGAAAATGTTAAGAACGAATACGATATCCTTTCCCAAACTGTATGGCACAATAAGAACATTAAAATTATAAGGAGGAAGTACATTTTCCTATAAACATTATTCTGACAAAGGAATCAAATATGTAAATGACTTAATGAACAGCAATGGAAATTATCTTGACTTATCTTCTGTGCAAAATAAATACAATATAAAAACAAATTTTCTGGAATACCATGGCATTCTTAAATCAATTGACTTCTACGCAAACAGTAAACACATTAAACTAAGACTCAAACTTCAAACACCAATTTTGCCTCGCTTCATCAAAGATGTAAACGAAACAAGTAAAGGATGCAGAATATTTTATGACACATTGAACACAGCGCTCTTCGACATAACGACCACCAAATACGTACGAAAATGAGAAAACAATCTCGCATGTACCTTTACTAAAACAGAATGGAAAACCATACATAACATACCATTTCGCTCATATGCAAATAGCAAACTACAGTGGTTTCAACAAAGCATAATTTACAGAATACTACCCACAAACGAACTCTTATACAAAATACAATATACAGAAAGCAACATGTGCGACTTATGCAAAACTTACATCGAATCAATATCACATCTCCTTTATAAATGTACACAAGTCAATCATATATGGAGAGAATTAGAAGACTGGATCCAGAACAAAACAGGAATCAAACTAGAATTCACCAAAGAAAAAATCTATTATGAAAAGCGAAAAGATGTCTTAAACTTGATCATAAATACAACAAAATTCAATAGTTTTAAATGTAAGCTCTCCAAAAGAATATCAAATATACAACATATCAAAAGAGACATTACTTATAGTGTGCACACGATTTCGTAAAGCCATGGGAATCATTTATGTTCATTCGAAATAATAAACTGTGTCAATAAATAATAATAAATAAAATGGTCGCCATGCAAATTTTGCTTTATACGTAACACCGTTAAATTACCACTACAGATAATTGGTTTCTGTAATAAGATGTTTTACCCTCTTAAGTAAATATAAATGACATAAACTATCATTATAAATGGAAAATTTCAAAAACAATAAAATTTGCAAAAACTAGCTACTGCCCCTTTAACAGCACACACTGACTGACTGACGTCGACGGAGGTCGTCATTCCTTGACCGGCTGTTTTCATACACCTTCCTTGCTGAACGTTTCTACATGCAAGTTTCTTATTTTGAAGATCATACGTGTATTTCTGGACGTTGATCTTATCAAAAACTGATTATGCATGCCGATTCAAAACGCAATCATTTATAAACTATATTATTTTATTCCTAAAACATGGAATCAGTGTTGACAAAACATTTTTTGCAAAGAACTTGTCTTCTTTGCTTTTACTAAAATCTCTATTTTTTCAATGACATATCTGTTATGCATATAATGTCTAAAATGATTAAAATTTAGTTTAGTTTTTAAAACCTTACACTTACATTGTATACACCAACAACAGCAATAATAGATAAAACATCATCAGTGCATACATTCTTTCTCAACCCAACCAAACTTCAAGTTGTAAATATGAGAACATTTTTCATAAAGCAATTTGAGAAAGCATTGCGATAAAGCCTGTATACATGTCTGCAATTTCAAAGAAGGTGTTAGATTGTCTCAAATTCGCAATGACAAAATGTGCAAAGGTTGCTATCTACTATTTTGATCTTAAATAGGGAAGAATTAGAATTATAATTCTACATTGAAACCATCTCAATTGTGTATATGTTGCAGTCCTTTCACAAATATTTGTTCCCATTTTAATTTATCAAGAATACACTCCTCCCATTCGTACTTGAATTTAAGATTGACAGCAGATTCACCTAAAATATAATAATAGCACTTGGCACCTTTTTTGACAGACAAAAGCTTTCTCATCACATTATTATCATCTGACTGTTCAAAAGAAGTAGGCTTGGTGATCTTCACTTCATCCTGATAATGTTTGAAAGCTGTAATAAGACCATTATACTGGAGAAAGTTTATGTGAAGTTCATAGGTATTTTGGAATTCTTCAAGAGTGCGATATCTTCTATCTGAATTAATAAAATCGCGGAATTGACTAACACCTCTGTCAAACCATGAATAACAGAAGATTATCTCGTCACCAATTTTAATTTGTTTGTTATAATATATTGGTTCTATTATGAATTCAACATATGAATTCGGCTTGATTTTATGTGAAAACTTATCAAAAGCAAAAATACAGTCACATTCATTCTTGATTTCTTTGGAGAGTTTACTCCATCAGAGATCGGGAAAGACACATTTAACAAAGGACCTTTTTTAGGGCTTTTAGTCATTTTTCGAAAAAATTTTAAATGGGCCATTCCCCTTTGTTGCAATACTAAAATTTCAAATTTTATCGGGCCAATTTTTCATCCAATGTGCAAAATGGCCCATGGCCCCTGCCTTTCCCTATCCTTTCTCCATTTGAAGTCATACTTAACATCCAATAACTTTCTCATCCAAGACAACTTTAAAGAACTGACATAAGAAGAAGCATTAATCAATAAGTTAATAAACAATAGTTAACGTGGTACTGTTTTTATGTCCCCAGAAAAGCTTTTTCGGGAGACATAATGTTTTCGCCTCCGTCCGTGATTCCGTCCTTCCGAAATGCATTCGTTAAACTTCGTGGTGGTGTGGTGTCTTTTGCTACCTTAGGTTATTTTGATTTTTAGCTCATCTGGCCTGAAAGGCCCGATGGGCTTATGGCAAGGCATGGTGTCCGGCGCCCGTGCGTTCGTCCGTGCGTCTGTAAAGTTTTCGCATTTTCATCTTCTTCTCCAGAACCACTTGGTCTAGGGAGCTGAAATTTTGTTTGCAGACTCCTTGGCTAATGGGGATTCTTAATTGTTGATTTCATGTCCCCGTGACCTCAAATGGGGTCACAGGGATCACACCCCGAAAAACCTATTTTCATCTTCTTCTCCAGTTCCAAAAGTGTCTAGAGAGCTGAAACGGTGTGTGCAGACTCCTTGGCTAAAGGGGATTCTAAATTGTAGATTTCGTGACCCCATGACCCCAAATGGGGTCACAGGATTCACATCCTTAAAAACCTATTTTCATCTTCTTCTCCAGTGCCAACAGGTCTAGAGAGCTGAACAGTTGTGTGCAGACTCCTTGGCCAAAAAGATTGTAAATTTTGTGATCATGCGACCCCAAATATAGGTCACAGACGTCATGACCTGAAAAGCTATTTCATCTAGAGATTTTATGTGCTCTTTAAAGGGAGGTAATTTAAAGGAAACAACAATAATGGATTAAATCTTGAAGTGTGACTTTATTTGTAGGGGATTTTATCTCTCAGAGGGGTAAGACCTTAAAACCTATTTCATCTTTTCCATTTAAAGTGCTTTCAATGTGTTATACCTCTCAACTAGAAGATGGCATTTTGAATTAGTTAATGTATATAAGGCCTGATGAGCTACAGAGCCCATGGCTCTATTTTTATATATTTTTTTCTGGTTTCCATGGAAACAGTTTGAACTTAGTGCATGTTGGGACCTGTTCCGGCTTCTATCGCAAAATATATGCAGTATTATTATCCCACGCAAGAAGGATAGGGTTACCAAATTTCATGAGTTGCTTGAGGGCATGAATACCTTGATGGAGTTCGAAAATGAGAAGGTGCAATTATTTTTTCCGGAGTTATTGCCCTTGTTCCGTATTTTTGGACTTTGTTCATAGAATGATATCTCCAAAGGGGACAGCTTTTCTCAAAAATTGTTTAAGATAGGGTTACTAAATTTGGTGTGCTGCTAAGCTTGAGGGCACACATACCTTGATGGAATGAAAATGAGTAATGCACAATTATTTTGAATTATTGCCCTTTTTCAAATTTCTTGGCTCTGGCGGGGGATGTTGATGACTATGTCTTCTTGTTTTTACGAAACTTGGTGTGTGGATGGACCTAGCGTTGAAATTGTACCTTTTTGCTACTTAAATTATTGTGATTTATTTTATATTTTGTCTGGTTTCCATGGAAAAGATTTGAACTTAGTGCATATGGAGGTTAGGAACCTTTTCCGACCCTCATCTCAAAATCTATTCAATATTTTGTAATGGTATGTATTTAGACACAAATATACTTTTGCTGCTTAAATCATTCTGATTTTTTCTGGTTTCCATGGAAACAATTTCAACAAAGAGACCTAAAAGGGACTCAATTAGAACTAAGAGGCTACATGGAAACAAGTTCATTTATTCTAATATATTAACCGTTTTGGATTGTCCGTTTGGCTTGTCTCTGGCATTAATGAAAATAAGGGAAATATGGCTAGGTTGGATTGAACGTTGGAGCGGGCAACATCACAGTGCATCACATGCACATATTTCTAGTTGATTGACAAATGTCAAACATCCTCTACTCCTGCTGCTTGTGAAATGAAACCAAAATATCTCTTTAACATGTATTCTCTTTTAATGCGTCTGTAACTCTATATTGTTCTTCATTTTCACAACAGGCTCCACTAATACGTTCCACAAGCAGCCATCATGCGACTTACAGTTGTCTGTCTTGTGGTCATGATAGTCTTAGTTTGCCTGAGTGTGGAGGGACAACCTAGTTATAGGTGGATAAATGGACGTATGCGTATGGTGGTGCCACCCAGAGAGAAAAAACCGGAAGTCCAAAGGAAGAAACGGGAAGTCCAACAGAATAAACAGGGGATCCAAGAGAAAAAGCTGGATAACCAACAGATACAACAGTGGATCAATAAGATAAAAAGCAGACGTCGACGCCCTGGAGGAAGAAGGAGAGTTCTTTCAAGGCGGAGGCTTGGAAGGGTAAGTATGCAAGTAACTGTATTTAGTAGATGTATTTAGACATGCTCTTGAGTTGGATATTCATGTCATGTATCATGAATTGGTTTGCTGAGCCAAATGTAATTTATCCTTATTAAATTCCACAGGTGCCAGACCCTAAATATACACGATGTGTATACCTACCTACATATGTAACATATAAAGAAGGGATGAAAATGTCCACGATCTTGAATCTTGGCATAGGACTGGAAATTTAAACTTGAATCTGTGTACGAATATTACAAAACGTAGCCAAGAAAAGACGTTCATTTCAACATTCCCGAATTTGATGACGGTCATCTTGATTATGAGGTTATCCCAAATGAAACATGATGCCAACTATTGGATGATAAAAAATAAGATTGCAAATGGTATTTACTATTATAATAGTACGTTTTTGATTAAGCGAACTTATTTATACTCACCCTTGATAACTCACCCTAGCCGATTGAGTGTCTCTCAATTAATCACTCCACCAGACATAACAAAGTCAAATAAAGGGAGTTATCTCCCCACATCCTCGCTCAAGGTGGCTTAACCAGTGATGTCACTTCTTTGTCCTGGAGCCTGAAAGGGGAGGGGGGAGGGGGGGGGGGGGGGGGGGGGGGGGGCACGCCCCGTCCCTCACCTCAAAGCAGAGCAAGTCTGCGTATTAGGCATGAAGCTCTGATATCCTGGCAGCCGAAGCCATGGCTACCAGGAAAGCCGTCTTCACTGAAAAACACGGAATGGTCGTCTCAGTGAGAGGCTCATAAAAAATCCGTCCTGAGGTGGTTCGTCACAACCGCCAAGTCCCACTCCGGAGGCCTATCAGTCAATTTTAATCTTTAATCTTGCTTAATCAGTGTTCAATTAACTATTAATTTATTGTATAGCACTCAACCATACAAAATTATTATGTGTTCATAAATTCACGGTGAAGATCTGCAATGGACAGAGGTCAAAATAAGCTTACATTAGGACCATTAATAATACAGTATGAGATAATACAGTATTCTGAAATACCATTGAATGAGCTTGACATATAGAATTACTGCTAGTGATAGAAGCGTACGTAAAATGTAAACAGTGACAATGGACAGGCACTGATATGATCTCACATGAAATTGATAAGCACCTAGATCCAATAAATGCAATAACAGATAAGTAGAGAAACAAATGGATATGAAATAGAGGTAAATAGTTACTGGAAATATGCCTAAAATTTTAATATGTACGAATTCATGACAAACTCTTTGCTTAGTCAAATTCAGGCGGGAAAATCCAAACAGTGAATTAATGAATAATAATGGAATAATTTTACACCAAAAGCCTGATAGAAATACTCTTAAATATCATAATTATATTTCCATTATATAAAATAAAGAAATGCATACTTTATGGTGGTTGTCCTATTTGATCGAGTGCGGCCGGAGCCGAGTGACATACGTGTAGTCGCCATTAAAACTTCAACCAAAACAAAGGGAAGTAACTCCTAACTAGAAAGAAGAGAAGAGGCCCTAAAAGGGATTGCGGCCCAAATTGGGTTACATAACACTCCCCGCCTAATGTATCTTCAGATATATTACAGAAAGACATAAAAAAGAACATTGCTACTTGAACATATAAACTTCGGTGCGAATGGAAGTCCTTATCTACACCTAAAATTTAAAATGCAACTGGTAACGCGAAAAGTAGCATTGCAACATTTGAATTATGGAAAACAAGTCAATTTTGGGGGTTTTGAAGACCTCTCCACTCTGCTGGCATCAGCACCACAAGGTCAGTCACTGGTCTGGTATAGGTTGTCACAGTTTCTTAACATACTTTATTCACAGTCACTTTCCGCACCTTGGCATCCCCGCTCGGGATGGCTTTGCTGACGCGCCCAGTGGCCCAGTCCTTACATTGAGCATTGTCTCTGATCAGGACAAGGTGCCCTTCCTTAATGTTTGGCCTGTCGTTTACCCACTTGCTTCTTTTCTGTAGGTTGGTAGATATTCTCTCTTGAAGCGAGCCCAGAAGGTGTCAGCTAGGGACTGAACTTGTCTCCACTGCTTCAAGTACAAACCTTGAATGTCGCCGTCACAGTTGAACAGTTCAATGATGGTTGACTTTCATTGTCAAAAGTGTGGAGGAGCTAAGGATGGTTGACTCCTCAGGATCTGAAGATATAGCCAGATCGGGTGTCGATTTACAATGCCACAAACTTTGGCTAAGAATATGGTTAACACTAAATCATAGGTGAATCCTTTTGACAGTTCCGAACATTCTTTCCCACACGCCTCCCATGTGTGGCGAGTGAGGGGGGTTGAAAACCCATCAGATTTTGTTGTTTTCAAAGGTTCCCTTGATTGGCTGTTCTTCGATGTTTATTACGTTGGCGTTCAGGATGTCTGTTGCGCCTATGAAGTTTGTGCCTCTGTCTGACCTAAATTGGATAACGTTGCCCCTCTTGAAACCTATGAATCGGCGGAGAGCGTTGACGAATGAAGATGATGATAACTCCTCAATGACTTCAATATGAATGGCTCTTGTGACTAAGTAGGTGAAGAGCAAAGCCCATCTCTTGGAGTTGGATACTGAGTACTCCTCCCCTTGTGCGTCTTGATAACACTTCCCACGGTCATAAAGTGTCGACACCTAAATATGAGATGGCGGTGAAGGAGTAAGTCTTCTGGTAAGTCAGCCATCTTTTGTACGGAAGTTGATCCTCGTGCCTTCCGACATTGTATACACTTGTGAAGTACGCTATTGATCAACTGGAGACAACCGACAATCCACAAACAGGGGTAGACACTCGCTGGAAATTCTTTACTAGCCCGAAGTGCTCTTCGGGCTAGTGACATATGTTAATCTGTAGTGATACAAACAAATTTCACTAGCCCTTCTGAATTTTCACTAGCCTCGGGCCAGCGGACTAGTGCGAGTGTCGATCCCTGACAAACCTACTGATCTCAAAGCTCCTTCAGTGAAGTTTCGGCCCTGGTGTTGAGACAGTTCATGGTCGTGCCAATCAAGTAGAATTGCTATGTGATGTTTACCTGGGATGATCAGAGGGTGTTTTTCAATGTCTCTAATATCTGTGTGGTGTAGACGACCCCAAACACGAGGCAATCTGTTATGTCTATGATGGGATTCAGAGAGGCAATAGGGCTGTCCTTGTGAATAGTTGATTCTGATTTCAGCATCTGTATCTCCTTGAAATAAATTTCCTTTTGTACTTCCTGGACGATGAGGTTTTCAGCTGTAACATGCTTGTGGTTGGAGCCTGCATTTCCTCCATCTAGTCTGACTAAGAACTCTTTCAAAGTACTGATGCCTCTCACAAGACTTTTCCAGCTGGAAAATCTTTCAAACCGCTGAGTTCCTAAGCCGGTGTCATATACTGCCTTCTTAGAGCTGATGGGATGGTCCTCCTCTTTGAGGGTGCTTGTTTCTTCAGTGAGTTGGTCAATATTGGTGACCGTTTTCTTAGGTCCTATGAGCCAAGTACTTTCTGAAATGTTTTCAGATGATATGGGTCTGGTGGCCTGATCTGCTGGGTTGTCCGTAGTACTCACATACTTCCATTGTCTAGGATGAGAATACTTTCTGATGTGCTCCACTCGATTTGTGACGTACACCGTGAATCTGCGGTTATTGTTAGAGATGTACCCTAGGACAATCTGGCTGTCAGACTTATAAGTTGTTTCCTCTGTCGGGAGATCTAGGTGTTTAGAAATCTGGAATGAGATGTTGATCGCTAGGACAGCTGCAAACAGTTCCAGTCTGGGCATAGTGTGTCCATTTGTAGGTGAAACTTTTGCCTTTCCCATAATGAATCCAACTTGCAAACTTGTTGTTTATCTTCAGGTATGCGGCGGCAGATATCACCTTCTGTGAGGCATCCATGTAGATATGAAGTTCTTTCTGAGCATCTTGAAAGGGATTTGTCGTTCCGGGGATGTACATCCTAGGAATGTGAATGTTATCTAGTGCCATCAAGGAATCCTTCCATTCGATGAGGTCCACTGGTCACATAGTTCTTTTGGTAGTTTGTCGTCCCATGGTATATACCAAGGTAGGTAATTTCCCGGAGGATGAGCCTTCCACTGATGAGGGCAGGAGCCAGCAATCCAAGTGGGTCATAGATGCTGTTGACTGTAGATAGGACTCCGCGTCTTGTGCAAGCTTTAGGGTCCTTCTCAAAGGTGAATTTGAATGTATCAAGCTGAGTATCCCAGATCATGCCGAGAGTACGCTGAAGTGGTAGCGCGTCTGCTTCAAGATTCAAGTCCTTGAGATTTTTTCCAAGATCGTCTACAGGGAAAGATGTTAGCTTCATTACCTCGGGGTAGTTGGATACAATTTTGTGTCACCTATTATGTTCCCGTTTTCCATCAGGGATGCTTGTGTTCTCTTTATTATACTGATTGCCTGAGTTTGCAAAGGATCCTACAGCATCATCAACATAAAAGTTATTATTTGTTTCGGGAGACATAATGTTTTCGCCTCCGTACGTTATTCCGTTATTCCGTTATTCTGTTATTCCGTCATTCCGAAATGCTTTTTTTCCGGGCCATATCTCAAAAACTGTTCAATATTTTTTCACCAAACTTGGTATGTGGTTAGACCTAGTGGTGAAGTTGTGCCTTTTGCTATTTTGGTTATTCTGAATTTTTTATTTTTTCTGGTTTCCATGGAAACAATTTGAACTTAGTGCATATTGAGGGTAGGGACCTTTTCCGGTCTCTATCTCCAAAACCATTCAATATTTTTTCACCAAACTTTGTATTTGCTTAGACCTAGTGATAGAGTGGTGCCTTTTGCTGCTTTGGCTATTCTGATTTTTTAATTTTTACTGGTTTCCATGGAAACAATTTGATTCTTAGTGCATATTAGGGGTAGGGACCTTTTCCGGCCTCTATCTCCAAAACCGTTCAATATTTTTTCACCAAACTTTGTATTTGCTTAGACCTAGTGATAGAGTGCTGCCTTTTGCTACTTTGGCTCTGCTGAATTTTTTATTTCTCGTTATTAATGCAGTATTGAACTTAGTGCTTAGCATAGGTGAAAAATAAGGGTAATATGACTAGGTTGGATTGAAAGTTGGAGCGGGGGACATCACAGTGCATCACATGCACATATTTCTAGTTGTTAACAAACTGTCTGCTGTCCGTTCCAAATTCTCCTTCACCCTTTTTGGCGGCCTTTCTCAATCTGTAGGTACATGTAGCTACTGCAGGGGATGGCTTGTTGCCAAAGCAATGTACCTTCATGCGATAGTCTATTATTCCTCTGTCAATATCATTTTGATCGGACCACAAGAATCTCAAGTAATTCTGATCCCCTTCTTTGATAACGAAGCAGTGAAACATGTGTTCAATGTCGGCCATAATTCCAACTTTATCTTTCCTGAACTTCAATAGGATTCCTAGTAAGTTAGAGTTAGTGAGATCTGGTCCTTGCATCAAGACATTGTTGAGGGAGATGTCTTGAAAGTCGCCAATGAGTCAAAAACTGCCCTTAGCTGGTAAGGCTTCTGGGGATGGTAGACTCCAAATATTGGTAAGTACCTGAATGTTCTTCTGGTTGCTTCAGGGGTGGAGCTACTTCGGCGTGGTTATTTCTTAAAAGTTTTTCCATGAATTCAAAAAAAGTTTCTTTTTTCTTCCTTCTTCTGTAGACTCTTGTGCAAGATTTGAGCTCGTTGAACTGCTTGAGTCCTGTTGTCGGGTAAGATTGGTCTCTTTTTCTTGAATGGAAGAGGTGCTTCCCAGGATTCTTGAGGGTTCTGATTCATATCTGATGCCATTAGTTGGAGAAATGTGCGATCTTCTGTGGAGTGTCCGGATTCATTGTCGCGAGTAGAAATCGTAAAGATACTGTCTTCTTTCTCAGTGGATTACAATCCTGATGTCTCCTTTATCCGTATGTTGTTTTGACATGGTTCAAAGAGTGAGGGTCTTCCGTTAGACAAGGTGAAAAGTTTGTTTACGTTCACTATCGAAGGAGGGTGTAGTCTTCCAAGGCAAGCTTCTCCCACGATAACAAATCCTAGTGGAAATCTTCGGGTGTATGGCGATCCCCTTGGAACTGTAAGTTAAGCCTGGACATGATGTAGTTCTGGAAGATCTCTGCCTATTAGGATTTGAATGCGGGCATTCGTCTCAATGGGTGGTACCTTTTCTGCTATGTCGTGAAGATGTGGATGATTCATCGCTACCTCGGGTGTCAGAATTTTTCTGTATTCTCAGGAATTGGACATTGGATGAGTGTAGTGAGTTATTAGCATGCTGAAGAGTCCAGTGACTCGAAAATGAATCCTCTAGCTCTTCCTCCAAATGTCGTCACTTGACAATGATGTCTAGTGAACGCGTCGTTACGCACCGGAGTCGTTGCGACTCTCTTCGTCCGCTCCGCTCCCTCATCAATTACGCGACAGCGTGTCTCGAGAAGGTGTTGTTTAAAATAGGCTCCGTCAGCCCTGCCTATTCGTCTGATGACGGAAGGCATCGAAACGCCGTCGGAGGAAGGCGAACAATGGACAGACGACGGAGCGTCGGAAGTGAGCAAATGGCAGTCAGACGACACGCCTCAAAACGACGCTACTAACGAGTTGCATCAGTCCTCTGATATATATTGCAACAGCAGCTCGTGCCTCACCTGCACGTCCCGAACAAAATGTACATGTCAGCAGTCAACACAAGCAAGAGCGCTGACCTAGATAACCCGCTTACATTTGAGATTACACACTGCAGAAGGAAAACCAAAAACGTCAGTCCAAGCCCATATTTGGGTAGAGGAGCTCCAATTTAACACATCAAACACTCAAAAAGAGAATAAAGAGACATCGGTCGAGGGTATTTCATCAAATATTCACAAAGTTCACCAACTCTGAGAGCAGCATGAACAGACGCCCTGGCAAAAGAGAAACTAGTGACGTCACTGGGTAAAGCCACCTCAGCGGGGAGCGAGGGTGTGGAAAGGTAACTCTCTTTATTTGACTGTGTTATACAAGGTTCGCACAGATTTGAAAAGTGCTTGAATTTGAGCGTGTCAGATGAAAAGCCCTTGAAAATAGCAATATTTTCTCAAAGTGCTCGAAAAGTGCTGGAATGTTATTGCATGTCCTTAAAAAGTGCTGGAATACAGAATACGTTTCCTAATATATGTAATTTAAACCGTCAACTTAAATAGATTTAGAAAACAAATTCATTATCGGTAAAATTCCAATTTGTAGCCCACTTCCGATCAATAAATTCAGGCTTGGTACCGTCTATTGCGCATTTGTAGTGAACGCGGGCGCAAACTTCACGTTTGTGGGACACCAGTTAGGAGCCTCGTTTTCATATCGAAAGTAGGTTAGGTGCCTGTCATGGCATATCGGTACCATAGTTTTTCTGATTCAAAATTTCTTCGTTACGGGGAAATGTGTGTTAAATAGAACGTGGAAAAGAAAATATGCCTGGATAAGTAAAACCAACGACAAACACAAGCCAGTGCAAGTACCGGTGATTCGTGAATTTGTTACAGATTAAGATTTTACTACTTTGAATCTCGATAAATTTATTAATATCTCAGTCATAAAACATAGATAACATATTGTAACAAAATATGATATATCAATATCGATGTATGGTAAAGCTATTATACAACTTCAAAATTAATAAACCTATCAAAAACGAATAATTAGCGATATTTTTTCACGAGACGTTATGAAGTCAAACACCGTTTGTATGACGCTACGAACACGCGATCGCATTTCCATGATGACACACGTTATAAAGAGGTAGGCTCATTTAAAAACTCCAATTTCTATTGCGTTTACATTAGTTCTTTTTATTTTATAATTATTCATTTACAATTGCGAAATATGTCTCCAAATAAAATATAAAAGTAGTCTTATTAGAATAAGTTCAAATTCATAACTTGAATAGGAAATAGTCGTATGGGAAATAGTTGGACCACGTGCTCTGCCGAGTTGTGAGTTTACGTAAATTATATCGCTATTGAAAACGAGTTCCTTTGAATTTAAAATGATTATATATAGAAGGTACATATCATTTGGTCCATGGTTTGAACTTTTGATGAACTGTGTGCAATTAAATTATTTGAATTTTCTCGTCTATCTTAACGCAAATTCGCAACTAGCACTGTCGGTAAATAGAAGTTGGTAAACATTGATTTTAATTTTGAATCATTTTGTGCATGTTAATGATAAATTGATAGATATCGTTAATTGCTTTCGTGTTATGTTTAATAGTATGCAATGCATGAAGAACTAACAAATAGTAATGCTTTCTCATACTTTATTCATTAAACAAATTTTACTTCCGGGTTCGTCTTTTTGGGTCAAAGATGAAATGTCCCACTGGTAAAAATTTGAATCTGCATCCCTGCAAGCCACTTTCAATGAAACAAAGTAAGAAAGTAATTGAATAACCTGAAAAAAAGGACTTGACTGCAAATTGATTTCAGCAATTTTGACTTACTTGTTTTAAACTTTACAATTTGTAATTTGAAATGTATGTTATTTGTTTCTAAATTTGGACCAAGATTGTCAATATGAATCTGATTTTAGTTTTGTGCCTGCTGTTTTTGAAAAAAAAAAGTTCCTGAATATTATTTGAAATTAAAAGTTGTAATTAAAGACAAGAGTTTAGAAAATGTCTTATTATATTATTTTTATTGTTGTAAACAATCAGGAATTGAAGAATTTTGGTTTAGTACCAGTGTGACTTCAGAAACATTAGTGCTTGAAAACTAAGATGATGTCCTTGAAAAGTGCTTGAAAAGTGCTTGAATTTCATGGGTCCTTGGTTGTATGAACCATGGTTATATCTGGTCGAGTGATCAATTGAGAGAGACTCACTGACTGGCTACGGTGAGTTATCTGAAGTAGAGCATGTAAATAATATTCATGTTATATATACAAACTCCAGTGAACCACACAAAGTGTTTTTTTTTATGTCAAATGTTATTTGGGAAATAATTGAAAATCCTTGAAAACACCTGGCAAACATCGTTTTGAGTCTTTTGACCCAGCGATTATTCAAGGCAGGCTATTGTTCGAGGCATCATTGCAGTATGTTTTAAATTATGCATCTCATGAGGATAAACTTGACAATAAATATGCTTATTATTTTCTAAAGGTCGACGGCAATTACTTTATTTACATTGTTAAATTTAACCGGGCAATTATTCAAGGTAAGCAATTATTCAAGGATTTACGGTATTGGAAATATGGTAATTTTAGCTGAGGTCCTGCCGTAAGAATCCAAGAAGGATACGCTAGAACTAGGTTGTGAATAGGCAATGTAGGCTTTTTTTGTTCCTCTAAAAAGTTTTTACCTGAAAAGAAATCACATTAGGGCCATTCAAAAAGATCAAAGCCCCACACACAAATGAAACCAGTTTCAATGTCCAAATTGAATTACCATGAAAGGAAATTCAGTGTTTCCACTGTGTTTTGTTATACAGCTAGACATTGTGACTGGCGAGCATATAAATTACCGAACATTTGTGAAGTCATTGTAAGTGTTAACAAAGAAAAACAAAAAAAAAAACTACACATTTTAATCTTCCTTTTTTATTACTAAAAATCTGTTTATTTGAGTAACTAGCTTTTCTTTTTAAAGGTACATCCATTGTGTTGTTTGGGGTCAAATATGCCAAACGTTATAAATGGTCTTACTTTATCGAGAAGTACCGACTGTTACCGAAAACTACCATTTTGATGATATTCGACTTAGTATATTTACGATATGAAGGTAAAAGTGTCGATTTCTGATCGAAAACCGGACAATGCACCGCGTGTGGCGCGAGCCAATGAATCAAACGTACTTTTGGAATCTTATTTAAACCAGATAAAATAAAACATTTGGGTTGATAATGTTAAATAGGTCATATAACTACTGTGCGTGTAAATAGGACATACACTTTCGGTTTCTGCACATGCATAATGATGTTACTCGATTTTAATTGGAAACTAGTAATTATGATATATTTGGTGATTGGGGATGAATATGCAAGCTTAGTGAATTTGTTTGTATTGTAAACAGCACATATGGTGTGTTCGAACGTATTAAAGTCAAATCAAATTTTATGAAACAAAATGGATGCACCTTTAATTAGTCCGGATTGCTCTTCACTTTCACAGGGCCGAGGGAGACAACATGGCCGCCCGAGTAGACGTCGAGGCTCTGGAGGAAGGAAGCCCAACTGGAGATTTTCTTCCAGGCGGAGGTACATGTATAGAAAAAGGAAGCCCAGCAGGAGAGTTCCGTCCAGGCGGAGGCGTGGAAGAAGGAAGCCCAACTGGAAAATCCCTGGTGTCAGGCGGAAGCAAGATAGGCAAACTTTGAAGGTGCTGGGGCACGTTTTTTGCATATTATGTTTTCTGAATTTGCCATTCATAATTACAGTTTATACGATATATTTGTATGTTAAGGATGCCCGCTCCTTCCTGTTGAACTTCAAAAATGAAATATGATTAAGTAAAGATTTTTTCTCATCTTTATTTACTTCATGTTATTCTACATCATCTACATACTTTAAAAAAATTAATGAAATAAAGAAAATGTTACTTTTGAACCTCTAAAAAGTGCTTAAACAGCATAAATGGCCTAAATTTGACTAAAAAGGGGGGTTTTCAGGTAAATTTTGTGTCAAAGCTTAAAAGAACTCGCACTACGGTACCATATATATTTTTCATCGATTTCGGTAGGGTAACATGAACTTTGCAACATATTAAAAAAGTAAAAAAAGTTTAATACTAGAAATTTAGTATTTTAAAGTTTTTAGCAGATTTTTTTCTCATTTTCCCATAGACTCCCATGTTAAAATTGTACTTCACCCAACTATCTTACAGGAGTCATATCTCGAGGGACCGACAGGGGTCAAAATTAACCTTTTCAATGCAGTAGCATATCTAAAAGTACTAGTCCAGACTTATTCCAGCTTGCCAAATACATCACCATAATCATTTCACCTCAAATTTTTAACTAGTTTTTCGGACTACCAGTTTTTACACTCTACTAGCCCAGCTTCTTTTTCACTAGCCATGGGCTAGCGGGCTAGTGCTAGTTTCTATCCCTGATTGGTAGCTTCTATCACTAGTCAGTTGGATTGGAATCGTACTTTGACAACGGGTCATGGTATGTTACAAGACGAATGTACACAGGTTAGGTCTACTTGCTGTGACAAAAGTGAACTGTTCTAATAGGTGAACACTAATGCCTACACAAAATGAGGGATAAGGGGAGTAAAATAAAGACGTTGCTATTGCAGAGCCCATCAAAGACTAAAATGGTCTTGTATACGCGGATCGTTAACGGAATCGCTGGGGTGAGACAACAAGCCACCATCAACAAGAACAAGAAGACAGTACTTCTGATGTCTAAGGACAGGAAGCTTACTGGCAGCAACATCACTCAGTCTGTCTCCTTCTACAACTTCGATACGGTAGGTAATGCTGGTTGTCACCATGTGAGGTGTGGGTGTCTGGAATGATGCTGGTTGTCACCGTGGGTGTCTGGAATGATGGGGGTTGTCATCGTGTGAGGTGTGGGTGTCTAGAATGATGCTGGTTGTCAACGTGTGAGGTGTGGATGTCTGGAATGATGCTTGTTGTCAACGTGTGAGGTGTGGGTGTCTGGGATGATGGTGGTTGTCAACGTGTGAGGTGTGGGTGTCTAGAATGATGCTGGTTGTCAGCGTGTGAGGTGTGGATGTCTGGAATGATGCTTGTTGTCAACGTGTGAGGTGTGGGTGTCTGGGATGATGGTGGTTGTCAACGTGTGAGGTGTGGGTGTCTAGAATGATGCTGGTTGTCATCGTGTGAGGTGTGGGTGTCTGGAATGATGGGGGTTGTCACCGTGTGAGGTGTGGGTGTCTAGAATGATGCTGGTTGTCAGCGTGTGAGGTGTGGATGTCTGGAATGATGCTTGTTGTCAACGTGTGAGGTGTGGGTGTCTGGGATGATGGTGGTTGTCAACGTGTGAGGTGTGGGTGTCTAGAATGATGCTGGTTGTCATCGTGTGAGGTGTGGATGTCTGGAATGATGCTTGTTGTCAACGTGTGAGGTGTGGGTGTCTGGGATGATGGTGGTTGTCAACGTGTGAGGTGTGGGTGTCTAGAATGATGCTGGTTGTCATCGTGTGAGGTGTGGATGTCTGGAATGATGCTTGTTGTCAACGTGTGAGGTGTGGGTGTCTGGGATGATGGTGGTTGTCAACGTGTGAGGTGTGGATGTCTGGAATGATGCTTGTTGTCAACGTGTAAGGTGTGGATGTCTGGAATGATGCTGGTTGTCAACGTGTGAGGTGTGGGTGTCTGGGATGATGGTGGTTGTCAACGTGTGAGGTGTGGGTGTCTAGAATGATGCAGGTTGTCACCGTGTGAGATGAGGGTGTCTGGGATGCTGCTGGTTGTAAGCATGTGAGGTGTGGGTGTCTGGAATGATGCTGGTTGTCATCGTGTGAGGTGTGGGTGTCTGGAATGATGGGGGTTGTCACCGTGTGAGGTGTGGGTGTCTAGAATGATGCTGGTTGTCAGTGTGTGAGGTGTGGGAGTCTGGGATGATGGTGGTTGTCAACGTGTGAGGTGTGGGTGTCTAGAATGATGCTGGTTGTCAACGTGTGAGGTGTGGGTGTCTGGGATGATGGTGGTTGTCAGCGTGTGAGGTGAGGGTGTCTGGGATGATGGTGATTGTCAACGTGTGAGGTGTGGGTGTCTAGAATGATGCTGGTTGTCATCGTGTGAGGTGTGGGTGTCTGGAATGATGGGGGTTGTCACCGTGTGAGGTGTGGGTGTCTAGAATGATGCTGGTTGTCAGTGTGTGAGGTG
This sequence comes from Gibbula magus, assembly GCA_936450465.1. NCBI lineage: Eukaryota > Metazoa > Mollusca > Gastropoda > Trochida > Trochidae > Gibbula > Gibbula magus. The sequence continues at coordinate 37,586,551 of OW388295.1, forward strand.
TGGGAGTCTGGAATGATGCTGGTTGTCGCCGTGTGAGGTGTGGATGTCTGGAATGATGCTGGTTGTCACTGTGTGAGGTGTGGGTGTCTGGAATGATGCTGGTTGTCGCCGTGTGAGGTGTGGATGTCTGGAATGATGCTGGTTGTCACTGTGTGAGGTGTGGGTGTCTGGAATGATGCTGGTTGTCACCGTGTGAGGTTTGGGTGTCTGGAATGATGGTGGTTGTCACCGTGTGAGGTGTGGGTGTCTGGAATGATGGTGGTTGTCACCGTGTGAGGTGTGGGTGTCTGGAATGATGGTGGTTGTCAGTGTGTGAGGTTTGGGTGTCTGGAATGATGGTGGTTGTCACCGTGTGAGGTGTGGGTGTCTGGAATGATGGTGGTTGTCAGTGTGTGAAGTGTGGGTGTCTTGGATGATGCTGGTTGTCAGCGTGTGAGGTGTGGGTGTCTCGAATGATGCTGGTTGTCACCGTGTGAGATGTGGGTGTCTGGGATGCTGCTGGTTGTAAGCATGTGAGGTGTGGGTGTCTGGAATGATGCTGGTTGACAGCGTGTGAGGTGTGGGTGTCTGGAATGATGGTGGTTGTCAGTGTGTGAAGTGTGGGTGTCTTGGATGATGCTGGTTGTCAGCGTGTGAGGTGTGGGTGTCTGGGATGATGCTGGTTGTCAGCGTGTGAGGTGTGGGTGTCTGGAATGATGCTGGTTATCAGCGTGTGAGGTGTGGGTGTCTGGAATGATGCTGGTTGTCGCCGTGTGAGGTGTGGATGGTTGGAACGATGCCGGTTGTCACCATGTGAGGTGTGGGTGTCTGGAATGATGCTGGTTGTCATCGTGTGAGGTGTGGGTGTCTGGAATGATGGTGGTTGTCAGCGTGTGAGGTGTGGGTGTCTTGAATGATGGTGGTTGTCACCGTGTGAGGTGTGGGTGTCTGGAATGATGTAGGTTGTCACCGTTTGAGGTGTGGGTGTCTGGAATGATAGTGGTTATCACTGTGTGAGGTGTGGGTGTCTGGAATGATTCTGGTTGTCACCATGTGAGGTTTGGTTGTCTGGAATGATGGTGGTTGTCAGCGGGTGGGGTGTGGGTGTCTGGAATGATTCTGGTTGTCACCATGTAAGGTGTGGGTGTCTGGAATGATTGTGGTTGTCAGCGTGTGAGGTGTGGGTGTCTGGAACGATGCTGGTTGTCACCACGCGAGGTGAGGGTGTCTGGAATGATGGTGGTTGTCACTGTGTGAGGTGTGACTGTTTGGAATAATGCGGGTTGTCACCGTGTGAGATATGGGTGTCTGGAATGATGCTGGTTGTCAGCGTGTGAGATGTGGGTGTCTGGAATGATGCTGGTTCACAGTCACCGTGTGAGATGTGGGAGTCTGGAACGATGCTGGTTGTCACCACGCGAGGTGAGGGTGTCTGGAATGATGGTGGTTGTCACTGTGTGAGGTGTGACTGTTTGGAATAATGCGGGTTGTCACCGTGTGAGATATGGGTGTCTGGAATGATGCTGGTTGTCAGCGTGTGAGATGTGGGTGTCTGGAATGATGCTGGTTCACAGTCACCGTGTGAGATGTGGGAGTCTGGAATGATGGTGGTTGTCACCGTGTGAGGTGTAGGAGTCTTGAATGATGGTGGCTTCGTATTGGATGAACCTAGAGGATGATGATGGTTTTGATGATGGTGTTGGATGATGATGATGGTAATGATGATGATGACGACGACAACGACGATGATGATGATGATGATGACGATGATGATGATGATGAAAAAAGATGCTGATAATGCCGCTGATGCTACTCAGTACTACTGTTGCTGCTGATGATAATACTTATTGATTATTATGGTGATAAAGGAATTGGAAGTGTTGATAATAATGAGGATGTAATATGTGGTGATGATTTTGGTATGTAAGTTGATGTTATTCTGTAGACAACAACTCAATCAGATCATGCTGATCAACATGATGAAGACCAAGTCAGTATTTCCCCTTACAGAAGTGGTGATCAATTGTCAATTACGGTGATGATGATGAGGTTATGATGATGGTTATTGTTAGGTGATTGGTTGTTTTGGGAGTTTTCCCTTATACCTAAGTGCCTAATGCTACACCTGAGGTTCAAATAGGTATCAAAGCCGGGTAGAGAGTATCTTGAGCGTTATGGGGGTATCCGTTGAACAATGGAGAATGGAAATTGGACTTTTTCGACAACCACGAGGTACGAAGCAAGTCGGCCATGTTGCCTGTTACAACCCGTTCTCGAGATGGACACCCGGAGTGTATGTTGGCTATCGGCTCTTTTCTACGCTATTTGTGTGTATCAATCCTATCCAGAAACATTGTCTGTGTGCAGACTCTTTTGCTCTCCGGCGATATTGAATCTAACCCCGGTCCACCGAAACAGTGTGAAGCAAACATTGTAACTGTCAGTGAACTTTCTACAATGAAGGATGACCTTTTACGTGAGATTCGCGCTATGAAGAGTGATCTCGCCAGCAACATCTGAGATATTAAGTCGGATACAAGAAAGCTGAATGCGACGGTGAGTACAATGCAGGATGACTTCGTCACAATACATTCACAACAGAACATTCTACGTCTGGACATAGACGCCGTGAATGAGAGACTGACAGCCCTTGAGCGCAGCGATACTGGTGATACAGCTAGAATTAAAGAGGACATCGGTGAAATGCAGGACGGCATCGAACGAATGGAACAGCATGGAACGTATGGGACGGCATGGAATGTATGGAACAGCACAATCGAAGTAATAATGCTCTGGTATATGGAGTGAGCGAATTGCCAGATGAACCTAGGAGTGACTACAAAACCCGTGTGTGTGACATTTTAAACGAGAATATCGACAGTACTAGCAGCCAATTTTTCAACGATGACATTCATGACTCGCACAGAATTGGGAATCCATCTACGAAATCTAAACGTCCCAGACCTCTTATTGTGAAGTTTAAATCTACTTATGTCAAAATACTTGCTCTGAAGTGTCGTGACAATCTCAAGGCCAACGGTTATGGAATATCAAGCGACTTAACAACATATCAGCGAAAGACTATCGCGGATCTTAAACAACACAACAAGCACAGGTACTACAAGAAGGGTAAGCTTGTTGTTGTGGACCATATTCCCCCCAAGACATCACTTGGATTGCCAGCCAGCAAAACCACAACACATGAGGATATGACCCCAAGAGCATCCTCGCACACCAACAACGTTGACAACCCCATAACCTTTAGCTAGGGATGTGGCCGACCCTCGCTACAACGCCAGGACATTAACAATGTACAGAACTGCCTGTTTTGGAATATAGCAGGTTTTCGTAATAAAAGTAATGATGAGAACTTCATGAACTTTATAAACACTTTTGATATTATAGGCTTATCTGAAACATGGACAATTGGATTTGATTGTATATCAGTGTTTCATGACGTTAAATGTTATTCTGTTGATGCAATGAAAACATCTCTATCGGGAAGATCATCTGGTGGTGTTGTTTTGTTAATACGGAAATATTTAGATTTGCATGTGAAATCCTTCCAAATAACCGATAATGCTGTGTTTATTTTATTTGACAAATCTGTATTCAATCTAGACAAATATGTACTTTTGTATGTTGTCTATGTGAACCCTCCTGGTTCATCATGGTATGAGTCTAAACCATTCTCCTGTGGATTAACATTTTTCTTTGAATCACTATTGCAACTGCTATGTGAATTGCATGATTCCTACATCATCATTGGAGGTGATCTAAATGCTGGAACCGGTGATATCACTTCTCAACCATGGTATGATTCTGATTGTAGATATTATCGTTCAGAAAGGGAAAGGCTATTGCTTGTTTTCAGAAGGTCTAGAACGGATGATTCTCTCAGGGACTATTTGAATGCTAAAAATAAATTAACTTCTGTTATAAGAGAAAAGAAACGTTCTGGTGTGATGCTTATGCTAATATCGCAGAGTCGCAGGCTGGTTTCAGAGTTGGGTATTCCATTGTTGATGATATTTCATCCTGCATGCATTGCTCAGAGAATTCTATCTAAGAAAGGCAAATTATGTGCATTTTTCGTTGACTTTTCGAAGGCTTTCGACTTGGTCAATAGGTCTAAATTATGGTCAGTGTTGAATAGAAAAGGTGTGTCTCCTAAAATGTTAAAGAGCGTTAGAGCCATCTATAATTGTGTCAAGTCTTGTGTTAAGGCAGATTATCGCTTTTCGGAAATGTTTCAATGTAACATTGGGGTACGGCAAGGATGTGTGTTCAGTCCTCTCTTGTTCTCCATATTCATTAATGAGTTAGTAGACAAAATTGAATCTGATTGTTATCCTGGTATACAATTACATCCAGAGTTAACTCAATTGTTCCTCCTATTGTTTGCAGATGATGTTATTCTCCTTTCTGATACTATTTATGGCTCACAAAAACGGATCAATGTTCTGGAACAGCATTGTATTAACTATAATCTCACAGTTCATATGGATAAATCTCAAATTGTAGTATTTAGGAAGGGTGGCAATATTTCTAAGAAAGAAAACTGGTACCTTTGTGGTTCTCTCATTGATTGTGTTGCTTCATATAAATATTTGTCTGTGCAATTCTCTCAATCGTTAGCTTGGTATAAACACTTTGATAACTTCATTTTGCAATCGAAAAAGGATTTGTTTAACATTATCAGATCTTTATCCAAGTTACAACCGTTACAACATAATGTATTTTTCAAAATGTTTGATTCGAAGGTAAGGCCTATCTTACTCTATGGAGCTGAAGTGTGGGGATTGGATTGTAATATTAGTTCTAATGTGGACAAGGTACAAACCTTGGCGTGTAAACATTTTCTTGGTGTTAAGAAGTCTACTTCTAATCAGGTTGTTCGTGGAGAATGTGGCAGATTTCCTATATCTATTTATGCCTACAAACGTTGCGTTAAATATTGGTATAAGTTGTTAAATATGCCAGTATCTCGTTTCCCCAGAAAGTGCTACAATTAAATGTTGCTGGATGTCTCATATGGTAAATCAAACTGTGCTTCTAAACTTCGAGTTCTATTGAATAGTATGGGTTTTGGTTACGTATGGGAGAATCAATACATTTCCCATTTTGATTCTTTTCTGTCTGAATTCATGACCAGGGCTCAGAATATGTACATACAGGGCTGGCACGAATCTTTGATTTCAAGTTTGAAAATGTATTCGTATTCATTATATAAAAATGTATTTTCTGCTGAATTATATCTAAGATGTATAAGAATCAAACATTTCCGTACTGCTCTTGCCCAATTCCGTTGCAGCTCACATCAATTAAATATTGAAACGGGTAACAGGGATTGGGAAAGACACCTTTGACAATGGGCCATTTTAAGGGCTTTTAGTCATTTTCAGAAATTTGAAAGGGCCATTCCCCTTTGTAGCAATAGAAACATTTCAAATTTTAATGGGCCATATTTTCATCCTATGTGCAAAAAGGCCCATGGCCCCTACCTTTCCCAATCCCTGGGGTAGATATACCAATATGCCTAGGAACCTTAGATTTTGTCATATGTGTAATGATGGTCACATTGAGAACGAGTTTCATTTTATCCTAATATGTTCTGCCTACAATAATATTCGTAAGTTATATATCCCTGCAAACTATTATTCTTATCCTTCATTGCATAAATGTAATGCCTTGATGTCTGTTGATAACTCCAGTGTTCTGCGTAACCTGGCTATGTACATTTTCTATGCGAATAAGCAACGCAATAGCTGCTTGTTGGCTGTATGATGTAAAATGTATAATGGGCCGATGGCCTACATACACCTGAATAAAGGAATGATAATAGGTTATCATAAAGGTGAAATAAATTAATGACATAGCATGGATTCAGTCAGTTTGATTTCTAGGACTTCAGTGCAGGTGATACAGATGGAAGAAGTGAGTGGATTTACCTCAGGCGATACTGAGTGTTCTAAATGTTACAATTGAAAATCGGTGTGATGTGACATCAGTGGTTGTGACGTCGTTAGTGATGGTGCTGTGGGTGATGGGGTTGCCGGGCTAATGTGATGTCATTTGCTGATAGTAATGAAGATGGCAATTATCTGAGGTAGAAATATGATTGTCTTGGTATCAAGTAGGCCTAAAAATGAAAATCCTGAGATGAGTTGACATGATGTGCCACCTAATGACAAAAATGCCGTTGTTCATGTCCACTTCTGCCTGCAGTTGAAGGGTGCTGTGAAGACCAGGATCGGCAACACCAGAGTGTGTCTCATACTGCCTTACTATGACCTTATATTTTCCGCCGGATTCAGGGCCGTCAACAGAGACCTTAAGAGGAAAAATGTAAGTGGAGGAGTTTGGAAGGTTGGCTAGCTGTTGCACTATATTTGGTACAGTTATCGTACCGCTTGACCACTACCCATACAGCTTTCCCCACGTTAGAATTACAGATAACCTTGTACACAATGTGCTTCAAAGACTCATCAAGACAAAAGTTACTTAAGTCATTTCTTCCCACGTAACCTCTGTTTTAGTAACTCAATGCCAATGAAGTCAATTTGAATAAGTCAATGAAGGACGAGATTTCATCGTAGGGACAAAATTAATCGTAGGAGCTTTTCTCCTGAGATAGTTTTCTTAAAGCGAGAATTATAGCCCAGTTAATATCCCCCGCCAACATAGTTGGGGGGGATTATTGAAATTGGCTCCGTCCGTCCGTCCCGATTTTGTTTCCGGAGCAGAACTAAAAAACTATAAGACATATCTCAACGAAACTTGGTGTGTGAAGCAATCATCATGTATAGATGTGCCTTTTGGGGTTTTCAACTTCTTCGAGTTATTTTTTTTTACCATTTCCATGGAAATGTAACTTAGAATTTCGTTTCCGGATCACAACTCGAAAACTATTAGACATATCTCAACGAAACTTGGTTTGTGGAACAATCATCATGTGTAGATGTTCCTTTTGGGGTTTTCAACTTCTTCGAGTTATTTTTTTTGACTGTTTCCATGGAAATGTAACTTAGAATTTCGTTTC